>OX578059.1:83432624-85832624 GCA_951215215.1 Andrena trimmerana | reverse complement strand
GTAATCGGTCCAGGATTACGCGCAATAAATAATTCAATGAGCGGTGCAAAAGTCATACCCGCAGAAAAACAATTACTTATTGCCATGTGGTTCATGGCTACACCAGATACCTACAGGTATATTTGATACATATTCTATGTAATAGAACATGCTAACATACGCACACAAAATTGCGTGACAACCCGGAACATGCAATATCCCGATGCAAAAAGACATCGGAAAGTCCTCTACCGGGTCGCACATAGTTTAAAGCCTAGTGCGTACGCAACCACGCACGCGCAGGAGGCACGCGTAGATACAACCAACACATACACAGTAGGGTCGACCGCGCTGGTTCAAACCGTGAAAATGGGTTAGCGATGTCTGTTGGCATTAGGATATTGGATGTTCCGGCTTGTCCACCAATTTTTAGACACCCTGTATGTGTAATATTATCTAACAAGTTGCAGCATTATTTTTAATTTACATGGCACATTATTGGTGTAGATCTGTAGCGGAAAAATTTGGCGTGGGTCGAGCAACAGCATTTCGAGCACTACGGCGAGTGACATATGCTCTGTACTGCGTTGCGCCTCGGTTTATTCGATGGCCGAGAGACCAGTACGCCGTGAATGTTATGGAACACTTTGAAGAGTCATGTGGGTTTCCAAATATCATTGGCGCTATAGATGGCACACACATTAAGATCCGGGCTCCCGTTGAGGATGCAAACTCCTACATAAATCGAAAAGGATTTCATTCGATCAATTTACAACTGGTGTGTACTTCCTGTGGCCTTTTCACACATTGCTATGCTGGGCAGGTGGGATCTGTCCACGATTCAAGAGTTTTTCGCAATTCACCGGTGGCTCGATTCCTTGAAACACCCGACCAGTATTTTCCCAATAATTCCCACCTCATCGGCGATGCTGCATATGGAATCCACCCCCATGTAATGGTGCCGTTTAGAAATAACGGACATTTGACAGCTCGGCAAATTAATTTTAATTATTGCTTGTCCTCAACAAGGATGGCAGTGGAAAGAGCCATAGGCGCATTAAAAATGCGTTTTCGTATATTACTAGACTGCTTGCCGTTAAGAGACATGGAAAAAATTCCAGAATTTATAATTGCTTGTTGTGTACTGCACAACATTTGCAAAATGGAAAATGACGACATGATCGTAGACATAGAGCAACAGGACGAGGAAGTAAATCCAATTGTACGCGGTAATGCGCCAAATTTAGGCAATGCCAAAAGAGATTTAATCATGAATGCTTTGCCAATGAGAATATAATACATTATAATGTATTATATATTCTCATTAGCAAACCATTCATGACGAGGCATTGCGTATAATACCGATGTGCTGGCGATTATGAAAGTGGTGTAAGTCATGTATTTAAAAAATATTTCTCCATTATTGAACAAAATGTTTCACAACATATATATGCTCTTCTAATGTCAAATTTATCTATCACTAGCCATTCGCAATGACGACGGACCGCGAACAACTTGGTTTCTGGAGTGACGATAGCACACGGTGGTGTCCTGCCAAACATTCAACCTGCATTTTTATCCAAGAAGACCAAGAAGAAGGCCTAATCCTGATTTTCAAAACCAAACGGCCCTTTTCAGGGCCACCAATTTCATCTCAACTATGGGAACAATCTCGAATTTCATGAACACACCAAATTTGTTCTTCAAAGCTTACTTTGTGCAAGTCGTTCATTTAAATGGTATATTTCGTAACAAATACTTTTAGCTCGTAAAATTTAACTCCTCAAGTGTACATCATAATATATGGTATACTAGCTTAAAGTACCCGGCGTTATCCGGGTAAAACTTTGATTGTCACAGAGAGTCAAGGGGATGAAATAAGGGGGACGGGGTGGCATGTGTAGATTTCATGGTAGCCTATACATTCCGCAGTATTCTAGAGAGTAATTATGCACAATTTGGTCCGGTTCGTTTAAAAAAAATCGTGATAGAAAGTATATATGTTATTCCTGGTCTCAAACTCTACGTGTAAACAAAATTTCTGAAAGATCTGTTGCGTAGTTGCGACGTGATTGAGTAAAAAAGATCCAAACACACTTTCGCATTTATTATATTAGCAGGATTGTTAAATTCTACGAGTAACTTGTACGAAAATGTGTTTTTTAATCCTTTGAATGTCGCCCAAGTTCCAAAAGTGCTCAAACTTAGTTTCTCGATCTTCACAATTTAATAAATTCAAATATTTTCTCGAACAAAAGCATTCGACGAATATTTTCATCCGGATTCGAATATTGAAAGTATTCATCGATACTTTCTGAAAAAGTCGGCAACCCTACCACATAATACTCACGCGCATCCAGTCTGCGCATTTTCCTTAGGGGGGGGGGGTGGGTCAGCCGCATGGAAGGGGTATATTCCCCACCCTTCATTAGGGGTAGTTGGCGTGATATTTTTGAACCCGGGTATCCGCGTGCTACCTTTGAATCAGTCAAGTAGTATTGTGAAAACAGTAAACATCGAGCCTCACTGATAAAAAATGGCAGGAAACACCGAAATGCTCGTGGAGGTCAATGGGAAAGTCTGGAAAATGTGGGTACAAGAAGAAGAAGCGTTAAGAGCATCGAAAGGTAACATTTGAATTTTATAGCTGTTTTATAAAAACAGTAAGTGTATTTTTAAATTAATGTGTGAATATTTGTTCTACTAAGATCAAAATTACCTGAGCGCACTTATACAAAGATCGACGCTAGTTCTTGCGGAGGAGACCCAAAAAGAGAATCGGGATGACAGAAATTCAGGTTTGTTTTTTAATGATTCTTTAACATATTCGATATCTGCAATTACAATATAATTTACATACTATTTGTAGGTCAAGCAGCAGAAAAATCATTTCTTTGGCCGGACAAGGCGGTTTATCTGCTAATCGAAATGTATAGAGAAAAAGAAGAGGAATTCTCGAAAGCCACTACGCGGAGCAGTGAATTGTGGAGCGAAATTGCTCACGAAATTAATACCCGCTTCCATAACTATAATTTAAGAGGGCTTCAGTGGTCGAACAAATGGTCTGGGCTCAAACGAACATATAAAAATATCTACGATGAAAACAAAAGAAGTGGCAATTCCCGTAACTCATGGGCATTTTTTTCGGTAATTATATAGTTTATAAATATGCACATGCGTATTTAATATTAACGTTTTGATTCGAAAAACATATATATTTGTCTGCATATAAATTAATTATATAGAAATTGATTATTGAATTTCCACTTATATTATAATTAGACGAATTTGAAAGTGAGGACAAATTTTGGGGCTAGATGCATGTCAATGTGAAGCATTATGGAAAATTATAATCGTATATTATATGTGTTTAGGTCATGGATTCATTGATGCGGGACAAGGTTTCCATGCAACCGCTTGCCGAGGCGTCAAGTGATGGCCCAGGCCCTATGCCATCGACATCGACGGCGTCGTCGAAAGATACCACACTGGCAGTAGTCCCAATAAAGAAAAGTAAGTACAGTTACGACTTATAATAAATTAAGTCAATATACGCAGAGAAGCACATAAAACATGATACTGAAAATATAGAATAATTTAATTTAATGATCCACAAACCAAATATAATGCATTTATGAATATTCACGTGCACACACACGCGTTTATGTAAATTATAATATTACTTCAGTTTATATTGTATATGATAATGTATACGGTTTGAATTCAAGTATTATTTCCGGCTTCTTAGTTCTGTTATACATTAATCTGGAAATTTCAATGTGTTCTTCTTTCTTAATATTCTTTGTTGAAATTATCCATCAGATCCACTAAAAAGAAGAATGGAAACGATATTGGGGAGTTACATGGAAGAAATTCGCCATGAAAGGGAGGACACAAAAAAAAGGCGGATAGAGGAAAAGGATCGCCAAGAGACAGCAAAGGCAGCCAGGCGTGAGAAACGTTCGACGGAACGGGCAGAAAGGCACGCCGACCGCATGAAAATGCAGAAAGCCTTGGTGGACGTTTTGCTACCATTAGCACCCAAAAAATAATAGTGCAACAAATTTCATTTTGAAATGATTAAATAATCGCCCGAAAAATTAAGGTATTTTTAAAGATCTTTTTCTCAGTAAATACAACATATAATGAAATAAAACTTTTTCGTATTTATTAAGCAACTCTTATATTATATAAAAAAAAGTTAAAGAATGTTATTAATTTGTTTTAACTGTTTTTTTTTTTACAGCGTCAATATAGCACAATAAGAAAACAATATTTCTTATCTAATACGAAGCTCTCGAAAGAGTTCTCAACCTACATGAGTGTTGCAATCGGCTGCAGCGCAATAACCAATTTTTGTTAAAAACCACTAGCATTACTTGCATTATAATGTTTATATTAAGAGATACATGTATGGATATAGTGTTACATGGGCCCTTCCGGTTCATCCCGTGCTTGCTGTCTACGCGTCACTTTCCTTCGTAGTGGCGATTCAGCGGAATCGCCTTGCACGTGGCAGTCACGTTGTGCCGAACCGCGAATCGTGCTTCGATGATTTGGTTAGGCGAAGTGTATCTCCATCCGATACACCGATAAACGACACGCGCCTGGAGTGCTCTTACGCGCCGATACGGCCCACCGCGACCGCGAAGACGAGCGAGCGAGCGAACACGACAGACGTCAGGTTCACCGACTTCTTTGCGTTACCAGAGACGGCGCGCCGTCTCCAGGGTATGTAATCATTCCTTTGCCTGTTTACAGAATATATATCGCACTTTATTGTTATTCCTCTAATTCCTGTGTAAAATCTTATTTAAACCCCTTTCATTTTCCTCTTCCCTGGTAAATGTAGTCAAGGTGGGGGCCTTAGCTCTTTGATAAGAGCAAGAACCCGGTAGAGTATTCCAACCGCTCGGGCTGATCTACGGAAAGGTCCCTTCAGGACGTAACAATAGAATATAAAAAAAAATAGGGATGTGATCATTTGTACCTATTGGACAGTGTAACATGCATTAACGCCTTTAATAAGTATAATACCAACAATATTATTCAATCATTATTCTGTGTTATTTAATCATGGCACTTAGGAATAAATATAAGTATATAATTTGAAAATATGGGGCAAAAAAATAAAGAAGAAAGAAAACGCGCAATAAACTTAATTATGCTGAAAATATGAGAAAAATTAGAAGAAATAGTGGTAAAAAATACATTACCAGGAATGATAAAGTTGTTAGTATGGCAAAGTATTTGAAAATAAAAATTGCTTTTGTTCGAGAAAATATTTGAATATATTAAATTGTGAGAGTCGACAAACTACGTTTGAGCACTTTTGGAAAGTTGGGAGACATTCAAAGGATTAAAAAACACATTTTTGTACAAGTTACTCATAGAATTTTACAATCCTACTAATATAATAAATGCGAAAGTGTGTTTGGATCTTTTTTACTCAATCACGTCGCCACGACGCAACAGATCTTTCTGGAATTTTGTATACACGTAGAGTCTGAGACCAGGAATAACATAAATGATACTTTCTATCACGATTTTTCTAAACGAACCGGACCAAATTGTGCATAATTACTCTCTAGAATACTGCGGAAAGTATAGGCTACCGTATATGTATCGATTTTTCAGATTGATTCGAATCGAAAGATGAAAAATCAATTCAGGAAATAATCGCCTTGTAAACAGACTTTTAGGTATCTTAAATTCATTGAAGTCTAAGAGGTCGTCCTTAAATTACGTAACTCTTTTTTTGGGGGGGGGGAGAGGGGGGCGCGAATTTTTTATTTTTTCTTACAAGGCGGAGGAACTCACGTAGCGTCTTATGTGATATTTTATAACCTAATTTTCAATAAATACAAATTCTATCATTAATGTTCCAGAAAAGTAGTTTTAGTTTAAAACTCCCGAAACCGGAAAACTTTTTTATAAATAATAAAGAATTGGAACACGATTTCTGTTCCCCGAGAATCGATTCCATAGGATCGACCTATACTGTAAAATCGATCCAAAAAATCGAACATTATGGTGCAAAAGATCGATCTTTCGATTAGTCCCCTTCTCAAAGTGACAGAAAATATAACCTACAAACATGCTAATTACATGACAATAAATATTTATTGGAAATTTCGTTCTTTTACCCTAAATTTGTCAACTTTTTATGACTTAACATCCTTCCAAAATATTATTATTACGCCGCAACGGTATCTTTATGAAATCGGGTATAGCATATAGGTTATATTTTCTGTCACTTTGGGGAGCGGATTAGGAAGTTGTGGAGTGTAATTATTCGTGATTAAGAAATCAAAATTTCCATTCATAACGTCATTTCCTGAGTACATTTCATCAAAATAGTAAGTTTTAGCTTAATTTGTTCATGATAAACAAATTCGTGCGTTTTATTACATTCTAATTGATTTTAGCTTCAATTTTTAGGTTTACAGATTTAAATGCTTGATAGGACCACTGCCTCGAAGTGACAGAAAATGTAACCTACATTTACTCTCATAATTTGTACTACGGCTACTAATTATAATTGATGACCATTTTTTGTTGGCCATGCTAATATAAATGTTAATAATAATGTTGTACAGCCATTAGTGTTAACATTTCCTATATAAAATTGACGAATAAGCTTGTACGCGTTTGTACGTGAATTCAAGTATTACACATCAACTCAACTAATAATAATAGAATAATTCAACTTATTTTCCCTTTCCTCCTTATTGTCGAAACAGCGATTGTATCGAGATTTCGATATTTAGGGTTCAGTATCGATATTGCAATGTATCGTCACATTAAACATCGATACTGCAATGTATCGTCACATTAAATATCGATATTGCATCCAAAAGTATCGATATTCGAAATATCGATACTGTATCGCCCAGCATTACTTCGAGGACAGAAAATCCGCTCCTCAAAGTGACAGAAAATATAACCTAAATGCTAAGATCAATGTCCCTGTTTCTACTCACGTACTGATATCTGCTCAGTACGCATATTTTTCATTTAATGTAAATAGTTAAATAATATAATTGTTGTATAAAAAAGTATTTTAAATTAGTTCGGTATTTCTGAACTAAAAATTCTTACTGAATCTTTAAAACTTGTGCCAAAGTTTGATTTTACCGTATTCAGTACACAAATCGGAGGGCATACTGTTATTTCTTTTCAAGTTTTACGTTGTTTCCGCAGAAAAAGTAGGTGACTAGTAAAACAGTCGATCTCATAACCCGTAAGTCCCTGTTTCTGATCAGATAATTTCAATGAGGTGGCCCTCGAATATAAATATATACTTATTGTGGTAATTATTATATTTAAAGTTACATTTATTTTATTGCTTCTTAGCTTATAAACATGCCTCCAAGAATTAAAAAGAATATATCTACAAAGAAGAAAGAAGAAAAATCTGAGAGAGTGACGAAGAAAAGGTGTAAAAATAGAAATACTTAATGTATACTGAGGAAAATGTAATGAATGCTTTACAAGCTGTCAAGAAAAGAATGGCTATGAGAGCTGCGAGCCAGCAGTTCAAGGTGCCTTTCTGTACAATTACAGCTAAGCACCAAGATATATATACTATTGGAAAAAAATGGCACTGCAACAATTTTAACCAAGGACGAGGAGAATATGTTAGTTGACTGGAATCTTCTAATCTGCAACAAAGGTTTTTCCTTGACTAAGGATATGCTATTGGACAGTGTAAAAGTGTTACTCAAGAAAGTAAACAGAGAGAATCCATTCACTAATGAAAGGCTGGACAGGCATTGGTTTCAAGTCTTTATGAACCGTCACCCACAACTTTCAATCTAAATGGTGCATATAACCTAGTTGATGCACATGAGAAGGAATGCCCAACGACATTGATTACAGGTAACAAATAAAATGTTATTTTTAATTTAAAAGAATATTATTATTTTTAGTAAACATTTAATTATTATAGGTAATGCAGCTGGTAAGCTATTGCTACCAATGATTGTGTATTCATACCAAAGGCTACCATTAACCATCATTGAGAAAGTGCCAAGAGGTTGGAATGTAGGAAGGTCTGATAATGGGTGGATGACTGGAGAGTCATTTTATGAATACATGACCAATTTATTCCCCCATGGTGCATTGAAAATGGAATTGTATTTCCACTAGTCATATACCTAGATGGACATTCGTCATATGCTACAATGGCTCTAATTAATTTCTGCCACTGTTTAAAATGACTGAAGCTACAGAACGCGAATGGTGCGGAGAAGAAAGGTATGAGGCGTTATTTTCAGTTTGGCTGAAATGTAGAAAGCTTATGTCAGATATGAATGTAGGAGCAACAAACCGCAAACGCATTGAAATGTCTGCGGTACCAATGGTTAAAGACTTTTATTTTAATTTATATAAATTGTTTTAATTTTATATTATTTATTAATTAATCTAAATAATTGAAAAAACATGATTTTTACACGTATTGTATACAATGTTACGATAAAACTGTTTCTTATTACATTCAGCTTACTGTAATACTGATTTTATCACAAAATTATATACAATACGTCTAAAAATCATATATTTTTAAATATTTAAATAAATTACGCCATAATAACAATTAAAACAATTTATAAATTATTGAGATGACTTACTTTATTAAGATAAACTGATAAATTATCAGTAATTATCATTGTAACACTGCAGTATCTGATGAAAATGCATGTCCAAATAAAAATGGTACTTGTTGGAATATAGGTTTATTGCAACAAGAAGTTGCTAATAAGTTTGGTTCAGAACTATATTTTGTTATTCCTAGTTTCCATGACATTCATAGTAAATAAGTTACCTCTTTGTACTTTTCTGTTTGTGTCTTGCTGCGTAATATAAAAACTACTTCTTGGTTCCAAGCGAGTTTAATTTCAGTATCATATATAAAACGTTCTTAAGTAGTAATCTAACAGTACTTAAGTATTTTTTTCAAAAATATGTAAAATACTTACTTATTAATATATCACTAATTAATTACAGCTAATAATAATAATACATTGCTTCCTGCAACTTTCCGAGAAGTATTATTTTGGCCTGATGAAAAGGGAGAAAATTCCAGCTGTCGCGACTTCTGATATATGAAGAGAATATCAGAAGCGAAAAATGGAGATGAAAAGAGAAAAAGAGAAACAAATAGAAGAAAGAAAATGAGACATGAAAATGTAAAAATTAAGAAAGAAAAAGATGAAGAGAAAATTAAACTAAAAAAACTGAAAGATTTGGTATTGGTAATTTGAAAATTATTTTCGTTACAGATTTTGTTATAAAAATTTTGTATTTTTGTAAATAAAAGATATTTTAAAACTTTAAATACTTTTGTTTATTTTTGTTATCCAAAATATAATTATAGACATTTCAATTGGAAGCTAAATCGTACGTAGATATGTAAGCAGAAACCAAGACAATTTTCGCTGAGCAGAAATAGACATTTTATACTTCATATTAAATTGAGTATTATTAGGTTAAAATGTTTTAAAAAATACTTCTTGTTTATTTTATATGTAAAGGGAAGGTTAAATATTACGTCTAATAAGTTTTTTTGTCGATTGTTGCATAAATAAATAATAAAAATCGATTTTTACGATAGCAAAACTCTTACATGATTAGAAATAGGGACAATGACCTTATACCCGATTCCATAAAGATATCGTTGCGGCGTAACAATAATATTTTGGAATGATGTTAAGTTATAAAAAATTGACAAATGTAACGTAAAAGAACGAAATATCCAATAAACATTTATTGTCATGTAGCATATCTATAGGTTATATTTTCTGTCCTTTCGAGGAGGGGACCACATAATTTCGACGCGCGTTACGAAGAGTAGCACGTTTCATTTTTTTCTTACGGATAACTGCATGTAGAAAAAATGAAACGTGCTACTTTTCGTAACGCGCGCCAATTTGGTGTACGTTTTTCAAAGCGTACGTAAAGAGACAAATACGCATGCGCGCATCAACTGCACGCTTCATGCGCTAGAGGTGGGAGAATTCTAGGGAATCGTATGCGCTAGCAACGCAACCAATGCACGCCTAGACTGAAACGGAACGGTTTTCTCTGCAGTCTATGCGCATAATGCGTGAATTGGAACACAGCCCTTCTGTAGTTTTTGGACAACTAGAAAATCCTGATAGAAGCAACCAAGTTAATAAAACTAATAAATATCTACTCATGACTAAATACATCCTTTCAATTGACGGCGGAGGCATAAGAGGCATCATACCAGCCATAATATTAGCAGAAATAGAAAAGAGAGCAAGGAAGACAATTTCCCAGATTTTTGATCTTATGGCTGGTACTTCAACTGGTGGGATTGTTGTAGCAGGGTTATGCAGGAAAGATGAACAAGGAAATCCCCAATACTCAGCCAATGATTTAGTTGAATTTTACCAAGAATACGGGTCATATATTTTTAAATCTTCATTCTTCAGGCGATCAATATTATCTTGGTTTAAATAAAATGTTTTAAGTTTTCGACCGAAAAAAATTTTTTAATTTAAAGAAACAATGTTGTCAGCGCGTAGGCTCGGTCATTTAAATAAAAGTTATTTGCAAATTTTAAGATATATTTTCCAACGTTTCGGTCAATATTGAGACCATTATCAAGGAAAAATTTTATCGTTTGAAAACTGCGTATACTTTTAAAAATTCCGTAACGTATTCGACGTCCGGAGCACTGGTCGGTTGGAGAGTGACTCTTGGTTTAACTGTGCACAATATCCACATAAAAATATTGAATTTGTACTGGATAAATATTTTGGAGAGGATATTCTAAAAAATACATTAAGTAAGGTACTGATAACAAGTTATGATATTCACAATAATCGTCCATTTTTCTTTAAAAGCTGGAAAGAAGGTAATATTAAGCTGAAAGATGCACTCAGAGCTGCAACGGCTGCCCCTACTTATTTCATACCAAAACATCTAAAAATCAACCAAAAGGAAATGGTATTAGTGGATGGAGGGGTTTTTGCAAATAATCCAGCGGCTTGTGCATATGCAAGTGGTAAGAGGTTATTTCCAAATGATGATATTCTACTGTTATCGATAGGTACTGGAAGAACAGGCAGAAGCATAGAGTATGCCAATTCAAAGAGATTTGGAAAAATAGGCTGGATAAAACCACTAATACATGTGATGTTTTCTTCAAGTTTAGATGCAGTAAACTATCAACTTAATCAAGTTATAGCTGATAAATATATACGCATACAATCGCAACTAAAAATAGCATCACCTGACATGGATAATATTACATCAAAAAATATCAAATCTCTTCAGCAAGAGGCAAAGGTAATGATAGAGGACAATCAGGAACTGATAGATAAATTCTGTGATGTTTTATCTTGATACGTAGAAATGCCAAAAAAATTCTGCAGAGCTAAATAAGGGTTTAGAATAGATAATATATTAACCATTTTTACTTATATCTTAAACACAATTCAATTTTCACACTCATCAACAGTTAGGCCACTTGCTCGCAAAATAACATCAGTAGAAACACCCGCCTTCACTAGATTTTTTGCAACCCTGATTTTCTCTGCTTTTTTAACTTTTTCCTTGCCACTTTTCATATCTTCAGATAGAGATTTGACTAATGCATCTAATGATTCTTGTTCTCTGTACTGATCCATTAAACTCAATAGCTTTTTGCTTTCTCTTGTTTTAGGTAGCAGAACTTTAATATTCACTGATAATCCTTCTGCTATTTGATATAATTTATCAAATGATATGGCAGTGTATCCTATTTCATACTCGTGTATTTCCTTGAGTGTTAAACCAACTTTGTTTGCTAAATCTTTTTGAGTATACCTTTTTATCAATCTCCATTCTCTTATTCTTTGCCCTACTCTATAGTATATAGAATCAGTGCAGACTTCTTTCTCTGTATTATCATACTCGTAAATAGATAAGCCGGTTGCTTGGGAAATTATGTCAACTGAAACTCCTTCTTTAACTAGATTTTTTGCTACTTCTAATCTTGCCTCCTCTTGATTGATTTTCTCGCTAATATGAACAAACCTGACTAATGAAGGTACTATTTTGCCTAACTTTTGATTCTCATATATTTTTGTTAGATAGAGTATTTCTTCGTCTTCATCTTCATACTCTCTTACTGTTATTGGTTTAGGTAATAGATCTACAACATTAACTGACAGTACTCTTGCTATTACATATAGTACTTCAATCGGAATAGGAATATACCCATTTTCATAATTGGTTACTTCTTTATATGCTAATCCGATTTTACTTGCTAACTCTGCTTGAGTACACCTTTGCATTAATCTACAATCTTCTATTTTTTGCCCTATTTTATAACTTATAGAACTAATATCTCTTACAGAAACAAACATATATACCTTACTTAGAAATAAATTTTCATGCAATTTGATCAGCGGATAAACCAACTATTTGCAAAATAATATCAATAGAAATTCCCCCTTTTACTAAATCCTTTGCAACTTTGATCCTTTCCGCTTTCCTCACTTTTTCTTCGCAAATATGCATCCCTTCAAATAAAGATTTTATTAATGCATTACGTAGTTCTTGGCTCTCAATTTCTTTGTATTCTTTAATCAAATCAGGTAGCTCATTTTCTACTGTACTACCTTCATCTTTCTCTATTAGTAGATCTGTAATATTAATCGATAACGCTTCTGCCATTTCATATAATTTATCAAGTGGAACAGCAGTCCTTCCTTGTTCATAGTTGCTTACTTCGTGACGGGTTGTACTCATTTTCTCTCCTAAATCTTTTTGAGTATACTCTCTCACTAGCCTCCATTCTTTTATCTTCTTTCCTATTTGGCAGTAAATAGAACCTCCTTTTTCTTCAACGCATTCATCAGCAGACAGACAAATTGTTTTTGCAACGATATCAACAGAAATTCCTGCTTTAACCAGACCATTTGCAATTTTTATTTTTTCCGATTTTCTACTACTTTTTTCACTGACTTGGACAAATTTGGTTAGCAAATAAAACATCTTACGTAACTCCTGATCGTTAATCTTCTTATATTTTCTTATTAATATTTCTTCTCCCTCATCTTCAAGACAGCTTTTTGATACAGGAATAAGATCCGTAATACTGATTGATAGTGTCTCAGCTATAGCATACAACCTTTCAATTGAAATTCTACGGTTCCCTTTTTCATATTGCAGTATTACCCAGTACTTTACACCAATTTTCTCCGCTAAATCCTTTTGAGTATACCCTCGCTCTAACCTCCAACTTTTCAATTTTTGCCCTACTTCATAGTCTAGACTTTTTTCCACGCAAAAAACCATATATATAATATTTTCTACTATAGCTCAAAGGCTCCAGTAAACTCTGGAACCTTAAAATAAATGAATTAAAGTTCCCTAAAGGTTTCTTTACTACCTCCAAATACCCTATTTACCCATGAAGACGGAGACAATACTTCATCATTGCTAATCTCTTTTATAGCATACTTTTCACTCCATATGCCACATCTAGTGAAACTACCTCTCTCTACTGCTTCTTTAAGTTTTACTCCCCCAAAGAGGCAATTTTTTCCTATTTCTTCGCCTCTTTTTTGTAACTCAGCCCACATTTCCTTGTTTTCTACTCTGACTTGTACTTGATCATATTTTTTTACATCGTGGTACAATATAACATTTAGCTTACCAATGCTCGTAGGAAATTCTAATACAATAGAGCTTCCATCTGACATATCAGTATAGTTTCTTATATCTCCTTTCTCGCTTTTAACCTCTACTGCATTATTGCTCATTCTTAAAATTAAACCTCTGTTTGCTTCCAGTATTTTGGCTACCTCTACCTTGCTATCATCAGAAAATTCTATATATGATGTTGTATTGTCTATCTCGAAATCTATTAAGGATCCTTCTTGAACAGCACTTTCGCCAGCTTCCTCTAGCTCTTCTAGTTGCTTATCTATCTGTGGCTGAACTTCTGGCTGTAGCTCATTATAGATTTCACCTATCAGTTTATTCTGCAGTAAAGTATCATGAAACTCTGCACCGCTTAGCATTAATTTACATATTAGCTTTTTTCGATCACTTTTTTCTAATCTGTGAAAATGTGTACCTAATACTACATATTCTGCAAAACTCCATTCCCCATCATTACATGCATTTAGCCTTGCTCCAGCAGCTAGTGCTTCGTCTACAGCCTTGTGCAGTTCATTTGGACTTTTTGCTCTTACCACAGTACTCTTAAACCAGCTCAACTTTTCACTTTCACCTCTACTTGGCTTTATTTTTTGCAAGGCAGAGGTAAATGGATTTTTATCTTCTTGATCACTTATAGGTTTTGTGCCATATATATAATCAAGTCCCTTTCCGTAGTTGATTTGAACGTCTCTATTAGGGAAGGGCACTTCTCCAGGTTTTTTAGCCTTATTAATTTTGCTTACAAAAGTGGACTGCTCTTTAGCACGACCAATTCCTATAATAGCATTCAACATCTCACCTTTTGATAATTTATCAAGATCAATGTTTAATTCGTAAGTACCTCCCTTTTTATCATTAAAAGGTACAATTATCTTATTACCCATATTAGCCTCCGCTATTAAATATACTTTTTAAGTGTATAGTTGTTATACACTCTACTACTCATTATAAATTATAGTGAGTAGATTTGCAAATACTTTCTACTATAACAATCCGTTTTCTCGAAAGCTGAAATAGCCTCCACTTGTGATAATAATATGATCAAATAATCTAACGCTTACAGTACTACATGCTGCTGCTAAGCTCTTCGTTACTTCTTGATCTTCTTCTGATGGTTCTAAGCGTCCCCCAGGATGGTTGTGTGACATTATTACTAATGTTGCATTCTTTATTAATGCTTTTCTTATAATTTCCTTTATGTATACTGGTGCTTTTTCCATTTCACCAATATAGGATTCTTCTCCGATTAATTGGCGCCTCTTATTCAAATACAGTATTTTTACACATTCCCTTTCTGAGTGTCCTATACTTACGTTCAAATACTCTACTAGCCCTTGTAAGTCCATTATTGGCTCACTCTTAAGCTTTTCTCTGAGCACCCTTTCTAGTGTTTCCTTAACACACATAATCATTGCTACTGCAGAATCAGTTACTCCTTCTATAACTTTCAGGTCATCCATTTCTCGGCCTAAAATCCTTCCTACTCCTGTATAAGTATTCACCAGATTTTTAGCAATTTCTTGAGCTTGTGGCCTTTCATGTACTGCACTTAGAAACGTTTCCATTATTTCACGATCAAGTAATGCTTTGCCTTTGCTTTCTAATATTCTGAACTCTATTTCCTCTTTACTTTTATTCATATAATTTACCCTTCACTAACAACAAACTTTTTTTAAATATTTACTGCTGTTTTTTTATCAGCATTGGCATAGAGCCATAGCTTCCGAGTGAAGTTAAATCAATTTTTCAATCTTTTTTACTTATTTTTTCATGAATAGGTGAAGATATTAATATATGGTGATTTTTTTATTTTAAACTTGTTGAATTTCGCCTAAAGAGAGGCCTGTTATTTGCAAAATAATATCGGTAGAAATTCCTTTTTTAACTAAGTTCTTTGCAATTTTGATTCTTTCTTCTTCTCTAATTTTCTCCTCACAAATTTGTATGCTTTTAAACATAGATTTTATTAGTACATTACGTAGTTCTTGGCTCTCAATTTCTTTGTATTCTTTAATCAAATCAGGTAGCTCATTTTCCACTTTACTACCTTCATCTTCTTCTATTAGTAGATCTGTAATATTAATCGATAATGTTTCCGCTATTGCATACAATTTTTCCAGTGGAATAGCCACACGTCCTTGTTCATAGTTGCTTATTTCGTCACGTGTTGTATCCATTTTCTCAGCCAAATCCTTTTGAGTATACTCTCTCACTAGTCTCCATTCTTTTATCTTCTTTCCTATTTGGCAGTAAATAGAACCTCCTTTTTCTTCAACACATTCATCAGCAGAGAGACCAATTGTTTTTGCAACAATATCAACAGAAACTCCTCCTTTAACCAGACCTTTTGCAATTTTTATTCTCTCCGTTTTTTTTACTATTTTTCTCACTAACTTGAACAAATTTGGTTAGTAAACAAAACATTCTACGTAATTCCTGATCATTAATCGTTTTATATTTTCTTACTAGATTTAATATTTTCTCTCCCTCATCTTCAAAACAGATTTTTTCATTTGATACAGGAATTAGGTCTACAATACCAATCGACAATATCTCTGCTATAGCATACAACTTTTCAATCGAAATTTTACGTGTTCCTTTTTCATATTGTAGTACTATTTGATACGTTACGCCAATTTTTCCCGCTAAATCTTTTTGAGTATAACCTCGCTTTAACCTCCAGCTCCTTACTTTTTGTGCTATCTGATACTTTATCAAGGTATTTGCCATAAATATTATACAGGTTAATACTACCAAATAAAGATATACAAAAACTTCTACGTTTCAATTTTAGTTGAATATTTCTTCACAATTGTGTATAATTATTAATGCTTTTTATCTTACTTTCTCATGGCTCTTTCCAAGTTTCTTGATGCTCGCAATGATATAGCTTTTCGCCGTATCTTTGGTACCGAAAAAAATAAAGATATTCTTATTCACTTTCTCAATGATATACTAGGTCTTACCGATGACAATAAGATTAAAGATGTCTCCTTTCTCAGTCCCATTCAAGACCCTGTCATCGCCTCTCAAAAGCAAAGCATTGTTGATGTTCTCTGTGTTGATTCTACAGGAATAAAAACAATAATTGAGATGCAAGTCGCTAAAACTACTGGCTTTGAAAAACGTGCCCAATACTATGCCGCTAAGGCCTATTCAAGTCAAGCTGATGTAGGTGATCAGTATCATGATCTTAAAGGCGTTATCTTTATTGCTATTGCTGATTTCATCTTATTTCCTAATAAGCTGGCTTATAAGTCTGATCACGTTACTTTTGATAAGATGACCTTTGAACATGATCTCAGAGACTTTAGTTTTACTTTTATAGAGTTACCTAAATTTAAAAAAAGAGAAGATCAATTAGAAAATATAGTAGAGAAATGGTGTTATTTTTTTAAACACGCCGGTGAAACAAGTGAAGAGGATCTAAAAAAAATAATAGGAAGTGATTTAATTATTGGCAGGGCTTATGATGAGCTGAACCAATATAATTGGAGTAAAGAAGAACGTCTTGCTTATGACCAAGCTAAGAAACGTACCGATGATTATTTATCTAGTCTTGAAGAAAAACTTCATGAAGGCATCCAAATCTGCCATGAAAAAGGCAGAAAAGCAGAGAAAATTGAGGTCGCAAAGAATCTACTTAAAGCAGGAGTTTCTATTGACATTATAACTCAAACTACTGGTCTTTCTGTTGATTATATTGAGAAAATTCAAGAAAAGAAGTTTTAGCCATAACGTTTTTTTATTAAACTCTCTATTCTAGTAATTTTAATATTGCAATCCATTCTAATGTCTGTATAATGCCTTATTTTACATAACACTGTTAATACTTAATAGGAGGGGTTAATGCCAACACAGAAAGAGCTTCGGGCTACGATGTCCAAAAATTTACAGGAAGCTATTAAACATCCAGATCCAACAGTTACTGCCGGGAGGAAGTCAGCTATCAAGAGATGGGTGGGAGTCCTTCATGACAACTTTATGGAGCATATAAAATACTTCAAGGATGATAAGCTGGAGTTTTTGCGTAATGTATTCCAAGATGAAGGTTGCTGGTCAGGTGTAAGGTTAGATAATGCTGCTTTAGGTCAAAGGTTTACTGAAGAGAAAATAGGTGGGGTAGATAATCCACTTTCAGAATATGATATAGCTTGTAGGTATTGCGTAGTAGATAAAATTCACCATCTCTTTCAAGAGCAGTTTGAATCTTACAAAGGTAGTTTTTCCTCGAATGCAGTTGATGGTTATGGTAATCCTGTAACTGACATATACATAAGAAACTCATTGTTGAACGGTATGAAAAGGGAAGATCCTGTATTAAGTTTCTGGATTGATAGAGAATCTGGGGAATTAAAGCAGTATGATGCAGTAGAAGGTTTTGATAGTGCTGTAAAACTTAAGTGGAGTGAAGGGGTAGAGCATTTTTATAATCATTTAAAAGAAGAAGATAAGGAAAAGAAGCTCACAGAAGCTATTCTTGCTCTTTCTCGTCCTCAATCTGTTGAGAAAGACGCCCCTATTTTAGATTTTTGTGTAAATAAGATAGTCGATAAAGATACTCTTTTACAGAAATTATCACAGAAAGATAAAGGAGTATGTTCCCTTTTTGCTGAATTAATAGAGTCATGTTTTTTTGATACGGTTCATGATTTGGTACAGTGCTGGTGTTATAAAGAAGTTTCAGCAGAAGGAGACTGTTCGGACAAAATATTCTCACAGCGAGACTATGAGCTTTTTCTTTCCTCTCTTTCAGATGTGATGTTGAAAAATCCTGAATCAAATGTTCAAGCTAGATCTCTTATTATGGAATTTTGGGAATGTGGTAGCTTGTATCAATACAGAAAAGCTGCTGTTAATACTTCTAATTATACAGTTCCTACAAGTGGTGTATTTGCAGAGTTAATAGTCAATTGGAGACGAGAAGACATTTATAAGACTGATGAAGAAAAAGAAATAGAGAAAAAAGAAATATTAGATATGATGTCATTTGCCAAAGATTGCTTTCCTGAAAAGTTTGAGCTCTTTAAAAAACTAATAATAAGAGACCTTAGATTATGCGGTAGGAAAGGTAAAAGAGTAAATGTAGATTACGGTCTGTTTGCAGAAGAATTATTCTCTGAGTTAGAGAAAACAATTTTACCACCTGGTCCTGTAGGTGATGGTCCTTGCAGTAATTTGCGATCACGATCTAAAGCTCATGGTAGTAAGAAAACAACTTTGCCAGTTGATGATAGTCCGCAGTCTGAGCTTGGAACTCCTAGTGTAAGTGGTGTTTCTTCTTATAAGAAAAAAAGCGTCTTTATGCTTAGTGGTAATAAGTAATCCACTTATGAACTCTTGGTGTTTCTGGTCGTAGTAAATAAGGGGTATTTTGTATGAGTAATGGTGATGGACTTATTAGGAGTTTGGTGGATGGAGATCTTGAAGGATTCAGACAAGGATTTGAATCTTTTTTAGATCAATGTCCATCTTTCTTGTATCATGTAAGTGCAGGTCGTTTCCTTCCTGTATTCTTTTTTAGTATGTTTTCTACTGCACATGATGCTAATATCTTAAATGCAAATGAGAGAGTCTATTTTCGTTTTGATAACCATGGTGTTAATCCACGTAATGGTGAAAATCGAAATACGGCAAACCTAAAAGTTGCTGTTTATCGTGACGGACAGCAAGTTGTCAGATGCTACAGTATTTCTGATCGTCCTAATAGTGATGGGTTGAGGTTCAGTACAAGGGAGAGAAATGCTCTAGTGCGAGAGATTAGACGGCAAAATCCAAATTTAAGGGAAGAAGACCTAAATTTTGAGCAATACAAAGTATGCATGCATGGAAAGGGCAAGAGTCAGGGAGAGGCAATTGCAACAGTATTCGAGGCGATTCGTGAAAAGGATTTTAGAGATAGAGATAAATTTGCCAAGTATTCAGCATCTGAGATCAATTTTCTTAGGCAACTTCTAGGAAATAACATGACAATTAAGCAAATAAATGGAATACAACTCAATCAAAACCAGCGTGCACAACTTGATAATCTTGTCAATTTTGCGCAAGTAGCACAGGGTCAACAAGGAATTGATAATTTTATGGAAATGCTAGCGAGTGATAGAAGACAAGATGTAAGAGATAGAATACGCAGAGAAATTTTGCCATACATAACTGACATCTATAATAATTACAGACAAGTACTGAAAAATAATATTGAAAATCGCAATCAAAGATTTGAGGGTCACGGGTTTTTATTAGGTTTCGGTTGTTTTCTCTAAAGTGGGGGTGGTCAAATGTTGAAAATTCAAAAAATTTGTGTAATGGAGGATACAAATTTATGAATTTCGGTTAGGTTTAGGTTGTTTTCTCTAAAGTGGGGTGGTCAAATGTTGAAAATTCAAAAAATTTGTGTAATGGAGGATACAAATTTATGAATTTCGGTTAGGTTTAGGTTAATTTAATTTCAGTTAATTGATTAATTGAATTAATTGATCTATAAATTTATTTTTTAAATAATAATTGTTTAAATAATAATTGTTTATGTAAAGATTTAATTTAAAAATGAATGTAGGTTTGATTTAGTTATTAAATTTAATAAAGGTAATTTTAGTGCCAGCAACAGCGGTTAGACTTAATTTGTAAATTAATTTATTTAATTTTTGGATTAGTGAATATTATAATTATGTTTAATTAAATTTATTTAAGTGTGGTGAAATATTTTTAATTAATATGTTAAATTTTATTAGACTAATATTTAATAGATTTTAGAATAAACTAGGATTAGATACCCTACTATAAAAATGATTAATATTGAATTGATTATTAAATGTAAATCATTAAAATTAACAAATGTGGCGGCTTTATAATTTATTTAGAGGAATTTGTGTATTAATCGATGAGCCACGATAGGATAAACTATAATTTACTTTGTATATTGCTGTTTAAAAAGTTTATTTAAATATTATTCTTAAAATATTTAAATTGGATAGCAATTCAAGTCAAAATGCGGGTTATTATAGGTTATATGAATTACATTCAATTTAATTGTTTGGATAAATTATTTTAATATAATTTTGAAATTGGATTTAAAAGTAAATTTATTTAATTAAATTTATTGAAGATAACTTTATTTAGTGTACAAATTGCCCGTCATTCTCATTATAAGTGAGGAAAGTCGTAACATAGTAAATGTACTGGAAAGTGTATTTTGTGTAAAATTTTAGTTTAAGTAAAACTTTTCTTTTACACTGAAACAATTAAATTAATTTTTGAAATTTTAATTTAATATTTATATGTTTGTGTTTGATTAATTATTTATGTTTAATAAAAGTAATTTAATTATTTAATGTTTTAGTAATTATTATGAATAAATTTATATATATATATATATTGTATTGTGAAAGAAAATAGGATTTATATGATTAAGTAAATTAATTTTTTACCTTTTGTATCAGGGTTTATTAAATAGTTAATATGTATTTTATTAATCTCGAAATTAAAAGAGCTAATTATAAAATTATTTTTTATGTTGTATAATAATTATAAATTTATAATTTGAAATTAAATGTTATTCAATTTTATTGATATCTAGTTTTTTTTAAAATGAATTTAATTCATATATTTGGTTATTTAATAAAATTGTTTTTTATTTATGTTGAATATAAAAAATCTATGGGATAACCTATTGATTTATTTTACTATTAAATCTATTTATTTAAGAATTGTAATTTTAAAATTTAATTTCATTTAAGATAATTTAATAATTTATTTTTTAATTGAAAAGATTTAATAATTTTTAATGTATTTTTTTAAAACAAATTATATATAAATAATTTTATGTATAGATATAATGATAGAATTAGTAATTTATTTAGTTATAATTATTTTTTTATATAAATAAATTAAAGGAACTCGGCAAATTAAAAATATTCACCTGTTTATCAAAAACATGTCTTTTTGTTTTATAATTTAAAGTCTGCTCTGCCCGATGAATTATTTTAAATGGCTGCAGTATATTGACTGTACAAAGGTAGCATAATAATTAGTCTTTTTATTGAAGGCTTGTATGAACGAGTTGATGAAATATTTACTGTCTCTAATTTAAATTTTTAACTTAAATTTTAAGTAAAAATGCTTAAATTTTTGTATGGGACGAGAAGACCCTATAGAATTTTATAATTTATTTGAATAAAAATATATTTAAATAAATTATTTTATTGGGAGGATATTTAAATTTATTAAACTTTAAAAAAAATTATTCAATTATTTTTGATTAGAAAGATAGTTTATTAAAAATTATTAGATAAAATTACCTTAGGGATAACAGCGTAATATCTTTGGAGAGATCATATTTATAAAGATGATTGCGACCTCGATGTTGAATTAAAATATAATTTAAATGCAGGAGTTTAAATTTTAAGTCTGTTCGACTTTTAATATTTTACATGATTTGAGTTCAGATCGGCGTGAGCCAGATCGGTTTCTATCTATATTTATTTAATAAATTTTTGTACGAAAGGACTTAATTTATAAATTATTTTTTTTATACTATATTAAGATTAATAAATAGAATAACTTCCTTGGCAGAATAGTGCGTTAAATTTAGAATTTAAAATATGTAATTATATTATAGGTAGTAATTTATTCATTAATTACATATTTTTTTTTAAATGTATTTTATATAATTGTTTTATTGTTATTAATAATAGTCGGTATAGCTTTTTTAACTTTATTTGAACGTAAAATTTTAGGTTATATTCAAGATCGCAAGGGTCCCAATAAAGTGGGTATTATTGGATTATTACAACCTTTTAGTGATGTTGTTAAATTGTTAAATAAAGAATTTTTTTTTATTGATAAAATTAATTTGTATTTATATTATTTTAGAGTTGTATTAATTTTATTGTTATCAATAACAGTTTGATTAATTTATCCCTTTTTTTTTAATTTATATTCAATGAAGATTAGTATTTTATATTTATTAAGAGTTTTAAGAATAGGTGTATATCCTGTGATAATTGGTGGTTGAGCTTCAAATTCTAATTATTCTATATTAGGAGCTATTCGATCAATTTCTCAATCAGTTTCTTATGAAGTAAGATTATTTTTAACAATATTTTCTGTTATTTTATTAATAGAAAGTTATTCTTTATTAGATTTATATAAGTTTCAATACTATATAAAATTTATTTTAATTTTAATTCCTATTTATTTAATGTTTTTAATTAGATTATTGATTGAATTAAATCGAACACCTTTTGATTTAGTAGAGGGAGAGTCAGAATTAGTATCTGGTTTTAATACTGAATACTTTAGAGGAGGTTTTGCTTTAATTTTTATAGCTGAATATTTAAGTATTATTTTTATAAGATTTTTAATTTCATTAATATTTATAAATTTTTATTTAATTAGTTTAATATTTTTAATTGTTTGATTATTCCATATTTTTATTATTATTTGAATTCGAGGAGTTATACCACGTATTCGGTATGATGAATTAATATATATATGTTGAAAAAAATTTCTTTCCTATTCTTTAATTTATTTAGTATTTGTTTTTAGATTAAAGTTGTTCTTCCAATTATGTTTAAGTTAATAGAAAATATTAATTCTATAGTATATTTTCAAAATATATGTCTAATCAGACTCATTAACTAAATTTTATAAATTAATGAGTCTCAATATTTATTTATATTAGGATTTAAAAGAAAATAAGAGAAATATAATATTGTAAAGATTTGACTTAATTCTTTATATGGGTATTCAATATGTTTACCTCCTGATCAAGTTAGAAGAATAAATAATGAAACGAATCCTCAGAATATTGATTGATTTGTTGGATAGAATTTTCTTGATATAATATAATAAGTTTTAGT
The DNA here is from genome assembly GCA_951215215.1 of Andrena trimmerana. Classification (NCBI taxonomy): domain Eukaryota; kingdom Metazoa; phylum Arthropoda; class Insecta; order Hymenoptera; family Andrenidae; genus Andrena; species Andrena trimmerana. Next base: position 85,809,105 of record OX578059.1, on the reverse strand, counting down.
AAATGGTAAAATTATTAGAATTAAAATTGATATTACTAGACCAATTACTCCTCCTAATTTATTAGGAATGGCTCGTAAAATAGAGTAAGCAAATAAAAAATATCATTCTGGTTTAATATGAATGGGGGTAGACATTGAATTAGCATAAATAAAATTATCTGGATCACCTAAGATATATGGATATTGTATAATAATTAAAAAATGAATTATTATAATTATAACAAATCCTAATATATCTTTTACTGTAAAATATAAATGGAATGGAATTTTATATTTATTTCTATTTGTTCCAAGTGGATTATTAGATCCTTTTAAATGAAGAAAAAATAGATGTATAATTACTAAAATTACAATAATTAATGGTAAGATGAAATGAAATGAATAAAATCGATTTAAAGTAGCATTGTCAATAGAAAAACCACCTCAAATTCATTCTACTATTATTTGACCAATATAAGGAATAGCTGATAAAAGATTTGTAATTACTGTTGCTCCTCAAAAAGATATTTGTCCTCATGGTAGAACATACCCGAGGAAAGCTGTTGCTATTGATATTAATATAATAATTACTCCTATAATTCATACTGGTGTTGATTTAAATGAATGATAATAAATTCCTCGACCTACATGTAAATATATAGCAATAAAGTATAAAGATGCACCATTTATATGAATTAATCGAATTAATCATCCTAGATTTACATCTTTTATAATATGAATTACTCTTTCAAATGCTAAATTAGTATTTGGACAATAATGTAAAGATAAAAAAATACCAGAGATAATTTGAATTATTAAATAAAGTCCTAGAATAGATCCGAAATTTCATCATGAGTTGATATTTATTGGTGATGGTAAGTTAATTAAAGAGTTATTTGTAATTTTTAAAGATGGATTAATTTTTATTATTCTAATAAATTTAGATTTTTTCATAGTTAATTTTTCGTAGAGGTGAGTATTTTGAAGAGCATATTTTAATTGTTAAAATTAAACAGTATAAAAGATTAAAAATTGTTAATACTGTTATTATTCTTAGAGGATATAAATAAATTTTATAGATGAGGATATTGTTAAAGTTGAATTTATTGTTTAAATAAAATTCTATGTGATCTGATGAAAATGAATTTATTACTAATATGCCTATAATAATAAATATAAAAATTACTATAAATGACTCATTTATTTTAATTTTTGATGGATAATTATTAATTATTCTAGTAAAATATAAAAATATAATTATTATTCCACCTACAATAGAGATAAAGATTATATATATATAAATTGATAAACTTGTTAAAAAAAATATTAATAATAAATTTATAATAGTGTATATTACTAGTATTAAGATAAGTATTAATGGGTGAATAAAATTTATTAATGTTGATGAAATAATTATAATTATTATTATAGAAATTAATACAATAGAGTAAATTTTTAATATAAGTGAAATTGTCATATTTACAAAAAATAGTTTAAATTAAAACATTAATTTTGGGTATTAATAATATTTTCATAAATTTTTTTGAATTTTACCTATAAGAAATTACCTAAATTTAATTTACAAGATTAATGTTTTAACTTAAACTATATAGATTAATCTTATTGGTAATTTTATTTATTTAGATTTATTTAATTATTTAAGTTTATTAATTTTACTTACTTTTATTTTGATTTATGCTTGTAAGGATAGATTTTTAATAATTTTAATTAGTATAGAATTTATAGTTTTGGTTGCCCTCAGGTTGGTTTTTTGTTTTGAATTGAATAATTTTAATGAATGGGTTTTTTTATATTATTTAGTTTTTTCTGTTTGTGATAGAGTTCTAGGTTTATCAATTATAATTAATATGATTTTTTATATAAATAATCAGTGTGATAGTTGTTTTTATATTTTTAGTTGGTTTAATTTTATTTTTTTTTAATTTTTCTTATAAGTACTTCTTGAGAAATTTTTTTTTCTTAATTGTCTTTTTTATTTTATTTCATTGTGGTGGATTAGTTGATTGGTATTTTATTGGTTATAATTTGGGCTTAAATCTATATTCTTATTATTTGGTTTTATTAGTTTTCTTTATAATGGGAATTATTTTTAATGTAATTAATGTTGATGATTTTTGTGTTATTTTGAATTTATTTTTATCTTTAGTATTATTTATAACTTTTGTTTCTATAAGATTTTTGATGTTTTATTTTTTTTTTGAGGTTAGATTAGTTATTGTTTATGTTATTATTTTGAAGTGGGGATTGGGATTAATGCGTTTAATTTCTAGTTATTATTTTATGTTTTATACTTTATTTTTTTCTTTACCTTTACTTGTTTTTATTTTATTTGTATCTTATGATTTTAGTACTTCTATTATATTAACTTTGGAGTTTGAGAATATTTTTATTAATTATTTTTTATATTTGTATATATGTATAGGATTTATATTAAAAGTTCCTATATATATATTTCATGGTTGATTGTTGAAAGCTCACGTTGAGGCTCCTGTTTTTGGTTCAATGGTTTTGGCTTCTATTTTGTTGAAATTAGGTACATATGGGATGTTGCGTTTTTTAATGATTTTTTATTTAAATTCTGTCTATATATCTAAATATATTTTGATTTTTAGAATTATGGGTGGAATTTATATTAGCTGCGTATGTTTACGTCAAGTTGATATGAAGGTTTTAGTTGCTTATTCTTCTGTTGTTCATATAAGATTATTATTAGGGGGTATATTTACTTTACTGAAGTTGGGGTTTTTGGGATCTTATGTGTTAATAATTTCTCATGGTTTATGTTCATCTGGTTTATTTTATTTAGTTAATGTTTTTTATAGTGAGACTAATAGTCGATTAATATTAGTAAATAAAGGGTTGTTAATTTGCATACCTTCAATATCAATGTTGTGATTTTTTTTATGTTCTTCTAATATACACTCCGCGTCAAAATTAAGGGAACACTATAATTTCCCGAAAATTTTGGTCATTTTCAAATGGCTGTATCTCTGCGAAAAATGGTCGCAAAAAATATTTAAAAAACGCATTTTAAAGCTCGAAGTTTCTAGTTTTTGAATCATGTACTCAATTTTTTTCTCCGTCCATTATGATACTGTTTTATCAAGATGAAGCGCAGGAAACGAAGTTTCAAAAATTTTTGCCTAGTTTGGACGTATGCACGGGCCAAAAAAAATTTTTTCAGATAAATCCAATGGAGGGTTCTTATAGAGCAAACATTTCTCTTTAATTTCGTTTTTTTTACTTTGTTGTATGATTTTTATTGACCGAGTTATTCGCTATCAAAGCAAAAAAGGAACTTTCAACTTTGAACGCCTATAACTTGCTAACGCATGATCGTAGAACATTGTTCATGAGTGTTTTGGAAAGCTAAGACAGTTTCCTTTCAGAACATTTAGTTGCCAATTCAATGAGATTTTTTTTTAACCGTATTAAATTAATTTTAAAATGATCCCAAAAATTGCATATTTACCATTTTCTAGAAAACATGATGCCACTTCAAGGAAAATCATGGAATCATTCAAGTGTCCACGTTTTTTCTGAGCTGAAACTACCCCTTAAACACTGCGCAAAAGGCCGGACCGATCAGATTTTTTTTCCCGTATGTCCTCGATGGTCAAACATCCGATACGGTCTGAAAAATTGAAGGATCACCTGTTTTACGTTATGTTTCTCTGTAAAACCCTTTCTTTGGTTCTCGCGGCTTTTGAACACTTGTTGCACGTTTTTTTTTTGTTAGTTCAACGTCATTTTAGTAAAAACAAAAGATTTCAAAAATTTAAAAAAAAATTATACCCAAACTCTTCGGAATGACGAAAACTGTACTTCAATAACTGGCATTAGCACCATCCAAAGCGCGCCACGAGTTGGCGCATGCGCGGTCGGATTTACACTTCATTGTATGTGCGTCAGTATGGAGAGATGAGACCCTGCGGTTCGTCACTCCCGCAGTATTTTATGACTCCAAACTCACACTCCGATGCGTGTGTGTATGAGAGCACGTGCGTGCGTTGTGTATGCCTGTGTGTATTTGTGTGTGGTCTAATAATGTGTGTTGCCACCTCTCCGCATGATGACTTCCCGCAATCGGTTGCGCATGTTAATGCATTTGCGAATTTCCCTTTGGGGAATTCTCTGCCAAATTTGGCGGAGGGCGTCTGCTAATTGTCCCAAATTCGCCAGGTTCGGGTACTGTTGTCGCAAACGTCGCCCAAGAATGTCCCAAACGTGCTCAATCGGATTCAGATCTGGGCTCACTGCTGGATGGCCAAGAACTGATATCCGATTTTGCCGCAGAAATCGTAGCGTATGGCGTGCGGTATGCGCCCTTGCATTATCCTGCATAAGGACGAAGCGGTTCCCCATACGTTGACGCAGGGGGAGTACAACGGGGCGCAGTATCTCGTCCACGTATCGCGCAGCGGTCAGCCCACCAGGTGGGAGCACAATTAATGGGGTACGTGAGTACCGCGTTACCCCGGCCCAAACCATAACTGATCCACCATTGAACGCAACAACCGGCCTTGTATGGTTGGCATTATGGCGTTCACCACGACGACGCCAGACCTGAACCCGTCGATCATTCCCGTGGAGGCAAAATCGGGACTCGTCAGTAAAAAGGACATTTGCCCATTGTCGCTGGCCCCAGTGCACGTAATGGCGAGCGTATGCCAAACGCTGCCGTTGATGTGTGCGAGTGAGCAACGGGACTCGCACTGGACGCCTTGAACGCAAGCCAACGTCCCTCAATCGACGTCTGACAGTACTATTGGAGATCGGACGTGGCGGATTATGTCTGCGGTTCATAAATTGTCCCGCAATAACGCGTGCAGTGACGATTGGCTCCCGAAGAGCATGTCGCATAATCCTCCTATCCTCTCGAGAACTTGTCGCACGTCTGCGCCCTTGCCCTGTTCTGCGACAGTACAGTCCAGTCTCTCGAAATCGAGCATACAGACGGTTGACAACCGACGGACTAACACCAAAAGAATTGGCAACGTGTCGCTGGCTGTGGCCCTCCTCCAACAGAGTCACAAGCCGAGCGACTTCGAACTCAGTTAGGTGACGCCGGGGCATAACTCGAGGCAAAAAAGGAAGTTCGCTAAAATTCGAATTTAAAGTCGCAAGTTGTAGCGTGAGTAGCTGTGGCGGGGCGTCTCGTCTTGCTGTGTTGGCGCATGCGTAGTGAGGCGTAGGTCCGACCGCGCATGCGCCAACTCGTGGCGCGCTTTGGATGGTGCTAATGCCAGTTATTGAAGTACAGTTTTCGTCATTCCGAAGAGTTTGGGTATAATTTTTTTTTTAAATTTTTGAAATCTTTTGTTTTTACTAAAATGACGTTGAACTAACAAAAAAAAAACGTGCAACAAGTGTTCAAAAGCCGCGAGAACCAAAGGAAGGGTTTTACAGAGAAACATAACGTAAAACAGGTGATCCTTCAATTTTTCAGACCGTATCGGATGTTTGACCATCGAGGACATACGGAAAAAAAAATCTGATCGGTCCGGCCTTTTGCGCAGTGTTTAAGGGGTAGTTTCAGCTCAGAAAAAACGTGGACACTTGAATGATTCCATGATTTTCCTTGAAGTGGCATCATGTTTTCTAGAAAATGGTAAATATGCAATTTTTGGGATCATTTTAAAATTAATTTAATACGGTTAAAAAAAAATCTCATTGAATTGGCAACTAAATGTTCTGAAAGGAAACTGTCTTAGCTTTCCAAAACACTCATGAACAATGTTCTACGATCATGCGTTAGCAAGTTATAGGCGTTCAAAGTTGAAAGTTCCTTTTTTGCTTTGATAGCGAATAACTCGGTCAATAAAAATCATACAACAAAGTAAAAAAAACGAAATTAAAGAGAAATGTTTGCTCTATAAGAACCCTCCATTGGATTTATCTGAAAAAATTTTTTTTGGCCCGTGCATACGTCCAAACTAGGCAAAAATTTTTGAAACTTCGTTTCCTGCGCTTCATCTTGATAAAACAGTATCATAATGGACGGAGAAAAAAAATTGAGTACATGATTCAAAAACTAGAAACTTCAAGCTTTAAAATGCGTTTTTTAAATATTTTTTGCGACCATTTTTCGCAGAGATACAGCCATTTGAAAATGACCAAAATTTTCGGGAAATTATAGTGTTCCCTTAATTTTGACGCGGAGTGTAGCTTCACCTGTTTCTTTAAATTTGGTTGGGGAGATTTTATTGATGATAAGTTTAATTATTTGAATGAAGTTTATTTTTTTATTTTTAATTTTTTATGCTTTTTTTAGATTTGTTTATTCATTATATATATATAGTTATATTTGTCATGGTTCATCAAATTTATTTATTAAGATGAATGGTGGTTTAATAATTAATTATTTTGTTTTACTTTTGCATTGAGTTCCTTTAAATTTATTGTTTTTGAATTTAGTTATATTTTATTGTTTAAATAGTTTAATTAAAAATTTTGATTTGTGGAATCAAGGATATATTTTGTATTTTAAATAATTTTTAGTATAATGATTTTTGTTGTTTTTATATTTATATTTGGTTTATTTTTTATAGTTTTTGGTTTATTTATATATATAGATTTATTTTTATGTGTTTTTGAGTGAACAATTTATGTAGTTGGTCCTATAAATTTTAGTATAATAATTTATGTTGATTATATTAGTATAATTTTTTTAAGAGTTGTTTTAATTATTTCTTCAATGGTTTTATTATATAGAATGGAGTATATATTAGGTGATAAGACTATTAATCGTTTGAAGTATCTAATTTTTTTATTTGTTTTATCTATATGTTTAATGATTTTGAGACCAAATATTTTAAGAATTCTTTTAGGTTGAGATGGATTAGGTTTAATCTCTTATTGTTTAGTTATTTATTATCAGAGAGATATTGCTTATAATTCTGGAATATTAACTATTTTATGTAATCGTCTTGGTGATATTGGTTTATTAATATTGATTTGTTTTGGTTCTTTTGTTGGTTCATGAAATTTAATATTGTATAGTTTTAATTTTTATATATTTTTATTTATTTTAATAGCTATATTTACAAAAAGTGCTCAAATACCATTTTCTTCTTGATTACCTGCTGCTATAACTGCTCCTACTCCTGTTTCATCTCTTGTTCATTCATCGACTTTAGTTACGGCTGGTATTTATCTTATAATTCGTTATAATGAGGTTTTAATTTTTTTTAATTTGGATATTTTAATTTTTATTTCTGTTTTTACTATAATAATATCTGGATTAATTTCTAATTTTGAGTTTGATTTGAAGAAAATTATTGCTTTATCTACTTTGAGTCAATTGGGATTTATAATAAGAATTATATTCTTTGGTTTGCTTTTATTCATGCTATATTTAAGTCTTTAATGTTTTTATGTGTTGGTGGGTTTATTCATTCGATGAATGATAATCAGGACATTCGTAATTACGGGGGTATATTTTATGTTTATCCTTTGAAAAGAATAATTATGGTTGTTTCCTTGTTTTGTTTATGTGGAGTACCTTTTTTATCTGGTTTTTATTCTAAGGATTTAATTTTTGAGTATTTTTTAATTAGTTCTATAAATTTGATTTTAATGTTTATGTTTTATTTATCTATAATTTTTACGGTTAGTTATTCTGTTCGACTAGTTATTTTATTATTTTTTGATTGTTATAATTTTCTTCCTTTTTCTAATTTAAAAGAAAGTAATTTAATTAGAATTAGTATACTAGTTTTGATGTTAATATCTATTTTTTGTGGATTTTTTTTTAGTGGTTTAATTTATATAAAGTATTTTTTTATATTATCTAATTTTGATAAGATTTTAATTTTAAAGATGTATTTATATGGATTTTTTTTAGGTTGAATATTTTATTTAAATAGTATAATAAATTATTTAAGATACGTACATTTTTTTTCTTCAATATATTTTTTGAATATTTTTTTTAAGTTTTCTTATAAGAGTTTTATTTATAATGTTTATAATTACGAGAGTTGATTTGACAAGGGATGATATGAGTCTCTTAGAGGATTGAGTATTTATAAAATGATATATTTGGTTAGGTTTTTGGATTTTAAACGGTTTGATTTTATTTTTATTGTAAAGATTTATATTTATATGTATTTATTGATAATGATTATTTATTAATTTAAGTAGCTTAATTTTAAAGCATAATATTGAAAATATTAAGACAATATTTATATTTTTAAATATTTAATTTATAAATGATTGGTTAATTTTATATTGAAAATATAATGTTTTTTTTAAACTATATAAATTTGAGAAATATAAATGATTGAACATTTTTATTAGAATTAGAAGTTCTATATTTTATTTCTATTTAATTGGATAATTAATCATTAAAATTATTAACAATAATTTACCTCTATTTTGGTTTCAATTAATTATATATATAAAGTAATTAGTTACATTTAATTTCGGCTTAAAAATTTGATAAATATCGTGTATATAAGATATTAAGATATAAATTTGATTTAATAATTAAATGCAATTTAATTGTTATTTTTTAACTAATATCCTTAGTTAATTCATTCTAAGTATGAAAATATTCATTCTATTCATAATCTGATGATTAAAATTATTAATAATACTATAAATGTTAATTTTGTTGATATTATGATTTTGTATTTTATTAAAGGTATAATTGGGATAATAAGAATAATTTCAATATCAAAGATTAAAAATATTAGAGTGATAATTGTGACGTCCCACAAATTTTCGCTCGCAGATAAAATAACATTTCTTCATAAACCACTATACAACTCCACTTAAAACTCCTCAAACCTCAATTCTTACCCTTTCTCCATGACCTCGACCGCCTTGGCGATGTACCTTAGCGGTCCCCATCTCAAGACGGTCAATCAATGAATCTCCCTCACATATTCGCCCAACGCGGCACAAACTCTTCCCTCCTATCGAATCTAAACAAGTCCCTCGCCCCTTCTATCTCTTAAATCGAGACCACGTCTCAAGCCCACTAAATGACCAAAGAAGTCAAAGCCATTACCACCCCTTTCCTATTAAAACACCCAAAATCTATCCGAGGAGTCGAGCATTCAAATTCACATGTATAAGAACCCCAGAAGGATAATCGCGAGGATTATCTGGCGTACGTGCCGAAGATACGAGTCTAAATATAGACCAACCTTTGGTCCTTACAAAAACCCCGAAATGTTTCTGCGACGCATATGCGTAAATATGTCAAGGTGCGTACTGCGCACCCCCCTTCAAGCCGAAAAGATTGTAATTAGTATAAATACGAAGAACCGCGAGAGCTCGTACTCGTTCTACGGAAATCAATCAACGACTCGTTCTACGGAAATCAATCAACGACCAATACGAAAATCTATCAACGTTCTACAGAAACATTCTAAAGTTTTATTTAACCGCAGTATTATTCAAAGTACTCAATTACGAACATAAATTCAGTGTTCAACGGCAACTACCGTAAGAATTTATATTACCATTTAAAATATTGCCTATCATCTCCATACATATTATTGTGTATTTCTATTCGTATTGCTTTCATATTATTTTGTATTTCTACGCGTATTGCGTTCACCTATTATTTTGTATTGCTATTCTAATTGCTTTCATATTATATTGTCTTGTTACGCTTGTTGCTTTATTATATTGTATTATTAACGCTCATCTCAATCATATTTCATGTTCTTATCAATGCTTATTGCTTATATCATTCTATCTTAACCATATACTGTATGTCACGCTCATAATCACGTTTTATATATTGATAACCATTTATATAAATGTTCTGTGCCAATGATTAATGTCTAAACGCATAATATGTTCAACAAAGCACTTTCACAAACAGTGCACATATATTTTGCCTAAACTAATAAACCGTTTTGCTTAACTAACGTTTCGAGTCATTGTGTTAATCCTTCGGCTACGAAGATCCCGAAATCCAACCAGGCTGCCGGAACAGCTGATTACGGGCAACGACCGCGGAAAGCATTGCAGTGTTTACTAACTTACTTTCGTATAGGTTTCGTATAACCGTAAGAATAGCTGATTTTGCTGAATCATTACGAGTGTCTTTTACCTCGATGCAACAGTAAATCCAATTATCGTGCCAAACCACAACAAAAGCTCTAACGGGTGTCCCCGGATACCATTCGCCTTTAAACCTTCCTTGACCGATCAGTGTGCTGGATTACAGATTCGCGCCTGATTCCTCTAAAAACCTCAGCGTGACGGATGTAAGATTCGCGCCTGGCTTTCCTCAAAAACCCTCAGTGTGCTGGATTACAGATTCGCGCCTGATTCCTCTAAAACCCTCAGCGTGACGGATTTAATATTCGCGCCTGACCCCTCTAAAAACCCTCAGTGTGCTGGATTACAGATTCGCGCCTGACTCCTCAAAAACCCTCAGAGTGACGGATTTAATATTCGCGCCTAAGTTCCCACAAAATCTCAGAGTGCTGGATTTTAGATTCGCGCCTGAGTCCATTCTACCCCACATGTCATTGTCCCCAAAAGACCTCACCCGGGACGTGACATATTTTTGGTGACAGCGGTGGGATTTACGTTTACCGTTGATAAGAAATAGATTCTGTGACGCGGTACCCACAAAGTCCCACTATTTAAAATGTGCATTGAACACCCTAGTCGGTGTCAACCATCTTACCGGAGCCGCAGATTACAAAGTTTGACGGCATATTTAAACGCACTAACCTGCATTTCGGGAGGCGTAGCTACAACCATTGACGGCAGCGAGATTTGCCTAAAGTGCTCTAGCCTAATGCCCACGGATACGGTAGAAGTATACTGGACCCATTATTATTATACGTATAGAACTCCTGTCTATTGCCCTCGGTGCAGAAAATCATTAATTCCAGAACGCCCAATAAGAAACTGCATCGAGTGCTTTGAAAGTTATTTGCTCTCGAATAAGAGCTACCGTCGGTTCGATAATTATCAAGAATAACTATAGTTATACCCCGATTTGTAAATAACGGCTGCCGGTCGCCGAAAGTATTAAAATCCTTCAAAACGCCACTTAAGAAATACAAAGTATCATGTCCTTGTACGGCGATACCGAGGACTCTCGCATTATGGCTCAAAACGCGGGTCCTTCCCCTAACACTGTAGTTACAGCAATCGCTGAAAAAAGGGAGCAGGTGCAATTAATACAGCAAAAGCAAGCCGAAATTGAAAACTTGTACGCGGAATTTGTCGTAGACCGGGAATCTAATACGCGTTCAGGCGTAGTCTCCGGTTCGGACGGCCCCGCGTTGGAAGGTCTCTCCAGGCGGATTCAAACCATTCGCGGAATGATGGAAAAACTTCTTGCACCCCCGCCAACGGCGAATAATTTTGCCACTCCTGGTTCCTCACGTTTCGATAGGAAACCAATAATAAATTATAATAATATTCCGGACCAGGATCCAACACCCCAGATCACGTTAAAAGACGCCATAGAAACCGTCCCTAATTTTAACGGTTACAACATATCCGTTTTGCAATTCGCAAGAGCCTGCAATAGGGCTAAGGCTCTGATTCCCTCGCAAGCCGAACCCCAGCTAGCGAGGTTGTTGACAAATAAACTGCAAGACCACGCTTGCTTGGCCGTTGAGGATAGGGTTTTTGACTCCGTGAATGATTTAATAAAACAACTCAAACGAACATTCTCCCCCGCGAAAACTTCGGACCACTATCGTGGGGAACTTGCCAATATTATTAAAGGACCTAACGAACACGTACTAGAATACATCTCGCGTGTTAAGGATCTCCGATTCGCTATTTTGGAAGAGGACAGAGAATATTATCGCGACTTCGCACGAAATCACCCCGATGACTTAGATCGTTTAACGTTGGACTCATTTGTGGATGGCCTTCCTCCCCATATGCGAACAAGACTATTCCAACATAATTTCGAAACGCTCGATGAAGCTTTCGAGCTAGCTGTACTCGTGGATAAGAAGATTGAAAGGGACCATCAAAGGTTTTCCGAACAAGAGGCTCCTAAATTAATATGTCAAATTTGTAATAAGACAGGACACGACGCACTGTCCTGCAGAAGTAACAAAAAAATAGCCTCCCAACCGTCCGAACGATATCCCCAAAACCGAGTTGCGGGATATGGTAATCAGGCCCCTAACCCTTTGCTCCCTTACTGGGACAAAACTCGACCTCCTCCCTCAAGACCTACGGAGGTGCGAATCTGCGATTATTGCAAGAAGCCCGGACACGCGATCTCAGAATGCAGAAAACGCATCTTGCCCAACCACAGGGACCCTAGAACCTTGTGGGAAATGGAATCAGAAAGTACCCCGTCGGGCACCGACGGATACGAACAGTGGAGTGGGCCAAACAGGAGCGCACCCACTTACGATTTAACCGAAGACACAAGCAATACCGTAAAAACCGGTATCATTCAAATAAAAAAAATTGGTCAGGCCCCGTCTGTGAGAATTCACTCACCAGACGTCCGGAAAACAGCCGATGTAATGATCAACACCAGTACTGGGGTAAATGTGCCAAAATTTCAGGACATCAATCCGACGCAAGTGCTATTAAGTGGCACCTCTCTGGACCCAGTTTCCACCCTTGGAACAATAAGGGTACTACCAAAAGAGACTAAGACGTCTAAATGCGTCACTCCTATCCCAGCCCTAACAAAAATCAAGTCCCTCTTACCCCAGGATCCGTCGATCCACCACATCGAGGCATCCGTGAAGGTGCACTCACTACCATCCCTTTTGCATTACGCTAAATCAACCCTTCCCATAAAACCCCATGAGTCTCTCGCGGTTACGCTGAAACCGGACCGACAGAAAATCCACGCTGTCCTGAACTACTCAGCACCTTGCACACCCGAAGGAATTAAAAATTGCCTCGGACTGTCTAGATACTACATGACGTTTATCCCGGAATTGTCTGAAACGGCTCGGCCTTTGACCTCACTACGGAAGAAAGACACTCCATTTGACTGGAGATCGTCCCAACAAACCGCTTCTAACCACTTAAAGTCGGCATTGCCGAAGGTACCAATCTCGCAATGTCCGAACTTTGAAATGGAATTCCGTGTCACTACAGACGCCCATAAAAATGCTATAGGAGGGATATTAAGCCAGAAAGTTGTTAGAAAAACCCTGCCAATCACTTACACCCCCTGCATTCTGAATAACGAGAAAATTTTACAAAAATCAATCTCCGAAAAACACCCGAATCCCGGGAAAAGCGATAAAGTCACTGAAAATTCACCTCGTAAACCTCCTGTAAGCGGAAAATGCTCCAAACGACCACGCGAAAAATCGGACGACGACTTAGAAGACAGGTCAAAACATAGGCCAAGCAACCCCAAGCGGCCTCGGTTCTCCAGTTCTCCGGTCCATGTGGCGACGAGTGGAAGCAACCCCGTCGACCCTGCAATTCCCACATCCAACGCTCACTTTAGAAGAAAATGTAAAAAGATTCAACTGCACAGAAAGATGCGCCGGAAAACATCATCTGCAGAAATTCCACTACAAATCTCCCCAGAAAACATACGTAAACGACTACCTATAACAAAAGCAAACAACACTTATAAATTACCCATACAGGGTTTATTCGTAAAATATTTAGTGTGCGTGTTTCTCAGCCTATTAACATTAATTAAGACCGCTGATGTATTCATTAAAAATTTCATTTATCACTTCGGAGCTCTTAGAGCCATTCTCACCGACCAAGCAGCACAAAATACTCGCAATTTCACGAAAGCAGTACCACGGGAATGTAAAATGCAACAATTCCGAACCAGAGACTTTCACCCACAGACTAACGGCTCTTTAGAAAGATTGCATCTCGTTGTGACCGAATGCTTAAAATTGTTAATCAGTAAATACAGTGACTGGTACGAATGGATTAACTTGTCCGCATCCTCGTATAATACTAGTGTCCACACTGGATACACAAAGCATGAACTATTTTTCGCGAAATTTGCAATACCCAGCCGGACCCCGGTTCTGGAAGTCAATGAAAATGAAACATATCTTGGTTGCCTTTCAAAACCGAGTAAGAAACTGCGAAATAAAAGACATTATGATCACCCTGCCCACGTGCGCGAGAGTCCCGGTTGACCCCAAGTCACAATAAACAAAAACATTAATCAAATTTTCCAATATAGATCGTTGCAACTGCAACACTTATTGCAGTCACCACTTACGCGGCTATGCCGTCAAGAGGGAAGGAAGGAATATCAGATCCCTCCTCTCTAAAAACATCTCATACATCATCATCAAGGAGGCGTCTTCACAGACGGTCATCGCTATAGATGACTCCTTCCCCTCCAACATCAGTCATCAGAGCAACTCCAAGATGCCACTGCCCCTTCGCCCCGTATAGACCCCAATCTTACAAACGAACAAATCCACCCCGCTCCTTACAGGGAAGAAATGCAGGCATTTCTTCATATAAGGGGGGAGGTGTGACGTCCCACAAATTTTCGCTCGCAGATAAAATAACATTTCTTCATAAACCACTATACAACTCCACTTAAAACTCCTCAAACCTCAATTCTTACCCTTTCTCCATGACCTCGACCGCCTTGGCGATGTACCTTAGCGGTCCCCATCTCAAGACGGTCAATCAATGAATCTCCCTCACATATTCGCCCAACGCGGCACAAACTCTTCCCTCCTATCGAATCTAAACAAGTCCCTCGCCCCTTCTATCTCTTAAATCGAGACCACGTCTCAAGCCCACTAAATGACCAAAGAAGTCAAAGCCATTACCACCCCTTTCCTATTAAAACACCCAAAATCTATCCGAGGAGTCGAGCATTCAAATTCACATGTATAAGAACCCCAGAAGGATAATCGCGAGGATTATCTGGCGTACGTGCCGAAGATACGAGTCTAAATATAGACCAACCTTTGGTCCTTACAAAAACCCCGAAATGTTTCTGCGACGCATATGCGTAAATATGTCAAGGTGCGTACTGCGCACCCCCCTTCAAGCCGAAAAGATTGTAATTAGTATAAATACGAAGAACCGCGAGAGCTCGTACTCGTTCTACGGAAATCAATCAACGACTCGTTCTACGGAAATCAATCAACGACCAATACGAAAATCTATCAACGTTCTACAGAAACATTCTAAAGTTTTATTTAACCGCAGTATTATTCAAAGTACTCAATTACGAACATAAATTCAGTGTTCAACGGCAACTACCGTAAGAATTTATATTACCATTTAAAATATTGCCTATCATCTCCATACATATTATTGTGTATTTCTATTCGTATTGCTTTCATATTATTTTGTATTTCTACGCGTATTGCGTTCACCTATTATTTTGTATTGCTATTCTAATTGCTTTCATATTATATTGTCTTGTTACGCTTGTTGCTTTATTATATTGTATTATTAACGCTCATCTCAATCATATTTCATGTTCTTATCAATGCTTATTGCTTATATCATTCTATCTTAACCATATACTGTATGTCACGCTCATAATCACGTTTTATATATTGATAACCATTTATATAAATGTTCTGTGCCAATGATTAATGTCTAAACGCATAATATGTTCAACAAAGCACTTTCACAAACAGTGCACATATATTTTGCCTAAACTAATAAACCGTTTTGCTTAACTAACGTTTCGAGTCATTGTGTTAATCCTTCGGCTACGAAGATCCCGAAATCCAACCAGGCTGCCGGAACAGCTGATTACGGGCAACGACCGCGGAAAGCATTGCAGTGTTTACTAACTTACTTTCGTATAGGTTTCGTATAACCGTAAGAATAGCTGATTTTGCTGAATCATTACGAGTGTCTTTTACCTCGATGCAACAGTAAATCCAATTATCGTGCCAAACCACAACAAAAGCTCTAACGGGTGTCCCCGGATACCATTCGCCTTTAAACCTTCCTTGACCGATCAGTGTGCTGGATTACAGATTCGCGCCTGATTCCTCTAAAAACCTCAGCGTGACGGATGTAAGATTCGCGCCTGGCTTTCCTCAAAAACCCTCAGTGTGCTGGATTACAGATTCGCGCCTGATTCCTCTAAAACCCTCAGCGTGACGGATTTAATATTCGCGCCTGACCCCTCTAAAAACCCTCAGTGTGCTGGATTACAGATTCGCGCCTGACTCCTCAAAAACCCTCAGAGTGACGGATTTAATATTCGCGCCTAAGTTCCCACAAAATCTCAGAGTGCTGGATTTTAGATTCGCGCCTGAGTCCATTCTACCCCACATGTCATTGTCCCCAAAAGACCTCACCCGGGACGTGACAATAATAAAGAATTGAATTGAGAATGGTAGTCGAGGTCTAGTTATTGGATTGAATCCGCATTCAAATGGTGTTATTTTCTTACGATTTTTGTTAATTAATTTTGTTAATAATATATTTGCTAAGATGATTACTATAGGAATTAAAATGAAAATTAGGTTTATAATTATTATTGTTATAATTATATATATTTTATTAAAATTTTTTAATTGGAAGTTAAATGTAATTATTTATACTATATATATGTATATATATTATGAATAGTTTCATCAATAAATTGTAATATATAGGAATAATCAAATAATATCAACAAAGTGTCAGTATCATGATGCTGTTTCAAAATGAATATGATGAATTTTTGAGAAATGATTTATTGTTAATCGTATGAAACATGTTGTTAAGAAGATTAAACCAATATTTACATGAGATCCATGAAATCCTGTTGTTATGAAGAAGATTGATCCATATACTCTGTCGTTGAAACAGAATGTTGCGTCATAATATTCAATAATTTGTATAATAGTGAAATAAATGCCTAATATAATGGTTAATATAAATCTGAATTTTGCTTCTATTATTTTTTCAGTTAATATGGCGTAGTGTGTTCATGTAATTGTAATACCTGATGATACTAAAATAATTGAGTTTATTAATGGGATATTATATGGATTAATTTGTTTGATTGATGTTGGTGGTCATATTATTCCAATTTCAATTCTTGGTGCAATTGATCTATGAAAATATGCTCAGAAGAATGCTACGAAGAATATTAATTCTGAAATAATAAATAGAATTATTCTTATTTTAATTAATTTTGTTACTGTTAATGTGTGAAATCCTTGAAATGTTCTTTCTCGGATTACATCTCGTCATCATTGAATTAAGCATAAGATTAGTGTGAATATTCTAATAAATATCAGTCTTGTTATTTTTATATAGATAAATAGAATAAATCTTAGAAATAAGTTTATAATATTTATTGATGTTATTATGGGTCAGGGCCTTATTGTTACTATATGAAATGGGTGATTAGAATTTATCATAATTTGATTCATTAAAATATAAGGTTCTTAGAATTGAAAATACGTATGATTGAATTATAGCTACTGAGATTTCTAAGATAAATAATATATTTTGGATAATTAGTATTATTGGAATAATAATTAAAATATGTCCTATAGAATTTCCTAAAAGAGATAAGAGGAGGTGACCTGCTAGTATATTTGCTGTTAATCGAATTGCTAGAGTTCATGGTCGAATAATATTACTGATTGATTCAATTAATACTATAAAATTTATTAAAACTGTGGGTGTATTTATTGGAACTAGATGAATAAATATTTTGTTTGTATTTGTTCATCATCCATAAATTATGAATCTAATTCATAATCTTAGTGATAATGTTAAGTTTACATTAAGATGTCTAGTTGGAGTAAAGATATACGGAAATAATCCAAATAAATTGAATAGTATAATTAATTTTATTAATCTAATAAAAATGATTAAGTTAATGAATAATTTTTTTTTTGTTAATATTTTAAATTCAATAAATATAAATTTATTTAACAGTGATCATATTATGTTTATTCGTGATGGTAAGTATCAGTAGTTGAAGTTTATGATTATAATTGGGATTATAATTCTTATTCAGTTTATTGAAGTTATTGTTCTGGTTGATGGGTCGAAAATTGAGAATAGATTTGTTATCATTTTCATTTAATTGTTTTAATTTTTTTTATTTTGTTTAGGTTGTTTATTTCTATTAATATAAAAAAGTTAATAATGATTGTTATTATGATTATTGAAAGAGTTATAATTATTATTATTAATCAAATTATTGGTTTTATTTGAGGTATAAAAGAATATTTTTTTTTCATTAGAAGTATTCGCTTGATACTATTATATGGTTTAAGAGACCAATTCTTGCATTTCAGACATCTAATGAAAAAATATTAATATTAATAATTTTAAAATGACAATTTAATGTTATTTTTTAACTAATTCTTTAATTGTTATTTAATTAAGTTTAATCAATTTTTAAAGTTTTTAATGGATGTTCTTTCTATTACAATTGGTATGAATCTATGATTTGAGCCACAAATTTCTGAGCATTGACCATAAAATAATCCTGGTCGTCTTGAATATAAAGTTATTTGATTAATTCGTCCTGGGGTTGCATCTATTTTTATTCCTAGAGATGGAATTGTTCATGAGTGAATAACGTCTGTTGATGTTGTAATTAGTCGAATAGGGGTCTTAAATGGAACAACTATTCGATTATCAACATCTAATAGACGAAATATGTTTATGTTTTCAATTTCATTAATTATATAGGAATTGAATTCTACATTATTGAAATCTGGATATTCATATCTTCAGTATCATTGGTGACCAATTGATTTAATTGTAAAGAATGGATTTCATAGTTCGTCGATGAAATACAATGTTTTTATTGATGGAATAGCGATAGTTATTAGTATAAATATTGGTGTTATTGTTCAGATAATTTCAATTGAGTGATTTTTTAGTAGAAATCGATTAGTAAATTTATTTTTAATTATGTTGATTATGATAATTATTGTTGATGAAATAATTATAATTAATAAAATTATAGTTATATTGTGAAATGCATTTAAATTATCAGCGAATGGTGAATTTGGATCTTGAAGAGATATTATATTTCATGTTGCTATTTTTAATAAAAATTTTAATTTTATATATGGGGTTTAAATCCATTGCACTATTCTGCCATATTAAAATTTTGTAACTATTGGAATTTCATTAAAAGAATGATTAAATGGTGGGTAATTTTGTGATCATTCTAATGATCCCTGATTAAATTTAAACATAATTAATCGTTTAGATATAAATCTTTCTAATATAATAAAAATGAATAAAATTGTTCTATTTAATGAAATGATTGCTCCTATTGATGATAATAAATTTCAGCAATAGTATGCGTCTGGATATTCAGAGTATCGTCGTGGTATACCTATAAGTCCAAGAAAATGTTGAGGGAAAAATGTTAAATTTACTCCAATGAATATTATAAAGAATTGAATTTTTAACCATTTATTATTTAATGATAGGCCAGTTACTGCTGGGAATCAGTGTACGATTCTTGCAATAATTGAAAATACTGCTCCTATTGATAATACATAATGAAAATGACCAACAACATAGTAAGTGTCGTGAAGGATAATGTCGATTGATGAATTTGATAATATAATTCCTGTTAGTCCACCTACAGTGAAGAGAAAAATGAATCCTAGTGATCATAGAATTTGAGGATTTATTGTTATTTTTATTCCATGATATGTAGCTAATCAACTAAATACTTTAATTCCTGTTGGAATTGCAATAATTATTGTAGCTGAGGTGAAATATGCTCGTGTATCTACATCTAATCCTACTGTAAATATGTGATGAGCTCATACAATAAAACCTAGAAATCCAATTCCTAATATGGCATAGATTATTCCGATGTTACCAAATGTTTCTTTTTTACCTCTTTCATTATAAATAATATGAGAAATTAGACCAAATCCGGGTAGAATTAGAATATAAACCTCAGGATGCCCGAAGAATCAAAATAAGTGTTGATATAGAATGGGGTCTCCACCTCCTATAGGGTCAAAGAAAGATGAATTTAGGTTTCGATCTGATAGTAATATTGTAATTGCACCTGCTAATACTGGAAGTGAAATTAGCAATAGAATTGTTGTAATAAATACTGATCATGGGAATAGAGGTAGTTGATCATAGTTTAATGAAATATTTTTTATATTAAGAATAGTAACAATAAAATTAATTGCTCCTATGATTGAAGAGATTCCTGCAATATGCAGTGAAAAAATTGTTAAGTCTACGGATGATGATGGATGATATGAATAAGATGAAAGTGGAGGATAAACTGTTCACCCTGTTCCTGATCCTGAATTTAATACTATTCTTGTAATAATAATAATAATTGAGGGGGGTAATAGTCAGAATCTTATATTATTTATTCGTGGGAAAGCCATGTCGGGCGCTCCTAATATTAACGGTGTGAGTCAGTTTCCGAAACCTCCGATTATGAATGGTATTACTATGAAAAAAATTATAATGAATGCGTGAGAGGTTACAATTGAATTATAAATTTGATCATTGTTGATTCATCTTCCTGGGTTTCTTAATTCTATTCGGATAATAAATCTTAGTGATGCTCCGATTATTCCTGCTCATATAGCGAAAATGAAGTAAAGTATTCCAATATTTTTATGATTAGTTGAACCCTGATAACCACGTCTGCCGGCAGATCCGGCGCCGTCTATGTCCGCATTCAACTACGGTTCTGCCGGCAGACCCTGACAAGGCAGGATCTGCTGTGGATCTGCCGTTCATCTGCCGGCAGATCTGCAGCAGATCCTGCTGCCCGTCTGACTCATCCAATAGCGCCATCTGAAGGCAGGATCTGCTGCGGATCTGCCGTCCATCTGCCGGCAGACCCTGCCTTGTCAGACCCTGCTGTCCATCTGCTGACAGACTGCAGGCAGGGTTGTTATCAGGGAATATAATCATGTTTTGTAATATATTAAAATTTATATTATGTTAATATATTATTAATTTTGAATATTAAGAGTTTTTTTAACTTAAAATTTTAAAGTTCTATGCCTGATAAAAGGAGTAAATTGTAAATTTATATATGAAAATTTAATTTTCTAGGACTAATATTTCTGTAGTTTAAATAAAACATTAAATTGCAAGTTTAAAGATAATTTTGATTTAGAAATTAAAATATGAGTAAATGATTGATGTTATCAGTAAAATTATAATTATAATAAGTTCTTTTTGTGTTTTCATACTAATTTTTTTAACAAATATTTTATTGAAATTATTGTAATTGTAAATATTATTGTTTATAAAGTTTAAGTATCTTCAGATTATAATAAACCTTGATATTATTACTATAACAGAGATTAATTTAAATTGATTATTTATTAAAATGAGATTTTCAATTAGGGATCATTTTAAAATAAATGTTGCTATTGGAGGAAAATATGAATATGAAATTATTATAAGAAGAAATGATATTTTTGTTTTTTTATCCATATTAAATTCATATTTTAATGTATTATTTATTTTATTTAATATCCCTGATAACCACGTCTGCCGGCAGATCCGGCGCCGTCTATGTCCGCATTCAACTACGGTTCTGCCGGCAGACCCTGACAAGGCAGGATCTGCTGTGGATCTGCCGTCCATCTGCCGGCAGACCCTGCCTTGTCAGACCCTGCTGTCCATCTGCTGACAGACTGCAGGCAGGGTTGTTATCAGGGATGTTTATTAAACTAATTGTGATGGTTGAGTAAATGATAAAATAGGTTATAAATATAAAAAAATTTATATATATAATTATTACTATTAACCTGGTTTGATGAATTGATGAATAAGATAAAATTAATTTTAATGAGTATTTGTTAATTGTTATAATTGGTGAAATAATTATTCTTGTTATAACAATTAGTATAATAAATCTATTTATTTCAATTATTAGGTGTATTATATTTAAGGGGATAAATTTTATTAAAGTTATTAGAATTCTTAAATTTATATAATTAATTGATTTTCTTATTAAATTAAATCAATAATTGAATGGAAATATAGCAATTTTAATAAAGATTCTTATTAAAATTAGTATATTTATATTAATTGATGGGTATAATAATAATCCTAAAAATAAAATTGTTCTTCTGATAAATGAAATGATGAAATAGATAATTCTGGAATTGAATGATTTTGATATAATAATTATGCTAATGAATGATATAGTTAAAAGTTCTAGCGTTATTCATAATAGTATTTTATTATTTAGGAAAAGATTTATAGTAATTATTATTACTATAATGATAATTTGAAAATTTATTTTATTTATAAAGTTTATGAAATTATATTTATATTTTGATGTAAAATGCATATAAGATTTTGAATTTTAAAGAATTAAGAATATTAATAAATATAATTTGATTAATAATTAATTTAAATATTAATATTTTAACAAAATATATGAAAATCATTGTTCTTTATTAATTTATATAAAAAAAAGTTGAATTTATATATTCAGGGTATGAGCCTGAAAGCTTAATTAGCTTATTTATATATTTATAATTATGAAAATACATTTATAGTAATAGTAAGAAATTACATAAGTATTTCATCAAAATATTCCTTTTATCAGGCATATTACTATTTACTAAGAGCTTATTATTATTTAACTTTACTAGATAGAACTTGCCTGAAATTTTAGGAACTAACCTAGCAAATTTAATTTTATGGAGAATACGCATCCACCAATAGGCATCGATCTTGATTTATCTCCTAGAAACACACATGTTGCATTTCTTGTACGTCATCAAGCAGAAAGAGAAAATATTCCTATTGTTATTAATCTTGCTATATTTGACACACCGTCAGATGTTGCATTAAACTGTGCCATAGGCTACGCTGGAAGGTTACACAATTCTTCATTTATACCTATCCATACTGAATCTAGAAATACTGTCTGTGTTGGATTAAATTTTAATTTAAATCTAGATCCCTTTAGTGTTGATATAGTAGAACTTCAACAGGGTAGGTTTCCTTTAGTACAAAGGTTGTTTGAGTATATAGAAGATGAAGAGGTTGGAGAGAATATTAGAGATTTCTTGCTTCAACATCTTCCTGGTGAAATACCAAGAAATGCAGAGAATTATAATAGAATATTTGATTGCATAACTGGTTTTGCTTTTGGAAGTAGTGCTTTTGATAATGGGTATATACCAATACAAAGGAATGGAAAAAGAAGTAGGTTGCAAGCAACAAAACATATATTCAGATATGATGATCCAGATTTAAGAAGATGTTTAACTATGGTCTTTCATGTTCAAGGTTTGCCTATAGTCATACTTGACGTTAGAGCTTACAATATGCAACAACAAGGGGCAATCAATTTAGAAAATCTTAATGTTGGTAGAAATAATCGTAACGTTTATAGAGTATCATGTATACTTAACAATCAAGATAATCAAGTGCACTTAAATACCCGTGTAGATAATCTTGGTTTATATCGCGGTTATCAAAATGCAAATAATTTTCTTGCTGGTGATCTTATACAAGTGCCTAATGCTGAAAATGTACATGGTATTTCAGAAAGGGTTATGAATGATGGCTGGCAAAATAGAGATCAGCATAGAGTATTACTGATGGCTATTTCTATAGTATTAATGCCAGAGAATATGAACGGTGATGCAATAATAGATGTAGATAGCAATGACAAGTTTAGGTCTATGTTACATGGTGTATTTTATGCTAGTGACGATCCTGATAAAGTGCTTGCTATGTATAAAATTGGTCAAACATATAGTTTGAAAAGGAGGCAGGAAGAAGAAGGAGAAAGGGTAATGCTCACAAGAATTACAGAACAGAGATTAGACCTTTTATTATTAAGACAATCTACGGAGAATGCTCCAGATACTCACCCGATTGTATATGTATTAGGATTTGCTGATAATGCAGAAGAAGTAGCACAAAAGGAGAATAACGCAAAAGATCGAATAAAAGAACTTATGAACAAGCAAAGGGGATATTTGCCTATTACTCCTGGAAATGAGGTGGTTTTATCTTCTGCTGTATTTAATGCAGGTGCACAGAGAGTAGAAGATCTTATATCTATTCCACAAGAACTATATATACATAGGCTTGACCGCAGTACTAGAGGATTAGTGGGACCTGAAAGTGTTATTGATGAAAATCCACCAGAAGGTCTATTATCAGATCAGACTCGTGAAAATTTCAGGCGCTTTTACACGGAAAGAAAACCAGGACAGAACTCGATTTTTTTGCTTGATATAGATGATAATCTGCACGTTCCATTTAGTTACTTGCAAGGTACTAGAGCACAGGTAATAGAAACATTAAAGTCAAGAATAAGGGGAGGTGATAATTCCATTCCTACAGCACAAGAGATAAGAAGACAAATAAGAGATATTCTTGGAAATCAAGGGATAGAAGTAAATGATCTACTTACACTAGAATTTGCGACGAGAAATGGACATTATGATTACTGGCTTCAACAAATTGATATAGCTCACGCTGGAAGATTGCGATATCAGCTTCGTACTGAAGGTAATCACACTTTTGAAGTAGCTAATTTGGCAAGGAATGACGGTAACGAGCACATTGTTAGAGTATTAAATCAATTTAGGGAAAATGAAGAACAACAGCGTTTAACTTTAATCATTACTTTAAATAATACTCATTGGGTTACACTAGTGATTGAACGTCAAAATGGGAACTATGTTGGGTACTATGCTGATTCAACTGCTACTGCTGTTCCAGGTGGTATTATCGATATCATTCAAAATAACTTAGGAAATAATATCAGGATTAATAATGTTTCTGTTCGTCAGCAAACAGATGGTTGGAATTGTGGTTTATGGGCATTAGAAAATGCTACAGATATTAATAGAGTCCTAAATGAAAATCCTGGAGAACAAGTTCAGAATGTTGTAAATATTATGCGTGATTTTCTTGGAAGAGGCCACCCAAATAGAGATAGAAATTACTTTCAGAACATAAGAGTGAGCATTTCACAATTATTCAGGAATGATCCGGGATTTCAAGATGTGCAATTGCAAGCATACATTCAAAATAGAGAACAAATTGATCCATTACTACGTACTTATCTAGAATTAGGATATCACAGAGTGGGAGGAGGGTGTGGACCAGTAGAAGCACCTATATCGCTTAGTGTTAGTGATTCCAGTAATTTTGGTAGCCTGCCACAGTCGAGTTTAGAAGGTCCTGAAGCTAGTCGTGTTTCTGACCTTAGCAAAGGTAAAGGCAGTAGGTAGAGGTAATCGGTAGATGAAAGGAGTGTAACAAAAACCTTATGCATCAAGTAGAGATTGTGAGCAAATTTAAAGAAGTTAAGATGGGTAACCTGTTTTTTTCTACTTGCAGCAATGTTTCAAAAAGTATATGTGTCGAGTTGGGTAAAGTTGAAGGAGGTTCTTAAATGAGCAACTATTAATTTGGTAGTATATAGCATTAATAAATTTAAACAATGTGACCATTTTCAGTGGTTAAAATCAATGAGCGTGAGAACATTTTTCTTTGGAATCAATTGGTCTACCATGTGATACATGCGAACTTTTTTATATGGTAATCTTATTATACACTAAAACCAGCTATATTAGCTTACTTTTGCTAAATTTACATACGAACTAATTTGCTTAGCTTTGTTGTAACAATTTTGCGTTTTTATTTTTATAACGCTGCTTTTATTTAAATTATTCTCACAAAGATACGTACTATTTTTGAAGAAGTAAATGATTGAATCTCTTGTGATGCTAATTGCCCTATGTTTTTATAAAAATACTTTTTTAATCTTTTATAATAGCAAGACTATTTAAAATACAACATTCACAAATAATTACATCTACTGAAAAAAATTAATTGCTTGTTTCCATAAATATGCTACTAATAAATAATATATACTATTGAGGTGGAAATTGTGTTTAATTTATCAGATTTTAAAATTAAAGATGACATTAAAATTGAACCAATCAAGTTTAATTTACCGGATTTAGAGATTAAACAATATTCTCTTAATTTAGAGTCAGATTTTAAAATTAAAAATGAACCGGTTAAGTTTAATTTACCGGATTTAGAGATTAAACGATATCCTCTTAATTTAGATGCATCTGATGCAATTGAAAGATGTGCTAGGTTTCGATTTGAAAGAGAAGCAAGACTGCATTATATGCCTAATATAGCAAGCAATTTGCCTCGTGAATTTCATCTTAACAGGTCTGTTTATAATTGGGATAATAATTATAATTGGGATGATAATATAAGTGATTCTTATCATCAAAGTAATGAGTTACATGAACTTGCCAAATCTACAGAAGTTTCTGACTTAAACAAAATGGAAAAAATACTTAAGCTTAAAAAAGAAATTTTTATAAAAAAAGCAAACGCCTTTACAAACGTGCTAATGATGGATGCACCTGACCGTATAGGTAACACACCTTTACATATAGCGGTACTAAATCAAAACTTATCTGTTATAAAGTTACTATTAGCTTATGGTGCAGGTCTTTTTTTTGAAAATGAGGATGGGTATACTCCCTTACATTGTGCTGTTCAAGGTGGTCATAAAGATGTAACTGAAGTTCTAATTCAGAGAACATTAATACAAGATTTTAGTGTACAAAAACCAGATTACTTGGCAGGTGCATTTTCTACTTATTGGGATGGATGCAAAAATGAAATTGAAGGTAAAAAAATTGGCAGTAGCAATATTTCATACCTTGACTTACTTAAAGCTGGTAAAAATGAAATAGTTAAGTACGTAACAAATCGTGAAATTAGAGATATACTGAATGACCTTGATTATGAGGAATTTCCTATCTTTGAAAGCCAAATAAGGAATAAATTCAATAAGGGAGTAGAAAGACAAGAGCTAATAGATGATGGTACAAGAATTATTCAACGCTTTGGCAATAGTAAGAATTTACCTCCAGAAATGAGTAGGAAAATAGCTTTTGATTTATCAAATTCAGATTTAGAAAATTTACGGCATATCGGAAATAATAACGAAAATGCTCATGTGAAGCCCAGTACTAAAATGGATGAGACGAGAGAAGAGCAAGGCATAACTGGGAATGGACGGAAAGTATATCATCAGGCAGGCTTTGTTGCATAGCTAATTAAGAGGAGAAGCATAGTAGGCTCAAAGGTGTGCACATCAATGTCAGTGAAGTTTATGGGAGTAAAAAATAACAAAGTTAGAAAAATTATTGTTGCATTAGTTTTTTATGTGTTGTACATAATATCTTTGGTTATGGATTGACCGTTTTTCTAGTTATATAAAGTAAATAGTTTGAGGTGTGAATCGTGGAATATAAACAGTGGTTAGAAATGTTAAGCGCAATAAATGCTGACGATGATCTGAATAAAGATAATGTAATTGAAAAAATAAAAGAGAAGTTAGAAAAAGAAGATCCAGGCACATATCAAGAGTGGCAGGATAGTCGATTTGACATAAATTATACATTTAATGATCAAATGTTGTTGCATATAGTTGCCACAAAAGGTCTTGCAAAGGTAACAAAACTTCTAATAAAAAAAGGTGCTGACGTTAATAAAGCAAATCAATACGAATGGGCTCCATTACATTGTGCTGCTGAAAATGGTCATACAGAGATAGTAAAGGCACTCATAGGAAAAGAGGCAGATGTTAATGCAGTGGAAGAAGACAAGTGGACTCCATTACATTTTGCTGCTGTAGAAGGCCATACAGAGATAGTAAATGCCCTTATAGCAAAAGAGGCACATGTTAATGCAGTGAATCAAAACGGGTCTACTCCATTGCACTTTGCTGCTCAAATGGGTCATACAGAAATAGTAAATACTCTCATAGAAAACGGGGCAAATGTTAACATGTTGAGTGAATCTGATAAGGTGACTCCATTATACCTTACTGTTCAAAGTGGTCATGCAGAAGCAGTCAAGGCTTTAATGGAAAAAGGAGCAGATCCTTTATTGGAGAATAAAAGTTATATAACTCTCAAGCGTTTAACTGAATTAATAAAAAATAATAGTTTAGAGCATCTTCCGAAAAAAGCAGAGGAAGCAACAACAGGGAGGGAAGAAGAGCAAGTGGATGATGAATATGAATTGCTTAAATATGAATTGCTGTTTCGTAAAGGTTGCCCATTAGTTGATAATGTTAGAAGAGATACATTTGATAGTTTATTATGTACGTGGTTTGCTGACACATCTAATTTAACACCAAAATTTTTTACTAAAGAATAAAGATGATGACGATCTAAAAGACATCCTTGCTCTTAAAAGAGGAGAATCTAAGTTGACAATATTGCATGTAGTATCAAGTATGGATAGTAAGTTAGCAAAAAAAATATGTGAATTTACTCTTGGAGGCTGGAGCTGATCCTAATATAAAGGACGATAGAGGAAAAACACTGTTACATTATGCTTCGTATGATAATATAGAGTCTCTCATAAAAGCAAGGGCTAATCCTAATATGGAGGATAGTGAAGGGAGAATGCCTTTGCATTGTGCTGCTGGTATTGGTAATAAGAAAAGTATAAGTGCTCTTCTAGAGCACGGAGCTGACTCCAATAAAAAGAATAAACAGGGAAAAACTCCGCTACAAGTTGCAACTGATAATCATAACTACCATGTTGAAAGGCACTTTTTAACTGACAATCAAAAAAGATTGTGCCAAGAATTTGGTCGTATTGTTAACGCAAGTACAGACTTTACTGAACTAAAAGTATTTTTGAATAAATACAAGAATACTCAAGATCTTAAAAGGATTTTGAACCTTCGTGATCGTGAAGGAAAATCAGAAATTCTTCTAAATCTCAGAATCATTTTTTTACTCAAGACATTTTCGTTATTGCGAAACTCCTTATAAAGAAGCAAAAAGACTGCTGTTAGAAGCGGGAGCGATTGACCATGAAAGATTAGATAGAAAAGAACATTTGCCTAAATCTGGAACTTTATGGGATAATTTAATATTAGACCAGCAGCAGAAGTTGAAAATGTTTTTAGACAGAGTAGGTGAAGCTCAAGACATGAACAAGCTAGAACAAGTAGTAAAAGAAGCTATAGAGTCTGGAGTAAGGTTTAATTTTCTTGTTCGTCCAGGTGAAATGATGCACCAAGATACATATAATTTTACAGATTATGTAATAAAAAGGATTAGTAAATTAAAAAAGAATCCTAAAGTTGCTAGTGGTATAATATGTAAATTAGTATCAAAAGGAGCAGTGTTGCATAACTTGAGTAGTATAGATGTAATCGACACACTGGAGTCAGAATCTAAAGATCACAAAACTAATATGAAAAAAGCTCATGAAGAATATGTCAATAATACTTTAAAATTTATGAAAATTGTTAAAAGTGCAGCTAATGGTAAAGTAGAAAATGCAAAAATAGATAATTCTACTTTTTACTTAGAATACTCAGAGGACAGCACAATAAATGTTGCAAAAATTACAGATGGAGCAAGGGATTTAGGGTTAGTTCAAGGAGAAATAGAATACGGAAGAGATATAATAAAGATCGGTAAAAGTGAAGTAGAAATTATAACGGAAAATGGTATAAGGAATTACACAGACCTTGCGGATAGGCCAGTCGCTTGGCATATTACATTGGTAGAAACACCTACTTCAAGTAGATTCTTTGCCACTTCTGTTTCTCCTATTTTTTTACCCTTTTCTTTATCAATCTGTATTCTTTTAGATACTGACATAATTAATGAATAAAATTTATCACGTATTTCTTCATCTTCAATTTTATTATACTCTCTCACTAAATCTAATACTCCATTTTCTCCTTCTCTATCCTCATTACTTCTTTCAATTTCAACATTGCCTTTTTCTATTAGTTCACTAATTTTCGGTAGTAGAGTTTTAGCGTGCGTTGACAATTTACCTGCCATGTTAAGTAGTTTTCTTATTGTCATGATATGGGTTCCTTGCTCATAGCGTCGTATTTGACCACCTGTTAAACCGACTTCATTTCCTAAATCCTCCTGAGAACGTCCTCTTGCTAGCCTCCAGTCTTTCATATTTTCCCCTGTTTTATAGGCCATAAAATTAACTATCTCTGTTTTATTATGTTTCTCAAGTTCATCTTTAGACAAGCCTGTTGTTTGGAGGATGACATCAACAGAAATACCCGCTTTAAGTAGATTCTTTGCTACTTTAATCTTTCCTGCTTCTCTACCCTCTTCTTCTCCCATCTGGATAGATTTATTTAATGCAGAGGCTATCTTACATAATTCCTGATTCCTAAATTTTTTACATTCTCTAACTAGATTTAATGTTTTTTCTACCTCACCTTTCTCTGCCGCCGTCGATTCAGGCAGTAGTTTTGCCATATCAATCATTAGTTCCACTACTATCATACAGAATATAATGATTGAAATCGGATTTTCCCCTCGCTCATATCTGGACATTTGCTTCTCTAATACTCCGACTTTACTTCCTAGACCTGCCTGAGTACGTCTTTGCTTTTCCCTCTCATATTTTAATTTTTTCCCTACTTCGTAGTCTGTTAACTTTGTGTCAGTAGTCATGTCTCTTTAATATACCTTGAGACACATATATACTCTTTAATCTAAGATTTTATTAAAGCTACCTTGCACTACCGTAAGAGAGTAAGACTTCAGTAAAAATCATATTTGATGATGTCCAAGCTGTCCTTTTCAACGTTTTCAACATTTTTGGGAATAGTTAATTTTCTTGTTCCTGATATGTATTTAACTACCTCTAAATAATCCTTATTCCATCGACCATTAAGGGCATAATGTAATGGTGTATTCCCATATTTCTTAGTGGCCTTGATTTCAGCTCCTCTCTCTATGAAGTATTTTACTAAATCAATTTTGGCGTGGTAAGCAGCCCAATGTAGAGGTGTTCTGCCCTCATTGTCAGTTACATTTATATCCACGTTTTGCTTCTCCACAAGATACTCTACTACTTCACTATTACGCCAATAAGCTGCCCAATGTAGTGGTGTACTACCTAGATTATCAGTGACATTAAAATTTACTCCTTCTTCTTCTACTAGATATTCAAGGACACATGACATACCAGACTCATCGCCTATAGCTGCATAATGTGCTAGCGTACAACCATTGCTACTATTGGCATTCTTGTCGGCACCATCTTCTATAAGATTTTCTACCACATATGAGTACCCACAAAAAGCAGCTATATGCAAGGGTGTTATCCCATGTCTATTAGTTGCTTTCATATTTGCTCCTTTTCTACTAGATATCTAGCTGTTTTCTCACAACCACCATGAGCAGCGTGATGCAGAACAGTATTACCCTTTATGTTTGCTGCATTTATGTTGAAGTTTTTCTCTTCCACTAGATATTGAACTATTTCTAACTTACCGTCTATAGCAGCTATATGCAGAAATGTTTCACCATTTTCTTTAGTAGCATTAATATTAGCTCCTTTTGCTATAAAATGTCTTACTATATCTAAGTTACTTGCTTTATGTAGAATGTTATCACTAACATTAGCCCCTTTCTCTACAAGATATACATATGACGAAATCAACGATAAGGGCGGAATCAATTTAAGGAAAAAATAATGATAGGCTTGTAAGAGAAATTGAATGTCGAAGCATGCGAGAAGCCACTTCTCGTACCGGCCTGGCGTTCAGAGCTGCCAGCGACCGCTGGATAGCAGCGATGCCCGAGCTACGAGAATTTTAGGATGGTTTCTTTCAAATTAACGTCGCAAAGAGCTATTCGGAATTTCCCGGCTCAGGTAAGCGAGCCGCAGGCTCCCCTTTTACGGCCGGTTTACCACTCGCACCCCAGATTACTGTAACGAGGTTTGCAAACAATGAGTCGACTAGTCTCGTACCCGTCTCAATTTCAAAAATTTTGGCTACGACAGGGTTGGCTTGATTTTTCGCCACCTGCGTGTGAAAGCCACCACAGTGGCATATCGTTTCAAAAGAGGATATTAACGTAAGTCACCCCATAGTGGCGTACATCGGGCTGACGAATATGGTTCCAAGTTGGAATACGTTATTGCAACCGCCTCAATTTCGAAAAGAATGTGGGTTAGTCCGTTGTTTGCCCTCACTGACACAATTAACGATATTGCGTATAAAATTAGTTTGCAGGATTGAAATCCCGTTTCGTTAAAAGTGATCCGATTAAAATTTTTTTTTGTCAATTTAATCGAGAGAATGCAAGGAATCTATTGCTGCCACTGTCATATTGATACGATGAGAAATAATGAAATTCCGTTTCTGCATAATCGATGACACATCGCCGAGCAACCTCGCGCTGCAGATTAGACGGGTGAACGATACAATGTCGCTCGGCTCGAGGAGCCGACGGCTTCGATCAAAGGCGCTCAAGGCTCGCCAAGCTTGAAATAACATTCGGATATGAATATAAATGAAAGGGAGAACATTATTCGAAGCTTCGGATGAATTCCCGTCGAATGAAAACATTATTTACGGCGCTTCGAATAATAAATAACTCCGGCTTATTTATATTTGGTGAGTTTCGATTAAAATTTCTGCCTTTTATACAAAACCAATTTTTTATTTAAAATAATTTTTTGCCCATCTCTGATTCTAACTACCACCCAGATAGCACACCTCGTCTTAGAGACGTCTAGTTTGTGTCTATTTTAGGTCTGCACGTCTTGATTTGTAACAAGACGTCTTTAAGACGTCTTTAAGACGCCTTTTGGACGTCTTTAAGACTTTACCAGACGTTGTGCTATCTGGGCATTAATGCAGGCTGGGGAAGGTACCCTTCCATGCGGCCGCCCGTTCTAGTGAAATGCGCAGGCTGGATGCGCGTGATTATTATGTGGTCCCCTCTTCGAAATGACAGAAAATATAACCTATATGCTGCATGACAATAAATGTTTATTGGCTATTTCGTTCTTCTACGCTACATTTGTCAACTATGTATGACTTAACATCCTTCCAAATTATTATTATGACGCCGCAACAGTATCTTTATGAAATCAGGTATAGCATATAGGTTATGTTTTCTGTCACTTCGAGGACAGAAAATCCGCTCCTCGGGGACAGAAAATCCGCTCCTCGAAGTGACAGAAAACATAACCTATATGCTACACGACGATAAATATTTATTGGCTATTTCGTTCTTCTACGCTACATTTGTCAACTATGTATGACTTAACGTCCTTCCAAGATATTATTATTACGCCGCAACTGTATCTTTATGAAATCTGGTATAGCATATAGGTTATATTTTCTGTCACTTCGAGGAGGGGAGCACATAATAATCACGCGCATCCAACCTGCGCATTTTCATGTGCCATTCCAAAAGATGACATAAACAGAAGCCACTACAGGTGTGGCGTTTAATAGCTAAAGGGATTAAACATTCAGTCACAAAAATTGTAGAAAAAATTCAAAGACTGCTAGAAACAGCGACACATCCCATTAGTTACACCTTACTTCCGATCTGTAGTGCATGCACTACATTAAGGATAAAATCACGAAAAAGGAAACCAGAGAATTAGATTCTGAGGCTGCAGAACTAATATATATTTGAATAAAAATTTATGTCCTCAATTAGTGAAAGTAATGATACAGGGACAACTAGCCTATTGTTTATCGGCGCCATGAATTTTAAAAAGAGCATTATATAAAGTATTTAAATAAACAGTTTGCAAAAGCTTTTCGCAACAATTATGGTTAAAAAATTAAGAAAAGAAAAATTAAGTAAACGTAAAATTTGGTAAATTTTCCACCATTAGAAGGGGATAATTTGTCCCCATTTTATGGCGCAAATTGCATTCCGATATCTTTTGTAGTTCAAAAGTTATGCGAAAACAGCCCCAAATTCTTCAACCCGGGCCACCAACGCGTCAGCGTGGTCTAATACAGAGTTGGGCAAAATGTAATCTTCTTACAACTTACAAATTACGATTAAACTGTAATTCTGTAGTTGATTACACATTATTTTCTGTAATCGTTAATTTATCTAGTTGATAAAATTGTGGTCAACCACCTACATTAACGATTACAGAAAATAATGTGTAATCAACTACACAATTACATTTTAATCGTAATTTGTAAATTGTAATTAGATTACATTTTGCCCAACTCTGAGCTAATATCGCTGCTGGACCATTGCATACGTAGATAACCGGATCGGCGCGGTTGCACTCTTAAAATGGCTACCGTTCTCCTACCCGTCTACTACGTCAAATTTAATATTCTCTGGCGAAAGACTACACTTTCATCGTTGGCTCATAGATGGCGGCTGTATCGGCGCATGGTTGTAGTGGAATGCGTCTGTGAGGCGGTGTTGCCAAATTTACCTGTTCGCGCGCGCGTGGGTTGCAGTTTTAACGAATGACCCTGTACAGCTATATCTGTGCTACCTTTATAAGCAGCAATACGCAAAGGAGTATATCCATACCTATTAACAGCATTAATACCAGCACCTTTTTCTATAAGATATTTAACTGTTTCAAGATTACCTTCTTCCACAGCTAAATGCAAAGGTGTATCATCCCTAAAATTAGCATCCTTATCTACTAAGTACTTTTCTATGATATTACACATATCAGTATGACCATTTTGAAACGCATAAAACATAGGTGTACCTTCTTTGTGGTGATAATCAGTAATACTAAGAGCCTGTCTTGAAAGGACTTAAGTAGCTAATTTAGTAAGCATAGAAGTAATCATATTAAAGAAAATATTGGTTTTTGAAGTAAGAGGAGAATGCTCATAATCTTTGCTCATACGCCTAAAATTGGAGAGCCAGGCAAATGTCCTTTCTACGATCCAACGTTTAGGAATAACCTGGAATCCTGTAACATCAACAGCTTTTTTGGTAATCGTTAATAAACATCCTGTCTCCAATAAACAGCGGTTTTGTAATTTACCTATGTATCCTTGATCAGCAAAAAACTTACGTAAAGTTGGAGCCTTGTATTTAGCTTGACTGAAAAGATTTAGAGCACCATCACGATCTTGAACACTTGCACTATGAACATCAGCCGCAATAATTAGGCCCACTGTATCTACAACAATATGACGTTTTCTACCCTTTATTTTTTTGCCAGCATTATATCCTCTGGATCCCCTTTTTGAGTGGTTTTTACTGATTGACTGTCAATTATTCCTACTGAAGGTGTTTCATTTTTACCAAACATTTTTCTTACCTCTTTTACTAGCATATTATGTATTTTTTCCAATTTGCCATTACTACGCCACCTGAGAAAATAGTCATACACCGTCTTCCATGGAGGAAAATCTTTCGGCAGCATTCTCCATTGACAACCACCTCTCATTATATACCTTATTGCATTAATAATTGTTCTGATATTGTGCTTTCTTGGTCTCCCTATCTTTCCTTGTGCAACATGTGGCTCCAAAATTTCCCATTCCTTATCACTTATATCACTTGGGTACAATTTTCCCTCCTATTTTTACTTACACTATCATATTCTTTTCCTCATTCCTTTTCAAGACATGCTCTAAGATCAGCACCTTTATCTACTAGAAGTTTTACTACACCAATGTTTCCTGAATAGGCAGCATAATGCAAAGGAGTCCAACCCTCTTCATCTTGAGCATTTAAGTCAGCTCCTTCACTTAGAAGAAGACGTGCGGTTAGATACAAATTACCTTTTTCAGCAGCTAAATGTAAAGGTGTTTTGCCTGCAATACTAGTATCTATGGGTTTGCCATTTAGATATTTTGTACTTTGATCAGACGTTTCTTTAACATTATCCTTTTTTTCAACATATTTTTTTGTCATAATGACCTCACTAAATTAATAAAACTATTCCATTCTACAGACACAAACATTATTTTTTTATTAACTGCAAAACCCGTATAAATTCCTATATGCACTGCTCATTCTCTCTCATGAGGGCATTCATAATTATGCTAATATCTTATATATGTTAATTAATAAACTCATTCTCTTCCCTCTTCAATGGCCTCTTCTATGACAACAGCTATTTTGTTCAGTTTCTTCAACTGATTCACTTCTGGGTTTTTACGCATTTCCTTCAGCACCTTTTGATAAAGATCTTGTCTTTTCTCATTATCGAGCAGTTTGCAGTATAGTTTTAGCTGCTCAGGGGTCTTTGATAGTAGTCGTGCTAGTATATTGTTGTTTCTTGGTTCTAATTTTTTACGTTTATTGTTACTCATAAAATCCCCACTCATTAAAGACTCAATTCTTCCAAATGTTTACTACTGTTTTCTTAGTAGTATTGGCATGAAGCCATCTATTTTGGCGGAAGTCAAGAAATTTTTTAAATATTTATTTGTTATTAATAATGGTAAGGATATTAATTTCAAAGTTGAAAAGTAAGATCAGTGGTAGTTGGGTTGACACTTTCTACTTTCTCGAGCTTGGTGTTGGGATTTATGATATTATACAGCGCAAAGCCTATACATACTAATCCAACTATTCCCACAACCACTGCTACTACAGGCATTTTCATGATATACAATGCAACACCGCTTGCCAGTAATATTGCACCAACAACACCAGCCAGGATTGCTTGCCTTTGTTGTGTTAATGGTCCTTCTTTTTCGTTCACAGTATCTTCTTTTCCAGATCCACTATAAAAACAAGGTTTCATTTCAGTAGAAGATAAGGTATTAGCTTTTTCTGTACTATCAGTAGTACTTAGAGTTGGTTGTGCAGCAATTTCTGTTAAAATATTGGAGGTACTGTTTTTGCATATTCCAGTATTATCAGGATTTTCTATTGAAGCAGCGATGTGCTCTATAGCTATTGTATTACTTTCATTACTATTTTCACATGGCTCAAGATATTCATGTTCTATAGATTCTTCAAGACTACTTTTATTACTATTTTCATATGCGTCAGCCGGTGTCTCGATATTACCGATAGTATCTTGAAGCACTTTTTCACTTCTAGCTGTAGTAAGTTTTACAACAGTGGACTGCTGC
Organism: Andrena trimmerana; assembly: GCA_951215215.1. Lineage (NCBI taxonomy): Eukaryota > Metazoa > Arthropoda > Insecta > Hymenoptera > Andrenidae > Andrena > Andrena trimmerana. Next base: position 85,772,336 of record OX578059.1, on the reverse strand, counting down.
TCTATAGTTATTTCTAAAGGTTTTTTGGCTTCTGCTGAATCTGCATTGCTAGAAACTTTTGGCTTTTGTATCGCAATTTCTTTGGAAGTAGTGGTCTTCCAATTTTTGAATTTTTTAGCAATAGCTTTCCTTATCTTTTTCATAATCTCTATTAAAATTTGTTGTATCTAATGTGCGTAATTTAACCGTAGAACTTTTCCAACTGTTCACTCCACAGCATCGGTATTTCTCTAAAATCAACTAATCTCAAATTACTTGGTTGTCTCCCATTTACTATGTCTTCTTTAATTTTTGGTGCTAAATAATTTAACCTTAAAATTTGCTGTATACGTCTTGTACCTATATTAATTTTGGCACTCAGCTCCTTCACACTTCTATATTTTCCTGCCTCCAGTTGACGTTTCCACAGATGAGCCCTTACCACTGCTTTCAGTAGCGCATTTCCCTTCTGGCTGTGCACTTCGTTGCTTTCTTTTTTAACTACATTGGTATAATTTTTTCTCTGACTCAGGACATACCCCTATAGGTAAACTTTTCACCGCTAGTAATAGCAGAAAGAAATTGGTGGTCTATGAGACTATTTCTTCTTGAGTTGTTCAATTTCATCTTTAGGAAGACCTGTAGATTCAGCTACTAGGTCAACAGATACTCCAACCTTAAGTAAGTTTTTTGCCACTTCAATTTTTCCTTCAATTTTTCCTTCATTAAATTTCTGGTTGAGGCAAGATACATTATCATCCTCATTTTTCTTAGCTTGTTGATATATAGTCCGTTCTTCCCTAGTCCAATTATACTCTATCAACTCGTTATAAGCTCTGCCAATAATCTCGTCACTTCCTACTATTTTCTTTAGATCCTCTTCACTAGTCTCACTTGCATACTTAAAGAAATATATCCATTTTTCAACTATGCTTTCTAGTTGATCCTCTTTTGTCTTTGGAAATTTCGGTAGTTCTAGGAAAGTAAAACTAAAGTCCTTCAAGTCATGCTCGTGAGTAACCTTATCAAGAGTAACGTGATCTGATTTGTAGGCTGCTTTTTTAGGAAACAGAACAAAATCAGTGATGGCAATGAAGATAACTTCTTTAAGATCATGATATTTGTCACCTATGCCAGCTTGGCTAAAATAAGCTCCAGCAGCATAGTATTGTGCGCGTTTTTCAAAGCCAGTCGTTCTCGCAACCTGCATCTCGCATATAAATTGAACACCTGCAGAATCTCTACAGAGTACATCGACAATACTCTCCTTTTTAGCGGTAATGTCGGGATTTTGAATGGGGCTTAGGAACTGCACATTCTTTATTTTAGCTTCACCTGTTAGGTTTAGGACATCGTTGAGAAAATGAATGAGAATATCTTTATTTTTCTCAGTACCGAAGATGCGCCTAAAGGCATAATTATTTTTTGGATCTAAAAACTTTGACAAATCCATAACAAATTTTCTTCAAAAGCATTAATAATTATACTCTATTCTGTTCAAATATTCAACCTCTTTATTTTTAAATCCTCTTTTTTTAACTTTGGGCTTGTTAAAGAAAAAAACGACTGTCAGAGATGGGCTGAGATCGCATTCCCTACTTTAACATATCTTTTTATAACCACCTCTGTAACATGCCTTGAAAGACCAGAATCAAGTTTTTTGCCAATACCTTTTTTCAGTGCTCTCATTTTGTTGCTTTTATAAACGTTAAATCCATAAAATTTCTCCAACTGTTCACTCCACAGCATCGGTATTTCCCTTAAATCAACTAACCTCAAATTGCTTGGCTGTCTCCCATTTACTATGTCTTCTTTAATCTTTGGAGCTAAATAATTTAACCTTAAAATTTGTTGTATACGTCTTGTACCTATATTAATTTTAACGCTCAGCTCTTTCACACTTCTATATTTTCCTTCCTCCAGTTGACGTTTCCACAGATGAGCCCTTACCACTGCTTTTAGTAGCGCATTGTTTGTTTTTCCTTCTGGTTCTACTACTGTGCATTTATTTCCTTTCTTCTTTAAATTCATTGCTATAAATGTCTTCTCTGACTCAGAATGCACCTCTATTCCATCTTCTTTTACCATTACTCCCTTTATTAATTTCTTCACTGCTTCTTTTTGCTCTCCAAAACTTAAATTTTTCCATTCTTCCACTTTTTCTCCACATTTTTCATATAGCTGCTCCGTTTTCCTCATCACTTCTTTCTCTACTTCTCCGGCTATTACATTTCGGTTTCCTGATTCACAACCCTTTCCCCTTAAATGATTGTTGCACACATAATACCGATACCTCTTATTCTCCTTTTTGGAATATGTCAGCGTCATGTTTACTTCACAGCTCTTGCACTTAACTATTCCCCTAAGCAGCGCTTCCTCATATTTTGCTTCTCGATGCGGTTGCTTCTTTATCAATTCTTGCGCTTTTTGCCATTTTTCTTCTTCTATTATTGTTTCATGCTTTCCTTCATATTGCTTCTCATAATGCCTTATCTTACCCATATATGTAGGGTTTGTTATTATTCTTCTTACCGTCGCTTTTTTAAAGATTTCTCCTCCATACACTTTTCCAGACTTTGTTTCAAACTTCTTTGTTCGGTATCCCTCTCTATTTAACTCCCTTGCCAATTCTGCCATTGATTCTAGCTCCATATACCTTTCAAATATGTGCTTTACTAACTTTGCTTCCTTTTCATTTATTATTAATTCCTTATCTTTTACATCATACCCTAGCGGCACATTCCCTCCCATTCATAGACCCTCTTCCTTCGATGTTGCTATTTTATTTTTTACTCTTTCTACGATCATTTCTCTTTCTAGTTGTGCTGCTCCTGATAACACTGTTTGCACAAATTTTCCCATTGGCGTATTATTGTCAAATATTTGTGTTACTGCTACAAAACTTATCCGGTGCCTTCTAAAAAATGACGTTACCTCTATGCAGTCCTTTGTTTCCCTTGATAACCTATCCAGCGTATACACTACCACGCAGTCTACCTCTCCTGCTTTTACATCTTCGAATAGTTCCTTTATCGCTGGTCTATTTAAATTACTCCCTGAGAACCCTCCATCATCGTACCTTTTTGTCAGTGCTACCCACCCCTCTCGGCTTTTTATATATTTTTCACATGCTACTCGCTGTGCATCAAGACTATTAAACTTCTGCTCTAGCCCGTCTTCATTTGATTTTCTCGTATATATTGCGCACCTTACCTCTTTTAGCATTCTCTCCTTCCCTTTTTATCACGCATGCCAAACAACAAAGGTCCGTTGTAGCTCATTCCCATTATTTTCCCTGCTACTGCTGATAACGACGTATAAAACTCCTCTCTGTAGATCAAACCTGTATTTGTTACCATTACAACGTGAACTTCTTCCCCTCTCTCTAATATCAACTCTGTTCCCTCTACTGGCAGTTTATCGCTACTTATCCTTTTTCCCTTCTCTAGTCGATCTGCTAGGTATTCCAGTCTTTTTGCCCCTTTTCTTGATATTTCTCCATACGCTTTCTCCTGCATTCTATAAGCTAATCTTGGTATCAGATATTTCTTTGAGTATCTAGGCGCTTCTTCCCCATATACCTTCTTCCATATTTTTCTCAGCTCATCCAAAGGTTTTCTCTCTAAATTCATTACTTTCTTTTCTATTTCTTTCTCCATATTTTTAGCCCTTCATAATTTCTCAAATAGCTTTTCAATTCTGTCTGTTTCTTTCTTCAATATCTTGGTTATCTCTTTGCTATTTTTCGCATAATCCATTGCTATATTCCAAATTTATCTGCTTGCTCTATTTCAGCCCCTACTTTTACTAGCTCCTCCACTATTTCTTTTTCACCTACCATACATGCAAGGTGCAGCGGTGTGCATTTACTGCCATACTCTTCAACATTTACATTCCCTCCTGATTTTATCAATTCTCTAACTGTTTCTAGACGTTTCTCCGTTATCGCTAGGTGCAGTGCTGTATGTCCTTCCACATCTGCTGCATTCACATTCGCTCCTTTTTCAACTAATAACCTCACTGTTTTTGCGTCTACTGCATAATGTAAAACCGTTCTTCCCCTTTTGTCTCTTTCATAAATACTTTTAAATGATTTCTCTAATAATCCTTTTGCTGACTTATTAAATGTCTCTTTCTTGCCAAGCTTTAACATAATCCACCTCACCTTTTCTTTAAATTTAAATCCCTCTTTTAAGCCTTCTTTCTCACCACCTCATCTATCATTTCGTTCACTTGGCTCATTATCTTGCTTGCTAAATTTTTACATTCTTCCTTTATTAGTGACTTATCTTTCTTCCTTATTTCTCCTATCTCTATTATTTTTAACTCCGGCATATAGCTCCCATCCAACATGTCTGCTATTTCTCCCACTAGCCCCTCTATTCCATAGCACGTCAGTTTTCTACTTTTTGTTACTCCTCCTTTTTCTCTCAGAAATTTACTCGCCTTTTCACTCTCTTCTCTATCACACAGACAATACTTTTCACTTTCCCATATGTAATACATTGGTGTTGCACCATATTTATTCAGTTGATTAACCTCAGCCCCTGCCTTTACTAGCTCTTTTATTATTTCAACTCCTGCTCCTCCTATTTTGCACGCAGAGTGCAGTGGTGTACATCCGCTGACATATTGAGTGGCATTTACTTCCGCTCCTTCCCTTAGCAGCACTTTTACATTTTCTAAGCTTTTCGCAAATACTGCACAGTGTAGTGGTGTATAACCATTTTTATCTCTTGCATTTACCTCTGCCCCTTTTTTTATTAATAACCTCACTGTTTTGTAATTGGAGATTTCTACTGCTTGATGTAATATCGTCTCTCCTTCTTCATTTCTTTTATTAATATCTTTGCTTGATACTTCTTTAAAAAACTTACTAAAAGATTCCTTGCTAAAACTCATTTTATACCTCACAAAATTAGCTTTTCTAGCGCCAGATAAATTTCTTATGTTTACCTGCTGCTATTCAAGTCATGTCCTTTTTAGCATAAGAAAGCAAGTCTTTTTCTTTTTATTTCATACACCTTAACCTATTATTAATATAATATATGAGGATCTAAATATAAGTATTTAACTTATTACACATATCACTTGACTATTTTTCCAACTTCTGTGCAAATGTCGATGTTCGTGCCATTTCAGTACTCCCGGGTAAAATACTAAAATGTAATTTTCTAATTCGTGTATTGAGTCTTTTTGCTCTAAATCATTTTTATAGTAAACATTGTGTTCTGCTAAACCATATCTTGTTATCTTCTGATCAGTATAGTTTTCTGCTTTATAATCATGGGCAACGCTAAACCTTTCTAAAATTGGCTTATATTTTAAATTCCACAGTTCTTCAGATAGTTTGCTACTCCCTAGTAAAAATTTATTCCCTTTTTCTTCCACGCTACTAACTGGAAAACACGCGTTTATTTCTCCTAAATCCCAACTATCCGATAATATAACTTGCGCCTTCGCAAACTTTACTTCTGGTAATAAACTCTGTGGTAGTGGATATAGTGCTTTTAAGTTGTACCACAAATGATCTCTTTCATAGATGCCTTTATAATCCCTTGTGTGAGGCTCTGTTTCTCCAAGTACTGCTACATCTAAACGATATATGTCATTACTAAATGCTTGCTCATAATGATTACGTAGATAACTCTTTATAACCTTAATTGATGTACCACTAAACCTAAAAAAATTTACTCTTCCAAACGACAACACTGGTCCGTCTTTTTCAACTTTTTTACCTGAGTAATCCGATAACAAACTTCCAAAAAAGCTTTCATCTAAAATAAATCTGCTAATATTATAGTTTTCATTGAAAATCCTCATTAGCCTTGATCTTGCTGGTAGTGATAGTTTTGCAAGTTCTACTACTGCATCTACAAAAAAGTCATTTGGAACATCCTTTATCCCTATCTGCAGCTCAAAAAAGTGCTTGCCAGGTGGTTCTTCGATAATTGTAATATCTTCTATATTTGCCCACTTTAATGCTATTTTCAGTGACGCCGGTGTTCCTCTTAAACGCTGAAATTTTATTCCTTCCTCTACGGCTTTTCTTTTCTCTTTTGCCCAATGCAGTATCTCTTCTAACCCATATTCCTCTATTATCCATGGTAATACTTTTTCCCCTTGGCTAAATTTAAACCCTCTGATACAACCAGGATCTACTTTGTAATCGATTGCATCAACCAGCGCTTTTTCTTGCTTTTTTGCATTTGGGGGTAATAGCATTACTCAACCTTTAAATTTCTCAAATTTGCACATTCATTTCCCAGAACCACAACATCCTCTTTTGGCTCGATTAATTCTACGTTTTCTACACCCTCTACAAATAGGTTTGCTATTATCCAAGATCTTGTCACACTCCATCCCAATCTTTTGCTTCCTTCAAACTTCTTAATAAACTGCTTCTTGATTTCCTCCTCTGATATTACAGGACTTATGCTCATTCTGCTGTGAATATCTATTTCCGTAATATTGCAACCTATCACTATTACCGTATCTGTTAAAACCCTTATATCATCTCTAGTAACCTGCTTTTTTACAATTTCTAGTAGCTCTCCTGGCAGTGTGGATAATTGTGTTGATAAGATTGAAATTTGTACTGTCCCTGGTATAGGTGATTCTACTAATGCATCTTTTACTCAACTATCTGCTGACAGTGCATGATACCGATAATACTCTTTGCTTCCACCTGTGCTCCAACCTATTATCTTTGCTTTAATTCTTTTTCTAAGACGTTCATCATCATCTTCTTTTTGTCTTTCTACTCCGTAAAACTCAGCTAAATTATCAAGATCTTCTCCTGTCGCAAATTTAAGTAGATTACTTTTTACCGCTTCATTTATTCTTTCTCTAAGCAAAAGTTCTCGCCATGCTGCTACCTCTAGAATCTTTATCGCTGGATCACTTTCAACTAATGCTGTAAAACTTTCATCTTTACGCACTAACTCTTCCTTCATTCTCGAAAGTATTTCCTCATAGCTTAGTTTTTCAATAATATTAGATGTCTGCATTTCTAAACAACTACTCCACTAATATCTATGAATTTGCCTTTTGAAAGATAAATACCTTCAAGTACAAGAATCACTTTTCCCTCTTTTACTTCTGTAATTTTTACTTTTTCTAACTTAAATCTTTTTTCCCATTTTTCCAAAGCTTCTGCTGTTGCTGCGTAAATTTCTAGTGTTAAATCCCTATTGATTGGCTTATCTACTAACTCAAATAATCTTGATCCATAATCTCTTCTCATTATTCTACTGTTAATAGGAGTGGTTAAAATATCTACGATTGATTGCTTTAAGTGCTCTATTCCTTCAAGAGCTTTTCCTGTTTTACCATCCATTCCTCGCATATACTTTTCATGGCTCTGACTTAATACTTGCATGTTTTTCACGTGCTATAGAAATAGCCTTTCTCAACTTCTTTTCAAGAATTTCTTTAGAAGGAAGCTGTGTTAAATACTGTGCAACATGAATATTAGAGCCTTCGAGTTCAAGATATTCTATATCCTCTTGATCCTTATCAGCACATAAAATAATCCCTAACGGTTTTTCTTCACCTGCTTTTCGTTCATTTTTATCTAACCAATTTAAATACCATTCCATCTGTCCTTTATAAGCTGGTTCAAAGCGACCTATTTTTAGTTCTATTGCTATAAGGCGTTTTAATCCTCTGTGAAAAAATAGCAGGTCCAAATACCTGTCAGTTGTTTTAGTACTCATCCTTTTTTGACGTGTTACAAAACAAAAATCATTCCCAAACTCTTGTAAAAACTTTGTCAATTCATCCAAGATTGTATTTTCTAGATCAGTCTCACTATAACTTGATGGCAATTCCACGAAGCTAAGGAAGTATGGGTCATGAAAAATGAATTCTGGTGCTAACATATTTTCTTCACGTAAATTTTTTATACTCCTTCTTATGAAGTCTTCAGGTTTTTTTGCTAGCGCTGTACGTTCATACAACATAGTATCGATTTTACTACGTAGTACCCTAACACTCCACCTTTCAATACGACACATTTCTATATAATAATTACGCTTCAGCTCATCAGAAATTGCAATAATTTCTACAAAATGTGACCAACTCAATTGTTGTGACAGTGTCGCGACAATTTCTTGATCAGGAAAGAATTTAGAAAATTGCACCATACGAAATAATGACGCTCTATCAAACCCACGTCCATATTTAATCGGAAGTTCTTTTGCAAGCTGAGTGATGACCTGCTTCCCATAATCTGCACGTTTGTGCTTTAGGATATCTTGATCAATTCTGGAGCCAATTTCCCAGTTTAACAATACTAGAGTAGAGTTGAATTGAACAGAAAGATGATTCTTTGCTCTATCTATTAAATTACTAATGTCTCCTAATAGGCCAGTAGTTATATCCATGTTCATAACTTTACTTTTGGTAAGTATAGCAGATGGTTTATTTTTATCCTGAAAAAACATTACTACTACCACTTATTACTTTAGAACTACAAGATATCGAATCTCCAACTCTTCCTATACTATAGCCATTTGCAAACACTGTTTTTGATCCTTTAGTTAATATTTTACCTTCTGTAAAATTATCTCCTTTCCGGCAAACTGACTTACCATTTACAAAAACATTGTTACTGCCGCTAATACAAAAATGCGGTGTTACTTCTACACAATAATCTCCTACTCGTGCAATCGACTTATTCATTTAATTAAGGTTTATTCTATCTGCTTTCAGTTTTATTTCGCTCTTCGTCATCTCTATGCTCGATTCCCCAGCCTTCAGTGTTATTTTGTCTACTACTTCAATCTCTAAATGATGTTTTTCCTTATCATATGTAAACTTTGTCCCATCTTGAAACTTCACACTATTTATTTCTTTTTTATTCTCTGATGCAGGGTATTTTTCCTGGTATATCCCTCCTAACACCACTCCTAACGATAATTCACCAAGAGGAGAAAATATCATAACTTGTTCATCGATATCTGGCGGAGACCAATCTCTATCTTTTCCTGCTTTGCTCGTTATCCACGGTAAATAATCTGTTAAAAATTCTCCTATTTTCACTCTTACTTTCGCTTTTTCATAGTCTATTTCTTTAACTAGGCCTATACGAATAATATTCGCTACTTTTCTCTGTAACTCTGCAATGGCAAAATTATTTTCCAACATGCATTTCTCCCACTTCTATTTTATGTGGCTTAATTTTCCCCTCTTCCCATACTGATTTACCTAAATGAAGCTGATGACTCCAATCAACTATCCACACCAAATATGCATCTAATTCGGGTCTAAATCCGTCAATTTCTGCAGAGATAAATTCTCCTGGTGAAACATTTTCCACGTTCCAAGTATTTTTATTTACTACTCTCGCAACCTCAGCAGCTAATGTTCTAACAACTACCGAGGAATCCTCGACTGTTCCATCAACTACAATCCTCGCTTCAAACCTGGCTTTCAATGCTAATTCCTCAGTACCTGCATCTTTACCTGGTTCTAAACTTGCTAATTCTACAAACACCGCTGGCGCTACTAATTCTTTCCTGATTGCTGGATAAACCTCACAAGTTTGAATTGCTGGTATTTCTCTCTTCAGCGTAGTGCAGATTGCGTTATGCAAATCTTTCATTTCCTGTAATATAACTCAATTCACGTTCAAAAAATTTTGTAAAGACTTTCTCAACCTCATAATTAACAAAATCCTCTATTATCCTTGAAGCCTCTGGTTCCAATCGCAATTTAACTTCTTGTATTGGTAATGCTGCTCTTCCTTCACGTTTAAAAGCTCCTTTATAACCTCTTGGCATGGTTGCAGTAAATGCTCCAATAAATTCATGTTTTCCTATTTTTGTACCCCTTCTTGTTTGTTTCATTTTACTCATTGATGATACTCTGATATCATACAAGTTTGCTCTTATTAAAACCTCCAATCTGCTTGTTTTTGCTTTAAAAATTCTTAGCCTTCTTCTCATTACCGTCAATTTTATCTTCTTTTCCTCACTGATTTCCTTAGCTGCTTTTGCTTTTAACCATAGTGCTGTTCTGTTTAACGCTTTCACTATTGCTAATTCTATTTTTTTTCTTTTAGCATTTACACTTTCTATTACCTCATTACTATTAACTTCTATATGCACAGACATTTTACACCCCAGACGCTTCGATTCGCCAGACCATTCCAGATTTATCTCTAAGTGGTGGTGTGTGTATTTTGTATTTGCAATCACCTATAACAAAAATATCTCCTACCATTGGCTGCAGTACATCAAACGCACTTACTTCCAACACTAAAGTTTCTCCTACAAATTGCCCTTCACCAATCTCGTATAATTTATCTGTCTCTTGCTTTAATACCTGTACCATATATGACTTATCCTTTGACTCATATAAAGCTAACTCCCCTAAATGGATAAGACAATCTTTTAATAATCGCTTAATATTTTCTTGCATTTTTATGCATTAAGTCCTTATAAATATGCTAAGAAGGGTCATACTGGTAGAGTTCTCACCGCTTTGTAGTTAGTATTGTTATGCTGCAACGACTTTTACTAGTACCCCTGGTCTATGGCACATTGGCAGAGGATTTGACTGTGTATGTAAATCTGTTCCTCTATCAAATCTTCTTGGTTCTTGCTTTGCATATAGTGGCTGTTCTAGTGTGTTTACCGTCTCATTAAAATCTGCTGGTGCAAAATATGTTGTAAATGTACTTGCTGTTCCTAGTGGAAAACAGTGCCCTGTATCTTTCTCAATAAATCTTCTAACCGTTCCTTCAGGATCAGTTGCTTGTCCTCTGTATTCCTCAAATGTTATTCCACAAAACGTAAATCCTGATCTCATATCGTTCCTTAGCGCTGCTCCTCCTTGCCATCTTTCATATGCTTCTTTTACTTTTGCATGAGAAGTTAGTGCATCAAAAAACTCAGGGCTTACCAAGGCATGAATTCCAGTCATATATTCACCACTTAGATTATCTTCTATGTGCCTCAATACTTCCAGACACTTACGTTTTACATCAGTTGTCGCTGTTCCAAGGGCAAAATTTACCACTTTTGGTGTGATTTCAAATTCGTTGTACAGATTTAATAATTCTGAACCATCTGCATCTAAAATTATTCCTTTCAGCGCTCCCATTCTCAAATGTTCTAATGTTATCGCGTGTTTGTTTCTCATTGATTGCAAATGATCAGTTATTACATCTGCCAGCGCTTTCAGTTCACTTTCTGATCCAAATGCCCTTATTCCCTGTACTTCTTCTGGTAATACTACATCATCATGTGGAATATGTGGAATTGTAAATGTTCTTACCTTTCTTTTGCCGCGTTTTCCTACTGTTGCTGGCGCTCCTGGAACTTGCGTTGGTAGTAAACTTAATATTCCGTTTTGCTCTTCTATGGTAATATGTCTAAATCTTACTGACCTACTTGGAAACAAATTTAGATTTTCAACTCGTCCATAATTTATCGGCAATATATTCATCGCATTTGTTAGTGCCGTCATGCTAAATGCTGTATTTGTAAATGGATTTTGCATTTTTTCTTTTCCCCCTTTATGTTTCTTATTATTTACTAGACCCCTTTGCGGATAATGATCCCTCGTTCTTCAAGTTGCTTTATTGCTGCAGCTTTCTGCTCTTCAGTGATATTTGCTGGCCATACAACTGCATGATCCGCAAGAAGGGCAATACGAGTAATTATTATTGCTTTAGTATCTCCATCTTTGTTATTTACATCGCTTGTTATTACACCTATCGCTGTTTGTGTGCCATCTGTGGCAGTTGGATTTATTACCTTAATCATGTTGTCTTTATCACGACCAACAACTGTACCAAGTTTAAGATTTTGACCTTTAGCTACTGCTATTGAGTCTCTTGAATACAGGCTTGATGCCTCATACTTTAATAAGTCACCTAGATTATTTTGTTCTGTTATACTACTCATTTTGCTTTTCTCCTTTTGTTATATATTTTAAATGCCTGATTGCGCACGACTTTTCGCTACCTGCATCATCAACTCTTCTCCTGAATTCTGTGGTATTGTACTTATTATCTCTGTCTTCTTTGTTCTTTCTGCAAGTAATTCCATTAAAACTTCCCTTGCTTGCTCAATACTTACACCCTGCTCAATAAATTCTCCTATTTTCTCTGGCATTCGTGATAAGTTACACAAACGTATTAATTCAACAACTTCAGTACGATACTTAGTTAAATTATTAGTTTCTTCTTTTAGGTCAGTTATAGTTTGTTCATTCATAGTAATACTCCTGTTTTTATTAATAGATTTTAACTCCGAAAGAATTGTAATTCCATCCGCAAGGCCTATTTCTACTGCTTTCTCCCCAAAATATAGCCCTCCCTCTGTTGATCGAATCTTTTCAATTGAAAGACCTATGTTCCTTGCTATCAGATGCACAAACATTTCATATAGTCGGTCTACTTCTTTTTGTAAGCTTTCCAGACTTTCAGATGTCATTGGCTCATGCGGGTTTAAATCATTTTTTCTACTTCCTGCAAATACTGTGGTATATTTTATTCCACATTTTTCATCAAATCCACTTTGATCTATATGACTTGCTATTACTCCAATACTGCCAACACCAGAAGTTCTGCTCACAAATACCTTCTCAGCGCTAGAAGCTATAGCATATGCAGCAGAATATGCATCATCATTTGCTATCGCTATTATCATCTTTTTTCCTCTTGCACTATAGATAAAATCAGCTAAGTCAAATACTCCATTTACCTCTCCTCCTGGGCTGTCTATATCAAGTAGAATCGTTTCTATACTACTATCTGCTAATGCTTGCTTTACTTGTACTTCTATTTGCTCATATGATGTCATCCCGAGTATTTCATCAAATGCACCTGGTTTTTTCGTCAAGATTCCATGAATTGGTATAATTGCAGTTCTTTCTATGTTACTTTTGATGGAGTGCTTTATGTTTTTAAACGTGGGATGTTTTTGATTGTTCAATGACAATAGCTCAAAACTCCTTGGTTCAAGCATTAATGGTTTTCCTAAGAGCATCATAACCCTTTACAATCAGAGTCGAACATTAAGTTGAGACCATTTGCACGTTTTTGATCTTCTGCTATTTCTTGATCAATTTCTTCTACATCGTAACCCATTTCTGATACTACTTCTGCTCGACTTTTGAAGCCATTTCTTACCGCCATCTGTTGTGCTTGCTGGTCTTTAAGTTGATCCACCCAATCAAATCCCTGTGGTATCCATTTTACATCTTTAAATATTTGATTATCTGTTGTAGAAAGCTCTCCAGATAAAGTGGCAAGTTCTAGCCATCTACTCCATACTGGTCTGCAAAACTGGAATACCATAATGTTGTGTTGCAGCATAGCACATCGACGACGAAACTCTATTAATCCAGCTCTGATTGATGAATAATTAACACCTGTTAAATCTCCTGTTAGTTGCTCATATGTTATTCCTTTGTCTATTGCAATAGCTCTCAGCTGCTGCCTCATGAATGCTTCATAACTTCCTCCAACATCAGATGGCTCTGAAAATTTTATGTCCTCTCCTGGGTCTAAAAGCTGCATAGTTCCAGGTTCTAGGCCAGATAATGCTACTCCTTGCTCATTTGCTTGCGCCTCACCTAAAATATTTGCTTCAGGATCAAGTCTCGTAATAAACCCTGCAAACATCGCTGCTGTCTTTTTTCTCACTAATTCTGCATCATCGTATTGATCAAGCTCATAAAGTTTCAGAAGTATACTCAAAAGCCATGGCTCTCCTCTAATTTGCCCAGGTCTTAGTGGTCTATAGATATGTAAAACATCGTTTGCTGGTACTCTCACTGACTCTCCAAACGTACTTTCACCAGGGTGTTCTTTAAATAGGTAGTATGCTTCTCTTTGCCCAAGCCTGTTAAACTCAATTCCGTTTCTTATTACATTACCATTTCCTAAAGTTTGATTTGTTTTATTATCTAAATGTTCAGACTCAAGTACTTGCAGTTGTAATGGCACAGAAAATCTATCTTCCAGCTTTCTCGTTCTTAAACGTACAAAACATTCTCCTCCCTCTATCATACTTCTGCATACTAGAGCTTGTAATCCATAAAAATCACTTACTCCACTACTGTCTGCTTCATCTGTCCATTTCAGCCATAATTCTTGTACTTTCTTTCGAAATTCTCCATCCCTTGCTTTTGATTGCGGTTTTATTCCTGTTCCAATAGAGTTACTTACTATTGTATCAATGATATTTGCTGCATATGGATTTTTTCTCACCATATCACGTGATCTACTACGCAAGTGCTCAAGGCTCTGAGAAAGTAAACTATTTATGCTTCCTGTTTCTCCTTGCCAATACATTACCCTTCTTCCTGAGCCTGCTGCATCCCAAGCAGAACTTTTGATTTTTGGCTTACTAAATAGTTGTTTTAAGGTCTTTAACATCCTGATAACCAAAAATTCTTTAATTCTTCTATTGTTCCATTAAATTTACTTCTATCACATGGTCCTATTCCTCTTACTGAATGCGGTTTAGGTCCCATTTGACCATTAGTGTATTGCCACAAAACCCACTTATTCCATCCTTTTGGTAGTTTATACCATCTTATTTTCCACAGTGGACACTTAGTTAAAATTGGTGTAGCAAAATCTTTTAGAAAATAAGCTCCTCCACAAATCAACGGTAAACTATTAGTTCTTTCTTGAACTCTAGTAACAAAATCTTCTGCCTGTTTTGGTGTTATGTTTTCTCCATTTTTGTTTTCTTCTATATCTAGAGCAAGTAGAACTTTAGAACTATCACCTACTGTCTCTAAAAAATGCTCAGCTTGGTCTTTTCCGTTTTTTCCTACTCCAAAATGGTATGCACCATACAGAAGTCCTTCTTCTTCAGCAACTTTTCTTCTCTCTGCGTACTTTAGATCTACAAATTTTAATCCTTGAGTTGCCTTATGTACTACACCCAATATTCCATCTTCTTTGACTAGCTTAAAATTTACATCTGCATTCCAATGTGATAGGTCTACTACTGCATTCGCATATACTTTATTTGATAAATCAGCTATTTTCTTACATTTATCTTCTTTTTCTAATACACCACTATTGACTATTACATACTTTAATTGTTTCAGAAAATTTTGATATTCTCTCATATAATTCCTTTACTCGTTGAAAAAACAATTTTCCTCTTTGGCTTCATTCCAGCAATCTTCAGCTCAGCTTTAATACGTTGTCTTAAGCTTAGTAGATCCTTTATCTGAACTTCAGCATATCTCACAACATGGTCACCATATGCAATTGATACTACTCTTTCGCCACTTTGCAGCTTCTTTATCGCTTCTTCGACTTGAATTAAATAATCTTTATTGTACATCTTACTTCTCATTCAACCATTTACTTTGCCTCACTTTTTTAGGCTTTTTACTTTCCATTTTTCCACTCAAACTATTCCATTTACTCTCTGGCCAACGATCGATTCCAAGCGCAATAGATGCAGCTCTTGCATAAATTCGGCAATCTAGTACTTCATTTCTTTCTCTTACCTTTTGCCACTCTTGTTTGGTATATCCTTTCACCACTTTGCTGACTAATTGCTCTGCCGTTAGCTGCTTAAAATATTCAGGTGCATATTCTGGAAAGTGACAATATCCAGGTAGAGCTTTTCCTTCTTCTTCTTTTAAAATATTAAGTAGTTGAAAAAGCTCTGACTTTAATATCGATACTCCTACTGGCCAGAGCTTCATTCCTCTCTTTAGCTTTTGTCCGCTAACTGTTACATCTACTCTACTTGGGCTGCTCAGTGGCACTAGCGCTTTGTTTGCCCCTTTTACTGCCATTACTCTCCCAGAGCCTTGGTGACTTCTTACCCAGTTATATACCTCTTGTGTTGCATACCCAGCATCTACCGCCATCATGCTTATCATGTATTCAAGCCCATTTTCACCGATAAAATGATGATTTAATAGCTCCGAAAGTTTTCCCCATACTTCTTCCCCTCCCGGATCTCCTTCAAATACCTGGTAGTCTATTGACCAACTTTCTCGGTTTTTTCCCCATGCTACTACTTCTAACCGATCTTTTTGCACATCAACCCCTGCCGTCAACACTACTTTGCCACACTTGCATTGCCTTTACCGGTGATAAAACGTTTTATCGTCTTGACAGGTACACCTTGATAAGGTATATGATGCTTTTCACACCAAGCAGCTAAAACAGCAAAGAAACCACCATAACAATGCGCAGCATCAGTTCCAAGGTGTCTCCTTACCTCCTCAAAGTACACTGTAGAAATGTCTTTCAAGGAATTAAGCCAATTACTAAAACTTAAAAAGCACATGCCACCTCCGCTGAAACGGCTAGAGTGAAAACTCTCACTGCCACTTTGGATTACTCCATCTGTAAGAATTGCCCAGCCGGTTTGCTTGCCGAGGTCGAGTGTTAGGATTGACATAACTGGAAATTTTCATCTAGAGACAGCAAATATATGCATGTAATATATATACGTAAATTCTCAGAAATTCGTCCAAAAAATGTGAAAAAAAGTTAAAATAATTTTAAGGCAGCTAATTACGTTTTTTACAACAGAAGTCTTCGCTATTTGAGTTGTTTCCATTTTGGAAATAACTGTTTGTCGGGATTTTAAAGAGGTTACATGGGTTTTTGATAAAGGTGCTATCTCTTCTATCCAAATCACTAATAACGCTATAACAATCCTCTAAAACGCTTTAAAGAATTGGGTTGCAGTAGAGACAATTGAAATGGGCTAATAGCTCTTTATTTACAACGAAAATGTGCTATGTAAAACTGTATCTTTTTGGTTTTAATTTTAAGGGGGGTGAAAAATTGTCCCCTCCCTTGAGAGAGCCCTATATCTCTGCTTTTTTTGACTACTACAAAAGAAGCTTTTCCGTTGGAGACAATAAATTTTGCTCTTTGTCTCCATTTTGAACTATTGAGCGGTAGTTATCTGGTTCTTTACATTAAATAACTCAGATATATTATAGTGCATTTTTTATATTAACTAAATCTCTTAACCGGTCATTGTTAAATTTTGTAATCCAACTCTCGCCACTACTTATAGTTAGGTTTGCCAATTCCTTCTTGCTTTGAATCATCTCATCAATACGCTCTTAAAATGTACCTGTTGAAAGTAGCCTATACACTATAACATTACGTTCTTGCCCGATACGATAGGCCCGATCTGTTGCTTGTGCTTCCACTGCTGGATTCCACCACAAATCGTAATGTATTACATGGTTTGCTGCTGTTAAATTAAGTCCTGTTCCTCCAGCTTTTAAAGACACTATAAGAATGTTGGACTGGAATAAGTTTTGAAAGTCATTAACCATTTCGTCTCGTGCTTTACGGGACAGTCCTCCATGTAAAAATGGCACTTTTGACTCAAACCTTTCTTCAAGCAATTTAGATATAATTTCACCCATTTCAGTGTATTGAGTAAATATCAATGATTTTTCTGCAACTTCACCAATACTAATCAATATTTCCTCAAGCATCTGCATTTTACCGGATTATTCAATACTCGCACGCTTTTTCTTGCCAAACTGTGATAGATGGTTACAAATTTGCTTTAAAGCATTGATAAGTTTAAAGATTAGTCCCTTACGTTCAATTCCTTCACTTTTTTCTATTTTTTCCCATATTCGCATCAACAACTTCTTGGTAAAGAGCCGCTTGCTCTGGAGTGAGAAAACAATAACAATTACTCTCAATTTTATCTGGTAAATCCTGAATAATGCTTTTATCGCTCTTAAGTCTACGTAACATAAAAGGGCTAGTTATTTTCATGAACCTTTCTAGGCAAGATTTATCTCTCTCTTTCTCAATTGGTATTGCAAAGTTGGTCCTTAAACTGGGTAGCACTACCTAGGTAAGATCTATTGGTAAAATCAAAAATACTCCAATACTCTAGCAGTCTATTCTCAACAGGTGTACCACTCATAGCTATTCTACATTTTGCTTTTATAGCTTTAATTGCTCTGGTTTGGTCAGCGTCACGGTTCTTAATATTTTGTGCTTCATCAATTACGAGCAAAAACCATCCAACTTTGTCAAGTTCTCTCTTATCGCTACGTGCAATACCATAAGATGTTAGAGCCACATCATAATCACTTGCTAATCCTCGATTTTGTCCGTGATAGATGAAAAGCTTTAATTCTGGTGCAAAACGTTCCATCTCTCGTTGCCAATTACTTAATATGCTTGTTGGAGCTACTATCAAAACTCTATCCCGATTTAAAAATCCTGTATTTTTACAATATAAAATAGCTGCAATAACTTGTATAGTCTTACCAAGACCCATATCATCAGCAATTATGCTACCAAACCCACTTTCTATGTTCTGTACAAGCCAGCTAAATCCGCGTTCTTGATATGGGCGCAATTGTGCTGTCAGATTGTTTGGCGTAGTTACAGGTGTATAAGTGTTAAGTTTTTTAAACAAGCTTGTAAGCTGCTGGTCAAATGCTACTTTAGTTTCATCCAACTCACCTGTTAAAACAGCTTGCATGAGTTCTGCTCGATTGAGAGAATTAGGTAGCTTATCAAGTTTCTTTAGTAAACCTCCTACTTGTTTGTCATCTAGAAGTACATACTGATCCATAATACGCACAAGTTTACGAGAGTTTTTTAGTAGCCTCTTAAACTCTGAAATACTAAACTTCTTATCACCTATTGCTACTCTCCAATCAAACTTTAATATGTCCTCAAACATCATGAAGATTTCGTGATTATCATCATCTTCTTCTTTTATTTCATCTTTAGTAGACAAGTTAAGACTTAATTGCGGTTTGAAGACTTTTTACAAGGATTCTGGTAAAATAGCTACAATGCCAATCGTTCTTAATATCGGCAAAGTGTCTGTAAACACTGATGAGAAACGATCTAAGTATAGAAATAATGTACGATTACTGTTGATTGATTTTTCTAATTCTGGTATATGCTCAAGCAAAAATGCAAGGTCAGATAAAATACTCAGTCTTAATTCTTTATTTTGATTAGGAAGTGCCTTATCTAATTTCATCGGTGGCTCTGTACCGTCCAGAGATATCTGTATGTCAAGTTCAAATCTGTCGTAATGATCCCGTATAATTAAATGAAATTTGTATGGTTTACCTGCTAAGTAAAGGTGTGACAACCAGACATTAATTATTTGCGATTTTTCTTTGTCGATTAGTCCATGAAACTTTTGATACTTGCCAGTGAAAAACAGTCTAAAGATGTTCACATATTTATATTCATCAAGTGATACAGGAAAATTGTTTGTTATATATCCTAAAAGGATGAGAGAAGTAGCAACATTTACCTGTTCCTCTGGTTCTATAGCACGTCCCTTGTACTGCACCAATAGAGGCGGACAAATAGATGATATCTTGCTATGAATTTCCTTAACTGATTCATTAAACAACGCAGGAATCCATCTCATTATAATTTCTTCTCTTTTGTTTTGTAATACTTGTGGTATTAGCGCTGACTTTTCCATCAGCATATGTGCAAACTGTGAAATCATATGCATGAAGCGAAGTTCAGGATTAAGCCTGTGAAGTAACGAATTAGGAATGTCGTTTAAAAATTGTGCTACATTTTTTGGTAAATTTTTATCGGTTGCAAATAACTTACTTATACCATTGTTTACCTGAATCAGTTGATAACGATCATCAATAAATAGTTGAAATGTTTGCCAATATTCGATATGCACCCATTTCTCAATAAACAGTTCTTCTTCTGTAAAAGACTGATTTCCTGTGGGATATCTTTACCAATGCTTATAAGCTGTTTGCAAGGTATGGCAAAAGTTTTTCTCAAAAAAAAGCGGATTATTCGTCAAAATACTGCAAACACAATTAGCAAGGTCAGGAATAGTTGATAAGTCAATGTTATCTAAAATTACTTGATTGGAAGTTGCTTGATCGCATGTTTTAAATACATCATCAAGCGTTAAGATTTTTTGAACATCTCCTAATTTTCCATCCCAAAAATCATCGATGAATGCTAGTAAGTTACAATTACGAATATTAAAAGCCAATAAAGGATTTCTATCAATCTCTTTAGCAATAAGATAAATTACAGCAGCAATATGCTTACAAGGTACAGCCCTATCAGGACAATTGCATCTTGCATTTATTTCTTTCCGCTCTGAAGTAAACAATTTCGTACCAAGATCATTGAGCTTATCAAGCAAATTGATCGTTCTTACTTCTCTCCATTTTAAAGAAAACAATTTAGTGTAAAAATTATTGAGTTTATCAAACAAACTGATTGTTTTTATTTCTTTCCATTTTGAGGGAAACAACTTAATGCCAGAATCATTGAGTTTATCAAGTAAGCTGCTCGGTAACCGTCTGTTTATTAACCGAGATAATATAGCTGGTGAAGTTTTTATAATTTGATGAATGGTATGCTTCTCTGAAGCATTGAATTCTCTTAGTATAACTTCAACTCTATATGATTGACCCGAACCATAAACTTTAGCTACGATTACATTACTATTAATTTTAATACCAGAGACTCTCCCATCATTGGCATAGGTTCTACCACGTTGTAATCGATTATCGCAGTCAACTCCACCAAGGCATTGAAGCCACTTCTTACCCCACCATGTTCTTCCATAAATAGTCATTTTATAAAATCGTATATTTCAATATAAATAAATTGAATATTAATCTTATAGATAATTTTTCTAAATATATCAAACCCACCTTAAACAACTATAGTGTTTCTTCAGAGCAAGCTACCAATTTTAGAACGGTTTAACATCAATTACTACTATAAAACGCCAACAGAAATAAGTTAAAATAAGCATTTGTTTGTTGCTATAGATCAAATTTACTTATGTTAAGCTGCATAAAAGTGCAACCAAGACTATACAAAAAGACTTAAAACTCTCAAAACCTTATGAATTTATATGTAACCAGTACTCCTAATTTATTTACAATTCATCACTCTCTGGGACCATACAGAATTGGGGTTAAAAGGTTTGCTTGGGAAAATAGTTTTTTATGCTATACTTGATTAATTATTAATAGAGGCTTAAGATATGGCTCGTGATGATTCCCTGGATTCAAGTTGGGTTGATTTAAGCGGAGAAACAATTGGAACTAAAGATCGTCGCCATTCTGGAGGTTCAGGTGTTGAAAGTCAATCTGATCAAGGCTCTACAACTACATTAGAATATAAGCTGACACAATTTTTGCTTGATCAGGCAAAAGCTGATAAAAATGATCCCAGTGTAAATTCTGGTAAACAAGCATACCTTGATCTGAAAAGGATGAATTTTATAATTAATAAGCAGACAATAGAAGAAGATTATGTTAGCGGATTGTATAATAAGTACAATAACTTAGTTTCAAATGGAAAGGAGGATTACCGTCTATTTGCAAAGCAAGTCTTCACAGAAATGTTCAAGCATGCTAAAGCAGAAGTTCCAAACGATCACATACTGGAAGAATTAATTACTAGTTGTAATCAAGCGGGGCATGAGTTTGCGATGTATGGTCAAATTCAGCCTATACTTGCTCAGTATAATTTAACACCAATAATTGATAAAAGAACAATGAGCATTCATTTTAATAGCACAAATTCTGTAGATATTGAACATCATGAAGTTATAAATGTAATCAATTCTAACGATCCAGAAGCAAAAATATGTGAGTCAAATAGCTCACTAGAATTCACGCTTAAGTCTCAAGATGGTAAAGTAGAGTATGAAAATGGCAAAGTAACATTTACCGTTCCTCAAGAATTAAATAACTACAAAACTGATGGTAAAAGTTTATTAGGTGATATTAAAGAATGTTTTGCAGATGCTGATAATGCAGTTATTGAGTCTCTTACTGCAAATATTGGTGAAGGTCCTAAGTCATTTGTTGCTGAAAATCCGTCTATTACTATTTTAGATAATGTTATACGTGAAAAACATTCCTCAATTATTCAAAATGTGCACACAAATTTTATATTGAAACTCGCTGAAAATTCAGGAGTGGAGTTTTTAACCATCCAACAAAGATATCAAAACGCTTGTCATACTTCTATAAGTGTAGATAATAATGTTGCCGGTCAGTTTAATGAGGAACTTAATGGAGATGATTCAAATCTAGAACAAGATGAATTTGAAATAATTGATATTCAAGAAGAGCAAAGGCCAGGTATTTTAGGACCAAATAAAACTGAAATTGCAGGATTTAGCCAAGAGAAGTTATTAGAAATCATCAATTTTGTTAAGGTAGGCTATTATGTTAGTGATTATAACCTTAATAATAAAAAGTTTTCTGAGTTAGAGGAAAGATCTTATAGAGTTCCAGCTAAACTTAAGGAAGAAGGTTATAAAATAATTCAATTCTATAATATGCGTGATAATGAACAACCATATCGACATGCTGGTTATGTTTTTATAAAAGATAAGGAAATAACTATAGTTTACCCCGGTAGTCGTAATCTCTTTGACTATATTACAGATATTAGAATACCTTTAATTTGTGCACCTGAGCTTTTGCCTGAAGGTGGAAAGATCCACTCAGGTTTTTATTCTTTATTTAAGGATTCTTGGGGCAGTGTTTATGAGATACTAAGAGGGTATGCTAATGATCAAAAGTTAGAAATTAAAGATTTTAATATTAACCTCGCAGGTCATAGTATGGGAGGTGCTATTGCCACCATAGCTGCTCTATGTTTAAGTGTAAGAGAGGGTGCAGAAGATTTGCATGTTGCAACTTTTGCTTCTCCAAGGGTTTTCGATTCTGCTGCTGCTGAGGTTTATGAAGAGCGCCTTGGAAAGAAAACTATTAGAGTAGTTAATCAATCAGATTTAATACCTTCATTACCACTTGGTTCTATGGGTTATAAACACGTGGGTGAACAATTAAGAATAAGTAGTAGTTCTTCACTTTATGCTCATCCATTGGACGTGTATCGCAATCTTATTGCAAATCTTGAACCTGACCAATTTAAGTCTGATAATAGTGTATCTATATACTATTATCTTTCTTACCTTGTTACAGTATTGTATAATGTATCCACTGTACCAAGTTACCTCATTCCAAATACCCATTCAAATGGTGATGAGCAATATTTCAAACAAGTAAAGAACAAACATAAAGATGCTTCACTTTCTGAAATGATGAAATATTCTGGATCTAGTAATAAACAGAAAGTAGTAATTTATGAGGATTCTAAACCTGGTAAAGACGGGTTTATAACCTTTCACACACTTGATAACTTGTTTGCCATGATGCTATCTTTACCTAGACATGGAAGAGGTGAAGGGTTAAAAGTTAACCTTCATGGTATTGCTTTTTTTGTTAACAATAATTATCTCAGTGGAAACACTATTAGTCTGAGGCTATTGAAAACCTTAATTGATAACTATCCAGGAAGCTTGGCACTTATGAAGAAAGAGAAAAAGAGTAATAAACTTAATGGAGGTTCTTCTTTTACCGCAGCTATCTCAACGTTAACAATAGCTGAAGTTTCTTCAACGAATTCATCTTTAGGTGATCATAGCAATAATAATGTACAAATCGCAGTGCAGAGTGATGAGAATCAGCAAATGAATGCTGAAAAAGCTGGTAGCAGTAACACTCCAGGAATTCCTGAACAAATACTTGTACCAAGTAATGAAAAAGAGCTTGTAGCAAGTACAGGTACGGTATGGGAGATGTCATTACCAAAACAGGAAATGCAGGAGATTTGCGTGTTGCAACTTTGGGTACTCAACAGGTTGTTCCTCATGGTGGTGCTAAAATTTTAACAAGTTTTATAAAAAGAATGCTACTGGGCTTTCAGTAGAGTTTATTGCTGGTAATATTAGTGAGATAGTACAGAAGTTTCTTAACGCTGGGATATCACAAGTCGTAGTTTCTACCTCCACTGGTAGTTCCGTATCCTTGGGTTTTAATGATATGAGTAAAGCAAGTCAAGGAGGACTTCAAAAAATAGCAAAAGCACTTATGGACTTGTTTACAAGAGGTGAATCTAATAGTAGAACTGTCAATGCTATTACTAATTTTTCTACTGTTAAACACCAGCCTTAAAACAAGAAAATAATACTCATGGCAACGATCAACAACCAAGTGATTCTGTTTCTATATTCAAAGTGATGATGTAGAAGTCGGTAGCACTACTATAAATGATCAATCAACCTCTATTATCAGTAGCGATGGTGAGGATAAACAAATTCCTGTTCAACAAGCAATTCCTATAGTTCCCAAGAAATCAGAAGAACTTGCTGCACAAACTGCTCAAGATATATCAGTTGGAGATGATGTAGCAGCTTCCGTTATTAGTAATGATAATCATAGTGATTCAAGTGAAATTCAGTTACAAGCTACTGTTCAACAATTTATTAATAAAGATGGTACTGCACCATCTGTTCAACTAGCTGCACCTAAAAGTTTAGATAAGAATAGTGGTAAAAAAGATACACAACCAAAACTAATACCAACAGGGGTACCTTTAGTAGCTAGTAAAGACTCTAACCGAGTAAATAATGTTCAAGGTAACAGCAAACAACCTAGGCTCTGTGGACAAAAAATATGAAAAGAGAGAAAAAGATGGTAGTTTAGCCTAATAGGTAAAAAATGGAGAAACTACCATATGCAATATTACATCAAAGAGGAAAATTGGAAACAAATTTTAGAGTTCATAAAAAGCGTAAAAGGAATGCACAGCAAAGATGAAAAACGTTTAAGAATATTCATAGAGGCAGTGTGGTACATAGTGCGAAGTGGTTGCCAATGGAGACTTTTACCAAAAACTTATGGTAATTACAGGAGTATACATAAGCGATTTAAAAGATGGTGTGAAAGAGATGTCTGGAAAAAATTGCTTGAATATACTACACAAGAGCCTGATTTAGAAGTTGCTATAATCGACGATACGATCATCCGAGCCCATCCATGTTCATCTGGATATACAAAAAACTCCAAGGATCAAGAAGCTTTAGGGAGGAGCAAAGGTGGCTTTACAACTAAAATACATGCGCTTGTCGATGCACTTGGAAATCCACTTAAATTTACTCTGACTCCTGGTCAAAGAAATGAAATTACGCAGGCACAAGTGTTAACCGAAAGTATCTATAACTCTACTGTAGTAGCTGACAAGGGCTACGATAGCAATGCCTTTGTTATAAGTCTTGAAGACAAGGGATGTACAGTAGTTATTCCGCCAAAACGGAATCGAAAAGTGCAAAGGTATTACGATGAGCATATCTACAAAGAACGTCATTTGATTGAGTATTTTTTTGGTAAAATTAAAAATTTTAGGCGCATTTTTTCCAGATTTGATAAAACTGCTGAGGTTTTTATGGGTTTTCTCAATTTTGTTGGAGCTCTTGTATGGCTTCTCCAAAATTTTGTCCACAGAGCCTAGTTATCCAGACAAAAACAACCCTGCTCCACAAAATGCAAAAAGTAAGTTGCCTGTGATAGCTGCTGCTATGTTAGCAATAACCGGAGTTGCTAAAGGGATAGCTATTGCAGTTTACTTGGAAATGCTAATGGTAGGAATAGCAGTTGGAGCTTGTTGTCTAGTTGCAGCTACAATCATATATTACTGTAACAGACCTTCAAATTTAGTTGAACCTCCAGCTAGTTGTAATAGGCCTTCAAGTTTACTTGAGGGTAGTAATGTTGAACCTTCAGCTAGTGCATCCATTGTATAATAAGTTGAAGAATAAATATAGTAGTTTACCATTTAATAATTTATTATCATTATGTTAATTATTGTAAAATAAGAACCAAAGCCTGATTTAAAATGCGTACTCGATAAATACTTCGGCGAAAGTACTCAGGTACTTTGCCTATTCTTTAATTGGTGGAGCAGAAAAGACTCAATTTGAAGTATTAAACAAGTTAAAAGAGCTAGGATTCTGTGTTAATGAGTATAAATTTTTAGCAAACAATGCAGATGAAATGTTGGAGTTCTACAATCAAATCTATAGTAATCGTCATAATTTAGGCTATGATATCGATGGCGTAGTCTACAAGGTTAATGATTTGAAATTACATGATAGATTAGGAAATACCAACAAAGCACCACGCGGGGCTATAGCACACAAACTTCCTGCAGCTCAAGGAAAAACTAAAATAAAAAAAATATCAGTACAAATAGGCAGAACAGGTGTGCTGACACCAATTGCAGAATTAGTTCCGATAAATATAGGAGGGGTGATCATTACTAGAGCAAATCTGTATAATAAAGATAAAATTAAGCGCAAAGACATAAGGGAAGGTGATATCGTAGTAGTAGAACGAGCTGGAGATGTTATTTCCCGCATTGTAGAAGTGGATAAAAAGTCTCGTTCTCGGAATACACCAAAGTTTATATTTCCTGATACTTGCCCGGAATGCGGAAGTGCAGTAGATATATTTAAAGATGAAGCTACAGCTAGATGTTCCGGAGAAAACGGTTGCCAAGCACAGCGAATAGGAAAGTTAAAATATTTTGTGGAAGTTCTTGACATTAAAGGTTTTGGCAGTAACCAAGTGGAGTTCCTTTATGAACTTGGTTTGATAAGGAAAATATCTGACATTTTTGCTCTCGAAGAAAAACTCAAAAATTTCAACTTAAGTGAACAAGAGGGATGGGGTGAAAAATCAATATCTAATTTACTGGATTCTATCAATAGCAGAAAAACCATAACTCTTGAAAAATTTATATCTTCTTTGGGAATTAAATTGGTCGGACCACACGTAGCAAAATTACTAGCAAAACATTATAGCTCATATGAAAATTGGTATTCTGCTGATGAAGAAGAATTAATGAGCATAATAGGTGTAGGAGAAAAGATTATAGATTCATTAATATCTTTCTTCTCTGGAAAGGATAATATTGAAATGGTAAATGACCTTGCTGCTCAGTTAAATATTCTGCCTGTGGTTGCTAATACTAGCAATTCCATTTTTAATGGCAAAACAGTAGTTTTTACTGGAAAACTTTCAAAAATGGAAAGAAATGAAGCGCAAGCACTAATGGAATCTTTAGGCGCGATTGTGAGTTCAAATGTATCGCCTAAAACGGACTTCTTGGTTGTCGGTGAAAAACCTGGGTCAAAGTATAAAAAAGCTTTAGAACTAGGTGTTAAAATTTTAACTGAGAAAGAATGGCTTTTTCACCATAAAAGAAACACTTAGACCAGTTCAGAATGGCCTTTATATGTATAACTTCAATTTTGGGGGCATAACTACTTAATTTCATCGCCAGGTTAGTCTCTCACACCAAAAATAAGTATTTTTAAAGCTCTTTATAGCTACTAAATTCATGAATTCATTTGCCAGGGTTTTTAGGTATTTTATAGCGTGGCTTATAAAAAGATCTACAAAAGGACCTCTAAGGTGCGTAGTAGTATTCTAAAGCCACCTATGGGAGACATTTTTTTCATCAACGCATTCAAAACTTAAAAAAATAAACTAAAAATAAAGAAGTTGAATATTTTTTCAGAATTATGTATAATTATTAATGCTTTTTAGGTTAGTTCGTTATGGCTCTTTCGAAGTTTCTCGATCCCAAAAATGATGTCGCCTTTCGCCGTATCTTTGGTACTGAAAAGAATAAAGATATCCTCATTCACTTCCTCAACGATATTCTGGGCTTTACTGGCAAAAATGCAATACAGGATATAGAGTTTTTAAGTACTATTCAAGACCCTGATATTGCCTCTAAAAAGCAAAGCATTGTTGATGTGTTGTGTAGGGATTCCACAGGAGTGCAATGCATAATTGAGATGCAGGTCGCTAAAACTAAAGGATTTGAAAAACGTGCCCAATACTATGCTGCCAAAGCCTATTCAAGACAGGCTGACAAGGGCGGTCAATACCATGACCTTAAGGAAATTATCTTTATTGCTATAGCAGATTGTATTTTATTTCCTGATAAGTCTGAGTATAAATCAAAACACACTATTCGCGATGAAGATACTAATGAACATGACCTAAAAGATTTCTACTTTATCTTTATTGAGTTGCCTAAATTTCCAAAAACCAAAGAGGATCAGCTTTCAAGTATTGTTGAGAAATGGATCTACTTCTTTAGATATGCAGATGAAACTAGTGAAGAAGAGCTAGAAAGAATAATAGGAAGTGATCTAATAATTAAAAGAGCTTATGAAGAACTAAATAGGTTCAACTGGTCTGAAAAAGAATTTATTGCCTATGAACAAGAGATCAAGCGTATTTGTGATGAACAGGCTGTACTCGCTCAAAAACTCGATGATGCTAAACAAGAAGGTAGACAAGAAGGCATCTACCGTCTTAAACATCAAGATAAAAATTATTGTTTTTTATCATAGCATTTAAACAAATGCTGATGATTTTTCTCATTACAGCAACTAAAGCGACTTTAGCGGCTTTGCCAGAGTCAACTAAACGCTGGTAAAATACTTTCATTTTTTTATTATGACGCATTGCAACCACAGCAGACATGTATAATGCTTTTCGAGCATAAAATCTGCCACCTATGACTTGGGCCTTGCTCACTTTCCTTCCGCTTTCACTAGTTTTTGGTGCAACTCCAACTAGACAAGCTATTTCCTTATTATCTAACCTACCAAGTTCAGGTACCTCTATGAGTAGGATACTTGCGGTTTTCCGTCCAACACCTTTATAGCTAGTTAGCAGTTTGCTTTTTTCCTTCAAATCAGGATCAGAGTTTATTATATCTTCTATGTCTTGCCTAATTTGCTCTAATTGTTTTTTTGCAAATTCTATCTGTTTTTCTATATATTCCCTGGCTTTTCCTGTAACCTTATGCAAACGACACTTATTTGCATGAACTTCATCGTTTAGATTGCGCTCAACTGCTCTTAGCTCTTTTAGTTCTTCTTGCTTTTGTGAAACTATGTATTCTATTACTTCGTCATTTTTTGTGATAAATTCAGCATATTTTTCTAGTAATTTTGCATCTAATTTATCTGTTTTTGCAAAGTGGTTGCAGGCTTTTGCAAATGCATATACCCGATTTGGGTGAGCTCTGTGAACAGCTATGTTATGTTCTTGTAACAATTTTATTACAAGTTTCTTATAACCTCCTGTGGATTCTACTACACATAACTTAACAAATACGTTAGCCATTTTCGACTTTATAAACTCAGATATAGCTCTCTCTGCATTTTCTATACGCTGATGTTTATTGTTGATTGAGATATCAAGTGTTTCTTTTGAAACATCAATACCCACAAAAACTGTTCTAGCCATTTTTGTACCTATAAATATAATCAAATAATAATGTAAATGCTGTACAGGATTGTGATTCGATCTTTTAGAACCTCCTACCGTTCGTACTCCATTTTTTAAAGCTAGGAGTGTACTGAGATGCCTACGATTTCTATCAATCAATCCAATTGATAGTATCACTCCTTGTTCATTATAGTCTTGCGACTTTGATTTAATATACAATCCTAATCGGTCATGAAAAAGGCAGAGCGGAAGGTCGAAAAGATAGGGATATTGAAGTCGCAAAAAACCTACTTAAGGCTGGTATCTTGATTGACGTCATTTCCCAAACAACCGGTCTTCCTAAAGCTGAAATAAAACAACTTCAGGAAGAAAATACTTTTTAACCATTTTTGTTAAGCTCTTCACAAAAGAGGGATTTCATAGCCCTAAAACATGCTTTATGCCTTTAACTACTGATGTATCGCTTAAGAAGGTTGTAAGTTGGAAATGTGATATAAAAAGAAGCAAGAAGAAAGATAACTCTATAAAAATGTGGTTATCGCCAGGCTTGAGCAACCGTAAGACGGTAGTATTATAACATACGTAGATATCAAGGTACTCAAGCCTATCCTTCGAGACGTTTGAATAGTTGTTTGGGACATATATATGCACCCGTTTACAATCTTAAATTTTAACTTAAACTCTCGAGGTTCTTTATGGTTACATCTTATCAAAATTTTATTGGCATTGATATCGGAAAACTTGAATTTTTTACTGCAGTTAATGAACAAAAAGGTGTCATCAAATTTGACAATAGTTATGTTGGTTGGAAACAACTCTACCAAAAATTTTCAAATATCTTGCCCAACTCCATGGTAATTTTAGAAGCTACAGGAGGTTATGAGCTTGGCTTATTGTATTTTCTTATTGATAGAAACATTGCTGTGCATCGTGCTAATACTCGTCAAGTTAAAAACTTCATTCTATCTCATGGAACTTTGGCAAAGACCGACAGTCTTGATGCAAAAGCGCTTGCCCAATATGGTTCTGAGCGTTGTGGACATTTGCAGCTATTTACACCTATCTCAAAAGAACAAACCACCTTGTTTGCACTTTGTCAGCGTCGTGACGATATTACGAAAATGCTTGTTCAAGAGAAGAATAGGCTAAAAACTCCTGGAAATGATTACATTAAGGAAAGTTGTCAACAAGCTATTGAATTCCTCAACAACCAGGTAGAAAAGCTTGATCAAGCTATACAAAAAATAGTCAATGAAAATCCTGAATTGCAACGATGCCAAAAAATTCTTGAAACAGTCCCTGGAATAGGTAGAAAAACCTCTCAATGTTTATTGTGTCTCATACCGGAACTTGGTTCTTTAAATAAAAGGCAAATTGCAAGCCTTGCAGGTGTTGCGCCTCATCCTAAGGAAAGTGGTAAAGCTATTGGCTACCGAAGGATTATAGGTGGAAGAAGTAACGTTCGTTCAAAGCTTTTTACAGCTGCCATGGCTGCTACAAGGTCCAAATCTGCACTTAGTGCCTTTTATTCTAAGCTTATTGAAAGTGGTAAGAAGAAGATGGTGGCTGTTTGATACAAAATTCTGTTTCTATAACAAATGGGTTTTTATTGCCCATATGAAGTTGCAAAATTACAAATAAAAAATTTTTAAAAAAACATAGTTGATATTCATATTGCAAACACAATTGCGGAGAGGATAAGTCTCAAAAAAGACATGATACAAACAATTTATGATACATCTAAAGATATTCCTGTAAGCGATATTTTCGAAGTAACACCATCAACTCTCCTTGGTTTGTGTAAGACAAATATAATTAAAAGCTCATTAACTGAACAAATAAGCTGCTAGGCAGGTTTAGGGATTTATTTTAAAACTTTTGGCATTCGGCGCCTTGATGCTTTACCACAACGCTTTTGTTAAAATCTGTCATCTGGAAAATGATAGTTTTTCAAATTGTCGGTAAATCTAAGTCAGTTTAGCTATATATAGGATGACAGAAATTGTTTGTATTAGCTATATTCAAAAGCTCTATTGATATTTTGCAATATTTGTGATAAAATAATAGCTTAAGGTTGAGAGTAAAAATTTATGAGTGAAGCTCAAGGTCCAAATATTGCAGAATGGCAAGCACAGCAGCAACACCAAGAAGCCGCTGGTGAGAAGAGTGGTTTTGGTCTTGGTCATAGTGACTCTGTTTCAACAGTCGTAGATGGAATGAAATGGTTGTTCAACTTTCATGAAGGAGCAATTGCTGCTTATAATAATGTGTTTGAAAGTTTGGTAAGTGGCAGTAGTTTAGTAACACTGTTTGGAAAATCAGGTAATATGTTTGGCATAAAATTTCTTGAAAGCCTTGGAGAACATTTTTCAGGTGGATGTGGGGAAGATATGCCATCAGAAGGAATGGATATGGCTCATGGTGATGAGGGACCTCGCTCAGATGATTACCCTCATGCCAATAATGAAATGGCTCATAATGCTGATGGTTTGCAAGACATGCATGATTCAGGTGATCACCATGGTCAATCTTTTTCACCTGGTCCTTCACCATCTGTTGGCGATGACCACGGACATGAACTTGGTTAAACGCTTAAAAACTGCTGAGTAGTATGCGAGAAGACCTAATAAGAAAAGTTGCTATTGTTGTGAGTTTGTCTTAGTGAAAAAGGTTTCGGTTTTAGGATCAACAGGAAGTGTTGGAAAAAAGACTGTAGATTTGCTCTCAAGGAGAAAAGAAGAATACCAAGTGGAAGCACTAAGTGCCCATTCAGACTTTGCTCTACTGGTACACCAAGCAAAACTGCTGAATGCAAAATACGTTGCTATCTCCGATGAAAGGTTTTACAAAGATTTAAGAGAAAACCTACTTGGTACAGATGTAAAAATAGCAATTGGCGCTACAAATATTGCTACCATACCTGTTGATCTCTCAGTTGTTGCAATAATTGGCATTGCAGGCCTTGAACCAGTTATGCACATCATAGAAAGCGGTACTAAAGTCATTGCACTAGCAAACAAAGAAAGCATTGTTTGCGGTGGAAAGTTATTACTCAAAAAAGCTAAAGAAAAAAACGTACAAATAATCCCTATCGACTCTGAACACAACGCAATTTTTCAAGCTTTGCAAAATGACGACAAATGCGTAGAAAAGATCATACTTACTGTTTCTGGTGGACCATTCTTAAACTATAGTTCTGAGCAATTAAGAAATGTCACCATAGATCAGGCGCTTAGTCACCCCACTTGGAATATGGGAAGGAAAATCTCAGTTGATAGTGCGACAATGATGAATAAGGCACTAGAGATAATAGAAGCACATAACTTGTTTAACATCAGCCCGGATAAAATTGAAGCAATAGTGCATCCTGAGTCAATAGTACATGGAATTGTAACTTATAAGGATGGGTTCAACTTTGCTGTGCTTGCAGAAACTGACATGGCAATTCCTATTTCATATGCTTTGTCTTGGCCGGAAAGATCAGCTTTAAATCGTAAATTAGATTTAACAAAGCAAGGAAAATTGACCTTTCAAGAACCAGACCATAAGCGTTTTCCTGCGCTAAAGCTTAGCATGGCAGTGTTAAACTCTTCTGCTCCACAAACAAACAGTATTGTGCTCAATGCTGCAAATGAAATAGCTGTTAATGAATTTTTGAAGTCACGAATTGGCTTTTTAAAAATAGTAGAGGTAGTGGAATCAACAATGGAAAGTTTTGATAGTTACACTGATATTAATTCACTATCTGATATAATAAATATTGATTGTGAAAGTCGTATTATTGCTAATAAAATTGTTGAAAGTAAAGTTGTTGCGTATAGCTAGAGTAATGTAACCAGACTGCATTCTGTGATTTGAGCAAAACACGATCTTTCATTTGAGCTTTCTTCAATTTAAAATAAATACAGAAACTAGCTATCTTCAAAAATATGGTTAAATAATTGTATCCGTTCAGGCAATGGCGTCAACTTAAGGGATGTTAAGGAGTAAAATACTACAAGAGACAGCACTTTTGTTTCTATTTTATTTCAACAAAAAAGTTTAAAATGTGTCATTTTTAGGTGAGGCATGCAAAAAGGAAAAGATCTTATCTTACAAATTAAAAATGCAATATACTCGAAAACTTTTCAGAAAATCCATTGTGTTGGAAAAAACAGTTTTACACGAACAAGAAAACTTCCTTTTTCGACAGTATTTTCTATGATTTTAAAGTTAGTTAAAAAAAGTTTGGGAATAGAATGTGAACTTATGGAGCCGTTGACATGTAAAACTCCACCCTCAAAGCAAGCTTTTTCTAAAGCAAGGTATAAGATTTGCCATACAGGCTTTCAAGAATTTAAGCATCCGAACAGCCTATCAGGATGAACCTGAGTATGGAACTTGGAGAGGCTATAGACTTATTGCAGCAGATGGTTCTGGTATGAGATTACCCAGCTCTGAGGAAATTGCCCAGACACTGGGATTCAGGAAAATTGATTGTAAACGAGCAAACATTTTCGATAAAATTACCGAAAAGCTGGATTCCAGTGTCAAGCA
Organism: Andrena trimmerana; assembly: GCA_951215215.1. NCBI lineage: Eukaryota > Metazoa > Arthropoda > Insecta > Hymenoptera > Andrenidae > Andrena > Andrena trimmerana. Next base: position 85,738,688 of record OX578059.1, on the reverse strand, counting down.
CTGGAATGACACCCTCCTGATAGGACCAAATCACAATGTTCGTACAGTTGTGGGTTTAGCACCCCTTCAATTCCCAAACATCCCTCCCACATTAGAATTATTAAGTTCACTCAAAAGAGGAGCACTTGGAGAAGTATCCTGAAGATAGCTTCTTACCGCTCCTTTAGCCTTCTCAATATTATCTGATTCTTTCTCATGCTTCATATGAAAAGCTAAACCACAGCAAAACATACGAGAGAATTAACGCCAAGGATAACTAAACCCCACACTGGTAACATTGGATAAACAGCACAAGCTACCAAAGCCGCTAAAGAAACAGCGCCAACCGCAAATTCTATATTCCTAAGCATCTTAAGCTTATTATCAAGATAATCTATTTTTTCTTCTTTTCTAGCCGCTTTTCTGCTGCTGTTATACCAAAAACACATACCAGCATGGAAAGCAACACACACAACTGCAGCTACCATACCTAAAACTAATAGCTTTCTACTGTCTCCCGAGTCTTTTTTCTTATCTTCTCTGCTTTGATGGCTACCACTACTGAAACCAGGGTTATTTATAACTGTAGTATGACCACCAAACAGGCTGCGAAGTAGTAAATAATCCCAAAAATCTAAACCTTTATCATTGTGTACATGTACGTGTGTAACCTGAGGGCCTGTAGGTTGCCTGTTATTCCCTGCGTTATATTGATTATTTCTGCTTTCTGTATTGCGTCTATTAGTTGAGTTTAGACGTGTATGCTCTTTATACGCCTCTGCAAATGTATCCTCGTCCCAAGTTAAATTCCGTGTATTGTTAAAATACCGCAAAAACTCTTTAACATCACTGTTACCACCTGATTTCTTTATATAGGCTAACGCATACCTTTTTAAAACACTATCACTTGCTACCATAAATACCCTCTTAAGTTAAGACTAAATGAATAAATACTTATTATGACAAAGTAACGTCTTCTTGTCAAATCAACCATAACTTAATACCCAGTTAATATCCTTTCCACCAGCTCTTTTACTGTCGGTACGTAGCCATTCTCATAAAACGGATCTTGCTTAAATTTGTACACATTGTGCCCGGAAAACATGAGTTCATTTTCAATATCGCCGTCATGTATAATGTTTTGCAGTGTTTTTTGTATACAAAAACTCCGTGGATCTGGCTTTCGTCCTGTTGAATGGTCGCCGTGATCCTTCCAATTGCTAAACAAACAATGACTTAAGCATCCCATACAATTGATTTGATCTTGTCTTATCTCTGAAAATTTGCCTGACGTCACAAAAATAACAGTTGTATCTGGAGTTTTCATTGCTTCTGTATACCCTGCTTTAGTCCATGTATTTGCCAGCTCTTTGTCTTTTGAAGTAAGGTAGATCTTCCTACCTCTGCTACCAATTGCAAATTCACTACTAAATTCTTCGCTGGCATTTTCTGAAAACTTTATTTGACGTGAATTCCGTTTCTGCAACTCACGTATGAAGTTATTTTTTACTGCAGATGAGTAAAACCCTGTTGGACTGAATTTATTTAAAAATACATCACCTTCTTCTAAAGTGAGTAGCTTCTTTTTCCACTCTGCAGAAATTGGGCTTTCTTTCGTCAAAAGTGGACGAGTGCCAAACTGAAAAGCTATTGGTCCAATTTGCAGATTGTCAAACCAATATTCCCAATCTTTCAAATGCCACACTCCTCCTGCCATAACAATTGGTGTTTCTGAAAGACCGATCTCGTTCATGAAAGATCTAAGCTCTGCAACTCTTTCAAATGGAGCCTGTGGTAGCTCTGGGTCTTCACTGTTACTGAGTCCATTGTGCCCTCCAGCAAGCCATGGATCTTCATACACTACTCCACCAAGCAAATAGGAAGATATTCTTTGGTAAGTACGCTTCCATAATGCTTTAAAAGCACGCACCGATGAGACAATAGGGTAATAATAAACCTGATATTTAGCTGCAATCTCTCCAAGCCTATAAGGCATACCAGCACCGCAGGTAATACCATGAACTAAGCCTTTTGCTTTTTCTAATATGCCATGAAGCACGCGTTCTGCTGCTCCCATCTCCCAAAGCACATTCATATGTATTATTCCATGACCTTTTGATATTTCATTCGCTATTTTTGCCTGAACCATTTCTCCACCGATCTCTTTTATTTTTAGTATCAACGACTCTGGTACATACATGTCAATTACTTCTTCTGCTGTCACAAATAAAGCCTGATAAGAGTGTGAATTTATTATCCAATTAGGCAATATGTCTTCTGCTTTTATTTCAGAATGTTCCTCTTTTTTGCCATATTCTTTTTTGTCATATACTGTGTAGCAATATAAGTGCACAGCAAAAAATAATACATAAGAGAGCAATATTCCTTTAAGCACTCCGAGAAAGATTCCAGTAACTCTATCGATAAACCCCAACCTTATGGGTGATAATATGTACATTAGCCAGTTGTTTATTATCATGAATATAAGATTAAGTATAATAAATACAGAGATTGTAGAAAGTATGTTTAGTATAACTTTAGAATCAAAATATTTACTATAATTTGGAGTGAAAAAATCATAGTGATTAGCTGTCAGAAAAATTGATAAAAATAGAAACATTAGTGCGCATAGCTCTTTTATAAAACCTCTAGTTACCGAGATTATTACGCATAGAACAACAATGAAGATAATTAGGCTATCGAAAAGCATATTTTATATCTATATGGTTTTCAAGATATAATAGTTGTAAATAACAAGGTTGTAAAATTAATTGTATTTATGCTGCATCAATTGATCTAAATACCTAGCGATCATGTCAATTTCTAAATTTAGATAATCATTTATTTTGTTGTACTGAAAAGTTGTATTTTCCCATGTATAGGGAGTGATATTTACTGTATGTAATATTTATTATCGTTCCCCTGAGGGTTACAATCTCCCCATTCCTACACCTCTGTACACTTTCCTTAATCTATCTATCTTATTTTACTTAACCTAACTTATCCTACGTCTTAAATCTATTCCCGCTCGCTCGCACGCTCCCCTCCTCCGCTCCTCGGACCTCCGCTTCCGCACACTTCCCCATCCACTCACATTCCTTCATTCACCCCAACACTCCCCCCACATAAATCTCTTCTTTCCTCCAGCCTCTTCATCCACTCCTCCCCCTCCCCATCATCCCCCAGCACCTCTGCCATCGCATTCTGCCACCCCCTCTCCACCCCCCAACCTGTACAAACCTCCCACACATGTCCCCAAGTTTCCTCTCCTTGACCACATACCCTACAACTTCTTTTCTCCTCCTCCTCCCAATACCTCCCCCCCCTCATCTCATTCCCTAACCTAAATCTTGCTATCCTCCTCCACCTATCTTCCCCCCACCCTTTCTTCAAGTACCCCGGAACCCCCACTCCTTTCACCCTCCCATACCATTTATTATATTTCCCCTCCCCTATTTTCCTCCACCTCTCCTCTTCCTGCGTCCTTCTCTCCCTCTCCACCAACTCCTCCCCTCTTAATTCCCCTTTATCCCTCAACCTTTCCACCTCCTCCACTGTCCACCCTTTGTCCTTATAATACTGCTCCCTCTCTTCCTCCCACCCCTCCAGCACCTTTCCCCTCCTCATCCTCCTCTTCATCTCCTCCCAACATTCTCTCGCCAACTCCCCCCCTTTTCCCTCCTCCAACTTTCTCTCATATCCCCATGCCCTCATCCCTGCCCCTCCTTTCATCATCCCCCTCTGCAATTCCTCCCTTACCATGTACCCCGGGGTACAATAATCCACTCCCAACACCCACTTCAGATATCTTTCGTGCAGCCCCTCTACCTTTTCCCTGCACTTCCATCCCCATACCTCCACCCCGTAACTAATCACCGCCCACACCAGCTTGTCAAACAGCCACAGTCTTCTCCCCCAATCTTTCCTACACTTCCTTTTCCCTATCCCCCAAACCTGTCCCAACAACGCAGCCCCCTTCCTTACCCTCTCCTTTACATGTTCTTCCTGTCCTCCACTCCCCATCATTGTATATCCTAAGTACTTGAACCTATGCACCTCCTCTATCTGTTTTCCCTTCCACCTCCATATCACCTTTCCCCATCTCCCCCCTCCCCTTCTACACCTCATTACCTTAGTTTTTCCAACGTTCACCTGTAACCCCTTCCCGTCCACATACTTTTCCAGCTTCCCTATTATCCCCTTCGAGTGATATTTACTGTAAATTCCTGATTAATAACTGAATTCACTGTGAGGGAAACCCCGTCTAGTGTAACGGAGCCTTTTTTTGCAACAAATTTAATTAATTCTTGTGGGCACGATAGTTTGATTTCATGAGAATCTAAATTTCGCTCAATTGTTAAAATTTTTACTATCCCATCAACATGACCCTGAACCAAGTGGCCATCGATTCTGTCGCTTAGCCGCATTGCTTGTTCTAGGTTTATTTTTTTTCCTATTCTCCACGTATTTAAGTTAGCAACCTTCATAGTTTCTTGAGACACTTGAACTGTGAATACATCGTTCAGTATGTTCACAACAGTTAAGCATACACCAGAGCAAGCTATTGAATCTCCTTTGTTTATAGAGGGTAAATTTTGTGTTTTGATATGGAAAATTTGATCAGAGTTGGAGTGAGTGGTAGTATCAGTTATAGTCCCGATATCCGTGATAATTCCTTTAAACATATGGTGAAAATAAATAATTTTACCATGAAAAATTTTTTACAACAACTTACTTCTATTTTGTTATAGCTAAAGTAATTCTGGTTTACCGACGATTTAAAAAACGACAAATTCGTCATTCCGCTGCTTGTTAGTGGGATCTATGTGAGATACCGTGACGGTATGACGTAGGACTGCTGTCATCCCGCTGCTTGTTAGCGGGATCTATCCGCGGCGGTATGACGTAGGAAAACTGAGCCTGCACTAGCTATAGGCGCGAGAAAGGGGATCGTTTTCACTTACTTGCTTAACAGATTCTATAGAATATTCAGAATATATAAAGTAAGCTAAACTCAAAACACATAATGTAATCAATGTTGGTAACCCTATGTTCAATGCTAACCCAATATTTTCTCTTTTTTCTGGTGGCACTAATCCTTTTAACATTGACACTTTTCCTAATGGAAAATGCCATAAGCAAAGTGTTGATGCAGATGCTACTATTATAAATAGACAAAAATAAGTCTTTTTTGAGGAAAATACAGTTTTTAACGGTGATTTGAGTGTAATGTTAGTAGGTGGTAGAGTTTTAGCTTCATTTGTTACTGGCGAAGGATCTTTAGATTTATTTATTGGTAAAGGGTTTGTAGATTTATGAGGAGTATTTTCATGTTGCGTAGGCGGTTGTTGTATATAAACACCTGAAACTAATTTGAGCAATTGCTCTTTTTTTTTTATATACTTGCTTATGTAAATACTCTTTTGGAAAAGAAGACTTGCCAGCTGGTTGTGGTATTTCTAATACTTCTGATATCTCACCTGACTAATATTTCATGTAATTGTTTATCTTGAAAATAAACAATATTGAATATTGAGTTAAAAACATTGCGAAATGTTTCTGGATCTTGATTTTTGTATCCATTCATCACTTCAATAAATATTTCATCGAGTTTTTTTCCCCTGCGCTCAATCTGGTTATCTAACATAGCTACTCTAGCATCATTTTGTGCTTGTTTTATGTCTAATTGTTTTTCTTTCTCTGATAGTTCTATGGTCTGCTTTTTTGACTTCTTTTTTCTGTTAGCCTTAAAATACTCTGTGTGCGAAGTAGTTTGACCTACATTCTGTTCTGCTTCTTGAGGTATTGGATTTCCTATACTACTTGTCATCCAAGTAGCTGACACTGGGGTCCATTTTTTTTCTGGATTCCAGCGTCAAGCGCTGGAATGACACCAAATGGTATATTGTTGCTCTGTATAGAAGGTTTTGGTGTTCTTAAAAGGGATAACCTTATTACATCATTAAAAAAATTGGATAAGGGAAGGAACCCTGATAACAACCCTGCCTGCAGTCTGTCAGCAGATGGACAGCAGGGTCTGACAAGGCAGGGTCTGCCGGCAGATGGACGGCAGATCCGCAGCAGATCCTGCCTTCAGATGGCGCTATTGGATGAGTCAGACGGGCAGCAGGATCTGCTGCAGATCTGCCGGCAGATGAACGGCAGATCCACAGCAGATCCTGCCTTGTCAGGGTCTGCCGGCAGAACCGTAGTTGAATGCGGACATAGACGGCGCCGGATCTGCCGGCAGACGTGGTTATCAGGGAAGATTCTATATTTTGGTGTATTAGCTTTTATTGCAGCAGTAACCACTGGAGCTTTACAATTTACTTTGCTTGCTACGTTAAAGCCAAACGAGCCTGTAAATGGTACAATTTGTCTATTTTGTGCGTTTTTTTGCTTAGTTTCACTCTGTTCTTGCCTGTCTTCATTTTCTGCTTCTTTTACTTGTAGTGTAACTTGACTCTGTTCCTCATTTTCAGTTTTTTCTGCATGTTTTAGCTTTTCATTTAAAAATGACCCTATTTGGTGCAAATTATCTAAATTAATGTCTTTTAACATTTGTTTGTAGTATGATTGTTATTCCTTGCAGAAGGATTTGAGGCGGAGCATTATTTACGAATTCTTCTACAGTTTTATCACTATTAGTTTTACAGTAGTTATTATATAATTCACTGCTTTCTTTTTGTACTTTTATGTTGACTGTAAAATTTTTTTCCCGAGAAAGGCAGATTTTAAAAAAATCAATTAAAGATTTTATTTGAAATGGTCTTGTATTAAAGGTGTCTTTACCTGTTGCTGTTAGCTCAAATGAAAATTCTTGTATATTACTTTCAATACTTCTCGAGCGAATGGTACTGATCTTAATTATTTTGCTAGAAAATGCTTTACTTATGTTTTTGGATCTTTCCTTAAAGAACTTAGGTAAATCCTCTATTTTGTACTTATTATCAGTTTCAGCGTCTCTGTTGTGCATGGTTGATACAGCAAATTCATCAACGCAAAGGTAAATAAAAAAACCAATTGGTCAATAAATTAATAATTAAAATGGGACAGTTTTTAGATTGTTGATGCTATTCAAGATTTTACTATAATTAAAGTTTAAGTCAGCGTTTCTAAGATGAATAAAGAGCTACTGAATGAAATACCTTCACTTGAAGATAAAGCGGTCTCTGAAATTGATAATGCTTCTTCTTTACAAGATTTAGAAAAAGTCAGGCTATCATATTTGGGAAAAAAGGGTGTAATTAAAGCTTATTTTGACAACTTAAAAGAGATAGAAGACGCAGGAAAAAAGCGCAATTTAGGCGAAGTTATCAACGTTTTACGTAATAAGCTAGATCAGCTTATAATGAATAAGGAAAATGCACTAAAAGCCGAAGAAGTTAACTTTAAATTGCAGAACGAGGCGGTTGATATCACGTTGCCCATTAGACCAGAAAAAATGGGCAAGGTCCATCCACTCAGTAAGGTTCTAAATGAAGTAAAGCTTATTTTTGCACATATGGGTTTTAAAGCAGTTGATGGCCCTGACATTGAAGATGAATTTCATGTATTTGATGCACTGAATACTCCAAGTCACCACCCTGCGCGGGAGGAGCAAGATACCTTCTACTTAAAGAATAAAATAAACGACAAAAGAATGGTGCTGCGCACTCATACCTCATCTGTGGAGATCAGAACTATGGAAAAAGCGAAAACTTTTCCGATTAAAATCGTATCTCCTGGTAGAGTATACAGAAACGACTTTGATGCAACTCACACCCCTATGTTCCATCAAATAGAGGGGTTATATGTCAATGAGAATGTCAATATGGGCCAGTTAAAATTTACTATTCATCACTTCCTTAATAAGTTTTTTGGAGATAAAGGGCTGAAGATACGTTTTCGTAATAGTTTTTTCCCTTTTACCGAGCCTTCTGCAGAAGTGGACATAAGTTATAAAGGTAGTAAATGGATAGAAGTACTGGGATGCGGTATGACGCATCCAAATGTATTTCAAAATGTTGGAATAGATCACACTAAATATAGCGGTTTTGCGTTTGGCATTGGTATAGAAAGGCTTGCAATGCTAAAATATCAAATTAGCGACTTAAGGAGCTTTTATGACAACAAAATCAGCTGGCTTGATCATTACGGTTTTCATTTTTCATCTTTAAGATAAGTGATAAGTAAAACTCATACGTTCGTTATACTTGCTGCAGGGCATGGCAGGCGGATGAATTCAGATTTGCCTAAGGTCCTACACAAAATAGGCAGTTTTTCCATGCTCCAGCATGTCATTTACAATGCAAAACAGTTAAATCCTGAAAATATTGCTGTTGTAGTTGATCTGCCTTTAATTGAAAGACTAAAGTGCTTTAAGGATATACAGTTAATTACACAAGAATTAACACTTGGCACGGGAGATGCAGTCAAAACTGCGATGAGAAACCTGAAAGAATTGCCAGATTCGAGCATAATTATTGTGCAGTATGGAGATACCCCACTCATAAAAAGCAGCACAATAACTAAAATGGTTAGTTGCTTAGAAGGCAAGGCTCTAGTTTGCCTAGGTTTTAGGACAAGCAATAAAGAATACGGTAGGTTAATTATTGAGAATGGTTCCTTAAGAGAAATCGTAGAAGCAAAGAGTGATAAAAATAATCATGAAGAGTTTCTTGCAAATGCTGGAATAATGGTTGCATGTGCAAAGAATTTACGTGAATTGGTGGAGAAAATAGAGTGCAATAGCTCAACTCATGAATATTATTTGACCGATATAGTTTCCATTGCAGTGAAGAGTAATTTAAATGTCGGTTACGTTATTACCGGTGGAGAAGAGGCAACGGGAATAAATAACAGAAATGACCTTATAATAGCTGAATTTTACTTTCAAGAAAACAAAAGAAAATTTTTTACCAACTCTGGAGTAACGCTTGTTGCTCCAGAGACTGTTTTCTTTTCTCTTGATACGCAAATTGCCAGAGATTCAGTTATTTACCCATATGTTTTTTTTGGTACTGGAGTGAAAATAGAGTCTGGTGCGAAAATACTGCCATTTTCGCATTTAAAAAACTGCTTAATTAAAAGTAATGCTGAGGTCGGTCCATTTACCAGAATACGCGGAAACACAACAATTGGTAATAAGGCAAAAATAGGAAATTTTGTGGAAGTGAAAACAAGTGAAGTTGGTCAAAACACTAGAATAAAACACTTAAGTTATATAGGAAATGCTAAAGTAGGGCAGAGGAGTAATATAGGAGCAGGTACTATTGTTTGTAATTATGATGGGAAAAAGAAACATAAAACGAACATAGGAAGCAATTGCTTTATTGGTGCCAATAGCTCACTCATTGCACCGCTTAATGTTCATGATGACTCTGTAATTGCGGCAGGTAGTGTTATAGTGGAAGATGTACCAGAAAAAAGCCTTGCAATAGCAAGAGAAAAGCAGGTGATTAAGAGAATAAAGTAATTCGCTGCAATTATATTATTTTTAATGCTTATATTTGTATACATGCGTATATCAATATTTGGAGGGTAAAAATGAAAAAATTACTTACCTTAGTAGCTATATTACCTGCTGTTTCTTTGTCAGTACCATGTTTTGGAGTTGATTGGGTTAGAGATAGGATATATACTTCTTCGTCATACAGTTCTGGCAATTTTAGTCATAGTATCGGTTATCACTACACAAACAGCGTAAAAATTTCAGTTGAGCCTATGATTTCAGTTGCAAATATTTTTAAATATAGACTGCAAGGAGGAATTTTAGCAAATTTACGTTATCATTACGAGTTTACAAACACGGATATCACTCCGTATGCCAATGTTGGTATAGGTGCTGCTATCGATTTGAGTAAGTTAGAATTTGGTTTCTCATATAAAATAAGTTCTGGTCTGGACCTTCCGCTTTCTTCAAGGACAAGTGCTTTTGCTGGTTATAGTCTATTGAAAGCATTTGAAGATTATAATCATGGATTTGAGCTTGGAATAAATTATAACTTATAAAACCCCAGCTGAATAGCAACAGGTTGTACTTTTTTCAAATTGAAGCTGAATTTTTGCTAGATAATTAATAAGCCATATTATGGAGTTTTAATTAGAGACCTGCCGCAAAAGCAAAGTGAGGGAGATTAAAAATGATCAAGTTTTGCTTCTGTTCAAAACAAGATTTTTTGAGAATTAATTATTGTCTGAGAAAAAGCAGATAACAAGGTGAAAAAAGATAGAAGTATTTAAGTAGCTCAGAAGGAGCATTAAGTCATGTTTTTTATTTATATTGACAGCATGTATGACATCGTTTACGATTAAAGTTAATAACAATAATTTATATTTATCATGTTTGCAGTAATTGAGACTGGTGGAAAACAATATTTAGTAAAAGAAGGCAGTATAATAAAAGTAGAGAAGTTAGAAGTTGGAGAAAGAAAAGAGGTAGAAGTCAATAAGGTGATTTGTATTTCAAATAATGGCTTATCTTATTCATCTAATGCTACTGTTAAAGCTGAAGTATTGGAGCAGTGTAGAGGAGAAAAAATTATAGTCTTTAAGAAGAAAAGAAGAAAAAATTACCGTAGAAAGACTGGTCATAGGCAGTATATAACTGTTCTTCGTATCAATGAAATTAATCTTCAAAAGTAAGAGGTAAGATATGGCAACTAAAAAATCAGGTGGTAGTTCCTGTAATGGTAGAGATTCAGCAGGTCGTAGGTTAGGAATAAAGAAGAATGGGAAGGTTATTCCTGGTAATATAATTGTGCGCCAAAGAGGCACAAAATTCCATCCTGGGAAGAATGTTGGTATAGGTAAAGATCATACGATTTTTGCCAAAGTAGAAGGCTGGGTCAGCTTTAGAAGGTCAGCAAATAAAAAGACTTTTATTGATATCTTGCCTACAGATAATATGAAAGCTTCAGCTTGAATAAATCAGGGGTCTGTAGCTCAGGTGGTTAGAGCGCACGCCTGATAAGCGTGAGGTCGGAGGTTCAACTCTTCCCAGGCCCACCATTTAGTAATTACTAACTGTGTTTTTTATAGCGGTTTTGGTATTGTATAAGCAGAAACCTAAAGCATGAGTTTATATAAAAATTTAGTAACCAGTGAGTCAGTGGCGGCTGGTCATCCAGATAAAGTAGCAGACCAAATTTCAGATGCAATACTTGATGAATACCTTTTCACTGATCCTTTTGCGCGAGCTGCAATAGAGACTTTAGTCACCAAAGATAACGTTATTATAGCTGGGGAAGTATTCGGACCTAACATCAAAAATAGCAGGATTGAAAGTATTGTACGGAATACAATAAAAGATATTGGTTATGAGCATGATGGTTTCCACTGGAGAAAAGTGAAGGTAAATATACTGCTGCATGAGCAATCAAATGACATTGCAATAGGGTTGGATCAAGGTGCTGGGGATCAGGGCATAATGTATGGCTATGCAACAACAGAGATAGAAAACCTTATGCCAGCACCCATTTTTTATGCACACTCGATTCTGAAAAATATCATGAGCGCAGTTAAAGAAGCAAAGCTTGGTCCGGATGCAAAATCACAAATCACTTTGGCATATGAGAATAACCTCCCGGTACGTGCTGAAAGTATCATTGTCTCAATACAGCACCCTGAGAATTTGGATCAATCAAAAGTAAAAGAAATAATTTATCCTTACATAGTTTCATCTTTACCTAAAGGGTGGATATGTCCTGAGGAAAATCTCTTAGTCAATCCAACTGGTAGATTTGTTATTGGTGGACCGGTTAGTGATTGTGGATTAACCGGACGAAAAATTATGGTTGATACCTATGGAGGTTATATTCCACACGGTGGAGGGGCATTTTCCGGAAAAGATGCAACCAAAGTTGATAGATCTGCAGCTTATATGGCAAGATACCTTGCTAAAAATATTGTCTTTGCAGGTTTAGCTGAACGTTGTCTTGTGCAGCTTTCTTATGCAATTGGTGTATCAAAACCTACTTCATTCTATATTGATACATTTGGTACGAATGCGGTGGAGGAAAGAGTAATTAAAGAGTTTATCGAGAATAGTATAGATTTATCAACAAAAGGCATAATCAAGCATTTATCGCTTAATCGCCCTATATATAAACGTACAGCCTGTTATGGACATTTTGGTAAAGAGTCAGAAAATGACGGTGGATTTTCTTGGGAAAGCATGAACTTGTCTGCTGATCTTTGTAGAGAATTCAATATAGAAGGTAATAGTAAAATTTCTTTAGATTGCTAAAATTTTTGATTTACAGCCTCATATTTATATACTAGCTTATTGTTGAAGTATAATTGCTTTTTCATAATAATTATACTATATTAGTGATAATTATTATATTCAGTTTTTATTGTGAGGCTCATAAAATGTATAACGGAATAGAAGAAGAATTCTGTAGCATAGCTATAAAAGAATTATCTGATCTTATTGATAGAATAGAAGAACATCCTTTTTATGCTGAATTGATGAATGGCAAATTAAGTTATAAGAAGTTCAAGTTCTACGTTCAACAGACTTTTTTATGCTTAGTGGATTGCACTCGTGTTTTTTTAATTATTGCAGCTAGAGCTAATGATATTGAAACAATGGATAAATTAACCTTTATAGCTCGTAAAATATTCAGTATGCGAAGTCTATGTGAGGAGCAGTTTACAGAATGTAACTCATCCGATAATCACAAAAGATCGAAATCTAGTTCTGCCTTTATTGATTTCTTCATGCGTGCTGCATACCATAATTCAGTAGCTGAAGGCTTAGCAGCTTCTTATCCATGTTTTGGTATGTGTCAGATCACCTTTCAACATACGGTAAAAGATAGCATTCCTTCAAGCAATAAGTATAAAAAATGGATTAATCTCTATAATACTAATATAGTGGATAACACAGCTGATGCTATAACTGAGATTGTGAATAAGCTGTATAGAGAATCTAGTAATAAGGAGAAGAAAAAGATGCTCGAGTTTTTTCGTAACGGATTAGAACTTGAGGTAATATTCTGGGATGAGATGTATTATTCTAATATATCTAGCAAAGAATATTAGAAGCGGATTATTTACGTTGACTTGATCTTTATCGGTAACTACAGTGTTCAGTGGCATAATTAGGAGCTGTTACGGGTCAAATCTTTTAAAGGATATAATTGAGCATCCTTTTAATGTTAAGTTGGCGAATAACACCCTAAATATAGAGAACTTCAAATTCTATGCTCAACAAAAGACGTTGCTCTTAGGTGATTATATTCGTACCACCTTAATTACTGCATCCAGAATGGAAGATTATAGTAGTATTATCTCGCTTACTGAAGTAGCCCAAAGAGCAGTGACTGTTAATAGAGTGCTATATGACTACTACTTTACTATGTACAGTATAAGTCGTGGAAAGAAATCTCTTGAGTGTTTTAATTTCACTAATTTTCTTTTATCCATCTCGCATAGTAATACCTATGAGGCTATGACGGTTTTGTATTCTTGCATGTTTATATACAAGACTGTCGTTGATAGCATGAAAAATAGATTCAAAAAAAATAATAGATATAGGGATTGGTTTTATTTTTGTTACAGTGATTCAGCAAAGTCTGGATGCATTATTTTGGAAAATATTATTGATGGATATTGCAGCAGAGCAAGAGAAAATGAAAAGAGCAAAATGCTTGAGTTGTTTAGAATAACTGCACAATTTGTGTTAGATTTTTTGAACGGTGCATATAATTTTTCAAGATTCAATCAATTTCCTAAGGAACATTGACAATTTTAAGCTAATTTGTATCCTTAGTAAGTATTTTTTAAAATGCTATGAAAAGTAAAGAACATGATTTTCATTTAGTGGACCCAAGTCCTTGGGCAATTGCTATATCAGCAGCAATTTTTATTCTTACACTTGGATTAGCCAAAGACCCTCTCTTCGCATATGCCACCCAATGAGTCCCCGGCCCCTCAACATTGTCCAAATTTATGATACCGCTCTCGTTTCGACGTACTCCTCCGGCTCGTAATGCATTGCGCATAAACACACCTCTAAAGAATGGAATACGCATTCGTTTTGCCAACTCCTCCAATTGTACATCGGTAGTTACGCCCGCGGGTATTTTTATATTTCTTTTCGGCGTTTTTTTTTTTTTCGTTTCGATATTCCCTGTCCACGCTTGTATGGCGTGAGATAAAGTCCACGGCCTTCCATGGAGCGATTATGACGTTCCATTTCCTGCAACTGATGCTGCGCCGCCTTATTATCGTTTACCGCCTTGGCGATATAAAGAAGATCCCTGTTAATTCGCCAAAAATGTTCTCACAAATAAACTCAATTTTCAGACAAAAAGACAAAATATCATTACCAAACCTAGAAATCCACAATAGTCAAATCAATCTACTCAATGACGCAAAAATCATCCCCAACTCACTTCAAATAAACGAAAAAGGAAACTTTATAATCACTAACGAAAGAGACAAATTAAACATCTTAGGAGCTAATTTTGCAGCGGTATATACACAGAATAAAGATCTAGGTGACCCTAAGCTCTCTGAGCAAATCGGAAATCATCATAAAGAAATCATGCAATCTATAGAGAACGACATAGCCTCAAATACACATTTAACCCTTTTCTCAGAAAGCAACACAGCCAGCAACCCATCATGGGACACAGAACAGGAATACTTTACTAATCCCATCCAAACTCTCAAACTATTCAGAAGTCTAAATAACAAAAAATCCTCAGGTCCAGACAAAATTCCTAATATTGTTCTCAAAAACCTGCCGTTTGATTTCATTTACAGTTACACCATAATTTTCAACAACTGCTTAAATAATTGTTACTTTCCCAAGGCTTGGAAATCGGCCAAAGTAATCCCCATACACAAAAAGGGTAAAAACCCAGAACACCCTTCCAGCTACAGACCAATTAGTCTACTACCCAATATCTCCAAAGTCTTTGAAGTCATATTAAAAAAAGCACTTGATAGATTTTTCGACTCAAACAACCTAATTCCCGACACCCAATTCGGATTCCGCCACAATCTTAGCACAACCCATGCGCTACAAAAACTTTCATCAGACATCCACGCCTCTCTTTTCAACAAAGAAAATGTAGCCGCTTGTCTCATAGATTTAGAAAAGGCATTTGATACGGTCTGGATACAAGGCCTCTTATTCAAACTACATAAATCAAGATGCCCACCACATCTCCTAAAAATCACAGCCAGTATGCTACAAAATAAAAAATTTTACACAGCAGTGAATAATGCTTCGCAAGACACCACTTTCGAACTAGCAGACGGTCTTCAACAAGGAACGGTCACTGCCCCAGTTCTATTCAACTTCTATAACTCGGATATCCCAAACCTCCCAGGACTCTCAGACTCTATTGATACAAAAGTCCTATTTTTCGCGGACGACCTAATAGTATATATAAAGGGGAAAAATGTAAACAAATTACAAAATAAAATGCAGGTCATATTCGACAAAATTAACGAGCACTACAAATCGTGGAAATTAAAAATTAATCCGACAAAATGTGAAACCATACTGTTCAGAGACAAAATCAGGAACCAATGCAAAACCTTTCGCAACTCTTACAAATCCTTCCACATCAAATCAAACAACATTACAATCCCGCATGTCAAGATAGTTAAATACTTGGGCATAAACCTAGACGAACGCATGCTCCTAAACAAGCACATACAAACACAACTCGAAAAAGCTAGGAAGTCCTTTTTTGCCAACAGTAGAATCTTCTACTCAGACTACCTATTCCCCAAAATAAAAATCATCTGCTACATGCTCCTAATCCGTCCTATCCTCACTTATGGATGCCCAATCTGGTACAACATAAGCCCACACACTATGGAAAAAATCAGAATTTTTGAAAGAAAATGTTTAAGAGCCTGCACACGGATATACAGAAGCGAAAGATCCAATTTTCTACACTATGAAAATTGCAAAATACTATATGACAAATCAAACATTCCAAGAATAGACAGCCATATAATAAAGCTAATTAGAGACTATTTCGCTAACATAAATTTAATTAAGAATAACAATCTCATTAACAGTTCCTTATATCCGAATGACGAATATTATAAAAGAACTTTTATTACTGGCAACATACCACCAGAAGCCTTCCCGCTTCTAGACAGAACAGGACGAATCTCAGATAGAAACAATATACCAATAATATACCATAACTTCAGAAAAACAAACGACAAAAAAATCTTGTATAACCCGAACATAAACTGCCTGAATTCTGATTCACGACTAGTCTTTAATATGGCTCTCCCAACCAAAGATACTACAAACAATTACCATAAAAACAAGGAAAAATATTGGTGGATGGTCAACGAGTCTTAACATTGAAAAAAATTAACTCTATACGGAGCGAAACAATAGATATTAGTATTTTAATCTGTGAACAACTAATGTATAAAGTTATATATGTAATTACTGTACATTTTTAGACATAAAATAGGGAATTAAGAAGCATGCCTGAGTTCAGAATGAGTATGTAAATAGTGTGTATATGCGTGTGAGCTTTCTTTTCTTTCGGTTTTCCTTCCTTTACATTATATATCCCCCGCACTACGAGGTTAAGAATTGACTTTTCCGTTCTTTTTCGCAGGTTAGCTATTTTTGCGGAAACCACCAATTTATATTATTGTTGTTACCCAATATTTCATGGGAAAAGCGAAAAAAAAAAAATTATTGATCGAGCTAGCATAAATCTCAGTGCAGATTGTGAGCGTCGCCATCGCGATCGGGCAATCCTTTACTATAAGTAAAAATTATATCACCGTAGATTATTCACTACTTTTGTACAATGTATAAATTATAATCATTGTTCTTGAATAAAACACTTGAGAAAAAAAAAAAAAAAAAAACCGCCTTGGCGATCCCCGTCGCTCCGCCAGCTAACGATCCGAGAACACCTAGCAGCGGGAGAAGTGGTAATATACCACCCCGTTTTGCCACCGGAAGAATCCGCTTTTGCGATGCTCTCTTTGGTGTCCTTTTGCGGGTTTTTGTTTTCATCCCCATTCCGATTTTCGTCTTGGCCTTCATAGTTGCCCAAATAGTTGTAGCAGCACCTCTTTCGCCCAGAGTCGAGTCTCGCGCAACGATGCGTTTTCGCGCTTTGTCAGCGAGAACTTTATCTGCCGCGTGCCTTTCACCGAGGTCGTTGCTACGCGAATACGCAATATCGTGTTCGCGACACGCTGCGTCCAATGGATTGATGCCTCGATCACCTCTAGCAAATCGTTTTATCAGATGAGTTCCTGGACCACAAAACTGGTATCCCGGGATATGTAATTCGATAGGTAGCGCGTTTATCGCCCGATTTAACAGACCACAACCTTTCTTTACTCTCGTCGGTGACATTCACTACAGTTTTTAATCAATGGTACTGGACCGTCGATATGCGTTCGCTGCCAGGGGCGGTTATAACGTTCCAAGCACCGACGATGCTGCTGAACCTCAGAATCGGCTTTTATATGCTCCGGGAGTCGGTCCCACAACTGGTCAATGTGTCTGCCAAACTCGCGCAGTAGAATAATCTTTGGTATATATTTCAACTGTTCAGAGGTTAGGTCTCGAAAATCGCAATTATCCGACAGGATCAGAAGCATTTTGAATACTGAGCTGTCGTGTTTCGGCGCGGACCTATAAATAGGGCGCGTCACCACTTCGACGTATCAAAATCATTTTTCACAGTTCACGGAGAGGATGCGATTCGTGCGACAACCTGTAACGATACGCGTGACAAATTTTGACGATAAATCGCAAATGATGTCCCCGAAAACAAGACGCAGACATGGTAGCATGCTACCAAACACTATCCGCTGCCTAATTTGTGGTCCATCGAATTGTGGAAAGACCAACGTGCTGGTGAGCTTGTTGGAAAGTCCACACGGCGTCCGCTTTGAGAACGTGTACGTGTATTCCAAGTCGTTGCAACAGCCGAAATATCAGTATTTGGAGAATTTATTGACTCCGATAGATGAAATTGGCTACTTTACGATTTCGAATAACAGTGACGTCATCCCACCGAACGAATCGCTTCCGAATTCTATTTTTATCTTCGATGACGTGGCATGCGATAAGCAAGATACGATAAGGGAATACTTTGCAATGGGGCGCCACTCGAACGTTGACTGTTTCTATCTCTGTCAGACGTATGCCAAGATTCCCAAACATCTTATACGCGACAATGCAAATCTGCTGATTCTGTTTAAGCAGGATGGTACCAACTTGAAACATGTGTACAACGGTCACGTAAACACTGACATGACTTATGAGGATTTCTGCGCTTTGTGTCGTAATTGTTGGCAACGGGAGTATGGTTTCGCTGTGATAGACAAGGATAGCGCGATGTCCAATGGACGTTATAGAAAGGGATTTAACGAGTTTGCCATACCGTGAGATGGTCAATTGTCGTCAACACGTTGGTGGGAATGCAACATCTGCGGTACAACGATGATTGATATCGATAGTCTGGAGATTAAGGATCGCGAGAGAATAGCGAAGGAAATTGCAAAACCAGCGAAGCCATTCGCCGGAAACATCAGGCTTTGAAGACTGGCAAGATGGAGGAAGATGTCGCGTTGGAGAGATACTTCAAACCTATCGTTGAACCCTTAAAACATATTGTGGAAAATACTGCAGCGACAGAAGCTGACACATCACCGCTGATGAGCACAGACGTTGAAGGGAATGAAACATTAACGCCTAAAACAAAAATCTCATCGAAAGGGAACACATCGCGTAAGGCAAAGAGGAAACGACACACGTTATCGGAATATTCACCCGTAACCTCCACACCGGTTCAATCGAAGCGGAAACGGCATAATGCTACATCAAACGAGTCTCCCGTTCCTCCCGCGCCAATAAATACATTTCCTCGTGTACAATCGCTCTCAACCATTGATGATGGCGTTTTCGAAACTGGTCCCAACGAGCCGTTTGCAACATCTGTTAGGCAACAACTCCAAACACCCGAGGGACAAGAAACGTTTCGCAGCCATTTCGGTCCGCTTGGGCAAAAATACATGAGCGCAATCCTAATTGGTGATAAGAATACATCAATTGACTATGTGTACGGCGTATACTTTGACGATAGTGGACCAATGCTTGGGGATAAGGCTTTCGATATGGACAAGGATGACAATATAATCATAGATGGTGTAAAATACAGAGGAACAGTCGGCTTTACGAACTGATTTTCAAGAGAATTCCTGACGATACTGTATGCACCGATGCCGATAAACAAAAATACAAAAGTATACTGCTGGCGACGAATGCCCACAGACGCGATCATGTCGCTAAAAAGCCCCCATTGAGCAACAAGTGATACAAGTACAAACATGTAATTACACCGCTACTCCCTAGCGCATCGGCTAGTAGAGCAGGGAAAGGTCTAAGGACACCGCGAGCCATGGTGGTAAACGATAACAAGATCGATTACGTGCACTGGGACGATCCTAACGAGCTGGTGGATCGGTTGCGTTTGCTGGAAGCGTCGCGTCAGGCGGGTAACAACTCTCATGATCCTGAAATTCTATCTATTCACGAGGAACTCCGCGAGATAGGCCTCATTATATAAGTTAAACCGCACCCCGATGATGTGCATAGTATGCGTCGAGATGCCGATCAACAAGTTTGGGGTATCGCTCGAGAAGAGTGGAGCAGCTAGAATGGACTATTACAAATGGAACGGTGTGCTTCGAAATTACATGCGAGATAACGCTATTTGCGTGGTTGGTGCCGACTTTGATGCAAAATCACGCAAGATACGACGCGTAGCTCAGCCGGTGGTTGACACCGATGCCGCCAATAAACTATACGTGGAAAAGAGCATTAAATTTTTGAGAGAGCAGCAGGAAGAATTAGAGAGGAAGCTGGTCGTGTTTCAGAAAGATATGCTGACGTTGCAAAACAGCGTTCAAAAGATATCGCAGGTGTTGAATTCTATTCCACAGCC
This sequence comes from Andrena trimmerana, assembly GCA_951215215.1. Lineage (NCBI taxonomy): Eukaryota > Metazoa > Arthropoda > Insecta > Hymenoptera > Andrenidae > Andrena > Andrena trimmerana. The sequence goes on along the minus strand of OX578059.1, from coordinate 85,718,757 downwards.
GGCCAACGAAATTCGTAAAGTTAAAGAGGCTATAACCGCTTTTGCTACGGAGCAGCAACTTGTCCAGAATTTCCTGGGACCGATGGGAAGCACATAATGCACGTACACGATAATTATCGCATCATTCGTGTCCATGACACCTCTGCGATCAAACATGAAGCCATTATCGAAATCCAAGAGTAAAGAAAACCATAGCCACAAAAAGCGACAACTCGTTGAGGAATTGCATGCTCCAGCTCGAAGACATTTCCCACGGAGGCGCGTCATAGTGCATGGATACGATGATCTGTGGCAAGCTGACATTGTAGAAATGCGTCCATACTCGCGATTCAACCAGGGTCACCACTACATACTCACCATCATCGATGTACTGAGCAAGTATGGGTGGGCGTTACCGCTCAAGACTAAAAGTGGCGCTGAGGTGACTAAAGCGTTTACAAAGATATTTAGAGATCGATATCCGAAAAATTTGCAAACCGATCAAGGAAAAGAATTTTACAACGCCGATGTGCAGAAACTCTTTACAAAGCATGATATTAATCATTATTCGACGTATTCGGTGATGAAGGCCTCCATCGTGGAACGTTTCAATCGAACTTTGAAGAACAATATATGGAAAATGTTTACGCTCAATGGAACCTACAGATGGACCGATGCGCTACCGCGTCTACTTGCAGAGTATAACGCGCGAAAACATACAGGGTGTCCGCGGGAAAGCTAAACAGCCGGCTACCTCCTAAACTATTGGAGATAAAAATATAAAAAAAATAGGGAATTGCATGGTTCGAGAGGGCCAATTCATTAGCGCGATCGATTTTTTTTTTATTATTATTTTAAAAGATATGATGGTCAAATTCGGTTTTTCAAATGGAACTATTTTTTCTGAAGACCTGAGTTGATAGTGCGTTCCAAGACAAATTCAATAAGCTTTAATGTATACACTTTATTTTCACTGGTTTTTAAGATATTGCGCTTGCAAATTTACTGATTTTCGCTGGCAGAAAACTGTCTGGTATAGCACGGACCGGGGACGGTCTTACTGGAGCCACGGGTGTCACTGCCTGTTGAAATAGATACCTACCTGCCAAAGGTCTGCGCCAGGCCCAAAGGCTGGACAATTCATTTCCGTCAGAAATGCTACTTAGGTAGGTACATCTGCGGTATCGAGAAGCGCACCGTTACTTTTATTTCGCACTTGCTTCTACGCTCGGATGGCCTGTTCTTTTGGGAGGGCTGCAAGTTCGATTAGTTAGGTTAGGAGGAGTGAAAGTTGCTAGACTAAATTTCAATCATAGGGAGCAGATTGTATCAGAACCATGCGGATTTGCATTCCTCAACAAACGGCTGCTCTCTTGAAGAGGCCCTCTTCACAGCAATGCCCACCTTCTCTCGCACGGAATACGTTAACGCTTGCTTTTGTTCTGATATTGAAGCTCGTGTTTATACTCGAGAGGACCACGCGTCGACAGCGGGCTACCCCTTTTCTTCCTGTGTCTCTCCACGAGCCGTATTGACGGTGGATTGTAGGAGCGTAGATATCTGGATGCCAGTTATTGAATTCAGGAGACGATAGAAACATTTTATTACAAAACACACATGTACTGTAATTAAAGTAAATCGTATTCCTCTCGGGCAGGAGTACTGATAATGATCGAACTTGCGCCCCACTTCGCGCAGACCAATTACACGGAGGATAGTCGGGTCACACACTGCCCAAATGATACAGGGTAATTCTGGAGCAACGCCCGTCAAGGAGATGCGGCGGTCTGGTACCCCGTGGCGAGGACAGCCCTTCGCTGTGCCTCACTCGATTTTTATGGCTTTTTCCGGAAAAAGGTACGAATCCTGGGCCGAACGTAGCGAATTGAAGTCGAGTCCCCGCAGTCGAGGGTGAATTATCAATTACAGCGTATTAAGAAACACTTTTCTTCATCGTATCGAAGAAGAAGTGACGCCAATGGATTCCTTATGTTTTTCTCATGAAAATCATACCAAATGTCGTGCAATTCGGACTACTTTGACACAATCTATTTGTATTCCCTATGTAAAAGTTGTCCGATTTACACGACATTTGGCATGATTTTCATCGGAAATCCCCAAGGAATCCATCGGCGACACTTCCATATCCATACGATAAAGAATAAAGAATTGTTTTATATCTTAAAAAGGTAGGTACAGGCTGATTCTGGTGCTGCGCCCGTCACCCCGTGGCGAGGACTACACCCCGCAGTGCCCCTAGAATTTTATGGCTTTTTCCGGAAAAAGGTACGAATCCTGGGCCGCACGTAGCGAATTGTGTCAAAGTAGTCCGAATTGCACGACATTTGGTATGATTTTCATGAGAAAAACATAAGGAATCCATTGGCGTCACTTCCCCTTCGATACGATGAACAAAAGAGTTTCTTAATACGCTGTAATTGATAATTCACATTTTTTTTATATTTTTATCTCCAATAGTTTAGGAGGTAGCCGGCTGTTTAGCTTTCCCGCGGATACCCTGTAGAACCATCGGAATGCGACCTTGCGATGTTACCCCTGCGATCGCCGATAAGCTGCTAGCCACCGTGTACAGCAACCTAAAGATCGCTGCTCCAGCGAGATTCAAGTTGGGCGAGTTTGTGCGCGTGAGCAAATTTAAAACCATCTTCGATAAAGGCTATACGCCGAATTGGACAACGGAGGTGTTCGAGATAGCCAAAGTACAGGCAACTAATCCCGCGACGTATCTGCTCGTCGATTCCCACGGAAAACCTGTTGCCGGAGGATTCTACGAACACGAGCTGCAACGCGTCACCGATCCTGATGTGTATCTAGTGGAAAAAGTGTTGCGTAGAAAGGGGGATAAGGTATACGTCAAGTGGCTGGGCTTTGATAAATCACACAATTCTTGGATAAATAAAAATAATGTATTGTAAAATAATAATGCATGGTTCAATAAATACATTGATACATATGTAAATGTGCAAACAATTTTTATTTTAACACATTAATCTTGTTATTTATATGAATGAGTTAATAAATACAATAATACTTTCTATACAGTTGCGAGCAATTTTATATTACGCAATAATTCCACTATTTATATGAATGAGTTAATAAATACAAAAATAATTTCTATACATTTGTGAACAATTTCTATACATTTGTGAACAATTTTATATTATACAATAATTCCACTATTTATAATAAATACAATTTCTATTTTTTTTTTTACAACGGAATTTTGTAATGTCCCCAGGGCAGAGTGTAGGTCGAATCGGGTACGATATGCCGCTTGTCGTCGTATGGACTTAGAGCGATTTTGGATTCCGAAATGGTGTACACTTTATGCAATTTAGACCGTATGCATGATTGTCTGCGAACCATTTCGATCTCCCTATGCAAACACTGCGCGTAGTCGTCGAAAGTTATCGTTCGGGCTATGACGTTGGTCTTGACGCCTTTCGCCTTTTTCGTATCTTTTTTGCCGTCTACGCGAAGTGCATACATTTTCGCTCTAAGCCCTACGAAATCGGTCATTATCGCACCGTTATTTTCGTCCTTCATCAGCCCTGGAACCTTCTTATTTACATGCGGCATATTATATGCATTGTCGATGGGATAATCGCTTGTGTCGAATCTATCGATATTGTGTTTCATGGTCTCGTAGATATCGTCGCATCGAATGTGATAAATGAGGCTGTCGGTGTCGGTGTATAGAATTTTACAATTTTGAGCGTGCAGGGGAGACATGTACTCGTGGTGAAATTCATACAAACAAATTTTTTATATGTCCAGAATGCACATACCCACGTATATCGGTTTGTTGAATTTCACCTCGAGTTTTCGCAATTCAACAGCTATTAAGTTTTCCGAAAAAACACTTCTGCTGTGGAAATTCGATTTCGCGATCATTGCCTCCGCGCCATATCGCCCTTCCCAATGTGTTAAAAGTTTTACATCCACGTGGTTTCGCACATTTTCCATAGTTTTACCGAATACCGCGTTGTTCATCAATTTGTATAAATTTTTTTCAAAGTCGTTTGTCGCGCTTGTTCTAAACCGTGTATTGAGTTCGATGTAATCGCGGAGCCAGGGAGATTGAGCGAATTGAAGCACGCGGTGTATCTTTGTAATACGAAGACCGTGACGCGTGCACTGCTGCAGGTTGCGATAATAGATAACGTAACGCTGCTTATCGTATACCGTCGAGAGTAACTTGTCCTGTCGGCTGCCAGGTGGTTTGGCACGCGTCGGGCAGAACGGTAGATCGGCGTGAGCGTCGTGCAGACGTTGCGGATATTCCAGATCTACCTCGAGAATGTATCCCGTGAGCGAATCAACAGCGATCGAAGATACGTCAAAATTTACAACATCTAAGACCCATTGAAATTTAGCGTGTGGCAGGGGTTGACACATTGCCCATCCATACAAATTGTTCACGTCAAAGTACATCAAGTACGACGACTCTTCCGATGTGTTGTAAGATGACATGTACTTGTTATTGGCATGTGCGTATCTTCCGGAACATTGGCTTAAGCCCCCGCGTATACCACGTTCGATAAACATGACCATATCGATGTCAGTGAGCAATTCGAACGTAATTTTGGTGTGTTTTAGCATTGCATCCCACGTGAAACCAGGTAAAGTATAATAATGTGCTGAATCTAATCCGTAGCTCTTGATGCAACTTTCGCGAAAATTTTCAAAAATATCTGTCAATAACAAGACATCTGTTTTCAAATACAAGTCGCTATATTCGCTCAAGGTTCTAATCCCGAAACGCTGCCAGACAGTCTCGGCGTGTGCATAATCGCTCTCGGATACAGTCTCACCCGTTAACGAACTGTAAAATCACTCGCGCGGTGGTAAGCATGGATCCTGCAGCTTGTTCGCACAGTCAAGGTATTCGTATGGAAAGACACCCTTTCGCGTCAATAAATTGAAATCTTCGGCCGATAATGTTTCAAATTTGGATCATAAAATTTTTAATTGATCTGTGCTCAGAAAAGATGCTAATTTGTCGAGACTGGTATTGAGGAATTTGTATGAATCGATGAATCGCAATTTAATATACTTTCGCGAGTCTGATTCAGCCGTATCTTCGACATTTTTTGTGAAGGAAATATACTTTTCTTTCGTTATAGGCAATACGTCAACGTGACCTTCAAAAGCGGTAGATATTTCCTCGATAATGAAATGCGAATCGTAGCCGGATAAATTATGGAAAACTATGGGGATGTAAAACGCGTTTTTATAATTTAAATTGCACTCCGAATGTGCGGGGCCTCTGAACCGTCCGGAGAGATGACAATGATCGCGAACTCGTACATCGCTAGCCTCGAATGGTTCTTCGCAAATATGACAGTGTGTTGCATCGCGAAATGTCGTCCACTGTTCAGGAGTTAAATCCAGCATGGGAACATTACTGGTCAAGATGGGTTTGGCGATGTTTGCAAAATTTTTTAGTTCGTCTACGAACCATGAAACACAATTCGCGTCGCGGTGACATCGATACGTCGACAGCGATGTATCATACGAGCAATGCATATAATAGGCTATACTATGAACTTTATGGTGTTGATACGTGTGTAATTTATTGTCTTCAATTTGGCGGCTGTCCTCTGTTTTCTCGATGATGCATTCGAGATCTGCATACACCACGAAGGGGAGCCGCTCCTTCATACCGTGGTTGCCGAAACTCAGCAAGTTGTTGCCTTCGCTGGGCAGCAGGATGGCGCAATCGTTCATCTTGCCGCAGTCCACTGTATGAAGCTCCAACTTCTGGGTATATCCGAAATAGTGCATACATCTACAAAAACATAATTTTTTTATTTAATTTTTTTTCCATGAGACATTTTAACATTTCACAAGTTTTATATACGTACCGGTCACAGATGAATTTCTTTTTTTCGTGTCTGCTCAGCTGCGCGCTCACCAGCCGGGACAAGTTCTTGATCCATACAAAATGTCCTACATCACCGCGCTCTTGATTCGGCGTGTAGAGCAAGTTTACATGCCGATCCCCCTTTTGGTTGGTGAGGCGCAGCGGGAAGACTGTGGAGCCTTTCTTCGACTTCTCCATCTCCATCTCGAAGCTGTACACGTTGATGGAGATGTCGTTCTGCCGTTCAAACTTCCCGATCTGTCCCAGAGACATCGGGAACTCAATATCCTCGAGATTTAGCACGGACGCATAGTCGGGATATGAACTTGGGCGCGCGGTGTCTCGTTCGGTAGGATGGAGGGTGGCGACCACCGCCCACGCGAAACACGCATTGTGCGGAGATTGCACGCTAATTGTTGCATTCTTCAACAATAAATCCCGCGGCAACTTGTAGCAGCACCCCGCGCGCAGCGGATTGTACTTATTGACATTGACAGTTGGCTTGAGGATTCGAATCAATGCCCATCCGCCGTCGCCGTTCCCGCGCGAGTCCCTCGATGTCGGCGGGCCTCGACCGCCGTCCCCCGCTGCTCCTGTGGGTATCCCTCGTTGCCGCCGCCGTTTCTGCGGCTGTCCCCCGTTGTCCTGCCGCAGGCTGAATCGTACGCAACGGCTCCTTGCGTATCGCACGCAACAGCTCCTTGCGTCTCGTACGCAACAGCTCCTCGCGTATCGCACGCGACAGCTCCTTGCGTTTCTTCGGGATCCGCGGTTACGGATCCCACTTCTGACACCAATGTTGCGCCGGGGTGTTTCCGGCACCGACCACCCCGACGCAAAGGAGCGATAATGAATGGTAGACACGGGTGCACGACACAACTATATTTGGAAATACAGGCCAACTAGAATACGGCAGTACAACCCGTGCGTCCGAACGCTACGGCGTCCGGTACCAGACAGTCCACGGCGTTGTCCTGATAGTCTTCTCGAAGGGGGTTGACCCTCTTCTGTCTTCAGCTACGAGCACCAGCAGGCTATGCACGGGCCTATATCCGGTGCTCGCAACAATATGAACGACTCTCATTTGTTTAGGGTTTATTACTATTTTCAGGTTGCTGTTCTCCAAAACTTCGGTGATCTTGTAGGGTCCGCTATATTCCGGTTCCAATTTTTCGCGCCTTGGATTTAGTAACCAAACCCAATCTCCTACTTGATATGTTTGAGGTTGAATCTTCCGGTCATAATAATGCTTCTGTCGGTTTTTCGATTCTTCTAAGTTATTTCGCGCCATTTGTCGAATGTGGTGTAATTTGTGTATTAATTCGTCGACATAGTCTGGATATGTTTTAATATTGTCTGTTGGTGGAATACTTGAAGGAAGACGTGCTTTTCTACCGTAAACGAGTTCGTGAGGTGTAAATTTCGTGCCTTCGTGGGTGCTTGTATTATATGAAAACATTGCTTGAGGTAACCATTGATCCCATTGTTTTTCGTTTGATACGTAGTGTCTTAGATATTCAATAAGGACATGATGACTTCTTTCTAGTGATCCATTAGACTGAGGATGGAATGCAGTGGTTCGATATTGCTTGATGTGGAATGTTCTAGCTAATTTCTTCATAAGGGAACTCACGAAATTTGGCCCTTGATCAGTAAGAACAGCCTTAGGACTTCCAAATTTGCAGATATAGTGTTCTGTAAATGCTTTAGCTATGTCTTTTGAAGTAATATTCACTAATGGTCGTGCAATAGAATATTTGGTTAAGTTGTCTTGAATAGTAAGTATATAGCTATTTCTTTTATTTGTAAAAGGTAGTGGTCCTACTATGTCCATAGAAATTTTGTCAAAGGCATCCAATGGTGTGTCTGTTAGTATCATAGGCTCTTTATTTTTTACTCTTACTAATTTAGTTTTTTGGCATTCCAAGCAAGTTTTAACAAATTGTGTTATCTCGTATTTCATGTTTATCCAATAATATTTGCTTCTTATTCGATGATACGTTTTTGTAATCCCTTTGTGTCCTCCTATAGTGGTTTGGTGATTCTCCTGGATGAATTGTTGTCTATCTTGTATGGAAGGGGTTAGAAGAGTGCCTTTACAGAAGACGAATTTGATGTCTTCTTGTAGGAATATTATTTCTATTAAATTTCGTAGTTGACTGAGTGAAAGAGTGACCCCAAAAATAGTCCCTTTTTGGGCCCACGATTTTGGAACTGAATTTTGTGCCAAATGATATCTTATGATGAGACATCAATCACGACAAATTTTCAAGTTGAGGTGACAATTAGTTTTTGAGATATGGGAGGTGAAAGAAGTGAAAATTCATTAACGCGTCAGCCCATACGCTTCGATGTATGGACTTTTATGTCAGTCCGATAATTTAAAGAATTGTTCCCACTGGTTTTGCTGACTGCTAACAACGAATTTGAAATCAGATTTTCCATTGAGCTGTAAGTATACCTGTAGAGGGAACAGCAATAGGAAGAAGTAGAGGCGACATTGGTCTGAGGGAAATAAAAGATGACGGGTGAACCTATCCTTCTTCTTCCTATTATCCCTTTCACTCTGTACTATCATGTAGTAAATTATAGACGTCGTGTCGTGATCTGTGCTATGTTCATTGTTCTCTGTTTGTAAGACAGAGAGTGGTTCACCCGTTATCTTCCCTCTTTCTCGGACTGGCCGCCATTGCTCTGTTCCCTCTCCAGGTATTCCTATAGCTCAATGAGATTTTCAAAATTCACAATGGCCGATTCAATATGGTGGACGATATATTAAAAAAAGCACCTATAGCACAGATATTTATATTTCTTGATTTTGATTTTTGGAAATGGTGATGGATACATTACATATATCAGGATTTGGTATATCCAGCGTATGATATTGACCATATCCGAGGAACCATACAATTGTCATAATGTGGCTGCAACAGCCAACAGTCCGAGCACCACTTTCGCATGTGCAGTAATATTCTTTGATTGATTCTCGTCCGGTTTTATTTTTATCGATGTTACGTACGCAGTCTTATCTTTGACTTTCTAACCCTTTCGGGTGTCCGGAATGCACGTGACCCGTCGGGGTCACCGTTTCCTGCAGTGGTGTGATGCAACCGAGTTTTCCCCGAAAACTAATATTCAATGAAGGCACTCATGTCCCCACTACTTTCTAACTGAATTTCACCGTATAAAAAGGGCCACGAATCTACACTCGGGGGCTCATTTCAAATCTAGCACGTTTAGACGAAAGAGGCTAGCGAGATCGAGTAACGTTCTTCTCCAAGTATTATTACAACTTAAACCACACAGTACGTAGATTCTGATAGGTGTTGTTAATATATTAAAGTCTTTGAGACCCCCGCATTTCTCAGTGCGTCAAAACCGAGAGGTGGACTTAGGTACCGCGACAATTAAACACTAAAAACATTTGTAAAAGACTGAACTTATAGAATATAATTAGTTATTTCTAACCCAGAGTTCTTTTATTTAAATTAATCATTATCTGAATTTCCTCTTCGAGATAAACCCACATAGATACTCCTTTACCGCTCAAGGTGTATCACTTTATAAAGTTACGAGGCTAAACTAACATTTCCTAGTGGCTCCCGGGGATACCAGACTCCGATTCGTCCACGACAACCAACCTCCTAGTGGCTCGCGGGGATACCAGACCCCGGTTCGTTCACGACAACCAACCTCCTTATAGCGGCTCCCGGGGATACCAGACCCCGGTTCGTCCGCTACTAACAAACTCCAAAAAACAAACTCAATCCTCGGCCTCGCAGCCGCCATTCACATTGCCCTCAGCCTCGGCTCGTAACAAATTGGTGACTGCGGTGGGATTTATTCTCTTAGCTGGTTATTCAGATTTTGATGTGCTTTCGGCACAAGCCAAATCTTACGGCCCCGCGTCCAAGAAGGCCTATTAGAGTTAGGCCGGAATATCGCGAGAATATTTGTATTAAAGGTTGGACTACAACCTTGGTCGATGGTAGCATAATCTGCTCACAGTGTACTTTAACCACGCCTAAAGAAATATCAAGTACCGCGTTAGAACATCGGTTTCAGCGCGATCCGCCTGTAGTTCTTTGCGAATCTTGTAACGAGTTCTTGTACGAGACTCAACCAATTTTGTATTGCCCTCGTTGCATACTAAATTATTTCACGCACGGTCCGTGAACGGTTCGGATAATTTGAAGCAATCAAATTATCTGTAAAAGGAAAGAAAATCTTTCGCTTTAATCTTAACGCCTGTTCGGGTCGTTACTTTTTTAATTAATCATGCCCGGGACAGAAGCCTCGGCCTCTCCGGAGGATATAGCTAATCTGACTTTGTCAATGGCCAATTCAATGGCATTACTTACACAGCGTAACTGCATACAGTACGCCGCAGGTTCAACTCCGGTTTTCGACGGTGAGACTCCAGCCCTGTCGGTTTTCGCGCGGAATGTAGAAAACGGGTTGGCATTGATACCGCCAAATACGGAGACTGAATATCTGACAATCGTATTAACAAAACTCACGGGTCCTGCGAGAATTAGTATTCGGGATAAGTCATTTTCTGATACGTCGGAGTTATTAAAATATCTTAAAAAACGATACGCACCGGGACGTAATCTAGCGCATTTCCAAGGGGAAATCGCTCGACTTAAAATTCGTAACGACGAATCCTTAAGAAGATATATCGACCGAGTTAGTCATCTTGCTCATCGCTCTCGCGCAGCAATTCGGGATCGGTACGGTGCGAACGCCGATGAAATAACGAAGGAAATGGATAAAGACATACTGGAGAATTTCATCGAGGGATTACCGGAACGCGTTGCGTGGCGAATGGCGGCATTGGGCCAAAAACACAAGGATTTGGACAAGGCGATTGATGCCGTCCTCCTAGTAGATCGTCGCCTCAGGAATCGCCGTGAAACCCACGACGATCGATCGATAGATTATGACGACGAGTATCGCGGAAGAAGACGGAGCTGTGAACGGGATCACGGGCCGCGACCTCTGTACCCTCAGTCACCCTCTCCCTCGCGTTATCGCAGGCAATACTTTAGGGACAGGAGCGCATCCGGTTCGGAAAATGAATACGAAGATCGACCAAAACGCGTGACGGCTATGACCTTACGTAGGAGCGATTCACGTTCCCCATCCTATAATTCTGACGCGTCAGAACAGGGTAATTACCGCGATAGGAAATACACTGGGAGAAATAGTGATAGGCAAGAATTATACTGTTGGAATTGCGGCGTGAAGGGACACGACGGGAAGAGTTGTAGGGAAAGAAGCAGATTGCAGCGTAGAACTAGATCACCGATAACTTCGTCCGCCGGACCAAGTAAATCTTTAAACTTCGAGGACGCTCATCGCAACGGCGATCCGGTGAGTGTTTTAAAAAAGGATCGCCCAAAAACAATCCGGTTCACCGACGAGAAGAACGAAGATTATTCAAAGAGGCGCCAATACCGAGAATCAGAGTTGACGTCCCCGAATTGGAAAACGGACAAGGGGAGTTTCTCATAGACGGAGGGGCCTCCGTTAACCTAGTCGCCCTTAACGTATTGGGAGATAAGGCCGAAATCACTTCCAGAGAAAAGATAGAGATAACGAGTCTGTCCCCTTCGCCTATTCACACTTTGGGAACCACTACGTTGCATATCAATGGCATTCCAGCGTATTTCTATGTTATTAAAGATCTCCCCGTAGTCGCAGATGGTCTCATAGGAAGCCCTTTTTTGCTACAAGAGCAAGCAGAGATTTCCTACCATCACAAAACACTCGTCACCCACAGTCAACCGGTTAGGCCTATCAGATTTATTAATTTCCCAGAAATGGAGGAACAGTTCAACTCTTCCAAAATAAAGCACCGAATTCCTGGAAGGACAACGCAGCAGATAGCGTTGTTAGTGGCCAACCCGGAAGTCATGGAAGGTTATCTTTCGCGTCTCAAGATACCAAAGAACGTCTTCATCGGCGAAGCTGTGGTATCTCATCAAGATGGAAAATGTTACGTTTTAGCCACCAACACCGGAGACGAGGAAGAAGAAATAGATTTGGAGCCTCAATATTTACAACTCTACGATACCATGGACACCTCCGACGAAGACCCAATTTCATCGTATTTACCACAGTCCATCAACGAACAAAATAGAGGTCAGGATATATGGAACACCCTAAAAACTGATCACCTTAGTCCTGAAGAAAAACGACACATTGAGGACATTATTCAAGAATTCCCTGATAGGTTTTTCTTGCCGAGAGATAACCTTGATAAAGTTCCAAATTTCCATCACTCTATTCACGTAACTGACGAAATTCCTATTAATACAAGACAGTACAGATACCCACTTGTACATCAAGAGGAGATTCAACGGCAAGTAGGAGCATTGTTATCACAAGGCATTATCAAACCGTCTACATCACCATACAACTCACCCCTGTGGATCGTACCTAAAAAGGCCGATTCTGATGGCAACAAACGCTGGTGTATGGTCATCGATTTTCGGGCGTTAAATGAAAAAACCATCAGTGATAAATATCCACTTCCTCAGATCACTGAAATTTTGGATAAGCTGGGGAGTGCGAAATATTTTTCAGTTTTTGATTTGGCCCATGGTTTCCATCAAATCGAAATGGATCCAAAGGACCAAGCGAAAACGGCTTTTACCACTCCGTATGGGCATTACGAGTTTGCGCGTATGCCTTTTGGCTTGAAGAACGCACCACCAACATTCCAACGCCTTATGGACCAGGTTTTAACAGGTATGCAAGGAACTGAATTGTTTGTATATCTGGACGACATCGTGGTTTACTCCTCATCGCTCCGGGAACACGAAATCAAAGTTAGGAAATTATTGAATCGCCTTCGTGAACACGGACTCACACTCCAAACCAACAAATGTGAATTTCTCCGCAAAGAAGTTGAATACTTGGGACACATAGTATCAGCAGATGGGGTAAAACCGCATCCAGGGAAGTTGCAAGCAGTGAAGAACTTTCCTGTGCCCAAGATACAAAGAAACATCCAGCAATTCTTGGGTTTAACAGGATATTATCGCCGTTTTATTCAAGACTACTCACTGAAAGCAAAACCATTAATTCAACTTCTGGGAAAAGGAATTAGATTCAAATGGACCGAAAAGCAACAGCGAAGCTATGAAAAATTACGAGACGAGCTTTGTGAAGCACCAATTCTGCAGTATCCAAACTTCAACCGACCATTTGTCATCACTACAGACGCCTCAGATTTTGCAATCGGAGCAGTTCTAAGCCAAGGAGACATAGGTTCTGATTTACCAATAGCTTATGCTTCCCGAAGCTTAAATCAAGCCGAAAAAAATTATTCCGCCACGGAGAAAGAATGCTTAGCCATGGAATACGCAGTTCAATACTTTAGATCATACATTTTTGGTCAGGAGTTCACCCTAGTTACTGACCATCGACCTTTGGTTTGGTTGCATTCGGTCAAAGATCCGACTTCGCGACTGGTTAAATGGAAACTAAAACTCCTTGAGTATGAATACAAGGTCGTGCACAAAGCTGGAAAAATCAACAAAAATGCTGATGCATTATCACGAAACCCTACAGCAGTTTGCTTACCTCTCTCTTCTAAGGGGAAGATGATCTCTGACCCCAACACCATAGGACATGGCATCAGGACATTATGCCGAAACCAAAAGGCGAAGCTAAACTACAAAGAACCCAGTTCCAAAGATTCTGATGAAGCCACTACACCAGTTGCTCGCCGAGCACAGCGAAAAACTAAACCACCACAAACCACGTTAAGAAGGAAAATATTACCTCCTTCTTTATCAACCGTACAACCCGCACCGGTAAACCGGGAAGAAGAGGAACCCATTGAGGAGGACAGAACTTTAACTGCAGATTCAAATCCTTTCTGTGACTCAAATCCTTTGGACGCTACATTAATACCCGCAGACCAAAGTCAACTATTTTCACAGACAATCATAGAAGGACCAAACGGTTCCAATCTCCCTATATCACCAGTATCATCCACGTTCAGTAATCCAATTATCACATCCACACCTATTCCTCTAAGAAACATGACGACCCCTTTACAATATATATCCACCCCTCTACAAAATTTATCCTTCGGAACAAATACTCCCAGGATGACAGACACCATTCTGATGGATTCTGAATCTTCACCACCTGAAGATAGCAGTTCGGATCAAGAGGAACCACCCAACATCCCAACCATACCACAGTCAACCAGATCAAGCAGTAATCTTCAAAATCCGCCAGAAGATACCAGGAAACAACTGATTGAGGAATCACATAGCAGCCTCGTTGGAGGACACAAAGGTGTTACCAAAACATTCAATCGACTACAATCAAAATACCATTGGCCTGGTATGCGAAGAGACGTACAGGATTTCATCAGGAAATGTAAGAGCTGTCAGGAACAAAAATTAGTTAGAGCAAAAACACGGCACCTTATGATCATCACCGATACGCCTTTGGAGCCCTTCGATAAACTAGCTTTGGACACCGTTGGACCTCTTCCGGAGACCCCTGCTGGGAACCGTTACATTCTAACAATGCAAGATAGCCTCACGAAATATTGCATCGCAGTTGCAGTACCGAATATTCGAGCCACTACAATCGCAGATGCTTTTGCACGCCATTTTATTTCCATCTTTGGGACACCGCGTTCAATATTAACGGATAAAGGAACCAGTTTTGTGGGAAAGATAATGACACACCTCGCTGAAATCTTCAAGATAAAACAACTAACTACTTCCGGATACAGGCCTCAAACAAACGTGTCTTTGAAGAGAAGCCATATAGCTTACAGAATACTTAAAACATTACATGGAGTCGCATGAAGAATGGGATATCTTCATTCTATTTGCCATGTTTTCCTATAATACATCTGTGCACGAAGCCACTAACTTCACACCACACGAGCTGGTATTTGGAAAAATGGCTCGTTTTCCCAGTGCTTTTGATGTGGATCAAAATACAGAAACCTACGGGAATTATCTTACAGAACTAATCACTAGGATGACAAATATCCGCAACACTGCAGCGAATCACCACAAAAAAGCAAAGGCACGATCAAAACGGTACTACGACAGACGAGCACGCCCGCAACAATTCAAAGAAGGGGAATACGCCTATGTTATAAAGGAACCTCGATTAAGCAAATTCGATCCTCATTATATCGGACCATATAAAATAGTTGACGTATCAGATTTACATAACGTAGTCCTGAGTACTGATAATCGCAAACTAATTACTAAACATCAGGATAAATTAAAGCACGCATTTCATCCTGACGATTCTTCGGAATCGGAATGAAAATCATCATACTCCTTCCAGTCATTATGCCAGTGCCACACAATCTTTTCCGATCTGAAGAAGACGAGGGAGAAGAATTTTATGGACCCTGGGACGGAGTTAGACCTACGGATTATCCAGAAGTATACAGGAAGCTTTCGACGTTGTTCTGCGTACGACCATGGACTTTGCACATTTATGAAGCCGAGACTCACCGAATTTGCGAAATTTGCTGGGGAAAATTGCAACGACACGAGCAAGCAGTATTCACCGAAGGAGGATGGCATTCTGCCTGCGTAAATCAGTCGCTGCAAAAAAACTGCACTTGCGAAGTCTGTGGCTGCAGAACCGCTGTTCACCGGCCTGCAACCGAATGTTCGGAGTGCATTGAGGAATATTTCGAGATGGATCGCGAGACCTGGATACAAGTTGAAGCAGGAAAAACCGTCGACGTAATAACGCGATGGTAGACTCGGGTCGATAATAGTTATTTCTAATTATAAAAAAATATAAAAAAAATATAAAAAAAATAAAAATATATATATATAAATAAGTACATTATAATAATAGATACGTCAGAAATAAAGAAAACCAACCCAAGGGAAACAATAGGCTGGAAACGGCAGGACTCGGGATAACACAACGTTCTGTTCGCAGGAGCGATAACGGACGGGAAGAACATGATTTGGATCTTCGTTCTCATTCTATCTGCTGCTTATGGCATCGGGGAGAAGGTCGGGGAAGATTACACCATCACCCCATTGAAATATAACACTGGGTTGTACTTCGAAAGACTGCAACCCTTGAGATTTTACCGTACGCAATGGAAACTGGTAACCTCTCTGGAGATAACAGATTATTTAAAGAACAGGCCAGCCGTGGAGGAGCATATCAAGCGTGCCAAAGACATTTGTACTAGAAGGGGACTCGACGCGTGCCCCGCAGACGAGCTTGGCCCAGCCATAATTAAAAAACTAGAAGACAGCCGCAGATACAGCGACATGCTAGGAGCAACCTTAGGAGGGGGTCAACGTAGACGGTCCCGAGGAACTCGTGTTACCAGGGGCGCACCCTTATCATTCATCGGCACAATTAGTAAAGTCCTATTCGGCACTTTATCGGAAGACGACGAAGTCCATTATAATCAAGCACTCGATCGGTTATACTCACAACAAAGAGATATAGCCGAAATAATAATAAACCAAACCCATATTGTACGTTCAGAGTTTGACAATTTCAATTCACAAATTCAGAATGTCTCTGCACAGGTTCAGGCTTTGGTTCAAAAATCCACTACAATAATTGAGACGTTACAAAAAACCCAATACGCCATTCGGAGGACGAGACTGGAAAATTTCCTACGGAACTGGATGCTCGTATTGGATTCAGCAACTGACGAATTCCGTTCTCATCTTATAATAATGGTGGACGCTATTTTATTTGCAAAACAAGGAATATTACATCCTGCCATCTGGTCACCCAAACAACTCTGGACCGCCGCTGAGAAGATCAAGAATGCCACCACCTATGAGTTTCCATTGACTCCTACCGAATTACTTTCTGAACAAATTAACGGTATTACGGAACTCAAGATCGTATGTACTGAGGGTAGAGCGTTATTCCAGCTAACGGTGCCGCTGTTAGATTCGGAATTTTTCAATCTGTACAGAATTCATTCGAACCCATCAACACAATCTTATAGATCGAAACAATTAACTCTTTATGTAAAACCTACTGCCCCGTACATGGCAATGTCAATGGACGAACGTACCTATGCCACGCCGAATATACAATTTATACGAAACTGTTTCCATCACCACAAGCAAGTCATCTGCCAAGGCTCCTTGCCGATGTACAAGACAGAAGCCCAACCAATTTGCGAGGTGGAATTACTACGCAAACCAAACCAGGATACTTGGAAAAAGTGCGACGTTCAGGTATCACTACTCGCTGGTGAGATATGGGAACCACTAGAATCCAAACAAGCCTGGTTGTACTACGTGTTACGAGCCGAGGCTGAGGGCAATGTGAATGGCGGCTGCGAGGCCGAGGATTGAGTTTGTTTTTGGAGTTTGTTAGTAGCGGACGAACCGGGGTCTGGTATCCCCGGGAGCCGCTATAAGGAGGTTGGTTGTCGTGGACGAACCGGGGTCTGGTATCCCCGGGAGCCACTAGGAAGGTAAGCTTTCACGGACGAACCGGGGTCTGGTATCCCCGGGAGCCGCTAGGAAGGTGGAAGTCGTGGACGAACCGGGGTCTGGTATCCCCGGGAGCCACTAGGAAGTTGGTTGTCGTGGACGAACCGGGGTCTGGTATCCCCGGGAGCCACTAGGAAATGTTAGTTTAGCCTCGTAACTTTATAAAGTGATACACCTTGAGCGGTAAAGGAGTATCTATGTGGGTTTATCTCGAAGAGGAAATTCAGATAATGATTAATTTAAATAAAAGAACTCTGGGTTAGAAATAACTAATTATATTCTATAAGTTCAGTCTTTTACAAATGTTTTTAGTGTTTAATTGTCGCGGTACCTAAGTCCACCTCTCGGTTTTGACGCACTGAGAAATGCGGGGGTCTCAAAGACTTTAATATATTAACAACACCTATCAGAATCTACGTACTGTGTGGTTTAAGTTGTAATAATACTTGGAGAAGAACGTTACTCGATCTCGCTAGCCTCTTTCGTCTAAACGTGCTAGATTTGAAATGAGCCCCCGAGTGTAGATTCATGGCCCTTTTTATACGGTGAAATTCGGTTAGAAAGTAGTGGGGACATGAGTGCCTTCATTGAATATTAGTTTTCGGGGGAAATTCGGTTGAATCACACCACTGCAGGAAACGGTGACCCCGCCGGGTCACGCGCATTCCGGACACCCGAAAGGGTTAGAAAGTCAAAGATAAGTCTGCGTACGTAACACCTCCCCCTTTAGATAAAACATCGTTTATTACGATGCTTTTCCACCCTTCGGTGTCGGAAGTGCACGCGACCAAACAAAATATTACTCACTCGTGCAGAGGTGTGATGAAACCAAACCTTCCGCGGCCTATTGCGGTGTGTGTATGTGATAATTGTTGTGTACTGTGGGGCGATGTCGTGGGTGATGGGTGGCATCAGTCTTCGTTCCTCTGGATAGGGTCCTGTCTGCAATGCCTCTTGTTGAACTGCGCCTTCAGCGAGTCACCAGGGGTCCAGTCCTTAATGTTGTCGTCCGTCAAGTGGGCCAGCATCAGGTCGTTTTCCCAATAATATGAGACTATGATCCCATTGTTTTTATAGGCTTCCTTCGCCATCTGGTCCGTGAGGTCCTCTTCGGTCGCCTGACACCCATGGTCAGTGCCCCAGGTAGTCTGTGTTTGGCTGCCCCTTGCTCGAGCTACCTCTCCTTGGCCACGAACGAATTTTCCGGTGGGAAGGATCACATATCCGACTCGGATTTCTTTGGTCCAGGCGCCTTGCTCCCCGGTTTGCACGGAGATGGTGCGCGTACCTTCGTTGGTTTCGGTTTGCGTACTTTTGTTGGAGCACATTTCGGTGTTCACCCTTTGAGCGTTGCAGTGAAACTCTGAGGTTTTTGGGGTGACTGAGTCCTTTTATTCAGAAAATGGTCTATTCCTATAGAGTTAGCCTATCTTAACTATTATTGCATTTTTCCTTCTTTATATGACAGTCAGGGCCGATTTGGGGATGAGAGGCTTTCGCGGGACCATGTTGGGTGTTGACGGCTTAGTATCCTTCATTTCAAGTATCTCCACCGACTCCTGCGAGATAACGCCGTCTTCGGTTACACTGGCCGTATTCATTGATCCCCTTCTACACAGCGGTTTCAATTTGAGGATTCCCAATACTGCACCGGCCATCATAAACAATGTCATCACGCTTCCCCCGGTGTAGACTCCTGTGCTTAAATGGGTTTCAAAAGTGCTGCGTGATTTTAGCTGCTGTGCTTGATGTTCGATGTTCTTTAGAGAAATGGCTGCTTCCGTCCTGCTCCATTCTTTACCTTGTTGATTCTTAGTGTTTATATGAGTTAATTCCTCCAGGATGTTTAGATGAGATTCACCGAACTCCGGTGAAAGTTGCGTTAGATTTATTGAGATTTCCGGTGCATATAGATGTTCCTCGATAGTGGACAAGGTGTTCAATGATTGCACCTGCGTGGAATCTGTGATTGCTGCACATCCGGGTTTTAAGCGAATTATTCCAGCATTGTGAATATAATCCGTGCCTACTGATCGTCCCTTGCAGGAAAACTGAATCCGTTTCTCCGCCTTTGCGTAATACAACCAGGCTTGCTTGGATTCCAGTGGTTCCCATATTTCACCAGCAAGTAGTGATACCTGAACGTCGCACTTTTTCCAAGTATCCTGGTTTGGTTTGCGTAGTAATTCCACCTCGCAAATTGGTTGGGCTTCTGTCTTGTACATCGGCAAGGAGGCTTGGCAAATGACTTGCTTGTGGTGATGGAAACAGTTTCGTATAAATTGTATATTCGGCGTGGCATAGGTACGTTCGTCCATTGACATTGCCATGTACGGGGCAGTAGCTTTTACATAAAGAGTTAATTGTTTCGATCTATAAGATTGTGTTGATGGGTTCGAATGAATTCTATACAGATTGAAAAATTCCGAATCTAACAGCGGCACCGTTAGCTGGAATAACGCTCTACCCTCAGTATATACGATCTTGAGTTCCGTAATACCGTTAATTTGTTCAGAAAGTAATTCGGTAGGAGTCAATGGAAACTCGTAGGTGGTGGCATTCTTGATCTTCTCAGCGGCGGTCCAGAGTTGTTTGGGTGACCAGATGGCAGGATGTAATATTCCTTGTTTTGCAAATAAAATAGCGTCCACCATTATTATAAGATGAGAACGGAATTCATCAGTTGCTGAGTCCAATACGAGCATCCAGTTCCGTAGGAAATTTTCCAGTCTCGTCCTCCGAATGGCGCATTGGGTTTTTTGTAACGTCTCAATTATTGTAGTGGATTTTTGAACCAAAGCCTGAACCTGTGCAGAGACATTCTGGATTTGTGAATTGAAATTGTCAAACTCTGAACGTACAATATGGGTTTGGTTTATTATTATTTCGGCTATATCTCTTTGTTGTGAGTATAACCGATCGAGTGCTTGATTATAATGGACTTCGTCGTCTTCCGATAAAGTGCCGAATAGGACTTTACTAATTGTGCCGATGAACGATAAGGGTGCGCTCCTGGTAACACGAGTTCCTCGGGATCGTCTACGTTGACCCCCTCCTAAGGTTGCTCTTAGCATGTCGCTGTATCTGCGGCTGTCTTCTAGTTTTTTAATTATGGCTGGACCAAGCTCGTCTGCGGGGCACGCGTCGAGTCCCCTTCTAGTACAAATGTCTTTGGCACGCTTGATATGCTCCTCCACGGCTGGCCTGTTCTTTAAATAATCTGTTATCTCCAGAGAGGTTACCAGTTTCCATTGCGTACGGTAAAATCTCAAGGGTTGCAGTCTTTCGAAGTACAACCCAGTGTTATATTTCAATGGGGTGATGGTGTAATCTTCCCCGACCTTCTCCCCGATGCCATAAGCAGCAGATAGAATGAGAACGAAGATCCAAATCATGTTCTTCCCGTCCGTTATCGCTCCTGCGAACAGAACGTTGTGTTATCCCGAGTCCTGCCGTTTCCAGCCTATTGCTTCCCTTGGGTTGCTTTTCTTTATTTCTGACGTATCTATTATTATAATGTACTTATTTATATATATATATATTTTTTTTTTTATTTTTTATTTTTTTATTTTTTATTTTTAGAAATAACTATTATCGACCCGAGTCTACCATCGCGTTATTACGTCGACGGTTTTTCCTGCTTCAACTTGTATCCAGGTCTCGCGATCCATCTCGAAATATTCCTCAATGCACTCCGAACATTCGGTTGCAGGCCGGTGAACAGCGATTCTGCTGCCGCAGACTTCGCAAGTGCAGTTTTTTCGCAACGACTGATTTACGCAGACAGAATGCCATCCTCCTTCGGTGAATACTGCTTGCTCGTGTCGTTGCAATTTTCCCCAGCAAATTTCACAAATTCGGTGAGTCTCGGCTTCATAAATGTGCAAAGTCCATGGTTGCACGCAGAACAACGTTGAAAGTTTCCTGTATACTTCTGGATAATCCGTAGGTCTAACCCCATCC
Organism: Andrena trimmerana; assembly: GCA_951215215.1. Classification (NCBI taxonomy): domain Eukaryota; kingdom Metazoa; phylum Arthropoda; class Insecta; order Hymenoptera; family Andrenidae; genus Andrena; species Andrena trimmerana. Next base: position 85,697,433 of record OX578059.1, on the reverse strand, counting down.
CAGGGTCCATAAAATTCTTCTCCCTCGTCTTCTTCGGATCGGAAAAGATTGTGTGGCACTGGCATAATGACTGGAAGGAGTATGATGATTTTCATTCCGATTCCGAAGAATCGTCAGGATTAAATGCGTGCTTTAGTTTATCCTGATGTTTAGTAATTAGTTTGCGATTATCAGTACTCAGGACTACGTTATGTAAATCTGATACGTCAACTATTTTATATGGTCCGATATAGTGAGGATCGAATTTGTTTAATCGAGGTTCCTTTATAACGTAGGCGTATTCCCCTTCTTTGAATTGTTGCGGGCGTGCTCGTCTATCGTAGTACCGTTTTGATCGTTCCTGTGCTTTGTTGAGGTGATCCGCTGCAGTGTTGCGGATATTTGTCATCCGAGTGATTAGTTCCGTAAGATAATTCCCGTAGGTTTCTGTATTTTGATCCACATCAAAAGCACTGGGAAAACGAGCCAATTTTCCAAATACCACCTCGTGTGGTGTGAAGTTAGTGGCTTCGTGCACAGATGTATTATAGGAAAACATGGCAAATGGAATGAAGATATCCCATTCTTCATGCGACTCCATGTAATGTTTTAAGTATTCTGTAAGGACGATGTGGCTTCTCTCCAAAGACCCGTTTGTTTGAGGCCTGTATCCGGAAGTAGTTAGTTGTTTTATCTTGAAGATTTCAGCGAGGTGTGTCATTATCTTTCCCACAAAACTGGTTCCTTTATCCGTTAATATTGAACGCGGTGTCCCAAAGATGGAAATAAAATGGCGTGCAAAAGCATCTGCGATTGTAGTGGCTCGAATATTCGGTACTGCAACTGCGATGCAATATTTCGTGAGGCTATCTTGCATTGTTAGAATGTAACGGTTCCCAGCAGGAGTCTCCGGAAGAGGTCCAACGGTGTCCAAAGCTAGTTTATCGAAGGGCTCCAAAGGCGTATCGGTGATGATCATAGGTTGCCGTGTTTTTGCTCTAACTAATTTTTGTTCCTGACAGCTCTTACATTTCCTGATGAAATCCTGTACGTCTCTTCGCATACCAGGCCAGTGGTATTTTGTTTGCAGTCGATTGAATGTTTTGGTAACACCTTTGTGTCCTCCAACGAGGCTGCTATGTGATTCCTCAATCAGTTGTTTCCTGGTATCTTCTGGCGGATTTTGAAGATTACTGCTTGATATGGTTGACTGTGGTATGGTTGGGATGTTGGGTGGTTCCTCTTGATCCGAACTGCTATCTTCAGGTGGTGAAGATTCAGAATCCATCAGAATGGTATCTATCATCCTGGGAGTATTTGTTCCAAGGGATAAATTTTGTAAAGGGGTTGTCATGTTTCTTAGAGGAATAGGTGTGGATGTGATAATTGGATTACTGAACGTGGATGATACTGGTGATATAGGGAGATTGGAACCGTTTGGTCTTTCTATGATTGTCTGTGAAAATAGTTGACTTTGATCTGCGGGTATTAATGTAGCGTCCAAAGGATTTGAGTCACAGAAAGGATTTGAATCTGCAGTTAAAGTTCTGTCCTCCTCAATGGGTTCCTCTTCTTCTCGGTTCACCGGTGCGGGTTGTACGGTTGATAATGAAGGAGGTAATATTTTCCTTCTTAACGTGGTTTGTGGTGGTTTAGTTTTTCGCTGTGTTCGGCGAGCAACTGGTGTAGTGGCTTCATCAGAATCTTCGGAACTGGGTTCTTTGTAGTTTAGCTTCGCCTTTTGGTTTCGGCACAATGTCCTGATGCGATGTCCTATGGTGTTGGGGTCAGAGATCATCTTCCCCTTAGAGGAGAGAGGTAAGCAAACTGCTGTAGGGTTTCGTGATAATGCATCAGCATTTTTGTTGATTTTTCCAGCTTTGTGCACGACCTTGTATTCATACTCAAGGAGTTTTAGTTTCCATTTAACCAGTCGCGAAGTCGGATCTTTGACCGAATGCAACCAAACCAAAGGTCGATGGTCAGTAACTAGGGTGAACTCCTGACCAAAAATGTATGATCTAAAGTATTGAACCGCGTATACCATGGCTAAGCATTCTTTCTCCGTGGCGGAATAATTTTTTTTCGGCTTGATTTAAGCTTCGGGAAGCATAAGCTATTGGTAAGTCAGAACCTATGTCTCCTTGGCTTAGAACTGCTGCGATTGCAAAATCTGAGGCGTCTGTAGTGATGACAAATGGTCGGTTGAAGTTTGGATACTGCAGAATTGGTGCTTCACAAAGCTCGTCTCGTAATTTTTCAAAGCTTCGCTGTTGATCTTCGGTCCATTTGAATCTAATTCCTTTTCCCAGAAGTTGAATTAATGGTTTTGCTTTCAGGGAGTAGTCTTGAATAAAACGGCGATAATATCCTGTTAAACCCAAAAATTGCTGGATGTTTCTTTGTGTCTTGGGCACAGGAAAGTTCTTCACTGCTTGCAACTTCCCTGGATGCGGTTTTACCCCATCTGCTGATACTATGTGTCCCAAGTATGCAACTTCTTTGCGGAGAAATTCACATTTGTTGGTTTGGAGCAGTGATGGGCAAAAAATTATCTAAAAGTTTTAAGGAAAGATAAGTTTCGGGTATCCTTTATTTGTACTAGTTTTCTGAAGAATATATATTCGACCTAGTTTATCTGTGAGATTTGTAGCAGGAGATACATTCGTCCGGGATAGTTTATTCGATGCTCGATGTAACGCGTATCTGTATTTGACGCCCCTATAGCGGTGAGACGTTATTCGAGAGGCATTATCCGCAACAGTGTAGCCGAGAGGTTTCAGCTTATCTTTAACCATTATTCGACAGCCGAAGTCATGTATCTTACAGTTGTATCCGTCAGGGTTTGGCTACGAAGTTTATCTGTGAGATTTCAAGTTTCAATACAACGAATTCCTTCTTAACCCTTATACGTTATTCGAAGCTCGATGTAGCAAGATACTTTATTCGACGCTTTTATTCGTGACGAGATTTTCAGAGGGGATAAAATCACATGATATCTTTATTCGTAACTTTTATTCGTTGGCTTCGAATAACTGGACATTGTGATCCGACGTTGCCAGATCGTAATACATATGTATAAATGAACGGTTTAAAAACTATGAAGCTCGAGAATGTTGTAGCTGCTAGAAAGGACAATGGTAGAAAGTGGCCATTTTTGGATCTGTCTGGCAACGAAACATTTTTACAGCATGGGTACAGATCGCACGATATAGCTTTGTCTCCGAGTGGCCACTGAGTAGGCCGTGAGTTTACCGTGCGTGCGAGAGAGTCCGACCGTCGCGTCGGCGTTCTTTTAATTCGTTTCTGCTTTCGACTCTGCTGTAAAAAAATCTGTATTCGTCTTTTTACGTTTGACATGATTTTTCTCGATTTAGGTATCCTTTATTAATTATTGACTTTAAATGACAACCAAAAGATGATAAAAAATTCGATTTTGTATGTTACGTCTTTTTCATTTGTTATTTTTTGCTTGTCCCCGCATAACTCCTCAGCACATGGACCGAATTTGAGGATCTTTTTTTTATTCGAAAGAGGTCCCCGGTGGTCCCATCCTACACTGCATCAACATTGGCCCAATGATTTGCCACTTCTGGTTAATAATAAAGACTATTGTCACCTAATAATTATTATTTTATGTACGTACGCGCATATCTCCTCAGCACGTTGTGTTAATATATATAAAACTAAAAAGTTAAAAATAAAAAAAATTATAAAAATAATGGATATCGGCACTATCGAAGGTTTACAAACGCAGATCAACTCATTCAATTAACTATGTTTATACTTCTCTTTCGACCATAGCGAAAACGAGGGAGGCCCTTGGGGGCCTGTACTACAGGCCCTGTAGTGACAAAATCATTATCAATTATTTAAATATATATTTTGTTATATAATTACATATAATTACAATATTACAAATTAAAATTATCATGTTATTTGACGAGCAAATATAGTTTTAATCACTGTTGACAAGTAAACTGAATTACTTTATTAATAATATTATTCCGTTATTTTATTAATTCCTTCCTAAGGAAACTTAACTATAAGTAGTTAAATGCATCTATATGCTAGGAGGTACAATTAAACAGTGACTATTTCCGAATTCGTATACAAGTATGGTAAATAAGCGATAAGGCTGTAACAATTATATATGTAGGTACGATGTTCAATAATTCACTGTTTGTCAAAATTTAACTTTCTTTTCGGACTTGTATCACTCAATAGCCCCTTCCTATAGATTTTTGTGCGCCGCAAACGAATCCACAAACCGTTGGTCCCCATCACCCTCAGTTTCGAGAAATTCTATTTTGAAAATAAATGCAAATTTTCAACTTTGAACAGCTTTTGTGTTCAAAAAGTAATAGTTCTTCAGTTGCTTGTTCTGTCACATTATTGTATGAACCCTCGCGAACACAACGATATAAGTTATTATTGAATTATAAACATTTAAATATGTTTCAATACACAATCATGTGAATTGAATGTAACAGATCAAAATGGCTGTTGGACAGTGTTATTTACTCTGGAGGCGATGGGAAAGTTATAAATATTAAGCGTAAACTGATTGAATCGTATCAAATTACATTCTCTTATAAACATATTCTTCCCAGCCAGGAAACGAATTAAACGAATGCTATCTTACGATAATAAACGCTAGACTCTAGGACACACACAAGGGAAGATCGGTGAGTGACACGCCGATTTACTAAATGAAAAAAAAAATTTTTTCGAAAATTGTTTTCGACAGATATATAGACCATCAGAAGCGGTATAACATTTAATTGCATGTTTTTTTATATCTTTCGTAATTTACGAGTTAGAAGCGCATAAGTAAAGAAGGCGACTTGGATAAAAGAGGTAATTTCTCCCTTCAAGGGCGAAAGTAACACGAATCAAATACGGCAAAGTTCTTAGGTTAGTCCTACAAACAATCGAGAGCACGAAAATCGTCGGGTATTGGACTGGAGGGTCACATTTTCCCGTAAGAGATTAACGAAAAAGAAATTGTGTTGATGAGAAACAAAATCCTGCGAGTTAAAGAATTATGCATTTTGGATTTCCTAATACGTGTAGAAACATAAATACCCATGTTATAAAAATGTTTCGTTGCCAGACAGATCCAAAAATGGCCACTCTCTACCATTGTCCTTTCTAGCAGTTACAACATTCTCGAGCTTCATAGTTTTTAAACCGTTCATTTATACATATGTATTACGATCTGGCAACGTCGGATCACAATGTCCAGTTATTCGAAGCCAACGAATAAAAGTTACGAATAAAGATATCATGTGATTTTATCCCCTCTGAAAATCTCGTCACGAATAAAAGCGTCGAATAAATTATCTTGCTACATCGAGCTTCGAATAACGGATAAATGATAACGGATAAACCTTGCGCGACATCTGGACGTTCGAATAACCCACAAGGATACGCATGAACTTCTCCAGTAAAATCTGACGAATAAACTATGCGACCAAGTTCCGACAAGAAACCTCTCGGATAGACATAACGAATAAACTCTCTAAACCAAGCGATGACGGATAAAAGTTACCGATAAAATCTCGCGCTACATCTGTCTTCGAATAACGAACCAAAGATACAGTAACTTTTATCTCAAATGTATTTTAATAATTTTTTATCTAGATAATGCCCATCTCTGGTTTGGAGTGTGAGTCCGTGTTCACGAAGGCGATTCAATAATTTCCTAACTTTGATTTCGTGTTCCCGGAGCGACGAGGAGTAAACCACGATGTCGTCCAGATATACAAATAATTCAGTTCCTTGCATACCTGTTAAAACCTGGTCCATAAGGCGTTGGAATGTTGGTGGTGCGTTCTTCAAGCCAAAAGGCATACGCGCAAACTCGTAATGCCCATACGGAGTGGTAAAAGCCGTTTTCGCTTGGTCCTTTGGATCCATTTCGATTTGATGGAAACCATGGGCCAAATCAAAAACTGAAAAATATTTCGCACTCCCCAGCTTATCCAAAATTTCAGTGATCTGAGGAAGTGGATATTTATCACTGATGGTTTTTTCATTTAACGCCCGAAAATCGATGACCATACACCAGCGTTTGTTGCCATCAGAATCGGCCTTTTTAGGTACGATCCACAGGGGTGAGTTGTATGGTGATGTAGACGGTTTGATAATGCCTTGTGATAACAATGCTCCTACTTGCCGTTGAATCTCCTCTTGATGTACAAGTGGGTATCTGTACTGTCTTGTATTAATAGGAATTTCGTCAGTTACGTGAATAGAGTGATGGAAATTTGGAACTTTATCAAGGTTATCTCTCGGCAAGAAAAACCTATCAGGGAATTCTTGAATAATGTCCTCAATGTGTCGTTTTTCTTCAGGATTAAGGTGATCAGTTTTTAGGGTGTTCCATATATTCTGACCTCTATTTTGTTCGTTGATGGGCTGTGATAAATACGATGAAATTGGGTCTTCGTCGGAGGTGTCCATGGTATCGTAGGGTTGTAAATATTGAGGCTCCAAATCTATTTCTTCTTCCTCGTCTCCGGTGTTGGTGGCTAAAACGTAACATTTTCCATCTTGATTAGATACCACAGCTTCGCCGATGAAGACGTTCTTTGGTGTCTTGAGACGCGGAAGATAACCTTCCTTGACTTCCGGGTTGGCCACTAACAACGCTATCTGTTGCGTTGTCCTTCCAGGAATTCGGTGCTTTATTTTGGAAGAGTTGAACTGTTCCTCCATTTCTGGGAAATTAATAAATCTGATAGGCCTAACCGGTTGACTGTGGGTGACGAGTGTTTTGTGATGGTAGGAAATCTCTGCTTGCTCTTGTAGCAAAAAAGGGCTTCCTATGAGACAATCTGCGACTACGGGGAGATCTTTAATAACATAGAAATACGCTGGAATGCCATTGATATGCAACGTAGTGGTTCCCAAAGTGTGAATAGGCGAAGGAGACAGACTCGTTATCTCTATCTTTTCTCTGGAAGTGATTTCGGCCTTATCTCCCAATACGTTAAGGGCGACTAGGTTAACGGAGGCCCCTCCGTCTATGAGAAACTCCCCTTGTCCGTTTTCCAATTCGGGGACGTCAACTCTGATTCTCGGTATTGGCGCCTCTTTGAATAATCTTCGTTCTTCTCGTCGGTGAACCGGATTGTTTTTGGGCGATCCTTTTTTAAAACACTCACCGGATCGCCGTTGCGATGAGCGTCCTCGAAGTTTAAAGATTTACTTGGTCCGGCGGACGAAGTTATCGGTGATCTAGTTCTACGCTGAAATCTGCTTCTTTCCCTACAACTCTTCCCGTCGTGTCCCTTCACGCCGCAATTCCAACAGTATAATTCTTGCCTATCACTATTTCTCCCAGTGTATTTCCTATCGCGGTAATTACCCTGTTCTGACGCGTCAGAGTTATAGGATGGGGAACGTGAATCGCTCCTACGTAAGGTCATAGCCGTCACGCGTTTTGGTCGATCTTCGTATTCATTTTCCGAACCCGATGCGCTCCTGTCCCTAAAGTATTGCCTGCGATAACGCGAGGGAGAGGGTGACTGAGGGTACAGAGGTCGCGGCCCGTGATCCCGTTCACGGCTCCGTCTTCTTCCGCGATACTCGTCGTCATAATCTATCGATCGGTCGTCGTGGGTTTCACGGCGATTCCTGAGGCGACGATCTACTAGGAGGACGGCCTCAATCGCCTCGTCCAAATCCTTGTGTTTTTGGCCCAATGCCGCCATTCGCCACGCAACGCGTTCCGGTAATCCCTCGATGAAATTCTCCAGTATGTCTTTATCCATTTCCTTTGTTATTTCATCGGCGTTCGCACCGTACCGATCCCGAATTGCTGCGCGAGAGCGATGAGCAAGGTGACTAACTCGGTCGATATATCTTCTTAAGGATTCGTCGTTACGAATTTTAAGTCGATCGATTTCCCCTTGGAAATGCGCTAGATTACGTCCCGGTGCGTATCGTTTTTTAAGATATTTTAATAACTCCGACGTATCAGAAAATAACTTATCCCGAATACTAATTCTCGCAGGACCCGTGAGTTTTGTTAATACGATTGTTAGATATTCAGGCTCCGTATTTGGCGGTATCAATGCCAACCCGTTTTCTACATTCTGCGCGAAAACCGAGAGGGCTGGAGTCTCACCGTCGAAAACCGGAATTGAAGCTGCGGCGTACTGTATGCAGTTACGCTGTGTAAGTAATGCCATTGAATTGGCCATTGACAAAGTCAGATTAGCTATATCCTCCGGAGAGGCCGAGGCTTCTGTCCCGGGCATGATTAATTAAAAAGGTAACAACCCGAACAGGCGTTAAAATTAAAGCGAAAGGTTTTCTTTCCTTTTACAGATAATTTGATTGCTTCAAATTATCCGAACCGTTCACGGACCGTGCGTGAAATAATTTAGTATGCAACGAGGGCAATACAAAATTGGTTGAGTCTCGTACAAGAACTCGTTACAAGATTCGCAAAGAACTACAGGCGGATCACGTTGAAACCGATGTTCTAATGCGGTACTTGATATTTCTTTAGGCGTGGTTAAAGCACACTGTGAGCAGATTATGCTACCATCGACCAAGGTTGTAGTCCAACCTTTAATACAAATATTCTCGCGATATTCCGGCCTAACTCTAATAGGCCTTCTCGGACGCGGGGCCGTAAGATTTGACTTGTGCCGAAAGCACATCAAAATCTGAATAACCAGCTAAGAGAATAAATCCCACCGTTGTCACCAATTTGTTACGAGCCGAGGCTGAGGGCAATGTGAATGGCGGCTGCGAGGCCGAGGATTGAGTTTGTTTTTGGAGTTTGTTAGTAGCGGACGAACCGGGGTCTGGTATCCCCGGGAGCCGCTATAAGGAGGTTGGTTGTCGTGGACGAACCGGGGTCTGGTATCCCCGGGAGCCACTAGGAAGGTAAGCTTTCACGGACGAACCGGGGTCTGGTATCCCCGGGAGCCGCTAGGAAGGTGGAAGTCGTGGACGAACCGGGGTCTGGTATCCCCGGGAGCCACTAGGAAGTTGGTTGTCGTGGACGAACCGGGGTCTGGTATCCCCGGGAGCCACTAGGAAATGTTAGTTTAGCCTCGTAACTTTATAAAGTGATACACCTTGAGCGGTAAAGGAGTATCTATGTGGGTTTATCTCGAAGAGGAAATTCAGATAATGATTAATTTAAATAAAAGAACTCTGGGTTAGAAATAACTAATTATATTCTATAAGTTCAGTCTTTTACAAATGTTTTTAGTGTTTAATTGTCGCGGTACCTAAGTCCACCTCTCGGTTTTGACGCACTGAGAAATGCGGGGGTCTCAAAGACTTTAATATATTAACAACACCTATCAGAATCTACGTACTGTGTGGTTTAAGTTGTAATAATACTTGGAGAAGAACGTTACTCGATCTCGCTAGCCTCTTTCGTCTAAACGTGCTAGATTAGAAATGAGCCCCCGAGTGTAGATTCATGGCCCTTTTTATACGGTGAAATTCGGTTAGAAAGTAGTGGGGACATGAGTGCCTTCATTGAATATTAGTTTTCGGGGGAAATTCGGTTGGATCACACCACTGCAGGAAACGGTGACCCCGCCGGGTCACGCGCATTCCGGACACCCGAAAGGGTTAGAAAGTCAAAGATAAGTCTGCGTACGTAACATACGCAAAGGCGGAGAAACGAATTCAGTTTTTCTGCAAGGGACGATCAGTAGGCACGGATTATATTCACAATGCTGGAATAATTCGCTTAAAACCCGGATGTGCAGCAATCACAGATTCCACGCAGGTGCAATCATTGAACACCTTGTCCACTATCGAGGAACATCTATATGCACCAGAAATCTCAATAAATCTAACGCAACTCTCACCGGAGTTCGGTGAACCTCATCTAAACATCTTGGAGGAATTAACTCATATAAACACTAAGAATCAACAAGGTAAAGAATGGAGCAGGACGGAAGCAGCCATTTCTCTAAAGAACATCGAACATCAAGCACAGTAGCTAAAATCACGCAGCACTTTTGAAACCCATTTAAGCACAGGAGTGTACACCGGGGGAAGCGTGATGACATTGTTTATGATGGCCGGTGCAGTATTGGGAATCCTCAAATTGAAACCGCTGTGTAGAAGGGGATCAATGAATACGGCCAGTGTAACCGAAGACGGCGTTATCTCGCAGGAGTCGGTGGAGGTACTTGAAATGAAGGATACTAAACCGTCAACACCCAACATGGTCCCGCGAAAGCCTCTCATCCCCAAATCGGCCCTGACTGTCATATAAAGAAGGAAAAATGCAATAATAGTTAAGATAGGCTAACTCTATAGAAATAGACCGTTTTCTGAATAAAAGGACTCAGTCACCCCAAAAACCTCAGAGTTTCACTGCAACGCTCAAAGGGTGAACACCGAAATGTGCTCCAACAAAAGTACACAAACCGAAACCAACGAAGGTACGCGCACCATCTCCGTGCAAACCGGGGAACAAGGCGCCTGGACCAAAGAAACCCGAGTCGGATATATGATCTTTCCCACCGGAAAATTCGTTCGGGGCCAAGGAGAGGTAGCTCGAGCAAGGGGCAGCCAAACACAGACTACCTGGGGCACTGACCATGGGTGTCAGGCGATCGAAGAGGACCTCACGGACCAGATGGCGAAAGAAACCTATAAAACCAATGGGACCATAGTCTCATATTATTGGGAAAACGACCTGATGCTGGCCCACTTGACGGACGACAACATCAAGGACTGGACCCCTGGTGACTCGCTGAAGGCGCAGTTCAATAAGAGGCATTGCAGAGAGGACCTTATCCAGAGGATCGAAGACTGATGCCACCCATCACCCACGACATCGCCCCACAGTACACAACAATTATCACATACACACACCGCAATAGGCCGCGGAAGGTTTGGTTCCATCACACCTCTGCACGAGTGAGTAATATTTTGTTTGGTCGCGTGCACTTCCGACACCGAAGGGTGGAAAAGCATCGTAATAAACGATGTTTTATCTAAAGGGGGAGGTGTTACGTACGCAGTCTTATTTTTGACTTTCTAACCCTTTCGGGTGTCCGGAATGCACGTGACCCGGCGGGGTCACCGTTTCCTGCAGTGGTGTGATGCAACCGAGTTTTCCCCGAAAACTAATATTCAATGAAGGCACTCATGTCCCCACTACTTTCTAACTGAATTTCACCGTATAAAAAGGGCCACGAATCTACACTCGGGGGCTCATTTCTAATCTAGCACGTTTAGACGAAAGAGGCTAGCGAGATCGAGTAACGTTCTTCTCCAAGTATTATTACAACTTAAACCACACAGTACGTAGATTCTGATAGGTGTTGTTAATATATTAAAGTCTTTGAGACCCCCGCATTTCTCAGTGCGTCAAAACCGAGAGGTGGACTTAGGTACCGCGACAATTAAACACTAAAAACATTTGTAAAAGACTGAACTTATAGAATATAATTAGTTATTTCTAACCCAGAGTTCTTTTATTTAAATTAATCATTATCTGAATTTCCTCTTCGAGATAAACCCACATAGATACTCCTTTACCGCTCAAGGTGTATCACTTTATAAAGTTACGAGGCTAAACTAACATTTCCTAGTGGCTCCCGGGGATACCAGACCCCGGTTCGTCCACGACAACCAACCTCCTTATAGCGGCTCCCGGGGATACCAGACCCCGGTTCGTCCGCTACTAACAAACTCCAAAAAACAAACTCAATCCTCGGCCTCGCAGCCGGCATTCACATTGCCCTCAGCCTCGGCTCGTAACATCGATAAGTATGAAAATGTGGTGATGCTTGCCACTGCGATATCGAGATTTCATGTATGCCTTGACTAGCAAAGGTTTTTCAACTGAAATCCCGTATCTTGAATAAGCCAAAGCTGCTGTTCGATGTTTAGGGTTTGGTTTAAACTTATGAATGAGAAAAATTCCCTCTTTTTGGTGTTGTGCATAATAGGAGATCGCATTACTTATTTGATATGGACCGAGGCTGAGGTAATATAAATCGTGTACTGTGAGTTCAGGAAACTGAAGTTCTTGATTATTTTCCTCATTATCCATTGCTGTATATTGAAGCTCAAGATATGGCGATTTAACTTGAGAAAGATTAAATTCCTGAGCAACGAGTTTCAAACGGTTTGGAACATTTACTCGAGATTTCATTATATGTGCAATGTCTGCGTAATTGTTGTCACTGATGTTTGGTTCATGAAATAAGTTTAGAAGAGCAAAAGCTATCAACAGGGATTCATAATCACCTTTTAAAGTTGCATTATGAGCTGGCAAAGAAAAGATTTTGAATTTTTTTTTAAGTCGACCAAAAACTTGTTCGACTACCCAGCGACATTTAGTTACAAACCTTGAAGTATTTGCTTCAATAGTATCAAGTTGACCAAGCCCAGGACAATGAACGTGCAATTTCTTATTGTTTGTTATGAAATTCACAACATCGCGAAAACCTCTGTCGAGTAAAACGGTGTCGCCTTTATGAATGGAACTCAATTTATCTGAATATCTGCTGAAACAATCTTCCAATATCGTTGCATCATTGTGAGTTGCGTCAAATGGTCCAAGAACAAACAATACCCAACCATCCGGTGAACAGGCCACCATAGGTTTGATAAGTGGTATTTTTTTTGCTCACTCCACAATTGTTTTTGTCCCGCATAATTCTTCGATTTTTGTGCAAAACGATAGGTAGCATCAAATATCATACAAATTTTGTCATCGGGAATGTCAAACAATACTTTTGCCATGGTTGTATTATGAGTGATCAATACAGAGCGATCATTATTATTAATGAATTTCGGAACTAAATTCTTAAGAAGATTCCCTCTGACTAAGTTTATATAATTGGCAATTGCTTGCTCGCAAACTCCAAAGAGAAAAGCAAGTTGTTGATTAGAGAGGGCAGTACGTAGCTTGCACAGAAAAGCAGCAACATGCTTTGGCGCACAACTGTCCGTAAAAGTACAGATTTGCTTGAATTGTGTTTTATCGCAAGCAAACCATGATTTAAATGCCTCATTGTCAATAGAATCTATATCGCCCATATCAAATACAAGTTTTTCATTTCTTTTCAATTGTTGATAATATTCATACATACAATCACTTACCATACTTTGCTCGTCAGTACTTATCTCTTGTGAGATTTGCTTGACAAGTGGCCAATAGTTAGTAATGCCTACATGTGTACTGCATATACGGGCATTGTTTTGAGCTAGGAATTTATAATTCATAAGTAGTTCACGGCGAATTATATTTGGAACTGAAATTAAATTCTCAGTACCTTTGCAGCCAAATGTACATCGATGGTGGCTGTTGTTTATTTTTCGATAAATAGATAAATCAGGCACATTGGGATCAGAGTGAGGTGGTAATATATATGGTTTTTTAGTGAGTTTATAACATTTTTTGCAGATTTTGCTATTGGGTGGAATAGTGTCTATTTCAGCTAATTTTCGTTTTTTTTTTAAGTTATGAGTTTGGCGTAAATTGTTAACAACAATTAAGGTATTAGAAATACTGTCAACGCAGTAGAACTTATCAAGAGACACGGCAGTGTCTCGCGCCAAGTATATCCCCTCAAAAACTTCAATGAAGTAAAAAAATTACGCCAAGTACATGAAATCACAAAAATAGAAGATAATAATAATTACAAAATTAAAAAAAGATGTGAAATCAGAATGAACTGCCAGTACATAAAGATGCTTTCCAACTGCGCTTTAGCTGACACAACTACATATGCACAGCTAAAATTCCATTACTCATAATGGCTATTTATACAAAGAAAACATGTAAATCACAAAACATAGAAGATAATAATATTTACAAAATTAAGAAAAGATGTGAAATCAAAATGAGCTGCCAGTACATAAAGATGCAGTCCAACTACGCTTTAGATGACACAACTACATATGTACAGCTAAGATTCCATTACTCATAATGGCTATTTATACAAAGAAAAAATGTATTAAATAATATTAAGCAAATATATTTTTACACAAATAAATATTTTAATACGAATAAATATTTGATTCAAAATACTTGGCGCTGCGCCCCGAATTGGTGTTGCTAAACTCAATAAATATGTATAAATTGGATTATCTTTTCTTTCTTTCTTGTACGTGCATGTGTGTGTGTGTGTGTGTGTGTGTGTGTGTGTGTGTGCGCGCGCGTGTGCGTGTGCGTGTGCATATGCTACGTATGGTATTAGAATTACATATATGTAGAATAAATATGACAGCGTTTCTAATATGTCTACGTATATGTATTTTATATTGTAATGGAGTTGTTGTAAATTATTAATTAATACTAAGGCAATTAACATTTTTTCGGTTGCGCAGCGCCAAGTATTTTGAATCAAATATTTATTCGTATTAAAATATTTATTTGTGTAAAAATATATTTGCTTAATATTATTTAATACATTTTTTCTTTGTATAAATAGCCATTATGAGTAATGGAATCTTAGCTGTACATATGTAGTTGTGTCATCTAAAGCGTAGTTGGACTGCATCTTTATGTACTGGCAGCTCATTTTGATTTCACATCTTTTCTTAATTTTGTAATTATTATTATCTTCTATGTTTTGTGATTTACATGTTTTCTTTGTACAAATAGCCATTATGAGTAATGGAATTTTAGCTGTGCATATGTAGTTGTGTCAGCTAAAGCGCAGTTGGAAAGCATCTTTATGTACTGGCAGTTCATTCTGATTTCACATCTTTTTTTAATTTTGTAATTATTATTATCTTCTATTTTTGTGATTTCATGTACTTGGCGTAATTTTTTTACTTCATTGAAGTTTTTGAGGGAATCTCACTTCTTTTTTCAAAGATTAATTGTACTATTATTTGCAAATTCATATTCATACACACGTATTAATTGTTTATTTATCCTGAATGCATGGAAAATCTTCCAGACGATTAGATCGAAACATTTGCATCAAATGTTGACGCATTAACGCATGATTGTACATTACTTTGTCTGGTAATTTATTGATGAATAATAATGAAACAGCAAATGCACTCGCAACAACTCCGCAATCCCGACTGTTAGGTTGAGCTTGTAGGGGAAGGTGGGACAAGATGGGGTAGTTAAGGTTTGATGATGAATAAAACAGGTTTTCACCAACCTAATCTCTATACAGGTTTTAATAGAAAATTTCAGAAAAAGTCCTTTCTCCCGATTGTTCGGTTGAATTTGTACATGTGGACATTTAATAAATTCTTCGTCGATTTTTCCGCCATGTTTGGTCAAAAAAGGGTATAACTTCTTAAGGTAAATTTTAATTTGTGCAAAATCTGTATGTGATCCTGATGAAATGAGGATGTTATAATTGCGGTGTTTCCACGTTTTCTTGATATATGAGTCTTTTGCTCTGTGATTGGCACGAGAATCAATTATTTTGGTCTAATTATTAGAAAAGAAGTATCATTTTCCTCGGTCCGTCTTACGTATGTAGTTTAAAACCATCCTGGAACAATAAGAAACTTTGATTTTTATATCTAGGTTTGTGAGGGGCATGATGGGTAACTGTCACTTTCATTACCCTGTCATACCCCTTCTCGTCTGACTATAATAATCATACATATGAACACTGCCCGAAACATTATTTACAAAAGCATAAAATAACACACGTACCTTATAGCCAGCTAAATTCTGCCTCAGAAACATATAATACATGGACTGGGGATCTTCTATATTATTATTAAATCACTGTCACAGGTCCTAAAAATAAGGAAAAAGTAAGAAAATCCCAATTAATGATAAATTCTGATCTATCTTCGTCACACGTCCACGTGTTTACGGCGCACTGCAGCCTATCGAGTGATGTTTAGAACATAAGGCGCGTATGCAGCCAGTAAAGCTTACGCGGAATACTCGGAAAAGCGCAAAGCAGCTCAGCGAGTTTACTTTACTTATTTTTTGATTAAGGATAACTTCTACGTAAGTTTAACATCTACGAAAAGAAACCATGTGCCCTGCATTGCCGATCTATATGAATTATATGTAGGGTAAACCCGGGTGACGCGGTCGACCTAATATAAAATGACTATTAAAACTAATATAGACATTACTTATTTTATCAGGACAAACCTATATGTTCAGAATTTTATGCTCATTCAGAAAAACTGGTCGATATTTGCTTTAAGACAATACTTACTGTAAATCGGGTTAAAAACTGAAGTCATGACATCTAACCACCTCTCCCGAGGTGCCGGGAGAAACGGTTTTCGTCGTTGGCAGAGACCACTGACATAATTATCCATGGAAAATTAACAAAGGATAAACCAAAATTATTTATGAGTGAATACAACGACAGATTTATTGATATTTAATTTGTTTACGCGAAACAAGTAAAGAACACATCAATCAAAAAGTGAACTATCTACTGGCGATTAGCAAGGCAAATGAACACAAAAGTGAGTAAATAAACTAAATAAACGAAAATCATAATAAAATAATAATAAAAAATAAAAAAATGAACAAAAATAATAAAAAAATTATAACTCGACCATCTCTCCTTTTTGCAGCGAGAGATGGTCTTCTCGTTAGCTTTGAAAGGAATAGTTAATATGGCCAAATACTTTAGCTGCATTGTCCCTCAATGTCTCTACTATCTTATTATCCCAAACATTATACGAAAATAAACTTAGAAGTATATTGTAAATACGATTTTGTACAACCGCTGTTTGAGAAAAGAGGTTAAATGTAACCCCAATTTACATTTTAAAGCCTATAAATCCAGAAAAACACAGAAGGAAGCGAAATGACGCTATTCATTCAACTGTTTGGCTTGTAGAGAAGGAATTGGTCTGCACTTTAACGCATTTTTACGTACAGAGTCTAAAATATAGCGACTCGACCAACTCTCCGACCCGACCGCGTCTCCCGGATTTACCCTATAGTACTTTGTGTACAGTCATGGTGCGCGAAGCAGCTTATGGCGCTGAACGTATTTAACATTGAACTGTATTAACAACCACAATTAACACCTTTCGAAGAAAAATATGTATGCATTTTTAGCATTTCGTGGCCAAGCTTGTTTTTCTACTCGTAAATCATCAACGGATACCCACGTTGTGCCCTTACCCCTTACCATACTAGTGTAATGACCATCGGAAATACTTTTACCGTGGTGGAAAATCGCTACCTTAAGTTTGTAATAGTGATCTACCATTTGTATTTTAGTAGTAGGTATTGCTTTGATGTAGAAATTTTCTACTTTCGTTGTTCCATTACTATCGTGATCGAACAAATGTAATTTTGCAATAAGAATTTGTTTGGAAGCAGTTATATCGACTTTCTTCATTGTGTTTGAATTTGCATTATCACAATTATTGCACGGATCTTTCAGATTTTTCCATCCTGTGAAATTGTGTTTTATTATATCGTGAAATTCAAATGATTTTTTTTTTACCATCTTTGGCAGTGCAATATGTGCCACACAATTTGTACTAATAGTAGTACTTGTGTAATTACACGCTAAACATCTTAATACCGTTGTTATTTCGTGTTGTACTTCATTCTTAATAAGAATCTCATGATCACAAAGAGAGGTAATAAACTCAGCTGCATCATGCAGCTGATTGTAAGCGTATTTTTCTCCTGCGAATTGCCGTAATGATATTATGTTTGGATTTTGATCCGATTTATATTGGTCCATAAAGATTTTTATAATATGATCAGCTTTTTCAGTCGTTAATAAGTTTTCTCTTATGGATGAACAATATAACATGCATTGGATTGTGGCATTCGCATAACAAGACACACCATCAGAATTCGGGAGACCTCTTACGTTGTATTGAGTGGTATCCGCGATGTGATCATTAGTATTCTGACATTCGGATACATTATAATTAGGTACTGCCCAAACAGCATCACGAACATTGCGAACGCGGTTTTTAGAAATTGAAATAGTCATAAGATCAGGTCTATATTTTTTTCGCAATCTATTGTACTCTATTATAGCCGATTCTTGTGCCTTTACGGAAGATGGATCATAATTGATGAGATGCAGTCCTTGTAATGTGGTCACCCGTGAAAGAGCAACGTAAATTTGTCCGCAAGTAAATATTGAATTACCTGCTTCTACGACAGCATTCTGCAAGCTTAGTCCCTGACTTTTGTGAATAGTTATACCATAGCTGAGGCAAATCGGAAATTGTTTTCTAATAACGAACGCTCTATCCATTACTTCAAATTTAACACTTACCCGTTCTATCATATGTTCTTGCCCCGTGGGTAATATAATTTTCAATTTTTCAACGTCATTATCAACACCTCGTGTAACTGAAACAAGTTTAGCAATGGTACCGTTGACAAGACCTAATGTAACATCAATATTTCTTCTAATCATGATTTGCACTCCTGTTTTAACAATTACGACTCTTGCAAGTCCCGCCGTTCGGGAGCTATCCTCGTCATTATTGTTTGGTACCTTTGACACCTTTTTTTTCAAATACGGTGCACAATTCGTTGTATCATGAGCAATCAAATGTATTTCTTCGGATGGAAATCGACTCAGCATTGCAGCGTTCAAAACATCACACTGAACACATGTGGGAAGTAAACACACCGTATTAGATCCTACATTAAGCATGTAATCACTTAATTCCTTTAATCGGTCATTACAATTTGTCGCTTTGAAATTTAATTTCCTCGTTTCTAAAAGCTTTGTATCCGAAGCGGTCACTACTCCAGTGCGAATTCTCGACAAGATCTCTTTGTAAATATTATCACCCTGCTGTCGCATGTTTATTCTCAATTCGTCATAGCTAAACAAGGCAGACCATAAATTATAAGAACCTAATCCTCTGTAGGCGCTTGGCGCTCGGAGAAGAAGGACGGCCTATGGTGCGAGTGAGGCCCATAGGTGGCGTCGGTTAAGTAGGAGTTCGGGACTAAGGGACCACGGGAAGTCGCCGTGGGTGAATCGGTTAGGCGGCTGGCCAGCACGCGGACGGCCCGGGTTCGAATCCCGGCACCGCGGCTTTCCCTTTTTTCCGGCTCCTACAGTTCAGAAGTGGGATCGACAGCGCTCTGCGGTGAGGTCACACTTGGTGTCAAGATTCGAGATGGTGGAATCCTCGATCTTGTCGTTGTGTCGCCAAGTGACGCTCCTGGGGAGATTGTGGGGTGCCTCTCGCGCTGACGTGTCCGGTTCCGCATTGGTTGGGAATTTTGAGGAACGCGGCCGGGGACGGGCCGCAATTGTCAGGATGGCCGAGCTGTAGGCGCTTGGCGCTCGGAGAAGAAGGACGGCCTATGGTGTGAGTGAGGCCCATAGGTGGCGTCGGTTAAGTAGGAGTTCGGGACTAAGGGACCACGGGAAGTCGCCGTGGGTGAATCGGTTAGGCGGCTGGCCAGCACGCGGACGGCCCGGGTTCGAATCCCGGCACCGCGGCTTTCCCTTTTTTCCGGCTCCTACACCTCCAACATTTTTCTCCATACTCTTATTAGATAATTGTATAAAAGCAGGTTCTTCGTGAACAGGAGGAAGTTGTAATAAGTCACCAAATAACAGAATAGGTATTTTTCCGAACCAAGCATCATCTGAATCTGCAGTATCAAATATTTCTGTAAGTCGTAGATGTATGTACAGGAAAGTTACGTTAGAAACCATCGATATTTCATCGATAATTACTAAAGCAACATTTTTTAATTGATCTCGTACAATTTGAAGGGCTGCATCGCTAAGTTGCCTATACTGGGCTGTATGTCCATGTTCTACAGGTAATTGAAATAATCGGTGTATGGTAAGACCTTCGATATTAAAAGCTGCGATTCCAGTAGGAGCAGTTACTGCTGTGTCTTTTCCGATACTCTCCTTGATCCACTGTCTGATAGTTTTTATTAAAAAACTTTTCCCAGTGCCACCTTCTCCACTGACATAAAGTCTAAGAATGTTATCGTTAGACGTCAAGGACTTAGTAACTTTATCAAATATCCGCTTCTGATCATGGTTCAATTCCGAAATCATTTCTTGAAGATCACCACAGTCCAATTTTTTTTCCGTGTCTTTAAAGTCTTTCATGGCACCAACAGTTTCAATGGGGACACACTCTAAGGGGTGATCACCTTGATCATTTTCTTCTTGTTCTACAGTATTCAACACGTTCTTTTCAATTTCTTCCTTTATATGATCACGCGCTTCTCGAATATCCGTTATTCGTTCGTGATACTGAACTGCATCTGTCAATTGTGATGATTCTAGCGACAAAAAAGATTCCGCATATGTGTTAAATCCATTTTTCAATTCGTCGGTGTTTCTCCAAGGTTGGAATAATAATAATAATGAGAAATAATAATTCTCAGGTTGGGTTTGAACATTGTACTTATAATGATTGATAAGATATCCTCTTTGCCTTTTTTTCAAAAACAAAGATGCACGGATTTCATAGTATTCAGTTTTTTCAGACGGTCTAATTTTAGTAACGTCATACCACATAGCAAAATCGTATAGATGCATAGATTCTAATTCCTTGGGTCTGTTAGGATAGTGATCATCTATGAGGGATGGACAAAATATGTCTGTGGATTCACCTTCCAGATCCTCAATCTCTTTGCGAGTTTTCAATTTCCTACTTCTCAGTATATTTACATCTAACCATCTAATAGTAGTACTGGAGTCAGTGCCATACAATGATAATCCTAAAAGAGTATCAGCGCATTCAGGCGCTCCACATTCTCTATGATTTAGCATGCGCATTCCAAGGTTGCACAGCAGACTAGCTAATGACTTAGTAGAAGTGATTGCTGCCAAAGTGTCCGTAGCGTAACTTTTTTCCGGCTTTGACACGTACTTAGTACAGTAACATGTTACCAACCCTGTCTTTTCTCCAATATATTGTATATCCATGTTACCTCTCCAAACCGTGAGAACGGGAGCATTATAATCATTGATGCGTACTTCCTGTGTTGAACGTGGAAGATCATAGAGTCTACCTTTTGCTTTCAATTGTTTTCTAGCACCTATAGAAACAGCTACATCCCTTATTACCAAAGTATCTGTAACTGGACGTGGAAATGAAAATCTACATACTTTACGGAAGGAATTTTTAGTTTTTTTGTTGCGTAGACAATAGCTATTGCATTTATGCATTTGATGTGCAATTACACGACTATATAATTTTGGCGACACATGCGGTGAGGGCAATCTGCAAGTGACGTATTTCCTAATGAATCGTGCTACATCTTCCTTCGAAGATTTATCGATTATAGGAGCATCTTCAATCCAAATTAAAAGATGAAAATGTTGTGATCCTCTGCTTTGATATTCTCTGCGCCAAAAGTAATGTGTCACCTTGCCAATCGGATTGTCGGGCGAACAAATGAAATCCAGCATAGCGTGGAATGCATTACCTATAAATCGAGCAGTTGAAACAGGATCAGAAGCAATGAGTTCGTTCGGGGACATTTTAGCCACCGATGGGCCGTTTACTTCACGAAGATATTCTATTAAATCTGTCCATAGCCACTCACTTGGACTAAGCGTGAGGAACCATGTAGCTGGTCCATAATGGTGTATCATACAGTTCAAATCGTTTCTCGGTTTGCGCCAATACTGTGCTGTATTACGTAATCTGGAAAAAATAGTGTTCAAGTTCGTTTGTAGCTGATCTTTAGAGAGTTGCTCTAGAAAACCAGCAGCTGTGTATTTTTCACGTGGATTTACGACGTTCATTTTGTGAAAAATTCCAGCGTTCAATTGCCGCATATTGGTATCGTGTAATAAATGAAAAATATATTGCATGTTCAATCGAAATTGCGAATGCTTGGACATCAGTTTGGACTTAATGAATTCATGATCAGTCAAACGTACCAATCTTTCTTCATGCTGTCCATTCACCCCATAAAGATATAAATCTGGGAAACATTTCACATCTAAGTGTTCAGCACGATGGCCCAACGGAATGTCATGAACTTTAAGCATTTGATAGAGTGCGGTAGCAGATTCATTAACCCTTTTGTCATACATTGGATAAATCGTAAACTGATCATAATATGCATCAGATTGTGACATTTGCGTCAATAATGCACGTTTGATATTTTCATCGATATTAAGTATTTTACCGTCAACGTCCTCGATAACAACTTCTTCTTGAAATTCTGTATCTGGTAATTTGGCATTTAGCAATAAATCGTACGATTGTGGTAAAACAATTTCTGAGTACAGAGGATTATTGGCTTTCAACCATACTAAGGCATTCCATACTTTCTTCAAGTCAACTAACTTTTCCCAAACTATTTTAGATTTTGTTGGAATGCCTCGCACCAATATGTATAATTCATGATTTTGATTTAAAGGTTCAGTCGAAGGACAGATTTTTTTAAAATTTTCTTGTAACGGCAAAGGAAGGTGAAATGTTCTCCCCTTTACTTTTGGAAACATATGTTTATGTGGCATATTTTTACGCATTACTGTATCCATTCTCACAATCGTTTGAAACGGTTTAGCTCTTTGAATGAGAATTCGTTCGTAATCGTTCAACACTGCTATTTCTGGAATTGAACGTACATCAAGCTGATTTAAAATACATTTTGGTGGTATGGAATCGTTGCGAATTTTATCGTGACAATATCGGCAAATAAAATGCATGTCACCAACTTTGTATCCAATATGATTTAACAATGTTTGCATTACATTTCCCTTATATGTTCTTTTAGAAATATCAAACTTAAGAACCTCTCTTTTAAAACAGAGTTTCTCGCAGGAAACACACGGAATGCGTGGTGTGTCCATAGACCGCTTTGTGAAAGCTCTAAATGCTAAATAATATCGAGATATAATCTCTTCTTCGTTCAGGCTTATGTCAGTATTATTTTTTTGTAACGCTTCAGCTTCTTTCCGAGCTTGCAGTGTTATTCGTTCAAGTGTTTCAAGGTCATTATCGTTTAAGGCTTTGTCTAAATTATGTAATTGGTCTTTATAAATGCTCGCTATTTTGTATATCATTCTCTTCAAATGTCGTAAATCCGGAAAGTGAGGTGCCAAAATCTCAATGGCTAAAAAATTGGACTTACATACTTTAGGGTTTATGTAACAACCATGAGAATGACCAAGTTTTTCAGCATGCGTTTTATTAGAACAGCTACTGATATGGTTGTTCAACTTATGTACCTTTTTTAATGAGCATTCTAACAATCGTTTGAAGAAATCCTGTAAATTATTCAGAATTTCAACATCTTTTGTTTTACAAAGATAACTACAATGCCACGCTTGTGTCTTCTTCTTCGATTGTAATACAGGTAGAACGTTTATAGCTTTCCCTTCCGAATTCAGTATGATTGATTCAGAACCAGTGAAAGTATGGTACGAACTTTCCGCATAATATGATTCTGAAGAAGATGTATGTCCGGATTGTCCACACAAAGCATTAATCCTGTCATCAACTTCTAAACATTCTGCTGCGCGCGTTAAGGAAACTTCCACTTTTTCTTTACAATCTTTTAACAGTTTCCTGATTTTCAAAATGTACTTTTGCCGAATATGAAAACACCATTTTATTATACGCTCAGCTTCCAATCTACTTGCTTCTCCGGACGGCATGCTAATAATTTTTGAAAGTTTTCTGATATAAGTTTCTTTATTATTTTTGGTTGCTATATTGTTGTTTGTTACAGCAATATAACGATACTTTTTTATTATTTGCAAAACAGCACGACGTTTTGCTACTTTATTATAATCATCTCCTTTACGTATTTCATGATAATACACCTTCCGCTTTTTGGACATAACTTCTTTATTTAGCTGATAAATTTTTTTTCGCTTTCCGCATATCACTTCTTTATTTGCGTCATACTGCATTTTTTTATTTGTTAATATACCTTCTTTGTGTGCGATATAATATTCATAATTAGAAAGTTTTTTGTCTTTCTCGCCTTTTTTACAATCTTTGCCTTTTTTCATATTCCACTCCTCTTTCTTTGCTTTATAAACAGCTTTTCTTTTTAAACTAATTTCCTCTTTATTCCTTTTATAATAATCAGACACGTATTTCGTCCTATTTCTTGGTAGATATACTTTTTTACACTCTTTGCCTTGTTTCGTGTTACACTCCCCTTTCTTTTTTTTATTGACAGCTTTTTTTAAATTAATTTCCTCTTTATGTTTATTATAATAATCAGACATGTATTTCGTCCTATTTCTTGGTAGATATACATTGCTGATTTTTGGCTTCGCAACTAATGGGGAATCTGTCTGAATTACATTTTTTGTATATATGGTGCCTTCTTTGTCAATATCACTAAGTACTACATTTTGAAGTGGGGATATTTTATTATCTGTTTCGGTAGTAATGTAACTTTTACCGATTTTAAATGCAGGATCCTTTCCACAAGAAGGATTTTTATTAATTGTACTACCAATTGCAGATTCACATTCTTGCACAGAACGTGTCAATTGTTGATTCTGATTGCTTGGAAAATGTTCAATACTGTTGAGATAGGATTGGGAACGAAATAAAGCGTGCGCAGTTATTTTGAAGAAACGGTTCTCTGACCACGTGTTCACTGCGTTTATTCCTTGACTAAACATACGTCCGTTCGCTCTGATATTCATACGAGTTCTGAGACAGATACCTTCACACACACACACACACATTCCTCTCTCTCAGTGTTGCCACCTATACTAGCAGTGGCAGTACCAACTTGTGAAATTATCTCTCCAACACTCTCTCTTAATTTCGAAAGTTTGATTCTAAGAGAAATATAACATATCACACAACAAACCCATTCTTACAAAAAACAAACTTATTTGAGTTTAACGCTTTAGTAAATAAATCTGCGTATTGATATTCAGTCTTGCAATATTCTACTACTATTTCCTTATTTTTGATTAGCTCATGTATGAAATGGTATTTTACATCTATGTGCTTAGATCGTCTATTTACTACACCGTTTTTTATGAGTTGAATTGCACTTTGATTGTCTACTTTTAGTTTCACTTGATGTTCTTGATTTGTCAGTTCCTGTAACAGCGACTTCAGATAAAGTAGCTCTTTGCAGCACTCTGCTGCTGCGATGTACTCGGCTTCAGTTGTTGACAAGGCCACTATCGCTTGTTTTCTGGAGCACCAGCTTATTGGCCCTCCTCCATACATTATGATATAACCCGTGGTGCTCTTCCTGCTTTCCAAATCTCCTGCGTGATCCGCGTCACAATAAGCTTCTATGATGTTACTGTCAGTGCCCTTGCAGAATTGTATGCCTTGCGTAGACGTTCCATTTAGATATCTCAGCATCCTTTTAGCGTCCGTTACGTTGCACCCTTTCGGTTCGTTGATGTACCGACTTCCGTAATTTGTAGCATACGTTAGGTCTGGTCTTGTCCTACTAGAAAGGTACAGCAGGCTTCCGATAACCTCCCTGTACGGGAACGTGCACTCTTTTTGAGCAGTATTTCCCTCCGGTCCTTTTATTATTGGAGTGCTCACTGGTTTCGAGTCCTGCATTCTATACCGTTCCAGAATTCTTTTAGTATATTGCGTTTGTGTCAGTCTAATTTTTCCTTTTTTGATGCAAACTTCCATACCTAGAAAAACATTTGGATTTTTACAGACTTTTATTTCAAATACCTTTTCCATCTCTTCAAGCAGGTTATTCATTTGGTTTATATCTTTTCCCAGGAGTATGCCATCGTCCACATAAATACCTAAAATTAACTTATTATTACTGTGTTTAAATATGCATTGTTCAGTCTTTAATTGTTCGAGCTTTCTTTCTTTAAGAAACTGTGTGAGCTTTTCATTCCATTTTAGCGGAGCTTGCTTTAGCCCGTAGAGTGCCTTATTTAGTTTGCACACTTTGTCACCATAGTCGTACCCTTCTGGTGGTGACATATAAATATCCTCATCTATGTGCCCATATAAAAAAGCTGTCTTTACGTCAAACGTTATTATTTCATACCCACGTGTAGCTGCTAGTGCAAATAGCACTCTGAGTGAGCTATTACCAATTACAGGGCTGAATGTTTCAGTATAATCTATCCCGCTCTCCTGTTGACAGCCTCTGACAACTAGCCTCGCCTTTTTCTCTCCGTTCTCCTTTTCTTTAAAAACCCATCTGCTCGTTAACAACTTTCTGTCTTTTACTTCGGCTCTGTCTATTATCTTCCAAGTGTTGTTTTTTTTAAGAGACTTCTTTTCCTCCTCTATGGCATTTGTCCATTCTGCTTTTTCTGTACCTGTAGTAGCCTCATTATACGTTAATAATGCAGCATAATCATCAAATCTCTTTGGTGGATTCCTTGTACGGGTTGATCTTCTTTCTTCTCTTCTTTGTTCCACTTGTTCAGTTTCTCCGTGTTCGTTTTGCTCTTCTGTTTGTTGTCTGATCACTTGTTCTGTCGAACCCTCCGGGCCTTCTTCTGCTTCTTGCATGTCTCCCCTGTCTTCTTCTTCGTTGTCGTTTCTATCAGTGTTTTCTTCTTCGTGTTCACTTATTATTCTTATCGTCGCGTTATCTTCATTTTGGGTGAATTTAGTCTTTTCACATGTTTCCTCGTTGACTTTTACATTTCTTTCAACTTTTATTTTTCGTTTTTCGGCATCCCATAATCGATAACCATTTGGTGCATATCCAACGAGAATGTATTTCTTACTCCTCTCATCCAACTTCTTCAGAGGTTCTGAGACTTTGGCAAATGCTGTGCATCCAAACATTTTTATATCTTTGAGGTTAGGTTCCCTCCGATTCCACGCCTCAGCCGGAGTCGTGTCCAGCACGCTTGTTGGACTCCTGCTTAACAGGTAGGTCGCCGTGTAGGCGGCCTCCCCCCACATTTCTTTTTCTAACCTCGAGTCTATTATTAAGGCTCTCGTTTTTTCAATTAATGTTCTATTGAGTCTTTCAGCTCTTCCATTCAGCTGTGGTGTATATGGGATTGTTCGATCAAGCTCAATTCCTTTTAACCTACACCAATCTGCTAGATTCTTATTAATGTATTCTCGTCCGTTGTCACATCTTAGTTTTGACAGATGCAGATTCCATTTGGCCTCGACTGCATTTATGTACTCCTTCACCTTTTCGGTGACCTCGCATTTGGTTCTCAGAAGATATATTACTGCAAAGTGTGTAAAATCATCCAAGAACGTTAGCATATACCTTTTACCATCCCACGTGTTTGGTCCTATAGGACCACATACATCTGTGTGCACCAACTCTAGTGGTCGCGTTGCCCTTGTTCTGTCATTTCTAAAGGATTCTCTTGAATGTTTTGCTTTACAACAGGTTTCACAGATTTTACCAAATTTATCAAGGTCAGATTTATTTATATTCATACCTGCAGATATATCAAGTAGTTTTCTCATATCGTTTATGTTTAGGTGCCCCAATCTTCGGTGCCATTTCTCAACTGAGCCTTCCGATGCAGCCATGTATGAGGATTCCTTTCGTTTGCTTCCTAGATCTATTTCATATAAGCCCTTTTCGTTTTTTCGTCCTACAATCTCCGTTCCGTTTTTCTCAATTTTTACTGTATCCCCTAAGAAATTCACTTTTCCTCCAGTTTCTGTTATCGCATTCACTGATAACAGATTTGCTGTCAGATCAGGAACGTATACCACGTTTGTCAAGTTGCACTGTCGGAGTTCACATTTTCCGACTCCTTCAGCATTCATGGTTTCGTCCATCTTTGCCACCTCTATTTTTGTATTAATCTTTTGCATGTTTGTTATTAGGCTGCTATCATTCACCATATGTGACGTCGTGCCTGAATCCACTATCCAATTGTTAGTGCTCGTGCCTCGTGCTAGAAAAGAGATCAAGTTACTTTTCATATTACCTTTGTTCCTGTTTCTAAAGTAACAGTCCTTGTCTTGGTGATTATTCTTTTTGCAGATACTGCACGATGCTGGACTCCCTCTTACAGACTTGGGGCATTTTGACGCGAAATGTCCATAGCCTTCACAATTGAAGCATTTCTTTTCTTGATCATTATTATTTCTGCTTGTTTTTTTACAATTTCTTGCAATGTGCCCCATGCCATTACACTTGAAGCACTTCACTTCTGACGTTTTTAACGCAACGGGTCCCTCCTTCTCTTCCGAGTTTTTATTTCTTGACTCTTCCGTTGTTAGTCTTGCTATAAGATTTTCCAAGGTTCTTTGTGTGGTTTCTGTAGATTCCCATGCACTAACAAAGTGCTTGTAACTGTCAGGAAGTGAGGTTAGGATCTTGGACACCAGCATACTGTCCGTTACCTTAGTATCAAGTGCATTCAATCTAACCGCTATGTTCTCAAGCTTGCATATGTGTGTCGACAGCTCTGTATTCTCTGTGAATGAATAACCAAAAAATTCCTGCAACAGATTACATTTTAATTGCTCATTGTCTCTCTGATACACCGCATGTATCCTGTTCCACATGTCCATGGCTCTTTCACAGGACATTATATGAATCACAACTTTTTTGTCCAAGGTTAGCACTATAACCTTCTGTGCTTGAGCATCCTTCTTTGTCCATGCTTCGGTTGTCGGGTTCGGACCTGGTTCCAGCACGTTTTGGTACAGGTTATTTGCTTTTAATAAAATTGTTACCTGGAATTTCCAGAATTGGAAATTTTCTGGCCCCTTCAGTTTTTCGACTTGGTGAAGTTCATCATTTGTAATTTTTTGTTCCATTTTTACGAACCTTTACTTCTTTCCTTTATCTAATATTTTTACTGAGAAATAAACCTTCCTCTCAATATTTATTTTTACAAACTGCGCTTATTACTGGGCCCATAACCTGTTGAGATAGGATTGGGAACGAAATAAAGCGTGCGCAGTTATTTTGAAGAAACGGTTCTCTGACCACGTGTTCACTGCGTTTATTCCTTGACTAAACATACGTCCGTTCGCTCTGACATTCATACGAGTTCTGAGACAGATACCTTCACACACACACACACACATTCCTCTCTCTCAGTGTTGCCACCTATACTAGCAGTGGCAGTACCAACTTGTGAAATTATCTCTCCAACAAATACTATTAGATTGAAACATTTGGAGCAAATGTTGTCGCATCAACGCATGTTTGTACGTTACTTTGTCTGGTAATATATTGAATAATAACGAGACAGCAAATGCAATCGCAAAAACTCCGCAATCCCGAGTGTTAGCTTGAGTTTGTACACGTGGAAATTCAATAAATTCTTCGTCAATTGTACCGTCATGTTTGTTCAAAAAAGGGTATAACTTCTCAAGAAAAATTTTATGATGATTATGCAATTTCGAGAAATTAAGAGAATCATAAATATAAACTCTTCTTTCATCATGTTTATAGAAGCTACAAACCCAATGTCCCCCTGCATTCCTTCCAATTTTTTCGCTTTGGTGCAAAATCTGTATATGATCCTGATATTCAGGAACTGGTTGAATTGTATCAAGCAATTGAATTCTCCACGTCTCGCGTGGTTTATAATTAGAGTTAGCTTCTAATAATTTATGAAAATATTCGATATGATCATCTGTTAACCATTCGCCATTAATGATAATTTGCACATTATTAACACTGAGCGGTAAGATATTAATACTACGATTAATTACAGACATGACGAATTATACTTTTATTTATATATATATATATATATATATATATATATATAATATAATATAAGATGATTTGGTTATGATATATATAAGCGTAGCGGTTATATGCGCTCGCGGATGACCAACTTTATTGAAAGTGGTTATACTCGAGATAAAGCGCACTGCAGCCTATCGAGTGATGTTGTAAGATAAGGCGCGTAAGTATGCAGCCAATAAAGTTTACTCGGAATAGCGCACAGCAGCTACTTGAGTGTACTTTATGTATATTTGGAATACTCCAACCTATAAAAAAACCAGAAATTTGTAATAAACACTAATATCATACGTATTATTATAAATAAATGTAAAGGTCACTTACCAAATATAATATTTTTACTTTTGTTTCTCTTACTAACCGTTACTAGTCGTTCTTCCAAGGGTCTTGATACTAAAAAGATACATATTTCTTTAAAAAAATTAGCAAAAATCTGCGCAGACTATTATTTAACACGTGTAATGAAACAACAATAACCTATTCGTTAAAAATATGTTCGTTTCATTATGCGTACAGCTTAATTAACAATAATGTCTGTATACATGTAATGAAACAATAACCTATTCGTTAAAAATATATTTGTTTCATTATGCGTATGCACGTAATGATATACACGTAATCTGTATACACGTAATGAAACAATAACCTATTCGTTGAAAATATGTTCGTTTCATTATGCGTACAGCTTAATTAACAATAATGTCTGTATATATGTAATGAAACAATAACCTATTCGTTAAAAATATATTCGTTTCATTATGCGTATGTACGTAATGATATACACGTAATCTGTATACACGTAATGAAACAATAACCTATTTGTTGAAAATATGTTCGTTTCATTAGGTGCACAGCTTAATTAAAAATAATAATAATAAAGCACACTTACATTTTCGGACGCTGGGACCATAGACCAGGTATAGAATAATAGACCTCTCACTCTATTGCCTTCGGTGCTCTAGAACCCCATTACCATTTCCGTGTCCCAACCAACGTTAACGGCTAAGCATGAAATAAGAGTGCAGCGCTATAAGCGGTAGGAATGAAAGTTGAAATAGCAGTGACAATTTATATACAAGATGTTCCGATGTCAAATTAATACAGCATTTTTAAAAGGCAAATAAAAATTTCTTCATTTTTGTATCAATCAGCAACTTTACAGACCCATATAACGGAGACGTATTGTATCTGCACTGCTATCTTATAATTGACTAATAAATTATTTGCGGACATGTGTTTATATTAACTTTTTCAACTTTTCAATTTTTTTTCAACTGTAAATTTAACCGTGTAAAAAGCCTTGTTATAACTTCGCTTTATATGATATTATATATAAATATATGTATATACGTTCTCTTTACATTATATATATAATGTTACTTAAGGATGTATTGAACCTATTTTCAAAATAGTTCCAAGTTGATGAAAATTCGTGAGATTGTTCTTTTTAACCTTCCTGATATGCTCCAAAAATTTTAAACGAATTCACTAAACGGTTACTGAGTTATAACGATTTTAATTTTCACTGATTTTACACGTACTCTTATGGAAAGAGACGATCTTGACGAATAAATCATCTGAAAAAATGTTGAAGAAATAGTACCAATGTTTTAAATTTTTTTGTACATGCAGTATATGGGTAGATGAAAATATCTGCCGAGTTTCAATTGATTTCTCTACACCGTTTTAAAGTTATTTTAGTTATATAGTCTGATATTTAGGTTCTTTGTAACGGTTATTCAGAATAAAGGTTCTTCATAACTCTTTCAGTCAGAACCTTTATATAACAGTTTGAAACAGTTATTTTCGAACCTTTTCAAGCCCTGCTGTTGGGCATCGGAAAATATTATTCGAGAAATTCGATTTTGATAAAATGTAAATTTTCCACTTTGAACATCTTTTGAGTTCAAACAGTAATAGTTATTATTCGGTTGCTTGTTACGTCAAATTATTTTATGAACCCTTGCGATTACAACGATATAAGTTATTACTGTATTATTAGACGCAACCCCAGATGCAATTTTTTCTCACTAGACTGTTTCGAGTTTCGAAAATTTGATTGTTTGGTCCACCCTACTACCCATACCGACAAATGAATGTATATATATATATATATATGTTTAATATTTAATATATATTTAATATAAATTACTTGCTATACAGTTACTATCTGTATCTGTGTGACTATCTAAAATAAATAAAAAATGTATTTCTTTATAATTATTACCAAGATGTTTAAAAAAAAGTCATTTGAATTTCAAGGTCAAAGTGTCGATGAATAAGAATTATTTAAAAACGCAAAATAATGAAAATGTACTCATATCGTCAGAGTTTTAAATTGACAAATTATCTGGAAGCCTGCGAGAGGGAAGGTATGATCATTTATTAAAAGTATTAAAATAATTATTTTTTTTAAATATTAAATTTTTTTTGTACAGGCAGTATATGGGTAGATGAAAATATCTGCCGAGTTTCAATTGTTTTCTCTACACCGTTTTAAAGAAATAAATTATAACTTGAGAAAATTGTGAATTCTGAGCATTTTCACTGCCAAAAGTTTAGCAAATAATGCTTGAGAAAGCATTTGTAAAGTGAAAAATACCTTCCCAGGATTAAAAATAAGACTCCAACTGTCGTTCGAATTCCATACATCTAGATTTACTATGCGTAAGACGTAGCTGTTCAAGTATTTCAACTTTGGTCTGATATTGTACGTCCAATACATCCTTAACGCGAAACGTAATGAAGAATTTCAATCGATAGATCGATATTCACTAAATACTTACTGTTATGATGATGCTCTGGCATTGTCGAACGTTTCGAATGTTTAACTAGTGTAACGTCCGGTTGTCCGGGGACTACTGGTACGCTTCAGGTTCTCGAGAGGAGAGCGGCGTCCCCTCGAGTATAGGATAGGTGGGGGTTCGTTGTCAGAGTTAAGGAGTAAAATCCAACTTAAACTTAACAATGTCTTTATTCAAAAATAACACTTAATTCTAATAATGATTATAATATTGCTTACGACTACGATTATATATGTGTTTTTTATGTTTTTTGGGTTTTTTATGTTTTTATTTATGCTAATTGCGCTAATATATGTTAAATATGTGAATATAAGTATATGCTTCTGTAGTAAGCTCGGCCGCTGCCGTTGCCGGAGCGGTTCCCGAAACTTTTGACAGAGTTCGTATTTTATGCTTCTGCTGTGAGGGCGGCCGCTGCCGTTTCCGGAGCGGTTCCCGACACTCGTGGCAGGGTTTGAATTCTAGTGTTCCGTAGACCTTGCCTTCACTAAGAAGTTAAGCTGCTGCCTACTAATAGGAGCAACGCTTGAAACCTCCGTGAAAACAAAGTTCTCAACCTTGAATGAAAGATCCAGAAAGGAGCTCTAAGTACCTTTGTACACTGAGAACCAGTCGCTGCCGTTTCCGGAGCGTGCTGTAATTCTGCTGGATAGTACTCAAGCTGCCTCTAGGAACTAGCATTCGTTGGTCGCAGGGACGTTGATTGTATTCGAATGAGCGCGCTCGGTGCTGCGCACGCCTCCTTTTATACTAGAAAATTGGCGGGCTGGCGCATGCGCAGTATGTCTGTTTTCGTTATTTTGTATTTTTCTCGCTTAATACATATTATTATGTGTTGCTCTTTTGGCAGTATGTCTAATTAATTATTCTTAACATTTCTATAATATTTGCTTCTCTAATATTTGCTTAGATTATAATTTATATCTTAAAGTATATACAATGCTTGTGCGCGGTAACATAGGTTGGCTCTGCGGTAATGTAGTACAGTTCTACTTTATCGACGGTCGGTAATTATCGGTTCGAGTCCCCGTGGGACGTTACACTAGCATCTGGGCCACCTTCAGCTTGTTGTGGTTCTTCTTCGCGTCTTCAGACAGGGATCGGCGGCTTATGGAGGGGGAAATACCTACAGGAGGCTCCTGTAGGTATTTCCCCCTCCATCAGCGAAGCTAACTAACGTATCCCTGTCTTCAAACGATCAGTAAATATCATCATGTCGAAGCAAGACAATGTAAGTAGTAGAATTACTATTTTCATATATACACTTACTGACAAAAGTTAAGAAACAAAATAATCGTTTAGGATGTACTGTATATTCTTCATCTTCTGAGATACATACATTAGAACCAAAATTAGCACAAAGAGATAACATTTCATACGTCAATATACAATAAATGTTTTTTCGAATATACGCGTCTAAAGACTACAATTAATTTTGGTCGCAGAAACGAAACACACGCCTTGTGACAAAAGTTAAGAAACATACGTGACAAAAGTTAAGAAACATAATTTATAATCACTTTTAACAACAAATTGACTTGTTTTTCGCGGTCTACCGGTTCCTGCCGCCGTTTTAATAGTTCTGTGTTCTTGAAAACGTTTTATAATCTTCGTGATAACGCAACGATTCACACCAAACACTTTTGCAATGTCAACTTTTCTCTGGCCTTCTTTAAACATTTTAACTATTCTTTCTTTCACGGTTTCAGCTAAATGTTGCCTTTTTGCCATATTCAATCCAGGTTATAATACAAACCACTTTCGATGATATCAGGAAGGAGACTGACCGACGGTCAGTGACCGTTTCCACACATGTTTGTTTACATTGCGAGCTTGACTTATTCGAGAAGTACACATGTTTCTTCACATTTGTCACAAGGCGTGTGTTTCGTTTCGGCGACCAAAATTAATTGTAGTCTTTAGACGCGTGTATTCGAAAAAACATTTACTGTATATTGACGTATGAAATATTATCTCTTTGTGCTAATTTTATTTCCAATGTATGTATCTCAGAAGATGAAGAATATACAGTAAATCCTAAACGACTATTTTGTTTCTTAACTTTTGTCAGTAAGTGTATACTCGTAGCAGATTATTATTATTATTCATATATTCATATATATATACTCTAGTCCTGTTATCTGTATTCGTTAGTTTTATTCGTGAGACATTTATTATAAATATTATAAATATGAAACACATCTGAGTTAAAATATGCTTCTATGTATCCAATATGTTCTTGTTGTATTACTTGTTGTACAGTTACGGTCTACGTCCACTGACATTTAACGTGGACAAAGTAGTTTACATGTTCGTTTACGTTCAACTCAGATATGTTTGATGTTTCTAATTGATAGTGTTATAAGTTAGAATATGCTTCAACGTGACTAATATGTCTCCTTGTGGTATTACTTGCTATACAGTTACTATCTACTTCCACTGATAGTTAATTTATGACTTTCTTTCTTCTATCACACGCCGCTTTTATGAACTTTTCATCTTTTTTTACTAATTAATTGTTTATTATTTTTTTAGAATACACAGGAGGCCGCCCTACTGTCTAGTAAGTTTTATTATGATGATAAACTTACAGAAGAATTAATTAATTAATAAAAAAATTGTATATATACACTTATTTTAATTTATTTTTTAGATTCTGAGGAAGATATAACAATGGCGACTGCCAGTGGTAGCCAATCGGCTGCCGTGGTGGCAGCCACAACAACCGCGCCGCCGCCGCCGCCACAGCAGCCTGCACAAGGCCCGGCCACGGCATATGGTATTAATGCTTAATACTTTAATTAAATAAAAAATTGGTAGAAAATTAATCATTGCAGAATTTTATTGAAACAAGTTTAAAAATTAAGATAAATTTTCATATAAATGAACCAGATTTGAGCATTAATTATTTACATAACAGATAAAATAAAAGTGACTCTAATTATTTTATTTTACTGATTACAGAAAGATATGCAACCCGGCGGCACAACAGGAGTGGCTGGAGGGTGAGGGCCCAGCAAAAGCACTGGGCCGCCCTCCACCTGGCTCGGGAGCAGGCAAAAAGCATACGGGATCAGGCATCTATGCTGAAGGCCCTGATCCTGGAGCAGTGCCGTGGCTGGGGCCGTGGCCGTGGTCGCGGTCGTGGCCGTGGTCGCGGCAATAATTAATTAATTATTTTATTTATAATCAATTAATTAATTACATAAAATAAACAAATAATTTCTAACATAATTATTTTAATACTTTGAATAAAAAATCATACCTTCCCTCTCGCAGGCTACCAGATAATTTGTCAATTTAAAACTCTGACGATATGAGTACATTTTCATTATATTGCGTTTTAAAATAATTCTAAGATCATTCATCGACACCATGCCTTTGCATTATACCTTGCCTTTGACAGACGTACAGCTAAGCATTTTAAAATAATTCCAACATCATTCATCAAATAATTTGTTTGTCAATTTAAAACTCTGACAATATGAGTACGCTTTCATTATTTAACGTTTTTAAATAATTCTTATTCATCGACACTTTGACCTATCCTGGCCACGCCAAATATTTGACTTCCAGGCCGCGAACATCTAGGGAAATATCTTTCCACCTTCGTTGTTTCACTACTATCGTGATCGAACAAATGTAATTTTGCAACAAGAATTTGTTTGGAACCAGTTATATTGAATTTTTCATTATGTTTGAATTTGAATTATCACAATTGTTGCAAGGATCTTTCAGATTTTTCCATCCTGTGAAATTGTGGTTTATTATATCCTTGATATTCAATGACTTTTTTTTGAACATCTTGGTAATATTTATAAAGAAATAATTTTTTTATTTATTTTATATTATACATATACATGAAATTGTGCTTGTTTCATTTGCTCGTGCAGCAGGGTTATTTTCTCTTTCAGCTGTTGAAATAATTCTCATCGTCTGCATCGTTAACTGAAATATGACACAATTACTAATTATTTATAAATTATCACACATGTCAAGATTGTGACGAAGTCACGTCACGCGGACCGCGCGAGCGCGCAAAATCAAAACAAAGGGCGAGGTTCATAGGTATATAGAAACTCTAAATTAAAAATAGTTTGCTAGTATAAAAAAATATCTGTCAATTTAAATGCAATTTGTTACAATACATTATTTTGTAAATACACGGTATTTCCAGGAACTTATGCCAAAGAAAATGATTCTCTGTCGAACCTTCTCTGGACAATTCTGCGACTCTATATATAAATATTACAAAATTTTTGTGACTTACCTTGTTAATTGATTGAGACAATACTTCTGTGTCCTAAGTGGGATAAAAAATCGTGAGATTTCAAATTTGGACAACTTCGCACGTTATGATATGAGCGATTAACATTTGGCAAGTTATAATTCAATAGTATATAGGTATATATGTACAATGACGGACAACGATCCCTGTCGAATGATCTCGAGAGTCGACGAACGAAACGTGTGTACTGTGTAGCTTCTTCGATTTTATTTTATTTTACTTTATTTTACTTTATTTTACTTTATTTTACTTCACTTCACTTCACTTCACTTCACTTCACTTCACTTCCCTTCATTTTATTATTATCTTTATGTACTGGCAGCTCATTTTGATTTCACATCTTTTTTTAATTTTGTAATTATTATTATCTTCTATTTTTGTGATTTCATGTACTTGGCGTAATTTTTTTAATTCATTGAAGTTTTTGAGGGGATCTCACTTCTTTTTTCAAAGATTAATTGTACTATTATTTGTAAATTCATATTAATACACAAGTATTAATTGTTTATTTATCCTGAATGCATGGAAAATCTTCCAGACGATTAGATCGAAACATTTGGGTCAAATGTTTACGCATTAATATTTACTTACTTATTTATAATAATTTTTAAACAATTTGGTTATACACGGTAGTATATAGTTGTAATATGTTGTCATTTCATTTTCTATAAAATTCTGTACAATCGTTACAAGAATCGGTTCTGTAACCGCTTTGGAACTTATATTGAACCTAAAAAATAAAAATTATTGAATCGGTTCTACAACCGGTTGGAACTTATATGGAACCTAAAAAATAAAAGTTATAGAGCTATATAGGAACCGTAACTAATACTTACATAGTCTGATATTTAGGTTCTTTATAACGGTTATTCAGAATAATGGTTCTTCATAACTCTTTCAAGAACCTAAATCTTTATAATAACGGTTTCAAGCCCTGCTCAACAGTGAAATATAAAAATATATAAGGGTATAAGGGTAAAGGGTAAAAGTTATAACGGTATATAAGGGTAAAGGGTGTAAGGGTAAAGGGTGTAAGGGTAAAGGGTGTAAGGGTAAAGGGTGTAAGGGTAAAGGGTGTAAGGGTAAAGGGTGTAAGGGTAAAGGGTGTAAGGGTAAAGGGTGTAAGGGTAAAGGGTGTAAGGGTAAAGGGTGTAAGGGTAAAGGGTGTAAGGGTAAAGGGTGTAAGGGTAAAGGGTGTAAGGGTAAAGGGTGTAAGGGTAAAGGGTGTAAGGGTAAAGGGTGTAAGGGTAAAGGGTGTAAGGGTAAAGGGTGAAAGGGTAAAGGGTGTAAGGGTAAAGGGTGTAAGGGTAAAGGGTGTAAGGGTAAAGGGTGTAAGGGTAAAGGGTGTAAGGGTAAAGGGTGTAAGGGTAAAGGGTGTAAGGGTAAAGGGTGTAAGGGTAAAGGGTGTAAGGGTAAAGGGTGTAAGGGTAAAGGGTGTAAGGGTAAAGGGTGTAAGGGTAAAGGGTGTAAGGGTAAAGGGTGTAAGGGTAAAGGGTGTAAGGGTAAAGGGTGTAAGGGTAAAGGGTGTAAGGGTAAAGGGTGTAAGGGTAAAGGGTGTAAGGGTAAAGGGTGTAAGGGTAAAGGGTGTAAGGGTAAAGGGTGTAAGGGTAAAGGGTGTAAGGGTAAAGGGTGTAAGGGTAAAGGGTCTAAGGGTAAATGGTGATAGGTGTAACGGTATATAAGGGTATATAAAGGTATAAGGGTATATGGGTATACGGGTATATAAGGGTGTAAGGGTATATATAAGAGTATAAGGGTATAAGGGTAGGTACATAAGAGTATAGGGGTATATAAGGGTATATACTCTGCGGAATGATCCCGAGAGTCGACGAACGAAACATGTGTGCGAAACTGATAGGTGTGTGTGTAACGCGTAATATACGTATTTGGTTGACGAAACTTATTTGGTTGACGAAATTTTCGACTGGAGAAGAAAAATTTTTCTTACCAGAAATGACATTTCCATGAGACGATATTACGATATCTCTAGCATGCGTGGACCGATTTTATTGAAATTGGTCTTATTCGAAAGCTGATATGCGGTTTACATAAGAAAAATGCCTTTAAATTTAGAAAATATTGCAGGCGTAATAAGATATAATGAAATAAGTGTCAGAATGCCTCCGCGACGAGTAAAGATACACGGTAGCGGCAGGGACAGTTCGATCGACATATACAGGGTGTTTTTTTTTTTTTCATGTACTTGGCGTCGAGACGCTACCGCGTCTCTAGATAGCTATATGCGCAGCGCTAGACGCACAGTGTCTCTATTACGCCACGACCCGCTATCAAAAACCCTGAGATTATCGAATCTCAATAACGGCTGATCCGATTAGATTTTGAATGGTCTTAATGGATAGCTTGGGTTTGATTTACACAAGAAAAGTGTCTTTGTTTTGGTCCTACGTGCTTTATGAGCTGAGATATTTCAATGCAAAGTTCCAATTTGACGAATTTCACGTTCTTAAGAATTAAGTAAGCATCGTCAACGTCAAGTGTAGGCAAGAGGGGAACATGAAAGGGAGAGGAAATGTCTCCAATATGCGCGTCGTTCATTGGATGAAGGTTTCGGCACTTTCGGCCAATCGCGTAACAAACTTTTGTCACGTGACAGACAGACAGAGAGCACATCTGTGGAGATAAACGTAACCTCGCTAGTGTCAAACAATCATAACCTGCGAAGTGTCAAATAAGAAAACTTGTCAAAATTGTTGAAATGTCACGAGTTTCTACACTATTTAGGACACTGAATTATTGTCTCAATTAACAAGGTAAGTCGCCAAATTTTTTAATAGACTATTTATGTAGAGCTTATAGAAACGTAGGAGATGTTACGTCCTGAAGGGACTTTTCCGTAGATCACCCTGAGCGGTTAGAGTAAACTAGTGGGTTCTTGCTCTTATCAAAGTGCTGAAGCACACCTTGACTATACTTACCAAGGGAAAGGAGGATAATAGGGGATTAAATATATATGTGCAACGGGTTTAAAGGAAAATCAAAGATACCAAGTACAGTATTGTCTCCGTATGTACTCGGTTTGGTGTACACGATACGGGTTACTCGCTATCCCCACCACTTCTGGCTCACCCTTGTCTGGCGAAGGTGAGAGCGAGATGGAACGAGAGCGAGCGAGAGCCACTGAAAGCGAGCGAGGACGGTACGAGACAGACGACGCGTTAATGTTTTGTCTCGGTCCGTCTTTCGGGCACCGTGACACTCCGTCCTTTGCGTGCGCGACGGGCGTGCGCGATGGTCGCAAGCAGTTACGGTGACCACGGGAACCGCTTCGCAATATCTTGACGCAGGCCTGGCTCAAGTCTTTTTTGTGCCCTAGGTGATCATGAATTACTATCGGCCGTTCGTATTCCCGCGGACTTGACGCGGAGTCGCGGTCGCGGTATCTAGACGGCTCCCTGGCCCGTCGTGACTTCCTATCTCGAGCTCCCGAAATTGATTGATTCCCCGAGGTCCCGCGATCGAGCTCCAAGCCTCGCACTCCCTATCCCGAGCATGGGGGAAATCGCCCCGTCAGGCGTTATCCTGTTGCAACTTCCCTTGCTCCATGCTCCGGAATCTAGGGCCCGGATCATCGGTGGTCACGTTGTGCCCACGCCGACGGATTCCGCGTTCGCCGACCTACTAACCCGCGCGTTGCGGTTCCGCTGAATCGCTGATGGCGAAATGGAAGGCGACGCGGGGACAGTAAGCACGGAATGGACCTGAAGGGCCCATGTAACACCTCCCCACTTAGACATGAAATGGTCTCGAGAGGCCACTTCATGTACACGTGCGTAGCTGTCGTCGGGTACGCCTTACACGATTGCTTAAAATTATGATTAACAATTAGCGCTACTAAGACTAAGGGGAACGCAAGAGGGTGACCATGAATGAGTCGTAATTTGAGCACACAAAAAAAAGAACTATATATTGTTACAATAAGGAAAAATATAAATACAATATATATAATGAAAATTAAGCGGGTGAATTTAGTTGCTTTGTGTACTGAGGTATTATACGAGTACATAACGAACGGGAGAAGCAACTCCCAATCCCCGTATTTGTCTAGATATTGTTTTAAATATTCGGTTAGGACGATACGACTTCTTTCGAGGGAACCGTTAGTTTGTGGTCGATATCCTGATGTAATTACGTGTTTAATCTTGATAGGTATATTTCTTGATAGGAAGATAAGTTTGAAATATGTCTGAAGCGTCCTGGTCTCGAATCGGTGTAGTGTTTCACCATGCGCTGCTACTCGGAATGAGCGCACGTTTTCGTCTTTCACTGCGTCCCTGAGCGCTGCAAGTGCCGACGCAAATTCGTCGGGTCCCATTTCATGGTAGAAGCTTCCAGCTCCGACGACGCTAAATATTTTCCCTTCTTCATTATGGGTGATAATTACGCGGTTTTTGGTTAATTTCTCGAATAATAATTTTGTTTCATCGAGGAGTCCGATAGATTTTAAGGTTTTACAATTCTGGCTAGTTAGTATTATGTTGGCGGATATGAATGGTACATAATTATCCCGAACGAGCATAAGCGTGTTCTTTACAATTTTTACTTCGCATAGCGTTGGCTTATCCTCGTATTCCGGTGCGTCCAGGGCGTCTCCCCGGTATTTGGAGGATTCTCGCGTGATTGTCAGAAAATTTGGTGGATTGCAGGATGACCCGATGGTCACTTCGTGCCACTCCGGTGAGTCAGGCACCTTCGTTATAACGGGTCTGGGGCTCCTGCTGGAAATTTCTTTACGAGGCGATTGTTGAAGTTTTTCCTGGGTCTCGTCCTCTGGACAAATCATGGTCGACTGTGGGATGTCCAGGGCTTCTGCGTGCAGAAGTACACCCCATGACACCCGCTTCTTTGGTCCTGATGGTTGGTTTGTTTTCTGGGGACTGCTTAATTCGTAGCGTGGCGGTTCGTCAAGGCTTTTCAGGAAAGCGAGTTGGTCCTCCGTATATTGACCGGCGTACGGACCCTCGGTTACCATGGGAGACCAAGGTGTTATAAAATTTTCGAATTCATGACGACCCACGGTTTCCGTTTCCAGATCCATTTCCTCGGGGCTAGCGTTTTCCTGTGGTTTCGAAGCTTCCCCCTTTTCCTCGTAAGGGAAGTCTTCGTCAAGGCTTTTCAGGATTGTGATTTCTTCTTGCAAAAATGGGCCTTCGCACCCTTCATCCGAATCGTCGTTTAAGATGGTGGAATCCTCGTCTTCCGTATCTAGGAATTCGGGCATTCCCGTTTGACCTTCGGTGGTATCCAGAACTGTAGAGTTCGCCCGGCTTTCTATACCGGTTGAGTTGTCCCTATCTGTGTCCCTCTTAGGCGTAGTTTCTTTCGTGGTTGTGGGGAGCGTATGAAAGACCGGATCTTCGAGGTAGTCTTGGGGCGTGCGAGGAGAACCCGCCCGCCTCGTTCCAGTTGGACGGGTGGGCTTGCTGGTTGTTTAAATGATCGCGGTTTTCGGATGGCGTTTCACGTTCAGCGGACCTTCTCTGCTCGTGCGGCTCGTATTCTCGGGACTCGCGAGACTCGTAAGTTCTTGGCTCGCGCGGTTCGTACTCGCGGAATTCACGCTCTCTAGTTTAGCGTGGGTCATACAATCGGGGATCGCGATATCGTGACTGTCTATTATTTCTGTATCTACCCCGTGCGGATCCACGCTGCGGCTCCGACGGTCTGCGTTCAGCTCGCGGCGATCCAGCTCGCGGCGATAATCGTCGTGATAATATGGTTCGCGGCTATATGAATCGCGATAGTAATCGTCTCGATAGCGAGGGTAGCTGTAAGCAGAGTACGAGGGAAGCGGCTCATCGTAGGGGCTCGTCTCGATCGGTTGTCTCCATTCTGACCATTTTCGCTGGGGGTCGATAAGGGACGGGGCGCGCGGGCTCCGTACATATTCGTACGTATCGTCACGCGGCAAGGAAGCCAATTCTTGTTCGCGCCTTTGCATATGCAACGCTAAATCAAACGCGTCGCCCAACGATTCCGGATTTAGTAAAGCTACTTTAGTCGAAATCCCTTGAGGTAATGCTATGATAAATGAGGAACGGGCCAATCGCTCTACGTCCTTCATGGTTCTCTCAATATTTTCTCCGATTAATTCTTTAGCTCTGACGGTTACCTGTCGGTACAGGCGGCTTACGCGGTGGACATAGTCTATTAAACGTTCCCGTGGAAACATGCTTATACGTTCCAGCTCCAATCGGAGCTCCTCATAACCATGACATGGGGAGTATCGGACTCTCAAAAGGGAGAATAAATCGGCTATGCTTTGACAGTCTTTCCCCTCGACATAGTATCTGATAGGGTCCGCTAATTTATACATTAACTTATGCATTATTTATACATTAACTGATGGC
The DNA here is from genome assembly GCA_951215215.1 of Andrena trimmerana. Lineage (NCBI taxonomy): Eukaryota > Metazoa > Arthropoda > Insecta > Hymenoptera > Andrenidae > Andrena > Andrena trimmerana. The sequence continues at coordinate 85,654,428 of OX578059.1, read as the reverse complement.
GAAATGGAAGGCGACGCGGGGACAGTAAGCACGGAATGGACCTGAAGGGCCCATGTAACAGAGACGTACAGACTTGGAAGTTGTCTGAAGAAGGTTGGACAGAGCACCATCTTCTTTCGCACAAGTTTCTACAAAATAATATATTGTTCTTATACCAGCAAACTATTTCTACATTAGAGTTTATATGTAAAGCTTATAGAAATGAAGGGAACGCACAGGCTAGGATAGAAATGAAGGGGACGCACAGGCTCGGATAAAAATGAAGGGGACGCACAGGCTTGAATAGAAATGAAGGGGATGCACGGGCTTGAAGGTTGTCCGCAGATGGTTAGATAGACAGAGAAGCATCTTGTTTCGCACAAGTTTCTGGAAATTTGTCAAATAAGGTAAATGGACAAAATTTTTCAAATTAGCGTAGCGTTAAGAATTAAGAAAATTATGGCGTACTGCTTGCAATCTAGAGTAAGTCACATTAGTGAAGAAAGTACACTGAAAACGCATCTCCCTTGATACTTTTCAACCTTTTGTGAGAGATATTCCTACTACTTTATTAAAATTTACGATGTAAAGAAAATGTACTTCTTAAGGCTCATTTAAGGGGGTAGACACGGGGGTTGGGATTTTTCATCATTCGTCCTTATATGAGCAGATTTTGGGCTAGGTTAGGACTCATTCGAAAGAGCAAGGTTCAATGCATAGCGCTCTTCTCATGATTCAACGAGATTGTGTTGATATCTAATAATATGAATGTCCAAAGTAGAGCAAAAGTCAACAAAATACACCCGCAGAATCCAAGCATTTTTAGGTCACTAAAAGAGCTTTGTGACTGAAACGGTGAGAAGAGCGCTCTGCATTGAACCTTCCTCTTTCGAATGAGTCCTAAACCAGCTCCAAATTTGCTCATATAAGGACGAATAGTGAAAAATCGTGACTGCAGTCCCAAATACGAGTTCCGCCATATTGGCGATAATACAGAGCAAGTCACGTGACAAATTTAGTTCAGCTAGTGGACACGAGATGGCGCCTACTCGGGAGGACTGCCGACGTGGAATCATAGCAAAACTGAAGCGTTAGCTGGATACACAAGCCACAGTAAAAGCGTGATGCAGTCAATGTATGAATTTTCGGACGATTGTAGGTTAGGTTATATGCATTTTAGGCATATAACTGTTGGGAACTGTGTACATTTACTAAATTAACGCTTTTATTGTAATACATACATCACTTGAAATCGCTGTCGAATTTATGTTATAATTATATGGCCACATTATTTAAAATAAAAAAAAGAGATTGGAACTTTTTTACTAATACTGGAAATATTGATTTACTGATATCATATTATCAGAATGTGAAAGTTACAGCAATTATTTGCAATTATTGCTCTTATTATTATTCTTCCGACTATTGTATATAACATACAACAAGGAAAAGTCTCCAAATCAGTCAACAGTTGACTCCCTGAATTTTTTTGCAATTCTTTACGGTCCTATGCAGAGATGGGCATTATTTAAATAAAAGAATATACTTCCGAATGGTCCCAGTGACTGATCGACACGAGGTTTGGGGTAGGGTGTGTGTACCCGAAATCTAAAATTCTATTTAGCTTCGGGTATTTATTAGTTTTCTCTGTTTATTCGAAGGCCTTTCATCTTGGGCTTCGAATAATTTTTCATCTTTCATTATATCTTTATCCTAAGGTCGTATTCAGATATATTGGCCGGTCAATTCGTTTTCGCGAACAGCGATCGAGGAGTATGGTGGGGTAACGGGAATGCTGCTCGGCTCCGTCTGAACGTAGCCGTGTGGCTGTTATGCCCAATACGAGATGAAGCTATCGAGAAAGAATCAATGTTCAGACCAATAAAGCTCCTGAATTTTTTCGGAGCTAAGGCACACCTATTCTGATGTGTATTTCTATGCTGACAACTCGGTTTGGCCTATACACACTAGAAGCTTGGCGCTAACCACATCACCTGGCTCACTCTTGTTCTGCGAAGGCGAGAATGAGATGGAACGAGAGCGAGTCAGAAAACGTTGCAAACAGGAGCACCGAGGCAGGCAAGCGGTACCTATGGTGGGAGAATACGCGTTACGAAACGCACCGGCCAATATATCTGAATGTAAATGTAAAGTCTCGTTAGCCGCTCGCTGGTCGGGACCGGCGTTGAGCCCGTATCATGAATGAAGCCCAATTCCGAGGCTGAGTTTCTCGCTTCTTTCTGGCCGAAAGGGGGAGCGGGATGGAACGCTTTGCGTGCACGACGGGCGCGAGCGCTCAGATGGAATCGTGACTGTTCGACGCATGCGCGCCACGGTCAGATAGCCAGGCACGGCACGAGTCTTTTTTGCGACATAATCGAGCTTGCCAAATTCCGCCATTTATTATAAAACATTTAATTCAGCTTCTTCATGACCTTACTCTAAACTTTTACTCGTAGTTTAAAACCGTTGTAATATAATTTGTAGTATTTTATTTAAAAATTTATTTTCAACAATGTCAACAATGAAAAGGCCATTTTGCGCCTCTTGTCAATCTTACGCCCTAGCAGTTGCCTAATTTTACAGAGTAAAGTCATAAATAATCTCAAATAAATGTAATATAATAAAGGGCGCAATTTGACAAGTTCGCCTAGGGCGCAAAAAAGACTTATGCCTGGCCTGCGTCAAGATTTTGCGAAGCGGGTCCCGTGCTCACCGTAAGCGCTTGCGACCATCGCGTACGCCCGTCACGCACACAAAGGACGGAGTGTCAGGCGTCCGAAAAACGGAGCGAGACAAAATATCAACGCGTCGTCTATCTCGTACTGTCCTCGCTCGCTGTCAGTGCCTTCGCTCGCTCTCTTGCCATCTCGCGCTCGCCTTCGGCGGACAAGAGTGAGACAGAAGTGGTGGGGATAGCGAAAAGTCCGTATTGTCGTGTACACGAAACCGAGCCCGTAACGATCGTAGATGCTCGAATAACCGACGAGAACCTTTGTTGCCCGAGTCGCACGAGATCGCTGTTGCTCGGCGATGTGTCATCGATTATATAGGAACACAATTTGTTTTTTTTATCATCGTATCAATATGAAAGTGACACAAATGGATTCCTGGCATTCAACCGATTAAATTGACAGAAAATAATTTAAATCAGACTATTTTTAACGAAACGGGCTTCCAATTCTGCAAACAAATTTTCGCGTAATTACCTTAATTATGGTCCGAATAATATCATTTTTGGGGCCAATTTGATCGAGAAAACGTGACGAATCGATTCACGTCACTTTCGCAAAGATCTGATTAAAAATGCAGAACTGACGATTTGTCACTGCTTAGTGCGTAACATTGTGTGGCCCCGCTGAATTCGAGCGCCGAAGCCCACGAAACTCAGCGAGTCGCATGATTGTCAGCGTGAAGGACAAGAGAGGACTTTGCATGGCGAAGGAAAGTCAACCTTCTATAGAACTCAAATCGAGAAAAACTTTTCTGACAAACTTTACATATTCGCGTCAAATAAATACTTTAATTGTAAAATTTAGATGACAAACTATTGTTGAATTTCGCCAGTTCTTACATATGCATCATCTTGGTTGGGAATTCCTGATCCCAGAGTTTCATGCATTTACCTATTGAAATGTTGCTTCAAGTCATCGGGAAATTGCATTGCTTCTTCTCGTACATACATATATCTGTTCGCAAATAGGTGTCACGAGTGACGCGGCTTTGGTTTCCCAAATAAATGCACATTTATTAGAGCCCTCAGTCGACGGCGACTTGAGTCATCCAGTACTGAATATGAATATGTTCATATTTCTCATTACACATTGATAAGAGTGTTACCACCGATGGATTGGTGAGTTTATGTCCACGAAAATAAGTCGAGTTGCGAAGCAATTCGATCTATTTTTTCTTATGAATACATGATTAGGACACACACACACGCTACGTTCACTAAAAATAGGCCGAATTGCTCCATGTTTGGCATCATTTTCATCAGTAATACAGTGCTCTGGTGAAGAACATCGTATTACGGAGCTAATATTGTAGGCCCTAGAATCTACGATATTGTCAATGTGCAGTTGAACCGCACGCCGCTTCACACTATCGTTTCTTAGCATTTATACGGGATGATTCTCTAGCTAGAGTCGTCAAACGCAATGCTCGCCAACAATCATGTGTCTCGCTGAGTTTCGTGGGCTTCGGCGCTCGAAACCAGCGGGACTATACAATGTTGCACGCTAAGCAGTGACGAATCTGAAGTTCTGCAATTTCTAATCAGATCTTTGCAAAAGTGACGTCAATCGATTCCTTACAATTTTAAATATAATGTTTGTTCATAACTGCTTTCTGCATAGGACGTGTAATAAGTGTATTTCATGTTCTGTTTCGGTGCTTTGCTAGTAAATAAATGTTTAACCTAACAAACTTCATTTTCTGAGGACATCCCCTCATCTATTTTCCCTTTTCACTTATAATTCCTTACTGCTAACGTAGAATATTGTAGCATAAGCACATTTCAAGTAATTAAAATGTACAATGAATTTTCTACGTTTGCAGTACCAGCCGACTTCCGTTTAAATTTTTATAAGTACAAGGCAACAGCTGAGAATTTCTTTCCTGATTCAGAATAAAATACGGAAATAGCAAACAGCTCCCTCTCGCGTTTACCGGGCAACCGGCGATTTATCGGTATTACCATTTCTGTGCAGAAAAAACCTGCTGTAATACCGACCTGCCGAATCGGCCAGGTCACGTGACGTGTCTACCCCCTTAAATCTGCCGCGCCCCACGTAAGAAGAGATCGACGTACGGGGGACGGGGGATGAGAAGCCAAGGGAACACGTGGCGCACAAAGATATAGAATAAAATTCTCTAATTATATTCGAATCTTACAAAACTAATATCAACCTGTATAAGGAATTGACAAGCTAAGGAATAAGCATTAATTGTCGTTTCTTTGATTTCAGGTAAGCGTTACTGTAAATAGTATAAATAGTGTAAATAGAACATAAAAATAACGAGATTAAAAACTTTGATTTCAGAGCAACAACGTTTTGTTTATTTCGAAGGTCAATTCCCCAATTCCATAGATAGATCTTATAAAACGACAATTTTGTTTATAATAAAACCAGAAAAAATGGAGAAGCTGCAATTTGAGTTCATGGCTAAACCATCAAGTGATGGAAAATCAAACGTGATGACCATAACCTCAATCACCACTGCGGACAATAGAAGTTTTGCAATACCGGAAGAGTTGCAACATATAAGTCTCCACAAAGACGTGATGAAAACAACGGTTTATAATATGGTGAAAAACAGCTTAAAAAAAAGACATCAGTTCAGAAGAGTTTGGATAGAATTAACTGAGGAACTAAAGGAGAAGTACATAGATGATTATGATAATATGATATTCTCAGACCAGATTTTAGAAGAAATTATAGAAAGACCTACCGCTGCCAATCCTGATGCAAAAGAAATTAACACTTTAAATAAAATTCTGGAAAAATTAATGGAAAACACACAGAAGACTCAACACCAAAGCTTGAAAAAAATATCAGAGAAATTCGTAATAGAAAAATTCACAAGCAAAAATTCTAATGCAAATCAATGGATAGACATGTTTGAAAAAGAATGTACACGCTTTGATGTAACCGGGGATGAAAAAAAATTGAAGTCCTCAGATTATTCATGGACAAATCTTGCACACATTGGTACAGTTCTATGATGATGAAACTAACATTAAATTCAGAATGGACAATTTGGAAAGGAAAGTTTTGTGAAACATTTAGATCCCGTCCCCATTAAGAGTTGGAGAATCAGTGAAAATTAGAGAAGGAAAACATACAATCCTTTGACTTATCACAACAAATTACCCAACAGAAGGAAATTTATACAACTCACTGAAGAAACTCCACACATACCTTGTATCTAAAAAAGCCACAAAAGTATATATATCAGCAGAAGAAAATAAAAGAGTGACCCCAAAATGAGGCCTTTTTTAGCCCCTTTTTGGGCCCACGATTTTGGAACTGAATTTTGTGTCAACTGATAGCTTATGATGAGACATCAATCACGACAAATTTTCAAGTTGAGGTGACAATTAGTTTCTAAGATATGGGAGGTGAAAGAAGTGAAAATTCATTAACGCCTCAGCCCATACACTTCGATGTATGGACTTTTATGTCAGTCCGATAATTTAAAGAATTGTTCCCACTGGTTTTGCTGACTGCTAACAACGAATTTGAACTTAGATTTTCAAAATTCACAATGGTCGATTCAATATAGCGGACCGTATATAAAAAAATATCCCACTTTTCATAAAACTTTGTTCTAATATTTGAAATGTAAAAAGTTATAAAATGAATTTTCGAAACTAAAGTAATATTTATGGGTTTTATAATAATTCGTTTCAATTTTGTGAAAGCTGTGTATTCTGATTGATAGAATATACATGTTTAGTTACGCCCGTGGCCGCTGAGTGTCTCTGTATTAGCAACATTCTCGCAATAGAAGTTGCGATCCTGCGTCGTTAAATATGAAGCTGGTAGATATAGGTATATATAATATTCTCATCAGTTCTTGATAGCTTTGAATTAAGAGTAGGTGTTGTAAGTTGAGAAATTACAAGTTTCAATTCATTCTCTGCGAAAGTGGAAACAGTTCTTTTCAGAACTACTTCTTCATCCTTTCCCTCAGTCCTTCATAGGACAACTTTTCAAATTACTTATTTTATTTTTATTATCATCATCCTCATCCTCATCATTATTATTATTATTCTGATACTAGAAATAGGTAATTATAATTATAAGCTATAGTTTTTTAAACATAATGTCTTTAACCACTTCCTGCTTAGGCTGCGAGGCGCAGAAGCCTAATGTTAACTAATTGTCTTGGTTAATAAATGAAACAATATATAAAACAAGACAAGACACCATTGAGACAAGAAAGAAAGAAAAAGATTTTAATGCAATTTATACATATTTATTCAGTTTAGCAACACCAATTCGGTTTCGCAGCGCCAAGTATTTTGAAAATAAAATTTTTATTCGTATTAAAATATTTATTTCTATGAAAATATATCTGATTAATATTATTGTATACATCTTTCTTGTCTCAATGGTGTCTTGTCTTGTTTTATATTGTTTTATTTATTAACCAAGACAACTAATTATGATTTGTTCGTAAAATAATTAAAAATTTTATTCGTATAAAAATATTTACTTCTATAAAAATATATCTGCTTAATATTATTAAATACATTTTTGTCTTTGTATAAATAACCATTGTTGTAATTGGTGCAAATTTTGTATATCAATAGTTTTGTGAAGCTATTAATTTACGACAATGTTTTAAGTGGGATTCTTTTTGATAGGATATGAATTTACGACAATGTTTTTCAGTGGGATTCTTTTTTGACGGGATTATGTACTTGGAGCACTTTTTGTACCTTTTTCCAAAAAAAGTTAATTTTGTTGGGATTTCACACATTTTTTAGTGTTTATTGATGACTGGATAATTTTATCACCCTTTACGGGTTATTTTTTTTTAATATATTGTATTGTCATCCAAACTACGCACACCTGCAAAGCTTCAAGACAATTGGATTAGAGGAATTGGTTTAAATTTCAATTTTCAGATATGAATCAAACATACAAAGAAGAAGCAAACAGAGGATCGAAGCTGAATAAAATCGTTTAATTAATATAATACTATGTCACAATAAATTTTTTTCTCTGACGTAGATCACACTGCATCATCTTCTGCTTCGATTATCTGTAAATATATAAAAACCATATTTTTTAGTTACAACATAACGTAGAACTTATAGAAAAAGAGCGGACTTTTGCTATAGATGTAGAGACTACATAATGTGTCCGAAGGAGGTGAAAGCGTATGGCAGAAAGTCTTGTTCGAGGAAATTTAAATGCTAATGGTAATTTAGTGAAAATGAACGAAGAGATCCAATATTTTTAACGCACAGATTATTGGTGTTGGAATAAAATTTATTTAGCATGTTTATTGGTGAATTGAATTATTGTTAATGGGAAACTAATTAAATTAATGAATAGCGTGGGAGCTACTGTGGACTTTAATAAAGTAGTACGAATATCTCTCACAAAAGATTGAAAAGTATCGTAAAACACGTCAGTCGCTCATCTGCAGCCGTCGGTAACAGTTATAACATATAGTAAAACAACTGTTACCGACGGCTGCAGATGAGCGACTGACGTGTTTTACGATCATCTTCACTGGTATAGTAGTAGTAGTAGTAGCAGCAGTAGTAGGAGTAGTAGTAGTAACAGTCTTAGTCGTTGGAGTCACTTGTGTGAACTTAGCCCCCTATTTTTGAAAACTTAAATTTTCGATATTGTACCAGTTTGTACTCGGTTTGTACCGCGTTGTACCGTAGCGAGTTTTCAAAAATTCGAAATCGTTTTCGAGAAAATCAGAAAAAAACAATTTTTAGGCTAGACCCCCTTTTTGGAAATTATCATTTTTCGCGATTGTACTGCATTGTACTAGTTGTACCGAACATTGTACCGTTCCGAGTTTTCAAAAATTCGAAACCGTTTTCGAGAAAATGAAAAAATAAAAAATCAAGATAGCCCCCCATTTTTCGAAATTTCGATTTTTAGAGATTGTACTGCATTGTACTAGTTGTACCGAACATTGTACCGTTCCGAGCATTCAAAAATTCGAAACCGTTTTCGAGATAATTAGAAAAAAAAAAGCTAGCCCCCCATTTTTCGAAATTTCGATTTTTAGCGATTGTACTGCATTGTACTAGGTTTGTACCGCGTTGTACCGTTCCGGGAAATTGTTTAACTCTTTTCGTTTCCGAGAAAAATCGAAATAACCAAAGTGTCGAGTCGTACTACTGGGAACAAAAAATTTCCGAAAAATTGAAAACTCGTGGTTGTACTAGTTTGTACTAGGTTTGTACCGCGTTGTACCGTTCCGAGGAATTGTTTAACTCTTTTCGTTTCCGAGAAAAATCGAAATAACCAAAGTGTCGAGTCGTAATAATGAGAAAAAAAAATTTCCAAAAAATTAAAAACTTGAGGTTGTACTAGTTTGTACTAGGTTTGTATCGCGTTGTACCGTATTTTTAAATAATAATATAATATACTTCATACTTACTTAACACTTTATGGAGAGGGAATATATCGGGTATAATGTTTTTCGGGATTGCTTCTGATATCGAATAAAAAATGTACAAACAACTATAAGCATACACAAAGGAATATTTCATGGACGTTTCACAGTAACAAAAATATACGGGAAGGCGAATATTTTAGTATTTTAAATTAACATGTATGAAACATAGTTGTTCTGCGTTCTCCGGTTGTTCGTGATGAATAAGCGAGACGCTTAGTTTATTATTTTAATTTTGTAAAGTATCATAATCCGTAATCTTAAGGCTTGGCTTTTAACTTAAGTTTGTAATTGCCCGCTCTCGTACACCCAATGAGAGTTTGATCTTGCCGCTCTCGTCGCTCCCGTGGTTTGGGTGGACCGAGTAGCTCGGGCCTCGGGATCGGCGGAGCGGGGATGATCCTTTTTCGGCAGCTCGCGGTGTAGCGGCCCCGTTTGATTGAGTTTCCTTGTTCACGCGCTTCAAGTGACAACACGATCCTGTTGTCTCGCCGACCTCTGTATCGCGAGTCTGCCGTTTCTTTTATAAACGGGTGTGTGTAATTTTAGAAATGGCCTCGTTCTAACGAGCCTTTCACTATTTCATCGCAACGGGATTCGCAATAGTCTGTGCGCGCTCTGAAACGCTGTTTTCGGAGAGAGGAATATATTAAACTTTGCAAACACGGACACGAGTCATATTTCCGATTAACCTGCCCCTTTTTAACTATCGAACGTGGAGCATAATCAAAACTTTGGAACATCAAAGTTCATTTTGCACATTTTCTGGTCCTTCGAGCCGGATTCTTGGACTCTTCTGATTACCCGGTGTTAAGTGGATTCGTCGGATTCTTTTGGATTCGTGTTCGTCCATGCGAGTTTCGCGATCCCTGTGCGCGCTTCCGCGACACGAGGTGATAGTGCGTTTCTGAAGTGCGAGACAAGGCTTTCGCAAACTCTGAGCGCGAATTCCGTTCTGTGCTTTGGGAAAGGTGCGTGGTGTGCTTTCCGACCGTAAGCTTACGCTATTTTCGGGATTGTTCCGAATTTACTTCAGTTTTAACTGAGTCTTCGTTTCCGGTGGAAAAATGGCGACTAAGCTGGAAGATTTGATCGCCGAACAAGCCGAAACCGCTGGAAGAATTGAACGGTTTCTAATTAATCTTCGCAAGCTAGGTGCTAATAATATTACATTGTCCGTGCTGGAAACTCGACAGGAACTCCTACAGGCATACTGGAAGAGCTTTACCGAGGGACATCGCCTAGTAATTCGGGCACCGGATGCAAAGGACACTGACTATGTCGCTCACGATCGGTATGCGGATATTGAGGAGATTTATCTTCAACATTCGGTGGTGTTGAAGGATATGATTCGTAAGCTAAACCCGTCAACCAAAGACGAAACCAGGAGCGCTTCGACCTCTAGACGAGTGGATAACGATGAAGACTCTACACTTCCCAAGATACCGTTACCCACCTTCTCAGGTGACCTGCTAGAGTGGGAAAGCTTCCGTGATCGGTTTCGATCGTTAATCCATGATTCCACGCGTCTCTCTAAAGTTCGGAAGCTTCAGTATTTGAAGTCGAGCCTGACTGGTGAGGCTGCGAGTATGCTGAAGCGCACTCCGATCACTGATGCGAACTACGACGGTGCTTGGACAAGCCTTCAGAAACGCTTCGAAAATAAACGAATTCTTTCCGAGGCGCATATGAGGAGACTCGTGAACTGTGTCCCGGTGACGAAAGGAAGCCCTGACGAAATTAAACGTTTGCTTGACGACTTCCGCCAGGCCATCGACTCGTTCGCGGCCCTGGAACGACCAGTGAAGGAGTGGGACGAATGGTTCGTTTTCCTTTTCGCGGAGAAGCTGGACTCCACTTCTCGGCTAGAATGGGAGGTCACACTAAAGGACCGGACGTTTAGCCCTTCCTTCGCTACTCTCGAGGACTTCTTCGAGGATCGGGTTCATGCACTCTATGCTGCACACACTAAGGAGTCGACTGCGCCCGAGAAGCGTCGCGATGCCGCAAAAGGATCGAAGCCATCCACCGAACGCTCCAGGACGGCGCTTCCGGTGAAGACTGAGGCTCCACCTAAAAGGGGCAAACGCACTCGTCAATGTCCACTGTGTCAAGGCACGCACAATTTAAATTACTGTCCGCAATTTAAGGGGATGAACGCGGGCGATCGGAAGGTCCAGGCCATCAAGGTAGGCGTTTGTTTATCTTGTCTAAACGTAGGACACATGGTGGCTGATTGCCCTTCCGCTTTTCGCTGTCTGGTTTGTGAATCGAAGCATCACACTCTCCTGCATGATGCTTATGTGACCTCAGACCACAGGACGGAAAACAAGGCCAGTGTTCCACAGGAATCTACTTCCAAAGCTTTGGTTAATTCAATTTGTGCCAAACGCTTGGTTTTATTGGCAACGGCCCGGGTGCGTTTGTGGGCTCCGAATGGGAAGTACATTTCGGTTCGTGCAGTGCTTGATCAGGGCGCTGATGCGTCGTTTGTGAGTGAATGGGTGGCCCAAACCCTTCATCTAAAGAGGAGGGCTACCCACGTTACCCTGGCCGGCTTTCAGGGACGAGATGTCGGCGTAGCCAAGCACGAGGTCCAATTGAGCGTGACACCTGACTACGACTCCTCTTTCAGGCACTCCTTTTTTGCATTGGTGACTCGCGAAGTGATTCCTCCGACCCCTTCACGTCTGGCTACAGTAACTGACTGGCCTCACTTAACGGATCTTCACCTAGCGGATGCGGACTTCCACAAGCCCTCCCAGGTTGACATTCTGTTCGGTGCGGATGTCTGCGCCTCCGTGTTTGGAGAGACGCGCCAAGGTCCATATGGTTCGCCTGCTGCTACACATACGCCTTTCGGCTGGGTAATTTTCGGGCCAGTTTCCCAGGAGGCTGACACTGTTATTTCTTCCAAGCGTCGTGTGCTCCACACGCGCATACAGGATCCCTTGTCCGTTGAGCTGCAACGATTTTGGGAACTGGAGGAGATTCCGGAGTCGTCGCCTGTGAGCCCTGAGGAAGTCTGGTGCGAGGATAACTTCGTGGAAACCCATACGCGGGACGAGACAGGGCGATACATCGTCCGTTTACCTTTTCGACGTAATTGTACGTCCACACTTGGCTCTTCCAGGCCAGCTGCCATGAGCACGTTGCTTGCTAATGAACGACGACAGCAGAAGGACCCGAGGTTACGTCGCAGCTATGTGGAGTTTATGGAGGAGTATCATCGCCTTGGACATATGGAAAGATTATCGGAGGGATTGAGCGCTTCACTACCGGTTTACTACCTACCCCATCACGCGGTGTGGAAGGGAGAGGGAGAGAACACTAAAATTCGTGTAGTTTTCAACGCTTCCTGTATGACCTCTTCGGGAGTCTCCTTGAACGACTTGCTGACCCCTGGTCCGAAGCTGCAAACCACGTTGTGGAGCGTGTTAACGAAGTGGCGACTTTTCCGATATGCCTTCTCCACGGACATTGTCAAGATGTTTCGGCAGATCTTGGTACACCCGGCTGATCGAGATTGGCAACGCATCTTATGGCGTGCGGACCCCAGTCACTCACTGGACATGTATAGACTAACCACTGTGACTTATGGAACTGCTCCAGCACCGTATTTGGCGTTGCGGGTCCTGCGCCAACTTGCGTTAGATGAGGGCAAGCGCTTTCCGCTTGGTGCTCAAGCCCTCTTGCAGCATTCTTATGTGGACGACCTCCTGGCGGGCGGCCATGACTTAGAGGGCACAGTCGCGATTCAACGGGAGCTTATCGACATTTTAAGTGCTGGAGGGTTCCATCTAAGTAAGTGGGCCACCAGTCATCCTCTTCTAGATTTGCAGGACTCAGCGGGAACCAAGTTGTTCAAGGAGCCGGACACGCACGGTGCATTGGGACTCCTCTGGACACCAGCCATGGACACGCTGTCCATCAAGGGACCGGGGCTACTACCAGTTCAGCTGGACGATTGCTGGACTAAGAGAAAGGTGCTGTCAGAGTTGGCGCGCCTCTTCGACCCTATGGGCTGGCTCGCCCCTGTGCTGGTGAGGGGTAAGATTCTAATGCAGGACCTTTGGCTCTGTGGAGTCGGGTGGGATGATCCAATCCCTCCGCCAGTGGACGTCTCTTGGAATTCCTTTAGGGAAAGTCTACCGGAGCTTGGTGACATCCGAGTTCCCAGATGGGTTTCCTATGTACCGAATCAGACCCAGGTCGAATTCCATGGGTTCTGCGATGCATCGGAAAGGGCCTACTGTGCTACAGTATTTCTTAGGGTCCATAATACGAGCCAAGGACAAACATTTTCAAATCTTTTGGTCGCCAGAACTAAGGTCGCGCCGGTAAAGGTTATAAGCGTGCCACGTCTTGAACTCTGTGGTCCAATTCTCCTTGCTAGGTTATTGAAACAAACGCAACGAGAGCTGGCTCTTCGAGGTGCCCGGATCTACGTCTGGACCGACTCTTCGGTCGTGATGGCCTGGACCCGATCACACGCGTCTCGCTGGAAGCCCTTTGTGGCTCATCGAGTGGCGGAAATTCAGCGTCTATTACCTGAGATTCCCTGGCGCCACGTTCGCTCCTTGGACAACCCCGCCGATCTTGCGACTAGAGGAATGGATCTCACCTCCTTTAAATCACTCTCTCTTTGGTGGCACGGTCCTGAGTGGCTGATACGCTGTCCCAAGGAGTGGCCGGAGTCTGAGCTGGATTTGAAACTGATCGAGGCTCCGGAGCAACGAAACTCGGTGGTCGTTAACGTTGTACAGGAAAAGGGAAAGAATGAGTTGCTAGCTCGGTTCTCCAACTTTCCTCGACTTTGTCGGGTTATTTCACTAGTCCGACGCTTTGTCTTTAATTTGCGACACCGAGGTCAAAAGCGAACAGGGTTTCTTACCTCAATTGAATTGTCAGAGTCACGGAACTTGCTTTGCAGGCTGAGTCAACTAGAAACCTTTGCAGTTGAAGCTGACGATCTACGTAAAGGAAGGCCAATCAAACTGGCCTCCCCTTTAGCGCCTCTTCGAGCCTTTCTCGACGAGCAAGGACTCATACGAGTCGGAGGCAGGCTGCGTCTGGCTGCCGTGCCGATGGACTACAAGCACCCGATCGTCATTAGTCGACATTCCTCATTGGCGAGGCTTCTAGTGACTGATGCTCATTTGACCACACTCCATGGTGGTCTTACTTTAACCCGTGGTTACTTGTTACAAAGATATTGGATTCCCAGGGGACGTCTTTTAATCAAGGAAACCATCCGAAACTGTCTACGGTGTCTGCGAATCAGGGGCGCCACTGGAAGCCAACAGATGGGTGACCTTCCGGCTTCAAGGTTACAGCCCTCGAGGCCATTTCTAAAAAGTGGCATAGACTATGCTGGACCACTCATGCTACGAACAACAAAGGGAAGAGGTCATAAGGCGTATAAGGGCTATATTGCTGTTTTTGTATGCCTTTGTACAAAGGCTGTTCATCTGGAGGTGGTCTCAGACCTTACCTCCACTACCTTTGTTGCAGCATATCGTAGATTTGTATCACGACGTGGTCACTGCGCTGAAATGCTCAGTGACAATGCTACCACGTTTCGAGGAGCCGACGGGGAGTTGAGGAACCTTTTCAAGGCGGCGTCCAACTTTTACAAGGAGGCTGCTGAGACCTTGGCAATGGACGGAACGAAATGGACGTTTATTCCCCCATACTCACCTCACTTTGGAGGTCTGTGGGAGGCCGCCGTAAAGTCGGCAAAGTACCACCTCCGCCGGGTTGTTGGAGACCACACCTTGACATTCGAGGAACTGACCACATTGATGTGTCAAATTGAGGCGTGTTTGAACTCAAGGCCGCTCACAGCCTTATCTGATGATCCGTCTGACCTTTCCTCATTGACACCGGGTCATTTCCTTGTCGGCGAGCCCTTGATCTCCATCCCTGAACCAGACACCTCGGATATTTCGATCCATGGGTTGGCAAGGTGGAAACTCATTTCTAATCTCCGTGATCATTTCTGGCGTAGATGGACACAGGAGTATCTTCACCAGCTCCAACAACTGCCTAAATGGAGGAGGCGCCAACATAATTGGAAGGTTGGGACTCTTGTTCTCGTCAAAGACGAGCTCCTGCCTCCGACAAAGTGGGCCCTCGGCAGACTCCTGGAGGTCCACCCGGGCAAGGACGGACTAGTACGCGTCGTCAAAGTCCGAACCGCCACGAAGACGACAACACGCTCTATCGGCACGTTGTGCCCTCTACCAAATTGGACACCAGATGAACCACTAGACCAGGAGGAGGAACACAACACTGCTGTGTCCGACACGCACTAGCGCCGCCTGGTGTTCGGTCGTCACGGCGGGCGGCGAGGCTTCCTATAGCTTCACAGGAGATTTGTTTCTAGTTTATAGTTTCGTCGTCGTGCCCTCGGACGAGGCGAGCGGCATGTTCGTGATGAATAAGCGAGACGCTTAGTTTATTATTTTAATTTTGTAAAGTATCATAATCCGTAATCTTAAGGCTTGGCTTTTAACTTAAGTTTGTAATTGCCCGCTCTCGTACACCCAATGAGAGTTTGATCTTGCCGCTCTCGTCGCTCCCGTGGTTTGGGTGGACCGAGTAGCTCGGGCCTCGGGATCGGCGGAGCGGGGATGATCCTTTTTCGGCAGCTCGCGGTGTAGCGGCCCCGTTTGATTGAGTTTCCTTGTTCACGCGCTTCAAGTGACAACACGATCCTGTTGTCTCGCCGACCTCTGTATCGCGAGTCTGCCGTTTCTTTTATAAACGGGTGTGTGTAATTTTAGAAATGGCCTCGTTCTAACGAGCCTTTCACTATTTCATCGCAACGGGATTCGCAATAGTCTGTGCGCGCTCTGAAACGCTGTTTTCGGAGAGAGGAATATATTAAACTTTGCAAACACGGACACGAGTCATATTTCCGATTAACCTGCCCCTTTTTAACTATCGAACGTGGAGCATAATCAAAACTTTGGAACATCAAAGTTCATTTTGCACACCGGTAACAATTTTTTCATCAATCATTATATTCTAAATTTGCAATATTTACCGACAAAACACAGACATAAACATATACAAGGCATAATAGCAAATTGATTGAGTACGCGGGGCATAATTAAAGGAAAACAGTTTTTTTTTCACATCAGACAATGTTCCAAATGTTGTTAAAGCCATAAATACACCAGCAAACTGGACTCGAATACCATATTTTGCACATTGTTTTCATCTGGCTATTAGGACTTGCTTAAAAAATGATGAGCGATATGAAATAATTCCTAAGAAGTGCCGAGCTATAGTGGAATTTTTTGCACGTTCAACATCTGCGAGAGAAACATTTATACAATTTCAAAAATGTAGGGATGCCGACACAAGGCCTCTGTAATTAGTACAAGAAGTAGACACCCGATAGAATTCCACGTATATGATGTTTCACAGATTTTCTTTACTGTTTAAATAATTATTTTGCCAAATTCGAAATGTAGTTTTCCAAAAAATCGATGAAAATTGTGTACTTTGAGGGTCTAAATTTTTTAACAATTTTCAATATGTGTAAAATTTGACAATTTGAAACTTTCTTATTTTCACATGCACAAGTTTTATTAATTTTTAAGAAGATAAGTGTAGAAAGAATTACAACATATAATTTAAAATACAAAAATTTAAAAGTGAAATACAAAAAATAAAAGTTACATAATTTCTCGGAACGGTACAACGCGGTACAAACCTAGTACAAACTAGTACCACCTCGAGTTTGCAATTTTTCGGAAATTTTTTTTTCTCATTATTACGACTCGACACTTTGGTTATTTCGATTTTTCTCGGAAACGAAAAGAGTTAAACAATTTCTCGGAACGGTACAACGCGGTACAAACCTAGTACAATCCAGTACAATCGCTAAAAATCAAAAATTCGAAAAATGGGGGCTAGCTTTTTTTTTATTTTCTAATTATCTCGAAAACGGTGTCGAAATTTTGAATGCTCGGAACGGTACAATGTTCGGTACAACTAGTACAATGCAGTACAATCTCTAAAAATCGAAATTTCGAAAAATGGGGGGCTATCTTGATTTTTTATTTTTTCATTTTCTCGAAAACGGTTTCGAATTTTTGAAAACTCGGAACGGTACAATGTTCGGTACAACAGTAGGTAAGCTTAGGGAGTTCTGGACCAAGTTTGGGCGAGGGTGTGAGGCGGTGCTGGGGGTACCGGCCGCTGGCGCGGGGCGAGGTGGGGAACGG
This sequence comes from Andrena trimmerana, assembly GCA_951215215.1. Classification (NCBI taxonomy): domain Eukaryota; kingdom Metazoa; phylum Arthropoda; class Insecta; order Hymenoptera; family Andrenidae; genus Andrena; species Andrena trimmerana. The sequence continues at coordinate 85,637,053 of OX578059.1, read as the reverse complement.
GGTACCGTGCTCTTCCGCGCGATGGGTGCGGGGGCGAGGCGGGGAGGGGGGAGATCTGTGCTCTTCCACGTGATAGGTGCGGGGGTGAGGCGGGGAGGGGGTACCACGTTCGTGGGTGAGGGGGTGACGTCACAGGGGAGGAGGATTTCAAGATAGCGTCTCGCGCGCAACTGTTGGCGCTGTAATTCAACACCGGTAACTATTCGAGATTAATTAACCTAAATACCGTAACCATCTCATGAAAGAATGCAACGTCGCGCTCGTATAAACATCCACCGACGAAATGTAATTCAACGCGCTGTCGCGATAACTATTCGAGAAACGATTAATCTAAATAGCGCAACTGCCTCATGAAAGAATGTAACGTCGCGCTTGTATAAACATCCGTAGACGAATATTTTGAAGTTTGGGACCGGTGCCTTATCACCAACGCTGTAATTCGATATACGTGGTAACGCATCGGACGCATGCTACAGCGTGTGGGAGAGAGAGAGAGAGAAAGAGAGAGATTCAATGAAGTACTCGTGAACCGCGTGAGGATAACATTCGAGACTAAAACTCTTGAGTTTTTCCAGGCGTCGAGTAACCGCCAACTCGTACTTAAACCGATGGCAAAGTCTAAGGAAACCTTACACTCATGGATATCTGATTTACATCAGACCAGTGTCAGGACCGTCCATACTACCTATCCTAAAATACAATTGTCATTCACTAAAGGCGGAAAAAACCAGACATCTGGCTAGCAAACCTAGCCCGATTCTACGGGCGGATCGTCTTACCAGGGTTACGGTTTATGATCGCATTGTTCTGCGAGTCAGCGGCATGTACAGGTTCGAGGTTGCCACTTACCACCCGCTGACAGGGCAACTCGACGGAGTGAAAAATACTCGAAATTCCTAAAGAAAACGGTACGATGTCGATTGCCTCTTGGTCATCCGACATACAAATACCCACCCCAACGAATGCTTTACGAATAAGTAATTATCCACCGTATTAGTGGGAAAGGATATTATAAATGAATCGTTACAGGTATTAACATGAAAATCATCCATTTATTAAAACATATACGCGTACTATAGTGGTACATGATTTACATCGCGCAACATGGATTGCATTCCTAACACTAACAATTCGCAATCAATCAAAGAATGTTGTTCAAAGTGATCGCTTTCAGAAATTAATTTTACATAATTTGTTGGTGCGGTAGCGCTACGTAAAACGTTTACGAACGCGGTATATTTACTAGCTACAGCGTACATATTTTCGGTCAACCAAGTGAACATATGATCGATGCAATGTTCATACGCAAACAGTTTTCGCATCGTGACTTCCGTCATGTATAAGGACACGCGATTATCGGTGATTTTGACGAGTTGATCATTGTGCATGCGCGTGAATTCGATTCGCAAATTATCAATTTCGATGTGGGTCTGGGGTGTTGTTGCGTTGTCGCGTAATTTTTTAAGACTGTCAGTCATATTTTGCAGTAGGAGCTTCCACGTAGACATTGAGAAGCTCAACTCGCCACCTTTATTGTCGACTATGGTGATCTCGACGCGGCACGAATCCATGCCAATGCGAATTCCTATCGTGAGTCGTTTATACGCTGTTGAGGTCAACGGGTAATCCCGCCCCAGGATTCGCACGATTGATGGTTTTGGCGTTTTCGCTGTTTTTGACGTTGCGGATCTAGAACTGTAAGAAACGTATACACGGAATTAATACTCGGTTCGCTTGCATTTACAGTGAAAGAAGTAAGTGAATGAAGTAAGCGAAAAGTGAAAACTGTATAATAACGCTTACGTACCTCATATTGAATTGTTGATGAGGATGTTCCTGCTGACGTTTATTGGGGTAATCACCATTGATGGCGGATGAATCGTTGAAGCTACGTTTGTACATCTTGATATGCGCTATGTACGATTATACTGATCGGTGAAGAAATTGACGCGAACGATACTTGTTAGCACTCGAGCGAACGTGGTGTAATGACGATCACAGGACTGACCAACGTCGCTTTTATACAGATTCACTACACGTACACACACCAATGTGCAAAAGAATATTGCATCAATGATTGTGATGATCATGGTTGTGTTACGGCACAAACATTAATATGAATAGCGCGCGATAAATTCAAATGGCGTGCGCGGCAGATTCAAATAGCGTACGCGCTAAATTTAAGATGTACACATGTCGCAGAAGAGTCGAAGACGATTCGCGGTGTGAACCATAAAATTGCACTATAAGCTGGAATAATTAGTATCAAATCATCGATGGAGAAGAAACTGTGATACGGACACCCCCACCACACCTACTCCACGACTACCCCTACCCTGCAACGTGTAGGGCTGGCCCTCTAGCCTAGAGAACCGAAATGCATATAAGGACGTCAACCGTCACCGCACGGGCTATTACGTTTTATAACCAGTGCATAAACATCTTAAAAAAAAAAAAAATGTCCGCATTTGACTATATCAGATCACCACTGAGGCGTGGAATGAATGCAGCTATGATGCAGCGATGCATCGTAAGTATAGTTGTGTAAATTGAATTGGTGCGTGTATTTCATTCGACGATATTATATTGAAGTTGTGTGTTTGTTACAGCAACGGCATGGGGAAATTGAGCGTGCATGGATTGAGGAGCGTGATGCTGTGCTTCAAAAAATCGTAAGTATAGTTTTTTTTTTTTTTTTTTCTGTTTATGTAAAGTGAATTGGTGCGCGCATTCAATTAGGCAGTCTTCTAATGAAGTTGTACATTTGTTATAGCACGAGCGTGATACTTTGATGCGGGCGTGGCGCGCGGAACGGCGAGAGTTGATCAGCCTTGTCGTAAGTGATATTTCAAAAAATTATATTGATTCGCATACACCATTAAACAATGTTTTAGTCGATTCATGTGTTTGTTACAGCATGAACGAGAAAATCAAATGGCGGATTGGTCCGTGGAGTATCTAGGGACGGTCGGACGTCTCGTAAGTGATGTTTCGTAAAAATTGTATTGATACGCATACATTAATCGACGTTGTTTTAATCGATTCACACGTCTGTTTCAGCGTCGAGAAGACATCGAGGCGCACGCGCGGGATGGTGACCTAGACGTTATAATCCAACTACTCGTAAGTGATGTTTCGTAAAAAATTATATTGATGCATACACATCATTCGATGATGTTTTAATCGAGTCATGTGTTTTGTTTCAGCGACGCGAATACCCGACGAGACGTGATGGGCGGATCTGCCGCGAATTACGACGCAGAATCCAGGATGCCAGACGTACGTGGCGGGAAGACACCAACAATATCGACTTCCTGGCGTTTAAGGGCGATTTCTTGGATTTACCTCACCTATTTAAGGGGTGAGTATAACTGAATTTTAATTGTTTGGTTTATCGCTCGCTATTACCAATGTTTTTATACAATAATAATTTGGTGTTTTCTCTGTGTGTTGCAGGAATTAAGATCAACCAGTTTTTTTTTTTTAATATATATATATATTTTTTAATAAATGAATATTTTTTTTAATAAATACATATATTTCTTTTTATAAAATAGTGTATGTTTATTAATGACCATCCGTGCATGTATACTTAAATTATAAAGTCAGTATTCGCGTCTAACAACGTTCGTATGGGAGGGAGGGATATTCTTACTCGCGGGTAAAGTCGCTGTCGTTGTACTCATCTTCGCCGTTGTACTCGTCTTCCCTGCGGTTCTCATCGCTATAGAAAATTGAAAAAATTGTTACATATTCGTTTCTCTGCATATGACGCCTAAAGTAGATGCAATGCGTGTGTATGACTTACAATAGGTGTCGCTACGTATATAATTCCATACTTTATGGACATTCTCCAGCGCGCAAACACCACAGTCGTTGTGAAACGCGCATCATGAGGTATTCGTTGAAGCCATAGACTTCAGGTTAGGAACGTCGGGATCCACGGTGTCAGGCGTGATACCGCAATAATCATCGTCAACGTCGTAGCCGCCATCGTCCTCAACGGTTCGAGCGTTGGTAATCTTTTTCCCCTTCGGCTTGTACACATCGCAGATATCCTCGACGATTATGTCCGGTAGTAGTTGCAGCATCCAGGTTTTCTTTTCCGCACCTTTCACGATGACGAAGTCGATGTTTGCGAGTGCGCTGGCGAGCAGTTCCGGAAGTTTCCAGTATGGAACGCAGCCATCCGACCGGCGGAGACCGTGATGATGCTTCGCGAGCCAGGACGCTTGACATTTCTCGAACGAATTCAGATGATTCCAGAAGTATGGCGGCTCGAAGATCCAGTGGCTGATCGTCGACGTTTCATCGGTATTGCTGCTGCTGCTGCTTGTACGAATCGCGATCTCTTTCACGATGAAATCACGTTCGGTTTTGAAACCTTGCATGTCGACAACGGCGAACATCATTATTCGTATAAGTAGTAGCGTCGGTGACGAATCAGTAACTGCGGACTTTGACATCCACATCATCGTTTTAAAACAGTAGCAGTATCCGCAGTAGTAGTAGCAGTATTAGTAGTAGTAATAATAATCGTTCACGCACGCACACTATATTAGTTTGCGTACCACGTTGGTTAAAGGGTTGTATTCGACTATACGATCATGTATCATCAAACAGTACGCGGTAGTATTAGCGGGAACATTTTCTTTGAATTCAAAATCTAATCGCACGTCCACCGTGGCGCTCTTCAACGACTCGTTTTGCCTAGAACAATCTATGACCGCGATAGGTGCGTATTCATGGAATTCGATCGCATTCAGCAATGGTTTTCCGTGACCATAGTACGATCGGCCGAATTTCGCGTACATATCGTACAGAAGCGCGTATTTATTCTTATCGAAATCCAAGTTCAAGTCGTCGTACGGAAACGCTTCGGAATTTAGGTAGAGTCGAAGGTTCGTGAGATTATTCGAGTCAAATCTGCTCGCGGATTTATCGGGACAATTCTTTCGATCAGTTTGCGTGCCGAATAACACGTATCGAGGTTTCTCGATTTGCGACGTAGCTTTCACGGTCCACGTGTGTTTCGTTGTAGCTTGCAGTAACGGATACTCGTGCAAGCTCCACGATCGGAAACTCATCGCGATCGGACGACCGCTTTCCAGGATACGCAGCATCGACAGTTTATTCACTTCCTCCAAAACGACATGGGGCATACGCCACTGCACCTTGCGTATCTCCAGTTTCGGCCAAGCAGTGGCGGAGGTGCAGTGCATCACGTTCGTATCGACTCGTGATCGTATGAGGATCAGCTCGTGCCGCGCGTTCACCACGATATGTTTGTAATCCTCGCAGAATCCTAATAACACGTTCAGGGGTACGCAGAAATTGAAAGCACCCGAATGAAAAATGTCGTTATCGTAATCGATGGCATAATTCCAACCACCATTCGCGAGCACTTTGCTTCTATCGGCTGACAACGAAACGTAATTTTTCAACGTGGTAGTGATTCCTGGATTTCGACAACGATCGATCTCGACACCGTTCAATTCGTATCGAATCTCATCGAACATGAACGCGACGCAATTATTGTCTAGAACAGCGGTCGTGGACGTTGCCGGACCTGTCGCGTTCTGTGCCGTCAACGTACCACGACCTTCGATGTAGAGAAAACTTTCGCACGGAAGCGTGTACAGATCTTGTTGCTGTATGGGAATTCTTATCTCGTCGCTATTGTCAAACGTCGTGTTGGCGAACGAATTATACGTGTGTAACTCGATCTTCGTAATACGATTGTCGAAGGTTGGCGTATTCGCCACATCCAGAATAATCGACATCGTGGTTGCGTGTCTAATAGGCAACGATGAATCCTAGCGATCGTAGGAAACGTGCGTTTCGGCGAGTCAACGGCTTGCTTCTCCTTATGGGTCCTCTTCTTACCGCTCCACCAGTCTTTATTCTTCTACTTTCACCTATCGATAAAGGGTCGCGCCGATGACGCGAGACAGAGACGCCTGGAGTAGCAGCGGCAGCGACGATTGATTCGTACGTGTGATCTAACACTAACATACTACGCACGCGCGCATACGTGTGCGGTCACGTTACCTATCGCGCGGACGTCGTTGAACGTGCAAACGAATCGTTATTTCTTCGCCGCGAAAATCTATAGGACGACCGTATTGATCGACGATGCGTAGCGTTAGATCGTGTATTGCTCGTGCGACGATCGGCAGGTAAATGACGTGTCGCGGAGTTTCCGATATCTTATATCTCGGCGGCACGCGAGGTGAAAATTCGTGGATAGTGTGTACCGGTTTATCGTTGCTGTACGCGCCGGTAGTTACGTTGCACGTTACTCTGATCACGTTAACGTTTATAATATTCACGGGAACGTCGGACTCGTGCCAGATTCTCAGTATTAAGACACGATTCGGGGAAAATCCTAACAAGGAGCCTACATTGTTGGGTTTCGTAAAGTCTACAAAGAACGAACAGTACATCTCGCTTTTCATGGTGTTGTTGTTAGCTCGTAGCATTAGAGGGTACTTGTCCTTATCGTCGTCATCGTCGTTACCGCGTTTTCGAGGATATCGATCGAGTAATCGTTGCTTCAGATACTCGGCGATAGTGTCTAATTCGTAGGAACCGTGGGGGATCGTAATGTATTCATGAGCGGCGTCGACGACGGAGTTGTTTTCGGTGTCATAGTTCACGATGAAATAGAATTTATCGTTGCTCGAGTCGATGTTTGGTATCGTGTGAAACGTCTCCAAGTCCGTGAGTCCTAATTCGTATTGACCATCACGGGAAATAATTTACCGTTAGCACGCTGCTGCGACCCGTTAATGTGAGCGTGAACGACATATCATAGATTACACTCGCGAGACGGAGAGAAAGGGAGTGACGCGCGCGTACGAATACTCGGCAATTTATCGATATTATGTATCTTTATTAAAGAAAATATGGGTTACCATTACGCATCGTTACATTGAAACGAAATCTTAGTACACACCGTTATTAGTACGTATGCCATAATTCCATAGACTTTTGCTGTAAAAATTGCATGCATAAGCGACCACAATTCATCTCATCGAAACGTTGAAAACGATTGTGATTGTACGTGATCGTTGTACTGCGACCGAAATAATGGATCAATTCCGTTGGTGGTCGCAGATTCCCAAAACTATCAAAGTACTGTACTCGTGAACCGCGTTTCGCGTACGCGACCCAGTGTGTACCGGTGCCTCGATTCTCGTCCAGATTCGCGATACCGCATTCGTTGCTGCGTGCGCGCGTGGGAAGCGTGTCGTGCATAAACTCCCCTCGAAAGAACGGAATGCTGGCGCACTCGCACTCTAATTGCAGGTTCGTCATAGGTTGTTGGTTTATCACCGCCACCGTCGCCATGCGCCTACGCGATCGGCGTTTTTTTTTTCTTCGTCTGCACTCGTCGTTGGCGCCGCTGTCTCGGGTTCAAGCCCGCGCCTCGCTTGTGCGGTGTCAGGTGCATCCCTCGCCCTTCCATCGCACGATGATGACGCAACGTCTCTTCCAGCTCTTTTCGAGACGCCTTCGAATCGTTGACCGCTTTGGTTATACCAGCCGCTCCACCGGCCAATGCACCGATAGCTGATAAAGCAGGCAATATGAATGGAAGAAATTGAAGAAAGCCACCGCGTTTCGCCACTCGTAGATTACGATGTCGTCGTCGCCGTTGCGGATGTTTCCTTCCAGACTTTCTCTGTTTACGTTTCGTCCTTCTCATACCCATGCCGAGTTTAGTCTTAGCCTTCATCGTTGCCCACACTCCAGTCGCGGTTGCTTTTTCGCCAATGGTCGCGTCGTTCGTGAACACTCGTTCTTGCGCTCGTTCGGCTAACGCACGATCAGCCTCGTGTCTTCCCTCTAAATCCTTTCGACGAGAGTACGCGATATCGTGATCGCGGCACGCTACGTCCAGGGGATTCACACCTTCGTCGCCACGAGCCAATCGCTTTAGCAAACGCGTTCCAGGCCCGCAGAACTGATAACCCGGAACGTGTAGTTTGAATGGCAGACGGTTTATGATGCCGTTCACGAGACCCGATCCAGTCTTCTTCTTCTTCAGATTCTTCTTCTTCAGATTCTTCTTCAGATTCTTCTTCTTCAGATTCTTCTTCAGATTCTTCTTCTTCAGATTCTTCTTCAGATTCTTCTTCTTCTTGTATGACGTCGCAGTCGTTGATGCTATCATATACGTTAAATTAATCACGATAGCTACTACAATAATAGACGCATACGCACGCTTCACCGATCACAGTGATAGTGACCTGCGCGACGCGTGCCACGAATATAAATAGTCATCCTTCGTTACACGCGCGTGAGTACCTGAGAAACCCCGCGAACATGCGATTCGCGAAACAGTCGAACGTTATTCGCGTAACCGCGAATCGAATGCTCGAAGATGATAGGGATGCGAGTCGAGCGAACAGACACGGCCCGCTGCTGCCGAATAGCGTGCGAGGTGTGATTTGTGGACCGTCAGGGTGTGGAAAAACGAATGTGCTTTTAAGTATGCTAGAGAGTCCGAACGGTTTGCGTTTCGAGAACGTGTACGTGTACTCAAAATCGTTGCATCAGCCAAAGTATCGTTATCTCGAGCAGGTGTTGTCGCTGGTCGCCGGAATCGAATACTTTCCCTACTCGTTCCACCGAGAGACGCTCGGCCCGATTCGATCTACGTGTTCGACGACGTGGCGTGCGACGAACAGAACACGATACGCGAATACTTCTCTATGGGTCGTCACTCGAACGTGGATTGCTTTTATTTATGTCAGTCGTACGCTAGAATACCTAAACATTTGATCAGGGACAACGCAAATTTTCTCATGCTATTCAAACAAGACGGCACGAACTTGCGCCGCGTGTACAACGATCATGTGAACATGGGGTTCGAGTCGTTCAACGACTTGTCTGCGAGATGTTGGCGTCGACGATACGATTTCGTGGTGATCGATAAGGATAGTTCCATGTACGAAGGTCGGTATCGAAGAGGATTTAACGAGTTCGTCGTAGCTCGCGGACATTAGTAAACCGCGAGTCGTTCATCGAGCAACACGAAATGTCTAACGAACCGACGATGACGACAACGCCGATAACCACGAGCAACGTTGACGCGAAGCATTCGCAAAAACATCACCGATGTCATCGACAAAAAGGAACGAAACATCAAAATGGTACGAAACGCCGGGCCGTGAACACAAAAGTGGAAATCGCCAAAGTCAGCGACGTTATACGTAAAAAGTGCTTGGCCATGAAAATTGGAAAAATGGATACGGAAGCGGCTGTGGATGCGAGCACGCGTCCCATCGTTGAACCGTTGAAACGATTGATCGAGAACGCGTCCGCGTCGAAAACACACTCAACACCTCGATCGCGACCCGTGAATAAGAAACACGAATACGATCAACAACAATCATCGAAGAGATTTCAACCCATCACTCCGTCGATAATCAAGGAACATCCGAATAACCTTCCAGATTCTAGTGACGGCAACGACGACTACGACGACGACGATGACTACGACGACGACGCTGACGATACCGACAACAATACCAACAACGATAACAATAACGACAACGATAACATCAACAACAACGATGTTGATGAAGTTGTCGATGAAGATAATGTTGTCGATGATGTTATTGATGATATTGTTGATGATATTGTCGATGAAGACAATGGAAAAAATCATGATGATGAGTCGTCAGTAAAGACGTACGATTTGGATATGATGCGTAAACCCGTCGATGATATCAAAGTGTATGTACGGGATGCCAAAGGACCCTTGTCGCGATAATACCTACGACTGTTCTTCACCGACAACAGGAGACTAATCGATGATGTGTACGGCGTATACTTGGGGCCCGACGAAGATCTAATGATCGACGATTCCGTGCTCACCATCGATGCGGACTGCGATGATATTCGCATGAACGGGACGCGATACCCGGGGACTCGGGGTTTGTACGAATTGTTGTTCATGCGAGAACCCAAACAGCAGACGTGCACGGACGCTGATTTCCGCTCGTACCGACGCAACTTGTTGTCGACGAGCGCGCATAAGCAAAACCATTCGCCGAGCAAGCGCACGCTGGGTAACAAGGGGTACAAGTATACGAAAATCATATCCCAGGTGACCGGTGGGGTGCGAACATCGAATGTCAGACGCGTTAGAGGCAGCGCAGGCGGCGCGGGCTGCGCGGGCACGCGACAAGGTCGAGGATTGCCCATCGACGAATCGATGACGGTCACCGATAACGCGATCGATTACGTGTACTGGGACGATCCGAACGAATTGGTCGATAGGCTTGGATTGCTCGTGGCATCGCGCGCGGCAGGTCACAAGGGTCACGATAACGAAATCGCATCCATCGTGGAGGAACTTCGCGAGGATGGACGCATCTTAAACTGAATGATCCGGTGATCGTCGCGTCAGTAGTGTTCGCGCGCACGGATCGTTATGTCGGTGAACAAGTTTGGCACCTCGTTACGTAATAACAACAATAACAGCAACAACAACATCAATAACAACGAAGTGACGATGACAATGTCGAGACTATTGTCCTCGGCGGATGAACGCTTTACCCAAAAAATTGAAACGGCTATCGCGAGCGCACGACTGGACGCCGCGTATCAACGATCTCAACTCGAGACGCGAGTACAACGAACGATGTCGGATATCGTTAACGCACAATTATCCCAACTAGAGGAAGATTTAAATACTACGATGGAACGACGCTTCGATCACTTGAAAGACAGACTCGAAGAGTTCACGACGTCGTCGACTGCGATAACAACCACGGATCGGTACAAACGAAAAGCAAACGAGGGTCTACAGCGACGATGACGATGATCAATGATTCTGACAATATCAGCTACGAGTACGAAACGACTAATAACGAACGATCGCGAAATACGTGCACCGATTGCGTTTTACGTACGCTCGAGGAACTGATACTAATTCTAACGTCTTTGGAACGTCGCGATCATCCCCGACCACCCGCGAAGCATGAACAAGGAGCGAGTACAACTAGTGAACGAATTATACGCCCCGGCTAGACGGAATTTCTCACGGCGTAGCGTCGTGATTCGCGGCTACGATGATTTGTGGCAGGCGGATTTGGTGGAGATGCGTCCGTACGCGAAGCAAAATCGTGGATATCATTACATACTAACGATCATCGATACGTTCAGCAAGTACGCGTGGGCCATACCCGTGAAAACGAAAGGTGGACGCGACGTGACCGCGGCGTTCGCGACTGTATTGCGGCAGAGCGATAGATGCCCACGAAATTTACAAACCGACATGGGAAAGGAGTTTTACAATGTGGAGTTTCAACGATGCGCGAAGATGCGCGGGATCAACCACTACTCCACGTACAGCGTGATGAAAGCGTCGATCGTCGAACGTTTCAATCGCACGCTGAAAAACCTCATGTGGAAACAATTCTCCTTGAACGCGTCCTATCGCTGGGTCGACCTGTTACCTACGCTCGTACGCATCTACAATCATCGCAAGCATCGGACGATCAACGTCCGACCCGTTGACGTGACCCCCGTGACGCGTTCGTCATTCGCCGCGAATGAACCTCCCTCTCCCTCTGCATCGAAAGGCGTTTGACTCCGCGCGAAATTCAACGTCGGTGACAAGGTACGCGTGAGCAAGTTCAAGACCCTCTTCGAGAAGGGGTACACTCCGAACTGGTCGACCGAGGTATTCGAAATCGTAACCGTACAACGAACGTTCCCGGTGACGTACATTCTGCGCGATTCCGCGGGAGAGCCGATCTCAGGTGGATTCTACGAGTACGAACTACATTCGGTCGCGAATCCGGACGTTTATCTGGTTGAGATTGTGCCTTCTTTGTTGGATTGTTGGATTCAAAAATGAATCTCTTTTCGTGTGAGAACCTGCTAGCTTCTCCTTATACCCGTCAGTAAGGGTAAGGGACAGAACGCAGGCCTGTCCTATCTTTCAAGTGGTCAACAGACTTTTCACTGTGCTTTTTCCATTGCCTTCTTACTTCGAGTCTAGCTTTCGACATGACACAACGTCCTTCCTGGCTGTGTTAAATAAAACTTGTGTTATAAAGAATTAGCTCATTGACAGTTTATTTCTCGACCCCATTTCCAATAGGTTATGGACCCAGTGAACGTTTTTATTAACTGTGCGTTTTAAAAAGATATGTGACTGACAATTAATATAGTTATAGTAAAATTAAGTGTAATAGTGTTTATAACAGAACAATGGAAAATCAAAGATTGAAAAGAAACAATAAACCATTCGACGGTGAACGGTACAGTGTGTGGAAATTAAGAGTGCGTGGTTTAATGAGTGAACTGGACGTTATACATGTGATCGACGAAGAAGTTCCAGAGATGTTAACTGTCGAATGGCTTAAAGCGGAAAGGATTGCCAAAAACACAATAGGGTACTGTGGTTTGCAAAATTGTTGGCATCCGAATGTTGAGCGGGGTAAGGGGGCTAGCTCGCTCGAGCCGCCCCACAATTCCCCCGCTCGCTCTCTTCGTCGCGCGGTGCTGCTGACCGATTCGTTGACGCGACGCGTCGGCCAATAGCGACAATACGTGTGCTTTACATCTATCACAGTAATAGAGAACGTGGGCCTATGAGGATACACTCGATCGGACCACCAAGTTTCTGCCGGCAACATTTTTGCAAACGACAGTAAGTGTGGGTATTACTGCGGATGCCCCGATTACTGCGGATATTCTAAAACAGATCATATTTAATGTTGGAAAGTACATAAAGTCTTGAGAATTTTTGATAAAATTAGTTTAAACACTATTACAGATAATTATTAATAAATATGTACAGCAAAGTTATCATTAATTCTGTTATCGTAGTTTGAAATTCGTCAAAGCGAAGTTTCGGTCGATTCCCGATATGGCGGTCATGTACACCTACTTGAAAAACATTTATATTTTTGTTATTAACAGTAATACATGTAATGTAGCGTTATTGCTCGATAGAATAAGAGTTATTTTTTCAGAAAAACAGTAAATCAGTCGTCTACATTTTAATTTTAATTTTTATTTCTCACCGCAGTATTAGGTGCAGTACTTTACACCGTGTGCATGTATTACTGCGGACCGACGAATGCGCAACCTAACCTTTCTTCCAATAGTATTCACTTACTATGTACTACTAATTACTAAGATTTAAATTATTAGTCATTCCTGCTGATTTTAGTAAATAAAGAAAGTTAAATAATTTTTCTATCTACAAGTGATATTTGTACTAAGGTTATGTTACGCCTAACATTAGACCGCATATATATTTCGTTAGTAACTGGCACGCAGTAATGCATGCATGTCCGCAGTAACTCGTCCATTGATATTGATCGACAAATCTCTGTGTTTTTAATTAACTGTGCTTATTAAGGACCGACCTTTCTTTTAAACAAAGAAGGAGGAACTTTCATTCATTTGAACGCCATATCGAGGGTTCTAAAGTTACCGTACCTTAAAAGTCCGCAGTAATACCCACACTTACCCTAGTGGAATATTTATCAGATTTCTTCCTTGTGTTCGCGAGTACAGCTGAAGGTCCTGTTGTGTCGGAGCGTTTAAAATTAGCGCGATTTGGTAATACCGGCGATGGCCAGCGCCGCCCGCAGGAAAGCCGGCGGATCGAACTAAAGCGTCGAACACTTCACTTGCGACAAGCACGCAGATACCAACCTTTTTGTATACACCAATTCTAGAGTAGGATATAAGTATTAAATAATTTCCTTGAGAACGGGAGAGTTTATTTTGTCACATACACGACAGGTCCGTTCATACAGCCACCGAGCCGAGCCTTCCGAGCCGTCCGTGCCGGGCGGAATCTCTATGCTAAAGCTTATGGAGAGCTCGGAGTCTCTGAGTCATCCGGGGCGTCCGGGCCCGACCGTGCTCGGCGGCTCCTCGTCGCCCGCTGGGCCCGTGCTCGGTGGCCACTCGTTGAGACGACTGGAGTGCGTGCCCTGTCGAAGTGCAACGCTGCTAGATTTTATGCTCCCAACACGTAGGGTAAATCCGAGAGACGCGGTCGACCTAATATAAAATGGCTATTAAAACTAATAAAGTAAAGTTATTTATGAGTGAATACTGTAGGAAACAAGGTTTCCAAAGGTGTTTAATATAAAGAATAATGTTTATTAAAATAAGTAAAATAAGTAAAATAAGTAAAATAAGTAAAATAAGTACAAGTCCCACCAAATACTCTCTACACACACACACAATGTCTATCGCCTCACAACTCTATACCGCCGTCTACAACTCGGCACAATCGTCTACAACTCTTCACGCTATGTCCGCTTTCTCGGCACCCTTAACGCACTGTCCTTCTACCGTCACCAACGCCTCGACGCACCACGCTTTCTCCTTCGCTCTCACCCTCTTCCCTACTCTTGTTGCCAAGTCAAAATCTCTTCCAACGTCGTCAAAAGATCGTTTGTTCTCGCGCGACCCAAACCGACAAGCCGGCAACCCTGCCCATGGCCTGCTCTGTGTCACCGTCGTCGTGACACAGAGCAGGCCATGTCATCTCAGACCTCGAAAACGAATGTAAATTGGCCATAGAGTCTTGACCAATCACGAGTTTCAGCACTATGGCGCAGCCAATCCGAGTGTCGATTTGAAAGGCGTTGGTCAAGACTCTACGTCCAGTTTGCGTTCGTTTTCGTGGTGGCAGTTGTTACGTGCCGCGGCCTTTTAGTGTTCGAGCGGCACGGTTTATACATGCAATTCTAATTAGGGGTATCCCACAGTCGTTAGACTATCAGAAATTGCAGTATCGGATATATTTTGTAAGAAAAGTTAGGAAGCTCGCCGCACTCGTAACAGTCAATTATTTAAATTTTAAAATATCTAAGTACCTTATCAGAGGGATAAGGGGTAGATTTTGGGATCGTTGGTACTCTAGTCCCATACGGGTCCTTTCAATGGAATCAGACAGGTAATTAATGAATATAATTTAACGAATAATAAGCTTTAATGCAGAAATATTGGACGGATGTAAAAGCATACAGCAGAATTGAATAATAAAATATAGAAAAGCTCAATGAAACATTCGTATAATCGGAGATAATTCCTGACTAGGGGAATCCCACAATCGATTGATTGTCAGAAATTGTCGTTGAATACAGATTAATTATAACAATGTAAAGAGGTGTACAGAAAGAGATAAGGGGTGCAACTCACCAGACAGTCACAATAATATAAATGCAGATATGCTTTAAATTTCCTTTTTGACGCTTGGATAATTCTGAGTCGCTGGTGAACCTGAATCAGAAAGAGGGATGAGCCGCGAACACGCACACACACTTGATTATAGGATGCAATACCAACGAGTTGAACTATTAAGTGAGATCGAAATGATAATAAATTTAACTGAGCAAATCCAATGAAAATTTAGAGTAAATCGTTAACAGAATAAATTATTTAAAAGAATAAATTATTTAAAAGAGTTAATATAATTAATGTTTCAAAGTTAATGGAATGAATTGTTTCGCAAAGTTGAGTCTTTCACGCGGTTACACAGTAGACCGGAGAACTATAGCTCTAAAACACTTGCGGACCCCAATGACACGCACCTCGCGATTTACCGTCACAGAGTGTCGCAGCTTCACGCTCTCGGCAGCGACCAGAGTGGGTCCGTACCGAAAATGCTTACGCTGCATTTTATTTCTCGGCCGCACCACCGTGGGTCCGTCTACTTAACGAGGCGGTGTGTGTGCGTGCCCACGTCCATCCATCAGATTCCCGATTCAAACATTTGATCAATTTTACGGAACATTCGTACGCACAGAAAAACATGACATCCCACATCCTGAAAAACATACAATTTCGCACAGCTGAAGGCTCTCCCTTAATGTTCGTAATTTCACATACTCAATTTCTGATTAGGGGAATCCCACAGTCGTTGGACTATCAGAAATTGTATTGGGCATTTGATTTTAACAATAATTTGTAATTAATTAATAATGTGCACGTGCGACAAAACCGTGGGAAGGCGCGGTTCCCTGCACCGGATGTAGAGTATACAATTCCGTCAGTCTTCTAAGAAGTGATCCAGTCTGCGCATTCCCGCTGTAGCCGTTACTGATTATGTTACAATGTTTAACGCGACGGTCAGAGGTGTTCTCAACGAGGGTTCTCCCACAATGCTGCAAGGCATTGTTGAAACGCACCCCTGCCGCTTACATAGAACGGATTCGGCACAACAGGAGAACCACTGGGTCCTTCCGAACGCGACTCTCCAGTGAGAACGCCGCTGCGTCAGTACCGTCTTATCTGTATCGTGGGACGGCAATACGTCGAGACGACGACGCTCCAAGAAAAGGGGTTTTTGTTCTATCACAAATATTATTAATTAATAGGCAGGAGTATGATCAACGAGGGTTTTCCCATAACGCTAGGCGTTGTTGATACATACCCTGACTAAAAAGAAAAATTTTACGTTCCGAACGTAACACAGTCACTGGCACTGGCAGTCAGTGCCGGCCAAATCGAAGAATATTCCAAGTAATTTCATCCATCAATATCTCGACGTATCCAGAAGGCAAAAGTAATTATGAAATGGAATAATTTCCAATTATCTACGTCGCGAAAATCGACATTCACATCATCTACAAGACATTAAAGTATGGTTATGCGCGAAGTGCGAATGTTTAGCGTCTTGTTTAGTAGATAATAATTTAACACATGTTTTCTTAAAAATGTTAATGTTCGCAGGAGCTTGCATGATCGGTGTTGCAGCCGAAATCAGCGCAACAGCTGATCGGCGGATTTTGAACGTGCGTGCGAGAGCATGTAAACACGGTGACACTGTAATAGTCTCCGGTGGCGAGACGATTACCGGTGGGACGGAGAAGGGATTATGATGCCGACTCAGTCGGTTTGTCCAGGTTCGACGAATGAGTAGTAGGCGTGTTTAACAAACAACAGTATTTATTGTAGTGGCTATAGGTACAATTATGTTTGTATTTCCTTCCGGCACGGTGGGGTCACGAATCCGAATTGGCGGGCGCGTTGTATCGCGACGGCGGCGGCTTGTACGGCGAAGCGGTAGGAATTCGGGATTCGGAGTTTGTGGAACGTTCTACCCTGGATGGCCGTATAGGCGCGTCCGTATGGGAGTCGTATAACGGAGGTTCAGAGTGCAATAGGTCTCCGGCCTAATGGGCGCGGAGTCACCTCTCTGACGTAGGCGGAGCGCAAGATAAATCTCGGCTGATTTCGGAAGAGGCTGGTAATGGTACAGTTGTGGCGATGGCCGACACTGACACACCTCGGGGATATCAAAAAGTGAGCGTCTTGTTGGTTTGCGTGAAGCGGTATAGCGACATGCACAAGAGCTCCTTATTCCGCTCGCCGCGGCCTTTATATTGCGAGGCCGTTAATCTTCGCCCGCGAGAGCCGTCTCACGGCGGCGGCCGCCTGGCGGCCACGGCCCGAACTAAGCGCATTGTTTTGCTGGTCAGTGTTCGTACGGCTCTCGAGGTGACTTCGTCACAACACACCGTCCGGTAAGACGGTTAGCCTACGTCACGCGTTTTTGCCGGATTCAAGCGTTGCGCTTCCGAGAATCCGGCAGTTAGTTCGAGGAACAGCTCCGACGACAACACGCTCTCGCACGCACGTTATTACGGAATCTCCTTGTCGCCCAGCGACCCACGAATTTCGAATCCTCGAAAACGGCCCTTCGAGCTATTCGCGCCCAGCGCTCATTGTACATAACCCTGTATATACTTTCCGTTGAGTGTCCATCGTGTTTGTCTAGTATCGTGAGTGAGTGTTCGTCATTTGTGTGGAGTGTTCGTCTATTTTGTAACGACGCCCACGTTCGGCGAAATAAACGTGCCGTGAGAAGAAACGTTAAATCTCCTGTGGAGTGCATCCCTTCCCTGGCCGTTCCCAGTGGCGATCCACACCGCCTCACAGGCAATCGTATAAACATTTGGTCCTTCGAGCCGGATCGCCGTGAAGGATGGCCCCAACAACAGGAGCGACGGCGAAAGATGGGAACCCGGGGGGCACTGCGCCCACCGCGGAGTGGAAGGCCCACATCGTCAAGGCCCGAATCTTGGTCCAGCAAATGCTGCGCCTCCTGCCCAACTACAAGAAAATGGGGCAAGCTAAATTTACGACGGAGAACGCCCGAGCGAGGGTGGACTCCTTGGACCCAATTTGGACGCAATACCACGCTCTACACCTGGAGGTGGAGGTGCAAATTCCAGATGCCGAGCGCCTGAATTGCTCCTACTTGGAGAATGAGGAGTTTGCAGCCGCCGAGGAGGAGTACTGGGCAGCTAAGGACTTCCTACTGGATGTCATCCGGTCCTTCAGCAGGCCCACCGCCGGCGGAGGAGCCGCGCAAGAAGCTGGACCATCATCCGGAGCATCGAAGAGCCGCGCCAAGCTCCCACGCCTCACCTTACCGCAGTTTTCGGGTGAGTACTCGGAGTGGCAAGCCTTTCGCGACCTCTTCACGTCTCTCGTAATCAAGGACGGGACCCTCGACGATGTCGAGCGGTTGCAATATTTGAAAACGTCGGTATCGGGCCCCGCAGGTAAAATATTGGATCAGTTCGCGGTTACCGATTCAAATTTTGCAACCGCCTGGGCGACCTTGTCTCGGCGGTACGATAACAAACGCGCGCTTGTTTCGGTCCACCTCCGTACGTTAATATCGCTGCCGCCGATGACGTCAAATTCCGCCGAGGAACTCGCGCGCGTGCGCGACACGAGCAACCGATCCCTCGCACTCCTCGCGAATTTAGGATGCCCCACCACGCACTGGGACGATATTGTCATCGCGGAGCTCACGCTAAAATTAGACTCCGAAGTGCTGGAGGAGTGGGAGCTCTCGCTCGGCGCGAGTACCGACCTCCCCACCTATGACATGTTGGATCGGTTCCTCGAGTCGCGCATTCGCTCACGGGAGGCCACACAGGCCGCCGAGGAAGCCAAGGCACGCGCCCATGGAGCGGTGCCTAAGGCTCCTAAATCGGCGCAATCGTCAAATGCTCGGGTGTGCGCCACGAACGCGACAGAGTCCCCGACGACCGCGACCACCGATACCCCTCACGCCGCGAATCCAGCGCACTGTCCTGTGTGCCGGGCGCGACACGCCGCGTACCGTTGCACGGCCTTTAGGGCCATGCAGCCAGCACAACGACGCGATTTCGCCGGTAGCAAACGGCTTTGTTTCAACTGTCTCGCGCCCGGCCACATGGCCCTGTCGTGCCCTGTGACGGCCTCTTGCTCGCGTTGTGGTCGGCGACACCATTCGATGCTCCATGCGATCGGAGAGGACAAAGCCGTCGACACCGCGTCCCCGCCGGCGCGGGACGCCCCGGCAGTGTCCACGGCGGGCGGCGCCTCGGCCCCATCCGAAGCAAATGACGCCGAACCGTCGGCAGCCGTGCATAACGCATGCACGAAGCCCGAGAGCACGAGCAGCGAACCGGTGTTGCTGGCCACCGCGATTGTTCGCGCGAAGTCGGCGGGCGGACGGATGATATTAATCCGCGCGCTGCTGGACCAAGGGGCGCAGACTTCATTGGTTTCGGAGTCGGTCGTGCAGGCCCTCCGCCTGCCCCGCCAACCGCTCCGGACTTATTTGACGGGAGCCCTGGACGGACAATTGGGCACATCACGGGCCCAGGTGCAGCTCGCCCTGGCCCCATTGCAGGACGATCGCACGGCGCTGACCATCCAGGCGAAGGTTGTCCCCAGGGTCTCGTCCTATTTGCCCGACTGGACGCCATCGACAACGGTGGAGGAGCAGTTTGCAGGCCTCGTCTTCGCCGATCCGGAACCGTCCACTCGCCGACCGGTCGATTTGATAGTCGGGGCCGATTATTTCGGCGCCCTGCTGCGCCCCGGATTGCGTCGCGGAAAGACCCGTGCCCTTATCGCCCAAGAGACGCTCTTCGGATGGATCGTCTCGGGCCCTACCGGCCGCACGTCCGCCGCGAGTGCTGTACATCACGTGTCGGCCCGTGCTCCCACGGACGACGAACAGCTGCACGAACAGCTACAAAAATTCTGGGAGCTAGAAGAGCCGCGAGCGCCCACGTTGCGCTCGCCGGAAGACGAAGCGTGCGAGCAGCATTTTCAAGCCACACACTCGCGGCTGACGGACGGTCGGTACGTAGTGCGTCTCCCATTTAAGGGCGGACATCGTCCCGGTGTCGGCGAGTCGCTGCTGCGCGCCTCCGCGTTGCTTCGCGCGCTCGACAAGCATTTATCGAGGGACGCGGCGCTGGAGGCAGCGTATCGGCGGTTCATGGAGGAGTACGAGGCGCTGGGCCATATGCAGGAGGTCGGGGCCTCACTCCAACGCAGCGCGACCACGACGCGCGTTTATCTCCCGCATCACGCGGTCGACGGAAAATTACGGGTCGTATTTAACGCGTCGAGTCCGACCTCGAACGGGACATCCTTGAACGACCACATGCTGGTCGGTCCCAAGCTCCAGCGTGACCTGTTGACCGTCCTCCTCCAATGGCGCCTCCCTCGATTCGCCCTCAAAGCTGACATCGAGAAGATGTACCGCCAAATCCGCGTGCACCCGAGCGACGTAGGTTTGCAGTGCGTGCTGTGGCGCCGGCGCCCTGAGGACGCGCCGTCCACGTTTTGTTTACAGACCGTAACGTATGGCACCACCTCGGCGCCTTACCTCGCCATGAGAGTTCTGCAGCAGCTCGCCATCGACGAAGGGGGGGAGTATCCGCGCGGGCGTCGCGTCCTCGAGAACCACTTCTACGTCGATGACGTGCTGTTTGGCTCGGACGAGGTCGCGTCAGCTCTCGCGGTGCGCGACGAGCTCTGCGCTTTGCTCGCTCGCGGCGGGTTCGTACTGCGGAAGTGGGTGGCTAACCACCCTTCTTTGAACCCCGACGAGGAGAGACCGGCCCTGACTGTGTCCCCGGTGCCCTCTGCACCGGAAGGGCCGGAGTCGCACTCGGTTCTGGGGATACACTGGGCTCCCCGCGAGGACGCCTTTAGTTATAAGATCCAGCCCCCTTCCGCCCCCGCGACGACAAAGCGCACCGTCCTGTCGGTGGCGGCGCGGTTGTATGACCCGCTCGGCTGGGTATCGCCGGCGGTGGTGGTGGCCAAAATTATATTGCAGGACCTCTGGCTTCGGGGAGCGGAATGGGACGCTCCACTTCCGTCGGACCTACTGGAGGGTTGGCAGGCCCACGTCGCTGCTCTTCCACTCCTGGAGTCGGCGCGCATCCCCCGGTGGTGCGGCGTGGACGCCGCCACCAGTCACTGCGAGCTGCACAGGTTCGCCGACGCGTCATCGAGGGCCTACGCAGCAGTCGTATACGCCAGGATCGTTCGGCGCGAGGCTGGGCCGGCCCGAGTCACCCTGCTCGTTGCCAAGACAAGGGTCGCGCCGGTCAGGACCGTGAGCATTCCGCGGTTGGAGCTCTGCGCAGCCGCGTTATTAGCGCGCCTTTTACATCGCGTCGCGTCCGAGGCCCCGTGGCCTCCCGCCGCGCTGTGTTATTATTCTGCAGGTTAATTATCAATAATATCACACGATTGATATTAATAGAATATATATTAATATAAGTATACAAAGCAACTTTTACAACAATATAATCCTCCTCTTACATTACACAGTGAGAGACAGCCGCAGATTGTAGATAGCAACCAACATAAAGAAAAAAAATAAAACTATCCTGTCTCCATCAAGGAAATCATTATCCCTATAACACCCTCTCTTAATGACTTCCTGATGGACTCGCATAAGTACAAAAATATAACATACATATTTAATATGCTTAATTATAAGTCCAAAACCCTCTCTCAATTTTCATCTTCCAACAATCTTATATCTTTCTTCATTTTACAAAATTGTTGTCCCGGTAATCCCTTAGTAAGGATATCAGCCTGTTGGTTCTCTGTGTTTATATAGTAAATCACAAGTTCATTATTCTTTAACTTATCATGTACGAAATTATACTTCAAGTCCATATGTTTGACTCTTCGATTGTTTTCAGGATTTTTTATCAAAGAGATACATCCTTGATTATCTTCATATATTATTAACCTTTTAACCTTTACTTTTAAATCTACTAATATCTTATTGAACCAAGCTCCGTCCTTAACTGCACTGCATAGTGCCACAAGTTCTGCCTCCGTGGTTGATAACACAACACATTTTTGTTTTCGTGTTACCCACGCTATTGAGTTTCCGAATACCTTTATTAAATATCCCGTAACTGATTTCCTATCGTTCACATCACCTCCCCAATCTGCATCGACATAGCAGACCAGCGGTAACTCACTATTATTTCTTTTGTACACTAATTTCAAATTAGCTGTTCCTCTTAAGTATCTCAAAACTCTCTTAAGATAATTCCATATTTGAGTACACGCTTTATCCTGATATCTACTAAAATAATTCACCACATAACTAATATCCGGTCGAGATCCTAACATGAGGTACATCATACAACCAATTAACTCCTTTACCGGTTCATCTGTTCTAGTGTCACTCTGCTCACTTAATCTTAACCTTAACTTCTGATCAATTGGTGTAATACATGCCTTGGCATCTTCATAATTAAAACGTTTTAACATATTTAATATATATCTTCTCTGACTTATTTTTAATACACCCTTATCCCTATTATATTCTATCTCTAATCCTAAAAATTGTTTAAGTTCGCCTTTGTCTTTTATGTCATACTTATCAGCTAATTTCATTTTACACGCATTTAACAATCTTAGGTCTGGTCCTGTTAGGATAATATCATCTACATATAACAATAAATGCACCATTGTCCCTTTACAGTCTTTAGAATACAGACAATAATCGTTATCTGATCTCTTAAAACCAATCTCTGTTAAGTAATTATTAATCTCCTCATTCCAGCATTTCGATGCTTGTCTCAGTCCATAAAGAGACTTATTTAACTTTAAAATATGTCCCTCTTTGCATCTCACTCCATATGGTGGATATATGTATATATTT
Source organism: Andrena trimmerana (assembly GCA_951215215.1). Lineage (NCBI taxonomy): Eukaryota > Metazoa > Arthropoda > Insecta > Hymenoptera > Andrenidae > Andrena > Andrena trimmerana. The sequence continues at coordinate 85,614,060 of OX578059.1, read as the reverse complement.
TCATTCAGCTTACTATTTAGGAATGCAGTTGTTACGTCCAATTGTATAAAATGGTAACTATATTGGTTCCCTACAGCTAGCATAGCCCTAATGGTAGACATATTTGCGACTGGCGAATATATTTCGTCATAATTAAACGTTTCCTTTTGAGCGAAACCCCTGACGACTAACCTGGCCTTATATTGTTTCCTCTTATCCTTTTCTAGTGGTTTGAAAGAGTAAATCCATCTTGTATCCAATATCTCACCATTTCCTTGTATCTTAGTTGGTTCCCAAGTTCTGTTTTCTTCTATAGAATCCAGTTCCCTTTTCATCGCCTCTCTCCATAGTTGCTCATCATGTCTTCCTCTCAGGTCCTCTACATTGATTGGCGTTTGTTCCACGTAACGCACTGCATCGAATGCCATGTACATTTCGAAGTCCTTGTACTTGGATGGTACCTTTATTGTTCTCTTGCACCTTCCACCTATATCTTGACTGTCTGCCTCTTCAATATTAGGTTTTGTATCCTCGTGTGTATCCGTATCTCTTTCTTCGTTTTCTTCCGTCTCAGTTATCACTTCCTCCTTAGGCTCGTCAATTTTTTCAGCTCTGTCCTCTATGCTAACTTGGTTCTCCCTATAATACAGCAATTTCTCATTAAACACAACGTCTCTGGATATTATCAATTTCAGCTTTTCCACATTCCATAACCTATAACCAGTGTGTGCATATCCCATCATTACACACTTTTCTGCTTTCGAGTCAAGTTTACCCCTTAACTCCTTCGGAATGTGTGCATACGCTGTGGACCCAAAAACTCTTAGATTTTTAATGTTCGGTTTTTTACCATACCATAATTCAGCAGGAGTAACCTCATCTAGACTTGCACTAGGACTCCTATTTAAAATATATGCAGCCGTTCTAATGGCTTCATTCCAGAACTCCTTCGGGACACTTGAGTCCTTTATTAATGTTCTCGCCATATCTACCAAACTTCGATTAAACCGTTCCGCCTTGCCATTTTGTTGTGGCGTATATGGTACAGTATAGTCAATAACAGTACCATTCTCTTTACAGTAGTTCTTAAACTCATGTGAGGTATATTCCCCACCGTTGTCGCATCTTAACATGGATATTTTGTGTCCAAATTTGGATTGTACCATCTCTGTATACTCTCTAAAACAACTGAGCACTTCGCTCTTACTCTGCATTACATAAACGCAAACAAAACTTGAAAAATCATCTATAAATGTTACTAAGTATCTACTGCCCTCATATGCAGTTGGAGAGATGGGTCCACACACATCTGAGTGTACTATTTCTAACAGTCTTTTACTTCTACTTCTTTGTCCAAATTTCAGTCTAGTCATCTTTCCACCAACACATGATTCACAGAATTCAATTCTGTTTATCCTTAACTCATTCAAGCCATCTACCATTTTGTTTTTTACAAGCTTCTCTAAATTTGAATAGCAAATGTGACCATATCTTTTGTGCCATAGAGTTACATTGTCATTTTCCATTTCTACATTCAAACAATCATTCTTCAAGGTCTGAAATTTAATCTCATACAGATTACCTCTGGTTCCGACCCCTATCAAATTATTACCATTGAATAGTCGTACTTGACCCTCCTCAAACACTACCTTAATGTTAGACATTTCTAGTTTTTTAACTGACAAAAGATTTTTCCTTAAACTAGGTACATAGAGTACGTTCTGAATTTTACAACTTATTCCTTTGCCATTAACATAACTTAACGCTTCTATGTTTCCTATGCCTACAGCTTGTATGAAACTATCATTTTTCGCAATCGCTATATTTATCGGTTCCTTTAAAACCATCAAGTCTGTGAAATAGTCTTTTCTATTAACTAAGTGATCTGTACAGCCTGAGTCTAAGAAGAATGTAATCTCGTCTTTCTTTAAAATGTCTGTGTCTTGCTCATAATTACTCATAAAGCAAACGCTCTTGTCCTTCACATCTTCTCCATCGTCCCTTTCCACAAGGTTACCTGTCTTCGTTTCGTCTCTCTTCTGTTTCCAGTGCTGCTTCTGCTCACTCTGCTGATTCCATGGCCGATCCCGACTGGTGTTAGATTTCTGTGTAGAGTCCTGTCCATGCCCGCCTCGATATCCACTTTGTTGTTTCCCTCCATACCGTTCCTTATTGTATCCTGGCTTCCTTCGTTCATCTTTTAATCTTCTACAATCTCTCTTAAAATGTCCTTGCTCACCACACCCATAGCATACTCCTGGTTTACTCGATATAAATGCAGCCGACTTGGAATGTTCATCAGCATTGCTGGGTTTACTTAACTTTCTCTTCTCCACCTCACTTCTAAGTTTCGATTTTACAAAATCCAGTTTTACATCTTCTTCTGGTAAGTTTTCCAATATGGTTACAACGGTTTCGTAAGACTTTGGCAATGACATCAGCAAACTGCATACTGCATCTTCTTCCTTTACCTCTACACCACTTGCTCTTAGTTGACACAACGTGTCATCAAATTTTGCAATGAACTCGTCCAAATTTTCATTCTCATGTAATTTTAATGATAGCATTTTTCTTTTTAGGTATAGCTGTCCTGGTAGTCCTTTCTTTTGAAACATTTCTTCCAATACCTTCCACATGCTATACGCTGTCTCTTTGCCCCTGATAATTTCAATTTGATTGTCACTCACACACTGAACAATCATTGATTTGCATTTGTTATCTCTCCTTTTGGCTTCATTTCTTTTGGCTTCATCAGTGTAATCTGCGCTTTTATATTCCTTCTGAATGCTATCCTCTACACCTTGTTCCTCCAACAGCGTTCTTACTCGGAACTTCCAGGTGTGATAATTTCTCCCATTTAGGGGATCAACGCTGTAATTATATTTTACATTCGAAGCCATGCCGAACATGTGGTTTTTGCACGTGTTCTAACCTTGAACTTTTCTGTGCCTATATCCGTTTTAATCGAGCACTCCTGGGCCCATAACCTGTTATTATTCTGCAGGTTAATTATCAATAATATCACACGATTGATATTAATAGAATATATATTAATATAAGTATACAAAGCAACTTTTACAACAATATAATCCTCCTCTTACATTACACAGTGAGAGACAGCCGCAGATTGTAGATAGCAACCAACATAAAGAAAGAAAATAAAACTATCCTGTCTCCATCAAGGAAATCATTATCCCTATAACACGCTGCACTGTTGGACGGACTCCCGAGTGGTACTCGCATGGCTGCGAAGGCACCCCTCACACTGGCAGGTATTCGTAGCGAATCGGGTGGCTGAAATTCAGTCCCTGATTCCGGCAGCGACGTGGAGGCATGTCCCGACGCGAGACAACCCGGCTGATTGCGCCTCTCGGGGCATGCACCCCCGCGATCTGCTGCAACACGAGCTCTGATGGAGGGGGCCTGAGTGGTTGCCGAAGCCGCTCGCGGAGTGGCCGGCAGTTCCGGATGTGGACGACCCGCGGTCTGCGGAGGAGGAAGCGCGAAAGGCGGTGGCCCATGTTGCAACCACGCCGCCGCCCAGTCCACTAGATCCTCTGCCGTATACCATCTCCTCCTGGCCGCGGCTTCTCCGCATCACGGCGCGCGTCCTGCGTGCGTTGCGTCGGTGGGGTCGGGGGGCCGCCGATAACGGGGATTCGCGGGTTCCGGAATTGCGAGAGGCACGAACTTGGTGGCTCCGGTGGCTTCAGGGTACGTTCTTCGTCGAGGATATCGCCGCGATTCGACAAGGGAAACCCGTCCGGCGGTCGAGCCCCCTGTGTCAACTGGCTCCCTTCGTGGATGAGGACGGCCTGGTTCGCGTGGGGGGGGAGATTGCGCCATGCCCTGCTTCCCTATGACGCGCGGCACCCGGTCGTGCTTCCGGAACACCACATAGTCACGCTAATAATCGAACACGCGCATCTCAGGGCGCTGCACGGGGGGCCCCAGCTCACCCTTAGCGTCTTGAGAAACAACTTTTGGGTGTTACGCGCCCGAGATCAAGTCCGCGCGGCGGTGCATCGATGCACCGTCTGCGTCCGTCACCGCGCCGCCGCCGGGGCGCAGATCATGGCCGATCTCCCCGCTGCGCGGGTATCGCCGTCCCGTCCCTTCGACCAAACTGGCGTTGACTACGCGGGGCCAGTCATGACGCGACCGGGGAAGGGCCGCGGGTACAAGGCGCATAAGGCGTACATCGCGTTATTCGTCTGTTTGTCGACCAGGGCCGTACACCTGGAGCTTGTCACCGATTACACTTCGGCGAGCTTCCTCGCTGCGTTTCAGCGGTTCGTGTCCCGTCGCGGGCGCCCCAGTCATGTTCACAGCGACAACGGCACTACGTTCAGGGGAGCTGCCCGTGAGCTCGGGGCCGCGATTCGCGGCGCGGTGGCCTCGCCGAAAGTCGTCTCGTTCACCACTGCAGAGGAGATTCAGTGGTCATTCATCCCAGCCGCGGCTCCTCACTTCGGAGGCTTATGGGAGGCGGGCGTGAAGAGCGCCAAGCACCACCTCCATCGCGTCGTTCAGGACCACACGCTGTCCTACGAGGAAATGACCACTGTCCTCTGCATGGTCGAGGCGTGCCTGAATTCGCGACCCCTCGGTCCCGCTCCTGCCGAGGACGATGACGTCGCCCTTACTCCTGGCCATTTCCTGACCGGAGCGCCCCCTCTTGCGCTGCCTCCGATGGCATCGTCGAGCGGTCCTGCGTCCCTCCGCGACCGCTGACAGCTTGTGCAGCGGATGCGCGACAGCTTCTGGAGACGGTGGCAGTCGGACTACCTGAACTCCCTTCAGCCCCGGCGTAAGTGGACTCGCCCTCAGCGCGGCCTCTGTGTCGGGGACGTTGTCGTCCTCAAGGAGGACGACTCGCCTCCGGCTCAGTGGCGGCTCGGCCGCGTCTCTCGAGTCCATCCGGGTCCGGACGGTCGGGTCCGAGTGGTGTCGGTGCGCACGGCCCACGGCGAAGCACTGCGTCCGATCACCCGCGTCGTTAGGCTCCCATGCGCGTCCGCGGCGGATGTGGGCCCCGTCCAAGCGTGAAGAGGCCACCTGTAACTAGCCTCGAGATTGTACGCTGCCACTCCGAGTCACCCATAGCGTCGTATCTTGTCGCGGCGAGCGGCGCCGGGCAAGCGTTGTTTTTTTTTGTTTTAGTGAAATTCGGACCGTGATTCGGTCCAAGGCGGGCGGAATGTTGCAGCCGAAATCAGCGCAACAGCTGATCGGCGGATTTTGAACGTGCGTGCGAGAGCATGTAAACACGGTGACACACCGTCCGGTAAGACGGTTAGCCTACGTCACGCGTTTTTGCCGGATTCAAGCGTTGCGCTTCCGAGAATCCGGCAGTTAGTTCGAGGAACAGCTCCGACGACAACACGCTCTCGCACGCACGTTATTACGGAATCTCCTTGTCGCCCAGCGACCCACGAATTTCGAATCCTCGAAAACGGCCCTTCGAGCTATTCGCGCCCAGCGCTCATTGTACATAACCCTGTATATACTTTCCGTTGAGTGTCCATCGTGTTTGTCTAGTATCGTGAGTGAGTGTTCGTCATTTGTGTGGAGTGTTCGTCTATTTTGTAACGACGCCCACGTTCGGCGAAATAAACGTGCCGTGAGAAGAAACGTTAAATCTCCTGTGGAGTGCATCCCTTCCCTGGCCGTTCCCAGTGGCGATCCACACCGCCTCACAGGCAATCGTATAAACAATCGGCCAGGGTGTGTACTGTGTGAAGATGGAGCTGATGTAAGTATCGCATGTATCCTGTTTATTCATACGTTACGTTTAATTTTATACTAATATTGTGTTTGTTTTCAGTGCTAACACAACAGGAAATATGATGCTTTTCCACAAAAAAGATGTCCAAAATATTGAATGAAATTTTCTGATATCGCCCCTACTAGGTACCAGTTGTTACGGGACGTGGATTTGTAAATTTAAATTTAAATGTGTCCCTCTTCGTATTTATATGCACAACTTATTTTGTAACAATTACTACGGTTCTGATGTCAGATTCTGCTGCCAGATCTGGTTATCAGGGTGGTATATTGGTGGCATTTTTCTTATTGTCTAGCCTTTGGGGCTGCCACTCCTGGCATGGACTATTGGTGGGTATCTGTTTCAAGAGGCAATGTCTAGCGCGTGCCACCCGTGTCGTAAACAAGACCACCCTCGGTGCTTCCTATTCGGGCGCGTTCTCTTCCAGTCAAAAAGAGTAAATTTGCAAACGCAATATCGAAAACTATTTGAAATAATGTGTATACATTACAGGTTATTGAATTTGTCTTGAAACGCACTATCAAGTGATTTGTAAAAAAATATATAGTTCCATTTAAAAAAACTAAGCTTGACCATCGTATCTTTTAAAATAATAATCTAGGAAAAAGTTGTCGCGGCTAGTAAATTAGCTCCCTTCAACCATGCAATTACATATAAACATTTCTTTCTATTCTGAATACGTTAGGAAATATCCAGCTGTTTACTGTTCCCGCGGACATTATAGCTAAGTGCTCCATAGGAAATAAATAAGGCATTACGAATAACAGAACTCAAAGGTCTTCACTGGTCGAAGATTTGTTCAGAACTGATCAGTCACTCGCTTTCGACCAGCTAAAAAGGCGTAGGCAATAAAGTCATGAAGCTACACCTCGGGACCTTCGCTTGTCAGGTATGACTCCTCTAGGGTAAATCCCAGAGACGCCGTCGTGCCGGAGAGTTGGTCGAGTCGCCATATTTCAGACTCTATACGGAAAAACACGTTAAAGTGCAGACGAATTACTTCTTCAGAAGCCAAACAGTTGAATGAATAGCGTCATTTCGCTTCCTTCTGTGTTTTTTTTATTTATAGGCTATAAAAGATAAATTGAGGTTACATTTAACCTCTTTTCTCAACCAGTGGTGTACAGAATCGTATTTAAAATATACTTCTAAGTTTATTTCCGTTTAATGTTTGGGATAACAAGATAGTAGAGATATTGAGGGCCAATGGAGCCAAAGTATTTCGCCATATTAATTCTTCCTCTGAAAGCTAACGAGAAGACCATCTCTCGCTGCAGAAAGGTGAGATGGTCGAGTTATGATTTTTTTTATTATTTTTGTTTATTTTTATTTTTTATTATTATTTTTGTTTATTTAGTTTATTTCTTCACTTTTGTATTCATTTGCCTTACTAACCGCCAGTAGGTAGTTCACTTTTTCTTTCATGTGTTCTTTACTTGTTTAGCGTAAACAAATTAAATATCAATGAATCTGTAATTGTATTGTAGGGACGATAGAGTTCCGGGTACGCCGAGTGGCCGGAACGACGACGGTGACACACAGCACCCCATGGGCAGGGTTGCCGGTTTGTCGGTTTGGGTCGCGCGAGAACAAACGATCTTTTGACGACGTTGGAAGAGACTTTGACTTGGCAACAAGAATGGGGGAGAGGGTGAGAGCGAAGGAGAAAGCGTGGTGCGTCGAGGCGTTGGTGACGGTAGAAGGACAGTGCGTTAAGGGTGCCGAGAAAGCGGACATAGCGTCGACCGCGTCTCTCGGATTTACCCTACGTGTTGGGAGCATAAAATCTAGCAGCGTTGCACTTCGACAGGGCACGCACTCCAGTCGTTTCAACGAGTGGCCACCGAGCACGGGCCCAGCGGGCGACGAGGAGCCGCCGAGCACGGTCGGGCCCGGACGCCCCGGATGACTCAAAGGCTCCGAGCTTTCCATAAGCTTTAGCATAGAGATTCCGCCCGGCACGGACGGCTCAGAAGGCTCGGCTCGGTGGCTGTATAAACGGACCTTAAGACGGCAAAAGAAATTTTGAAAAATCTCGATGCGATATATGAGAGAAAAAGTTTAGCTACTCAACTAGCAATAAGGAAATAATTATTGGCTTTAAAATTGCAGGGTGATACGCCTCTTGTGCGTCATTTTACAATGTTCGATGATCTTATCACCGAATTATCTGCAGCGGGACCAAGATTAGAAGAGACGGACAAAGTAGCTCATTTACTTTTGACTCTTCCAAATTCATATGACGGTGTCATAACCGCAATTGAAACATTGTCAGAAGACAAGTTAACCCTTGCTTTTGTAAAAATAAGACTTTTAGATCACGAGGTAAAATTACGTGAAGAAAGCAGTGATACAAGTTCCAAGGTATTGCACGCACATACCTCGCAATGTGTCAATAAAGGGATTATTGAAGGACAGAAATCTTCCAACAGCAATTACGGAAAATGGAAGAAAAGGAAGAAACCCCGTAATTATAACAGTAAACAAACTTTAAAATGCCATCAGTGTGGTAGAAGTGGACATAAGATAAAAGACTGTTATTATTACAAGAAAAATCGCAAATATAATGAAGAAAGGAAGAGGACTGTTCAAACAGTGCAAATGACGGAACAGTCGCAAAATAATGCTTCAGGGTTTACATTCATGGCTGGTGATTATCAACTGAATACAGGAGAGATGGTGATTTTTCTATTGGACTCAGGAGCCTCCGATCATCTTATCAACCAGGAAAATTTATTTTCCTCTTTTACGATGCTACAACCACCGCTAAATATTTCTGTGGCGAAGAACGGCGCTTACATCACAGCAACGAAGAGGGGGATAATCCATGTGACCAGCAACAAAGGAGTAGATGGTGTGCTGGAAAATGTCTTCTACTGTCCCGAAGTCCCGTACAATCTGCTGTCGGTACGAAAAATGCAAGAGGCTGGATTGGGTATCGTATTCGACAGTGAGGGTGTACACATTTCTAAAGATGGTAACGTAATAATGTCTGGTAAGCCCTTAAACAATTTAACAGCCGTTGACTTCAGAGTAAATATAAAAAGGGTAGGTAACAACTCGCAGGTAAATAATACGGTTAGTTGCAATTATGATTTATGGCATAGACGGTTGGGCCACATGGGAAGATCGAAATTCTTAGAATTAAAGAATAAACAAATGGTCGAAGACATGCAATGTATAGAAAAGGTAATACCGGATAATAACCTATGTGACGCTTGCATAAATGGAAAGCAAGCACGGTTACCATTTGAAAGGTTTAAAGATAAAAGTCACATTAAACGACCATTGTTTATTGTTCATTCGGATGTTTGTGGTCCTATCACTCCACCTACTATAAACAACAAAAATTATTTTGTTTTGTTTGTTGATGAATTTACTCACTATTGCGCCACATATTTAATTACATATAAGGCAGATGTATTTAAAGTATTTAAAGATTATGTTGCAAAAAGTGAGGCTCACTTCAATTTAAAAATTGTTAACTTGTACAGTGATAATGGAGGAGAGTATTTATCAAAAGATATGAAAGATTATTGTGTACAAAAAGGTATCAGTTACCATTTAACAGTCCCACGAACCCCACAATTAAACGGCGTTTCGGAACGCATGGTGAGAACTATAACCGAAAAGGGACGCACAATAATAAGTTGTGCTAGTCTAGATAAGGTGTTTTGGGGGAGGCAGTGCTTACTGCTACATTTCTCATTAATTTAACCCCAACTAAGGCTTTAAAAGAGTCAAAAACACCTTTCGAATTGTGGCATACTAAGAAGCCCAAGTTGAGGTATCTGAAAGTTTTCGGTTCTACGGTTTATATCCATAATAAAATCAGGAAAGGTAAATTCGACGAAAAGTCGTCGAAAGGTATATTAGTTGGGTATGAACCAAATGGTTACAAAGTGTGGGATGTTGAAAAAGAGGGTTTCGTTGTAGTAAGGGATGTAATAGTGGACGAAACAAATTACTTAAAAACTCGACCGATACTGAGACTTGAAAATGATGAGAACATCTATAATAAAACTGATGCATCTGACATATTGTCAAAATCAGTAGAAATAGATGGAGAGTCTAATAAATCTGATAGTGATAAATCAGATGTATCGGTGTCGAGGGTAAAAGTAAGTTCAGAAGTAAAATTAGGAAAAAAACCTAACGAATCTGAAATAGAAACAGATATGCAAAATAAGCTTTCCACTTCTAAAAAAGATAAAAGTGAAGTACAAGAGAAATCTGAGCTTAGGAGGAGTGAAAGGATAAAACAAGGACCTTCTATATCTTATGAAGAATACGATTTAAAATATGATCTTTTTATGTGTGCACAATCGTTAATATGCAAAATTCCAAATTCATTTGACGAAATTAAAACTTTAGTTGATAGAGTTCAATGGGAACAAGCCATCAATAGTGAGATTAATTCTCTTTTGATAAATAAGACTTGGACATTAGTTAAAAGACCGGGAAATATAAATATTGTAGATTGTAAGTGGGTATTTAATATTAAGAATGATGAGTTTGGAAACCCATCAAAATATAAGGCACGACTTGTTGCTCGCGGCTTTAGTCAGAAGTATTTAGTTGACTACAATGAAACATTTGCACCTGTAGCAAGGATAGCAAGTTTCAGATTTGTAATAGCTTTTGCAAATCAGTTTGTTTTAATAATACATCACATGGATGTAAAGACGGCATTTTAAATGGCACATTAAAGGAGCAAATCTATATGAAAGTTCCTGCAGGTGTCGTCAGTAAAAGTAATCAAGTTTGCACATTAAATAAAGCTATATATGGTGTGAGCATAAGCGTGTGGTTGCGCATGCGCGTGGGATGTACGGCGGCTGAAAAATACCTAGGGAAGAGGGTTAGACGGATCTCGATGGAAAGTGAGAGAGGATATAGAAGTGTGGCCAAAGGTGCAAAACGTCTTATGTTATTATTTTATACATTCATACCTTTATATTAAATCCATGAGAATCTCACATAGTGCATTCATTTTACCACAACAATTTGGTAGCAGAGCGTGGTTCGCAGAGGTTATCGAGGGCGAGGAACCACTAAGAGGCCCAAACCCAGAATCAGAAGCCGGGAAGAAAAGATTGAAATGGGAGACGAAAAACGACGAAGCATTCGGGATCCTGGTCACAACACTATCGGACGCACAAGCAGGACAATTCCTGACGGAAAATAAAGCGAAGACGGTTTGGGAGGTACTCAAACGCACCCACGCAGGTAAGGCCGAAGACCGGCGAATAGATATAGCTCTCGAATTAAAGAATATTACCATGCAGAAAAATGAATCGGTGGTTGAATACATAATTAGAGCCAAAAGTATTGCCTCGCGTAGCGCCAGTATAGGCCATCCATTTGAGGACAGGGAACTGTCATATCACGTCGTGCGTGGAGTGCACTCAAGATTTGAAAAGGTAGCGGTCGTATTGAGGGCCCAAAGATTATTAAATTTAGAAGACATCCAACAGGTATTGGAAGAGGAAGAGCGTCGAATCAACCAAGAGACATCCAGCAAAGAGCATGGGTCACAAAGCGATCCCAAGGATGAAAAAGCTTACAAGGCGTATCGTAGTAACCAACGGAACCAAACAAAATATTCAGGGTGCTTTATTTGCGGTAAGAAAAATCATAGAGCGATAGACTGTTATCATCGTAAGGACAGGGACGACAAGAAACCTACGAGAGGTCGTAACTACACAAATAAAAGCGGTGAAGCCAGTAAGGACAGAAGCAACAAAAGTAGACGGGAATACACAGGACTAGCCACAGAAGAGAAGGAGGAACACTCCTATAATGTAGAGAAACAAACGCATAGAGAAAATAAACAACCCCATGGCTCCGAGATATGGACATTGGATTCGGGCTCGTCGACACATATGTCTCCTGACATCGAGAGAATGAGGGAGACTAGACCATTTCAAACAAAAGTGAATCTGGCTGAGGACGCACGAGCGCTAATGTCGAGAGCGAGGGGAAATATTGAGGTTTCCACTGACACCAACGATGGAGAGGTTAACCTACTAATCAAGGACGTACTATACATTCCAGGATTAAGAGGGAACCTGCTTTCAGTAAGTCAATTATGCAAAAATGGGCATAAAATTGTATTTGAAAACCATGGTGCTAAAGTAATTGGAAGGCACAACGAAATAATAGCGGAGGCACGCGAGGAGAATGGGATATATGTTGTCAAAACTGGTGCACCGGATAGAAACGCAACTGTCGCACTCAACATAAGAGAAGAAACATCGGAGGAAAATCAATTACCAAGCACATCCCAAAAGTCCGACAAGATGCTATGGCATAGGAGATTGGGCCATGCATGTGAAAATTATGTGGACGAAATGAGAAATACAGGGGCTGTCAGAGATTTGTCCTATAAACAGGAGAAACTTGGCATTTGTGAACCATGTGTGATGGGCAAATTGACCCAAGTACCACATAAGAGAGTTAACGATATCTTGGCCGAGGAACCCCTGGAACTCATCCACATGGATGTCTGTGGACCAATGCCCGTCGAATCGCTGAATGGGAATAGGTACGTATATGTAATTATAGATGAATACAGTAGATATACTACAATATACTTAATGAAAACGAAGGAGGAAACCTACAATTGTTTCCTTGAATATAAGAATAAAAGCGAAAATTTGCTTCGAAAGAAAATAAGGAATGTTCGGTCAGACAATGGCAGAGAATTTGTAAACAAGAAATTTGAAGAGTTATTCAAGGTATGTGGTATTAATCACCAGAGGACAGTGGCCCACAACCCCCAGAGTAATGGCGTGGCAGAACGAGTCAACCGGACCATTTTGGACAAGACGCGAACGCTACTAATAGATGCAAACCTACCCGCAGAATTTTGGGGAGAAGCCATCATGACGGCTACATACGTAAAGAATCTAACGGTAGCCAAACCGATAGATATGAAAACACCGCAGGAAAGATGGAACGGAAGAAAACCAACGATATCATACCTAAAAGCTTTTGGATGTATGGCCTATTATTATGTACCCAAGGTCAATAGAGACAAACTCAAGCCAAAGGCCGAAAAGGGAATATTCGTGGGGTATTCTCGTGAAACTAGAGGATACAGGATATACAATCCCACCAAATGCAAAATATACGCGACCAGGACCGCAAAATTCAACGAAGAAGAGAAGGGATCGATACTGATTCACGAGAAATTAGAAGAAAAACGAAATTTGGGAGGAATAAAATACCGACTGGAAGACCTTGAACTAGAACGAGAAGAGGAGGAAAACTTAGAGACACGGGATTGCAACAATAACAATGAAGATGGAATCCGGGGAACGGACGTAGATTTGGGCACACCAAGTAAGAGGAGTGGACGAAAACAAGGAAAGACATTGAAACAAATAGGAGAAGAGAAACGAAAGGCATTAGAAGAAAGAGAGAGACAGCTTCAAGAACAAGGGGCGCGTCGATCAGAGAGGATCAAAGAAAGACAGGAACAGACAAATTATATAACAACGGGCCGAGGTATACCACAGACCTTCAGGAAAGCGTTGGCTTCGAGTGCCTCGGACGAATGGGCCAAAGCAATGGAGGCGGAGATTCAGACAATGAAGGACCGAGAGGTATGGGACTTGGTCCCTAGAGAAGAGGGCATGAAAACTCTGAAAAGTAAATGGGTCTATAACCTGAAGACATTGAACGGACAGAACTCGCCGAAATACAAGGCTCGGCTAGTTGCAGTAGGATGTAACCAGTGGAAAGGGTTCCACTACGAGGAATCATTTGCCCCCGTATTAAAACTGGAAACGGCGAGAATTATGCTGGCACTCGCGAGTATTCACAAGATGGAGATAAAACAATATGATGTGAAGTCAGCTTACTTATATGGAACGTTGAAGGAAACGGTATACATGGAACAGCCCGAAGGCTTTGTGAAAGACAAAAATAAAGTATGCAAATTAAAAAGGAGCATATATGGACTACCACAGGCGGGACACGATTGGAATGCGAAGATCAACGAGGTCTTAGAATCAATAGGGATGAGCAGGGTACCCGAAGACCCCTGCCTATATACAATGAAGAAGGGAAAAAAAAAATTGTGGTTAGGGTTGTATGTTGATGACATTCTGGTTGTAGGATCCGACGTGCGTATGATAACTGAAACCATGGATGGCGTGAAAAAATATTTCGAATTGACAAAATCCCAAGAGTTGAAATTTCTAAACATACGAGTCACTAGGCGAGATGGGAAAATAGAATTGACACAAGCGGAGTATGTAGATAGCATATTGCATAAATTTAACCTCCACGACTGTAAGGAGACGCACACCCCGATGGACCCCCAACAGGACCTAGATGCCGATGAGGAGTCGTCACTGGGAGATAAAGAGCTGTACCAGGAGATGCTGGGATCAATCATGTACCTGGCTACTGGCACTAGAATAGACATAGCATTTAGCGTGAGTAGACTCTCCCAATATTCGAAAGATCCAAAACAGGTTCACGTAACGGCGCTTAAACGAGTTTTCAGATATCTAAAAGGCACCAGAGATTATAAACTGGTGTATGGAGGCAGCTCTAGTAGAGTTTCCATAGGTACAGATGCGAGCTGGTGTACTACCAGAGATGCGAAATCGTTCGGAGGTTACTTAGCCAAGATAGGAGAGAACGTAGTAGGTTGGAGCAGCAGAAAGCAAGGATTGGTTGCCCTGTCGACTTGTGAATCTGAGCTTATAGCAATAAATGAGGGAGTACAGGAGAGCCTATGGATAAAGGGAATTCTAGGGAGCCTCGAACCAGACCGTAAGGACCAACCGATCGTACTAAACACAGATAGTAAGGCGGCAATGGACTGGGTGAATAAGGACAGGGTAACGAACCGAACGAAGCACATAAATAGAAAATATTATTTTATTAAGGATGAAGTAAGATCACATAGAATAATCTTAAACCATGTAAAATCCGACGCGTTAGATGCAGACATATTAACCAAGCCGTTAACGCGCGACAAAATAAAAAATTGTTTATATAGACTTAATATTAGCCATTAAGGGAAAATGTAAAAGTTCGGGGGTGGGCAATTATTATACTAAGGGTAATAGCTCATAAGATAGCGACTAATGTAAGGTAGAGATATTGGTGCAAACGCAACCAAAGGGGGGTTTGTGAGCATAAGCGTGTGGTTGCGCATGCGCGTGGGATGTACGGCGGCTGAAAAATACCTAGGGAAGAGGGTTAGATGGATCTCGATGGAAAGTGAGAGAGGATATAGAAGTGTGGCCAAAGGTGCAAAACGTCTTATGTTATTATTTTATACATTCATACCTTTATATTAAATCCATGAGAATCTCACATAGTGCATTCATTTTACCACAACATATGGCTTAAAACAGGCAGCGAGATGTTGGTTCGAAGTATTCGAAAAATGTCTAGTAGAAAAGGGTTTTCAAAGCTCTTCGGTTGATCGCTGTATTTATCTATTAGATAAAGGAAATATAACTAGAAATATATATGTCGTATTATATGTTGATGATCTTGTGATTGCCACTGCGAATGAGGAAACAATGACCAACTTTAAAAGTTACTTGATGGATCAATTTTGCATGACAGATTTAGGTAACATTAAACTTTTCTTGGGGATAAAAGTTGAAAGGAGTCATGGTAAAATCACATTAGATCAGAGTGCATACATAAAAACAGTGTTAGAAAAATTTAATATGAATGAGTGTAAACCTGTTAGTACACCTCTTCCGAGCAAATTAAACCATTTAGCATTAAATTCAGATGAAAAATACTAGGCCCCGTGTAGAAATTTAATTGGTAGTTTAATGTACGTAATGGTATGTACGCGACCTGATTTGAGTGTTGCAATAAACATTTTAAGCAGGTATACCTGTTTGAGATTATGGAAGTTGAGCACGCCGCTGGAAAGTGAGGTTAGGGATCGACGGTGAAGAGGGGCCAACACTGCAGTTTAGTGAGCTTGTCTTTATTGTAAAGTGATAACGTTCGTTTTATAAAAGGTGAATGATCACAGACACTTTGATGAGCACGACTATTTTGACGAGAGTGAGAAAGAAGTGATTATACCGCCACGCGGTCGTTGACCGGGCGCGATGATCAGAGCACAACCGTGATTTGAGACGAGAATGAAATTGCAATTGAGAGAGTTTACTGAGTGGTTTTATGAGCGAGTACAACGATGTTGTTTTAGCACTTGAGATGAGCACTGATACAAACTATTGGGCTGAGAAAGTTCACGAGTTACATGTTGAACTGACGCGTTCACTCACATACACTGCGAGAACAAGAATGAAGAGCCATATGGCCGATCGATTTCCGTTAGTCGTCTTCTCCAAAAGTCTGGAGGATCGAGCGACGTGGAGAAATCTGATTGGTTGAGTCACAGATCAGTTGAGCTGTGATTTGATACGCGTATTCTACAACCAACCGAAACCGTTTCACGCGATGCGCTGATTGGATGATTGTCGGTTGCGGAGAGCCGGTGATTGGTGATCGACGGTCGCTCAGCGTCTTCGATTGGCGGATTGACCGTCGATCTGTGATCCTGAGCTGAGTCCGTGAGGTGCTGCGCCGAGAGTGAGAGTGGAAGCTTTGTGAACTAATGCATTCCCAAACCTTCTGCCATGATCTAGGGTGTGGCGATGAGAAGAAGTAATTGATTCTCAAACAATACCAATAAAGAGAATAGGGAGCTTTGGCAAAGTCTGAAGCAGGTACTGAGATACCTGAAAGGTACAAGTGACCTTTTATATAGGTCAACTATAGCAATATAGTTGACCTATATAAAAGGTAATTATAGGGAAATAATAAGTGGTTTTGCTGACTCGGATTGGGGAGGTCAAGATGGAAATGATCCAAGAAGTACATCAGGGTACTTGTTTAAATTATTTGAACAATGTACAATATGTTGGTCGACTCGGCGACAAGCATCGGTAGCAACTTCATCTACCGAACCAGAATATATGGCACTTTTTGAGGCCATAAGAGAAGCATTGTGGTTGAAATCCTTAGCGATTAGCATAAATATAAATATTTCAGAGCCGATTATTATTTATGAAGATAATAATGGCTGTATTAGTATAGCGTCTAATCCAAGCAATCACAAGAGATCAAAACATATAAATATCAAGTATCACTTCTCTAGAGAACAGATAGAGAAGAATCAGATAAAGCTTGAATTTGTTTGTACAGAGAACCAGGTTGCTGATGCACTTACGAAGCCATTACCTGCAGTGACATTCTTGAAATTCAGAGGAAGGATGGGACTACAATGATTCTTAAAACAATAAAATATATTTTAATCAAAATAGTTTAAGAATGCGTAATGGTCTGATTAGGTTTTTCTGGGTTTCCCTAATCCACGCAACAAATGTTGGACCATATATATTTCCCAGGAAAGCAAGGAAGGACAGTAACTTTTGTTTGTGTTTTTGATGTTATATATAGAATAGAATTTTTTAATGTAACCGATTCATTTTTGAGGGGGCGTGTTGGATTGTTGGATTCAAAAATGAATCTCTTTTCGTGTGAGAACCACTGACTAAGACCGTAATTTTATGGCAGCAGACCCGTGGGTCTGCTAGCTTCTCCTTATACACGTCAGTAAGGGTAAGGGACAGAACGCAGGCCTGTCCTATCTTTCAAGTGGTCAACAGACTTTTCACTGTGCTTTTTCCATTGCCTTCTTACTTCGAGTCTAGCTTTCGACACGGCACAACGTCCTTCCTGGCTGTGTTAAATAAAATTTGTGTTATAAAGAATTAGCTCATTTACAGTTTATTTCTCGACCCCATTTCCAATATTCTTTGTCACTATCACTAAGTACTGCATTTTGAACTGGGGATATTTTATTATCTGTTTCGGTACTATTGTATCTTTTACCGATTTTAAATGCAGGATCCTTTTCACAAGAAGGATTTTGATTAATTATACTACCAATTGCAGATTCATATTCGTGCACACAACGTGTTAATTGTTGATCCTGAGTGCATGGAAAATGTTCTATACGATTAGTTTGAAACATTTGGATCAAATGTTGACCCATCAACGCATGGGTGTACGTTACATTGTCTGGTAATATTTTGAATAATAACGAGATAGCAAATGCAATCGCAAAAACTCCGCAATCCCGATAGTTAGGTTGAGTTTGTACACGTGGAAATTCAATAAATTCTTACCCACACAGCACACAGGCGCCTTAAAGGCGCCACGAGCAGTGATGCCAGAATGAGGACGGGTCCTCTGGAGAATTTCCCCCACCACGCATGCACACTACGCCGGAGCGGCGTGTCCGTGAGCTCGGCGCTTCGGACAACGTCGGGAAGACGAGAGAGAAAACGAATGTGCGTCTTTCTCTCTCGCTCTTGAAACGCTGTGATCCATGATGGGGCGCAAGCGACACCCGGCCGTGCGCGATCTTCTTGAGTGCCTCGAGATTCACTTTTCCCTTTCTGACATATGTATAATACTCTTGTAATGAAAAAAAATTTGGAAAAAATTTTATTACGGAAATCACGTTTTAAGACCTCCTGATCACGTTTTGGCTATTTAGAAAAGAGCTTTTTTTTAAATATCTCATATATTTGTTAACACGATTACGTTTAAACGGCAAAATGGATTTCAATGAAACTTTATATTTAAATTTTATATTGTCTTAAGATCCGATTAGATCACGAAAAACCATAATTACCCGTTATTGTTCTTCGATTTTTCAGGTGTACGAACTAAATTCTACATAAAAAAAAGGTTAGATAAAGTTCTTCTGTAACTTCTTTAACAAAGAAAAATGTACATTCATAATTTCTTGTTTTCATTTTAAATTTCCGTACTTTTTATTCGAGCTATTTTTATTTTTCAAACCTTAAAATGAATTTTTTTATTAAAAGATGAATATTTTGATACTATAAATTGGTGAACTTTGTTAAAATTAGAATCCACTCTTGGCCAGTAGCATGGACGCTGTAGCGCCTTCGATAAAAAATATTTTTCAGAGTATGATCTAAAATCTAAACGTAATCACATTTCTCGCTAGATTTTTCGACAATTATATCAAGTTGCGACAAAGAATCACGCACTATTTACAAATTTATTACGCGCAGCGTCCACGCTACCGCTCGATGGAAACTAGGGGAAAGTGGTGGTCTCTTCCATCGGGAGTGGAAATCGGTATGAAGGAATTGAACAAGAATAAGAGAAAGGTAACTGATAAATGCATCTGAGGCAGTTCGGTACTGTCACCATTGTCTTGCTGTTATTTCTTTTAGCCTTTTCTTCGATTTTTCCCCTTCCTGAATTTTTCTTACTATTTTACGATTTCCAATGTATTCTTTTCGTTTCTCGTTGCGAGGGTTCGCTCGGGCCTGGTTTTCGTCAAGTACATTTGACGGTCAGACTCGCGCGAACCAAGTGTATACTTTGTTTACGTATCCGATGCGTTTCGTGGGGGTCGCGCAGTCGCGCTTCGCGATATTTAACCGTCAATTTCAGTAGAAGTAGAGATCAGGTGGTGGATACTATTTCTTTCGCGCTGTCTGCATGTTTTTCGGATCTGTGGTGTTGGAAGTGTAATTAGTAGCCTGCATGTTTTTCGGATCTGTGGTGTTGTAGTGTGTAAGTAATTAGTAGCCCCCTATATCACCCCTTTTCTATACGCTAGCATTTGCTTCTTGCTTTGTATATAATATCTTTTCTACATATTTCAATTTTTTCGTGGTAAGTACGATGGAAACGTTTGAGAAAACAGGTGAAAAGGCTACTTCTGTTTATCGGCCGTCGTGGGAAACGAATGAGAAGTTCCGATCGTGGATTCGCGAAGTACCCAATGATAAAAGCCTTTTCTACAGTTCTTCTTGCGAGAAAACTATTTCTTGCGGCTCGTCAAGCGTTAGAAGGCATGCGGAATCTGCGAGACATAAATATTTGTCATCTAGAAAAATTCCGCGAATGACTATGCATGCTAAGGTCTCGAGAAAGACTTTTATGCCTCAATGGCTTGAGGATTTCAAGCCATGGATGAATAAGGTCACCGATGATCCTTTTTCGTGTTTCTGTTCGGTTTGTAAAAAATCATTTGCTTGCGGACTGTCGCAAATCCAACGTCACGCGGATTCCAAGTGCCACATCAAAAACTGCGAAAAAATGGAATAGATGTGAGGAAATCGGACGATTTCAGATCGCAATGCGAGGAATCGCCTTTGTCATTTGATGAACGAAAAATAGTCGCGGAAATTCGTTTTGCTGCACTAGTTGCGGAGAAAAATATTTCGCATCAATCGGCAACGGCGATTCTTAAATTTTTCCAAGCCGTTGGGAAAGATCCCGATGTTTTCGAACGTATGACGTGTGGTCGAACCAAGTGTTCTAATATTATATCGAATGTTCTGTGTCCTCGGGAAACAGAGCGTCTTAGTGATGTTTTACAAAATTCTAAGTTTTCAGTATTTATTGATGAGACATCCGACATTTCCAATGAGAAATGGATGTCG
Source organism: Andrena trimmerana (assembly GCA_951215215.1). Taxonomy (NCBI): domain Eukaryota; kingdom Metazoa; phylum Arthropoda; class Insecta; order Hymenoptera; family Andrenidae; genus Andrena; species Andrena trimmerana. The sequence continues at coordinate 85,593,798 of OX578059.1, read as the reverse complement.
TTTATTGTTCGGTATGTCGCACCCGAGACTTTGGATGTTCGAACGGAATTAGTAGAATTAATTAATCTTGACGCGCGAGAATGTACTGCCGATAAATTATTTACTTCATTTAAGAACTCCATGTGGAAAAAGCAAATTCCGTTCGGAAACATTATTGCTTTGTCGTGTGACAACGCTTCTGTGATGACAGGTTGTCGCTCGTCATTCAAGACCAAACTTGCGGAAGTTCGCGGTGAAAATTTTCTCACCATGCCGTGTCCATGTCACTCCTCTGCATTGGTCGTGCATAAAGCATGCGCTACCATTCCCGAGGTCTGCGAGGAATTATTACGGAAAGTCACTACATTCATTTATAGCAGTCCCAAACGCTCGGCCATTTTCCGCGATTTCCAACAATGTTATCAATTTACTGACCGCAAAATTTAAAAAGTCTGTACTACGCGATGGTTATCGCGTTACTCATCCGTAGTTACACTTTTAGAAAATTGGGACAGTGTGTTGAAATTTCTGAAAGAATTGGTCGTAAGTGAGAAGACAAAGTCTGGGGAAGATCTGCTTATCATGATGTAAAATCCAGAAGCGAAAGCATATCTTCTGTTTTTAGAATATATTCTAGAGTATTTTAATGACTTTAATTTATTCTTTCAGTCTGAAAAAACAAGAATCCATTTGCTTCAAAATACTGCCAAAACTCTATTGTATAATATTTTAGGTCATTTTTTGAAACCGCAGCTTTTGAAGGACATGGATTTAGTAAAATTAATAGATTTTTCAAAAGGCAATAATCAGATTGCACTTAATTGTATTCATTTAGGTCCGGAGTGTGACATTTTTCTTAGTCAGTTAGTTGCAGAAGGCAAACCCGATGTTGTCCAAACCGTTCGAGAAAATTGTATTAAGTTTTACATAACGGCTGCAAACGAAATTCGTAAGCGATTTCCAATCGATGACGAATTTCTAAGCAAGTTATGTGTTTTTGAGCCTCATTTGGCATTGGTAGATAATGACAGAGACACTTCCTTTAAAAGTGTTCTCTTTATTGCTAAGAAATTGGGCGGTTTCGACGAAGACGGTTTGCAAAAAGAATGGTCGACATTGCATCTGAATTTTGCAGATGAAGATAAGCAGAAGCTTTGTGCATTAGCTTTTGACGAAGTTTGGAAAACGGTGTTGTTAACGCGAAACGATCAAGACTCATTTAAGGGGTAACACCACTGTAAATTTTTCGGAAAATTTTTTTTTTTTTTATTGGCTTAAAATATGCTTTGAACCCTTTAGAATATGGGGCAAAAACTGTATTACTTGAAACAAATTTGTTTCCTTGAAATTTCGAGCTCTTCCCCAAGCGCATCGAACTGCTTCGAAACAACTACTGGCGTTCAATTAATCCCTGCTGGGAAGGTAGAACCTAATTAATGTCCTACCTTTTGGTTTCTAACTTCTCTAATACACAATGGATGTCGTTAGAAAGTTTTTTTTATGTTCAGTTAGAAGCATTTCCAAATAAAAGTATGTTAGCAGCAACGTATTTTCTTTAAACGCGTTTTTCTCGAAACACGACTTTTCAACACGGCACGCAGCATAACTCCAACAATTTATATTATTAGTTATCCAAATAACATTTTGAAGAGAAATACGTACGGGATTTTCGATAAGTTAATTTAAACATTAGTTATTAACAAATGATTGCCCTCTTTTTGAAGAAAATTGAACGTTTTTTATTCAAATACTCACCAATCGCACAAAAATCGATATTTTTAAAATCCCGTACGTATTTCTCTAGCTATAAACCTGTAGATTTGAGAGAATTTTTTTCCATTTTTTAGATTCAAATTTGCACCAGCTACACTGCGTGCCGCAGAGCACTAAAATTTCAACATGCTTCACGAGAATGGCTTCAGTGCCGCCATTTTGTAATATTTTTCAATAACCATTTTTTTTTTTAATAACATAATATATGCTTAATAACTTCCCCCAGTATTGTTATTCTATCACCTTTCCTTCCATCCAAGAAAAATTGCCAGAAAAACGTTTTTTTTCAAGCTGTTACAGTGGTGTTACCCCTTAAATACCCATGCTTGCAGGAATTATTAAATTCCATTAGAAGTCTTCCAAATTCAAACGCCGACGCTGAAAGATTGTTTTCCATGCTTCCCGACATAAAGACCAAAAAACGAAACCGACTTTGTTCGAACAACGTCAATGCGATTTGCGTAACGAAATCGACATTAAAGGCGTACGGGGAAACAGCTCGGACCATGGAGGTAGATGACAAACATCTATATCTCATGTCATCTAAGACTTCATATCCAATTTTTGCGAAGGAGCAACAGAGTAGTTTACCTTTACATGCCATTGTTGGCCTCGCGGATTTTCCCTCTACGTCGAGTTAGAGACCCTATAAGTAGAGTCACGCAAACACATCCTCGATTTTGATTGGTGCCGCCATTTTTTGTCAAAGGTGTGAAAATACAAATGGTGGTGTAGTATAGCGCCATACAACTCTTCTATACGTAAACAACGTTACTTGGAAGAAGTTCAAAAATGATATTTTAGAAAAATGCCTGGATGATGTGTGGAAGATTGTATGCACTCGTCACAGAAAGGCTTTATTATGAAAGTGTTTCCCCGTGATCCTAAAAGAAGAGCAGAATGTGCTGCTAATGTAGGACGAAAGAATTGGAGTCCAACCAATTCTTCGTTTCTCTGCGAGGTTAGTTTTGGTGTCTGGTCTTCATTTTTTCATTAAAATAAAGTACACTCTTTTATTTATTAATTTATTTCGTATATACCGCCACTATGCCGACATTTGTTTCTTCACACCTTTGACAAAACATGGCGTCAAACCGACCTAACTTAGCCGTGATTGCGTGACTCTACTTATAGGGTCTCTACGTCGAGTAATGCAAATTCGTGATGTCCAGAATATTATCAATTTCATTCATTTTCTATTTCATTCGATTTTTGGACATCGCGAATATGTACATAGTTGTTCGATTTACCTCACGCAATTCTTGTTCTATCCTTGCGATAAATTCGCTTGCTTGCTGTACATATGCTTTATAGAGAGAACTTCGAGATAATTGTACAATTAAATGAACATTCTTAATTATATTCATTTTATATGTAACAATTATCTCGAAATTCTGTCGCATGTATTATAGTAAATTCCTCTGCTTGCTTTCTATCCTTTGGAAATGTGAACAATTGTAGCATTATTTCAGACTTACATATCGTCAATATATCAAACCCAATTGATATATTTACGTGCTGCCTTTCTTTTCTTTTTTTTGTAATGTTTTTGTACATTTTAGTATACAACATGTATCGCGATGTTAGCTTTGGATAACGAATCGTTTACATTTCCCTCCCGTAGTTTCCATCGAGCGGTAGCGTGGACGCTGCGCGTAATAAATTTGTAAATAGTGCGTGATTCTTTGTCGCAACTTGATATAATTGTCGAAAAATCTAGCGAGAAATGTGATTACGTTTAGATTTTAGATCATACTCTGAAAAATATTTTTTATCGAAGGCGCTACAGCGTCCATGCTACTGGCCAAGAGTGGATTCTAATTTTAACAAAGTTCACCAATTTATAGTATCAAAATATTCATCTTTTAATGAAAAATTCATTTTAAGGTTTGAAAAATAGAAATAGCTCGAATAAAAAGTATGGAAATTTAAAATGAAAACAAGAAATTATGAATGTACATTTTTCTTTGTTAAAGAAGTTACAGAAGAACTTTATCTAACCTTTTTTTTATGTAGAATTTAGTTCGTACACCTGAAAAATCGAAGAACCATAAGGGGTAATTATGGATTTTCGTGATCTAATCGGATCTTAAGACAAAATAAAATTTAAATATAAAGTTTCATTGAAATCCATTTTGCCGTTTAAACGTAATCGTGTTAACAAATATATGAGATATTTAAAAAAAAGCTCTTTTCTAAATAGCCAAAACGTGATCAGGAGGTCTTAAAACGTGATTTCCGTAATAAAATTTTTTCGAAATTTTTTTTCATTACAAGAGTATTATACATATGTCAGAAAGGGAAAAGTGAATCTCGAGGCACTCAAGAAGATCGCGCACGGCCGCGTGTCGCTTGCGCGCCACCATGGATAACAGCGTTTCAAGAGCGAGAGAGAAAGACGCACATTCGTTTTCTCTCTCGTCTTCCCGACGTTGTCCGAAGCGCCGAGCTCACGGACACGCCGCTCCGGCGTAGTGTGCATGCGTGGTGGGGGAAATTCTCCAGAGGACCCGTCCTCATTCTGGCATCACTGAATATTGCTAACACCAAAAATTGAGATGCCGTATTATGTTGGATATAAAAAACAGTAAGAGTTTTCCCCCTTCAGTTTTTTTTTCAAATACTTAACCATTTTCGAGAATCATGTTTAAGAATATCAGGTATAGCCGCTTGGCCGCTGCGAGTACCGCACGGCCCGACCAGTCGAGCCGGTGGGCATCGACGCAGCGTCAACTTTCAGCAATTTTTACAGGGCCAATTTTAAAATGTCCATATTTTTGAAAATTTGTCCATCAAGGAGAGGGATAGAACTATATTCTACTTTTTTTCTTCAGATTTTTAAATTCGCGCCCGATGTAAAAAACCTGCATTTGTTTAAAATAATTGCACAAAAATGTTTCAAATTTTTTTTAAACTGAAATTATTTTTTCTTAAAACTTCAATGTCTTCTCTTTAAGCACCGTAAAGCTCTCCTCCATCCGTTTACTGCTTCGATAGCTATAATGTATTGAAAAGAAGATAGCACTTAACGTCAAACAGCTGTAAAATCGACATTTTTCAAAATTTTGAGAAATCCTTTGAGGTACGTTTAAATATCACTAAAGACTACAATATATTCAAATTTCAGCAATCTACGAAAACTTACTCCGATAACACCGAGTTTGCACGGAATGTCCCCAAAAGAAGATTTCTAAAGTTGTCGGCAGCTTGTGAGAGAGATGACGCGACGGGCAGAGCTCATTTTTGACAACGTTGTGATGTCCCACTAAATTTTCGCGCAATATTATCCTAGAAATCAAAACTTACTGTCATAATCACTCCACCAAAGCTCCTCAAAATCAACCAATTAACCCTTTGTCCCCGACCACTGACCGCCTTGACGATGTACCTTAGCGGTCCGCATCTCATGACGATCGGTACGAAACCTCCTTCAATTATTCGCCCTACGAGGCACAAACTCCCCCTATTACAAAATCTAAACAAGTCCCTCGTCCCAAAAACATCCTAAATCGAGACCACGTCTCACCCCTCCTCTAAGACCCTTCAAATCAAAACCACGATCACCCCTTTCCCATTAAAACTCTTAAAATCAATCCGAGGAGGCGAGCATCTCCAAACCACGTGTATAAAATCCCCGGAAGACAAAATTTCCTTGTCTTCCAATTCTAAATATAGACCGACCTTTGGTCCTTGCAAAAACCCCGGAAATGCTGCTGCGGCACGTGTTCGTAATTAGGCTAAGGTAGATATTGCGCACCCCCCTTCGTACCGAAAAATATTGTATAAACGGGTCAAAGTCCATACCGCACGTTACCCCCACAACCCCTTGTAAAGTCACATAAATACAAGGGCCCGCGGGACAGACTGCTTCTTCGACGGAAATCTCTTCAACAAGAACCTTCCTACGAAGCAAACAGTATTCTTTCAAAGATTTCACTTGAATTAACTTCAGTGTCGAAAGTGATTCTACTGCAACAACTGTAAGAAATTATAATTATCATTTATACCACGGTATATCATCCACATCTATATTTTCCTATTGTTAACGCATATTGCACTCTATATATTATTTTTCATTTAATAACGCTTATTGCTTTTATTATTTACACGTACTAACGTCTATTATTTTTCGTGTTATAAACTTTACCAAAGCTTGTCGCATCGTTGTATTATTATCATTGCTAACGCTTAACACTTTGTAATGTTCCATATTATTACTCATCACTCAACGTTTTAATTGTTAGCATATCAAATTCATATTGCTTTCAGTCTATCTTTTGCGGCTTAAGACCAGGCATAACATACTCATATACACATAAGATTATTTGTTATCATTTATACGCATTATTATAACTGAATCCCGCTTTAACGGTGCTCGACATATATTCGTGCCGCTAACACAATAAACAGTTTCACTTTAAATCACCCATCGATTTATTGCATCATTCCATCGACTACGAATATTCCCCCAACCAATACAGGCTACAGGAACAGCTGATCTCAGTTCGCGAACGCAAGTGCTCCCTCAGTGTTTACAAACGTTCTTTTGCATAGCCTACGTATAGCCGTAAGTCTAGACGTATTTCGCGGAAACGTTACATTCGGCTTTCTTATATTCATGCAACGGTAAATCCGATTACCGCACCTCAGTAAAAACTACAAGTGATCTAACGGGTGTCTCCTCAGTGTATCTATATCCTAAACTTCCCTCTAAATCAGCGTGTAGGATTCAAGATCCTCGCCTAAACTTCCCTCTACCCCAGCGTGCAGGATTCAAGATCGTCGCCTACTTTCCTTCCAACCCAGCGTGCAGGATTCAAGATCCTCGCCTACTTTCCTTTCAAACCAGCGTGCAGGATTCAAGATCCTCGCCTACTTTCCTTTCAACCCAGCGTGCAGGATTCAAGATCCTCGCCTACTTTCCTTTCAAACCAGCGTGCAGGATTCAAGATCCTCGCCTAAACTTCCCTCTAAATCAGCGTGCAGGATTCAAGATCCTCGCCTAAAATTCACTCTTCCCCAGCGTGCAGGATTCAAGATCCTCGCCTGGACTCCCAAAAATCCCCCTATGTCATTGTTCCCCTAAGACCTACACCCGGGACGTGACAACGTATTCTCATTTCCACTAATATTTCATTTAGAAGGTGTAACAAGACATGCATGGTAAACAATTTTGGTGGGAAATACGCCAATTAAATTTTACGACGCACGCGTTTATATTAATGACAAAATGTAATTATTCAAATTCTCCTCATGTTCGTAGCCTTTAAAATGGTATAATTATCATTCTGATTCAGGTAGACAAGTGAGATTCTGTGCATGTCTTATGTACTTCCAACTGCATCAGGAATAAGGTGCAATACAATCAACGATAATTGCAATTATCAATTACGTACTTTCCATAACGCCGGTCGAGGTGCTGGGCATCTCATCGGCGCTGATCGGATGATCGGCAGCAACACCGCCGTCGCTATCGCCACGGCCGCGAAGGACCGTAGTCATTCCTTCGGACGCTTCACCTAATTGTGGTAAGTTTAAAATGTAATAACAATCTTTTTAATTGTATCGCGATATGCATTTTGCACTTGCCGAACTGATGTAAAATGTGCTGGCAGGCGAAAAAGATACGTGATACTTTACAAATACCCGTAACGTGTTTATCAATACATCTCAAATAAGCCGGAATCTATTGTTGCTAATTGCCTGTATGAAACACTTTCATACCAACCTCGACTGTTGAGATCGGGCTCTGCCGCACGGGCTGCCGATTGGTTTTCACCATCGGGTGAAACCCGCGCACGACCGCGACATCTTCGTCGACCTCTTCGCAGTGGCTGGGCAGCTGGTGCTTCTTCACCGCTTATAGGAGAGCGTGCTTCTTCTGCCGGTGCAGGATTTACATCTGCATATAGAATACCGGAATTGAAAAAAGCTTACAGTATGCATGAAATACATAAAACGACAATGCCTACATATATACTGCGCGTTGATGAGAAGAAGGCTAACGTGACAGCACAGGGGTTTTGAAGTACTCGGCTCTCTTCCTTTGCTTACAAGGGAAGATTCCCAACCTGAAAATTAAAAAAATTCTGAAACTTTATGAATATGTGGAGAATTTTCTTTTGATTACAACGCAATTTTTTTTGCTGCCCAAAATCACACGAAGGGGGTAAAATTAACCCCTGAAGATTCGACTATTTTACGATTTCATTTTCTAACTCGCGATCTGTAAGAGATAGAACAGAAATTTCAGGACAAAAGTTACTGCTTTTAATTAGATCTATCAAATGGTAAAAGTTTTATCAATTGTTTAAACAATTAGAAAAAGAAAGTTATAAACAATAATAGTAATAATGTTTTCTCAAATTCGTTGTTTCACGTGAAATCTGAACTGAATGTTTAAATAATTATGAAACAGCATGTTATAAAGTATAATGGATCGGCGCAAGGAAAACTAGTTCACAATTAACGTAGCACAGCACTTAATTTAAACTGATTAGAGGAGCACGAAAACGTATATTCTTTACAGTTATAATTATGTACAAAGTTACTCGTATTAAACAACTATTTACACTATGATATGTCTTAAATGTAAACCACAACTAATTTAGGAAGAACTTGGCATTCAAGCAGGAGTACAAGCCAAGCAGCAAGCTCTACAGCAATTACTAGGCAGCTGAGTAATTGTTTAGAGTTAAAAGCGCCAGCAAGAGAAGCGCGTAGAGTATTTAAGTAACCGTGGGTACTGTAGCCGAGTCGCGAACAGAGAGAGTGATCTTCCAGGAATTGCGATCTATTTCCCGGAAGGAATAGCAGTCCCCCTTCCATCGATCGCAAGGCGATGGAAGGGGCCGTGATCGACGCTCCACATGAGTCAGCGGGCCGTTACCATTGCCTAATTAACGGTGGGCCTGGGAGATGGCGTAAGAATGCAGATTTCTTCGAACAAGCATAATCCATATTTTTTCCCATACAAGTTCAATTTTTATTGTATTGCGGAAATATGCTCCTCGACAATCGAATAACTATTGGATCCCATTGTAACTGTAACATACCTTAAGGGGGAGCAGCATTATGCTGGCCGGAAAAGTAAGTCATTTTTAAGAATTTTTTTCAGGAATAATTTACTGTTTGCGTTAAAAAATTGCATTACCTATATATTTTATATATAAATTTTAATATATTAATTAATCTTTTAGAAGGTAAGCTGGTCGAAGGTGTAACTATAGGACAGCAGGTCCGAAATCAAATTTCATTTTTTTTTTATAAACTACATGAGTGTAGTTTTCATTGTACTTACCGATTTCTTAAACAAATTATTTTTGTAAAAAGCGGTGTGCTTTAGTAGAAACGTTTCGAAAATCCGCGAATAGGATGGACAGTTTGTCGAGCACATTTCAAAAATTTGTTTGCAATCACAGAATCCGTACGTACATCGGAAACTACACTCATGTAGTTTATAAAAAAAAATGAAATGTGATTTCAGACCTGCTGTTCCATAGTTACACATTCGATCAGCTCGCGTGGGAGGTCTAGAAGATTAATTAGTAAATTAAAATTGATGGATGTTTTTCTATTTTTTTTTGTATAGTCTCTTAAGACAGTGTACTAAAGATAGCTAATACAAATTTTCTATGAAAGTTGAAAATTATTCCTGTAAAAAATTCTTAAAAATGGCTTACTTTTCGAACCGTCACAGTGGTGTTCCCCATGAAGCTGCACGACGAGCAACGTTCTTCTAACATTTATTTGGAAATATCACGTGACACGTAGTAAGAAAGTAAGATAATTTATATGTATACCTATATTTGTTTCCCATCAAAGTGTTATTTCATGTCTATTGTTCTGTGGAGCATTGATAATGAGAATAACTTTTATCAGTAACGTATTTCGATGTATTCGCTTACGCATGGTATAGGAATGGATATACCAATTGTTGAGAAACCAAATAATTTTGAAAATCCAGTAGATTTCGCTTTTTTACAACAAGAGTTCATGTGTGTGAAGTTAGCCCCCATTTTGTGAAAAATTAAAAAATCATTGTTGTACTAGTTTGTACTAGTTGTGTACCGCGTTGTAGTACCGTTGAATGTTTTCAAAAATTCGATACCGTTTTCGAAAAATTGAGAAAATCATATTTAATGATAGCCCCTCCTTTCTTAAACACATCGTTTTTCTTGATTGTACAGCATTGTAGTAGTTGCAGCGAGCATTGTACCGTTCGAAGAAATGGTGTAACAACATTGGTTTATAAGAAAAAGAAAATGGATACTGTCCCAAGTCACTTATTATTTCCTAATAAATGTTAGACGAGCATCCAAAAATTATTCGATTGTCGAGGAACATATTTGAAATGGTATGGGAAAAAATATGGATTAAGCTGTTTCATAATTATTTAAACATCCAGTTCAGATTTCACGTGAAACAACGAATTTTAAAAAACATTAATATTTTTGTTTATAACTTTTTTTCTAGTTGTTTAAACAATTGATAAAACTTTCACCATTTGATAGATCTAATTAAAATAAATAACTTTTGTCTTGAAATTTCTTTTCTATCTCTTACAGGTTGCGAGTTAGAAAATAAAATAAAAAAATGGCCGAATCTTCAGGGGTTCATTTCACCCCCTTAGTGTGATTTTGGGCAGTAAAAAAAATTGCGTTGTAATCAGGAGGAAATTCCCTATATATCCACAATGTTTCAGAATTTTTTGAATTTTCGGGTTCGGGATCTACCCTTGTTAGTCATTTGATCATCAACGCACGGTATATCGAGAAATTTTTTGCATCAGTCGATCCGATCGAATGTGATATCGTGTATGTGTTTCAAAGTAATACGCTGCAGCTGGTATGTGGTTACTAAAGTTCCTTTTCCCGAAGTTTCTTTCCCGTCTCATAAGGAAAACAAATAGTACATCTCGGTGTGAATTCGTGTTTGTTGTTTTATAATGCTATTATAGCATATCTTATACCGGTACCGCTCTTTACTAAATCAAAAACTGAACCATGTGCAAAGTAGTTCCTTGTAAGAGGTAATATACCAGCTGCGATGTAGCAATAGAAACACATATAGGTATTGAGTAGGGGAGACCGGGGCTAGTTGATACGTTTCTCAGTTTTCAATTTTTTCATTTTTATTTGAATTAATTACTTAATAACAAATATGCCAAAATATACTTTGGTCCTTCCGCTTTAATATATAGTAAGCGGAAACTTGAGAAAATACATATAAAATGAATGAAAAAATGTTATTTGGAGGATCAATTTGGATGTATCAAAACTATTTACTTTTTCTCTATATAAACGAAAACAGTTAAAAAGCGATTGTTAACATCAAGGTACACACACGTACTCTGGATCGTAGGAAAGAATTGAATAACAATCTTCACATATCTCGCTCAAGTTGGAGTTACATATATACGGTGTCGATATAATTCGTCTGTATCAACCTGCCCCTGTATCAACTAGCCCCGGCCTCCCCTACCCAAAAATTTAGAAAGCAAGAAGGGCCCTAACACCGATAATAGTACCTGGATATTTGCACATACACTTATTCTTAAGATAACGTTTATTATCATTTTTTCAACTTCTGAGCAAAAGAAATACATATCGTTTGCTCTATTTATCCCAGCTAAATACAGGGTATCTCAGAACTGGTGATATAAGCGAGAAGATAGTAAAAAAAATAAGTTGAAAACATGGAATAAAATTTTTTGAAATTGAGCCTTGCTTTCAAGAAAATTAACTTAGAACTTTAGGGTCGTGTGCTTGCACTGAAATACGGGTTAATACGTCTGAGAGGTATGCGGAGTAAGGGGAATGCGTCGGACTAGTAGTAGATGGAGACAAGGTTCCGACAACGATCTCCCTCCAGGGTCAACCACCTTGAGCGTGGTGGGGGAGCTCTGAGAAGGTGGCTATGTCCCCCTTCGGGTCCTAGGTGGGGGATTGATCGCACCTAGGGGCCGGACGGGGGATGCTACCTTCCTGGCTAAGGGTTGACCACCCTCCTTGCGGTCCTGTAAAAGGAGTATATGTCAAAAACATCCGTTCCTCCGGGAAGGGATGGTGGGTGGGCGGTGCGGCCACCATCTGATGTCCCCTCCGCCGCGGCGGGGTTGCCGGGTGGCCTTGAGCAGGGTGAGCTGGGCCCCGTGGCTAAACGATCAGGAGGGGGGGGGGGGGGCATGCTTTCAGATGGTGGGCCGGTTTGTGGGGCCCGTACCTACCTGTCCTGGGGTCTCCTGGGCTGGTGTCCCAAGGCTCGTCCGTCCTTCTGCCCCGCTGGTCTGCCGCAGCCCTGAAAAGAAAAAGGGGGTTGTTGGTAGAAGCACGGGGTACCTGTATAGTGCTGGGTAGCCCTAACAGGCCCTAACATCTTCCCATGGGGGGTCTCGGTTCTTCGGTTATCCGGAGTTAGGACCAGCGGCGTAGGGGTCCCTCCGGCATTAGCCGGTTGTGCCGCTGTGGCTGAACATCGGGGCCACGATTCGGGAGTAAATCCGCTGGGCGGTGGGGCCGTCGCCCTTTAAGACTCTTGATGAATATGTCACTATTTAGCCGAGCCTCGGATGATTACTCGGCGAATACTGATGGAAGATCAGCCCCTGTGGACGTTGGCGGCAGTTCCCAGGGTATCCATAAGACCGATGGCACTGAGCTGATGCGGCGGGCCAGTGCCACCCCGGGTGGTGGTAACTTATTACCGCCATTGCACCCCGGGGAAAAAGATTCAGCGGCAGGACCAGGCATGCTAATGGATCATGAGATGGTCTTGGATCGGCCCCGTGTACACTCGGAGGGGTCTCCCCCCCTCGTTATCCTGGGGGAGGACTCCCCGGAAGTTGTGCACGGGGTGCAGGTGGAGGTGGAGCCGGGCAGCGTGGCCGAGTGGAGGCGGAGGGTCGCGAAGCTCGAAGCGGCGGGGGTGTCACTCACCCCCCCGCCCCCTAATAAAGCGACCCGGGATATTGTTATCCCGGAGACCCCCACTACGCCGGCGGATACCGGCATAGTAAGGGGGCGGACCCTGGCGAGGACTCCTCCGGAGAGAAGATCTCAATCGGAGGGCCTCGTCCGTAGTGGGGCGGCTGCAGCGCCGAGGCTGCAGCCTGAGCTGTCTGGGGAGGGGGGGGGAGTAGAATCCACCCTATGGGTGGGACCGGGGGGGTTGTTGTCCCCGATAATCGGCCCTTTTTAGGGCCACTGGGGGCGCCTAAGGACGCCCCCCCTAGTAAGAGTGGGGGTATCAAGGACCCCGACAATCGGCCCTTCTCAGGGCCATCAGGGACGCCAGCGGGCGGCCCCACTATAAGGAGCTTGGAGGTTCTGGGTAGGGTGGTTGGTGATGGGGGGGAGGCCCTGTATCAGGGTCCAATGCCCCCGAGCCCCCTCCCCCGTCGACGTCAACTCCGATGTCTGAGGCGCTGCCTCGTGCTAAGCGCATGACATCGGAGGAAAAGCTTGACGCCCGGCTTGAAGAGGTAGGATCACTCCTCAGGGAGTTGGTCCGTGAATGCCGGGACCTCAAGGCCACCGTCGCAGCGGGTAAGGTGACGAAGGCCAGGGTAGCAACCCTGGCCGACGGTATCATCGACCGCTGCGAGGTGGCGTCGACGGCCGTTGTCGAGGCCCAGGCCTACCACGACGCGGTGGTGTCCAAGGCCAAGGCCAAGGGGAAGCCGGCAAAGAACCAGCCGAAGGGGCTGGTTCAGTCTAGGCTGCCGGTTACCCGAAGGCCTAAGACCGCGAACATGGCCACCCAGACGGTGGAGGTGGTGGACCCTCGGGGACCGGGTATCTCGGTCCCCGGGGAGGCTCAGGGTGCCAGCCCCAAGGTTGTGGTGGGTGATAAGACCCCTCCCTCTAAGAAGGGGGGTGTGTCTAAGACCCCACAATCCAAGGGGAAGGGGAAGAGGCCACGGTCCTCCCCCAATGAGGTGGCGACGGCGGGTACCAAGAAGAGACTTTTCTCGGAGGCTGTGTCCTCGGCCGCTGTCGCTACCCTGAAATCCTCGGGCCCTGGGCTAACCCACGCCCCTCCCCCGGTTGGGGAAGAGGCGGGGCCTTCCGGGAAGGTTGGAGGTGGTCCTCCCCCCCCCCCCCCGTTGAAGGCGTGGCTTGTGAGCCTGGTGAGGGTGGCCCTCCTCGTGACCTTCCTTTTGAGAAGGTCACGAGGAAGAAGAAGAAGAAGAAGGCCAAGGAGCCGCCTGCCAAGAGTGGGGCTCTGGGTACTCGAGTACCGGGGGCGCCCCAGAAGGTGGGGCCTAAGGGGAGTACTCCCCGTAAAAAGTGTGGCAAAAAGCCGGGGTCTATCCCGATTAGTGGGAAGGCGGGTACACCCCGCCCTGGTATGGGGAAGACGGGGGCTCCCCTCCCTACGTCGGTGGTGAACCCTCGGGCTCAGTCCGCTCCGCCCAAGAAAAGGGCGAGGCCGGCGAGAACCCGCCCGGAGGCGGTTTTAGTGAGGGTTCCGGAGGGGGGTCAGTATATAGACACCTACCGGACGACCGTGACCTTGGGGCGTGCGGCCTTGACTGATGTCAGGGCCGTGAAACGCACGCGCCTGGGGCACGTGCTTCTAGAGCTCGGGCCCAAGGTCAGTGCGGCCTTGGTGGCCAATGAGCTCGCGAAGCTCTCGTCCGGGAAGGTGGTATGTACCCCCCTCCAGGATAAGACGGCCCTGGAGGTTAGGGACATCGACCCTATGGTCGATGCCCCGGCCCTCCTCGACGACTTGGGCGCGGCCCTTAAGGTGGAGGTGGCCGGTCTGGTGGTCCGTTCAATGAGATTTACTCTCAATGGGACCCAGACCGCGGTGGTGGATGTGCCCACCACCGCCCTCCCTAAGGGCGCGGAACCCGTCCGTTTTAGGACGGGTTTGACCGTGGTGCGAGCCAGACCCCTGGTGAAGAGCACGCGATGCTTCGCGTGCCACCAACTGGGGCACCTGGCCGCCGCATGCCCCACGGTCACCAAGGGCAAGGAGCTGTGCAGGAGGTGCGGGGCCACTGACCACGCCATTGCGGCTTGCGAGGGCGTGGCTAAATGCCTGATTTGCTCGGCGGCGGGAGTTAAGGGCCCGAACGCGGCGCATGTTACTGCGTCGCTGGCCTGCCCGGCCATCAGGGCGAGTTCGGCAGCGGGGGGGCCAAGATCAACCAAACCTGATTAATGGCCCAGATCCTGCAGATCAACCTCGGCAGGGGCAGGCTGGCACAAGATCTTATGATCCAAAATGCCTGCCTGCTTGGGGTTGACCTCGTGGTCATCTCCGAACCATACAGGATGCTACCTGAGTGGATAGGGGATGCCACCGGGGATGCAGCGATCTGGGTGACAGGTTTTAAGGGTAGGTTTTCCTCCCTTACCCCCCCCCCCCCCGTCGCTGCCGAAGGTATAGCCACCGCGATCGTGGATAACACGGTCGTGGTGAGCTGTTACTGTCCGCCGAGCAAGAAGGGTCCCGCCTTCCTCCATTACCTCGGGGAGTTGGAGGGAATAATTTTAAGTTTTTTTAACCCCGGGGAGAGGGGTCATCCTCGCGGGGGATTTAAACGTCGAATCCCCTGCGTGGGGAGGGAAGGCAGCTGACAGGAGGGGTCATGCTTGCATGGCTCTGCTGGCGAGGTTGGGCCTTGTGCCCATCAGAGTCCGGGACCGGTGTACGTTCCGGACGGGCAGGGGTTCGTCGTTCATCGATGTTCTGTCTGTTGACAGGAGTCTCCCATCAGGGGCAGGTGGTTCTTCTAACCCCTGTACGGGCGGTTGCGTTCCCGGTGTACCCGATTCGCATGGGGACTGGCATGCGATTTTATGCAAGGCCGTCCCCGGCCACCAGAGCGTCCCTGGTGGTCCCGGGTGAGTGCATGCACCCCAAATAGAGCAGAAGGTAGCCAGGGATTTAGTCTGGTTGCGAATGTATTATATTCTTCGTGACCTGGCATCCTGCTCAGAGAGAAAAATTCCTACAGTGGACGCCGTGGAGTCAAGCGTGGTCCTTCTCTGCTTTTTCCGGCCCGTCCCTGGCGGGGTCGCTTGTTATGTACGGCTAATACCACCTTGCAAGCCAAATGTCCGTATAGGCGAAAGCCTGATGAAGGACGCGCCCCATTTGGGCCAAGACGGCTAGACTAGATGTTGACAGGAGTCTGGCCGGGAGGGTTCGGAGGAGTGAGGTGTTGCAACACTACACCGCCTCCGACCACCTCTACGTCCGCCACACCCTGGCAAAACTGGGTGTGGCTCGCCGACCACCGGGCGACGGTTGGACTCCCCATTCGATGAGGGACGTTACCCCGGAGTCGATTTTGGAGGGTTTCCGCGTTCTGCGGAACGCCCTCCCGACTCAGCCTACCTCGATGGTCACGCCTGTGGGCGTGTCGGCCCCTCCCCCTCCGTGGGAACTGTCCGGTTTTACGGACGAGGTTCCGAGGGCGGAGGGACTGCAGCGCCTTCTAGAGAGGGTTAGTGCCCGGGTCCTCAGGAAGAGGTGTCTTCCTAGGGGGACCCGGAAGCCCAACCGATGGTGGAACGCGGAAATCGCCGAAGCAAGATCGGCGATGCACCGTGCCCGTAGGCTTCTCCAGAGAAGTAGGAGGAGGCTAGATCCTTCCTCCCCCCGCCTCGAGCAACTGAGGCGGGACTTCTCCTAGGCTAGGCGCTCAGTTCAGGTTCTGATCTGGCGTTCCAAGGAGAGGCTCTGGAAGGAGCTTTACGGCACGGTCGATGGCGATCCGTGGGGGAAGCCATATAAGACTGTTATGGCTAGATTGGGGGGGAGGAAACCGAACATGGTCATGACGCGGGAGCAGATTGGCGGGGTAATTGATACCCTTTTTGCCACTGCCCCGCTCCCTCCCCTCCCTTCCCCCTCACCAGCGGTTGGGCCTGTGCGTACGCACGCCCCCCTCTTGTCGCGTACCCTCCCCATGCGACCCTTCTCCTCTTTTTGAAGAGGAATCCCGGAGGTAACGCCCGAACAGGTCGACAGGGCCCTCTCGCGTATCAAGCCCAATAAGGCCCCCGGACTCGATAGAGTCCCGTCGAGGGTCGTGGCCTGCGTGGCCAGGGCTCATAAAGACCTGATACGCGAGATGGTTGCGGACACATTAGAGCGCGGTGGAATCCCGGCTTCGTGGAAGATGGCAAGAGTCATCTTGATCCCGAAGCCGGGTAAGGATCCCCTAAGTCCGAGGGCATATAGGCCGATCTCCGTACTCCCAGCCTTGTCTAAGGTATGGGAGTACGTTAAGAAGGAGATCCTGGAATCCCAGCTCGGCAGGGATCCTTTCCACAAAAACCAGTTTGGTTTTCGCCGTGGTGTCGGTACCATGGAGGCGGCCACCGAGGTAGCTCGGTTTGCCGAACTCTCCAAGGTCCAAAATAAGATCTGCCTTCTCCTATCTTTCGACGTTCAGAACGCTTTTAACACCCTCCGTTGGGAGGTGGTTCTGGACGAGTGTGGTAGGAGGGGGGTTGATCGTTATGTTCGGGCGCTCCTTCGGGATTATTTTAACAATCGCGGGATCACGGTGCACTCTTATGAGGGCACCGTGGTCCGTAATATTTATGCGGGCGTTCCACAGGGGTCCGTTCTAGGACCTTTCATGTGGAACGCCGTCTACGACGGACTCCTCGCCGAGTTAGATATGGGCGGGGCGGGGCGTGCTATAGCGTACGCCGACGTCCTCGCCCTCTTGTTTTCGGGTAGGGACTTCCCTCAGGTCAAGGTGCAGATGGCTTCCGTGCTGCCGAGGATTGGAGCGTGGTTTCGAAAAACCGGCCTCTCCTTGGCAGCGGAAAAAACGGAGGCCATTCTCCTGACTGGCCACAGGGTCGAGAAGACAGTATGTCTTCCGATCCTGAACGCCACTGTCACCACGGCGGCCAGGGTCCGATATTTGGGGGTAATTTTTTATTGCCTCCGTAATTATCGGGCCCATCTGGGGGAGGTTGCTTCTAGGGCGGCTAGGGTCTCAGGAGCGCTATTAGCGATCCTACCCAATACCAGGGGCCCGTCCGTCCACGCCCGAAGACTATATATCTCGGTGTGGGAGTCTGTCATTTTATACGGGTCGCCGGTCTGGGCCGTTGCGCTGGCTAAAGAGAGTGCACGGGCCATTCTCCGCCGTGCTCAGCGCACGGCCTTGATCCGTTGTACAGCGGCATACAGGACTGTGTCCTTTGCCTCGCTCTGCGTTTTAGCAGGGCGAATGCCGCTGTACATTAAGGCCAAAATGGGGCGCGCAATTTTTTGCGCGAAAGCACAGGATAGGGAGAACCCCACCCTTGGCGGCGACCCGGCTATTTTAAAGACGCGTGCCCATCTCCACAAAGCCGCTGCCCTCGCAGCGGCCATGGAGGAGTGGCAGGCGGAATGGGAAAGGTCCCCACCCACGGGGTGGGTGAGACGCCTGGTCCCGGCGGTCGGTACCTTCGTCGACGCCTCGGGCCCCTCAGTAATGTCGGACTATTGGTCCATGCAATTGCTGACGGGGCACGGGTCTTTCCAAAAATTCCTACACAGAATTGGGAAAGCACCCTCCGAGGCGTGTCTGGTCTGCGGGGCGGCTCGGGATGATGCAGAGCACGTGCTCACTGCATGCCCGGAGTTCGCCCCCCAGCGCGAGGTGCTGACCGCCTGCCTCGGGGCACCGGTGGAAGTCTCCACGTTGGTGCCCCTTGCCACTTCCTCCCCGGAGAGATGGACCGCGTTTCGCGATTTTGCGGCCTCCGTCATGGGGGCCCGCCAGGCGGCGGAATTAGAGGCCGACCGCCTCTTCCGAGCAGAGCGAGTGCGCCTGGCCCAGGAGGCTGTTGCCGAGAGGGCCCGCGCACGCACAAGGCTCGCGAGGAAGAGAAAGAGGGTCGGCCCCCGATGATCGCGAGCGGGGGTTATATCCCCCTGACGGTGCCCCTATGTAGGGAGCCGTTTCTTACCGCGCCTTTAACGCGTTTTTACCGTTTTTGTTTTATCCGGGTTTTTACCGCGTTTTATTCGGTTTTTTTTTATTATTTATGGTAGATTTAAGTTAGCATTAAGCTAGGCTTAAGTTTTATTATCGCGTGACGCACGCACTCTAAGTGCAGCGTGAGAGACCGGGGAGTCCACTCAGTTAGAGTGGACACCCAGTCGGTGGTTTCCCCCCCTCCCAAAGCTTAATTTGGGAGTGGGGGGATGTTAGCGGGGCCTCATTGGCAACAATAGCGGCGCCCGACGGACTACACCAGAAGTTCCGGGCGCCGCCATGAGGCCCACCGTGGAGACCACCACAGGGGGTTTTTAGTGGGTATCCCGCCTATGTTATAGGCGGGGAGTCCCACATAACCCCGACAACAAATGTCGGGGTATGCGTAATGCATTTTCCCCCTATTCAAAAAAAAAAAAAAAAAAAAGGGTTCCGACAACGAGTGTTCTTTGTATCCCCGCGTACTCTGCTAGTACCGCGAACCGAGTCGATATTCAAAGTCAATTCTCTCAGAAACGAAGCGTGATTTAAAAAAAAAAATTATTTGGTATTATCGATTTATCGTTTTATGTAGAATTACTCCCGTTTCGGCTGTACCATCACTTCTGAGACACCGTGCATACACATCACTTATTCGTTTAAATGCATACGTATGTAAAATATTTAACGTATGGTCAACGGATTTGAATTATATTTAAAAAAAACAAGCAACTGTATAATATTTACGTATAGAAAATGTACATTGTAAGTAAAAATCGACAGCGTTTAATATTTTATATATTACTAGCTGTAATTAATGATACCGTAATATACATATCGTACCTGACTCATTAACTGGGGACCGATCTTCGACGTCGGCCGTTGGAGGATCAAACTCATTATCGTCGACTGAAACATATATGAATGTTGAAATCACACGAACATAAATTTCGTAATATTAACTGATACTTGTATTACTAAAGAATGATTCACCTTCGGCATTTCTGGCCGATTCTTGGAATGTATAATCCTCTTGGAAGCGGTTGAAGCTTCGCAAGAAATCGTGCAGTGATAATCTATAAATTTAAAAAGAAAAATCACACTTCGTTTATATTTAATAGAGAAGATAATAGTAGGATGGATTTATATTTAAAGATAATACTGGAACATAGGACTGGAAGTAGCAATACGTGGTCTTATAACAAAGATTTCAGTCACCTTCCGGTAGTTAAGGCAGTTTGCGCCTTCAAAATCGCCTTATCTCGGCCGACAAATTGGCTCCTCCGACCCTCTCGACTGACGATCCCATGTTGCAGTCGGGAAAAGTTTATTTCCTCATCCTTTATTAAGTCACGCAGCTTATCTACGGTTACAAAGAATTAAAATTCGAGCTTATCCACAAATATGACGACACATTCAATCTGGTTAATCGTTAATTAATAATACTTACATAAAGAAATCCATATGTTCGGATGCGTGCCGCCTAATTTTTGCCATGCAATACCATGAAATGCCTCGACAAAGTTGTTCGTGCGAAGGGGGCTGTATATACGCTGACTAAAGGAGCTCGCGACACCCAGGTTCGTCGTACATAGACAATAAATGATAAAACGGCAGGATATGCCTCCGCTATGCTGTCGGCCAGGTCACCTATTATGACCAGACCATCATGAAAACGATCTGCCGGGGCCAATGTCAAACTCATCGTCATCGTTAACACATCGCGGGGAGCATGATTTAAACCTAGACTGCGCCACTTACGTAACACGGCCAACAAAGACATGTATACCATATATAGTGTCCTCAATATATATGCGTGCCAACATGAAATAGATATTATGTATGTAATAAAATACTAACAATGTTCAAGCACAAAATATTTATGTTATAAAGTTTGTTTATGGCTAAAGAAAAGTGGACTTCAAATTTTCCTTTGACATTTCACGTTGACACTTTTTCCTTGAATATGATGTATATTTTGTTAGAATGCATAATACCTGCTTAAAATGGAACCAGCAGCCGTGAATTTCACTATTTGGGAATGTCTCCTGCAGGGTTCGCAGTGTCGCCTGCTCAAAATCGCTCATCGTGTGACGCACTGTTTCCCGCAACCGAGGGCAGAGTTCCAATAATTTTCCCCATAACGCTTGATACTTTGCCCTTGTCTGCGCTTCACACAGGGCGAAGATCGTGACGATGCGCTGTATTACACAACATTTTCAGTTATTTACTTTTCTTATTACAAAGTACGTGGTAATCAAAGGATTCACGACCGTATTAGTTTATAGTTACAGGGGATGCGTTTTCATACGAATGATGTTCTGCCGAATACGTTTCAACTGTTTTATCGCATACTATGAAACGGCGTGTCTGTCATTATATACATTCGTTAATATTTTTATTTTTCGAGTGGGATATAAAAATTACGAATCTGTTTGAAAATTCTACCATATGCATTTTTTCAAAAACAAAAGAAATATGAATGACAAAACTTTAGTAAACGTAGTATTATTCATGTGCATCTTACCGTATCCATATGCCGTGCATGAACAGTGTATAATTGAGCAATAGATGGCACTCTCGGAACAACCTTGTAGGATAGTCCAAATTGGACAACATATATTTTACAGCACAATGTGCCACAAGAGCAGTCCTACTCTGCTTTATAGGATGGGTACGTCACACGGTAGTAAAGTAGACTCGTTACTGAACAATAACTGTATTAATGGTTGTACTGTGGTATACGCACATGGCGTAATATGCTCGCCAATATGGCGATGATCTCGCCGGTAAGCGAGTTGGTAGCCGAGTCGCCGTCGCTTGCCTCAACTCCGGCAGGAGAGCTCGAGCTCCTTCGTCGCGCCTCGTGCGTCGTCGGCTGCCACGGACTACCCGAGAGAGAGAGAGAACATACTCCCTACACACTCCCCCCCGAGTGTCAACGATATCTAACTTATTTTACATATCCTTACCTAAGATAGAAAAATATTTCTACATATATGTATGTTCTTAACCTACTATATACATTGGTTTCTCACTTTTTGGTGACTCTTTGGTCATAGGTACATTTGTTTCACTTAAAGCTATTGCGAAGCGAAGGTTACTTTTTTTCGCGCGTACGTCCTAAGCGGAGGACGTTGGACGGACGTTCCATTGCTCGTGCCAGGAGCATCAATTACATTATCTAGCACGGAATATGCTGGTTTAAGGCGTTCCGTCGACACACTGCGTGTCGCACCATTCACTTCGATTTGGTAAACTCGCTCAGACTCGCGATTAAGTACCTTGTGCGGTCCTGTATACGGGCGCTCAAGGGGCTCCCTGACCGCTCCGGTCCGCAAAAACACATGCGTACATGACGCAAGATCCTTATAAAAGAACGCACGCTTCCTATATTTATGCGCGACAGGAACGGGACGGACCAGTCGCATGAATTCACGGAATTCCTGCAAAAACGGTTGCGACTCTGCCTCGCAGGTGTCCGGAAGGAAAAATTCCCCCGGAATTCTTAACGTAGCGCCGTAAACGTAGTCGGACGGAGACGCGTTCGTATCGAGACGCACTTGTGTACGGAGACCGAGTAACACTGTGGAAAGAACTCTTGTCCACTCGCCTCTGTCAGTGTGGCACATAATTGCTGCCTTCACTGACCTGTGCCAACGCTCGACCAAGCCATTGGAGGCTGGGTGATAGGCCGTTGTTCGAACTCTACGGCAACCAATGAGAGACAAAAGCGCATTAAACAACTGACTTTCAAATTGTGATCCCTGGTCAGTAGTTACTATTTTTGGCGCTCCAAACCGAGCTATCCAAGTGTCGTACATGGCTCTAGCTACTGTTTTGGCTTCAATATCTCTTACAGGTACAGCCTCCGGCCACCGAGAGAATCGATCAACCATTGTTACAATATATTTGAACCCGTTGTCCTCGTTTAGTGGACCGACAATGTCCATGTGGACATGTTCAAAACGATTGTCCGGAGCGACAAATTGAGCCGGAAGGTGTTTTACGTGTCGAGATACCTTCGACTGTTGACAATGGGTACACCCCTTGCACCAAACAGTAACATCTTTGTGCATACTAGGCCAGATGTACCGCTGGCGTATGAGCCGGTCGGTCACCTTGGACCCAGGGTGAGCAGTGTTATGGAAAAGATCAAAAACTTGTCGACGGAGTACGAGAGGGACATATGGACGAATGACCTGTTCCGAAATATGGCATACCAAATTCGTGTGAGTAGGTCCCCACTGAAGTTGTTTCCAGGAAGTGGAAAACTCAGCGGATGCGCGTAACTGTTTAAGTTCATCGTCCTTATCTTGCAACCCAGCGAGCTCATTAAGCTCTATCTCAACCGGTAGACGCATTGCATCAATTCGTGACAGTGGGTCCGCCACTACATTGTCTACGCCCGGAATGTACTCGATGCGCGTGGTAAACTGTGCTATAAACGAAAGTTGGCGGGACTGGCGCGGTGACGCTTTGTCGGCGCGTTGCAAGAACGCATAAATTAAAGGCTTGTGGTCGGTCGCGACCACAAACTCACGAGCCTCTAAAAAATATTTAAAATATTTGATGGATTCAAATATTGCGGTAAGCTCTCTATCGTACGCGCTGTACTTTAACTGGGCGGAAGTAAATTTCCTCGAAAAAAATGACAAAGGCCGCCATGACCCCTCAACCATCTGTTCGAGGACTGCCCCCATAGCAAAGTCTGATGCGTCGGTAACGACGCGTGTTTTCGCCCCGCTGCACGGATGAGCCAACAATGTGGCACTCGCTATCTCTTCTTTGATAGACTCAAAAGCCCTATTAGCTTCCTCAGACCATAAAATTTCGCGCTTGTCATTCTTCTTTGAATCACGCGTATACTCATTAAGCGGAGCCTGAGCTTCGGCCGCATGTGGAATGCTTCTTCTATAAAAATTGACGGTACCCAAAAAACGACGCAACTCGGCCACAGTACGTGGTTTAGGAAAGTTGCGAATAGCTTCGACTTTGTCTGGCGTGGGTCTAATTCCGTCGCGACTAACGACGTGACCCAAGAATTTAATTTCTGCCAGTCCGAACTTACACTTATTTACGTTCAAACGCAGGTGAAACTGTCTTAACCGCTCGAAGACAATACGGAGATGTCGCTCATGCTCCTCCGGAGACGAGGATGCTATGAGTATGTCATCTAAAAATGCAAACACGAAGTCGAGGTCGACCAGTGCCCGATGAATATAACGCTGAAAAGTCTGACCGGCGTTTCTCAATCCGAACGTCATCACTCGAAATTCGTAAAGACCAAAAGGAGTAATTACCGCGGTCTTTTCTATGTCTTCGGCAGCGACAGGAATTTGGTGAAAAGCTCTATGTAAATCCAGGGCCGAAAACACCGTTTTTCCGTGTAAATTCGCGGTAAAATCATATAAGTGGGGAACTGGGTACTTGTCTGGTATTGTCACGGCATTTAAATGGCGATAATCGCCTACTATTCTCCAGGTCCCGTCTGGTTTCATCACCAAGTGAATCGGGCTTGCCCAAGGACTACTGGAAGGGCGGCAGATGCCGGCCTTACACATTGCCCTGAATTCTTTTTTTGCTGCAGACAACTTGTCTGGTGCGAGGCGTCTTGGACGCTGCGCCACGGGAGGGCCCCCGGTAGATATGTAATGTTTCACATCACATGAATCCCAGGGAGCTACCTGCGGCAACGTTGTGATTTCCGGGAATTCCCCCAATATTTGAAGGTATCGACTATCACCCGGATTTTTTACCGTACTAATCGCTGGAGCAGCAGAAGGCTTTGAAATGCCCAAGGTGTGAACCTTGGTAAGAGTATCGATCAATCGACGTCTTTTTAAATCGACCACAAGGCCATAATGGGCAAGGATATCCGCTCCTATAATTGGATACGGAACTGCAGCAATGCAGAAATTCCAAGAAATCTCACGGCGAAGACCCAGATTTAAGACACAGAGCTTCTGACCATAAGTGTCAACTAAAGTGTCGTTAGCCGCGTACAACTTGAAATCAGTAGATTTCTGTTTATTTTTACCGTCAACGGGAAGAAGCGAAATGTCCGCGCCCGAATCAACAAGAAAATGACGACCCGAATATCGGTCTAAAACTTGCAGACGGTTGCCCATAGCGCGACCTTCGACGCCCGTCGCTGCGATCGAAGGCCCAGTTAGTTTTCCTTCTTTTTATATGTGCACGACGCCTCGTCAGCACAACGGTGTGCCTTATCCCCGAATTTACGGTGTATCCAGCACAGCGTTACGTCGCGCTTGGCACTAGCAGAACGATCGCGTTTGTTTTTAGTTTTTAGATTTTGCCGCGAGGTCAGTTTACCCATTTGAGTAGACAATTTGTCCACTTTTTTATTGAGCGCGGTCAATTCCGCGGCCAGTTTTTCTACTGTAACAACATCAGGAGATTTGTTGCCCGGTTTACTAACCGCGAACGCGGCACGCCCGAGCGAAGACCCGGTGGCCTCGAGTACTTGATCAGCCAGTTCGGCTAATTTTTGCAATTCAGTTACATTGGCCGCTGCCAATATCCCCCTGCACTCCATCGGCAGTTGATCGATGAATATTGATCTGATCACTGCGTCGTCGCACCCATTGTCGTTCAGGTTTCTTAAACGGCATAAGATTTGTGACGGCTTTCCGTCAGTCAACACTTCCCCTTTTAAAAGTTGTCTTAGCCTACTCTCTGCAGAGCTCGCGTACGTAGATATAATCCGGTCTTTAATTCGCGTGAATTTATCGACCGATTCGACATCTGATATAATATCTTTAATGCACGCGATGACTTCAAAGTCTAAGGCTGCTATCACGACATCCGCCTTAGTGCTATCCTTCGAAATGCACGCGTTGCGGCACGATGCTTCCACCTGAAGGAACCAAAGTGCAGGATCGTTCTTAAAGAAATTCGGTATCTTAGGAATGCGATATGAATCCGCCCGCGCTGATTGCGAACTCGCATGTCCGGCGACTGGTTGAGGTCCCGAACTGTCCTGTAATTGCTCTATGATCGCGCGCATATTGTCCAATTCCGCGCGCAGTTCGTCGGCCATTTTGCTAATCAGCACAATGACGCGTTACTTCGAAAAATGATCACGCAGAAATACGCGAATTAATTTACGGTCGAGGAGACACAGTTAACAGTGTTCGTATCCGCACTTACGATTACGAAATATATATAACTAAAACACGAGACTATATACAGGGAAAACGCTATATACAAGATGGCAGAGCTAAGAACACGCGGTGCCGTGAATATTCACGCCTGCGCAGTACAAAACACGTGCGCGCTTTCCGCAAAACAATGGCCGTTATGCGCGTTACCTTAAGACGCTGACGCCGCGTGGTCGCCTAAATTATCGGTGTCCATGCATTTGCTGAGGCGTGATGTCGACTTGTGTTGAGCTTATCCAACGCTGCTCATCAGGCAGATGGCTCGGCTACTCGATCAATTTCGCCTGATGACGATGTGGCATGTGGGGCGAGGGATAGCGTCCTCGCTGACCCTCGACTCCCCACGACGCAAAATGGCTCAGCTATACGATCACCTTCGCCTGATGACGATGTGACATGTGGGGCGAGGGATAGCGTCCTCGCTGACCCTCGACTCCCCACGACGTAACTTCCTTCCGTGCGACGTAAGAATCACGTCGGGGTCACCAGTGTAGGATAGTCCAAATTGGACAACATATATTTTACAGCACAATGTGCCACAAGAGCAGTCCTACTCTGCTTTATAGGATGGGTACGTCACACGGTAGTAAAGTAGACTCGTTACTGAACAATAACTGTATTAATGGTTGTACTGTGGTATACGCACATGGCGTAATATGCTCGCCAATATGGCGATGATCTCGCCGGTAAGCGAGTTGGTAGCCGAGTGGCCGTCGCTTGCCTCAACTCCGGCAGGAGAGCTCGAGCTCCTTCGTCGCGCCTCGTGCGTCGTCGGCTGCCACGGACTACCCGAGAGAGAGAGAGAACATACTCCCTACAACCTGTTACGTATTTCTAGTGGGAATGTCTATAGGACTTCGTGGGCCCGTGCCCGTGGAGCGCTGAAGCACTCAGCTCGCGAGTACGTTTGCGCGGGAATTTCGATGTATAAATGAATCACTTCTGGATAAAAGCTATGTTTGGATTTTATTCGTATTTGGATGTTGACTGTTCTGCTAACAGGTTCGAAGTGTCTTCTTACAAATTAACTCGTCGCTTGTCGCCTCCGAGCGCCCTACTCCTCTAATTTTGGCGCGTTCTTCCGACTTCCTCTTCGGATCTCTTCGTCCAATCAAGACGGTGTTGTCCTTGAAGCTTCGTCAGAGGGTTGTCCTTCAGCCACCTCTCCGTCCTTGGCCCTTCCTTCGCGTTTTCCCTCCACTTTCGGCTGGTGGTCAAGACACGCTTTCCGAGTACATAGCTTACATAGGCTATGTACTGTACATACATATCTAACAGGTAGGTACGCGCAACCCTCGGGGTCAAGACGGCGTCACCCGCGCACGGTTTACGACTTTCAGCTGTTCTCGAGCTGAGTTTTTACCCTAACAGGACATCGGCAATTATTGAAAGGGAGGACAGAGTTTTAAATGATTTTACGAGACGAGCAGCTGCCCGCTCGACGAAAATTGGCACGCAGATGTGGAAGGAAAAACCCTCGAAGGGCACAACGCGCTTTACGTGTTTATGAATCCTGACAATAAACTCTTCCTTGTCCCCCGTTTCATACTTGCTTAAGACCTTCTAGATTTGCCGTTCGCTTCGAATCTAATTATCATATGTCTATCTTTCACTACGAAAGGATTTTAAATTTCGCTCCTGATTTAACCATCGATTATATACATTTCTGGTGCTACGTTCAAGCGATAGCGTAAGACCTTCCCCCTTATACAAAAAAGTGTTTCCATGAAACATCTTTTCAGTACATAATTACAAATAATAATTATAACTACGCCTCCTCTTCTCGCGCCAGCCCCGCGGTAAATGAGCTACTCGGTCCACCCATTGTCCCGCAGAAAGCACGAGTTGAAGAATGATAGTTATAACACAACATTTTACAGTAGTAAGATATCATTATTCTATTACTATGTAGGTACTTAATATTAATTCGATTATTATGCAGCACATAGCAAATATTTAGTAGTCATTGAACACCTTAACTAGACTTATCTAAATATTTCATTCAAAAACAATATCATTCCTCATTCAATCTTAATATATAAAGCAGAATATAAAATAATCGTAATTCATAACCCAATAATCACTCTTATAAAATGAAAATTTTAGATTACATACACATAAAACAAATCACACATAGGATGAATACAATATTATATAATGACTACTTATATTAACTCTCCGAAACAGAAATATCCGGTCTTATACACGCTAATTTCAGCTTATTGGTATGTACTATTTTATACTTATTAATTCCCAAAATTAATTGTACGTTTAGATCATCAAACACTCGACTGATCTTATAAGAGCCTAACCATACATTGTCATATATCTTAAACCCACGAGGATTACGAATCCTATCAAAGTACATTTTACTTTCTTCCTTAGCTTTATTAAGATTTTCTGCCGTTCTAGCCTGTGTGGTGGTAATCTCAGTAAACAACTCATCCAAATACTGCACAAAAGTTTATGATAGATCATCTTTAGCAAATTCCAGATGGTATGAGATCTCTAATTCCAAATACCAATTCATGTGGTGTAAATCCCATAGCCTCATGTACAGAGGTGTTATACAAGAACATGCCAAATCTAATACAATCATTCCAATCAATCCCTGTGCAGTTTCCCTCTAAAATTTATTCCAAAGTATCAAAAATATCCAATAATAAAAAAAAACAAGAGCTGTAAGGGATTTCAACAAAGATTCTACATGACCAAAAACCTAGATCTTGCCAAGATGCATCTCAAACAAGAAAAAATAAAAGAAATATGAAGCACTTGTCATCAAGGAATGCCCTAGCATCACAACTGTGTGGCATAGCATGAACAAAATTATTCCTACGTATACAAAATTGTCTTTTACACAAATGATAGTAGGAAATGGAAAATGGTAAGTTATCCGTCTGTCATCGTTTACATTAGTAATCAAAACACTACTTTCATTTCACAAACTTCTGAATTCGATTTTACAACAAAGATGTAAAACGATCAATATCTTCCTACACCTCCGAAGAGTCTCCTTTCGTGACATCAGTGCCCTTCAATTCAACAGTTTCGAAACAGCCACGCCAATGAGGATTTGGGTACAGGAACGTTAAACGCATGAGCATCTCATCGGATGTTTGCACATTTGAATTCAACGGAACGTGGCCATGGAAAGATGGCTAGCGAGGACACACAACGACGGGGAATACAACAACCCGATCCTGTATGCGTAGTATTTATCATCCCGCACAGTGCAACGTACCCTTGGATCTTCAGCGTTTCAAAGAACAAAGTGCCTCGATGTGCCAATAGGGCCCTTTACACGGACGTTCCGGCGCGCCACACGCCGCACGGCACGCAAAAATACGTGAAGCCGGATCGCGGCGGTCCTTCGCGCAGGCCAGGAGGTCGTACCCGTCACTACTTAGAGACAGCGAGTTCGGGCTCCCATTTCTAAGTCGACTCCACATGCTTTTTACACGATCCACCGCAGTGGTGTATTGTGTACTACTTATTCGATGTATACCATCGATCTGCGAAACGATCGGCAAGACACGATCGCGATATACGTTCGCGAAAATTATCTCAAATTCCTCGATATACCAGGCTTATAGAGGATATTATAAATGCTGTTACTGTAGGGTACACTGAAACTTCTGTTTTTAGGAAGCTACATTTGGTTGACCTGAAGGTGCTATAAATTCTGGAAATGGTTTATGACTCAGTTGTAACGACTGTAAAATTTTACAAGGGTACTTTAAAAAATGTCCAAATGTTTCCCCGGCAATGCGTTGGCAAATGAAATTGCAGTTAACACATTCACCGTTGTGACGATC
Organism: Andrena trimmerana; assembly: GCA_951215215.1. NCBI lineage: Eukaryota > Metazoa > Arthropoda > Insecta > Hymenoptera > Andrenidae > Andrena > Andrena trimmerana. Next base: position 85,564,096 of record OX578059.1, on the reverse strand, counting down.
ATAATTATTACTATTGACGGCAATAATGACCATGTTATTGTTTGTTTTAATATAAAAACCAATATTGATAGACAATAAATACACGTAGGTATGCAAGTGATGTTATATGTAAGATAAATGCTGAAGAGGTGTAATATGCAAGATGTTTTGAAGAAAGGGGGTAGTCTTCTGCTTGCGCGTGATGCAGGTTAAATTTTTCTCCCACGCTCTTGCGTGGCGCGCAAGAAAGCGCCACGGTCCTGCCTGCGCGACAGAAACACCACGGTCCTGCCCGCGCTCCAACCTCGATTCCAGAAGAGTTTACATAAGAGACAGAAAAGGTAGTTGGAAAAGGACAAAACGACATTTAAAACCAGGCTCGTTGCGCGCCTCAGGATTTCTGACAGTGCAGAAATCCTGAGGCGCGCGACGAGCCTGGCAGCCGATCCAAGGCTCTAGAGGCAACGCCGTCGATAAGCCGTGCCTCGATGGGTTTCGAGGACTTCGACCCTTGAGACCAGGGGGGGCCGTAAAATGTTGCCCCCTAAGACGTGGCGAATAAAAAATTCTACATTTCTCACCGGATCTTGGCGAAAGTAACGTGAATCGTTTCCTTATGTTTTCCCGATGAAAATGGTCCAAAAACGACACAAATCGGATTGTAATTAAGGAATCTTCATAATAAATTGATTTCCATAACTTCGTTAAAAATAGTTCGATTTATATGAAAGTTGGTAGGCATAATTTTCATTTGAAAAACATGAGAAATCCATCGGTATCACTTCCATATCGATACGATAAAGAATAAAATATACAATTTTTCTGAAACAGGTATTATGAATCCTCGGCCGACCGTAGCGAATCGAGGCCGGGGACCCAAAGTGGAGGGTGAAATATTCATCACAGCGTATTAAGAAATTCTTTATTCTTCGTCGTATCGATATGAAAGTAACACTAATGGATTCCTGGCGTTCTCCCAATTAAAATTATCACAAATATCGTGCAACTCGGACTACTATTACACAAACAATACAAATCATGAAAGGGGTAGGCATTTCTTAAACGCACTCTCTTATCGTATCGATATGGACGTGACAAATGGATTTCTGGCTCACCTTGGCTCACACAGTCGATGGTCGTTCGAATATGAAAGGTCAACTTCAGATCAATTTTTTTGTAATTAACATGAATTGATGAATACGACATATTTGTTTGCATGGTTACATACTTTGTCTATTAGCTATCAGAATAGAGTAATGGATACACAAAACTACAACTTTCATACTAAACTACGTGTTTGCCATATTTTTTTTCTGTTTCTGCAGCTATTTCCAACTTTCACTTTTACTCCTTTATATGTACCTACCTCTTCCTGCCGTTTCTGCTTCCATCTACCTACTTAATTTCAAGGGTTCGCACAGGCCTGGTCAGCGTCAGGAACATTTGGCGACCAGGCCTTTGCGTACCGGGGGACAGCTTTCTTATCCCACGCTTTCTTTTCACCCTCTCTATGTTTTTCTCTGTTTTTTTTCTTTCATTCGCTATCTCTAACTCTGTCTAGTCTTTCCTTTTTAACCGTCGAAAATTCACGGAGCGGACACTTGGTCTCGAACCGGCTATCAGACAACACGTACCGCGCACGCATTTTTACTATTTTCCCATATTTACTGTTAATTTATTACTGTTAATTGTTACTTTTAATTATTTCTGTTAATTGTTACTCTTAGTTGTTACCGTTAATTATTACCGTTACTTGGTAGTGTTAATTGTTTCTGTTAATTGTGACTGTTAATTGTTATTTTTAATTGTTATTGTTAATTGTTATTTTTAACTGTTATTTTGGGATTATCTTGATTGAGTTTTGGGTATTATCCATACACCAAACCACTTCAAGTGTAAGAAGCAATAAAGTTCGGAAAAAGGCGAAATTAATTCGCCAGAAAATTTCTGATCGGCGTGTTGGCAGCTAAGCCTGTGTGAAGAACGCTGTGTACGAAAGTGTGAAAAGCTTTATCATGTTTGCGGTGAACAGTAATCGTGACCGGAACATAGCTGTTGTTGTTGTTGCTGCTGCTGCTGTGCATTTAACAGTAGCAGACCGAAGAAGAAGCAGAAGAAGAAACCGCCAGGTTTGGGTGAAAGAATACCGCGGACATTGCAATGATCAGCCCCTTGTTCGAGAACTTAGAGAAAATTATCCAGAGGACCACAGGAATTATTTGAGGATGGATTGCGAAGCGTTTGATGATCTACTTAGTTTAGTTCAAAACAGAATTAAGAAAATGGACACCGTTATGAGACAGAGCATCCCCGCAGAGCAACGTCTTATCGCCACATTAAGATTTTTGGCAACTGGGCGTAGCTTAGAAGATTTAAAATTTACAACAGGAATATCAGCTCCTTCGTTATCCAAAATAATTCCTGAGACGTGCAAAGCAGTGTATGATGCCCTACGGACAGAGTTCTTAAAGGTAAGGGTTAAAAATTAATAATACGTGTAGACTAACAATAATACTTTATTAATGAAATGATGTATTAACGGGGAAAGGCTAATCCACGATCGCGAATTCATATGAAAATTTGTGTATTTTATTTATTTAAACTATTTTCAGACGCTCCGTTTGAATAGGGTAGGGTGGGGCTAAAAGTCCGGCGGGTAAAAAGTCGGGAATGCAAAATCTCTATTCCTAAACAATGTATTGAGTTGATTTTAAAAGAGTTTTTTAATAATTTATATAATAGTTATAGTTTACACAAAATAACACCAGATATCTCTAGATTGTTAGTACTAAATTTTATAGAGGTTTATACCGAAAACGGTACTTTTAGCCCCACCCTACCATAGTTGCTGTGCGGCGTGCAAGATAGTGTCTGTTCTGTTTATCTGATACAAAACACCAAAAAGAGTTTTGTTCTTCAGGAAATTGCGCAGATAATGAAGGTCGATTGGGAGGATAAAAAATGCAAAATTCACAGGTTCATTATTTGCGCAATTTCCTAAAAAAAAATCTTTTTGGTATTTTGTTTCAGATAAATAGAACAGCCGCTATGCTGCAGACCGCACAGCAATTTTTCAATCAGAGCGCCTGATAGTTTTTTAAATACAAAAAAATACACAGATTTTCATATCAATTCGCGCTCGTATTTATAAAACTCTACGAACTACTACTATGACTTTCTTGAACATTTGACGCATGTTGATTCTGACTACAATAGCTATCACTGGTTAAGTTCGTCGGTTCCCGGATCGGCACAGTATAGAGCTTGCAATCGTTATCGCATAAATCTGTATGAGGCTTTAACGATTTCAATAATCCCCTTCTCAAAACGGCTGTTATTAAGGGGGTAGACACGGGTAATGCAGCGCGCTGTATACCGACACAATCTGGCCCGAAACATGGGTTTAGTAGAATACATTGTTTGTCCTTATATGAGCGAATTTTGGGCTGGGCGAGGTCTCATTCGAAAGAGAAAGGTTCAGTGCAGCGAGCTCTGGTCATGGTTCGACGAGCTTGTGTTGATATCTAATAATATGAGTGTTCAAAGTAGAGCAAAATTCGCCAAAATACACCCGCATGAATCCAAGTATTTTTAGGTCACTAAAAGAGTTTTGTGACTCAAACGAGGACCAGAGCGCGCTGCACTGAACCTTCCTCTTTCGAACGAGACCTCACCCAGCTCAAAATCTGCTCATATAAGGACAAACAATGTATTCTCGTGATTGCATTCCCAAATACGAGTTCCGCCATATTGGCGATAATACAGAGCAAGTCACGTGACAAATTTAGTTGAGCTAGTGGACACGAGATGGCGCCTACTCGGGAGGACTGCCAACGTGGAATCATAGTAAAACTGAAGCGTTAGCTGGATACACAAGCCACAGTAAAAGCGTGATGCAGTCATTGCATGCATTTTCGGACGACTTTAGGTTAGGTTATATGCATTTTAGGCATACATTGACTAGAAACTGCTGGGAATTGTCTGCATTTACTAAATTAACGGTTTTACTGTAACACATACATCACCGCTGCCGAATATATTTTATAATTATATGGCCACATTATTTCAAATAAAAAAAGAGATTGGAATTTTTTAATAACACTGGAACTAGTGATTTACTGATATCATATTTTCAGAATGTGGAAGTTACAGCAATTATTTGCAATTATTGCTTTTATTATTATTCTTCTGACTGTTGTATATAACATATAACAAGGAAAAGTCTCCAAATCGGTCAACAGTTGACTCCTTGATTTTTTTTGTAATTCTTTACGCTCCTATGCAGAGATGGGCATTATTTAATTAAAAGAATATACTTCCGAATGGCCCCAGTGGCCGATCGACACGAGGTTTGGGGGGAGGGTGTGTGTACCCTAAATCTAAAATTCTATTTAGCTTCGGGTATTTATTAGTTTCCTTTGTTTATTCGAAGGCCTTTCATCTTTGGCTTCGAATAATTTTTCATCTTTCATTATATCTTTATCCTAAGGTCGTATTCAAATATATTGGCCGGTCGATTCGTTTTCGTGAACAGCGATCAAGGAGAAATCAGTCATCACCATCTGACGATCGTGGATTTGTCAGTTGGAGTTCCCTAGCCACCGAAGGGTATGGGGGGGTAACGGGAATGCTGCTCGGCCCTGTCTGAACGTAGCCGTGTGGCTGTTATTTATTCTTATTGTCAGCGTAGTACATATGTAGTTGTGTGCGTCACGAAGTTATACGTAGACCAATACGAGATGAAGCTATCGAGAAAGAATCAATGTTCTGACCAATAAAGCTCCCTGAATTTTTTAGGAGCTAAGGCCTCAGGTACACCTATTCTGATGCGTGTATTTCTACGCTCGGTTTGGCCTATACATGACAGAAGCTTGGCGCTATCCCCACCACTTCTGGCTCACTCGTGTTCTGCGATGACGAGAGAACACGCGTTACGAATAGGAGTGTGCGGATCGTCCCGCGGCTCGGATTCTCGGCCCTCGGAACGGGTCGGAAAATTTCGGGCGGGATCGGGCGGGGTCCCGATACTTTCGTATTGCTCGAGATCCAGACGGTTTCAGGATCCCGAGACTCGATTCGGGCTACAAGCATGACCGCCATGAGCGGGCAATTTGATTTCAGGTCGGCTTGGCAAAACTCGGACGCGATCGGCTCGAAAGCCAGCTATTACGAGGGGACCGAGACGGAAAGAATTATGTATATCATTTATATCGATACCAGAGTGATAAGTTTTTACTTTCTGTCTCCTGTTGAATCATAATTTGTATCTTATTATTTATTTACATCCATATGTATTTTCATTGCTACCAAATAGTCTGTGAATACTGAATACGTCCATATACGTACTTAAATAAATACCATGTTCAGAACTTGGGAAGAAGACTGTTTTTATATCGACAATATTTTAAAATCTGAATAAAATACATATACTTCATACTTAGTACTTTATGTAAAGGGAATATATAGGGTATTATCTTTTTCCGGATAGGTTCAGATTTAAAATAGAAAACGTACGAACTATAAGCATACAAAAAGGAATATTTCCTAGATGTTTCATAATAACAACAATATACAGGAGGCGAATATTTTATTATTTCAAATTAACGTGTAAGAAACATAATTTTTCTATGTTCTCAGGTAATAATTTTAATCTATTACTGGTAACGATATCGTCCGATCGCGTCCGAGTTTTGCCGAGCCGACCTGAAATCAAATTGGCCGCTCATGGCGGCTATGCTTGTAGCCTGAATCGAGTCTCGGGGTCCCGAAACTGTCGGGATCTCGAGCAATACGAAAGTTTCGGGATCCCGCCCGATCCCGCCCGAAAGTTGCCGGCCCGACCCGAGCCCGAAAAATCGGGTACCCGCACACCCCAAGTTACAAAACTCACCGGCCAATAAATCTGAATACGATCTTAGAAGTTCGAATAACCGACGAGAACCTTTGTGTCCCGAGCCGCGCGAGATCGCCGTGCTCGGCGATGTGTCATCGATTATAAAGAAACAGAATTTGTTTATTTTTCATCGTATCAATATGAAAGTGACACTGTCACGTCCTGGGGTGGTGATGGGGTTAGGACGATGACGATTTCGGGAGTTCTTGCCCCGTCGCCTCCAACGTACACCGTCGCGCCCTAAGGCCGGCCGGATTACGCCGCAATGGAGTAAACTGTGCGGGGCAGGTGGATTGGCTTTTTGGGATCGAGGAGGAAAAGAAGAGGTGTGTTTCGTCTTGGGACCGCCAGCCAGACTCATCAGTAGGGCTATAGCTGACGGCCCCTGCCCTAGACACGCACGGGGACACAGAGGATATGATTGGAAACTTGTATATATACGAATGACATTGATAGTTAGCACTAGCCGGAAAGATTGGAGACCTCTGGTGACGCTCGTTGACACTAAGTCGCGTGATGGGGTCGGGACGTCACAACACCATTGGATTCTTGGCATTCTCCCGGTTATATTGGCAGAAAATAATTTAAATCGGACTATTTTTAACAAAACGTGCTTTCACTTCTACAAACAAATTTTTCACGTAATTTCCTTAATTTTGGTCCGAATTATATCATTTTTGGGGCCAATTTGATCGAGAAAACATGAGGAATCGACTGACGTCACTTTCGCAAAAATCTGATTAGAAATGCAGAACTGCAGATTTGTCACTGCTTAGCGCGCAACATTGTATGGCCCCGCTGGTTTCGAGCGCCGAAGCCCACGAAACTCAGCGAGTCGCATGATTGCCAGCGAGAAGGACAAGAGAGGACTTTCCATGGCGAAGGAAAATCAGCCTTCTACAGAACTCAAATCGAGAAAGACTTTGCTAATAAACTTTATATTCACGTCAAATAAATACTTTAATTGTAAAATTTAGACGACGAACTATTGTTGAATTTCGCCAGTTCTTACATATGCCCCACTGGGTTCGGAATTCCTGATCCCAGAGTTTCATGTATTTACCTATTGAAATGTTGCTTCAAGTCATCGGGCAATTGCATTATTTCTTCTCGTACATATGTATATCTGTTCGCGAGTAGGTGTCATGAATGACGCGACTTTTGTTTCCCAAATAAATTCACCCCTATCAGGGCCCTCGCTCGAACCGCTTGACAAGGAGACCGAACGATGTGAACCGAGTGCGAGTGCAATAGCGCACCAGCGGTACACCCTCGGTCGACGGCGACTTGAGTCATCCAGTACTGAATACGAAATGTTCAAAATTTCTCATTACACCTTGATGAGAGTGTTACCATTCCTGGATTGTTGGTGAGTCAAGACACGAAGCAATTCAGTCTATTTTTTCTTATGAATACATGATTAGAACACACTCTACGTTCAATAAAAATTGATCGAATTGCTCCATGTTTGATATCATTTTCATCGGGAAATCCTAAAAAATTCATCGGTAATACTTTCATCAATACTTATAAAAAACACGAACATTTTATTTTTCTGTACTGGGTATTTTATCTAGCTCGTCGGTTTTATTGTTCTCGGCTGTCAACAGGCGGTCTACTAGGACCCGAAGGTCCACGCTCGCAACGAGAAAGCAAAACAGTGGGGTGGGTAGGTCTTTCCCGATAAACTGAGCCCAAAGGCTTCTCAACAATTGAAACATTGGAAGACTGTACATATTCTTTCTGATGCTTTCGGCGATATGCGCAACCATTTGTATGCCCGGTTTCATGTCTAACAAGTCAGGCGATTTTGTTTGTGAGAGCCATATATAAAGACAGTCCTGTAACGTTCACATCTTCAATTATAAAACTGCAAATATGTTATTTTACACATGTTCCTCGCTGAGTTTCGTCAGCTTCGACGCTTGAAACCAGCGGGGCCATACAATGTTGCGCACTAAGCACTGATGAATCTGAAGTTTTGCAATTTCTAATCAGATCTTTGCGATCGTCGCGTCAATCGATTCCTTATACTTTCTCAATCAAATTGGCCCCAAAAATGATACAACTCAAACCATAATTAAGGAAATTACGTGAAAAATTTGTTTGCAGAATTGAAAGCCCGTTTCGTTAAAAATAGTCCGATTTAAATAATTTTGTCATTAAAAAAAATGCGCAGGCTGGATGCGCGTGATTATTACGTGGCCCCCTCCATAGACATATATAGACGGATCAGAAGATGGGACTATCGGCGTGGGGAAGGAAGGCTTGGAGGGGTAAAGGCATAGGTTCAGATACAGGCACGTCGGTTAGCTTCGGATGCATTCGGCATGCATAACCACAGCGTTAACCGATTTACTCGTATCGCTCCCCTTACCGCGAACCTTGCCACCCCCCTCAGCTTACGCTCCGTCGTCTATATATGTCTATGGTCCCCTCCTCGAAGTGACAGAAAATATAACCTATGTATACGCTATATGACAATAAATGTTGAGCGGCTATTTCGTTGTATTACGCTACATTTGTGAACTTTTTATCATCCTTCCGAAACATTATTATTACGTCGCAACAGTATCTTTAGGAAATCGGGTCTAGCATATAGGTTATATTTTCTGTCACTTTGAGGACAGAAAATCCGGTCCTCCAAGTGACAGAAAATATAACCTATATGCTATACCCGATTTCCTAAAGATACTCTTGCGGCATAATAATAATGTTTCGGAAGGATGATGAAAAGTTCACAAATGTAGCGTAATACAACGAAATAGCCGCTAAATATTTATTGTCTTATAGCATATACATAGGTTATATTTTCTGTCACTTCGAGGAGGGACCACATAATAATCACGCGTTGGATTCAACATCAAACACAATTTTATATATGTTTGTTCATAACTGCTTTCTGCATAGGATGTGTATTTCATGTTCTGTTTCAGTGTTTTGCTAATTAAAAAATGTCTATCCTAACAAACTTCATTTTCTGGGGACATGCTCTCGTGTATTTTTCCTTTTCACTTATAATTCCTTACTGCCAACGTAGAATATTCTAGCATAAGCACATTTCAAGTAAATGTACAATGAATTTTCTACGTTTCCAGTACCAGCAGACTTTCTGTTTAAATTTTTACAACTTCAACGCAACAGCTGACAATTTCTTTCCACATTCAAAATAAAATATGGAAATAGCAAACAGCTCCCTCTCGCGTGCACAGGCAGCCGCGTATCTATGGGTATTACCATTTCTGTGCAGAAAAAATCTGCTGTAATACCGACCGACCAAATCGGCCAGGTCACGTGCCGTGTCTACCCCCTTAAGGTGTCCGCATATATGGCCTGCTCCGGATCCATTCTTTCCAATTGTTTGGCAACTTTTATGCCTGAGGCCTCGTACTCCGAGATCTCGAGTCTGGTGGTGGTGGTGGTGGTGGGCTTGTTCAACGCGGCAGCGCACGATTTTAAAACATCAATCACGTTGTCATCCTTTTTTTTCTTTTGGCGCAGCGATTAATTTCGCCAGCCAATAACAAAGGAATTAAATTTTGTTTATTTTTATATTGTATTTTGTTTTGTCATAGTTCCCGACTACCATGGACGAGTGGAAAAAAATAGCGGAAGGATTTCACAACAAATGGGACTTCGTCAACTGCGGAGGTGCTATGGATGGAAAACATACGAATTGTTGCACCACCGGATTCCGGGGCTTTCTATTACAATTACAAGAATTACTATAGTATTGTATTAATGGCGTTAGTAGATTCCAATTACGAATTTATTTTTGTCGACGTCGGACAAAATGGAAGGATATCGGATGGTGGTGTTCTGGAACATACGGAATTTATGAGACAATTAAATAACGGGCAGTTGAATTTGCCTGATAATACTGAAACAGTAAAAAATTTAAACTTCGCCTTTTTAGGCGATGAAGCGTTTGCCTTAACTAACAATCTTTTAAAGCCTTATGCGCAAAGGGAACTGGACCACGATAAAAGAATATACAATTATAGGTTATCGCGAGCTAGGAACGTAGTTGAAAACACATTCGGATAATAATCCTCGCGATTTCGAGTGTTACATACCGCAATCAATATGAAGGTGGAAAATATATCCTATGTCGTATTGGCTACTTGTGTTTTCCATAATTTCTTACGCAGACGGAGTGCAGCATATATGACGAACAACAGGAGTGTGCAGAAGGAGAATCGTCCAAACGATGCAGTAAAGTTGGATAATTTGCAACCCGTTAATCATAGGAATATAAATAACGCTGCAAAACAAAATAGGGACCGTTACAAAGAGTATTTTGTAGGAGAAGGAAGTGTTCCGTGGCAGGAAGATATGTTGAATGTGTATAGAGTGTAAGTGTTTAATGTATTAAGGGGTTAGGCCACCTTGGACGAAGCAAAATTGCAGTCATTTTCGGCATTTTTTTAGGAAGATAATAAAATAAACAGAAAATTTAATATGAAGCCTGTTATTATACAACTCTCGCCGGAAATAATACGATTTTTATTTCCTACAAAATGGTGACGGCATAGCCATGATGTGCAAGATCTTGAGGAGCGATGCCTTCCACGGTGTTCAATCTGACGGCTATACCGTTTGACTTAGAACAAAAAACCAAAAAGATTTATTTTCTGCATGCCTAAAACTAGAGAAGTACGTAGGGAAATCCAGAAACATTCATTTCTCACGAAATGGGGAACATGGGGAGAAAAAGTGAATTTTTTTTTTATATAAGAGTCAATTGCAAAGAATATGTTTAAGATATCGCAAAACCGCTACGTACTTCTCTAGTTTTAGGCATGTAAAAAGTAAAAGTTTTTGTTATTTTGTTCTAAATCAAACGGTATAGCCGTGAGATTGAACATTGTGCAAAACGTCGCTCCTGAAGATCTTGCATATCATGGCTCTGCCGTCGCCATTTTGTAGGAAAAAATTGGATTATTTCCGGCAAGAGTTGTACAATAACAGGCTTCATATTGAATTTTCTATTTAATTCATTATCTTCCTAAAAAAATGCCGAAAATGACTGCAATCTTGTTCCGTCCAAGGTGGCCTAACTAAAAGGTCTGAAAACACAATTTTTTTTTTCAAATTTGAAGGCTTTTTAAATAAACTGTTGCGTATTTGAAAGTATATATTTTAAAGTTCTTGTATTTTTTTTGCAATTTAGTATATAAATAATTAAGGGAATTATAGGCGACCTCTCCGCAGTGTTTTTTTTTATTTAAGCACTTTATGGTGACCGTGACTGTAGCTTTCACCTGGTTCATCAGAAATAAAAAATTCGACCAAATTTAGTGCTTAATCGTGGCTTCTTTAATTTCGTTCCGTACATTTTTTTACAGATGAAAACTGATGTAAGATAATGAAAAATGAGAGTGATTCTATGGCGAAAGTCGATACTTTTACTATGAACAGCCGCCTTTTTATTTGAAAATAATTTTTCGGGATAATGAACGATTAAGCACTTGATAATGGTCACTGGTTTGGGGGGTGAATGTGCACCTCTGGACCAGTGGAGATTTGTTAAAAAATCTTGCTACAAAATTTGTTATAGCATTGAAAATGATGTTTCAACGATTTGATTGTATAGAGTTGCACATATAGGCATGGACCTACCACTACTCTGCCGCTTTGCCAGTATCTACCCAAATGGTGGGGCCTGGCACAGTGCGTACCCCTAAACGTAAACAAACACAATTCGACGTTTAAAGGGATAGAAGGTAGTGCAAGGTGCATTGACCTAATTTGGCCCACTGTGCCAGACGCCACCATTTGGGTACATACTACCAAAGCGGCAAAATAGTGGGTAGGCCCATGCCTATACGTGCAACTCTATACAATCGAATCGTTGAAACATCATTTTCAATGGTAAAAACAATTTTGTAGCAAGTTTTTTTAACAAATCTCCACTGGTCCAGAGGTGCACATTTACCCCCCAAACCAGCGACCATTACTTTTTGAACACCTTGTACATTAAGTCAATCTGCGCATGTGTTAATATTATTGTTTGAATACTATTTAATTTAATTATTTTGTAATCATAATTCATGAAGTAATTCAAATGTAATTCTGCACATCTCTGTGCAATTGTAATACCTATGTGACGTCCCACTATTTTTCGCACGTTCCTATTTAATAATACACCAGTAAACCTCAACATCACTCCATCAAAGTCCCCCAAATTCAACTCTTACCCCATCTCCTCGATCGCTGATCACCTTGATGTTGTGCCTTAACGGTCACCAACACAAGATGATCGATATAAACTCCACCTCGCCGATGTACCTTAGTGGTCCCCATCGCGAGATGATAGTTACAAAATCTCTTCGCCTATTCGCCCTATGAGGTACGAATCACCACCTCCAAAACGAATTCAAACAAGTCCCTCGTTACAAATCCCTCTTAAATCAAGACCACGTCTCGATTCCCCCTTTTCGACTCACAGAGTCCAAGCCACTTTAACCCCTTTCCTATAAAACACCCAAAATCCCTTCGACGAGTTGAGTATCTTCTTAGCAATAGCCGAACAGAATCTTGAGAATCATATTGCGACGCATGATTCATAAATGTAGTCTAAATATAGACTAATAGAAAAACCCCAAAAACCTAACTGCGAAGAATACCTGGCGTACGTGCCGTAAACATAGTCTAAATATAGAAGATTATAGAAAAACCCCGGAAGTCCTTCTACGCATTATTCGTAAATTGTGTCAAGGTCCTTACCGCATACAACCCCCGCAAGGACCGCGCGTAAATCTTATAAATACGAAGGATCGAGAGGCGAGGACCTTTTTCTCTTTCTCTTTCGTCGACAAACCAGGAGACAAATTTCTAAGAAAAGTATACCTAAAATTATTAAACTCAGTGCTCTACGGCAACCAACTGTAAGCATTAATAATTATTATTATATTACAGTGCATATCGCCTTCATACCATATAATATTTCATTTATCTACGCTTATTGCGATCATAATTCCTTATTATTTCATTTATTTACGCTTATTGCGATTATATATATTTTGTATCACTAATACTATTACTTTTGTGTTATCTTGTTAATGCTTATCTTGTTTATATATATATATATTCTGTCTTATAATCGCTTATGCGAACATATTTTTCTACGTTATTAACTATCTATACTAAAAACGTATTATTCTATGATTTACATCGCACTTCATGTCCATACCATATACAAATGTCATAATTATTTTATAAACGTTATGTGTGAATACTAATACCCCACGCATAATAACCAAACCAACAAAGTTAATAAACCGCTTTGTTTTAAATCACGCTTCAAATTATTTGTGCTCACCCATTGGTACGAAACACCTAAAATCCAAATAAACGAGTTAGTGAAACAGCTGATTCCGGTTCGCGAACGCGAGAGCAGTGACCGTGTTTACTAACATACCTTTGCATAGCCTGTGTACAGCTGCACGTCTAGACATATTTCTCAGAAATATTACAAGTAACTTTTGTGCCTATGCAACGGTAAATCCGATTAGCCAAAACCAAAACAAAGTGCTCTAACGGGTGTCACCGGTGGGATCATAACAATTTAACCATTCCCTGGTCGTTCAGTGCTACGAATCTGGTATTCGCGCCTGTTTCCTAACGTCTAGTGCCACGAATCACGTATTCGCGCCTAAAATCCTGCTCTCCGCAGTGCCACGAATCTGGCATTCGCGCCTGCATTCCCTCAAACATTCAGTGCCACGAATCTGGCATTCGCGCCTGAATTCCTACCTTCCGCAGTGTCACGAATCTGGCATTCGCGCCTGCATCCTACTCTCCGCGGTGTCACGAATCTGGCATTCGCGCCTGCATTCCCTCAGACGTTCAGTGCACGAATCCTGCATTCGAGCCAGAATTTCTATCTTCCGCAGAGCCACGAATCTGGCATTCGCGCCTGCGTTCCCTCAAGTATTACCCCATCTATGCCACAGCCCTAAAGCCTCACCCGGGACGTGACATAATTTTTGGTGACAGCGGTGGGATCCGTCAACTGTCGATAGGAATAAATTCCCTAACATACGGTACCCACAATTGCCTATTTAGCATGTACACAGAATACGTTAGTCCATGGAAACCAGCCTACCAGAGTCGCCACTTACAAAGGCAGACGGAATCGATACAGTGGATGGTCTGTGTTTCCGGGACCATAGTGGCAAATAACGACGACGAAGAAATTTGCTTAAATTGCTCCCAACTTGATCCAACAAATACGGTGAAAACGTTTCAAATTCATTTCTTACATACGCCTCATACATTCCCTAATTGCCCTCGGTGCAATACAATTTTATTACAAACGCGTCCCGCAACCAATTGTGTCGTGTGCACACGGTGGCACTTTCTTTCAAGCAGACTCTGAATCATTTAGGAAATAAAACTTACGAAATCTAAACAGACTGCCTGCCGCGACATAATATATTGATACCCAACATGCGCGATTCGCGTCAAAGTCAAAACACATTATATTACCCAAGCCGCAGGCTGCAAAGCGTTTTGTCAGATTCAAGTGCATTAATCTGTGTTTCGGGGGGCGTAGCAACGACCACGGAAGGGGTAAAAATTTGCCTAAATTGTTTTAATTCAAACCCGGTGGAAGTGGATGAGATATATCAGGTACACTACCACCAACCTAACGATATATTCCCTGAATGCCCTCGTTGCAAGAACCTCTTGTTCAAATTAAGTGCCGTATGCACAGAGCACTACAGTCGAATAAAGAAAAACCATACTAGATTCGATAATAACTACCCGGGTAGAGAATACCATAGATTTTGAATAGCTGCTACCGCACGCCTAATATAGGGAAACTTCTAAGTCACCCTACAATAATAGAATTTACTTAGTTAAAAATGTCTGAATACAACGATATTGAAGACCCCCTCATAATCGACCAAGACGCGGGGCCTTTCAATAGCGCTATAGAAATCGAGACCGCCGAAATAAAGGAACGGTTGCAATTATTGCGTGAGAAACGAGCCGAGATTGACAATTTGCACGCGAGATTTGCGAAAAACCCAGAAACTAAAACGCATTCGGGCGTAGGCACGGGATCGCCAGACCCCACGTTTGAAGGTCTTTCTAATAAAATACAAAATATCGAAAGGATGATGGAAAAACTTCTTGCACCCCCGCCAGTTGTGAATAATTTCGCCACACCGGGTTCCTCCCGTTTTGATAGAAAACCGGTGCTAAATTTAAATGAAATTCCTGAGACATTGAATCGTAATAATACTCCGGACCAGGATCCAACACCCCAGATCACGTTAAAAGACGCCATAGAAACCGTCCCTAATTTTAACGGACATAATATACCAGTGGTGCAATTCGCGAGAGCCTGCAATTGGGCTAAAGCTCTGGTTCCCCCGCAGGCTGAACCCCAGCTGGCGAGGTTGTTACGCAATAAACTGCAAGACCACGCCTGCTTGGCCGTTGAGGATAGGGTTTTTGACTCTGTAAACGATTTAATAAAACAACTGAAACGCACATTCTCACCCGCGAAAACATCAGATCATTATCGAGGAGAACTTGCAAACATTATCAAAGGAACAAATGAGCACGTACTAGAATACATCTCTCGCGTTAAGGATCTCCGATTCGCTATTTTGGAAGAAGACAGGGAATATTATCGCGACTTTGCACGGAATCACCCAGAGGATCTAGATCGCTTAACGTTGGATTCATTTGTGGACGGGCTTCCGCCCCATATACGGACAAGGCTGTTTCAACATAACTTTGAAACACTCGATGAAGCTTTTGAACTGGCTGTACTCGTAGACAAAAAAATAGAAAGGGACCGTCAAAGGTTTACAGAACAAAAAGCTCCTAAATTAGTATGCCAAATCTGCAATAAGGCAGGACACGACGCACTGTCCTGCAGAAGTAATCAACAGGTAGCCTCCCAACCTTCCGAACGATATCCCCAAAACAGGGTTACGGGATATGGAAATCAGGCATCTCATACCCCTTTGCTCCCTTACTGGGACAAAACTCGACCTCCTCCCTCAAGGCCTACGGAATTGCGTATCTGTGCGTATTGCAAAAAGCCCGGACACCTAATCTCAGAATGTAGAAAACGAATGTTTAACCAAAATGAGAGAAACTCTGGAACCTTCCAAGAACGAGATTCGGGAAACGCCCTGCCCCCACGGTCGACAGCGGACGCGTACCGTGGAACGGGCCAAGCAGGAGCGCGTCCAATAATAATACAAGCGGAAGCGGGAATACCAAAACAAGGATCGCCACCGCATGGTTGAATAACGTTGACGAAGCCCCATCCGTAATAATCCAGTCCCCGGACTTCGAAATAACTCCCGAATTAATGATCGATACTGGTTCCGAAGTGAACATATTGAAAATTCACGCCGTAAAACAATCTCAGAATATAGACACGAATAAAAATTTACAACTTAAAGGTATCACAACTCTATTGGGCAACGACGTGACGTTCCACATAGTAGAAAACGATTTCCCTATAAAAACACACGGCATACTAGGAACGGAATTTTTCATAAAACAAAATGCATCGATACATTATTCAAAGAAGCAATTGGAATTCGATGGAAATTCCATTCCGTTTGTAAACAAAGCTCAAATCGTGCTACCCGCTAGGTCAAAAACCGTTTCCTTCGTAAACGTATCAAATTCAAATATAAAGGAAGGATATTTACCCCGGTTAGACTTAGGCACTGGGATTCATGCTGGTAACGCTCTTGTCCGTAACCAGGACGGCAAAGCTTATTTACAAATAATAAATTCTAACGAAATGGACACAACGATCACAATACCCACTGTTGAATTGGAAGAATTCGAAATTGTGATTCCAGAACCCAAACAAAGACGACAAAAAGAGACTATGACGTCAAAATGCGTCAATCCTATCCCCACCCTAGATTCAAACAAATCCCTTTTACCCCAGGATCCGTTGATCCACCAAATAGAGGCACCCGATAAAATGCACTCATTCTCGTCCCCTGTGCATTATGCAAAATCAACCCTTTACCCAAATGTCCCTCAGTCTCTTAATATTGCGTGGGGTGCGGAATTATCAATGAATTCTGAAAAACCAGCAACAAGAATGGAAAAAGTGCTCGACTTAATTTCGACGGAACACATGAATCCGGAGGAAAAACTTCATGTCCAAGGAATTTTGAATAAGTACCATGATCTTTTCCATCTACCAGATGAGAAGTTGGGTCATACGAACGCTATCCAGCATGGAATCCAGACAACGGACCCGGCGCCTATCAATACCAAACAATACCGCTTCCCTCCAATACACAAGAAGGAAATTAATAAACAAGTACAAAAATTACTAGACCAAGAAATAATAAAACCATCATTATCACCGTACAATTCACCCGTCTGGATTGTATCCAAAAAGCCTGGACCCGATGGGGAACCCCTGTGGCGGGTAGTGATCGATTTTAGAGATCTGAACAAAAAGACTGTTCCTGATGCTTACCCAATTCCTAATATCAACGAAATATTGGACCAATTGGGAGGGGCTAAGTACTTTTCCGTGTTCGATTTAGCTTCAGGATTTCACCAAATACCCATGAAACCTGAAGATGCACATAAAACAGCTATTTCAACACCATATGGACACTACGAATTCAAAAGGATGCCATTCGGACTTTGTAACGCACCAGCTACCTTCCAACGTCTAATGGACCATACCCTTACTGGACTCCAAGGCACGGAAATGTTCGTATATTTAGACGATATCGTCCTTTACGCAAGTTCACTAACAGAGCACTTAATTAAATTCAAAAAACTAGCTAACCGTTTACGTGAAGCAAACTTAAAGTTACAACCTACGAAATGTAAATTCCTACGTAAGGAAGTCGCTTACCTGGGACATGTAATTACCGAGGAAGGGGTAAAACCGGACCAAAACAAAATCCAAGCCGTTCAAAACTACCCTGCGCCTCGTACACCAAAGGGAATTAAAGAGTTCCTCGGTCTGACCGGCTACTACAGGAGGTTTATTCCAGAGTTTTCTAAAACAGCTCGTCTTTTAACCTCCCTATTAAAAAAGGACGTATCTTTTGACTGGGGATCGTCCCAACAGAACGCGTTCGACCAATTAAGATCGGCATTGCAAAAGGAACCAATCCTGCAATACCCAAATTTTGAACTAGAATTCCACGTCACTACAGATGCTTCTGACTACGCTATAGGAGGAATATTGAGTCAGGCTATTGACGGAAAAGAATTACCGATCGCTTACGCTTCGCGTCTCTTAAATAAAGCAGAAACGAATTACGCGATCATAGAAAAAGAACTTTAGCCATAGTGTACTGTACAAAACACTTCCGACCTTACTTATATGGAAGGAAGTTCATTTTATTTACCGACCACCAACCCTTAATATGGTTGCATAACGTAAAGGACCCAACCTCGCGCCTCGTCAGGTGGCGACTAAAATTAGCTGAGTATGAATACGAAATTCGATACCAACCAGGAAAAAGCAACAAACTTGCCGACGCTCTATCTCGTAATCCCCCTACAGTGGAGACATGTCCAATACGGCCACGAGAAGAAGATGACGAGGACTGGGTGGACTGGCCCACTCAAAATCCCAAGAAACCGCGTACCACTAAAGAAACTGAAGCCCCGCCTAAACGAGGCCCTGGAAGACCACGGGGTTCCAAATCAAACACCTCTGCTTCAGCATCCACAAGTAAAGCCCGCCTAAGAACGGAACCTAAGAGGATTCAGCCGCACAGAAAAGTACGCAAAACCCCAACACCTATAATAGCGCCGCCGGATAAAATCTCATTAGTCCCACAAGAACCAATGAGTAGCGAAGAAGAAATTGACCAGGAAGAAGAAATAGAATTAGCGGACACTCCTTATCAAATTATTTCGCCCCCGCAATCTCCAGTACCACAGGAACAGGAAGACCCCGATTCCGAGGTGGAATCGAATATGTCAGACGAGTCAACAACCGACTCGGACTTATCTATAATTGAGCAGGACGATTCCCAAGATGCAGCATACGAACCCGATCCAGATCGAGAAATCATAATCGTACCGTCAATCAGTCGCGACCCATTGTCCCTACGTAAAGAAACACTCGTCTTCTTTTTAAGTGCCGATGGGAAACCTTGCGACGAAGGAGCTAGACAATTACAGGAAACAGGAGAATTGATAATAGCGAACGAACTCACTCTAGGCAGGGCTCATGTATCATATAAAAAGGGACAAATTCTCGTAGGGTTGGTTATCAAGGAAACACAAAATACTCCTCTAACCACGACAAATTGGAACGAAGCTCTTTCTTCCCTTAAGAATGTAATACGCGAATTAATCATATACTCATTTAGTATTGCCAAGACGACGAATATTGATCAATTAAATTGGCAAGATATCATAATGGATGTCCTCGAAACCATTAATGAAGAAGACATTAGTGTCACTATATGCTTGCAAATAGTTCAGATCCCCGAAGAATCAAAAAGACAAAGCATTATAACCGAAAATCATGCGTCTGCATTAGCCGGACACAAAGGAGTAGCTAAAACTTATAATCGAATTCGACATTATTATTTCTGGAAAGGAATGAAAAAGGCCGTCGAAGATTATATTCGAAGATGCGAGGACTGTCAAAAGAAAAAACTCGTCCGTGTTAAAACCAGGCAGCCAATGATCCTTACCGATACGCCTGGGCGCGCCTTTGATAAAATAGCACTAGATATAGTAGGACCGTTACCTACCACAAGAAATGGACATACGTATATATTAACCATGCAAGACTTATTAACAAAATACTTCGTGTGCGAACCCCTCAAACAATCGACATCGGTAAAAGTTGCAGATGCGTTTATAAAAAAATTTATCTGCCAGTTTGGAGCTCCCAGAGCCATCCTCACTGACCAAGGAGCTAATTTCACGGGTAAATTCATGAAAACCATAGCGCAAATATTTAAAATCGAACAATTTAGAACCACAGCTTTTCACCCACAGACTAACGGCTCTCTAGAGCGATCGCACCTCGTCCTAACGGAATATTTGAAAATGTTTATTAGTAAATACAATGACTGGGACGAATGGACCGACATGGCCGCGTTCTCTTATAATACCAGCGTCCACGAGGGCACTGGATACACTCCACATGAATTAGTGTTCGGTAAAATAGCCCGGGTACCCAGTCGGAAAAGAGTGCCGGAAGATTTTGAGAACGAAACCTATAACCAATACCTCTCGAAGTTAAGCATAAGAATGCAAGAGCTGCAAACCGCTGCAGCAGAAAAGCTAAATCAATCAAAATTACGTTACAAAAAATATTACGATAGACACATAAACGCGGAGACCTTCAGACCGGGCGACTCGGTCTTCGTTCTAATAGAACCGCGAAAAGGAAAATTTGGTGACCAGTATTCTGGTCCACACACTATATTAGAGGTAATCCCGTCACAGAACTTAAAAATATCATGGAAAGGGAAAACGAAAATCATACACGCGAACAAAGCGCGTCTTGGTCGATTACCCGAGAATCCCGGCTGACCCAATAAAAAAATAACAAATGTCTAAATAAATTTCTTCCATTAGGAAACCAAAATGCCACATCGCTGGGGCAAGAGCAGCGCAGCAGGGCCTCGGCCAAAAGGGGGAGGGAACAGCCGGCGTCTGTCCCGCCTACGATGGATGCGCCGGGAGGCGGCCAAAGAAGGCAGAAGCCTTTCACCCTTCCTACCAAGGGTCGCCTCCTCGGTTGTCATCAGGGAGGCAGCGCCGAGCATCGAAATCATCACCATCGATGACTCCCCCTCCACAACGCCGAGTGACCTTCGCTCGCTGCAAGAAGCCGTCACCCCACGACCCCATACCAGCCCTCCCATAGAGGTACTCACCCCTCCGCCTTTTTCCCCATTCCAAAATTCCCATCAAAATCCCAGTTTCCCTGTCCCTTCCTCAATCCCTCCATGGCCAGGTGTTGTAGAGATCCTGGACACGGGGTCAGCTACCAGGATACCTGACATTTCGGAGCTGACGCCCGAGTTTTTAAGGTGGTTCAATGACCTCTATCAAGGAGGTTACGACCTTACGTACATTCTGGACCATTCTGAATTCCTTTCCAACCTTGAATACTCCTATCCTCCTTTCTAATCCTATCCCTCCTTTAACCCGTCCTGTAAATAGTCCCCTATAAATAATCCCCATTTATCTCTTTATATTTTTATATTATATCTTTATATTTTTTTTTTTTTTCTGCCAAAATAGGCTTTACCTTTTATTTTCTTTTCGTACGCCAAATGAGCCACATATTTAATTTTCTTTTCGTTATCTCCTCATTTCAAAACACCCAAACCCTATGTTAAGAAATGCTACGCATTTCTTCATATAAGGGGGGAGGTGTGACGTCCCACTATTTTTCGCACGTTCCTATTTAATAATACACCAGTAAACCTCAACATCACTCCATCAAAGTCCCCCAAATTCAACTCTTACCCCATCTCCTCGATCGCTGATCACCTTGATGTTGTGCCTTAGCGGTCACCAACACAAGATGATCGATATAAACTCCACCTCGCCGATGTACCTTAGTGGTCCCCATCGCGAGATGATAGTTACAAAATCTCTTCGCCTATTCGCCCTATGAGGTACGAATCACCACCTCCAAAACGAATTCAAACAAGTCCCTCGTTACAAATCCCTCTTAAATCAAGACCACGTCTCGATTCCCCCTTTTCGACTCACAGAGTCCAAGCCACTTTAACCCCTTTCCTATAAAACACCCAAAATCCCTTCGACGAGTTGAGTATCTTCTTAGCAATAGCCGAACAGAATCTTGAGAATCATATTGCGACGCATGATTCATAAATGTAGTCTAAATATAGACTAATAGAAAAACCCCAAAAACCTAACTGCGAAGAATACCTGGCGTACGTGCCGTAAACATAGTCTAAATATAGAAGATTATAGAAAAACCCCGGAAGTCCTTCTACGCATTATTCGTAAATTGTGTCAAGGTCCTTACCGCATACAACCCCCGCAAGGACCGCGCGTAAATCTTATAAATACGAAGGATCGAGAGGCGAGGACCTTTTTCTCTTTCTCTTTCGTCGACAAACCAGGAGACAAATTTCTAAGAAAAGTATACCTAAAATTATTAAACTTAGTGCTCTACGGCAACCAACTGTAAGCATTAATAATTATTATTATATTACAGTGCATATCGCCTTCATACCATATAATATTTCATTTATCTACGCTTATTGCGATCATAATTCCTTATTATTTCATTTATTTACGCTTATTGCGATTATATATATTTTGTATCACTAATACTATTACTTTTGTGTTATCTTGTTAATGCTTATCTTGTTTATATATATATATATTCTGTCTTATAATCGCTTATGCGAACATATTTTTCTACGTTATTAACTATCTATACTAAAAACGTATTATTCTATGATTTACATCGCACTTCATGTCCATACCATATACAAATGTCATAATTATTTTATAAACGTTATGTGTGAATACTAATACCCCACGCATAATAACCAAACCAACAAAGTTAATAAACCGCTTTGTTTTAAATCACGCTTCAAATTATTTGTGCTCACCCATTGGTACGAAACACCTAAAATCCAAATAAACGAGTTAGTGAAACAGCTGATTCCGGTTCGCGAACGCGAGAGCAGTGACCGTGTTTACTAACATACCTTTGCATAGCCTGTGTACAGCTGCACGTCTAGACATATTTCTCAGAAATATTACAAGTAACTTTTGTGCCTATGCAACGGTAAATCCGATTAGCCAAAACCAAAACAAAGTGCTCTAACGGGTGTCACCGGTGGGATCATAACAATTTAACCATTCCCTGGTCGTTCAGTGCTACGAATCTGGTATCCGCGCCTGTTTCCTAACGTCTAGTGCCACGAATCACGTATTCGCGCCTAAAATCCTGCTCTCCGCAGTGCCACGAATCTGGCATTCGCGCCTGCATTCCCTCAAACATTCAGTGCCACGAATCTGGCATTCGCGCCTGAATTCCTACCTTCCGCAGTGTCACGAATCTGGCATTCGCGCCTGCATCCTACTCTCCGCGGTGTCACGAATCTGGCATTCGCGCCTGCATTCCCTCAGACGTTCAGTGCACGAATCCTGCATTCGAGCCAGAATTTCTATCTTCCGCAGAGCCACGAATCTGGCATTCGCGCCTGCGTTCCCTCAAGTATTACCCCATCTATGCCACAGCCCTAAAGACCTCACCCGGGACGTGACACCTACATACTTAGTCACCCTAGTAAACTATAATTTCATAAAATGACAACCATATGTTTCCTTTTTTGTCTGTGTCCATTGTAAAATTAAATTCAGTTTCATGTTTACCTTCAGTACTACATTCAAATGATATTTCCACGTAGTTGGAGCCACAGAGGCCCCCTAAGAATAAAAGTTTGCAGTGACAACATTTTAAAATAATGTTTGTATGCTTTTCGAATCGAATTAAAAGAACGCCGACGGTTAGACTCTCCCGCACGTAAGTTGTAATACTTGGAGGCAAAGTTATATTGCGCGATCTGTACACTAGAGTACTCCCCTTGAAGAGAAAATAAAAGTGCAATTTTTAAACGTATTGTAGAAAGGACATGGTTCACCGAAACGTTAATTGTCGCTTATTTTGGGGGGGGGGGGGGGGGTGTGGTAATAAAATAAATGAGGTCATAAATAAACTTACTGGATTGTGAGGCTGTGTACCAGTGTCGTCCAGGTCATGTACATCTGCATCTGCATCTGCAGCTTGAACCTCAATTTCTTCGAGTTGTGGTTCGTCCCGCCTCGCTTCCGCCTCGTCCAGGAGAGATGTCTCTTGTTCTATATTAGATATGCTGGCACTTGGGGTATCTTGGTCTTTGGTGAATGACAGTAAGTCGTAGTACCACAGTGATGACACATACACGTCATCGGCCCCCTTCCCAGACCGTTTGGATGCCTCTACTTTTCTGAATTCTGTCCTGAATGACCCACGGAGCTTTTGAATCTTCTTACTAACAAAATCTTTGTCTGCATGAGGAAATATCGGCTTGCAATATGCAATAAGTTCGTCGTAACACTTTTTCTTTAAATTACGATTTAGATAATCATCCGATTTCACTTTCCACAGAGAAGGCATTCGTCTATACAAAGTAAGGAGCCCCGTCACTGTTTTGTGACACCACTTTGTATCGTCAGACATAATTTTCACAATTATCACCCAGTACGTCACTAAACTAGCCGAAGTATACGAACACGTATTGACACCACGACTTTTCGTTAGATTCTGCCTTTCCTCCGTGTTTTCACTTAAAACGTAAGCATTGGTTCCTCCCTCCGTAGGTCAAATTCCGAATGGAGGTGGTTATGGCAAAATATAATTGGTTAAGACGTGACAAAAGGGGCTGATTTGAGCCCAGGAGGACATGCAAAACGCTTTCGTCCTTCTTCCCGAACGACGGTCTGCTAATAAAAATCAGGGGTTGTAAATACGTCTTTAGTTTATGTTTGGCGGCCAGATGTGGAAGCTCCGCGAGGTATTTCCTTATTTGACCACTGTCTTGGGATTCCCAATGTTTAGCCCAGCAATAAAGACGTCGAGGGCTGAAGCCCATCAGTGACGGCGGAGAGTCCCAGCAGTATGGCAATTAGAATTGCCAAGTGTTCGCCAGGCGCAGGATATAAACTTAAATATACCGAGTCTTAAGAGTCATGCGTAAAAAGGATGAATATGTAGGCGTATGAGCGTGGTAATTAGAATATCTTGTTTTCAGACATTGCTAAACTAAATTCAGGTTTATTATAAGTATGTAGAAATATACGTGGTTCCACTGAATACACGCGATTACTCGCGACGAGGGCCAATACACTTCGTGGAGGGACCCGGGAACAGGTAGTTCGCGCGGGGTCCCGTCTACGCCGTGCACCCTTCAAATTACAGACGGATCTCTTATCGCTCGAGTATACACGCTTTTCTTCCTGTGTCTTGTCTCCGCGAGGCGTATGTATTGATTAGTGATGGGCGTGATACCAGTCTTTTCTCATGAGTTTTAAGCAATACAAATCATAAAAGGAGTAGGGGAGAGTGGGGTAATCACGCACAGAGTGCTAAATATCGCAGAAATCGCACAGAAAGCGCGATTTCAATGGTCAATTCATAAAAAACGTTCCTACAACCCATACCTAATGTATTTTTCAAACTCCTCTTCTTGTGCGTTAGAAAAAATTGTAATCGGTCGGAATATCGAAAAAATATAGTAAAGGCCATTTATATACTTTTTTTCTGAGCCTGTACTGAAAATCCAAAAATCCCTTTTGTACATTTAAATAAGTTTTATACATGCTGAAAATTTCATCAAAATCGGTTAACGTTGCTCTGAGCTACAACGCGCTTAAGGATATGTTCGGCATTACCCCACGACATCAAAAAATAAAAAGGAATTTATTTCAGGGGTTAAAATCATGATTCAAGCCACGCCTTGGTCACAAAATGTTGGTAAAAAAGTGCTTTATTTCAACTTAAAAAAATCCCAATTGTATCATTGTTTGGGAATCAATTAGTTCACCCTAGCGCCGCACCCAAGCCTGGAGCAGCACCTCCTGGGCAGCAGGCGCACGGCTGATCGACGATCGATTTTCGATCGATACTCACCGTCAGGCGTTGAGCCAATCACCGCTCACCACGTCTTCTCGATCAACCAATCAGATTTACCTACGTCGGTCGATGCTCGAGAATGTTCGAGCATCGACACCAGTAACAAAAATCGGATTGAAATCGCTCACGCTCTTGTTCTTGTCGAGTAAAGAGAAAGTCGCGTCGCGTGTCGTACCAATTTTCTACTTTAACGATTTGAATATCATTCTCTGTGCTCACCCATTAACTCTAAAATCACCTCAGCTCATCCAGCTCACTCTTTCTCAATCTTATTGTTGATATAAGTCATCATTGTACGTAGTGTGATTATATCGGCGGGCTCACGTGCTCACCACGTGCCGCGTGTCGTGCATCGTGTATCATTTGGTTGAAAGAGGGCTCAAGGCTCATAAAGTGATTATTTACTACTTCACCGCTCAAGTGCGGTACATTTTAATAAACTGACCATCGCGTTTAAACAGACTGCTTACATTTCACCTTTCTCACCGTCCTAACCTCACTTTCCACCAGCGTGCTCAACCACACTAAACAGCTTTCGAAACATTTGGTCCTTCGAGCCGGATTGCGGTGAAAGGTGAAGTGAAGTGCTCTTGCTCACCAGTGCTCAAGCTCACCAGTGCTCAACAATGGCAAACCAGGAATCAACCAAGCTCATCGTTGATCCTCCGAAGGAATCCACATCTTCAACGCTCACGGTTCCCACAGAAGGCTCACTGGTCGAAAAAAAGGAGAAATCCCGCTCAAGAAGCTCATCCCCAGTCACTCTCCCAACTCAGCTCATCTTAAAAATCAAAACTCAGGTGGGTCGCGTGAAAGTGCTCAAAACAATCAGATCAAAGCTCCCCACTCACGCTCACTCAACCTCAATCGATGAGTTGAGGTTCACATTGGCGCAGGTCGAGGAGCTGCATCAAAAGTTCTACAATGAGCATGAATATTTTGAGTCAGCGTGGCCTGCGAAATGCATTGACCACGAGTATTTTGAGACTGAGGTCGCAGCTCAAGAGGCTGAACTGGTGTGGGACATCAAGCTTCACCTAAACCGTCTCCGAGAAGATGTGGAGATGCTCAACAGCTCAAGGCCCTCGCTCACAGGCTCATCAACCTCTCGGGCTGGAAAGCTGCCTGAACTAACACTCCCGACCTTCTCAGGCATTTACACTGACTGGCCTGGCTACAGTGAATTATTCACCTCGCTTATCATCAAGGACACCCAGCTCGCAGAGATAGACAAACTCCACTATCTGCGCTCAAGCCTCAGTGGAGAACCGTCCAGGCAGGTCAACGCTCACCCAATTACTGGCTCATCGTTTCAGACCTCTTGGGAGTACCTCGAGAGAAGGTACAGCAACAAGAGGGTGCTCATCGAAGAGCAGCTTGTCAAGCTGCTCAATCTCACTCCAGTGTCCACACGCAGTGCCGCCACGCTCAATAGCCTCGTGGCATCGATCCACGAGGTGCACAAGTCCATCACTGCCTTGGGAGCAGCGGAGGATATGTACAACTGCATCCTCGTCCATCAAGCCACCAACTGTCTCGACAAGACCACACGTGAAGCTTGGGAAACTTCAGTGGGCTCATCCAGCGAGTACCCAAGGTACGAGCAGTTGGCGGATTTTATCACAGACAAGGCAACAGCCTTGGAAAGGTTGGAGGCTGCGGAAAAGCACAAGGCCAAACCTGCTCAACCCAGCTCAACATCAACCAGCCGCTCGCTCCCACGCAAAGGCACCGCACACCATGCTTCCCAGCTCAAAGGCAAGACATCATCTCAACCCTCACCTTACGCTTACCCGTGTGACCATTGCAAGGAGGATCATTACATCGTCACTTGCACAAAGTTCAGAGCTCTGTCGGTGCCTGACAGACGCTCAGTTATCACACGCAACAAGCTGTGCAGAAACTGCTGTGGCAGACACCGCACAGAAGACTGTAAGTCCACTCAACGATGCAAGACTTGCGCTCAACCGCATCACACCATGTTGCACTTGCCGAAGGCACCGGCCATTGCAACTACATCTGCTCAAACCGCTTCTACGGTGGAAGAAAAACCAACCGACTCAGTTCATTGAGAAGTAGGTGCAGTCGTCGCATCTCAACCGCTCACAACCGCTCACCAACTTCACACCAGCTCAACAGGTCTTCATGCTCAAGCTCACCCAGCAGCAGCTCACTGTTCACGCGCAACCATCACACTGTTGGCGACAGCCAACGCACAGCTCATCTCACCGGTGGCCTCGCTGCCAGTGAGGCTACTCATAGACTCAGGCTCAGAGCTCACCTTCATCAAGGAGGAGCTCATCACTCAACTCAATCTTCAAAGAACCCGCTCATCTATCTCAATTATTGGCATTGGAGGTAACAAAACTACTCACACTCGAGGCGTTGTGTCAATCACTCTACGATCAAGCTACGACTCCTCCACGGTCTACATCCAAGCTCATGTTCTACGAACTCTCACATCAAGTTTACCATCCGTTGAAGCACAACGTCAAGAATGGCCACATCTCACAGGGTTAAGGTTAGCTGATCCAGATTTTCTAAAACCCAGGCCCATTGACATAATCATTGGTGCAGACTCATATGGCAAAATTATAAAACCTAACCTCAAAAAGGGTGACCCTTCAATGCCAATTGCCCAGTTCTCAATCTTTGGGTGGCTCGTTCTTGGGCCAGTTAAAACACCTCAGTCTCAATTCAGCTCGTCGCACACAGCTGCAGTCATGCAGCACAGCGAGAAAACAATACAAGATTTATTGACTAAATTCTGGATTCAAGAAGAGCTCCCGACAGATACGCCCTCAACGCTCACCCCTGAAGAACAAGAATGTGAGGATCACTTTCGGGCGACACACACTCGTGATTCTACAGGAAGGTACATCGTACGCATCCCTCTCAAGTCATCTCGAAGTCTATTGGGCAATTCCTACCAGACAGCCCATGCCTGTCTGAAGCGAACACTCAACAAGCTCAACAAAGATTCTGAATATCGCAATCTCTACCAAGGGTTCATGAAGGAATATGAGGCACTCCATCATATGGTAAGAACACCATCCATCTCACCTAACACTCATTCGATTTTCTATCTTCCACACCACGGAGTGCTCAAGCCAGACAGCCAATCAACGAAGTTGAGGGTCGTCTTCAATGGATCAAGTCCAACTTCATCAGGGCATTCGATCAATGACCTCATGCACACCGGTGCAAACCTCCTGCTCAACATCACTGACGTGCTGTTGTGGATTCGTCAGCACAAGTACATCTTCGCCACGGACGTGACAAAGATGTATCGACAAGTCAAGGTGCATGAAGACGATCAAGATCTCCAAAGAGTGTTGTGGATTGATGAAGACTCAAAGGAAGTGCCCTACAAGCTCACCACGGTCACATATGGGACCAAGGCTGCTCCATTCCTCGCTGTCAGGGCGTTACTGCAATTGGCCGAAGATGAAGGCCACCGTTTCCCTCTGGCAGTTCCATCCATCACTCATGCCAGATACGTTGATGACATCTTTGGCGGAGCTGACACAGGTGAGACACTCTTCACAATAGCTCAACAACTAACAGACCTGTGCAACGCGGGAGGTTTTCCACTTGCCAAGTGGCATTCCACCTACCCTCCGTTGCTTGAATCAATCGCTATCAACAAGCGAGCTCAAGACTCAATTATCTCACTAGACGACTGCAATACCAAAATTCTCGGTTTACAATGGAATGTTACTGATGATAACTTTTCATTCTCAGCAAGATCAAACTCAAATTCAAGATTCACAAAACGCCTCGTTCTTTCAGAAGTAGCACAAATATTTGATCCACTAGGCTTTCTATCACCGGTCATAATTCGAGCAAAAACTCTTTTGCAAGAGTTGTGGCTGCACAAGCTCAATTGGGACGATCCACTGCCGTCCCAAGTCACATCCAATTGGCTCACCATCAGAGAAGATCTTCAAGGCCTGGCCAGGCTCTCAACTCCAAGGTGGTTCAACACCTTCAGCAGCTCAACAGTGGAACTACACGGATTCTCTGATGCTTCTCAACTTGCCATGGCAGCGGTAATATACCTTACCGTTACATCACCGTCCACTGCTCACAAAGTGTCGACACTAGTGTGCTCCAAGACAAAGGTAGCACCACTCAAAAAGCTCACAATCCCAAGGCTCGAGCTTACTGCAGCGTTGATGCTTGCAAGGCTCATGAAATATGTTCAAGCAACTCTTCAACTCAACATTGCTACAATTCATCTGTGGACGGATTCTCAAGTGACACTAACATGGATCAAATCTCACGCATCACGTTGGAAGGATTATGTCAGGAATCGTGTCTCCCAAATTCAAGAGCTCACCCAAGAAGCACATTGGAGGCATGTTCCTGGAAGCTCAAATCCTGCTGACTGCGCATCACGAGGCTTAACAACAGCTCAGCTTGAACATCACCATCTATGGTGGACGGGACCATCATGGATCACACAACCCACTACATCATGGCCATCACAACCAGTACTCAAGGACGAATCCAGTGCACAGGAAGCTCGTCCAGGAATTTCACACCTGCTCAACGTTCATCAAGTGGATTATCACTGGGACCTCATCCACAAATACTCTTCCCTCAACAAACTGATTCGCATCACTTCAATTTGTTACAGATTTGTTTCTAAATTGAGAAAATCACCGCTTTCGTTGCCACTCATTGCATTATCACCGATCGACCTGGAGTGGGCCAGGATCTTCTGGATAAAGGCAACACAGGCAATCTACTTCTCCAGTGAGCTCAAGGTTCTCAGCTCAAATTCAACATTGCCATCATCCCACGTCTTCAACCGACTCACAGCCTTCATCGATGAACAAGGAGTCATTCGAGTTGGAGGCAGACTCAAACTCTCTCACCTGGGTTATGAAAGTAAGCATCCAGCAATTTTACCTCGTCACTCACGTCTGTCTGATCTGGTCATAGACCATGCCCATCGGCTAACGCTTCATGGAGGGACCCAGCTCACCCTCGCTCACATCAGATACAACTATTGGATCATCGGAGGGAGAGCACCAGTGAAATCTCACATCCTGCGGTGTGTTGTGTGCGCTCGACAAAGGGGGATCCGTGCCCAGCAATTGATGGGCCAACTACCTCTTTCGAGAGTTGCACCCTCACGCCCATTCACGCACACTGGGATCGACTACGCGGGTCCAATTACGCTCAAGACGTGGAGAGGACGAGGTGCAAAGACACAGAAAGGCTGGATTTGTGTCTTTGTATGCTTCACAACCTCAGCTGTTCATCTAGAGGTCGTCACGGACTACTCGACAGACGGCTTCATCGCCACTTACAGAAGATTCACTTCTAGAAGGGGCATTCCACACACGCTCTACTCCGATTGTGGAACTAACTTCATCGGAGCTGACACCATTCTCAAAAGAATGTTCATTCAGGGCTCACAAGATCATCACCAACTCAGTCAGCTGTTTGTCAACGACCACACTGGCTGGTGTTTCAACCCTCCAGCAGCACCACACATGGGAGGCAAATGGGAGTCAGTCGTGAAATCGCTCAAACATCACCTTCGGCGAACTATAAGTGAGACTGTGCTCACCTACGAGGAATTCAGCACACTTCTTACGCAAGTAGAAGCCATGCTTAATTCACGACCGCTCGAGCCGCTCAGTGATGACCCTGATGACATCTCTACGCTCACCCCAGCTCATTTTCTCATTGGTCAACCACTCTCATCTTTACCGGAACCATCAGTCGAACATTCATCAATATCACCGTCGGCGAGATGGCGACTCATTCAACAACAGACTCAACGCTTCTGGACTCAATGGTCTTCACATTATCTGCAGCGTCAGTTGTCCATCTCCAAGTGGCATCATCCATCAAACGAGATCAAGGTCGGATCTTTGGTGCTCATCACAGATGAGCGATTTCCACCGAGCAAATGGCCACTTGCTCGTGTCATCGCACTTCATCCAGGAAAGGACGGACTCACCCGAGTTGTCACTCTCAGGACTGCCACGACATCATTAGTAAGGCCAATTGCAAAGTTGGCAGTTTTGAATGTTTCAGGTTGATCATCAACATCATCCTACAGCTGTTGATGGCGGGAGAATGTTTGGGAATCAATTAGTTCACCCTAGCGCCGCACCCAAGCCTGGAGCAGCACCTCCTGGGCAGCAGGCGCACGGCTGATCGACGATCGATTTTCGATCGATACTCACCGTCAGGCGTTGAGCCAATCACCGCTCACCACGTCTTCTCGATCAACCAATCAGATTTACCTACGTCGGTCGATGCTCGAGAATGTTCGAGCATCGACACCAGTAACAAAAATCGGATTGAAATCGCTCACGCTCTTGTTCTTGTCGAGTAAAGAGAAAGTCGCGTCGCGTGTCGTACCAATTTTCTACTTTAACGATTTGAATATCATTCTCTGTGCTCACCCATTAACTCTAAAATCACCTCAGCTCATCCAGCTCACTCTTTCTCAATCTTATTGTTGATATAAGTCATCATTGTACGTAGTGTGATTATATCGGCGGGCTCACGTGCTCACCACGTGCCGCGTGTCGTGCATCGTGTATCATTTGGTTGAAAGAGGGCTCAAGGCTCATAAAGTGATTATTTACTACTTCACCGCTCAAGTGCGGTACATTTTAATAAACTGACCATCGCGTTTAAACAGACTGCTTACATTTCACCTTTCTCACCGTCCTAACCTCACTTTCCACCAGCGTGCTCAACCACACTAAACAGCTTTCGAAACAATCATTAATTCAACAGTAATTACATGCAATTGAAAATGGAGAAAATATTACTTGAAACATGATGAAAATAATAAATTGTGTTTATCTTGACTAGCATGAGCGTTCTGTATTTATTACTTTCTGCCTGGCGTTGGATACGCCCTAAACTATTAGCTAGTGGAGAGGAAACATCAGTTTTTATTTATTAAAACCCTGTAACTATCGCGTTCGGGATTACTCCGCGTTCGTGATTACCCCACTCTCCCCTAGGCATTCCGTAGTCCGAACGATGACCAGAACGAGCAAAGAACCTTGCTGATTGGCCAAATTTTCCTTGGAGAGGTGGGACCTTCTCTCTGTGAGTTCGACGGTGTAGGAGGAACCCTCCTCCCCCTCTTTGCAACGTAGAGGGTGAAAATTAGACATCTGCTTACCAAAAATAACCAGATGGATCGCCCAGAGTCTCGACACGGTCGCGGTTTATAACCGTATTGTTCCGCGGGTCAGCGGTGGAACCCGTCGATGGTGCAATATACTCATCAACTCAGAGCGAAGAAAGTCTTAATCCTGAAAAAGGGCACGATGTCGATTGCCCCTTTTCGACATCTGGCAGACAAATGCTTCCCGACAAAACCTTCGGAAATAAGCAATTGCCTAGTTGTAAACGTCAGGGGCCCCTACGCTGGACAGCGCTGTTATAAACGAATGAATGAATTTTTTCATATAATTTTTAAATAGGTACAAAAATTAGTCCATTGGTACGTTTATTACGGTTACTTTCCTTATATTTATTCTCTTTTTATTAGGTTTTTTTGCTCGTTCTGGTCATCGTTCGGACCACGGAATGCCTACCCCTTTCATGATTTGTATTGTTTGTGTAATAGTAGTCCGAGTTGCACGATATTTGTGATAATTTTAATTGGGAGAACGCCAGGAATCCATTAGTGTTACTTTCATATCGATACGACGAAGAATAAAGAATTTCTTAATACGCTGTGATGAATATTTCACCCTCCACTTTGGGTCCCCGGCCTCGATTCGCTACGGTCGGCCGAGGATTCATAATACCTGTTTCAGAAAAATTGTATATTTTATTCTTTATCGTATCGATATGGAAGTGATACCGATGGATTTCTCATGTTTTTCAAATGAAAATTATGCCTACCAACTTTCATATAAATCGAACTATTTTTAACGAAGTTATGGAAATCAATTTATTATGAAGATTCCTTAATTACAATCCGATTTGTGTCGTTTTTGGACCATTTT
Source organism: Andrena trimmerana (assembly GCA_951215215.1). Taxonomy (NCBI): domain Eukaryota; kingdom Metazoa; phylum Arthropoda; class Insecta; order Hymenoptera; family Andrenidae; genus Andrena; species Andrena trimmerana. The sequence goes on along the minus strand of OX578059.1, from coordinate 85,530,552 downwards.
CATCGGGAAAACATAAGGAAACGATTCACGTTACTTTCGCCAAGATCCGGTGAGAAATGTAGAATTTTTTATTCGCCACGTCTTAGGGGGCAACATTTTACGGCCCCCCCTGGTCTCAAGGGTCGAAGTCCTCGAAACCCATCGAGGCACGGCTTATCGACGGCGTTGCCTCTAGAGCCTTGGATCGGCTGCCAGGCTCGTCGCGCGCCTCAGAATTTCTGCACTGTCAGAAATCCTGAGGCGCGCAACGAGCCTGGTTTTAAATGTCGTTTTGTCCTTTTCCAACTACCTTTTCTGTCTCTTATGTAAACTCTTCTGGAATCGAGGTTGGAGCGCGGGCAGGACCGTGGTGTTTCTGTCGCGCAGGCAGGACCGTGGCGCTTTCTTGCGCGCCACGCAAGAGCGTGGGAGAAAAATTTAACCTGCATCACGCGCAAGCAGAAGACTACCCCCTTTCTTCAAAACATCTTGCATATTACACCTCTTCAGCATTTATCTTACATATAACATCACTTGCATACCTACGTGTATTTATTGTCTATCAATATTGGTTTTTATATTAAAACAAACAATAACATGGTCATTATTGCCGTCAATAGTAATAATTATGATCGTCACAACGGTGAATGTGTTAACTGCAATTTCATTTGCCAACGCATTGCCGGGGAAACATTTGGACATTTTTTAAAGTACCCTTGTAAAATTTTACAGTCGTTACAACTGAGTCATAAACCATTTCCAGAATTTATAGCACCTTCAGGTCAACCAAATGTAGCTTCCTAAAAACAGAAGTTTCAGTGTACCCTACAGTAACAGCATTTATAATATCCTCTATAAGCCTGGTATATCGAGGAATTTGAGATAATTTTCGCGAACGTATATCGCGATCGTGTCTTGCCGATCGTTTCGCAGATCGATGGTATACATCGAATAAGTAGTACACAATACACCACTGCGGTGGATCGTGTAAAAAGCATGTGGAGTCGACTTAGAAATGGGAGCCCGAACTCGCTGTCTCTATGTAGTGACGGGTACGACCTCCTGGCCTGCGCGAAGGACCGCCGCGATCCGGCTTCACGTATTTTTGCGTGCCGTGCGGCGTGTGGCGCGCCGGGCCGCGCGCCGGGCCGCGCGCCGGAACGTCCGTGTAAAGGGCCCTATTGACATCACTGTCAACGACGACCCTCTTAGAATCTCTGGGGCCACGTGTACAACGATAGATGGGCACACATATGTACACACACACACACACACACACACATATCTGGTGTCGAACGTGAAAGTACAGCCACCAATGTGAAGGGACTGTGTAATCAAAGGAGCGGTGCACACAGGCGGTCATAATAAACGACACACGGCACCGTGAAAACACTCACGCATGATCATTCACCTCCCTCTATTCATGGGAAGTACACTTCATGATTCTCACCTGATCGCAACAAATACTGAGACTCTACTAAAGTTTAGTAATCATTCAGAGATTCTATTAAATCATTGTATTGAGGATCCCTCGTGCAGTCTTGGTCGCAAAACAATCAGGCTCCTCAGCCTCCGCCACAATACCAGGCGCAACAACATCAGGCTCGTCAGCCTCTGCCACGACCTCAGTCGCAAATAAAATAGGCTCCCCATATCTCTGCCACGAACCAAGATACTGCGAGCCCTGCGATGTTCCCTCAAGGGCCGAACAGAGCGCAGGCACCCTTGCCGAGCACAGACTACTTCTCACGGCTCGTGAAGCGGGCTCCCGGGGTTGAGAGTTACCGTATGTCAACAGGCGACCGAGTCGACGCATCGTGCCCGACTGAGGCGATCCTTCAAAAAAATTCCATTTCCCACAAGCAAAGGTGATACTAAGAAATCTGAATTTACTCGTAAACTATTTGTGGCCTCATTCCACTCGGCTGCTGCTTTCCTGCGCGCTAGGAAAACAGATGCCACAATTTTCTCATTTCAAAACATAAGGGTTCGTCATCCATCCCGTCCACTTCGGAACCTACAATTGATGTCTTATCTGCGCAGATAAGCACCCTTTCCAGGTCCCTCGAATCAGGATTGGAATCAGCGTCTATCCATAAAGGATGTGAATGGGAATCATCATACTCGCGGAAATTTTCGAATCTATAAGCTCATTTTTACGTAAGTAATTTATGCTCCAATTTAGAGGGGACCTTAATAGCAAATGTTAAACTATCTATGTCATCCTTAGTAAGTAATAGCATAATAGTATCGTTAGTTAATCCGTTTAAAAACCTATCTATTGCTTCCTCTATAAGTAAAGTTTTCGTTACTACGAATTTTTCATCGTTAAATTTTTCTCGCGCAGCTTCTATTCCCCAATCTAAAATTTCGTGTACCCGAGTACTGAACTCCTCAATGGTTTCTTTTTCTTTCTGCCGTATAACTTGTAACTCTTTTCGTGCATTTTTAGTATCAAAACTTTGTTCATACGCGGCTTTTATTAGACTAATCAACTCCTCTACGGTCTTGGGTTACTTCCCATCAACTATTCTACTATAATCGCGTTTCTGCATTCTATTGCGTATTAAAGCCAATAAGTACAATTTATTCTCAGGTCCAATTAAAGAATCAGCGAGTCTACACTGGCTAATAAAATTTCTAATAGAACTTGGATTCCCGTCAAAATGCGGAATGAACTTCGCGATCAAATCAAAGGACATGCGCAATGCAGCTATAGGAGCCCTTGTAGATGACCTCGACGCATCTGCTACTATCGTGCTACTGGATGGAATGGATCCATTATCCGGAAGGGACATATTAAACCTCGGAAGAGGAGTAGATTGTGTCGGCACTAATTGTAACCCGTCGGGTTGAAATTCGGAAGTGGGCACTGGCGCATTACTTGTTCCTACCATTAACTCTTCTATCTCAAAAATACTACTACCACTCAGACTAGAATTACGCATTTTCCTAAATCGCCTGTACCTTTTTCCAAACGGCGGCATTTTTACAGATAATAAACGAGTACAGTTCAGAAATAAAGTCACTTGAATTGTTACTCCGTCCAGTACTCCAGCTATCGTACGGATGTCCCAGCTACGTCCAACGCTGACTTCGTTGATCCAGTGTCCCTCGATGATCCAGTTGACTTCAACCCGGTGAAGAAATCGTCCGAGTGTCCAAGTCCTGGAGTCCTTTTCTCATCCGTCCATGAAGTGTGAAAGTAGCTCAGCAAAATTTGTGGATAATGACCGAGTGCACGTGATTTCAAGGGATTATTCGCACGGCCACTGAAATCACCCGTCTCTGGTATTCACCCTTGCTCTTGGGAAAACCGCGCAAAACCCAAGAGAGAGAGGCTGCATTTAATAACTTTTGATGCTTGTGTCCATTTGCACGATCAAAAAGAACTGATTTCAATAAAAGTTTATAATAATTCCCGTTCAATTACGTCAATACACACTCACGAGCCGGCGAAGTCATTTACACAAGTGTTCGAAAGTTTATAAACCTTAGCACTGAAATAACTTTTAAATTTCCCACAAATTATTTTCAAGATCCCACCGCTGTCACCAATTTTGTTACGTATTTCTAGTGGGAATGTCTATAGGACTTCGTGGGCCCGTGCCCGTGGAGCGCTGAAGCACTCAGCTCGCGAGTACGTTTGCGCGGGAATTTCGATGTATAAATGAATCACTTCTGGATAAAAGCTATGTTTGGATTTTATTCGTATTTGGATGTTGACTGTTCTGCTAACAGGTTCGAAGTGTCTTCTTACAAATTAACTCGTCGCTTGTCGCCTCCGAGCGCCCTACTCCTCTAATTTTGGCGCGTTCTTCCGACTCCCTCTTCGGATCTCTTCATCCAATCAAGACGGTGATGTCCTTGAAGCTTCGTCAGAGGGTTGTCCTTCAGCCACCTCTCCGTCCTTGGCCCTTCCTTCGCGTTTTCCCTCCACTTTCGGCTGGTGGTCAAGACACGCTTTCCGAGTACATAGCTTACATAGGCTATGTACTGTACATACATATCTAACAGGTAGGTACGCGCAACCCTCGGGGTCAAGACGACGTCACCCGCGCACGGTTTACGACTTTCAGCTGTCCTCGAGCTGAGTTTTTACCCTAACAGGACATCGGCAATTATTGAAAGGGAGGACAGAGTTTTAAATGATTTTACGAGACGAGCAGCTGCCCGCTCGACGAAATTTGGCACGCAGATGTGGAAGGAAAAAGCATCGAAGGGCACAACGCGCTTTACGTGTTTATGAATCCTGACAATAAACTCTTCCTTGTCCCCCGTTTCATACTTGCTTAAGACCTTCTAGATTTGCCGTTCGCTTCGAATCTAATTATCGTATGTCTATCTTTTACTACAAAACGATTTTAAATTTCGCTCCTCATTTAACCATCGATTATATACATTTCTGGTGCTACGTTCAAGCGATAGCGTAACAAACCTATGTAGGGACGTGTAGCCAACTTCACTCCGAGCGACGGGGTGGGGGAAGCCGGGAAGAAAGGAACCAGATCCGACTGAACCTCGGGACGAGTGACATTGAGCACATGGTGCAGAATAAAGACTGAATAATTGTTGAGTTTTACTAAAACGCTATCGTCATTATTTCGCCTCCCACCTTTCCCTGGAAGACAGAGGAAACACAGCAGCAGTAGGGCTGCCCAGGAGTCTCACCCAGAGAACAGACTACCTACAACTAAGAGTAACAAACATCACATTATGCGAGTGTCACAAACGGTGTGCTGAGGTACTTAAATTTAGAAGAATTTATATCGGTAAGAGTTGACGTGTAACCTACGATACCTTTCAACCTCGGGCGTATATATGTAGATAGTTTAAAATATGTGTGTACAACACGACTTATGTTATAATGTTAATAACATTAACGACTTACGGAAAATGTGCCATCCATATATAATTCGGAGGATTGCTGCAACGCATCGAGCAATGCATCCGACGTAAATAGGATTATCCTGTTTCCGTCTTCAGCGTCGATCATGCAGCGAAACTTGTCCTGCAGAGGCGCGTACTCGCATAGCGCGAGACCAAGCGCATGCAACGATCGCGGTAGAGTCGGCCATTGTTTGGCTCTTTCTCTATCCAGAGATGGCTTAATGCTTCTGTAGGACAGCTTTTGTCCTACTGTAGGATTTCTAGAAAAATATCCAATAATATATGAGTCTCAAATTTAACCATAATCTCTACTAGAATCGAATAATTCGGATTATTTTCATGCGATGAGAAACGAATTTTTACTCGACCAATGGAGATAATTTTTTTCTTCATTCACGTCTGTATTCGATAAAGTATTTGAGGCTTGAATAACTTTCGGCTGCACGACCGCTCAATTGAGCCGCTGCGTCGAGCGGCGAGCCGATAACCGAGGACTCTCGGGGATTGGCGCGCGCGTTACAATGTTAGTAACGTACAACGACGAAAATTTCAATCTTCATCCTATCTTTTTGAAAATAGTGCCAGAGGACATTTTAACGCTCGTGTACCCCCGGCCTTAAACGTCTGAGGGGTACGCGAGGTAAGCGAAATGCGTCGGCGGACTAGTAGTATATAAAGGCAACGATCAGAAAACATGTGTTCAGATTTGAAGTTCGAAATTTAAAGCTAATTTTCCCGAAAATGAAGCGCGATTTTAAATAATGTTATTCTATGTATATTTCCGATTTATTCTTTTATGTAAAGTCATTCCCTTTCCACTTGTACCAGTAATTCTTGTACACCCTGCATATGCAAAATGGAATCCCTTTACTCAGGTTTACCACAAAATATTCTATTTATGTTTAAATACAGAACAGTGACTTACCGACGGCATACCATGTCGAATATCTCTTTTGGCTGCATCATCGTTTCCCGGCACAAACGCATCATATCTTGCCGCATTTCTTTCTCCTCGATCACTGTGGTTTTTGGTGGATGGCAGTGCGTTCCTCTTTCTTCCACAGTTTCGTCATTTCTTTTTACGAGGGTAGCACTACACGTAAATGCGGTTCGCGAGGTGCACCGGTAAATGCCCTTGCAACGTTTATCCTCGCTATACGAATAATCATTGTACACGTGTACGTACGAATTAACTTTATTTCCCGGCACACGCTGCATGTTGTAGATTAAATTATCGTCCAACGCGATCGCACAAAAATCTTTATAAAGATTTAAAAAAAAAAACTGCGTCAAGTACGCTTTGTGAAAAATGCTATAAGCACGCTTTATGAAAATTGCAGACTACAATCCGGAGAACCGTATGTTCGCTTCGCAACGAGTCTGTCTACTGACGAACCGTTTTCGGCTGGCGTGACGCGAACGACCGACGATGTTCAGATTTTTCATCTCGCGACCACGCGGCACACAGAAACTAGAGCCGCCCCTAGAGATGCGGGGCTCGGACGAATTAATTTACCTAATTCGAACAAAAAGTCGATAATATTGAAAACGTCTAATTAGGAGCAGATAATTTCATCTATAAAGCGCATGATTTCTCTAGTCAGGCTTACAAGGGGAGGACACCATGTGCTAAAATCGATTTTGATGAGTCTTGGCACGATGGATCTATGTAAAAAATAAGTAAATAGGTGTCCGAGCGTTTCAGCCAATGGGCCTTAATAATAGAGATATTTACATGTAAATTATTAAACATTTCATAGTGCTCGTATAAAGTATAAAAGCGAACCTGAATTTAAGAATATGCCGTGGAGCGTTCGTTAAGACGTCGGCGTAGCGTTGCTGCGATCGTAAGTTCGATTCCGCCTTTGTGTCTATACATTTTTTTCAAAGTTTATTTTTTCCACACTGTACGAACAGTGAGAAAAAAGGTAACGATATAGTAACGTTCATTATTAATTCCTTTAAATCGATAAATACTATTGCAGTTTTTTTTTAACATGGAGAAATCTTCAAAAGACACCCCGACACCTCCAGAGTAGGGCTGTTCAAGTACTTGAATATTCGGGTAGCTTGAAATCCGAACCAAGCTGAAATCCGGTTTCCGAGCCGAGCCGAGTACCCGAATGAACCGAGCGGCTTGAAAAAACCGAGCGGCTCGGATAGAACCAAGTAACTTGAATTTTTCAAGCGGCCCGAATGAAGCGGGCGGCTCGAAAGAACCGAGCGGGCCGAAGGAACTGAGGCGGCCCGAATGTATGGCTGTACATTGTACGTCGAGCAGATAGGTTAGGAGATAGGTTATGTATACCTAACCCAATTATAATATAGACTGCGGAAGTTTATGTAAATGCATGTTTTTATTGGAATGACTTAAACAAGCGGGACTTTGACAGAACTGTAAGCAAATACTCCCGACTCGTCGATCTGTGCTGTGCACCGTCGTTTAAATCGAATGCATCTCGTCCTTTCGACGCAACCTCTCGAACCCTCGCCGATGACCCTGACGTCATCGGCTTTCCTCAAGCGTCGAAGTTACATTGTAACCCTTAAGCATCCAACTGGACCTCGCCTTCCAAGGCGGCGAGCGATGCCCAGTGTTGTATTCGATATTCCCGCCTTGGGCGTTATGATTTCCTTACAGAACTATGTTTCATCATTACGAGGATGTTAAAAATATACTTTCGATTTTATACATTTTGCATATTTTGGATATACGTTGCAAATAAGTTTATTTAATTTCTTGTGATTTCATACGCTCTTTCAGAAATATTTCCCATCCTCATTCAAACGGTTTACTACCGTGTTCTTACATTAATTAAATAAAAAAATTAAATTGTGTGTCTATTTATATTGCTTGTTAAAAAATTATTCGTCTATTTATTTATTTATACCTAGCCTGCGGAAGTTTATGCAAGTATGATATGCCGCGAATATGCAAATATGCTGAAAAAGGTAACGGGGGGCGGGGGGGATATATTTAACCTCTTTTATCAAACTGTAGTATACTAATGATTGTACTGTAATAATTATATATTATACGTATCAAGCCGTTGTACCTACTATTGAATTATTAAACATTTGAATATATATGTAACTATTACACTATTAAACTTTTTAACATATGAATCTATTAAATTTGAACGGCGTGGTTCACCAAGCTAATTTGTAAACAAATTCCGTATCTGCAAAAAATATGAAAAATATGCAGAATGTGCAACGTATATCCAAAATATGCAAAATGTATAAAATCGAAAGTATATTTTTAACATCCTCGTAATGATGAAACATAGTTCTGTAAGAATGTCATAGCGCCCAAGGCGGGAATATCGAATACAACACTGGGCATCGCTCGCCGCCTTGGAAGGCGAGGTCCAGTTGAATGCTTAAGGGTTACAATGTAACTTCGACGCTTGAGGAAAGCCGATGACAGTAGGTAGGCTATGCCGATTCTGGACCATGGTGCTCGAGGGGTGAGGCGGGGCGGGGGTTATCGCGCGCTCTTCGGCGAGGGTGAGGGGGTGGGGAGGGGAGGGGTACCGAGTTCGTGGGTGAGGGGGTGGGGAGGGGAGGGGGTACCGAGTTCGTTGGTGAGGGGGTGACGTCATAGGGGAGGGGGGATTCCAAAATGGCGTCGACCGAGTTCGTGGATGAGGGGGGATGACGTAACAGGGGAAGGGGAGGATTTTCAAAATTTCAAAATGGCGTTGCGCGCATTTCGTATTGGCGCCACCTATTGGATGTTTAAGGTACTTTGGGTCCGCGTCGATATTTGGGCCCGCCTTGGTAAATTTTCCAGATTTTTCCATACATTTCGTATTGGCGCCACCTATTGGATGTTTAAGGTACTTTGGGCCCGCGTCGATATTTGGGTCCGCATTGGTAAATTTTCCAGGTTTTTTTTCATACATTTCGTATTGGCGTCACCTGTTGGATGTTTAAGGTACTTTGGGCATGCGTCGCCGCCGCGCAATCTCCGTACGCGTGCGGGTATCGGTGCGCAGGCGCGATCGCGACCGATTCGTGGAAATTCAAATCGCGTCTTCGATGATGATCTCTGAGGAAGAGGGTGGACCATGATTTCTGAGAAAAGATAAGGAATCATGGGGCGCGACAGGATTGAACACGTTTTGACACCTACGTGCACGCGCTTCGTGCCGTATGTTTATATTTGAATCGTGAGACCGATGCAGCGCACGTGCAATGATGTATACATATAGTGATAATTATTGTAAATCAATCGTCGCGGCAGCCCATGGAGTAAACACGACATTGCGTTCGATGATGATTTCTGAGAAAGAGGGTGGTACGTAATTTCTGAGAAATCATAGAGCGAACCGCGCCATGCCGTGTGTTTATATCTAAGCATTGACTTTTCCCAAGACCATGCCTCTAAGAAGTACCCTCGAGAAAACGCAATGGCCCTGAAGCAATAAATTAGCCGTTGCGTTCACGCGAGCAACTAAGCGATAATTATTTGAGGTAGAGTTCTGAGTATTTTCACGATCGAGAATAGGATGATCGCCCTTATCGAGTAGATTGTAAGTCAATCGTCGCGATAGTTAAGAGCACGTCTCTAAGAATTAATATATGGATATGTACGAAAGGATATTAATATTGATGCGTTACAGGTATTGATGTGAAAGTCATACATTTATTATTAAAACATATATATATATATATACATATATGCATATATATATATATATGCATATATATATATATATATATATATGCATATATATATATATACATATATGCATATATATATATGCATATATATATATATATACACATATATGCACGTACTATAATGGTACATGGTTTACATCACGCAGCATAGATTGTAATCCTAACGTCAACAATTCACAATCAATCAAAGAATGTTGCTCAAAGTGCTCGCTTTCGGAAATTAATTTCACATAATTCGTTGGTACGGGAGCGGCACGTAGCACTTCTACGAAGGTTGCATTGAAAGTTCGGTTTCGCGATCAGCGCTTCCGCGCCGTAACGACCGTCCCACCGCGTCACCAGTCGCACGTCTACGCGATTCCGCACATTTTCCATTGTCTTCCCGTACACCGCGTTATTCATTAATTTAAATAGCGTCTTCTGAAATTCACTTGTGGCTCGCGTCCTAAAACCGGTGTTTAATCGAATATAGTCGCGCAACCAATGCGACTGATCGAATCGCAACACGCGATGAATTCGTGTCGCGCGTAAACCGTGTCGGATGCACTGTTTCAGGTAGCGATAATGGATAATGTATCGCTCCTTATCGTCGAGCGTGGCAAGCAGCTTGGTCTGTTTTCCTCCTGGCGCGTGCTCACGCACCGGGCAGAATGGAAGGTCGGCGTGGGCGTCGTGGATCTCCTTGGGATATTCGATGTCAACCTCCAGCAGGTATCCCACAGATTCCTCGGAGTCCTCGCCGTCGGGCAGGGATGATACGTCGAGCGCGGCCGCCGTCGCATCGTCCAGCCATCGAAACCCTCCATGCGGCATAGCCTGCGACATCGCCCATCCGTACAGGTTGTTGACGTCGAAGTACATCAGATACATCGACGATTTCGACTCGTCGTACATCCCAGCAGGCAGGTGCTTGTTGTTGGCACGCGCGTACATGTGCGAACACTGGCTCAGACCGCCACGTATGCCACGCTCCACGAACAGTAACATGTCCACGTCCGTTAAAAGCTCTAATCGTACGCCGGTGTACTTTAGCATTGCGTCCCACGTGAAACTCGGTAAAGTAAAATAATGCGCGGGATCCAAATTGTAACTCGCGATACAGTCGGTGCGGAAACCCTCGAATACGTCGGCGAGTAACAACACATCTGTTTTTAAGTACAAATCACTGTACTCGCCCAATGTCTGTACGCGAAAAGAGTTCCACACGTTCACGGCGTGCGCGGAATCAGGCTCCGACGTGACGGTATCGTTCAACCGATTATAGAATGCTTCGCGGGACGGTAAACACGTATCATTGAGTTTAGCGTATGACGATACATAGTCGTACGGGAAGACACCCTTCCTGGTCAAGAGATTGAACTGATCATCCGACAGGGATTGAAACTCGCATCGTAGAATCGCAAGTCGATCTTTGCCAAGGTCCGAAGCGAGTTTCTCCAGACTAGCGGCTAAGAACTTCAACGAATCTATGAATCGAAACTTCAATCCCCTCTTGCAATCGTTGTTCTCGGCGTCGATTCCCTTGACGTGTTTCGTGAATGATATGTATCGCTCCTTCGTTACCGGCAGCAGGTCGATCTGCCCCTCGAACGCGGACGCCAACTCCTTAATTATGAAATGCGCGTCGTAGCCTGATAGATTGTGGAATACTACAGGGATCGTGTACGATCGTTGAAATTGTAAGTTACACGATACGTGGGTCGCGCCTCGGTACTCACCCGTCGAGTGGCAATGGTCGCGCACTTTTTTGTCCTCCTCGACGAAAGGTTGACCGCACACGTGACACACGATCGCGTTATTAAAACTATGCCACTGTTGCTCCGTTAACGAGGTCATTGGTTTCGCGTTGCGCAACCACGAATACGCAATGTTCGCAAAGTCTCTAAGTTCTTGCACGAACCACTTCACGCACTCGGTTTCGTGTCGATACGCGCGATAACGGCACAGAGACGCGTCGGTGGAACAATGGATGTAGTATCCCACGCTGTACGCTCTGTGTTGCTGGTACGTGTACGTACGACTCCACTCCGCAGGCTTGACGTCCTCCAGCATGCATTCGAAGTCCGCGTACACGACGAATGGTGCTCGTTCCTTAGTAGGTAGGCTATGCCGATTCTGGACCATGGTGCTCGAGGGGGTGAGGCGGGGCGGGGGGTACCGCGCGCTCTTCGGCGAGGGCGAGGGGGTGGGGAGGGGAGGGGTACCGAGTTCGTAGGTGAGGGGGATGACGTCACAGGGGAGGGGGATTCCAAAATGGCGTCGACCGAGTTCGTTGATGAGGGGGGATGACGTCACAGGGGAAGGAGGATTTGAAAATTTTCAAAATGGCGCCGCGCGCGCAGCTCGAGTTCGTGGGCGAGGGGGCTGACGTCACAGGGGAGGGGGAGGATTTTCAAAATTTCAAAATGGCGTTGCGCGCATTTCGTATTGGCGCCACCTATTGAATGTTTAAGGTACTTTGGGTCCGCGTCGGTATTTGGGCCCGCCTTGGTAAATTTTCCAGGTTCACCTATTGGATGTTTAAGGTACTTTGGGTCCGCGTCGGTATTTGGGCCCGCCTTGGTAAATTTTCCAGGTTTTTCATATTGACGCCACCTATTGGATGTTTAAGGTACTTTGGGTCCGCGTCGGTATTTGGGCCCGCCTTGGTAAATTTTCCAGGTTTTTCCATACATTTCGTATTGGCGCCACCTATTGGATGTTTAAGGTACTTTGGGCCCACGTCGATATTTGGGCCCGCATTGGTAAATTTTCCAGGTTATTTTTTCATACATTTCGTATTGGCGTCACCTGTTGGATGTTTAAGGTGCTTCGGGCACGCGTCGTCGCCGCGCAATCTCCGTACGCGTGCGGGTATCGGTGCGCAGGCGCGATCGCGACCGATTCGTGGAAATTCAAATCGCGTCTTCGATGATGATCTCTGAGGAAGAGGGTGGACCATGATTTCTGAGAAAAGATAAGGAATCATAGGGCGCGACAGGATTGAACACGTTTTGACACCTACGTGCACGCGCTTCGTGCCGTATGTTTATATTTGAATCGTGGGACCGATACAGCGCACGTGCAATGATGTATACATAGAACGATAATTATTGTAAATCAATCATCGCGATAGTCCATGGGAATAAACATTGCACCGCGCCATGCCGTATGTTTATATCTGAGCACGATTGAACGCGTTTTGGCGTCTACGTGCACGCTCTTCGTACCCTGTATTTATATTTTAATCGTGGGACCGATGCAGCGCACGTGCAATGATGTATACATATAGTGATAATTATTGTAAATCAATCGTCGCGGCAGCCCATGGAATAAACACGACATTGCGTTCGATGATGATTTCTGAGAAAGAGGGTGGTACATAATTTCTCAGAAATCATAGAGCGAACCGCGCCATGCCGTGTGTTTATATCTAAGCATTGACTTTTCCCCAAGATCATGCCTCTAAGAAGTACCCTCGAGAAAACGCAATGGCCCTGAAGCAATAAATTAGACGTTGCGTTCACGCAGCGATAATTATTCGGGGTAGAGTTCCGAATATTTCCACGATCGAGAACAGGGCGACGTCTCAAGTACCCTTCTCGAAGGTCTGCAAGTCAAGCGTCGTGGGAGCGTGTACGGGTGAAAAGAATTCGTACGAAGATACGTTCGAACTGCATCTAACGTAAACATAGTGCGATGACGACATAAGGATCTCGGATAGGGTATGCGCTTAGTATATTAAAATCCTTCAGTCGCTCAGTGAATATCGTGAAACTCATTACGCGTACATAAGTATCACGGGACATGAACTTTTTCGTGAATTCATACGAATTGTTGCGGGGGATGATCCCGCTGCTACGTACCGACGAACAGTGCTACGAATGGTTCAAATCTTGTGATGAGTACTTGCGTCTCATCCACGAGCATTTTAAGATTCGAAGAGTATCGGAATCGGAACAACAACGTTTGACATTACTTATGAGTAGTGTTGAAATAGTGCGAACGTGTGTTCGAAGTAAAATAGCGTGCATAGTCGCTGAACTGGACGCGCGAGAAGCATTGCTCGCATCATCTTCTTCCGATGACGATAACGATGTTAGGGTGAACTATTTATCGACGTTGCTGCAGTTGGACGATGGATCACTGACGATTGAGAGACATAAGATCCGCGACGCGTTAAGTGTACCAACATTATCGGAGACGTCATGGATCAGCATCTTTCAACGCGGATTTATGCAATTGCCACGCGAACATCGTCAATTGTTACGTCATATCGCGCGATATAGTACTGCGAGCAAGTGCACATTATATTGCATCGTTGGTGATAAGGACGTGCATCTTAAGTATACGAAGTACATTACCGCGATCGTGTGTACACCGTTGACACTTCTACATGACGTCGAGAACGGAATGATCGAACTATTGGAAGTACTGATTCCTAATACAGCAGCAATTCCAGTGATTAGGTTTTTGGGTCGGGAATTGGTCCGATTTTTAGATGATCGGACGAGCTTGCCACGAAACTCCACGCTCGTCCTTCTACCATTAAGTTTTCGATATCCAGATTGCGAGTATGAGCGCATCACCTGGAAAAGTCGCATCTTGAAGTCGGATGAAATCGAGCGTCTCTGGGAAATAAACTATTTGTGAACATGGAAGCATTCATGGACGCGTACAGGACTTTGTCCCGGATGTCCGAGCTTTTACGCAGTGTTGCGGAATTCAGAGACTGGATGGATCAGTGCGACACATGCCTGCAACTCATCATCGAGTACCAGAGCAGCGGAGGAGTGTCTGTGGCCGCGAAACAACGTCTAGTGTCGCTGATCGCGCGAATAAAAACATTACGTGCGATCGTGCGGGAAAAGTTTTCACGAGTAGGGCTCGGAGTTTCGGGTCGATCGAAGGCGCCCAAAGTCGTATGGGAGGACGTGGAATCCGCGTTTATAGGTCGTATTTCAACCGGTGCGGTCATTAACGTGGGACATGTCGATCCGCGTCGATTTTTAGAGGGTGCTCGACGAACTGTGATCTCGCGCGTTACGGACGCTATCACGGAACATAAGAGCGTGTCAGTGAATACGAACTTAAACGCGGAGTTTATGTTGGGTGAAAATATTGACATGAAAAGTTTCGGTACGCGAAATCGCATACTATTCGAGACATCGAGCGTGCGCGAGTGGTATTCGAAGCACGTGGTCGCTCCCACGCTAGTGGCAATCGAGGAGTTTCAAGATCGTGACAGTGGATGGACCCTAAGGGCTGTGCTAAATATTCTATTGAATATAAATAAGCACAATCCACTTCGAGCCGGTTGCTACATACCGCTTCCGCACGCCGTCGTACTGAAAAAAGCGGTGGTGAACGTGAAGAGCGGGGACAATGCGTGCTTCTTGTGGGCAGTCGTCGCTAGTTTACACCCTGCTGCTACGCATGGGGACAGGTGCACGTCGTACCCACACTACGCTACGGTACTTCGCACGGACGATATTACTCTTCCCGTGACGTTGGATCAGCTGGCAAAGTTCGAGAGGTTCAACGACGTGTCCGTAAACGTGTACACATGGTCCGACGGAAGCTGCGCGCCTCTGCGTTTAACCGAAGACAAGCGAGAGAGACACGTCAACCTGCTACTGGTACAGGATCCCAAGGACTCCAAACGTTACCATTTCGCGTGCATTCGCAGCCTGTCGAGGCTGATTTCGAAACAACTCGGTAATCATGGACATCAAGTATTCGTTTGCGAAAGGTGAGTAAAATATGGTATATTTCGATCGATGTATTATTGATTATTACTATGTTTTATTATTGATGTTGTTATCGTTGCAGATGTCTAAGCTTCTTTCACTCGTCCGACCAATTGACGAAGCACAACGTGGACTGTCAGCGTCTGAACGAGTGTGCCATCGAATTGCCGTCAGCTGATGACAAATGGTTGCAGTTCAAAAACTTCAAGAATAAGGAACGAGCACCATTCGTTGTGTACGCGGACTTCGAATGCATGCTCGAGGACGTCAAGCCTGCGGAGTGGAGTCGTACGTACATGTACCAGCAACACAGAGCGTACAGCGTGGGATACTACATCCATTGTTCCACCGACGCGTCTCTGTGCCGTTATCGCGCGTATCGACACGAAACCGAGAGCGTGAAGTGGTTCGTACAAGAACTTAGAGACTTTGCGAACATTGCGTATTCGTGGTTGCGCAACGCGAAACCAATGACCTCGTTAACGAAGCAACAGTGGCATAGTTTTAACAACGCGATCGTGTGTCACGTGTGCGGCCAACCTTTCGTCGAGGAGGACAAAAAAGTGCGCGACCATTGCCACTCGACGGGTGAATACCGAGGCGCGACCCACGTATCGTGTAACTTACAATTTCAACGATCGTACACGATCCCTGTAGTATTCCACAATCTATCAGGCTACGACGCGCATTTCATAATTAAGGAGTTGGCGTCCGCGTTCGAGGGGCAGATCGACCTGCTGCCGGTAACGAAGGAGCGATACATATCATTCACGAAACATGTCAAGGGAATCGACGCCGAGAACAACGATTGGAAGAGGGGATTGAAGTTTCGATTCATAGATTCGTTGAAGTTCTTAGCCGCTAGTCTGGAGAAACTCGCTTCGGACCTTGGCAAAGATCGACTCGCGATTCTACGACGCGAGTTCCAATCCCTGTCGGACGATCAGTTCAATCTCTTGACCAGGAAGGGCGTCTTCCCGTACGACTATGTATCGTCATACGCCAAACTCAATGATATGTGTTTACCGTCCCGCGAAGCATTCTATAATCGGTTGAACGATACCGTCACGTCGGAGCCTGATTACGCGCACGCCGTGAACGTGTGGGAAACTTTTCGCGTACAGACATTGGGCGAGTACAGTGATTTGTACTTAAAAACAGATGTGTTGTTACTCGCCGACGTATTCGAGGGTTTCCGCACCGACTGTATCGCGAGTTACGATTTGGATCCCGCGCATTATTTTACTTTACCGAGTTTCACGTGGGACGCAATGCTAAAGTACACCGGCGTACGATTAGAGCTTTTAACGGACGTGGACATGTTACTGTTCGTGGAGCGTGGCATACGCGGCGGTCTGAGCCAGTGTTCGCACAGGTATGCGCGTGCCAACAACAAGCACCTGCCTGCTGGGATGTACGACGAGTCGAAGTCGTCGACGTATCTGATGTACTTCGACGTCAACAACCTGTACGGATGGGCGATGTCGCAGGCTATGCCGCATGGAGGGTTTCGATGGCTGGACGATGCGACGGTGGCCACGCTCGACGTATCATCCCTGCCCGACGGCGAGGACTCCGAGGAATCTGAGGGATACCTGCTGGAGGTTGACATCGAATATCCCAAGGAGATCCACGACGCCCACGCCGACCTTCCATTCTGCCCGGTGCGCGAGCACGCTCCAGGAGGAAAACAAACAAAGTTGCTTGCCACGCTCGACGATAAGGAGCGATACATTATCCATTATCGCTACCTGAAACAGTGCGTCCGACACGGTTTACGCGTGACGCGAATTCATCGCGTGTTACGATTCGATCAGTCGCATTGGTTGCGCGACTATATTCAATTAAACACCGGTTTGAGGACGCGAGCCACAAGTGAATTTCAGAAGACGCTATTTAAATTAATGAATAACGCGGTGTATGGGAAGACAATGGAAAATGTGCGGAATCGCGTAGACGTGCGACTGGTGA
This sequence comes from Andrena trimmerana, assembly GCA_951215215.1. Classification (NCBI taxonomy): domain Eukaryota; kingdom Metazoa; phylum Arthropoda; class Insecta; order Hymenoptera; family Andrenidae; genus Andrena; species Andrena trimmerana. The sequence goes on along the minus strand of OX578059.1, from coordinate 85,513,294 downwards.
CGCGGTGGGACGGTCGTTACGGCGCGGAAGCGCTGATTGCGAAACCGAACTTTCACAGTCGTACGATCTTCTCGGAACAGTTGGTGGCCATCGAGATGCGCAAACTGAAAGTTAAGTTCGACAAACCGATATACGTGGGTATGAGTGTGCTCGACGTATCGAAGGAATGTCTGTATGAATTTCACTACGCATATATGCGCGCGAAGTTCGGTGATCGGTGTAAGGTCCTGTACACCGACACCGACAGTTTAATGTATAGTGTAGAATGCGAGGATGTGTATGAAAGGATGAAGCGTGACATCGATCGATTCGACACCAGTGATTACGCGGTGGACAATCCGTACGGTATGCCCCGCGTAAACAAAAAGGTTCCGGGACTCATGAAAGATGAGAACAACGGCGCCTTGATGACCGAGTTCGTCGGACTACGGTCTAAGATGTACGCGACTAGAACGTTTAACGCTGTAGTGGGGTCTACGAGTGAGACTAAGAAGGTGAAGGGCGTGCGGAGACACGTGGTCGCGAATAATATACAATTCGACGATTACATTCGCTGTCTCCGCGATCTCACCGAGAAATCAATTCAACAGAACAATATACGCTCCAAAGAGCATAATGTGTATTCCGTGAGTGGGGAAAAGAACGCTCTCAGTCCGTTCGACGACAAGCGGTGTATTTTAGTCGATCGAGTCAGCACCCTTCCGTGGGGACATTATCGAATCCCCGAGCTCGAGACCCACGAGCGCCTCGAACTTGAGCCTGACGAGTCCCTCGAGAACCCCATTGTATAGTATGTTTGCATGTTTGTATGTTTTGTATGTTTGTATGTTTTGTATGTTTGTATCTTTATACATTTCATTCTTTCTTTTATTCATTTTATTTGCGAATATCTAATATACATAGTATGTATAGCGTAGAATAGTCAAAATTGTATATAGCATAGAATAGTCAAAATTGTATATAGCGTAGAATAGTCAAAATTGTATATAGCATAGAATAGTCAAAATTGTATATAGCGTAGAATAGTCAAAATTGTATAGCGTAGAATAGTTAAATTATATGTATATATTTTTTCTTACTTTATTATGATTAATTGTACGCATATACGAAATGAAGAAGGAGAATATGAATACTAGAATAAACGGACAATGTATATATTTATATGTATTTATTTTTTTATTTATTTCAGTAACATATAATGCGTTTATAATCGAGAATCATAGAATATCCTTGCTGCTTATCCACGAGTTCCGCGACGAATCGAATCCGAGCCACTTAACGTATACCTGGTTTCCCTTGCGACGAATAATCTTCTCGACCAGATAGACGTCCGGATTCGCGACCGAATGTAGTTCGTACTCGTAGAATCCACCCGAGATCGGCTCTCCCACGGAATCGCGCAGAATATATGTCGTCGGGCATGTTCGTTGTACGGTTACGATTTCGAACACTTCGGTCGACCAGTTTGGAGTGTATCCCTTCTCGAAGAGGGTCTTGAACTTACTCACGCGTACCTTGTCACCGACTTTGAATTTCGCTCGTCGTCGAACACCTTTCGATGCGGAGGGTGAAGGGGGTTCATTCGCGGCGAACGACAAACGCGTCGTGGAGGTCACATCAACGGGTCGGGCGTTGATCGTTCGGTGCTTACGATGATTGTAGGTGTGTACGAGCGCAGGTAACAGGTCGACCCAACGATAGGATGCATTCAAGGAGAATTGTTTCCACATGAGGTTTTTCAGTGTGCGATTGAAACGTTCAACGATCGACGCTTTCATCACGCTGTATGTGGAGTAGTGGTTGATTCCACGGGTCTTCACACATCGTTGAAACTCCGCGTTGTAAAACTCCTTACCCATGTCAGTTTGTAAATTGCGCGGACATCTATCGCTCTGCCTCAACACGGTCGCGAATGCCGCGGTCACGTCGCGTCCGCTTTTCGTTTTCACGGGTATGGCCCAAGCATACTTGCTGAACGCATCGATAATCGTTAGTATGTAGTGATATCCTCGATTTTGTTTCGCGTACGGACGCATCTCCACCAAATCAGCCTGCCACAAATCATCGTAGCCGTGAATCACAACGTGCCGTCGCCGGAAATTTCGTCTCGCGGGAGCGTGTAATTCATTCACTAATTGTACTCGCTCCTTGCTCATGCTTCGCGGGTAGTCGGAGGACGGTTGCGACGTTCCAAGGACATTAGAATTAGTATGAGTTCCTCTAGTGCTCGCAAAACGCAATCGATGCACGGTATTCGCGATCGTTCGTTATTAGACGTTTCGGATTCGTAGTCGCTATTGTCACCGTCAGTGATCATCGTCGTCGTCGACGTTGACCCTCGTTCACTTTTCGTTTGTACAGATCCGTGGTTGTTATCGCAGTCGGCGTTGTTGCCGATGTCGTGAACTCTTCGAGTCTATCATTCAAGTGATCCAAGCGTCGTTCCATCGCGTTATTTAAATCATCCTCTAGCCGAGACAATTGCGCGTTAACGATATCCGTCATCGTTCGTTGTACTCGCGTCTCGAGTTGAGATCGTTGATATTCGGCGTCCAGTCGCGCGCTCGCGATAGCCGTTTCGATTTTTTGGGTAAAGCGTTCGTCCACCGAGGACAATAATCTCGTCATTATCATTCTCGCTTCGTCGCTGTTGTTGTTGTTGTTATTGTTGCGTAACGCGGTACCAAACTTATTCACCGACATAACGATGCGCGCGTGCGAACACTACTGACGCGACGATCATCGGATCATTCAATTTAAGATATGTCCATTCTCGCGAAGTTCCTCCACGATGGATGCGATTTCATTATCGTGACCCGTGTGACCTGCCGCGCGCGATGCCATGAGTAATCTCAGTCTATCGACTAATTCGTTCGGATCGTCCCAGTACACGTAATCGATCGCGTTATCGGTAACCGTCATGGATTCGTCGATGGGCAATCCTCGACCTTGTCGCGTGTCCGCACCGTCCGCGCCGCTACCCCTGCCCCTAACGCGTCCGATACCCGATGTTCGCACCCCACCGATTATCGTGGATATGATTTTCTTATACTTGTACCCCTTGTTACCCAGCGTGCGCTTACTCGGTGAATGGTTTCGCTTATGCGCATTCGTCGATAACAAGATGCGTCGGTATGAGTGAATATCTGCGTCCGTGTACGTGCGAACGTTAGGTATTCGCATGAATAGCAGTTCGTACAAACCCCGAGTTCCCGCGTATCGCATTCCATTCACGCGAACATCGTCACCGTCCGTATCAATGGTGAGCACGGAATCACCAATCATTAGGTCTTTGTCAGACCCCAAGTATACACCGTACACGTTGTCTATTCGTTTCTTCGTATCGGTGAATAACAGTCGTAGATATTCTCGCGACAAGGGTCCCTTGGCGTTCCGTACATACACTTCGATATCATCGAAGGGGCTGCGCAGCGTATCCAAATCGTGAACCTTTGCTGACGACACATGATCTTGAATTTTTTCGCCGTCTTCGTCGTCGACATCATCAACAACATCATCTTCATCATCAACATCGTTGTTGTTGTCGTTGTCGTTGTCATTGTCGTTGTCGTTGTCGTTGTCGTTGTCGTTGTCGTTGTCGTTGTCGTTGTCGTTGTCGTTGTCGTTGTCGTTGTCAGTGTCGTTGTCGATGTCATTGTCGTCATCGTCATCGTCGTCGTCGTCGCTAGAATCTGGGAGATTATTCGGAAGTTCCTTGATTGTCGACGGAGTAATGGGTCGAAGTCTCTTCGATGATTGTTGTTGATCGTATTCGTGTTTTCTCTTCACTGGTCGCGATATAGGCGTTGAGTGCGTTTTCAACGCGGACGAGTTCTCGATCAATCGTTTCAGCGGTTCGACGATAGGACGCGTGCTCGCCTCCACAGCCGCTTCCGTAGCCATTTTTCCAATTTTCAAGGCCAAGCACTTTTTACGTATAACGTCACTGACTTTGGCGATTTCCACCTTTGCGTTCACGCCTCGACGTTTCGTCCCTTTTTGGTATTTCTTTCCTTTTTTATGTTTCGTTTCTTTCTGTCGATGACGTCGGTGATGTTTTCGCGTATACTTCGCGTCGACATTGCTCGAGGTTATCGTGGTCGTCGGTTCGGTGGACATTTCGTGTTGCTCGATGAATGACTCGCGGTTTACTGATGTCAGCGAGCTACGACGAACTCGTTAAATCCTCTTCGATATCGACCTTCGTACATGGAACTATCCTTATCAATCACAACGAAATCGTATCGTCGACGCCAGCATCTCGCGCACAAGTCGTTGAACGACTCGAACGTCATGTCTGTGTTCACGTGATCATTGTACACGTGACGCAAGTTCGTGCCGTCTTGTTTGAATAGCATGAGAAAATTTGCGTTGTCCCTGATTAAATGTTTAGGTATTCTAGCGTATGACTGACATAAATAAAAACAATCCACGTTCGCGTGACGACCCATGGAGAAGTATTCACGTATCGCGTTCTGTTCGTCGCACGCCACGTCGTCGAAAACGAAGATCGAATCGGGCCGAGCGTCTCTCGGTGGGACGATCTCAGCATTGTCCGAGTAGGGAAAGTATTCGATTCCATCGACAAGCGACAATACCTGCTCGAGATATCGATACTTTGGCTGATGCAACGATTTCGAGTACACGTACACGTTCTCGAAACACAAACCGTTCGGACTCTCTAGCATACTTAGAAGCACATTCGTTTTTCCACATCCTGACGGTCCGCAAATCACGCCTCGCACGCTGTTCGGTAACAACGGGCCGTGTCTGTTTGATCGACTAGCATCCCTATCATCTTCGAGCATTCTGTTCGCGGTTACGCGAATAACGTCCGACTGTTTCGAGAATCGCATGTTTGCGGTATTTCTCAGGTACTCGCGCGCGCGTGTGACGAAGGATGACTATTTATGTTCGTGGCATGCGTCGCGCAGGTCACTATCACAGTGATCGGCTAAGCGTGCGTACGCGTTTATTATTGTAGTAGCTATTGTGGTTATTCTAACGTAGGTATATGGTCGCATCAAGGATCGCGACGTCTCGTGAAGTAGGGAAGCAGCAGAAGAAGAAGTGTATCGGATCGGGTCTCGTGAACGGTATCATAAACCGCTTACCATTCGAACTGCACGTTCCGGGTTATCAGTTCTGCGGGCCGGGAACGCGTTTGCCAAAGCGATTGGCTCGTGGCGACGAAGGTGTGAATCCCCTGGACGCAGCGTGCCGATACCACGATATCGCTTACTCTCGTCGAAAGGATTTAGAAGGGCGGCACGAGGCGGATCGTGCGTTAGCCGAACGAGCGCGAGAACGAATATTCGCGAACGACGCGACCTTTGGCGAAAAAGCAGCCGCGACTGGAGTGTGGGCAACGATGAAGGCTAAGACTAAACTCGGTATGGGTATAAGAAGGAAGAAACGTAAACAGAGAAAGTCTGGAAGGAAACATCCGCAACTGCGACGACGACATCGTAATCTACGAGTGGCGAAACGCGGTGGCTTTCTTCAATTTCTTCCGTTTGTGCTACCTGCTTTATCGGCTATCGGAGCATTGGCCGGTGGAGCGGCTGGTATAACCAAAGTGACCAACGATTCGAAGGCCTCTCGAAAACAGCTGGAAGAGACGTTGCGTCATAATCGAGCGATGGAAGGGCGAGGGATGCATCTGACACCGTACAAGCGAGGCGCGGGTTTGAATCCTAGACGCCGAAACCAACGACGACTGCGATCAAAGAAAAAAAAAAACGTCGATCGAATAGGCGCGTGGCGACGGTGGCGGCGATAACGCAACAACCTATGACGAACCTGCAATTAGAACGTGAATGTGCGAACGTACCGTTCTTTCGAGGGGTGTTCATGCGTGACACGCTTCCCACGCGCGTACGAAGCAACGAATGTGGCATCGTGAATCTAGACGAGAATCGAGGCGCCGGTACGCACTGGGTCGCGTACGCGAAACGCGGACTACGAGTACAGTACTTTGATAGTTTTGGGAATCTGCGACCTCCCGCGGAATTGATCTACTATTTCGGCCGCGATACAACGATCACGTACAATCACAATCGTTTTCAACGTTTCGACGAGATGAATTGCGGTCGCTTGTGCATGCAATTTTTACAGCAAAAGTCTATGGAATTATGATCTATGGAATTATGATCTATGTACTAATATTAATACCGGCGTATACTAAGATTTCGTTACAATGCATCCATGTGTAATGACGATCCACATCTTCTATAATAAAGACTTATAATATTGATAAATTGCCGAGTACTTGTACGCGCGCGTCACTTCCCCTCTCTCCGTCTCGCGAGTGTAATCTATGATATGTCGTTCACACTCACGTTAACGGGTCGCAGCAGCGTGCTCACGGTAAACTATTTCCCACCGATAGATTTGAGTGATGGTCAATACGAATTAGGACTCGCGGACTTGGAGACGTTTCACACGATACCGAACATTGACTCGAGCAACGATAAATTCTATTTCGTCGTGAACTATGACACCGAAAACAACTCCATCGTCGACGCCGCTAATGAAAGCATTACGATCCCCCACGGCTCCTACGAATTAGACGCTATCGCCGAGTACCTGAAGCAACGAATACTCGATCGATATCCTCGAAGACGAGGTAACAACGAGAACGACGATGACGACAAGTACCCTCTAATGCTACGAGCTAACAACAACACCATGAAAAGCGAGCTGTACTGTTCGTTCTTTGTAGACTTTACGAAACCGAACAATGTGGGCTCGTTGCTAGGATTTTCGCCAAATCGTGTCTTATTACCAAGAATCTGGCACGAGTCCGACGTACCCGTGAATATTATAAACGTTAACGTGATCAGAGTAACGTGCAACGTCACTACCGGCGCGTACAGCAACGATAAACTGGTACACACGATCCATGAATTTTCACCTCGCGTACCGCCGGGATATAAGATATCGGAAACTCCGCGACACGTCATTTACCTGCCAATCGTCGCACGAGCAATACACGATCTAACGTTGTGCATCGTCGATCAACACGATCGTCCTATAGATTTCCGCGGAGAAGAAATAACGATTCGATTGCACGTTCAACGACGTCCGCGTGATATCTAGCGTGAGTGTAGTATGTTAGTGTTAGATCACACGCACGAATCATCAATCGTCGCTGCTACTCCTACCGTCTCTGTCGCACGTCATCTGCGCAACCCTTTATCGATAGGTGAAAGTAGAAGAAGAATAAAGACGGGAGGAGCGATAAGAGGAGCACCGGTAAGAAGTATAAGAAAGTCGTTGACTCGTCGAAACGCACGTATCCTACGATCGTTAGGTTTCAGCGTCGCCTATTAGACACGCAACCGCGATGTCGATTATTTTGGACGTGGCGAATACGCCAACCTTCGACAATCGTATCACGAAGATTGAGTTACACACGTATAATCCATACGCCAACACGACGTTCGACAATAACGATGAGATAAGAATCCCCATACAGCAGCAAGATCTGTACACACTTCCAAGCGAAAGTTTTCTCTATATCGAAGGTCGTGGCACGTTGACTGCGCAGGATGCGATAGGCCCGGCAACGTCCGCGACCGCTGTTCTCGACAATAATTGTGTTGCGTTCATGTTCGATGAGATTCGATACGAATTGAACGGTGTCGAGATCGATCGTTGTCGAAATCCAGGAATAACTACCACGTTAAAAAATTTCGTTTCGTTGTCAGCCGAGAGAAGCAAAGTGCTTGCGAATGCCGGTTGGAATTATGCCATCGATTACGATAACGACACTTTTCATTCGGGCGCTTTCAATTTCTGCGTACCTCTAAACGTGTTATTAGGATTCTGCGAGGATTACAAACATATCGTGATGAACGCGCGGCACGAGCTAATCCTTATACGATCGCGAGTAGATTCGAATGCGATGCACTGCACCTCCGCCACTGCGATACCGAAACTAGAGATACGCAAGGTGCAGTGGCGTATGCCTCACGTCGTTTTGGAGGAAGTGAATAAATTATCGATGCTGCGTATCCTGGAAAGCGGCCGACCGATCGCGATGAGTTTTCGTTCGTGGAGCCTGCACGTGTACCCGTTACTGCAAGCGACAACGAAACATACGTGGACCGTGAAAACTACGTCGCAAATCGAGAAACCTCGATATGTGTTATTTGGCATGCAAACCAATCGAGAGAATCAGTCCAATACACCCGCGTGGAAATTCGATCCAAATAATCTCACAAACGTTCGACTCTACCTAAATTCCGAGACGTATCCGTACGATGACTTGAACTTAGATTTCGATAAGTATAAATATGCGCTCCTGTATGAAATGTATGCGAAATTTGGCCAATCATACTACGGTCACGGAGAACCGTTGCTGAACGCGATCGAATTCCTGCAATACGCGCCTATCACGGTCATAGATTGTTCTAGGCAAAACGAGTCGTTGAAGAGCGCTACGGTGGACGTGCGAATAGATTTTGAATGCAAAGAAAATGTCCCCGCTAATACTTCTGCCGTCTGTTTGATCATACACGATCGTATAGTCGAATACAGCCCTTTAACCAACGTGGTACGCAAACTAATATAGCGTGCGTGCATAAACTATTACTATTACTACTACTAATACTACTACTACTACTGCGGATACTGCTACTGTTTTAAAACGTCGATGCCGAAGACTTCAGTTGCTGTTCCGACACCATCATCGACGGTGCTACCTAAACGAATAATAATGTTCGCCATTGTCGATCTGCAAGGTTTCAATATCGAACGCGAGTTCGTCGCCAAAGAGATCGCGATTCGTGCAAACTGCAACAACGATAAAACGACGACGCCAACAATCAGTCATTGGATCTTCGAACCACCATACTTCTGGGAACACCTGAATTCGTGGGAGCATCGTCAAGCATCCTGGCTCGCGAAGCATCATCACGGACTTCGCTGGTCTGACGGCTACGTTCCATACTCTAAACTTTCGGGGCTCCTCACCAGCGTACTCGCGAACATTGACTTCGTCATCGTGAAAGGTGCGGAAAAGAAAACGTGGATGCTGCAACTACTACCTGACATAATCGTCGAGGATGTATGTAATTTATATGAACTGACGGCGCGAAAGATTCACAACAACAACAACAACGCTCGAACTGTAGAAGACGACGGTGGCTACGACGTTGATGATGATTATTGCGGAATCATGCCTGACGTTCCTAATCTGAAGTCTATGTCTTCAACGAATGCCATTCGATGTGCATTTCATAACAACGGCGGTGTTTGCGCGCTGGAGAACGTCGAGAAAATATGGAATTATATACTTGCGTCACCTAAAGTAAGTCCTATACACGTTGCATCTATTTTACGCATCATATGCTGAGAAAAAAAAACGAATATATAACAATTTTTTTCTGTTTTCCATAGAGATTAACATAACGGCGACGGCGATGAGAGCAACGACAGCGGCGACTGCTTCCTCTACCCACGAGTAGGAATTTCCCTCCCATACGAACGTTATTTTTTACGCAAATACCGATTCTACAATTTAAGTATGCATGCATTAATGTACATAAATAATAAACACACAGTTTTGAATAAAAATGATATTTATTTTTTAAATTTTAAAATTAAAACAAATATTTTATTTTTTTACTTTTTCTAACAAGCTTATATATATATATATTTAAAACAAATTTCGGTCTGATGTTACGTCCTGCAACACACAGAGAAAACACCAAATTATTATTAAAGAAAAAAAACGTTGGTGATTGCACGCGAAACACCCAACAATTAAAATTCACTCATACTCACTCTCCGAATAATCGCCGCAGGTCCCAGAACTCCTCGCCTTCGAACGCCAGAAATTCTATATCTAGCGTATCTTCACGCCACGTACGCCGCGCCGATTGAATTCGTAACTGTAGCTCGCGGCAAATCCGCCCGTCCTCTCGCGTTGGGTATTGGCGACGCTGAAACATACACATGACTTGATTAAAACATCATCGAATAGTGTACACGTATCATTTGTACGAAACATTACTTACCAGCTGCTGAATGATAACGTCACGATCTCCATCGCGCGCATGGGCCTCGATGTCAGCCCGACGCTGAAACAAACGCGCGACTCGATTAAAACATCGTCGATTGATGTACGCGTAGCAGAATAATTTTTCCCGAAACATCACTTACGAGATGTCCAAGCATCCCCAGATATTCATCGCTCCATTCCGCCATTTCAATTTCACGTGTATGCTGCAACAAACATACGATTCAATTAAAACACTGTTGAATGATGTACACATATCAATATAATTTTTTTCGAAACATCACTTACGAGATACTGAACAGCCCTCCTTCGCTCCACGCGCCACGCACCCATCAGATTATCGAGCTCATACTGAAATAAATGGATAACTTTTGTTAGAATACCGTCAAATTGAATACATACACCAATTCAATTTACACCAATTCAATTTACACAAAAAAAATATACTTACGATTTTTCGCACCATCCGATCACGCTCCTCGTGCCATGCACGTTCGATTTCACCATGCCGTTGCTATAACAAATCCACAAATTCATTAAAATATCGTCGAATGGGATACGCGCACCAATTAAATTTTTCATAAAACTTTACTTACAATGCATTGCTGCATTTTAAATGCATTCATTCCCTGCGCCGCTAAATATAGACCATTTTCAAATGCGTCCATGTTTTTTTCTTTTTTGTAAAAAATTCTTGCGATAACTGCACTGATCCGTGCGGCGGTGGTCACCACCCTTATATACATTTCGTTTCCCTAGTCTAGCGCGTTGCAGGGTAGGGGTAGCTTTCAAGTAGGGTAGTCTTGAAGCATGGTGGGGATGCCCACGTCACAATTTCTTCGCATCCTTCTTCTTCTTCTTCTTCTTCTTCTTCTTCCTCAATAATTTTATAATATGAAACTAATTATTCCAGCATATAGTGCACTTTTATATGCACTGTGCACTGTGCATATTATATGCACTGTGATATGCACGCTCCTTGAATTTGTCATGCACGCTATTTGAATTTGACGCGTATTCTCTAACCCTTGTGCGGTATACATACACACCTTGACCATCACTGATATGATATACTTTCACACATGGACGTGTACGTGTGCGTGAATCAGTATAAAATGACGTGGTCGGTCCTGCGGACTTCATTATACCACGTACACTCGAGTGCTAACAAGTATCGTTCACATAATTTTTTTCTCCGCCGATGAGAATCATACGTAGTGCATATCAAAATGTACAAACGCAGCTTAAACGATTCATCCTGCGCATCCGACAACGATGGTGGTCTTCCAAATAAACGTCAAAAACAACAATATCATCAACAGTCCAATATGAGGTATGTACTCGTTACTGTACACTTTACACTTTACACTTACTTCATTCACTTACTTCTTTCACTGTAAACGTTAACGAACGATGCATTAATTTCGTATACATGTTTCTTACAGTTCTGGATTCGCAACGAAAAATACGTCGAAAACACCAAAACCGTCAATTATACGGATTCTGGGGCGTGATTACCCGTTAACCGCAACAGCTTATAAACGTCTAACTATTGGAATACGCATTGGTATGGATTCGTGCCACGTTGAGATCACCATAGCCGACAATAAAGGCAACGAATTGAGCTTTTCAATGTCGACGTGGAAGCTCCTGCTACAAAACGAGGTGGACATATTCCAACGATTACGAAGCAACGCAACATCGCCCCAAACCCACATCGTAATTGATCATTTACGACTAGACTTCACGCGTATGCATGATGATCAACTTATTAAAATCACCGATAATCGCACTGTCATATATCTGACTGAAGCCACGATGCGTAAACTATTCGCGTACGAACATTGTATTGAACATATGTATACCTGGCTAACTGAAAATATGTACTCTGTAAGTAGTAAATATGCAACCTTCGTAGAAGTGCTACGTGCCGCTCCCGTACCAACGAATTATGTGAAATTAATTTCCGAAAGCGAGCACTTTGAGCAACATTCTTTGATTGATTGTGAATTGTTGGCGTTAGGATTACAATCTATGCTGCGTGATGTAAACCATGTATCATTATAGTACGTGCATATATGTATATATATGTTTTAATAATAAATGTATGACTTTCACATCGATACCTGTAACGCATCAATATTAATATCCTTTCGTACATATCCATATATTAATTCTTAGAGACGTGCTCTTAACTATCGCGACGATTGACTTACAATCTACTCGATAAGGGCGATCATCCTATTCTCGATCGTGAAAATACTCGGAACTCTACCTCGAATAATTATCGCTTAGTTGCTCGCGTGAATGCAACACCTAATTTATTTGCTTCAGGGGACATTGAGTTTTCTCGAGGGTACTTCTTAGAGGCATGGTCTTGGGAAAAGTCAATAGCGTTACCGGATAGGCAATATGTGGGGGGTCCTGACACTGGTCTACTGTAAACCAGACATCCTAGGGTCTTCGTACGAATTCTTTTCACCCGTACACGCTCCCACGACGCTTGACTTGCAGACCTTCGAGAAGGGTACTTGAGACGTCGCCCTGTTCTCGATCGTGGAAATATTCGGAACTCTACCCCGAATAATTATCGCTGCGTGAACGCAACGTCTAATTTATTGCTTCAGGGCCATTGCGTTTTCTCGAGGGTACTTCTTAGAGGCATGATCTTGGGGAAAAGTCAATGCTTAGATATAAACACACGGCATGGCGCGGTTCGCTCTATGATTTCTGAGAAATTATGTACCACCCTCTTTCTCAGAAATCATCATCGAACGCAATGTCGTGTTTATTCCATGGGCTGCCGCGACGATTGATTTACAATAATTATCACTATATGTATACATCATTGCACGTGCGCTGCATCGGTCCCACGATTAAAATATAAATACAGGGTACGAAGAGCGTGCACGTAGACGCCAAAACGCGTTCAATCGTGCTCAGATATAAACATACGGCATGGCGCGGTGCAATGTTTATTCCCATGGACTATCGCGATGATTGATTTACAATAATTATCGTTCTATGTATACATCATTGCACGTGCGCTGTATCGGTCCCACGATTCAAATATAAACATACGGCACGAAGCGCGTGCACGTAGGTGTCAAAACGTGTTCAATCCTGTCGCGCCCTATGATTCCTTATCTTTTCTCAGAAATCATGGTCCACCCTCTTCCTCAGAGATCATCATCGAAGACGCGATTTGAATTTCCACGAATCGGTCGCGATCGCGCCTGCGCACCGATACCCGCACGCGTACGGAGATTGCGCGGCGACGACGCGTGCCCGAAGCACCTTAAACATCCAACAGGTGACGCCAATACGAAATGTATGAAAAAATAACCTGGAAAATTTACCAATGCGGGCCCAAATATCGACGTGGGCCCAAAGTACCTTAAACATCCAATAGGTGGCGCCAATACGAAATGTATGGAAAAACCTGGAAAATTTACCAAGGCGGGCCCAAATACCGACGCGGACCCAAAGTACCTTAAACATCCAATAGGTGGCGTCAATATGAAAAACCTGGAAAATTTACCAAGGCGGGCCCAAATACCGACGCGGACCCAAAGTACCTTAAACATCCAATAGGTGAACCTGGAAAATTTACCAAGGCGGGCCCAAATACCGACGCGGACCCAAAGTACCTTAAACATTCAATAGGTGGCGCCAATACGAAATGCGCGCAACGCCATTTTGAAATTTTGAAAATCCTCCCCCCTCCCCTGTGACGTCAGCCCCCTCGCCCACGAACTCGAGCTGCGCGCGCGGCGCCATTTTGAAAATTTTCAAATCCTCCTTCCCCTGTGACGTCATCCCCCCACATCAACGAACTCGGTCGACGCCATTTTGGAATCCCCCTCCCCTGTGACGTCATCCCCCTCACCTACGAACTCGGTACCCCTCCCCTCCCCACCCCCTCGCCCTCGCCGAAGAGCGCGCGGTACCCCCCGCCCCGCCTCACCCCCTCGAGCACCATGGTCCAGAATCGGCATAGCCTACCTACTTTCCTTATTCTTGAAGTTTTTGAACTGCAACCATTTGTCATCAGCTGACGGCAATTCGATGGCACACTCGTTCAGACGCTGGCAGTCCACGTTGTGCTTCGTCAATTGGTCGGACGACTGAAAGAAGCTTAGACATCTACAACGATAACAACATCAATAATAAAACATAGTGATAATCAATAATACATCGATCGAAATATACCATATTTTACTCACCATTCGCAAACGAATACTTGATGTCCATGATTACCGAGTTGTTTCGAAATCAGCCTCGACAGGCTGCGAATGCACGCGAAATGGTAACGTTTGGAGTCCTTGGGATCCTGTACCAGTAGCAGGTTGGCGTGTCTCTCTCGCTTGTCTTCGGTTAAACGCAGAGGCGCGCAGCTTCCGTCGGACCATGTTTACACGTTTACGGACACGTCGTTGAACCTTTTGAACTTTGCCAGCTGATCCAACGTCACGGGAAGAGTAATATCGTCCGTGCGAAGTACCGTAGCGTAGTGTGGGTACGACGTACACCTGTCCCCATGCGTACCAGCAGGGTGCAAACTAGCGACGACGGCCCACAAGAAGCACGCATTGTCCCCGCTCTTCACGTTCACCACCGCTTTTTTCAAGACGACGGCGCACAGTGAGGCTCGAGAGGAAAAAAGTCTTAAAACGGAAGTTGTATTTTTGTGTATTCATCACTGTATCCTGATAGCCGATGGACCAACGTATGTAATGTATATGACAGATATGTCATATTCATGTTAATTGCAAAGAAAAATTGATCTGAAGTTAACCTTTCATATTCTGACGGGAAACGTGTCAATATTCGTACCAGATTGTTGATTTTTTCTGAATTCCTCTAGATATTTTGATTTTTGTACCTCATGTATTTCGAATGTGTATTGTCTCAGCTTATTTGTGACATAAATACTTTTCGAAAACTCTTCGCCGTAATCCCACTATACAAGTTTAAATGAAGCTACCTAGTATTTCAAGTTTTCATTAACCCTTTTAGGTTTATAAAAAAAGCTCCGCCTTCCTCCGGGCTCTAGATATCACTAATTGAAAGTAGATACCATCTACTAACAGCCCTCCAAAAATTGGCTGCGTTTATTTACGACTTTGGCTGTTATTGATACATAATCACAGGAGTGCACTGTGCATGCGATTTCGCAAAAAAACTCGTCACATGGGCATTTCTCGCTATTTTTGCATAGTTTCTATTTTATATTACTTTTTGATAGTGTTAGTTTGTATGTGCAGTAATATTAGCAACATTAAATAAGATAAAACAATAAAATAACAATAAAAATTATGAATAAAGTATTGTTACCAATTGTGTTATTTTCTTTCTCTATTATGTTTTATAATGTTCGAAGCTAATTAATTCATTGTTTATGTAATATTACATACATATTAGTACATAATTATCATATATGGTTTTTGTATACCAAATGTTTACGGGGTTTATTACTATTTCAATTGTTAAAGATGCTTCAATTTTATTGATGTTCCTGTCCATATAACCGTTGGCTATTAACAAATAATATAAAAAAAAAGTATTAAAAAATATTGACAAACACCGAAGTTATGAGATTTTTTCCGCGAATCCTATGTTACGAGCCCCACTGAGCGGCGTGCGGAAGCGGTATGTAGCAACCGGCTCGAAGTGGATTGTGCTTATTTATATTCAATAGAATATTTAGCATAGCCCTTAGGGTCCATCCACTGTCACGATCTTGAAACTCCTCGATTGCCACTAGCGTGGGAGCGACCACGTGCTTCGAATACCACTCGCGCACGCTCGATGTCTCGAATAGTACGCGACTTCGCGTACCGAAACTTTTCATGTCAATATTTTCACCCAACATAAACTCCGCGTTTAAGTTCGCATTCACTGACACGCTCTTATGTTCCGTGATAGCGTCCGTAACGCGCGAGATCACAGTTCGTCGAGCACCCTCTAAAAAATCGACGTGGATCGACATGTCCCACGTTAATGACCGCAACGGTTGAAATACGACCTATAAACGCGGATTCCACGTCCTCCCATACGACTTTGGGCGCCGTCGATCGACCCGAAACTCCAAGCCCCACTCGCGAAAACTTTTCCCGCACGATCGCACGTAATGTTTTTATTCGCGCGATCAGCGACACTAGACGTTGTTAGACCCAGTCTCTGAATTCCGCAACACTGCGTAAAAGCTCGGACATCCGGGACAAAGTCCTGTACGCGTCCATGAACGCTTCCATGTTCACAAATAGTTTATTTCCCAGAGACGCTCGATTTCATCCGACTTCAAGATGCGACTTTTCCAGGTGATGCGCTCATACTCGCAATCTGGATATCGAAAACTTAATGGTAGAAGGACGAGCGTGGAGTTTCGTGGCAAGCTCGTCCGATCATCTAAAAATCGGACTAATTCCCGACCAAAAAACCTAATCACTGGAATTGCTGCTGTATTAGGAATCAGTACTTCCAATAGTTCGATCATTCCGTTCTCGACGTCATGTAGAAGTGTCAACGGTGTACACACGATCGCGGTAATGTACTTCGTATACTTAAGATGCACGTCCTTATCACCAACGATGCAATATAATGTGCACTTGCTCGCAGTACTATATCGCGCGATATGACGTAACAATTGACGATGTTCGCGTGGCAATTGCATAAATCCGCGTTGAAAGATGCTGATCCATGACGTCTCCGATAATGTTGGTACACTTAACGCGTCGCGGATCTTATGTCTCTCAATCGTCAGTGATCCATCGTCCAACTGCAGCAACGTCGATAAATAGTTCACCCTAACATCGTTATCGTCATCGGAAGAAGATGATGCGAGCAATGCTTCTCGCGCGTCCAGTTCAGCGACTATGCACGCTATTTTACTTCGAACACACGTTCGCACTATTTCAACACTACTCATAAGTAATGTCAAACGTTGTTGTTCCGATTCCGATACTCTTCGAATCTTAAAATGCTCGTGGATGAGGCGCAAGTACTTGTCACAAGATTTGAACCATTCGTAGCACTGTTCGTCGGTACGTAGCAGCGGGATCATCCCCCGCAACAATTCGTATGAATTCACGAAAAAGTTCATGTCCCGTGATACTTATGCACGCGTAACGAGTTTCATGATATTCACTGAGCGACTGAAGGATTTAATATACTAAGCGCATACCCTATCCGAGATCCTTATGTCGTCATCGCACAATGTTTACGTTAGATGCAGTTCGAACGTATCTTCGTACGAATTCTTTTCACCCGTACACGCTCCCACGACGCTTGACTTGCAGACCTTCGAAAAGGGTACTTGAGACGTCGCCCTGTTCTCGATCGTGGAAATATTTGGAACTCTACCCCGAATAATTATCGCTGCGTGAACGCAACGGCTAATTTATTGCTTCGGGGCCATTGCGTTTTCTCGAGGGTACTTCTTAGAGGCATGGTCTTGGGAAAAGTCAATGCTTAGATATAAACACACGGCATGGCGCGGTTCGCTCTATGATTTCTCAGAAATTACGTACCACCCTCTTTCTCAGAAATCATCATCGAACGCAATGTCGTGTTTACTCCATGGGCTGCCGCGACGATTGATTTACAATAATTATCACTATATGTATACATCATTGCACGTGCGCTGCATCGGTCTCACGATTCAAATATAAACATACGGCACGAAGCGCGTGCACGTAGGTGTCAAAACGTGTTCAATCCTGTCGCGCCCCATGATTCCTTATCTTTTCTCAGAAATCATGGTCCACCCTCTTCCTCAGAGATCATCATCGAAGACGCGATTTGAATTTCCACGAATCGGTCGCGATCGCGCCTGCGCACCGATACCCGCACGCGTACGGAGATTGCGCGGCGGCGACGCATGCCCAAAGTACCTTAAACATCCAACAGGTGACGCCAATACGAAATGTATGAAAAAAAACCTGGAAAATTTACCAATGCGGACCCAAATATCGACGCGGGCCCAAAGTACCTTAAACATCCAATAGGTGGCGCCAATACGAAATGTATGGAAAAACCTGGAAAATTTACCAAGGCGGGCCCAAATACCGACGCGGACCCAAAGTACCTTAAACATCCAATAGGTGGCGTCAATATGAAATGTATGAAAAATCTGGAAAATTTACCAAGGCGGGCCCAAATATCGACGCGGACCCAAAGTACCTTAAACATCCAATAGGTGGCGCCAATACGAAATGCGCGCAACGCCATTTTGAAATTTTGAAAATCCTCCCCTTCCCCTGTTACGTCATCCCCCCTCATCCACGAACTCGGTCGACGCCATTTTGGAATCCCCCCTCCCCTATGACGTCACCCCCTCACCAACGAACTCGGTACCCCCTCCCCTCCCCACCCCCTCACCCACGAACTCGGTACCCCTCCCCTCCCCACCCCCTCACCCTCGCCGAAGAGCGCGCGATAACCCCCGCCCCGCCTCACCCCTCGAGCACCATGGTCCAGAATCGGCATAGCCTACCTACTGTCATCGGCTTTCCTCAAGCGTCGAAGTTACATTGTAACCCTTAAGCATTCAACTGGACCTCGCCTTCCAAGGCGGCGAGCGATGCCCAGTGTTGTATTCGATATTCCCGCCTTGGGCGCTATGACATTCTTACAGAACTATGTTTCATCATTACGAGGATGTTAAAAATATACTTTCGATTTTATACATTTTGCATATTTTGGATATACGTTGCACATTCTGCATATTTTTCATATTTTTTGCAGATACGGAATTTGTTTACAAATTAGCTTGGTGAACCACGCCGTTCAAATTTAATAGATTCATATGTTAAAAAGTTTAATAGTGTAATAGTTACATATATATTCAAATGTTTAATAATTCAATAGTAGGTACAACGGCTTGATACGTATAATATATAATTATTACAGTACAATCATTAGTATACTACAGTTTGATAAAAGAGGTTAAATATATCCCCCCCGCCCCCCGTTACCTTTTTCAGCATATTTGCATATTCGCGGCATATCATACTTGCATAAACTTCCGCAGGCTAGGTATAAATAAATAAATAGACGAATAATTTTTTAACAAGCAATATAAATAGACACACAATTTAATTTTTTTATTTAATTAATGTAAGAACACGGTAGTAAACCGTTTGAATGAGGATGGGAAATATTTCTGAAAGAGCGTATGAAATCACAAGAAATTAAATAAACTTATTTGCAACGTATATCCAAAATATGCAAAATGTATAAAATCGAAAGTATATTTTTAACATCCTCGTAATGATGAAACATAGTTCTGTAAGGAAATCATAACGCCCAAGGCGGGAATATCGAATACAACACTGGGCATCGCTCGCCGCCTTGGAAGGCGAGGTCCAGTTGGATGCTTAAGGGTTACAATGTAACTTCGACGCTTGAGGAAAGCCGATGACGTCAGGGTCATCGGCGAGGGTTCGAGAGGTTGCGTCGAAAGGACGAGATGCATTCGATTTAAACGACGGTGCACAGCACAGATCGACGAGTCGGGAGTATTTGCTTACAGTTCTGTCAAAGTCCCGCTTGTTTAAGTCATTCCAATAAAAACATGCATTTACATAAACTTCCGCAGTCTATATTATAATTGGGTTAGGTATACATAACCTATCTCCTAACCTATCTGCTCGACGTACAATGTACAGCCATACATTCGGGCCGCCTCAGTTCCTTCGGCCCGCTCGGTTCTTTCGAGCCGCCCGCTTCATTCGGGCCGCTTGAAAAATTCAAGTTACTTGGTTCTATCCGAGCCGCTCGGTTTTTTCAAGCCGCTCGGTTCATTCGGGTACTCGGCTCGGCTCGGAAACCGGATTTCAGCTTGGTTCGGATTTCAAGCTACCCGAATATTCAAGTACTTGAACAGCCCTACTCTGGAGGTGTCGGGGTGTCTTTTGAAGATTTCTCCATGTTAAAAAAAAACTGCAATAGTATTTATCGATTTAAAGGAATTAATAATGAACGTTACTATATCGTTACCTTTTTTCTCACTGTTCGTACAGTGTGGAAAAAATAAACTTTGAAAAAAATGTATAGACACAAAGGCGGAATCGAACTTACGATCGCAGCAACGCTACGCCGACGTCTTAACGAACGCTCCACGGCATATTCTTAAATTCAGGTTCGCTTTTATACTTTATACGAGCACTATGAAATGTTTAATAATTTACATGTAAATATCTCTATTATTAAGGCCCATTGGCTGAAACGCTCGGACACCTATTTACTTATTTTTTACATAGATCCATCGTGCCAAGACTCATCAAAATCGATTTTAGCACATGGTGTCCTCCCCTTGTAAGCCTGACTAGAGAAATCATGCGCTTTATAGATGAAATTATCTGCTCCTAATTAGACGTTTTCAATATTATCGACTTTTTGTTCGAATTAGGTAAATTAATTCGTCCGAGCCCCGCATCTCTAGGGGCGGCTCTAGTTTCTGTGTGCCGCGTGGTCGCGAGATGAAAAATCTGAACATCGTCGGTCGTTCGCGTCACGCCAGCCGAAAACGGTTCGTCAGTAGACAGACTCGTTGCGAAGCGAACATACGGTTCTCCGGATTGTAGTCTGCAATTTTCATAAAGCGTGCTTATAGCATTTTTCACAAAGCGTACTTGACGCAGTTTTTTTTTTTAAATCTTTATAAAGATTTTTGTGCGATCGCGTTGGACGATAATTTAATCTACAACATGCAGCGTGTGCCGGGAAATAAAGTTAATTCGTACGTACACGTGTACAATGATTATTCGTATAGCGAGGATAAACGTTGCAAGGGCATTTACCGGTGCACCTCGCGAACCGCATTTACGTGTAGTGCTACCCTCGTAAAAAGAAAT
Organism: Andrena trimmerana; assembly: GCA_951215215.1. NCBI lineage: Eukaryota > Metazoa > Arthropoda > Insecta > Hymenoptera > Andrenidae > Andrena > Andrena trimmerana. The sequence goes on along the minus strand of OX578059.1, from coordinate 85,492,408 downwards.
GACGAAACTGTGGAAGAAAGAGGAACGCACTGCCATCCACCAAAAACCACAGTGATCGAGGAGAAAGAAATGCGGCAAGATATGATGCGTTTGTGCCGGGAAACGATGATGCAGCCAAAAGAGATATTCGACATGGTATGCCGTCGGTAAGTCACTGTTCTGTATTTAAACATAAATAGAATATTTTGTGGTAAACCTGAGTAAAGGGATTCCATTTTGCATATGCAGGGTGTACAAGAATTACTGGTACAAGTGGAAAGGGAATGACTTTACATAAAAGAATAAATCGGAAATATACATAGAATAACATTATTTAAAATCGCGCTTCATTTTCGGGAAAATTAGCTTTAAATTTCGAACTTCAAATCTGAACACATGTTTTCTGATCGTTGCCTTTATATACTACTAGTCCGCCGACGCATTTCGCTTACCTCGCGTACCCCTCAGACGTTTAAGGTCGGGGGTACACGAGCGTTAAAATGTCCTCTGGCACTATTTTCAAAAAGATAGGATGAAGATTGAAATTTTCGTCGTTGTACGTTACTAACATTGTAACGCGCGCGCCAATCCCCGAGAGTCCTCGGTTATCGGCTCGCCGCTCGACGCAGCGGCTCAATTGAGCGGTCGTGCAGCCGAAAGTTATTCAAGCCTCAAATACTTTATCGAATACAGACGTGAATGAAGAAAAAAATTATCTCCATTGGTCGAGTAAAAATTCGTTTCTCATCGCATGAAAATAATCCGAATTATTCGATTCTAGTAGAGATTATGGTTAAATTTGAGACTCATATATTATTGGATATTTTTCTAGAAATCCTACAGTAGGACAAAAGCTGTCCTACAGAAGCATTAAGCCATCTCTGGATAGAGAAAGAGCCAAACAATGGCCGACTCTACCGCGATCGTTGCATGCGCTTGGTCTCGCGCTATGCGAGTACGCGCCTCTGCAGGACAAGTTTCGCTGCATGATCGACGCTGAAGACGGAAACAGGATAATCCTATTTACGTCGGATGCATTGCTCGATGCGTTGCAGCAATCCTCCGAATTATATATGGATGGCACATTTTCCGTAAGTCGTTAATGTTATTAACATTATAACATAAGTCGTGTTGTACACACATATTTTAAACTATCTACATATATACGCCCGAGGTTGAAAGGTATCGTAGGTTACACGTCAACTCTTACCGATATAAATTCTTCTAAATTTAAGTACCTCAGCACACCGTTTGTGACACTCGCATAATGTGATGTTTGTTACTCTTAGTTGTAGGTAGTCTGTTCTCTGGGTGAGACTCCTGGGCAGCCCTACTGCTGCTGTGTTTCCTCTGTCTTCCAGGGAAAGGTGGGAGGCGAAATAATGACGATAGCGTTTTAGTAAAACTCAACAATTATTCAGTCTTTATTCTGCACCATGTGCTCAATGTCACTCGTCCCGAGGTTCAGTCGGATCTGGTTCCTTTCTTCCCGGCTTCCCCCACCCCGTCGCTCGGAGTGAAGTTGGCTACACGTCCCTACATAGGTTTGTTACGCTATCGCTTGAACGTAGCACCAGAAATGTATATAATCGATGGTTAAATGAGGAGCGAAATTTAAAATCGTTTTGTAGTAAAAGATAGACATACGATAATTAGATTCGAAGCGAACGGCAAATCTAGAAGGTCTTAAGCAAGTATGAAACGGGGGACAAGGAAGAGTTTATTGTCAGGATTCATAAACACGTAAAGCGCGTTGTGCCCTTCGATGCTTTTTCCTTCCACATCTGCGTGCCAAATTTCGTCGAGCGGGCAGCTGCTCGTCTCGTAAAATCATTTAAAACTCTGTCCTCCCTTTCAATAATTGCCGATGTCCTGTTAGGGTAAAAACTCAGCTCGAGGACAGCTGAAAGTCGTAAACCGTGCGCGGGTGACGTCGTCTTGACCCCGAGGGTTGCGCGTACCTACCTGTTAGATATGTATGTACAGTACATAGCCTATGTAAGCTATGTACTCGGAAAGCGTGTCTTGACCACCAGCCGAAAGTGGAGGGAAAACGCGAAGGAAGGGCCAAGGACGGAGAGGTGGCTGAAGGACAACCCTCTGACGAAGCTTCAAGGACATCACCGTCTTGATTGGATGAAGAGATCCGAAGAGGGAGTCGGAAGAACGCGCCAAAATTAGAGGAGTAGGGCGCTCGGAGGCGACAAGCGACGAGTTAATTTGTAAGAAGACACTTCGAACCTGTTAGCAGAACAGTCAACATCCAAATACGAATAAAATCCAAACATAGCTTTTATCCAGAAGTGATTCATTTATACATCGAAATTCCCGCGCAAACGTACTCGCGAGCTGAGTGCTTCAGCGCTCCACGGGCACGGGCCCACGAAGTCCTATAGACATTCCCACTAGAAATACGTAACAGGTTGTTCCGAGAGTGCCATCTATTGCTCAATTATACACTGTTCATGCACGGCATATGGATACGGTAAGATGTACATGAATAATACTACGTTTACTAAAGTTTTGTCATTCATATTTCTTTTGTTTTTGAAAAAATGCATATGGTAGAATTTTCAAACAGATTCGTAATTTTTACATCCCACTCGAAAAATAAAAATATTAACGAATGTATATAATGACAGACACGCCGTTTCATAGTATGCGATAAAACAGTTGAAACGTATTCGGCAGAACATCATTCGTATGAAAACGCATCCCCTGTAACTGTAAACTAATACGGTCGTGAATCCTTTGATTACCACGTACTTTGTAATAAGAAAAGTAAATAACTGAAAATATTGTGTAATACAGGGCATCGTCACGATCTTCGCCCTGTGTGAAGCGCGGACAAGGGCAATGTATCAAGCGTTATGGGGAAAATTATTGGAACTCTGCCCTAGGTTGCGGGAAACAGTGCGTCACACGATGAGCGATTTTGAGCAGGCGACACAGCGGACCCTGCAGGAGACATTCCCAAATAGTGAAATTCACGGCTGCTGGTTCCATTTTAAGCAGGTATTATGCATTCTAACAAAATATACATCATATTCAAGGAAAAAGTGTCAACGTGAAATGTCAAAGGAAAATTTGAAGTCCACTTTTCTTTAGCCATAAACAAACTTTATAACACAAATATTTTGTGCTTGAACATTGTTAGTATTTTATTACATACATAATATCTATTTCATGTTGGCACGCATATATATTGAGGACACTATATATGTTATACATGTCTTTGTTGGCCGTGTTACGTAAGTGGCGCAGTCTAGGTTTAAATCATGCTCCCCGCGATGTGTTAACGATGACGATGAGTTTGCCATTGGCCCCGGCAGATCGTTTTCATGATGGTCTGGTCATAATAGGTGACCTGGCCGACAGCATAGCGGAGGCATATCCTGCCGTTTTATCATTTATTGTCTATGTACGACGAACCTGGGTGTCGCGAGCTCCTTTAGTCAGCGTATATACAAGCCCCCTTCGCACGAACAACTTTGTCGAGGCATTTCATGGTATTGCATGGCAAAAATTAGGCGGCACGCATCCGAACATATGGATTTCTTTATGTAAGTATTATTAATTAACGATTAACCAGATTGAATGTGTCGTCATATTTGTGGATAAGCTCGAATTTTAATTCTTTACAACCGTAGATAAGCTGCGTGACTTAATAAAGGATGAGGAAATAAACTTTTCCCGACTGCAACATGGGATCGTCAGTCGAGAGGGTCGGAGGAGCCAATTTGTCGGCCGAGATAAGGCGATTCTGAAGGCGCAAACTGCCTTAACTACCGGAAGGTGACTGAAATCTTTGTTATAAGACCACGTATTGCTACTTCCAGTCCTATGTTCCAGTATTATCTTTAAATATAAATCCATCCTACTATTATCTTCTCTATTAAATATAAACGAAGTGTGATTTTTCTTTTTAAATTTATAGATTATCACTGCACGATTTCTTGCGAAGCTTCAACCGCTTCCAAGAGGATTATACATTCCAAGAATTGGCCAGAAATGCCGAAGGTGAATCATTCTTTAGTAATACAAGTATCAGTTAATATTACGAAATTTATGTACGTGTGATTTCAACATTCATATATGTTTCAGTCGACGATAATGAGTTTGATCCTCCAACGGCCGACGTCGAAGATCGGTCCCCAGTTAATCAGTCAGGTACGATATGTATATTACGGTATCATTAATTACAGCTAGTAATATATAAAATATTAAACGCTGTCGATTTTTACTTACAATGTACATTTTCTATACGTAAATATTATACAGTTGCTTGTTTTTTTTAAATATAATTCAAATCCGTTGACCATACGTTAAATATTTTACATACATATGCATTTAAACGAATAAGTGATGTGTATGCACGGTGTCTCAGAAGTGATGGTACAGCCGAAACGGGAGTAATTCTACATAAAACGATAAATCGATAATACCAAATAATTTTTTTTTTTAAATCACGCTTCGTTTCTGAGAGAATTGACTTTGAATTTCGACTCGGTTCGCGGTACTAGCAGAGTACGCGGGGATACAAAGAACACTCGTTGTCGGAACCTTGTCTCCATCTACTACTAGTCCGACGCATTCCCCTTACTCCGCATACCTCTCAGACGTATTAACCCGTATTTCAGTGCAAGCACACGACCCTAAAGTTCTAAGTTAATTTTCTTGAAAGCAAGGCTCAATTTCAAAAAATTTTATCCCATGTTTTCAACTTATTTTTTTTACTATCTTCTCGCTTGTATCACCAGTTCTGAGATACCCTGTATTTAGCTGGGATAAATAGAGCAAACGATATGTATTTCTTTTGCTCAGAAGTTGAAAAAATGATAATGAACGTTATCTTAAGAATAAGTGTATGTGCAAATATCCAGGTACTATTATCGGTGTTAGGGCCCTTCTTGCTTTCTAAATTTTTGGGTAGGGGAGGCCGGGGCTAGTTGATACAGGGGCAGGTTGATACAGACGAATTATATCGACACCGTATATATGTAACTCCAACTTGAGCGAGATATGTGAAGATTGTTATTCAATTCTTTCCTACGATCCAGCGTACGTGTGTGTACCTTGATGTTAACAATCGCTTTTTAACTGTTTTCGTTTATATAGAGAAGAAGTAAATAGTTTTGATACATCCAAATTGATCCTCCAAATAACATTTTTTCATTCATTTTATATGTATTTTCTCAAGTTTCCGCTTACTATATATTAAAGCGGAAGGACCAAAGTATATTTTGGCATATTTGTTATTAAGTAATTAATTCAAATAAAAATGAAAAAATTGAAAACTGAAAAACGTATCAACTAGCCCCGGTCTCCCCTACTCAATACCTATATGTGTTTCTATTGCTACATCGCAGCTGGTATATTACCTCTTAAAAGGAACTACTTTGCACATGGTTCAGTTTTTGATTTAGTAAAGAGCGGTACCGGTATAAGATATGCTACAATAGCATTATAAAACAACAAACACGAATTCACACCGAGATGTACTATTTGTTTTCCTTATGAGACGGGAAAGAAACTTCGGGAAAAGGAACTTTAGTAACCACATACCAGCTGCAGCGTATTACTTTGAAACACATACACGATATCACATTCGATCGGATCGACTGATGCAAAAAATTTCTCGATATACCGTGCGTTGATGATCAAATGACTAACAAGGGAAGATCCCGAACCCGAAAATTCAAAAAATTCTGAAACATTGTGGATATATAGGGAATTTCCTCCTGATTACAACGCAATTTTTTTTACTGCCCAAAATCACACTAAGGGGGTGAAATTAACCCCTGAAGATTCGGCCATTTTTTTATTTTATTTTCTAACTCGCAACCTGTAAGAGATAGAAAAGAAATTTCAAGACAAAAGTTATTTATTTTAATTAGATCTATCAAATGGTGAAAGTTTTATCAATTGTTTAAACAACTAGAAAAAAAGTTATACACAAAAATATTAATGTTTTTTAAAATTCGTTGTTTCACGTGAAATCTGAACTGGATGTTTAAATAATTATGAAACAGCTTAATCCATATTTTTTCCCATACCATTTCAAATATGTTCCTCGACAATCGAATAATTTTTGGATGCTCGTCTAACATTTATTAGGAAATAATAAGTGACTTGGGACAGTATCCATTTTCTTTTTCTTATAAACCAATGTTGTTACACCATTTCTTCGAATGGTACAATGCTCGCTGCAACTACTACAATGCTGTACAATCAAGAAAAACGATGTGTTTAAGAAAGGAGGGGCTATCATTAAATATGATTTTCTCAATTTTTCGAAAACGGTATCGAATTTTTGAAAACTTTCAACGGTACTACAACGCGGTACACAACTAGTACAAATTAGTACAACAATGATTTTTTAATTTTTCACAAAATGGGGGCTAACTTCACACACATGAACTCTTGTTGTAAAAAAGCGAAATCTACTGGATTTTCAAAATTATTTGGTTTCTCAACAGTTGGTATATCCATTCCTATACCATGCGTAAGCGAATACATCGAAATACGTTACTGATAAAAGTTATTCTCATTATCAATGCTCCACAGAACAATAGACATGAAATAACACTTTGATGGGAAACAAATATAGGTATACATATAAATTATCTTACTTTCTTACTACGTGTCACGTGATAGGTTTGCCAGGTGGCGCTTTACGTTGTGTACGAATAATTATCGCTCTCCGTTATTTCCTTAATTTCTCGGGCAATCCGCTTTTTCGTGGGTGTCTATTTACTTCATCTCATAGTTAAAGTGCTCGTGATTGTTGGTCATAACCCGCTGTGCCGGCTTCTTGTCGCTGTTGCTGTATATTTCTGGGAAGAATATTACTAATTCTAGGAATTCGTGGTCGTCGACTCACCGTCTACAGCCGTTGAGGTTTTGACAGTTCTGTTTACATACAACACTCAGTCAACCTCACTAGGTCAGTCGGCCAGTGCTCGTGATATATAGGTATCAGGTGCCATCTAGTCTCGGCATAACAAAGTGCTAATTACACGCTAATTACTACCTTATCGACGGCGTAGCGCCATGCCTACCTGTATGCAATGTGCGAAATTCTTGCCAAAGTCTGGTCTATGTTCTGGTTGTGGACTAAACAACAATCTTAATTTGAACAACCCAACAACCGGATCATCAGGCTCCGTCACTCAGCCTACTACCAATTACTCGGCTTGTACATCGTATACCCCGGACGATTTGACTAACATAAACTTCACTTTATCTGACATTCGGGCTCAACTTCACAGTCTCAGTGACATAAAACAGAGTCTCTCCAAGCTTGACGATATTACCTCGACGCTGAGTGAATGCATGGAGCGTGTCGAAAATTTGCAGCGGTCATTTTATGCCGTTTCTCGACGTGTTGACGGTCTATCCACGGCTCAACAGCTACTTACGTCGCGATGTGATGACCTTGAACGAAAATTTGCTACGTGCGTTAACACCCCTCGATCTTCTGCAACGGATGCTGCGCCAAAAGGGATGATCTCTTCTATATCGCGACGTCTTCAACGACTTGAAGAAGTAAACTGGCACCATGAACTTGCCGTCACGGGACTTCCGGACTTCCCTAATACCGATACAATGGAAGTTATCTCCTCTATTGCTACTGCCATCAGTGTTCCCTTTGCTAATGCTGATGTTGCAGCAGCTACCTGTATCGATAGTAAGAAGTCTAAAAGCAAAACGCTGATTGTGCGCTTTACATCTGCCATCATTCGCGACTCATGGTTAAACAAGAAGAGAACCAAAAAGGATCTGAAAGCTATAGAAGTCTTTCCAAACTGGCCAGAAACTATGATATATATTAACGAAAGATCATCGGCAGAGGAGCGCCGTATTTTCATGGAGGCAAAACAATTTGCCAAAATCCATAACTTCAAATACGTCTGGATGAGAAGAGGCATCACATACGTTCGCAAGGACAGTACTTCAAAAGCTACTCGGTTTTTCCTCCCTCAAGCTCCTCAAGTTGGAAACGAGCCTCCCAGTCCAGCTGGGTCGTCTGCTGGAACGTCTGTGCCAACTTCCTCAGTGTCGCGTGTTTCTCTCAGCACCGTTAACTGACTACCGCTCGACGATTTACATCAGCCTCGTTCAACTGGCAGTCCGCAACATACCCCGTCCAAGGCTCCAGTTACTCGGACCGTCTTGGTTAGTGCTGGATCACCTACATCTTCGGACTATGCCTCTACTAGGGCTCCACATCCATTCTTCACTCCCGACTCTGCCATTTCAAGATCTGCTGCTTTCTCCTCGACCTCATCTAACTCGTCGTCTTTGTATCTTACCGCGAATGAATCGGGTTCTGACTCCAGCGTAATAAATAATACGGTAGAAATTAATCCCAAGCTTTTCTCAGTTGCTCACATAAATATCAGGTCACTCGTTGCGCACTTTACCGATATAATTGATTTACTTTCTAGTCTTAATTTTGATGTTCTAACCGTAAGTGAAACATGGCTCTCCGATGCTATACCTTCGTCCTCGCTCACTATTCCTGGCTACACCTTCTTTCGGTCTGATCGGAAATCATGTCTTAAACAACGTGGCGGGGGTGTTGCTGTTTATGTTAAACGCGAAATTTGCTGTGCACCAATCAATAACAATAATGTTGTATACGATTTATCGGAAACTGATCCGTTGCTTGATTTCGTTGGCCTGCATATTACAATTAACACTAAGCGCCTTGCATTATTCACTGTCTACCGACCGCCTACTTGCTCTTTGTCTGCTATCGACTCCTTGCTTGATTACTTACTCTATGTATATAACTTCTCTGACTATATCATCTGCATGGGCGATTTTAATATTAATGTCAGCTCATCCGATTCTTCTGGTTTCGACTCAATTAACTTATTTATGTCGCTTTTATCTCTGAATCAGATCATCAACCTACCTACACGGGTGACTAACACCTCTTCCTCCTTAATTGATCTTATTATGATTAGCAACAATCTACCGGTTAATTCTAGCGGTGTCTATGACATGAGCCACGCAAGCGATCATTCTCTTGTCTATGCCATTTTAGATATGGTCAAACCACGTACCGCTGTTCGCTTTGTGCTACGCCGAAACCTCCGCGATATGTCTTTGGATGCTTTTAATGCTGCCGCTGCTATGATCGATTGGTCGTCTATATACGAAGTCAGCTCTATTGATGACAAAGTAAAAATATTCTACTCCCTTATACTTACACTTTTTGATCACTTTGCTCCCATTGAGCGTGTGCGTGTAACGCGACCGACCGCTCCATGGCTAACTTCTAATTTACGTAAACTCATGCGCATGCGTAATCAGGCGAGCTTGAAATTTCGTAGAACTGCTAATCCTTTACACTGGCGCCGTTATAAGCAACTCCGTAATCTCTGTACCGCAACTCTTAGAGCCGAAAAACGGGCTCTTTTCAATCATCTTTCTTCCTCTTCCAAATCTCCTAAACAATTCTGGAAACTCATCACACATGCAGGCTATTATCGTCCTCGGCGCGATCCCAACTCTTTTCTCCCTTTCCCTGATCCTAATTCCATCAATAATCACTTCATCGATTCCATTCCGGATACTTATATCTCGTCTGAAACAACTAATAGTTTCCTGAATAATGCTCACATACATCCTCCTTCACACTTCTCTTTCTCCCCTTTTACACCCGCTGACCTTTATTCTGTCCTCAAATATATTAAACTCACCTCCTCAAATCCGTTCGACTTATCCGGCCAACTTCTTTTATACTGCATTCCCTCCTGCCTCGATCCCCTAATTCATATATTTAATCACTCCATCTCCTCTGGCACCTATCCGTCCATGTGGAAGAACAATATTGTCGTACCCATCCCCAAAACTCCCGGAGCTTCAACCCTTAATTCTCTTCGCCCAATCTCTCAACCACCCTTCCTCTCAAAACTCCTAGAGAAGTTATGTTATGCACAGTTTTCCCAATTCATTTCGTCTGTTCATGCTCTACCCGACCTCCAATCTGGTTTCAGACGTGGGTACAGTACGACCACCGCTCTACTCTTCATCACTGACTCCATTTTACGTGCTATGGACTCCCGTAACATTGCTCTCATTACATCTCTTGATTTCTCCAAAGCGTTCGACACTGTCGATCATAACCTGCTGATCGCTAAATTGAAATTTTTTGGGCTGTCTCCTTTATCACTTTCTTGGTTTCGCTCCTACCTGATTGGACGCACTCAGCAGGTTATGATAAACCGTGATGGGCCAAAATTCTCTTCCTCGCGAGCGGTGAGATGCGGAGTTCCACAAGGTTCTGTGTTAGGTCCACTACTTTTTAATATCTTCGTTGCCGATCTACTTCGCCTTACTACGACGAATATATCATGCATGTACGCTGATGACATGCAGATTATCTCCACATTTTCGCCAAATAACATCAACGAGGCCGTTAATAATTTGGAATTCGACCTGGCCAAAATATCTGATTGGGCGGTTCGACACGGGCTAAGACTTAACCCTTCTAAATCATCCATTCTTGTGCTCGGCTCTTCTTTCCTTCTCCGTGCTCTTCCTCCCATTACAGTTACGATCGACTCCATACAGCTGCATCCTGCCACTTCCCTTCGGAATTTGGGAATCACACTCGATTCTACTCTCACTTTCGAAAACCATGTCTCTACTGTATGTCGTCAAGCTTACAACCGTCTTCGTCTTTTATATCCCTCCCGCCATATACTTTCCACTACTCAAAAACTCCTCCTTTCACAATCCTTGGTTATATCATTGTTTGACTACTGTGACGTCTTATATAGTCCTTTTCTCACCTCTCGTCTTACCTCTTTGATACAACGTGTCCAGAACTCTTGTCTACGTTTCTCCTATTGTGTTCGTAAGTTTGATCACATCTCTCCGCTTTTCGTAAAATCCTCCTGGTTACGTATGTCACAAAGATGGAAACTCCACTTATGCTGTCTCGTGTTTAAAATACTCACCTCTAGTTGTCCGACATATCTATATAACATCCTTCGTACAAACCTTTCCTTTCATTCCTCCACTGCTGTTTCAACCCGTTCACAATCACATCTCTCTATTCCTTTACACTCTACATCCAAATTTGAATCCTCTTTCTCATATATAGCGGCGCATTATTACAACTCCCTTCCTGCTTCTGTCCGACAGCTTGATTCTTTTCCTGCCTTTAAAGAGGCAGCCCGGCTTCATATCCTCCAGCACTTTTAGTGTGGGCTGTCTTGTTATGTCTTCACCTCCCTCTATAGCCCATTTTATGCCTTTCCCGCGTGTTACCATCTATTTGTTCTTTGGTGTCTAAAATTTTTATCTTCTATTATATCTACTACTATTTAGTTTTAAGGAAATTTAGAATTAGTATGCATAGTATTAAGAAATTTTTAGTTTATATTATGGTTAGGCTTATTAACAGTTTATACTGCGGCCTCGCCTTTACCCTAATCTGTACCATATATTTCTTTCTCTGTCACGTCAAAGGGTAATAAAGTTGAAATAAATTTCCAAATAAATGTTAGAAGAACGTTGCTCGTCGTGCAGCTTCATGGGGAACACCACTGTGACGGTTCGAAAAGTAAGCCATTTTTAAGAATTTTTTACAGGAATAATTTTCAACTTTCATAGAAAATTTGTATTAGCTATCTTTAGTACACTGTCTTAAGAGACTATACAAAAAAAAAATAGAAATACATCCATCAATTTTAATTTACTAATTAATCTTCTAGACCTCCCACGCGAGCTGATCGAATGTGTAACTATGGAACAGCAGGTCTGAAATCACATTTCATTTTTTTTTATAAACTACATGAGTGTAGTTTCCGATGTACGTACGGATTCTGTGATTGCAAACAAATTTTTGAAATGTGCTCGACAAACTGTCCATCCTATTCGCGGATTTTCGAAACGTTTCTACTAAAGCACACCGCTTTTTACAAAAATAATTTGTTAAAGAAATCGGTAAGTACAATGAAAACTACACTAATGTAGTTTATAAAAAAAAAAATGAAATTTGATTTCGGACCTGCTGTCCTATAGTTACACCTTCGACCAGCTTACCGGGGGGGGGGGGGGTCTAAAAGATTAATTAATATATTAAAATTTATATATAAAATATATAGGTAATGCAATTTTTTAACGCAAACAGTAAATTATTCCAGAAAAAAATTCTTAAAAATGACTTACTTTTCCGGCCAGCATAATGCTGCTCCCCCTTAAGGTATGTTACAGTTACAATGGGATCCAATAGTTATTCGATTGTCGAGGAGCATATTTCCGCAATACAATAAAAATTGAACTTGTATGGGAAAAAATATGGATTATGCTTGTTCGAAGAAATCTGCATTCTTACGCCATCTCCCAGGTCCACCGTTAATTAGGCAATGGTAACGGCCCGCTGACTCATGTGGAGCGTCGATCACGGCCCCTTCCATCGCCTTGCGATCGATGGAAGGGGGACTGCTATTCCTTCCGGGAAATAGATCGCAATTCCTGGAAGATCACTCTCTCTGTTCGCGACTCGGCTACAGTACCCACGGTTACTTAAATACTCTACGCGCTTCTCTTGCTGGCGCTTTTAACTCTAAACAATTACTCAGCTGCCTAGTAATTGCTGTAGAGCTTGCTGCTTGGCTTGTACTCCTGCTTGAATGCCAAGTTCTTCCTAAATTAGTTGTGGTTTACATTTAAGACATATCATAGTGTAAATAGTTGTTTAATACGAGTGACTTTGTACATAATTATAACTGTAAAGAATATACGTTTTCGTGCTCCTCTAATCAGTTTAAATTAAGTGCTGTGCTACGTTAATTGTGAACTAGTTTTCCTTGCGCCGATCCATTATACTTTATAACATGCTGTTTCATAATTATTTAAACATTCAGTTCAGATTTCACGTGAAACAACGAATTTGAGAAAACATTATTACTATTATTGTTTATAACTTTCTTTTTCTAATTGTTTAAACAATTGATAAAACTTTTACCATTTGATAGATCTAATTAAAAGCAGTAACTTTTGTCCTGAAATTTCTGTTCTATCTCTTACAGATCGCGAGTTAGAAAATGAAATCGTAAAATAGTCGAATCTTCAGGGGTTAATTTTACCCCCTTCGTGTGATTTTGGGCAGCAAAAAAAATTGCGTTGTAATCAAGAGAAAATTCTCCACATATTCATAAAGTTTCAGAATTTTTTTAATTTTCAGGTTGGGAATCTTCCCTTGTAAGCAAAGGAAGAGAGCCGAGTACTTCAAAACCCCTGTGCTGTCACGTTAGCCTTCTTCTCATCAACGCGCAGTATATATGTAGGCATTGTCGTTTTATGTATTTCATGCATACTGTAAGCTTTTCTCAATTCCGGTATTCTATATGCAGATGTAAATCCTGCACCGGCAGAAGAAGCACGCTCTCCTATAAGCGGTGAAGAAGCACCAGCTGCCCAGCCACTGCGAAGAGGTCGACGAAGATGTCGCGGTCGTGCGTGGGTTTCACCCGATGGTGAAAACCAATCGGCAGCCCGTGCGGCAGAGCCCGATCTCAACAGTCGAGGTTGGTATGAAAGTGTTTCATACAGGCAATTAGCAACAATAGATTCCGGCTTATTTGAGATGTATTGATAAACACGTTACGGGTATTTGTAAAGTATCACGTATCTTTTTCGCCTGCCAGCACATTTTACATCAGTTCGGCAAGTGCAAAATGCATATCGCGATACAATTAAAAAGATTGTTATTACATTTTAAACTTACCACAATTAGGTGAAGCGTCCGAAGGAATGACTACGGTCCTTCGCGGCCGTGGCGATAGCGACGGCGGTGTTGCTGCCGATCATCCGACCAGCGCCGATGAGATGCCCAGCACCTCGACCGGCGTTATGGAAAGTACGTAATTGATAATTGCAATTATCGTTGATTGTATTGCACCTTATTCCTGATGCAGTTGGAAGTACATAAGACATGCACAGAATCTCACTTGTCTACCTGAAGCAGAATGATAATTATACCATTTTAAAGGCTACGAACATGAGGAGAATTTGAATAATTACATTTTGTCATTAATATAAACGCGTGCGTCGTAAAATTTAATTGGCGTATTTCCCACCAAAATTGTTTACCATGCATGTCATGTTACACCTTCTAAATGAAATATTAGTGGAAATAAGAATACGTTGTCAAAAATGAGCTCCCTCTGCCCGTCGCATCATCTCTCTCACAAGCTGCCGACAACTTTAGAAATCTTCTTTTGGGGACATTCCGTGCAAACTCGGACAGTTATCGGAGTAAGTTTTCGTAGATTGCTGAAATTTGAATATATTGTAGTCTTTAGTGATATTTAAACGTACCTCAAAGGATTTCTCAAAATTTTGAAAAATGTCGATTTTACAGCTGTTTGACGTTAAGTGCTATCTTCTTTTCAATACATTATAGCTATCGAAGCAGTAAACGGATGGAGGAGAGCTTTACGGTGCTTAAAGAGAAGACATTGAAGTTTTAAGAAAAAATTATTTCAGTTTAAAAAAAATTTGAAACATTTTTGTGCAATTATTTTAAACAAATGCAGGTTTTTTACATCGGGCGCGAATTTAAAAATCTGAAGAAAAAAAGTAGAATATAGTTCTATCCCTCCCCTTGATGGACAAATTTTCAAAAATATGGACATTTTAAAATTGGCCCTGTAAAAATTGCTGAATGTTGACGCTGCGTCGATGCCCACCGGCTCGACTGGTCGGGCCGTACGGTACTCGCAGCGGCCAAGCGGCTATACCTGATATTCTTAAACATGATTCTCGAAAATGGTTAAGTATTTGAAAAAAAAATGAAGGGGGAAAACTCTTACTGTTTTTTATATCCAACATAATACGGCATCTCAATTTTTGGTGTTAGCAATATTTTCCTTGAAACGAGGGTGACTTTCAGGTTTTTAAACTCAATGCTATATATTTGATTACCCAATATGAAAGCGACTGTCAAGACAAATTCAACCATATGGTATACTATGACCTTCAAGGCCACACAAGGTTAGGAATGAAGTAAATATTTTGAACTGTCTATCTAGTCGATGGAGTTTCTTTCTTTCATTCCTAACCTTGTGTGGCCTTGAAGGTCAAGGTATACCAAGTGGTTGAATTTGTCTTGACAGTCGCTTTCATATTGGGTAATCAAATATATAGCATTGAATTTAAAAACCTGAAAGTCACCCTCGTTTCAAGGAAAATATTGCGAACACCAAAACTTGAGATACCGTATTATGTTGGATATAAAACTGTGACGTCCCACTATTTTTCGCACGTTCCTATTTAATAATACACCAGTAAACCTCAGAATCACTCCACCAAAGTCCCTCAAATTCAATTATTACCCCTTTTCCCCAATCGCTGATCACCTCGATGATGTACCTTAGCGGTCCCCATCTCGAGATGGTCAGTACGAAACCTCCTTCACTTATTCGCCCAACGAGGCACGAATTCCCTCCTCAAAACTAAATCGAAACAAGTCCCTCGCCCCACAATCTTCTTAAACCGAGACCACGTCTCACTCCTTCTCTAAGACCCTCCGAGTCCAAGCCACTTTAACCCCTTTCCTATAAAGCACCCAAAATCCCTTCGACGAGTTGAATATCTCCAAATACCGTTCATAAAAACCCAAGAAGCCTAACTGCGAAGAATACCTGGCGTACGTGCCGTAAATGTATTCTAATAATAGAATATTATAGAAAAACCCCGGAAGTCCTTCTACGCATAATTCGTAAATTGTGTCAAGGTCCTTACCGCATACAACCCCCGCAAGGACCGCGCGTAAATCATATAAATACGAAGGATCGAGAGGCCAGAGCTCTCTTCTTCGACAGTAATTACTGTGCAAGTATCTCTTTTATAAATATACAAAGTGTAAATTCAGTGCTCTACGGCAAATACTGTAAGCATTTATTATTATTTATTATTGTGCATATCGCCTCCATACCATATACCATTTATGTATTATTTCATTTATCTATGCTTATTGCAATAACATTTATGTATTATTTCATTTATCTATGCTTATTGCAATAACATTTCCGTATAATTTCATTTATCTATGCTTATTGCAATCATACATATTTTGTATTACTAATACTATTACTTTTATATAATCTTATTAACGTTTATTTTGATTATATATATATTTGTCTTATAACCACATATTATTCTATGATTTATATCGTACCTCATGTCCATACATACATATAAATGTTACAATCATATTATAAATATTATATGTGAATGCTAAAACCCCACGCATAATAACCGCTCTAACAAAGTTAATAAACCGCTTTGTTTTAAATCACGCTTCAACTTATTTGTGTTCAACCACTGGTACGAAACATCTAAAATCCAAATACACGAGTTAGTGAAACAGCTGATTCCGATTCGCGAGCTCGGGAGCAGTGACTGTGTTTACAAACATATCTTTGCATAGCCTGTGTATAGCTGCACGTCCAAACGTGCTTCTCAGAAATATTACGAGTAACTTTTTGTGCCTATGCAGCAGTAAATCCAATTAGGCAAAACCAAAATAAAGTGCTAACGGGTGTTACCCCAAATCATAACAATCTAACCATTCCCTGGTCGTTCAGTGCTACGAATCTGGTATTCGCGCCTAAAATCCTACTCTCCGCAGTGCCACGAATCTGGCATTCGCGCCTGTATTCCTAAGAACGTTCGGTGCTACGAATCTGGTATTCGTGCCCGAATCCTACTCTCCGCAGTGCCACGAATCTGGCATTCGCGCCTGTATTCCTAAGAACGTTCGGTGCTACGAATCTGGTATTCGTGCCTGAATCCTACTCTCCGCAGTGCCACGAATCTGGCATTCGCGCCTGTATTCCTAAAAACGTTCGGTGCTACGAATCTGGTATTCGTGCCTGAATTCCTACCTTCCGCAGTGTCACGAATCTGGCATTCGCGCCTGCATACCCTCAGACGTTCCGTGCACGAATCCTGCATTCGAGCCAGAATTTCTATCTTCCGCAGAGCCACGAATCTGGCATTCGCGCCTGCGTTCCCTCAAGTATTACCCCATCTATGCCACAGCCCTAAAGACCTCACCCGGGACGTGACAAAACACAGTAAGAGTTTTCCTCCTTCAGTTTTTTTTCAAATACATAACCATTTTCGAGAATCGTGTTTTAGAATATCAGGTATAGCCGCTTGGCCGGTGCGCATCGACGCAGCGTCAACTTTCGGCAATTTTTACAGGGCCAATTTTAAAATGTCCGTATTTTTGAAAAATTTTCCTTCAAGGGGAAGGATAGAACTATATTCTACTTTTTTCAGATTTTTAAAATCGCGCCCGATGTTAAAAACCTGCATTTTGTTTAAAATAATTGCACAAAAATGGTTCACATTTTTTTTTTAAACTGAAATAATTTTTCTTAAAACTTCAATGTCTTCTGTATAAGCACCGTAAAGCTCATCTCCATCCGTTTACTACTTCCATAGCTATAATGTATTGAAATAAAGTTAGGACTTCACTTCAAACAGCTGTAAAATCGACATTTATCAAAAATTTGAAAAATCCTTTGAGGTACGTATAAATACCACTAAAGACTACAACATATTCAAATTTCAGCAATCTACGAAAACTTATTCCGAAATCTGTCCGAGTTCGCATGGAATGTCCCTTTGTTCATCTTTTTATGCTGTACTTGTACAGACAAATTCCTTCGAAGGCGTACCTTTCGCTTTATATTTACTAGCTTCCCCAATTTTTTCGATTTCAATTCAAATTTATTACTTACCATTTGTTTCGCAGATGACGGCAATCGACCAGACCGTGGCGGTGCGTGCTGTGTGTGCCTTTGTGCACGGGCGACACACATATTCATACCATGCGGGCATTTATGCGTATGTGCAGAATGCCTGCCAAAATTAAAGCGAAAAAAGTGTCCCGTTTGCCGTGCGGGCTACGACATGGTCGTAAAAACCATTTTAACGTAATTTGAGGTATACTGTTTACAATACCTTCTCATGCGTATGTCAAAAACTGAATAGTTACCATAATATGGTATAACATCGTTGCAGGAACAAACTGAAAACCGGGGAGGATATTCAATTCTAGTGGAATAGGCCTACTGGGGACACCACTTAAAAAAAAAACGCATCGACGATAGTACCTCTAGGGTGATGTGGAAATCTATTTTATTCAAGTGTAATACACACTGTCCCTTCTACACGTCCCAGAACTTCAAGCGCCTTCCGTCACCGTGAGCAGGGTACATTCGTGACCACTCAGCCATCGCTTTAGGCTAGTTATACATGTACAGTGGCGGGCGAAAGAAAGTTTACAACTTTCAAAATCGCATAACTTTTTTAGAATTGGTCCAAACGACATGAGTTTTCTTTTTAGAAGCTAAAAGGATTAGTTTGCTAAGTGATGTGTTTCGTCGTTTTGAAAAAAAAATTCAATTGGCCGGAATAGCGATAAAAATAGTAAAGGTTGTTTTTTAAACTTTTTTTGCGAGCCTGTAATGAAAATTCAAAAAACCCGTTTGTAGATTGAAGTAAGTTGTATACGTGTCTAAAATTCCATCAAAAACAGTTAACGTTGCTCTGAGCTACAATCCTTCAAATATCGCAGAATAAGGTCGAAAATCGCTGATTTCGGGAATTTCCGCGATTCTCGACCTTATTCTGCGATCTTTAAAAGTTTGTAGCTCAGACCAACGTTAACCGATTTTGATGAAATTTTAGACACGTATACAACTTACTTCAATCTACAAACAGGTTTTTTGAATTTTCATTACAGTCTCACAAAAAAAAGGTTAAAAAACAACCTTTTACTATTTTTGTTGCTTTTCCGACCAATTGCATTTTTTTTTTCAAAACGACGAAACACGTCACTCAGCAAACTAATCCTTCTGGCTTCTCAAAGAAAACTCATGTCGTTTGGACCAATCTAAAAAAGTTATGCGATTTTGAAAATTGTAAACTTTCTTTCGTCCGCCACAGCAGCAACAATATTAATATTAAACTGCTGCTTCAGAGCAAAAATGTACGCGCGCCGAATTTTAAATATACTGCAGGCTTAATTGCATACCGCGCCATCTTGCTTCTACTGTACGAAATCTTATCGTGTAGCAAAGTGAATATACGCCAAATTATAACTACAATTAATTAAAATATTTTATGTGTTCCAAATTGTATGTGTCCTAAATCGCATGTGTCCTAAATTGTATGTGTCCTAAATCGTATGTGTCCTAAATCGCTTGTGTCCTACATTGTATGTGCACTATAAATCGCATGTGTTCCAAATTTTATCTGCATTATCTTCTGTGTACTATCTTGTGTTCGAAACCTTGTTGTGCGCTATCCTGATGTGCACTAAAAGAAATGTGCGTTAAACTGCATGTGTCCTAAATTGAATGTGTCCTAAATTGTATGTGCACTATAAATCGCATGTGTTCTGAATCGCATGTGTCCTAAATTGTATGTGTCCAAAGTCGCATGTGTCCTAAATTATATGTGCACTACTAATCGCATGTGTCCTAAATTGTATGTGTCCAAAATCGCATGTGTCCTAAATTGTATGTGTCCAAAATCGCATGTGTCCTAAATTGTATGTGCACTATAAATCGCATGTGTTCTAAATTGTATGTGCACTATTTTCTGTGTACTCTCTTGTGTGTAAAATCTTGCTGTGCGTTAAACTGCATGTGTCCTAAATTGCATGTGTCTTAAATCGCATGTGTCATAAATTGAATGTGTCCTAAATCGCATGTGTCCTAAATGGTATGTGTCCAAAATCGCATGTGTCCTAAATTGTATGTGTCCAAAATCGCATGTGTCCTAAATTGTATGTGCACTATAAATCGCATGTGTTCTAAATTGTATGTGCACTATTTTCTGTGTACTCTCTTGTGTGTAAAATCTTGCTGTGCGTTAAACTGCATGTGTCCTAAATTGCATGTGTCTTAAATCGCATGTGTCATAAATTGAATGTGTCCTAAATCGCATGTGTCCTAAATGGTATGTGTCCTAAATCGCATGTGTCCTAAATTGTATGTGCACTGTAAATTTCGTGTGCTCTAAGTTGCATGTGCACTGTTTGCTGTGCACTATTCTGATGCGTCCTACATTGCATGTGTGGTTTTGTACTGTGTCATTTTGATATGGAGCCAAACATACTGCTAATTTTTCTTTTGGGCTAATTGCTTCCAAAGTCGTGTTCTTCTTTCTGAGAGAATTTTCAATTTTTCCCAAAAGAAAATTGTAACTATATTCCAACATTCTAAAATATTGACAAAACTTTTCTTCGTCGTCTTTTTGTAGAGTGTCCAATATTCTCCTTCAACTTTTCTTCTTCTCAAGCACTTGTGCACACCAAAACGGCGGCATCTTTTTTTACAACTTCGTCTGCATCTAATAGTATAACTATTACAGCCAAATCTCGCATACTTAAGGGGGTAGACACGGCACGTGACCTGGCCGATTTGGTCGGTCGGTATTACAGCAGATTTTTTCTGCACAGAAATGGTAATACCCATAGATACGCGGCTGCCTGTGCACGCGAGAGGGAGCTGTTTGCTATTTCCATATTTTATTTTGAATGTGGAAAGAAATTGTCAGCTGTTGCGTTGAAGTTGTAAAAATTTAAACAGAAAGTCTGCTGGTACTGGAAACGTAGAAAATTCATTGTACATTTACTTGAAATGTGCTTATGCTAGAATATTCTACGTTGGCAGTAAGGAATTATAAGTGAAAAGGAAAAATACACGAGAGCATGTCCCCAGAAAATGAAGTTTGTTAGGATAGACATTTTTTAATTAGCAAAACACTGAAACAGAACATGAAATACACATCCTATGCAGAAAGCAGTTATGAACAAACATATATAAAATTGTGTTTGATGTTGAATCCAACGCGTGATTATTATGTGGTCCCTCCTCGAAGTGACAGAAAATATAACCTATGTATATGCTATAAGACAATAAATATTTAGCGGCTATTTCGTTGTATTACGCTACATTTGTGAACTTTTCATCATCCTTCCGAAACATTATTATTACGCCGCAAGAGTATCTTTAGGAAATCGGGTATAGCATATAGGTTATATTTTCTGTCACTTGGAGGACCGGATTTTCTGTCCTCAAAGTGACAGAAAATATAACCTATATGCTAGACCCGATTTCCTAAAGATACTGTTGCGACGTAATAATAATGTTTCGGAAGGATGATAAAAAGTTCACAAATGTAGCGCAAAAGAACGAAATAGCCGCTCAACATTTATTGTCATATAGCGTATACATAGGTTATTTTTTCTGTCACTTCGAGAAGGGGACCATAGACATATATAGACGGCGGAGCGTAAGCTGAGGGGGGTGGCAAGGTTCGCGGTAAGGGGAGCGATACGAGTAAATCGGTTAACGCTGTGGTTATGCATGCCGAATGCATCCGAAGCTAACCGACGTGCCTGTATCTGAACCTATGCCTTTACCCCTCCAAGCCTTCCTTCCCCACGCTGATAGTCCCATCTTCTGATCCGTCTATATATGTCTATGGAGGGGGCCACGTAATAATCACGCGCATCCAGCCTGCGCATTTTTTTTATGACAAAAGTATTTAGATCGGACTATTTTTAACGAAACGGGCTTTCAATTCTGCAAACAAATTTTTCACGTAATTTCCTTAATTATGGTTTGAGTTGTATCATTTTTGGGGCCAATTTGATTGAGAAAGTATAAGGAATCGATTGACGCCACGATCGCAAAGATCTGATTAGAAATTGCAAAACTTCAGATTCATCAGTGCTTAGTGCGCAACATTGTATGGCCCCGCTGGTTTCAAGCGTCGAAGCCGACGAAACTCAGCGAGGCACATGTGTAAAATAACATATTTGCAGTTTTATAATTGAAGATGTGAACGTTACAGGACTGTCTTTATATATGGCTCTCACAAACAAAATCGCCTGACTTGTTAGACATGAAACCGGGCATACAAATGGTTGCGCATATCGCCGAAAGCATCAGAAAGAATATGTACAGTCTTCCAATGTTTCAATTGTTGAGAAGCCTTTGGGCTGAGTTTATCGGGAAAGACCTACCCACCCCACTGTTTTGCTTTCTCGTTGCGAGCGTGGACCTTCAGGTCCTAGTAGACCGCCCGTTGACAGCCGAGAACAATAAAACCGACGAGCTAGATAAAATACCCAGTACAGAAAAATAAAATGTTCGTGTTTTTTATAAGTATTGATGAAAGTATTACCGATGAATTTTTTAGGATATCCCGATGAAAATGATATCAAACATGGAGCAATTCGATCAATTTTTATTGAACGTAGAGTGTGTTCTAATCATGTATTCATAAGAAAAAATAGACTGAATTGCTTCGTGTCTTGACTCACCAACAATCCAGGAATGGTAACACTCTCATCAAGGTGTAATGAGAAATTTTGAACATTTCGTATTCAGTACTGGATGACTCAAGTCGCCGTCGACCGAGGGTGTGCTATTTCACTCGCACTCGGTTCACATCGTTTGGTCACCTTGTCAAGCGGTTCGAGCGAGGGCCCTGATAGGGGTGAATTTATTTGGGAAACAAAAGTCGCGTCATTCATGACACCTACTCGCGAACAGATATACATATGTACGAGAAGAAACAATGCAATTGCCCGATGACTTGAAGCAACATTTCAATAGGTAAATGCATGAAACTCTGGGATCAGGAATTCCGAACCCAGTGGGGCATATGTAAGAACTGGCGAAATTCAACAATACTTCGTCGTCTAAATTTTACAATTAAAGTATTTATTTGACGTGAATATAAAGTTTATTAGCAAAGTCTTTCTCGATTTGAGTTCTGTAGAAGGCTGATTTTCCTTCGCCATGGAAAGTCCTCTCTTGTCCTTCTCGCTGGCAATCATGCGACTCGCTGAGTTTCGTGGGCTTCGGCGCTCGAAACCAGCGGGGCCATACAATGTTGCGCGCTAAGCAGTGACAAATCTGCAGTTCTGCATTTCTAATCAGATTTTTGCGAAAGTGACGTCAGTCGATTCCTCATGTTTTCTCGATCAAATTGGCCCCAAAAATGATATAATTCGGACCAAAATTAAGGAAATTACGTGAAAAATTTGTTTGTAGAAATAAAAGCCCGTTTTGTTAAAAATAGTCCGATTTAAATTATTTTCTGCAAATATAACCGGGAGAATGCCAAGAATCCAATGGTGTCACTTTCATATTGATACGATGAAAAATAAACAAATTCTGTTTCTTTATAATCGATGACACATCGCCGAGCACGGCGATCTCGCGCGGCTCGGGACACAAAGGTTCTCGTCGGTTATTCGAACTTCTAAGATCGTATTCAGATTTATTGGCCGGTGAGTTTTGTAACTTGGGGTGTGCGGGTACCCGATTTTTCGGGCTCGGGTCGGGCCGGCAACTTTCGGGCGGGATCGGGCGGGATCCCGATACTTTCGTATTGCTCGAGATCCCGACAGTTTCGGGACCCCGAGACTCGATTCAGGCTACAAGCATAGCCGCCATGAGCGGCCAATTTGATTTCAGGTCGGCTCGGCAAAACTCGGACGCGGTCGGACGATATCGTTACCAGTAATAGATTAAAATTATTACCTGAGAACATAGAAAAATTATGTTTCTTACACGTTAATTTGAAATAATAAAATATTCGCCTCCTGTATATTGTTGTTATTATGAAACATCTAGGAAATATTCCTTTTTGTATGCTTATAGTTCGTACGTTTTCTATTTTAAATCTGAACCTATCCGGAAAAAGATAATACCCTATATATTCCCTTTACATAAAATACTAAGTATGAAGTATATGTATTTTATTCAGATTTTAAAATATTGTCGATATAAAAATAGTCTTCTTCCCAAGTTCTGAACATGGTATTTATTTAAGTACGTATATGGACGTATTCAGTATTCACAGACTATTTGGTAGCAATGAAAATACATATATATGTAAATAAATAATAAGATACAAATTATGATTCAACAGGAGACAGAAAGTAAAAACTTATCACTCTGGTATCGATATAAATGATATACATAATTCTTTCCGTCTCGGTCCCCTCGTAATAGCTGGCTTTCGACCCGATCGCGTCCGAGTTTTGCCAAGCCGACCTAAAATCAAATTGCCCGCTCATGGCGGTCATGCTTGTAGCCCGAATCGAGTCTCGGGATCCTGAAACCGTCTGGATCTCGAGGAATACGAAAGTATCGGGACCCCGCCCGATCCCGCTCGAAATTTTCCGACCCGTTCCGAGGGCCGAGAATCCGAGCCGCGGGACGATCCGCACACTCCTATTCGTAACGCGTGTTCTCTCGTCATCGCAGAACACGAGTGAGCCAGAAGTGGTGGGGATAGCGCCAAGCTTCTGTCATGTATAGGCCAAACCGAGCGTAGAAATACACGCATCAGAATAGGTGTACCTGAGGCCTTAGCTCCTAAAAAATTCAGGGAGCTTTATTGGTCAGAACATTGATTCTTTCTCGATAGCTTCATCTCGTATTGGTCTACGTATAACTTCGTGACGCACACAACTACATATGTACTACGCTGACAATAAGAATAAATAACAGCCACACGGCTACGTTCAGACAGGGCCGAGCAGCATTCCCGTTACCCCCCCACACACTTCGGTGGCTAGGGAACTCCAACTGACAAATCCACGATCGTCAGATGGTGATGGCTGATTTCTCCTTGACCGCTGTTCACGAAAACGAATCGACCGGCCAATATATTTGAATACGACCTTAGGATAAAGATATAATGAAAGATGAAAAATTATTCGAAGCCAAAGATGAAAGGCCTTCGAATAAACAAAGGAAACTAATAAATACCCGAAGCTAAATAGAATTTTAGATTTAGGGTACACACACCATCCCCCCAAACCTCGTGTCGATCGGCCACTGGGGCCATTCGGAAGTATATTCTTTTAATTAAATAATGCCCATCTCTGCATAGGAGCGTAAAGAATTACAAAAAAAATCAAGGAGTCAACTGTTGACCGATTTGGAGACTTTTCCTTGTTATATGTTATATACAACAGTCAGAATAATAATAATAAAAGCAATAATTGCAAATAATTGCTGTAACTTCCACATTCTGAAAATATGATATCAGTAAATCACTACTTCCAGTGTTATTAAAAAATTCCAATCTCTTTTTTTATTTGAAATAATGTGGGCATATAATTATAAAATATATTCGGCAGCGGTGATGTATGTGTTACGGTAAAACCGTTAATTTAGTAAATGCAGACAATTCCCAGCAGTTCCTAGTCAATGTATGCCTAAAATGCATATAACCTAACCTACAATCGTCCGAAAATGCATGCATTGACTGCATCACGCTTTTACTGTGGCTCGTGTATCCAACTAACGCTTCAGTTTTGCTATGATTCCACGTTGACAGTCCTCCCGAGTAGGCGCCATCTCGTGTCCACTAGCTAAACTAAATTTGTCACGTGACTTGCTCTGTATTATCGCCAATATGGCGGAACTCGTATTTGGGAATGCAATCACGAGAATACATTGTTTGTCCTTATATGAGCAGATTTTGAGCTGGGTGAGGTCTCGTTCGAAAGAGGAAGGTTCAGTGCAGCGCGCTCTGGTCCTCGTTTGAGTCACAAAACTCTTTTAGTGACCTAAAAATACTTGGATTCATGCGGGTGTATTTTGTCGAATTTTGCTCTACTTTGAACACTCATATTATTAGATATCAACACAAGCTCGTCGAACCATGACCAGAGCGCGCTGCACTGAACCTTTCTCTTTCGAATGAGACCTCACCCAGCCCAAAATTCGCTCATATAAGGACAAACAATGTATTCTACTAAACCCATGTTTCGGGCCAGATTGTGTCGGTATACAGCGCGCTGCATTACCCGTGTCTACCCCCTTAAATCTGAAAACATTTTTCCTATTTGTGCTATTGTAACGTCCCACGGGGACTCGAACCGATAATTACCGACCGTCGATAAAGTAGAACTGTACTACATTACCGCAGAGCCAACCTATGTTACCGCGCACAAGCATTGTATATACTTTAAGATATAAATTATAATCTAAGCAAATATTAGAGAAGCAAATATTATAGAAATGTTAAGAATAATTAATTAGACATACTGCCAAAAGAGCAACACATAATAATATGTATTAAGCGAGGAAAATACAAAATAACGAAAACAGACATACTGCGCATGCGCCAGCCCGCCAATTTTCTAGTATAAAAAGAGGCGTGCGCAGCACCGAGCGCGCTCATTCGAATACAAACGACGTCCCTGCGACCAACGAATGCTAGTTCCTAGAGGCAGCTTACGTACTATCCAGCAGAATTTCAGCACGCTCCGGAAACGGTAGCGACTGGTTCTCAGTGTACAAAGGTACTGTGTGCTCCTTTTTGGATCTTTCATTCAAGGTCGAGAACTTTGTCTTCACGGAGGTTTCAAGCGTTGCTCCTATTAGTAGGTAGCAGCTTAACTTCTTAGCGAAGGCAAGGTCTACGGAACACTAGAATTCAAACCCTGCCACGAGTGTCGGGAATCGCTCCGGAAACGGCAGCGGCCGCCCTCACAGCAGAAGCATAAAATACGAACTCTGTCAAAAGTCTCGGGAATCGCTCCGGCAACGGCAGCGGCCGAGCTTACTACAGAAGCTACATACTTATATTCACATATTACTATATATTAGCGCAATTAGCATAGATAAAAAACATAAAAAAAACCCAAAAACATAAAAAACACATATATAATCGTAGTCGTAAGCAATATTATAATCATTACCAGAGTTAAGTGTTATTTTTGAATAAAGACATTGTTAAGTTTAAGTTGGATTTTACTCCTTAACTCTGACAACGAACCCCCACCTATCCTATACTCGAGGGGACGCCGCTCTCCTCTCGAGAACCTGAAGCGTGCCAGTAGTCCCCGGACAACCGGACGTTACAGGTTGGATTATTTTTGGTGACAGCGGTGGGATATCTCGTTGAGAAGGAAACTTTCGCTAGTAGAAATCACTCCAAAAGTGAGTATTTTTCTTAGAAATTTTTCTCTATCCTACAGAGACTTAAAACATTACAATGCCTGAGACAATTGGAGAAAGAATGGCTAACTTAGCAATCAATACGGAGACTCAAAGAACTCCAGAAAATATAAACGATCCAGAAACTTTAGAAACTCCAGATAATGAAAATCCTCAAATTAATATGAATACAGCTACGAATGTATATCCTCATCTACCACACATTAGCCTACGCGACACAGCAGACACAGTCCCTTCTTTTAATGGTAGAAATATACCGTTACATCAATTTATCAAAAGTTGTCGACACGCACGACGCATGGTAAACCCAAACGCAGAGTATGGATTAGTTCAACTCATTAAAAATAAACTTTACGGACAAGCCTCACGTGTAATTTTAAGCGGAGAATATAACACAATCAGCGACCTCATATCTGTACTAAGCTCGCGTTTTGCTCCATTACACACTTCAATCCAATTATACGGCGAACTATCAAAAATCGCACAATTTCCGAACGAAACAACAATAGATTATAGCAGCCGCGTATCTAATTTACTTCTACAAATTAGACATTGTAACACAATAGAAGTACCAGGGCACGAACCTCAATTTAATATTAACGCGGAACAAAATGCTGTTAAAGCCTTTCTAACGGGTTTAAAGATCGAAATATACAATAGAATACGTGAATGCGCCTACACCAGTCTTGATCGCGCTATCAATAATGCTATTAAAGCAGAAGCGGAATATAACGAATATCAAACAAGAACGAGACTAGCAACAGGAATAACACAGAATAATCAATGCACAAACTGCCTCGGATATGGCCATGACGTCACCAACTGCAGTAGTCAGCAAGTTTCACGCGCCGACTGGCGACAAAAAACATGTCAATATTGCAAGAAAATAGGACACACAATACAAGAATGTAGGAATCTTAATAAAATCCAAAGCGATACATTCTGTGACTTCTGCCGACGGCCAGGTCACATGACACAAGATTGTAGGAACCGAAGTTACACCAACAGAATATTGCAATCAATCCAACGAATATTGCAGCAACTGCCGAAGACCAGGCCACACGACGCAAGATTGTAGGAGCCAAGCTAACAGAGCCCCTCAATCCAACGAATATTGCAGCAACTGCCGAAGAACAGGTCACACGACGCAAGATTGTAGAAACCAAAGTTACACAAATAGAGTTTCTCAACCTAACACATATTGTGATTATTGTCGAAGACCGGGTCACACAATACAAGAATGTAGAAGTCAGGCCTACGCAAATATATCCTGCGAATACTGCAAATTTAGAGGCCACACAATAGAACAATGTAGGAAAAAGATGTATTTTGACAAAAAAGAAAAGGAAGCAGCACAACCCCGTATGGTACGTAGACAGGCCATACTCAGACTTAAAACGGAGCAAATAAGGAAACCACCTAGCATCCTTCTTTCTGACATAGGATTTAGCGGAGGACAAACAACATTGATGATAGACACTGGATCAGACCTTAATGTTATCAAAAGATGTGCTGTTTCTCCCGACATTCCAATCTTCACGGACATTCTCTTCGACCTCAATGGCATTACGGATGGATTACTCAGCACTATAGGATACATCAAAATAGGAACCTTAAATACAGAAATTATCCTCCACGTCGTAGAAGACCTCCCTCTCAGACAAGACGGAATATTAGGAACTGATTTCTTCCAAACCAATGGAGCAACTATCGATTATATGCATTCAGCAATAACTATTGGAACAGAAACTATTTCATTTATTGATCCAGAGATGGTCACAATACCAGCCAGAACAAGAAGTCAAATATATGTTCGAGTTCTTAATACACAATCCGACACAGGATATATTCCAGAAATTAAAATTCATCCTAACATACATATGGGAAATGCAATAGTATCGAATACTAATGGCGTAGCATATCTTTTCGCAATAAATACATCCACACAAGATATCAAAATTCCTGTACCATCAGTCGAATTGGAACCATTCATAGAGGCACCTATAGAAGAAGAGCCATCAGATAAATACACTAAAACTAATAGAACTCACCAGTTACTACAACAATTGCGATTGGAACACTTAAACCAAGAAGAACGAGCCAGTATAGAAGAATTAATTAAAGAACACGCGGATAGATTTTATTTATCAGGAGAAAAATTAGAAGCAACAAATAAAGCTCACCATAAAATTATAACAGAAAATGACGTCCCTGTTTTTACAAAACAATATCGGTACCCTCAAACATACAAAGAAGAAGTAAAGAACCAAACTAAGGAATTACTAGAAAAAGGAATAATACAACCCTCATCATCTCCTTATAACTCGCCCATATGGATAGTACCCAAAAAAGGAACAAAGAAACCTAGAATAGTAATTGACTTCAGAAAATTAAATGGGAAAACAATTGGAGACGCTTATCCTTTACCGAATATAACTGACATACTAGATCAGTTGGGAAGCGCAAAATACTTCTCTGTATTTGATCTCGCATCTGGATTCCATCAAATTCCCATGCATCCGGACGATCGCCATAAAACAGCCTTCTCTACAATATACGGGCACTATGAATTTAACAGAATGCCGTTTGGACTCAAAAATGCACCAGCCACCTTCCAAAGGCTTATGGACCAAGTCTTAACCGGGCTTCAAGGAATAGAACTCTTCGTATATTTGGATGACATCGTTATATATGCCAGCTCACTTAAGGAACATGCGACTAAATTCAAACGATTAATGAATAGATTAAGAGACGCAGATCTTCACCTTCAACCAGATAAGTGTGAATTTTTGAAGAAAGAAGTTACATATTTAGGACACATAATAGGAGAAGAAGGAGTCAAGCCAGATCCACGAAAAATAGTAGCAGTTAAGGAATTTCCAACCCCCACAACAGTAAAAAACGTCAAACAGTTCTTAGGACTGAGCGGATATTATAGAAGATTTATAAAGGATTTTTCAAAAATTGCAAGACCACTCTCTAATCTTACTAAAAAGGGTTATCAATTTGAATGGACACATAAACAACAAAAAGCATTCGAAATTCTGCGAGAAGCTCTCTGCAAGGAACCTATTCTACAATTTCCGGATTTTGAGAAGATATTTAACATAACGACAGACGCCTCAGGTATTGCTGTAGGTGCAGTTCTTAGTCAGGGAGAAATAGGAAAAGATTTACCTATAGCTTACGCATCTCGTGTTCTAAACGATGCAGAAACACGTTATTCACCAACAGAAAGAGAACTTTTAGCAATTATATACGCAGTATTCCATTTTCGACCTTATATCTATGGCAGAAAATTCTATCTCATAACAGATCATAAACCTTTAGAATGGCTACAAAATCTCTCTGATCCGACATCACGATTAATGCGATGGAAAATTAAACTTGCGGAATATGATTATAAAATTTTGTACAAACCCGGAAAATACAATACAAACGCGGATGCTTTATCTAGAAACCCAATAGCATTACCGTTAAACGCGAAACGAGCACATTCAGACACTAACTCCCACGAAAACAAAAAACAGAAACAATTTCATCAGGCTAATACGCGACAAAGAGAAACAACCGCTTCAAACTCGGGAAATCCAGCTCCGTATAAACAGCCTAGAATTAGTTCATCAGATTCCAGTTCCTCATATGACGAGAGTGATTCGATAGGAACTAAACGTCAAAAATTAAAACGAAAAATAAAAAGAAATACTTCCTCATCTCAACCAGAAGTTAAAAAACAAAACGTCGAAACACATACACACCCTCAAATCACAGTACCTGTAGAAGTACATGCACCCCCTCAAATCACAGTACCTGTAGAAGTACATGCACCTCCTCAAATCTCGATACCCATAGAAATACATGAGACCTCTCAAGTAACAATACAAGACAACATACAAACAATAAAAAAACCTAACATCAAGAAACCTCAAGAGGACCTAATAGAAGAAATAGATGAAACAACCATAGTACCAAAACACAACTATAAAGACCCTCCCAAAATCAATGCAGAAACAAGCACAGATAAAAGCACTCACCATACACCTAAAAAGAAGAAACAAAAATTAAATTCAAGTACAGACACGGGTCCCATAACTCCCATACAAATAAAAAAAGGGAAAATACTTACACCTCCTTCACTATCCCCTCCACCATTATTATCTCCACCCCCATATCTCCCACCACTAACTCCCCCACCGTTAAATCTCCCACCACTATCTCTCCCACCGTTATCTCTTCCACCCACACCATCAAACAGACCAAGAATAGTGTCAGATATCCCTGTCAAAAAACAAAACATTGAAGTAGAGGATCACTTATGGATGGGAAAAGGATACATAATAACATTTATAAACACAGACGGCAAACCAATAGGACCAGCAGGAGAAAAATTATATAAAGAAAAAAATATAAAAACTCACAAGATTCCATCCCCATTAAGAGTTGGAGAATCAGTAAAAATAAGAGAAGGAAAACATACAATCCTTGGACTGATCACAACAAATTACCCAACCGAAGGAAATTTATATAACTCATTGAAGACACTCCACACATACCTTGTATCTGAAAAAGCCACAAAAGTATACATATCAGCAGAAGAAAATAAAATCTCACTCAGTCAACTACGAAATTTAATAGAAATAATATTCGTACAAGAAGACATCAAATTCATCTTCTGTAAAGGCACTCTTATAACCCCTTCCATACAAGATAGACAACAAATCATCCAGGAGAATCACCAAGCACCTATAGGAGGACACAAAGGGATTACAAAAACGTATCATCGAATAAGAAGCAAATACTATTGGAAAAACATGAAATACGAGATAACACAATTCATTAAAACTTGCTTAGAATGCCAAAAAACTAAATTAGTAAGAGTAAAAAATAAAGAGCCTATGATACTAACAGACACACCATTGGATGCTTTTGACAAAATTTCTATGGACATAGTAGGACCACTACCTTTTACAAATAAAAAAAATAGCTATATACTTACTATTCAAGACAACTTAACCAAATATTCTCTTGCAATACCATTAGTGAATATAACTTCAAAAGACATAGCTAAAGCATTTACAGAACACTTTATCTGCAAATTTGGAAGTCCTGAGGCTGTTCTTACTGATCAAGGGCCAAATTTCATGAGTTCCCTTATGAAGAAATTAGCTAGAACATTCCACATCAAGCAATATCGAACCACTGCATACCATCCTCAGTCTAATGGATCACTAGAAAGAAGTCATCATGTCCTTATTGAATATCTACGACACTACGTATCGAACGAAAAACAATGGGATCAATGGTTACCTCAAGCAATGTTTTCATATAATACAAGCACCCATGAAGGCACGAAATTCACACCTCACGAACTCGTCTACGGTAGAAAAGCACGTCTTCCTTCAAGTCTTCCACCAACAGACAATATTAAAACATATCCAGACTATGTCGACGAATTAATACATAAATTACACCACATCCGACAAATGGCGCGAAATAACTTAGAAGAATCGAAAAACCGACAGAAACACTATTATGACCGGAAGATTCAACCTCAAACATATCAAGAAGGAGATTGGGTTTGGCTACTAAATCCAAGGCGCGAAAAATTGGAACCGGAATATAGCGGACCCTACAAGATCACTGAAGTTTTGGAGAACAGCAACCTGAAAATAGTAATAAACCCTAAACAAATGAAAGTCGTCCATATGAATCGGGTAAAGAAGGCACATTTGCCATAAGAAGTTGCAACCCTGCAGAGGAAGCCTATATAAGGAGTAGCAGACAAAGCAACCTTCTATTCGTGAATAACAGCAACATGGCAACCTGCCTAAAAAAAACATACGACCCTCAAATATTTAATTATAAATATGGAATTATTTGTGTCCAGTGCACACAAAAAGTAAACATACTGGACGAGCAAGAACTGGAAAACCATCTATGGTCACCTAATAACTTAATAAGGTGGCGAAGGTGCTACCTCTGTCACCGTATCTTATACGTAGGCAGACCGGCACGACAGTGCGACAAGTGCCGCCTTCAACAATAATTATCATTTCTTTTATTTACACCGTACAATTACACACCACACACACAAACACAATGTATTTAACACTTACACCTAGCATATAAGTTTTTTTTATATATAATTCCTTACACCACACTTTACAATTACACACTACATACACGAACAGAATGTAATAAACACTAACACATTTTATCAATAAACATATATTTTTTTCTCTAAAAAACGAAATATATAATTAACCTAAAAAGAAAGTAACCTATAAAGTAGCATAAGAGAACATAGTTGCATAAACTATAAAGTTGCATACAGAATTTTTTTTTTTTAAAATCAGCCAGAGTGCGCCACTATAAGAGACCTCAACGTTGTATTCAAACTCGCGCTTGCGCTATAACCGTCTTCATTAGCAGCCAAAATGCCGAAGCGCTCAGGCAATAGGCACAATAAAGTGAAAAAAAATAAGATAGAATTAAACGAAATATTCAGGGAGATGATTCCTATTCCTCCCCTAATAAGACCGATTCCATCATCACCACCAAAAATGGTAACGTACCTATTAAAGTCACCTTCCATTCGAATCATCACAAACAAAAATTCCAAATACCAGACGCCATCTCATACTCCGCCAACCACACCACCTGATACCCTACCGACCACGCCAGAATTCCCGACTACCCCGGATTTTAAAAGGACCCCGGAGATCACCATCCCGAAAGCCCCGGACTTTGAGTTTAAAATCCCGGAGGTACCCCCACCAAGATGGCCAGCCCTCATAAAGATCGACATTCCGGACCCAGACTGGCAAGCATATAAAGCATTACCGAAGGCAGATCCACGTCAAAAGATATGGAGAACACTCCAATTGTTTGGAACAGGGGCAGCCACCCCATATTCACCCTCACGAGAAACATAAATGAATAAAAAGCCACCTATATATATAAATAAGTCTTTCATTCCATTCCGCACCTCATACAAATCTCTCGAAGACGAGAGATCCCCCAGGGGGGGGAGGTGTAACGTCCCACGGGGACTCGAACCGATAATTACCGACCGTCGATAAAGTAGAACTGTACTACATTACCGCAGAGCCAACCTATGTTACCGCGCACAAGCATTGTATATACTTTAAGATATAAATTATAATCTAAGCAAATATTAGAGAAGCAAATATTATAGAAATGTTAAGAATAATTAATTAGACATACTGCCAAAAGAGCAACACATAATAATATGTATTAAGCGAGGAAAATACAAAATAACGAAAACAGACATACTGCGCATGCGCCAGCCCGCCAATTTTCTAGTATAAAAAGAGGCGTGCGCAGCACCGAGCGCGCTCATTCGAATACAAACGACGTCCCTGCGACCAACGAATGCTAGTTCCTAGAGGCAGCTTACGTACTATCCAGCAGAATTTCAGCACGCTCCGGAAACGGTAGCGACTGGTTCTCAGTGTACAAAGGTACTGGGTGCTCCTTTTTGGATCTTTCATTCAAGGTCGAGAACATTGTCTTCACGGAGGTTTCAAGCGTTGCTCCTATTAGTAGGTAGCAGCTTAACTTCTTAGCGAAGGCAAGGTCTACGGAACACTAGAATTCAAACCCTGCCACGAGTGTCGGGAATCGCTCCGGAAACGGCAGCGGCCGCCCTCACAGCAGAAGCATAAAATACGAACTCTGTCAAAAGTCTCGGGAATCGCTCCGGCAACGGCAGCGGCCGAGCTTACTACAGAAGCTACATACTTATATTCACATATTACTATATATTAGCGCAATTAGCATAGATAAAAAACATAAAAAAAACCCAAAAACATAAAAAACACATATATAATCGTAGTCGTAAGCAATATTATAATCATTACCAGAGTTAAGTGTTATTTTTGAATAAAGACATTGTTAAGTTTAAGTTGGATTTTACTCCTTAACTCTGACAACGAACCCCCACCTATCCTATACTCGAGGGGACGCCGCTCTCCTCTCGAGAACCTGAAGCGTGCCAGTAGTCCCCGGACAACCGGACGTTACACTATTACGTACATTTACGAAACGCTTTCTGTTAACTGACTGATCGGTACCACCGATCGACGAACGTATAATATAAACACTCGCGTTTGTGTCGTAACGGAGCCGATGCGGAACCGTTCCGTGCCGGATACGGATAATATAAATCGACCTAATCCCGAGAGTCGACGAACGAAGAACGAAACATGTGTTAGTTTCGTTTTGGCTGAAGGTGTACGTGTAACGCGTAGTATACGTATATTATGGTTGACGAAAAATTTCTTGGAGAACAAGGAGAAGAAGAAGAAGAATCTTACCGTTTTCGACAGATCCATGAGACGATATTACGATATCTCTGTCATGCGTGGACCGATTTTATTGAAATTGGTCTTATTCGAAAGCTTATATGCGGTTTACATGAGAAAAATGCCATTAAATAGAGAAAATATTGCAGGCGTGATGTGATATTAATGAAATAAGTTTCAGGTTAGGTTGGAATAGCTATGCTTCGAGTAAAGATACACGGCAGCGACAGGCATATACAAGGTGTCTTTTCTTTCATGTACTTGGCGTCGAGACGCTACCGCGTCTCTAGATTCTCGCACGGCGCCAACTGTCAACGCGAGTGCCAAAACTGCTAAATAGCGCATTATACGCGGCTGTTGACTGTTGGTGGCGCGCGAGATTTATATATATCGTCGTATCTTCTACAATTATTTATTAATCAGTGTGAAAATTTGTAAAAATCTTCCTTGTATATTAAGGAAAAACTTTGTCGCTGAAAGTTATATGTACCTCAAAATTGCCTCGGTACTTTTTAACGGCGAACGTTGAAAAACATGGGTTATGTCCAGTATTACTTTTTAATTTAATATTATTATATTTTTTACCATAAGGGTTTTGTGCATACAGTTTACGGCTTCGCTAGAGTTTTCTGGATTGTACGTTTCAAGTCTCATAACGATCCGTTAATATTTACTCAAATTATCGCAGTTTATGTTAAAAAAGATAATTACAATGGTCAAAGAAATTTTTTTTGTTTATAATTTTTATCTCGAATCCTAATGATTCGATAAAAAAAACTGTAAATAGAAAAAATGAGTGCCGCGATGAGCTCTAAACACTATATTTTTTAAAATTCAGTTCAACAAAATTTAATTTTCCAATTTTTCTTAGCATTTGGACAATAATTTTTCGTATTTTCGAGCGCTAGTCCTCTTATTGCATCCGGGCCCTCATTATTCAACCATATGGTATACTATAACTTTCAAGGCCACGCAAGATTAGGAATGAAAGACATAAATAGTTTCATATTGTAGCACGCAAGGCTCAGCCAGTCGAGCCGGTGCTGGGCGACGCAGCGTCAAATTCGATTCATTTTCATGCGACCAATTTTAAAGTGTCCTTATTTTTTTCAAATGCGTAAATAGTGCCTTGCTAGTATAAAATTGCATTTGTTTAAAACAATTACAGCATAAATGGTCTAGACTTTGTTTTTTTTAAGTGATGTAGGATTTCTCCTGTTGTTGTTCCAATTCTTGGACGAATGGGACGCGGAGCTAGAGGTCTTATAAAGAATTGAGGACCCGTTGATATTAAAATAAATCCGATTTAATATAAGTAGGTCAAAATGGTTGAAACAGATGTAATATACAGGGTGTTTCTCTACCTGTGGTCAATACTCTAAGGGGTAATTATACCGGCAAAAATAAGATGAAAATCAAGAGTGACGAAATTGCGGTAAACGCTTCGTTTTCGAGAAAATTGACTTTGAATTTCACCTAAATACGCGTGCATCGTTGGCGCTTGAGGGGCACGCGGAGGCGAGCGGAACGCGTCAGCTGTCCGTAGGACGTTCACCCTGTAGAATAAGAAAAGGATCCGCAAGCACGCGACAGTCCTGCTGGACGACCGATACGCGCAACCCCTCGCCACGCCTTCGTTCGTCTCACGCCACGCGACAATGTCGGCGCACTTTTCGGTTGTTTTCCTGACGCGTCACCCGCTACGCCTCGACCAGCGCTCATCGGCATCTCACAGTGATATAATTTTTATTAGGTATTCTTACTTCCCCAGTGTAAGCACCCAAAAGCTCATTCTTATCTGTCTCTTAGTTCAACAATTATAATTTAATGAAAAAAGTCAATATTTACAATTTTGAAAATTTTGAAAAAATCCTTTGAAATACATATCACCATACATATTATATATAGTTTCACAATGTTTGAGAGTCAATTAGTTCACCCCAGCGCCGCACCCAAGCCTGGCGCAACACCTACTGGGCAGCAGGCGCACGGCTGATCGACGATCGATCTTCGATCGATACTCACAGTCAGGAGTTGAGCCAATCACCGCTCACCACGTCTTCTAGATCAGCCAATCAACATTCCTCACGTCCTCTCTATGAACCAATCAGCGTTCACTTCATCACCGTTGGATTCTCGACCCTTTTTGAAAGGGACGCGTACCATTTTTGCTCATTCTCTTTGTTCACATTGCGTAGAGTAGAGACGTGTTCTTCGCTTTCTCGTTCTCTAACCTTGTGTGCTTTATCTCATTGCAAAACGCTCTTGTGCTCATCACTCAAATCTTTTGCTCACGGTGTTTCGTTTATAACAATCAGGGCACGTTGTGCATCGAAGATATTGTCGGGGGCTCATTGTACTCAAGCACGTGCCGCGTGTGGTAAAAAGTGTACTGGTTGTTATCAAGAGGGCTCAAGGCTCATTAAGTGACTATTTATCACGTCACCGCTCAAGTGCGGTACATTTTAATAAACTGACCATCGAGTTTAAACGAAGATCGTCACTTGCACCTTTCCCACCGTCCTAACCTCACTTTACCAGTGTGCTCAACCACTACTTTCGTAAACACACAAAAATCCCAAATGTTACTCCGAAAAGTGTCCGATTTCGCGTGGAATGACCCTGCTTGAAAGTTGAGAATACTGTAGAGAGAGAGTTGGTAATAATATAACTGAAATGGTACAACATTGTATGCGACAGACAGAACCACATAGGTATCTAATAAGTTATAACCTGAAGGAATACAAATACAGTATTATCTCCGTATGTACTCGCTGGCCGGGACCGGCGTGGAACCCGTATCGCGAACAGAGCCCTAATTTCGAGTGTTCGTTTCTCGCTTCTTTCTGGCCGAAGGGGGGAGCGAGATGGAACGCTTCGTGCGCGCGGCGGGCGTGCGCGACAGGCGCGAGCGCTCAGATGGAATCGTGACTGCTCGACGCATGCGCGCGACGGTCAGATAGTCAGGCACGGCACCAGTCTTTTTTGCGATCTAGGCGAGCTGACCAAATTCCCCAATTTATTATAATACATTTAATTGAGCTTCTTCATATCCTTACTCTTAATTCTTACTCGTAGTTTAAAACCGTTGCAGTACAATTTGTAATATTTCATTTAAAAATTTATTTTCAGCAATGCCAACAATGAAAAGACCATTTTGCGCCACTTGTCAACCTTACGCCCTAGCAGTTGCCTGATTTAGCAGAATAACGTCATAAATAATCTCAAATGAATGTATTATTATAATAAATAGCGCAACTTGCCAACTTCGCCTAGGGTGCAAAAAAGACTTGAGCCGAGCCTGCGTCAACATTTTGCAAAGCGGTTCCCGTGCTCACTGTAAGTGCTTGCGACCATCGCGCACGCCCGTCGCACACGCAAAGGACGGAGTGTCACGGCGCCCGAAAGACGGAACGAGACAAAACATCAACACGTCGTCTGTCTCGTACCGTCCTGGCTCGCTTTCTGTGGCTCTCGCTCGCTTTCGTTCCATCTCGCCTTTGCCTTCGCCAGACAAGAGTGAGACAGAAGTGGTGGGGATAGCGACAAACCCGTACCGTATGCACCAAACCAACATTTTGTCCTTTTGCGCTTTCAGACATTAGTTTTCGAGATATTATAAAAACCTTTTAGTATTTCGGTAGACTTATTCCGAAATAACGCATTCCACTTTCCAAATTGTTCTGGATATTAGTATTGGACGGGGCTAGATCAACGCGGGGGCGCGCCTCCCGCTTGCAGTCGCGTAAATTGTGGTAGCGAGCCGATGAGAGTTTACAGATTTAAACCAGAAACACTATTATACAGGATAGATACCTGTAACTCTATTGATAGACAATACTTTAGGGGGTGATTCTATGGGCCAAAATAAGGCGAAAATACATATAGAATTCAGTTTTTTTAATATCGCGCTTCGTTTTCGAGAAAATTAGCTTTGAATTTCAGCTAAATACGTGTGCCATTTAGCCACCTGAGGGGCACGCGGAGGTAAGGCGGGCAGGATGGATCCCCGTTCAGCGGCCTGTAGACGGTCGATATTATTGTGCAATATTGAATATTCAATAATATTCAATAAATATTCAATAATAGTCTACAGGCTATTTTAGGACTACGGGTATGCAGTTCAAAAAAATAATTTGTAAAAAAGTTAACAATGGGGCCATTCGTAATTATATCCCAAATCATTATCACATTGTGTCTCTTAAAATTCAACGAGGGACTGCAGGGTGGTACTTCGCTTTATGGAACGTTGTAAAATAACGAAGAAACAAAGCGTCTAACAAACACGTGTCGTGTGCCTTTCGTGAAGTAAACCCTACTTGACCTTGCCGGTAACAGAAATTAGACCCACTCCATTGTTTGAAACATTTTCTGAAAACAGTTTTTCGAACTGTTCACAATTGTGTAAGGAAGTCATAACGCCCAATACGGGAATATTGAAAACAGCACTGGGTATCGCTCGCCGTCTTGGAAGGCGAGGCCCAGGAGGATGCATAACGCTATACAATCAGTGGTGCCAGGTTCGGGACGGGAGCGCTCGAGAATTTCCCCCACCTCGCATGCACACTACGCCGTAGCTGCGGGTCCGCGAGCTCGGCGCATGCACACACGCAGCTCCGGCCTAGTGTGCATGCGAGGTGGGGGAAATTCTCGAGCGCTCCCGTCAGGGTCATCGACGAGCGTTTGAGAGCGTAGTACGCATCGGAAGTCAGAGCCATTGCTTACAAATCAGAGTTGGACGTTATTCAAATAAAATACCGAATAAATTTTTTCGAATAATAAGTTATTCAAGAATAACGAATAAAAGTTTATTCGAATAAGAATTTATTGGAATAAATCGTCGAATAAAAGATAGCCGCTAAACAGGCAATCTGCTAACATATTAATTAAAAACTAGAGGTTTCTTAGAATGCAGAAAGCGAATATGAACTCTGTTTTGTAGAGAAAAATTATTTTAGCTCCTAACATCATCGTTTTTGGAGATAGAATTAATTTAATTATGTATAAACATTATGTAGACTTGCAAATATTTGCCACTATAACTTTTGAATATGTACTCTATAAAGCAAATAGAACAAATAGCACAAAAAGTTTCAGGTTCCACGAGGTTCCTGGATATCTAGAGCCTTTCGAACGAAAGTTATTGAAAAATTCCGTCATTTTTATGATTAAATTTTAATTCTGTTCGTTGGTAATTAAAATATTCATGACTGATTTACTATCTATTTGTACCTCTGTAATCCATTATTCAAAATACTAACAATTTAAATCGCGATACAATTGAGCACTTTTGATATATAGCTGATACTGAAGCATTCTAACAATCGGAGTTACTATGTATAAGCGACCGCCGACTCGCCGAGCCACGCGCCGTCTGACTTCACCTGAATAATGGGATTTTCAATGAGACAATTTCGCTAAAGGTACACATTTGGACGTACATATTGCGGTCAAACTCCACAAAAGAAGAAGCAATGTGTACATATTTCTTATTCAACAAGTAACTACACATGCTCAACATCGAATCGCAAAGCATTGATGACTGTTGCGAATTTTAAACATTATCTTCTACATCACAGAAATAAAATCTGAATTACATTTTTTATCCATTGAAAACGTACAACGATTGAAATAATCACAACTGCATTATAAAGGAAGCATATCTAACGAAACGCGTATACATATGTAGTTTGAACGTTTTATACTAACAAAACGCATATACTTTGTATAATATATATAAAGAAATTTAAAATTTCTACATTTCGGCTCCCATCGGCACGAAAGTTGCAGGAACGAGCTGCTGACATTTTTCACATGAAAATGAGGCCAAACACGGTATAAATCGGATTATTAATTAATTAAATAATGATGAACATACGAATTGAAAAAGAATGAGTGAGGCAAGAGGGGTAAAGTATTGGCATGCGTTGCGGTGCGTATAGCATAGAATATGTGTACGTAAAGCGTCAAAGATACCTATTGATATACATATTTATTACATACGTATTATATACAACAAAATACCGTGCTGCTACTACTACATCACAAACTGTAACTTCATACAAATCTGTACCATAAAACGTAACTTACCTTTCTCGACGATTTTTATATTTTCTGGACAAACGGCTTACAGATAACATAGGACGCTTGGCTTTTGTACCACCCTTCGAATAGCGCTGGTTTCTTGCATCTACGGCTTCCTTTTTTGATTTCATGACAATGATGAATGCGAATGATCACACACACTTATCAACACTACAGTAATGAACCACGCAGGAATGGAACAATTCGCAAATTATGAATACAGTATTGTCTCCGTATGTACTCGCTGGTCGGGACCGGCGAGTAACCCGTATCGTGAACAGCGACCCTAATTCCGAGTGTTCGTTTCTCGCTTCTTTCTGGCCGAAGGGGGGAGCGAGATAGAACGCTTGCGTGCGCGACGGGCGTGCGCAATGGTCGCAAGCAGTTACGGTGACTACGGGAACCGCTTCGCAAAATCTTGACGCAGGCCCGGCTCAAGTCTTTTTTGCGCCCTAGGCGATCTTGTCAAATTACACCCTTTATTAGAAGACATTTATTAGAGTTTATTCTTGACCTTACTCTGAATTTTTATTCGTAGTTTAAAACAGATGCAGTACAATTTGTAATATTTCATTTTAAAGTTTATTTTCAACATACAGGCAATGAAAATACCATTTTGCACTTCTTGTCGACTTTCCGCCCTAGGCAGCCGTCTAATTTTGCTTATAGGGACCAGCCAAGTTTACAGGCAGCGATCATTGCGATCACTGAATCTTTTATTGTAAATACAATACCTCGATGGACTCTTACAAATACAACATTAATAACAGTACATCAAATTAAATATCTATGACTGTATTCGCTGCCTGTATTGTTGAAAATAAACTTTGAAATGAAATATTACAAATTGTACTGCATCTGTTTTAAACTACGAATAAAAATTCAGAGTAAGGTCCTCAATAAACTCTAATAAATGTATTATAATAAAGGGTGTAATTTGACAAGATCACCTAGGGCACAAAAAAGACTTGAGCCGGGCCTGCGTCAAGATTTTGCGATGCGGTTCCCGTGGTCACCGCAGTGATGCCAGAATGAGGACGGGTCCTCTCGAGAATTTCCCCCACCACGCATGCACACTACGCCGGAGCGGCGTGTCCGTGAGCTCGGCGCTTCGGACAACGTCGGGAAGACGAGAGAGAAAACGAATGTGCGTCTTTCTCTCTCGCTCTTGAAACGCTGTGATCCATGGTGGGGCGCAAGCGACACGCGGCCGTGCGCGATCTTCTTGAGTGCCTCGAGATTCACTTTTCCCTTTCTGACATATGTATAATACTCTTGTAATGAAAAAAAATTTGGAAAAAATTTTATTACGGAAATCACGTTTTAAGACCTCCTGATCACGTTTTGGCTATTTAGAAAAGAGCTTTTTTTAAATATCTCATATATTTGTTAACACGATTACGTTTAAACGGCAAAATGGATTTCAATGAAACTTTATATTTAAATTTTATATTATCTTAAGATCCGATTAGATCACGAAAAACCATAATTACCCGTTATGGTTCTTCGATTTTTCAGATGTACGAACTAAATTCTACATAAAAAAAAGTTAGATAAAGTTCTTCTGTAACTTCTTTAACAAAGAAAAAGGTACATTCATAATTTCTTGTTTTCATTTTAAATTTCCGTAGTTTTTATTCGAGCTATTTCTATTTTTCAAACCTTAAAATGAATTTTTTTATTAAAAGATGAATATTTTGATACTATAAATTGGTGAACTTTGTTAAAATTAGAATCCACTCTTGGCCAGTAGCATGGACGCTGTAGCGCCTTCGATAAAAAATATTTTTTCAGAGTATGATCTAAAATCTAAATGTAATCACATTTCTCGCTAGATTTTACGACAATTATATCAAGTTGCGACAAAGAATCACGCACTATTTACAAATTTATTACAGAGCGTCTTAGTGATGTTTTACAAAATTCTAAGTTTTCAGTATTTATTGATGAGACATCCGACATTTCCAATGAGAAATGGATGTCGTTTATTGTTCGGTATGTCGCACCCGAGACTTTGGATGTTCGAACGGAATTAGTAGAATTAATTAACCTTGACGCGCGAGAATGTACTGCCGATAAATTATTTACTTCATTTAAGAACTCCATGTGGAAAAAGCAAATTCCGTTCGGAAACATAGTTGCTTTGTCGTGTGACAACGCTTCTGTGATGACAGGTTGTCGCTCGTCATTCAAGACTAAACTTGCAGAAGTTCGCGGTGAAAATTTTCTCACCATGCCGTGTCCATGTCACTCCTCTGCATTGGTAGTGCATAAAGCATGCGCTACCATTCCCGAGGTCTGCGAGGAATTATTACGGAAAGTCACTACATTCATGTATAGCAGTCCCAAACGCTCGGCCATTTTCCGCGATTTCCAACAATGTTATCAATTTACTGACCGCAAAATTTTAAAATTCTGTACTACGCGATGGTTATCGCGTTACTCATCCGTAGTT
Source organism: Andrena trimmerana (assembly GCA_951215215.1). NCBI lineage: Eukaryota > Metazoa > Arthropoda > Insecta > Hymenoptera > Andrenidae > Andrena > Andrena trimmerana. The sequence goes on along the minus strand of OX578059.1, from coordinate 85,448,516 downwards.
ACACTTTTAGAAAATTGGGACAGTGTGTTGGAATTTCTGAAAGAATTGGTCGTAAGTGAGAAGACAAAGTCTGGGGAAGATCTGCTTATCATGATGCAAAATCCAGAAGCGAAAGCATATCTTCTGTTTTTAGAATATATTCTAGAGTATTTTAATGACTTTAATTTATTCTTTCAGTCTGAAAAAACAAGAATCCATTTGCTTCAAAATACTGCCAAAACTCTATTGTATAATATTGTAGGTCATTTTTTGAAACCGCAGCTTTTGAAGCACATGAATTTAGTAAAATTAATAGATTTTTCAAAAGGCAATAATCAGATTGCACTTAATTGTATTCATTTAGGTCCGGAGTGTGACATTTTTCTTAGTCAGTTAGTTGCAGAAGGCAAACCCGATGTTGTCCAAACCGTTCGAGAAAATTGTATTAAGTTTTACATAACGGCTGCAAACGAAATTCGTAAGCGATTTCCAATCGATGACGAATTTCTAAGCAAGTTATGTGTTTTTGAGCCTCATTTGGCATTGGTAGATAATGACAGAGACACTTCCTTTAAAAGTGTTCTCTTTATTGCTAAGAAATTGGGCGGTTTCGACGAAGACGGTTTGCAAAAAGAATGGTCGACATTGCATCTGAATTTTGCAGATGAAGATAAGCAGAAGCTTTGTACATTAGCTTTTGATGAAGTTTGGAAAACGGTGTTGTTAACGCGAAACGATCAAGGCTCATTTAAATATCCATGCTTGCAGGAATTATTAAATTCCATTAGAAGTCTTCCAAATTCAAACGCCGACGCTAAAAGATTGTTTTCCATGCTTCCCGACATAAAGACCAAAAAACGAAATCGACATTAAAGCGTAACGATATCGACATTAAAGGCGTACGGGGAAACAGCTCGGACCATGGAGATAGATGACAAACATCTATCTCTCATGTCATCTAAGACTTTATATCCAATTTTTGCGAAGAAGCAAAAGAGTAGTTTACCTTTACATGCCATTGTTGGCCTCGCGGATTTTCCCTTTACGTCGAGTAATGCAAATTCGTGATGTCCAGAAGATTATCAATTTCATTCATTTTCTATTTCATTCGATTTTTGGACATCGCGAATATGTACATAGTTGTTCGATTTACCTCACGCAATTCTTGTTCTATCCTTGTGATAAATTCGCTTGCTTGCTGTACATATGCTTTATAGAGAGAACTTCGAGATAATTGTACAATTATATTCATTTTATATATAACAATTATCTCGAAATTCTGTCGCATGTATTATAGTAAATTCCTCTGCTTGCTTTCTATCCTTTGGAAATGTCAACAATTGTAGCATTATTTCAGACTTACATATCGTCAATATATCAAACCCAATTGATATGTTTACGTGCTGCCTTTCTTTTCTTTTTTTTGTAATGTTTTTGTACATTTTAGTATACAACATGTATCGCGATGTTAGCTTTGCATAACGAATCGTTTACATTTCCCTCCCGATGGAAGAGACCACCACTTTCCCGTAGTGTCCATCGAGCGGCAGCGTGAACGCTGCGCGTAATAAATTTGTAAATAGTGTGTGATTCTTAGTCGCAACTTGATATAATTGTCGAAAAAGCTAGCGAGAAATGTGATTATGTTTAGATTTTAGATCATACTCTGAAAAAATATTTTTTATCGAAGGCGCTACAGCATCCATGCTACTGGCCAAGAGTGGATTCTAATTTTAACAAAGTTCACCAATTTATAGTATCAAAATATTCATCTTTTAATAAAAAAATTCATTTTAAGGTTTGAAAAATAGAAATAGCTCGAATAAAAAGTACGGAAATTTAAAATGAAAACAAGAAATTATGAATGTACCTTTTTCTTTGTTAAAGAAGTTACAGAAGAACTTTATCTAACCTTTTTTTAATGTAGAATTTAGTTCGTACATCTGAAAAATCGAAGAACCATAACGGGTAATTATGGTTTTTCGTGATCTAATCGGATCTTAAGATAATATAAAATTTAAATATAAAGTTTCATTGAAATCCATTTTGCCGTTTAAACGTAATCGTGTTAACAAATATATGAGATATTTAAAAAAAGCTCTTTTCTAAATAGCCAAAACGTGATCAGGAGGTCTTAAAACGTGATTTCCGTAATAAAATTTTTTCCAAATTTTTTTCATTACAAGAGAATTATACATACAGTATTGTCTCTGTATGTACTCACTGGTCGGGACCGGCGAGTAACCCGTATAGTGAACAGCGACTCTAGTTCCGAGTGTTCGTTTCTCGCTTCTTTCTGGCCGAAGGGGGGAGCGAGATGGAACGCTTTGCGTGCGCCGGAGTGACACGGCGTCCGAAAGACGGAGCGAGACCAGTGGCTTTCGCTCGCTCTCGTTCCATCTCGCTCTCGCCTTCGCCAGACAAGAGTGAGAAAAAAGTGGTGGGGATAGCGAGTAATCCGTATCCTGTACACCAAACCGAGTACATACGGAGACAATACTGTATGTCAGAAAGGGAAAAGTGAATCTCGCGGCACTCAAGAAGATCGCGCACGGCCGCGTGTCGCTTGCGCCCCACCATGGATCACAGCGTTTCAAGAGCGAGAGAGAAAGACGCACATTCGTTTTCTCTCTCGTCTTCCCGACGTTGTCCGAAGCGCCGAGCTCACGGACACGCCGCTCCGGCGTAGTGTGCATGCGTGGTGGGGGAAATTCTCGAGAGGACCCGTCCTCATTCTGGCATCACTGGGTCACCGTAACTGCTTGCGACCATCGCGCACGCCCGTCGCGCACGCAAAGGACGGAGAGTCACGGTGCCCGAAAGACGGAGCGAGACAAAACATTAACGCGTCGTCTACCTCGTACCGTCCTCGCTCGCTCTCGTTCCATTTCGCTCTCGCCTTCGTCAGACAAGAGTGAGCCAGAAGTGATGGGGATAGCGAGTAACCCGTATCGTGTACACCAAACCGAGTACATACGGAGACAATACTGTATTCCATATGTATCAATATCTGCGCAGTAAATAGAAGCCCGATTGCTTTCTGCGTCTTCACCGTAGTGCAAACGGCAGAAAACTGATCAGCTAGCGATGTCGCAGCATTAGTTACAGATGCTGAGATGCAGAACAAAAGATAATGGGAAAAGGACGGATATATGCGTTCTGTCCCTCTCTTTCTCATTAGAATTGGTGTATGCTGATCAGTGGTGGGTTTACTACGTGACATCGAATTTACTACGTGACACGCATAAACAATGTAAATAATTGTATAAAATGTAGAAAATGTCACAAATTTAAATACGAACTATTAACCTCTACCTATTGCATTGAATTTTACTGCACAATATTTTGAATTACTTTAAAACGAAAGATTGGAATATAATTATAACAAAATTATAAATAATATGAAATTGTTTAGTCATATCTTTGATGTGCAAAAGATACTCGAATTTTTACGTATATCAACATGGATTCTGAAGAAATTCATAAGGCTTTAGCAGTTTATTTCTTTGGATGAACCATTCGGTTTAGTATTATTGAATCTGACCACTATAGGAACTTTATTCATAAATTGAATCCAGCTTATAAAATTTCAACTCGAACAACATTGTCGAATAATTTACATAACGCAAAATTTCAAGATTACAACCAATTTGGATTAAATCCAAAAATGCAGTTCTACTTTTAGATGGTTGGAAAAATTCATCATCCTACAATAAGTATGTTGTTGCAATTCTGAATTTAATGAATACGATATGTCCATGCAGGTTATGGCATTCCACAGTCTGCAATGTTTTTTTCAAACAATATGATTTTATACAGTGAATATTTTATACATATGATTTTATAGAACGTAATAAAGTTGAGGTATTTACTACGTCTTATTCTACACGTAAAGAATTCACTTTTCTACGTTAGGTAAAATACGGGCCCACCACTTATGCTGATACATTTACATAGAGTATGAACTTCCGGGAATACTTTTTGGTGCAGAAAAGTGCACAGGAAAGGATTTTTGATTATCCTGTGCATATACTTTTGACGTATCATCTTTGCGCGTTTGAACCTTTACGCGGGCCGAAACGTGTCGCTCGGTCCTTGGTGCAAGTGAAATACAAAATATTGAGTGAGTGAGAAAGACAGATTGGGCTCCGCCCAACGGTTTCAGGAAAGAATCGCAAGTTGTGTAGTAGGATCACCTACATTAGTGGTGGTAATGGGTGCGTGAATCGACGCCCGCGTTTGTTTTCCGGCAACGCTGGCCCTTGAGGCTAGCAAAGGCTCGATTGTCAGAAATACAAGCGACTGCCGAACAGTAAATATCGTAAGTACCTTCACGCTTACTACTCCTGTCTTTTTCACAATATGTGCCGGTTATTGTGAAAATGGCTAAGTCCAAATTTTTCGTTTATTACATTTCACTTATTTTTTACGTAATATATCAACATGATACATAATAAACGTGAAGTTCAATTTCTTTTTTTAAAATTTCGACTGACGCCACTTTCAAACTACTTCTACATTTTACTTCCAACCTAAGACTGTATTTAGACATATTTCGGGTGAAGTTTCATTAGTATTGTTGTAATTTTTTGTGCAAAATCTATCGTGTGAGCAGTGATTGTTTGAGTGTTCGCGTGTTTCTCAAGCTGCATATCGCCATTGCGAGGTTGCCTCGCGTGGCACACCTCGCGAAGTGGAGAGTCTGGAGACTGCCTTGACCATTATTACTTTACGCGGCATCAGCCATCGATTTTTTGACGTGCTCAAAGGTGCCTCGCGGCCCCAAAATAAAAAATTGCATGGCTTGGGCGACGCAAATATCATGCTGGAGGTAGCGCGAGACCGCCACACGAGTCTGCCTCCAGACTCTCCACTTCGCGAAGCGTGCCTCGCGCGGCATCCTCGCAATGTCGAGACGCAGCTTCACGCTCAGAGATTCGTGTATTCATTCTCACGTAGAATAAGAAAGTTATGTTATACTTTACCCGCGAAATGTATAGAAAAGGTATATACATTCGGGTGCAACATAGGCTTCCTTTAGTTGAAACTGAAGACAAGTGATGAAAATTAAACAGTTTCTAAACATCAGAAGTGGAAAAATCGGAAATTTTAAAATCACAAATGTTGGACATTTAAAAATACAAATATTTTGAAACTTGATAACCTCACATTTACAAATTTTGGAAATCTTTGAATTTCAATGCTTTCCAACTTGGAAATTCCAGCATTTAGAAATCTGAAGATTCTCCTGCTGCGTTAAATGTAGCTCTGTGAAGTTGGCACCCCCAAATTTGAAATTAAAAAAAAACTCTATGGCATTCGTTTGTCCATCGTTTGTCCACGTTTATCCAACAAAAATTTTCGTATGTCCGCCTTTCAAAAAAAAGTTATGAACAAAACAAAATTTTTCACCAGCACCCCCATGAAAACTTTTTAATAATTTTACGGGGGCAAATGATTGTCCATTGTTTGTCCACGTTTGTCCAACCAAAATTTTCGTTTGTCCACCCTTCAAAAAAAAGTTATGAACAAATTAAGAAAATTTGTCATCAACACCCTCCATGAACACTTTTCAACTTTTTAAAAGGGGGATACGATTGTCCATGATTTAGCATCGTTTGTCCACCCTCCAGAATCGAATTATTAATAAAAATCGCGAAAAAAGATGGTTTCATGTGAAGCGGGCGCGTATAAGTTTGATTTTTTATTAATTAAACAATGGAATCGGTTGTCCAACCATACAGTTCGGTAGTCTAGATGTAGAAGACGGTTGTCCACCCCAAGATTTCGTTTGTCCACCCTCCAGAATCGGATTAAAAAATAAAATCGGCGAAAATAAGGATACCGGAAACGCGATCACGTTTAATTTCGCTTTTTTTTCGAATATATGGTCAAATTCGATTGGTCTTACCGTACAGGTTTAAGGTGATTGCTGGAATATTATCCAACAATTTTGAACACAATTCTTCCCATCACTTTATTTGAACGACACTTCACTTTGTAGCTCTCATCGAACACTTCACACTTTTTACACTTCTGTAACACGTCCAGAATATCGCCGGAGTGTATCAGCGCTTTTCTAGGCATTTTTCACAAATGACCACAATGACATCGCAAAACGGTAAGTAATATAACTCTCATAATTACTTCACAAACCGTAAATGAACGCACGATCTCACCAGAGCGTTCTGTGAACAATGACTGACTTTTCGTGGCTGGAAAGAACTCGAGAGTATCGCAGGCATTTGTTTCGATTTCAGCAGTCGCACGTGGGTCCGTCCGCGTTACAAAGTATCTACGCGTAGAGGTGGAGAACTATCGATAGCACTATCGATATTATCGATAGCCGGCACTATCGAAATCACTATCGATAGTGTTGTATAACTATCGATATTTTCGATAGTTCTTAAGGGGGTAGACACGGGTAATGCAGCGCGCTGTAATACCCACATAATGTGCCCGAAACATGGGTTTGGGGGGATACGCTTTTCGTCCTTATATGAGCAAATTTTGGGCTGGATGAGGTCTCATTCGAAAGAGGAAGGTTCAGTGCACAGCGCTCTGGTCATGGTTTGACGAAATTGTGTTGATATCTAATAATACGGGTGTTCAAAGTAGAGCAAAAGTTGACAAAATACACCCGCATGAATCCAAGTATTTTTAGGTCACTAAAAGAGTTTTGTGACTCAAACGATGACCAGAGCGCACTGCATTGGACCTTCCTCTTTCGAATGAGACCTCGCCCAGCGTAAAATCTGTTCATATAAGGACGAAAAGCGTATCCCCGGGATTGCATTCCCAAATACGAGTTCCGCCATATTGGCGATAATACAGAGCAAATTACGTGACAAATTTAGTTGAGCTAGTGGACACGAGATGGCGCTTACTTGGGACGACTGCCAACGTGGAATCATAGTAAAACTGAAGCGTTCGCTGGATACACAAGCCACAGTAAAAGCGTGATGCAGTCAATGTATGAATATTCGGACGTTTGTAGGTTAGGTTATATGCATTTTAGGCATACATTGACTGGGAACTGCTGGGAATTGTCTGCATTTACTAAATTAACGGTTTTACCGTAACACATACATCACCGCTGCCGAATATATTTTGTAATTATATGGCCACATTATTTCAAATAAAAAAAGAGATTGGAATTTTTTAATAACACTGGAAGTAGTGATTTATTGATATCATATTTTCAGAATGTGGAAGTTACAGCAATTATTTGCAATTATTGCTTTTATTATTATTCTTCTGACTATTGCATATGACATATAACAAGGAAAAGTCTCCAAATCGGTCAACAGTTGACTGCTTTTTTTTGTAATTCTTTACGCTCCTATGCAGAGATGGGCATTATTTAATTAAAAGAATATACTTCCGAATGGCCCCAGTGGCCGATCGACACGAGGTTTGGGGGGAGGGTGTGTGTACCCTAAATCTAAAATTCTATTTAGCTTGGGGTATTTATTAGTTTCCTTTGTTTATTCGAAGGCCTTTCATCTTTGGCTTCGAATAATTTTTCATCTTTCATTATATCTTTATCCTAAGGTCGTATTCAAATATATTGGCCGGTCGATTCGTTTTCGTGAACAGCGATCGAGGAGAAATCAGCCACCACCATCTGACGATCGTGGATTTGTCAGTTGGAGTTCCCTAGCCACCGAACTGTATGGTGGGGTAACGGGAATGCTGCTCGGCCCTGTCTGAACATAGCCGTGTGGCTGTTATTTATTCTTATTGTCAGCGTAGTACATATGTAGTTGTGTGCGTCACGAAGTTATACGTAGACCAATACGAGATGAAGCTATCGAGAAAGAATCAATGTTCTGACCAATAAAGCTCCCTGAATTTTTACGGAGCTAAGGCCTCAGGTACACCTATTCTGATGCGTGTATTTCTACGCTGCAGCTCGGTTTGGCCTATACATGACAGAAGCTTGGCGCTATCCCCACCACTTCTGGCTCACTCGTGTTCTGCAATGACGAGAGAACACGCGTTACGAATAGGAGTGTGCGGATCGTCCCGCGGCTCGGATTCTCGGCCCTCGGATCGGGTCAGAAAATTTCGGGCGGGATCGGGCGGGGTCCCGATACTTTCGTATTGCTCGAGATCCAGACGGTTTCAGGATCCCGAGACTCGATTCGGGCTACAAGCATGACCGCCATGAGCGGGCAATTTGATTTCAGGTCGGCTTGGCAAAACTCGGACGCGATCGGCTCGAAAGGCAGCTATTACGAGGCGACCGAGACGGAAAGAATTATGTATATCATTTATATCGATACCAGAGTGATAAGTTTTTACTTTCTGTCTCCTGTTGAATCATAATTTGTATCTTATTATTTCTTTACATATATATGTATTTTCATTGCTACCAAATACTCTGTGAATACTGAATACGTCCATATACGTACTTAAATAAATACCATGTTCAGAACTTGGGAAGAATATTTTTATATCGACAATATTTTAAAATCTGAATAAAATATACTTCATACTTAATACTTTATGTAAAGGGAATATATAGGGTATTATATTTTTCAGGATAGGTTCAGATTTAAAATAGAATACTATAAGCATATTTAACACTAAAGGAATATTTCCTAGATGTTTCATAATAACAACAATATACAGGAGGCGAATATTTTATTATTTCAAATTAACGTGTAAGAAACATAATTTTTCTGTGTTCTCAGGTAATAATTTTAATCTATTACTGGTAACGATATCGTCCGATCGCGTCCGAGTTTTGCCGAGCCGACCTGAAATCAAATTGGCCGCTCATGGCGGCTATGCTTGTAGCCTGAATCGAGTCTCGGGGTCCCGAAACTGTCGGGATCTCGAGCAATACGAAGGTATCGGGATCCCGCCCGATTCCGCCCGTAAGTTGCCGGCCCGACCCGAGCCCGAAAAATCGGGTACCCGCACACCCCTAGTTACAAAACTCACCGGCCAATAAATCTGAATACGATCTTAGAAGTTCGAATAACAGTCGAGAACCTTTGTGTCCCCAGCCGCGCGAGATCGCCGTGCTCGGCGATGTGTCATCGATTCTAAAGAAACAGAATTTGTTTATTTTTCATCGTATCAATATGAAAGTGCCACAAATGGATTCCTGGCATTCTCCCGATTAAATTGACCGAAAATAATTTAAATCGGAATATTTTTAAGAAAACGGGCTTTCAATTCTGCAAACAATTTTTCACGTAATTTCCTTAATTTTGGTCCGAATTATATCATTTTTGGGGCCAATTTAATCGAGAAAACATGAGGAATCGACTGACGCCACTTTCGCAAAGATCTGATTTGAAATGCAGAACAGCAGATTTGTCACTGCTTAGCGCGCAACATTGTATGGCCCCGCTGGTTTCGAGCGTCGATTTCTTGCCAGCGTGCAGCACAAGAGGGGACTTTTCATGGCGAAGGAAAGTCAGCCTTATATAGAACTCAAATCGAGAAAGACAGATAAACTTATATTCATGTCAAACAAATACTTGTAAAATTTAGACGACAAACTATTTTTGAATATCGCCAGTTCTTTCATATGCATCACTTGGTTGGGAATTCCTGATCCCACCTTTTCATGCATTTACCTGTTGAAATGTTGCTTCAAGTCATCGGGAAATTGATTTGCGTTTTCTTGTACATACATATATCTGTTCGCGAGTAGGTGTCACAAATGACGCGACTTTGGTTTCCCAAATAAATTCACATTTATCAGGGCCCTCGTCTGAACCGCTTGACAAGGAGATTGAACGACGTAAATCGAGTGCGAGTGAAATAGCGCACCAGCCAGAGACCCTCGGTCGACGGCGACTGGAGTCATCCAGTATTGAATACGAAAATGTTCATATTTCTCATTACACCTTGATAAGAGTGTTACCTCCGATGGATTGTTGAGTTTATGTCCACGAACATGAGTCGAGACGCAAAGCATTTCGGTCTATTTTTTTTTATGAATACATGATTAGGACACACACTACGTTCACTAAAAATGGACCGAATTCCTCCATATCTGACATCATTTTCATCGAGAAACCCTAAAAACTCCATTGGTAATAATTTCCTCAACACTTATCAAACACGAACATTTTATCTAGCCCGTTGGTTTTATTGCTCTCGGCTGTCAACGGGTGGTCTACGGGGGCCCGAAGGTCCTCGCTCGCAGCGAGAAAGCAAAACGGTGGGATGGGTAGGTCTTTCCCGATAATCCGAGCCCAACCATTTGCATGCGCAGCTTCATGTTGCACGTCAAAAAATTCTTTTAATTACAATTAGTAATTCAGTTTGTAATTGCAATTAAATTAGGCGTCATTAAAATTATTCACAGTTCATTAATTTTAACTAATTGACCAATTCATTTATTTTTTAATTCATTAATGTAGTGCTCTGGTGAAGAACATCGTAATACGTAGCTAATATTCTAGGCCCTAGAATCTACGATATTGTCAATGTGCAATTGAAACGCACGCCACTTCACACTATCGTTTCTTAGCATTCATACGGCGTGACTTTCTAGCTAGAGTCGTCAAACGCGATGCACGCCAACAATCATGTGTCTCGCTGAATTTCGTGGGCTTCGACGCTCGAAACCAGCGGGACAATACAATGTTGCACGCTAAGCAGTGACGAATCTGAAGGTCTGCAATTTCTAATGAGATCTTTACGAAAGTGACGTCAATCGATTCCTTACAATTTTATATATAATGTTTGTTCATAACTGCTTTCTGCATAGGACGTGTAATAAGTGTATTTCATGTTCTGTTCCGGTGCTTTACTAGTAAAAAAATGTCTAACCTAACAAACTTCATTTTTTTAGGACATCCCCTCATCTATTTTCTCTTTTCACTTATAATTTCTTACTGCTAACGTAGAATATTGTAGCATAAGCACATTTCAAGTAATTAAAATGTGCAATGAATTTTCTACGTTTGCAGTACTAGCCGACTTCCGTTTAAATTTTTATAAGTACAACGCAACAGCTGAGAATTTCTTTCCTTATTCAGAATAAAATACGGAAATAGCAAACAGCTTCCTCTCGCGTTTACCGGGTAATCGGCGATCTATGAGTATTACCATTTCTGTGCAGAAAAAACCTGCTGTAATACCGACCTGCCGAATCGGCCAGGTCACGTGACGTGTCTACCCCCTTAATGCGAGCGAAAAAGGCTATTCTGTGCCATTGTGCTGTAACAATGTCTACTTTGAATTTGAAAATGTACCAGAGTTCATGGGCTCGTTATTGTGAGCCTAGGATGTCTTTCAATATACACAAATTCAAATTTATTAGCTGCTATTTAATATATAACTTATAATTTATAAACTTGTGACGTCCCACTATTTTTCGCACGTTCCTATTTAATAATACACCAGTAAACCTCAACATCACTCCATCAAAGTCCCCCAAATTCAACTCTTACCCCATCTCCTCGATCGCTGATCACCTTGATGTTGTACCTTAGCGGTCACCAACACAAGATGATCGATATAAACTCCACCTCGCCGATGTACCTTAGTGGTCCCCATCGCGAGATGATCGTTACAAAATCTCTTCGCCTATTCGCCCTATGAGGTACGAATCACCACCTCCAAAACGAATTCAAACAAGTCCCTCGTTACAAATCCCTCTTAAATCAAGACCACGTCTCGATTCCCCCTTTTCGACTCACAGAGTCCAAGCCACTTTAACCCCTTTCCTATAAAACACCCAAAATCCCTTCGACGAGTTGAGTATCTTCTTAGCAATAGCCGAACAGAATCTTGAGAATCATATTGCGACGCATGATTCATAAATGTAGTCTAAATATAGACTAATAGAAAAACCCCAAAAACCTAACTGCGAAGAATACCTGGCGTACGTGCCGTAAACATAGTCTAAATATAGAAGATTATAGAAAAACCCCGGAAGTCCTTCTACGCATTATTCGTAAATTGTGTCAAGGTCCTTACCGCATACAACCCCCGCAAGGACCGCGCGTAAATCTTATAAATACGAAGGATCGAGAGGCGAGGATCTCTCTTTCGTCGACAAACCAAGAGACTCATTTCTACGAAAAGTATATCTAAAATTATTAAACTCAGTGCTCTACGGCAACCAACTGTAAGCATTAATAATTATTATTATATTACAGTGCATATCGCCTTCATACCATATAATATTTCATTTATCTACGCTTATTGCGATCATAATTCCTTATTATTTCATTTATTTACGCTTATTGCGATTATATATGTTTTGTATCACTAATACTATTACTTTTGTGTTATCTTGTTAATGCTTATCTTGTTTATATATATATATATATATTCTGTCTTATAATCGCTTATGCGAATATATTTTTCTACGTTATTAACTATCTATACTAAAAACGTATTATTCTATGATTTACATCGCACTTCATGTCCATACCATATACAAATGTCATAATTATTTTATAAACGTTATGTGTGAATACTAATACCCCACGCATAATAACCAAACCAACAAAGTTAATAAACCGCTTTGTTTTAAATCACGCTTCAAATTATTTGTGCTCACCCATTGGTACGAAACACCTAAAATCCAAATAAACGAGTTAGTGAAACAGCTGATTCCGGTTCGCGAACGCGAGAACAGTGACCGTGTTTACTAACATACCTTTGCATAGCCTGTGTACAGCTGCACGTCTAGACATATTTCTCAGAAATATTACAAGTAACTTTTGTGCCTATGCAACGGTAAATCCGATTAGCCAAAACCAAAACAAAGTGCTCTAACGGGTGTCACCGGTGGGATCATAACAATTTAACCATTCCCTGGTCGTTCAGTGCCACGAATCTGGCATTCGCGCCTGCATCCTACTCTCCGCGGTGTCACGAATCTGGCATTCGCGCCTGCATTCCCTCAGACGTTCAGTGCACGAATCCTGCATTCGAGCCAGAATTTCTATCTTCCGCAGTGTCACGAATCTGGCATTCACGCCTGCATTCCCTCAGACATTCAGTGCACGAATCCTGCATTCGAGCCAGAATTTCTATCTTCCGCAGTGTCACGAATCTGGCATTCGCGCCTGCATTCCCTCAGACATTCAGTGCACGAATCCTGCATTCGAGCCAGAATTTCTATCTTCCGCAGTGCCACGAATCTGGCATTCGCGCCTGCGTTCCCTCAAGTATTACCCCATCTATGCCACAGCCCTAAAGACCTCACCCGGGACGTGACAACTTAATATATAAATATTATAAACTTAATATTATAAACATAATATATAAACTTAATAATTTTTTACGATTTTTGGATACCGATTCTTGTAAAATCGATTCTTTGGTTTCGAGTTTTTAACAGAATCGGTTCTCATGATTCGATTCAGAAACGATTCCGAAAATCGATCTTGTAAAGTGAATCGAACAGCCCTAATATAATGTTTTTTTTATATAATAAAATATAATTGTATTCGGAACAAAAATATCTGAGCCACCGAAAGATAGATATATTTTATTATATGAAAAAAGCATTATATTATATTTCCCACTTTTTGGGGAAGAGGGTCAACGTCTGTATGCGTTACCCTATATATAAACATAAAATAAAATGAAATACAAAAATCAAACATAATATTCATAAGCATACATATTTTACTAAATTTTCATCATTGTTAAGAGGAGCCACGTTAGAGCCGAGCCGATGGTCAGAGTTTTTCCCGCATAAGCAGTGTTCGTCATCTGGCGGACACTCGGCTTGCTGTCCGTGTCATAAACTCGGGACTTTTAGAAAAAAGAAACACAATTGTAAGCGTACTGAGTGTAGCTATTAGCGCAGCCAATTTGGAAAGTCCCGCGGGATTAGGACAGCAAGCAGATGCACGTTTTATTATGGCCGCGCGGTCACCACGCCAAGTCCCAAACTCCACGTCACGTACCTGTAATATTTCATCGGTCCCCAATACGCAGGGGGACTTAGATTTTCGCGAGCTACGTCACCCTCACCACTGTCCTTCATGACACGCCTACACACCAATCAGGTGACTTCAACTCTCCTCTTGCAACCCTAACTATTTCGCTAAATTCCTTGGAGAGGGAATTTTTACCTTTCTTGCGAGCGACCACGACACCAGATTGTCAGAAGAATTAGAACCTTGACACGAAGAGTCACACGGCTCTAGAACTCAACAAGAAACTCAGTACTTTAGAAATCACTACCTTTTAAGCAGAGTCACAGTACTCTATACCTCAACGAGTATTTAACAAGTGTAAGCTTCACTAGCATTAACTGTACATCTGTACTTGTAAAAATATATCTCGTACGTGTCACTTATTATCAAAGATTCAGTGAGCTTTTGTGATCATAACCCATCACAAGAGTGTGGCAAGGTAACACAAGTCGTCAAGCCGATACGATTTGATCTTACACGCCGCAACAATCATATTTATATATTTTCGTTTATTATCTTCAAAAACTATCGGAAAACTATCGATAATATCGGTAGCCGAGGGGGCTTTCTATCGAAAATATCGATAGCCAACACTATCGATAGTTCTCCACCTCTATTTACGCGTCTATACAAATTTCTGGTAAGCAGGGCCGACGCATAAAGGCAGTTGGATTTCTTTATTATTAAGCGTCCAATATAGTATTTTAGCGCCCCCTTCGACTAGCGCCTTTTTATGCGTCGGCCCTGCTTACCAGAAATTTGTATAGACGCGTAGATACTTTGTAACGCGGACGGACCCACGTGCCACTGCTAAAATCGAAACAAATGCCTGCGATACTCTCGAGTTCTTTCCAGCCACGGAAAGTCAGTCATTGTTCACAGACCGCTCTGGTGAGATCGTGCGTTCATTTACGGTTTGTGAAGTAATTGTGAGAATTATTGTTGTGTATCGAACAATCAAAAGACACGGTAGTGTCTCGCGCCAAGTATATAGCTATATGCGCAGCGCGAGACGCACAGTGTCTCTATTACGCCACGACCCGCTATCAAAAACACTGAGATTATCGAATCTCAATAACGGCTGATCCGATTAGATTTTGAATGGTCTTAATGGATAGCTTGGGTTTGATTTACATAAGAAAAGTGTATTTGTTTTGGTCCTACGTGCCTTATGAGCTGAGATATTTCAATGCAAAGTTCCAATTTGACGAATTTCACGTTCTTAAGAATTAAGGGGTCATGCCTAGTTGGCAGGCGTGAGATTCGGGAATTTTTTGTGGAAAATCTAATATATATTTTTTGCAACTATTTGTTTATTTTAAAAGTACATATATTCAGCAACTCTCGGTAATTTTGTTAGAGAAAAATATTAAAAAATGAACGAATAACAGCCACTCTCCCGGAAGATATTTTTTTTGCGGTGAGCACGATTTGTCAGAGCCGGATCTTCTGAAATCGAAAAGTGAAGAAGATTCTGTTAGTATATGAGTTTATCCAGTTCGTGAACGAAGGATTTTTGTTTTTGATGAAAACTCTATTTTTAATTCACGAAAAACAAACAATTCAGACATCGAAAAATCACGATTTTGCGATAAACGGCCGCCATTTTGTCTGAAATCATTTTTTTGAAAAATCCTTCGTTCACGAACTAGATAAACTCATATATAAACAGAATCTTATTCACTTTTCAATTTCAGATGATACGGTTCTGAGAAATCGTGCTCACCGAAAAAAAAATATTTTCCGATAGAGTAGCTGTTATTCGTTCATTTTTTAACATATTTCTATAACAAAATTACTGAGAGTTGCTGAATATGTGTCCTTTTAAAATAAGCGAATAGTTGTAAAAAATATATATTCGATTTTCCATAAAAAAATTCCCGAAAATCACGCCTGCCAACTAGGCATGACCCCTTAAGCATCGTCAACGTCAAGTGTAGGCAAGAGGGGAACATGAAAGGGAGAGGAAATGTCTCTAATATGCGCGTCGTTCATTGGATGAAGGTTTCGGCACTTTCGGCCAATCGCGTAACAAATTTTTGTCATGTGACAGACAGATAGAGAGCACATCTGTGGAGATAAATGTAACCTCGCTAGTGTCAAACAATCATAACCTGCGAAGTGTCAAATAAGAAAACTTGTCAAAATTGTTGAAATGTCACGAGTTTCTACACTATTTAGGACACTGAATTATTGTCCCAATTAACAAGGTAAGCCGCCAAAATTTTTTAATAGACTATTTATGTGGAGCTTATAGAAACGTAGGAGACGTACAGACTTGGAAGTTGTCTGAAGAAGGTTGGACAGAGCACCATCTTCTTTCGCACAAGTTTCTACAAAATAATATATTGTTCTTATACCAGCAAACTATTTCTACATTAGAGTTTATATGTAAAGCTTATAGAAATGAAGGGAACGCACAGGCTAGGATAGAAATGAAGGGGACGCACAGGCTCGGATAAAAATGAAGGGGACGCACAGGCTTGAATAGAAATGAAGGGGATGCACGGGTTTGGAGGATGTCCGCAGAAGGTTAGATAGACAGAGAAGCATCTTGTTTCACACAAGTTTCTGGAAATTTGTCAAATAAGGTAAATGGACACAATTTTTCAAATTAGCGTAGCGTTAAGAGTTAAGAAAATTATGGCGTACTGCTTGCAATCTAGAGTAAGTCACATTAGTGAAGAAAGTACACTGAAAACGCATCTCCCTTGATACTTTTCAATCTTTTGTGAGAGATATTCGTACTACTTTATTAAAGTCCACAGTAGCTCCCACGCTATTCATTAATTTAATTAGTTTCCCATTAACAATATTTCAATTCACCAATAAACATGCTAAATAAATTTTATTCCAACACCAATAATCTGTGCGTTAAAAATATTGGATCTTTTCGTTCATTTTCACTAAATTACCATTAGCATTTAAATTTCCTCGAACAAGACTTTCTGCCATACGCTCTCACCTCCTTCGGACACATTATGTAGTCTCTACATCTATAGCAAAAGTCCACTCTTTTTCTATAAGTTCTACGTTATGTTGTAACTAAAAAATATGGCTTTTATATATTTACAGATAATCGAAGCAGAAGATGATGCAGTGTGATCTACGTCAGAGAAAAAAATTTATTGTGACATAGTATTATATTAATTAAACGATTTTATTCAGCTTCGATCCTCTGTTTGCTTCTTCTTTGTATGTTTGATTCATATCTGAGAACTGAAATTTAAACCAATTCCTCTAATCCAATTGTCTTGTAGCTTTGCAGGTGTGCGTAGTTTGGATGACAATACGATATATTAAAAAAAAATAACCCGTAAAGGGTGATAAAATTATCCAGTCATCAATAAACACTAAAAAATGTGTGAAATCCCAAAAAAATTAAAATTTTTTAGAAAAAGGTACAAAAAGTGCGCCAAGTACATAATCCCATAAAAAAAGAATCCCACTGAAAAACATTGTCGTAAATTAATATCCTATCAAAAAGAATCCCACTTAAAACATTGTCGTAAATTAATAGCTTCACAACACTATTGATATACAAAATTTGCGCCAATTACAACAATGACTATTTATACATAGACAAAAATGTATTTAATAATATTAAGCAGATATATTTTCATAGAAGTAAATATTTTTATACGAATAAAATTTTTAATTATTTTACGAACAAATCATAATTAATTGTCTTGGTTAATAAATAAAACAATATAAAACAAGACAAGACACCATTGAGACAAGAAAGAAAGAAAAAATTTTAATGCAATTTATACATATTTATTCAGTTTAGCAACACCAATTCGGTTTCGCAGCGCCAAGTATTTTGAAAATAAAATATTTATTCGTATTAAAATATTTATTTCTATGAAAATATATCTGATTAATATTATTATATACATCTTTCTTGTCTCAATGGTGTCTTGTCTTGTTTTATATTGTTTTATTTATTAACCAAGACAATTAATTATGATTTGTTCGTAAAATAATTAAAAATTTTATTCGTATAAAAATATTTACTTCTATGAAAATATATGTTTGGGATTGGCCCAAACGGCCACAGGCCAGGCAGGCGCTGTTTCGCGCCCGGAACCGCGCACTTTAAAAGCGGCTAAAGGTAGGATTTCCTAGACACGATTCGCCGCGGCGGCGGATCGCGGCGGCGAATCCTAAGCACCGCTCTTATGGAGAAGCGTGTATCTGTTTTCCTAGGCGCGTTTTCCAACCGCTGTGTCAGTGCGTCTGTCTAGGCAGCTACCTAGGCTACTCGAGACGCAACACAATGCGAGGAGTGTCTGTTTTCCGCCATTATGACGGAATCTCCTGGCAGGCGGCTAATCGTGGCGGCCAAAAGCTTGACTGCTCCAAACTGAGTCTAGCGGAGATCGCCGCGCGATCCATCTCCACAGTGGGACAGAATCCCAAGAAATATGGAAACTAGTTGGAATCCAAAAGTTATGGGATTATGTTTTCTTTATATATTTCTTGTAAATTAATAATATGAGCACCTAAAAAAGGAAAAATATCATGGCGGCTACTTCTGATCTGTGTGTAAACACGTGTCAAAGTTTGTATGTTTTTATTTTGTGGAAAAATTTAAGTCGAGGCTTTTGAATTTCCATGATATAAAAGAAAAATATTTTGGCAACCGAAATGAGTAGTATCGTTTCCGATAAGCAGTAGCAAATAATTAGTTACATATAGTTTTTTCCATAAGAAACCGATAGAAAAAATAGCAGCAATTGTCGGCCTTTTAGTTAACCTCCGGAAACTTCCAAGCAAATTTATTTTTTGTTTTATAATCAACATATACTTGTGCTTGCAACTGCGAACACAAGATTTGGCAATATTTGCCAATCATGGAGTAATTACTTGTATTCCATGTCGCACAGTGGGACAGAATCCCAATAATTAGGGGAAAAATACATCGCATTTTTAGCACTAAAAATGACGAACATTATGCAGGAAGTTCATAAAGGAAGAGTTAACATACAACTCATACGAAGGTTCGACGTTATCTAAAAAAATAACGTTAATAATTCCAATATAACTAAAAGAATTTGATAAATATACATACTATGAAATGTGCAGAAAAATTGTAAACCTGTATCCATGTTATCCCGGTACCACCTACTAAATAAATAGGTACTGTTCACAAAGTGTTAAGACATTCCTACGAAATTATATAATATTTGGGCAAGCTTCCAATCGGCTGATTGGGAGAAGGGACCCAAGACGCCAGAAATGAAGATTTTAAAAAGTATAGAAAAGATTGTATTTACGTACAAAATAGTCTCATTGCAATACAAACGAAGAAGTTTTAAATCTTTTATCGACTTCTTGAGATCCAGTAGTAGATTAGTTTTCAAGGTATCTTCGCCAATAAAAAGACAAAAAAACTTTTTTTTTATAAAGTAGGTTGATATGATTCGGCATTTTGATTGGAAAAAATGGCATGTCCATTTTTTTCTCTACTCTTGGGATTGACGCCCATTGTGTGTTGGAACATAGGGGGCTCAGAGCTCAGCGAGACTTCATTCGTTGTTTTTGAACCGTAATTTCATATTTTCCCAAGAACGTTTGGACATCTGTTTGCCAGCATTTCAAAAGGACAATCGTGACCGTCGTGCTGTCTTTAAGAATTTTAGACATTCTTCAATCTGAGTTAATCCGTATATTGCTCTGCCGGTGGGTAGTAGGTACATGCGATGACTTCGGACCTGCGCGTGCCGTTTTTAACCGCCGACTCGTGATGCCGCACCGAATTTTATGGCTTTCGACCCTCGAAGGGTTTAGAATACCATTAAAAGTGGAAAAATCCAAGTTCCACATATCTCATCAGATCTCTGCGAAAACGGTACCAATCGATTCTCTATGTTTCGCCGATGAAACTAACACCAAGAACGACGTAATTCGGAGCATAATGAAGGAAATTAGATGAAAAAATCATTTATATAATTTCTCGCTAGCTTCGTTATAAATAGTCCTATTTACATGAAATTTGGTATAATTTTCATCGGCAAAACGTGAGGCATCCATCGGTGTCACTTTCATATCGATATGGTAAACAATAAACAATCTGGTTTTTCTGAAACAGGTATACCGACCGTTAGAATAGACCCTTTTAAATGCTCAAACCCAACTGAGTCCCTTATCGCGGTACTTGAGGTCTGCTCGCCGCGGCGACTGGCCGCGATTCACCGCCGCCGCGGCGAATCGTGTCTAGGAAATCCTACCTTAACGCGACCAGATCGCGGTACGCACGATCGCGGTGATGAGATCGGTCGGGCCATCTGTTGTCGCGCACCTCACCTAATTAGGCAGCTCTCTCGCTCTATCGCGCGACCGGCTTTGTGTCGTCGGTACAGTCTCCGTCTTGCTTAGGACGAACAGCTGTTGGGTGGGGTGCTAACGTCACAGAATTCGGCGAAAAGGCCCGATCCATCACCGCGATCGCTCTCTTCTTCTGAGAATCATTGACTCAGACGGTCCTACTTTTGTTCCCTCACGTGCGTCTCGACACTGGAACGTTCCAGGAAGGTATTGTGCGAACCACTCGGTTCAGCCACCAACTCTCGCGTGCTTGCGCATTATTGTAAATTAGATTCAGGGTTCTTTGTGGTGTCATTAGGCATAAGTGTAATATATTGTACAAACGTCGTGTAAATACAAAGTGTTCGTGACCTCTAATTTAAACTTAACGTCGACTGTTAACCGCCATCCTTATACACTATTATACATTGAATTAAGCATAAATCGAGAACTAAACCGCTAACGCTCGAAGCTTCGGCGTTTCGCTTCTAAACATTGGTCCTTCGAGCCGGATCCGGTAAAATCGCGAGTGCTTGCAAGTGATCGGTCCGGAAGCTCCTACCGCGAACACGTGGTGAATACGTCCGCTCTCGACTCCCACGATGGCAGATAAGATTAACGCGCAAATCGAAGTGTTCCATCACTTAAGCCGTGTTTACGAAAATCTGAAAAAGAAAGGAAGGGCGAATATTACTAACGGTATGATACAGTCACGGTTGAATATGCTCGAGGCGCACTGGAAGCAGTTCGTGACCCAGCACACAGAATTGATGGCGTCCCGGACCACTGAGCAGGAGAAACATGAATATTTTACTAAAGACTGCTACAGCATAGCAGAAGAAGCATTCATGGATCAGCAGGCTCAACTCCTAGACCTGCGGGAAGAAATAATTGGAACGCTACCTCATGCTACGAACACGACGCTGCCGTCGGGGCACGCGGAGGGCCGCGAGCTCCGTCAGCGAGCGTTGCTACCGCGGATTAACATTCCAACTTTTGACGGACGTTACAGCGACTGGACTCCGTTTCACGACACTTTCGTCTCGCTAGTGATCAAGGACTCGTCGCTCAATAATGTCGACCGCTTTCACTACCTTCGGGGCTGTCTGAAGGGCGAAGCGGCCGATTTAGTAAAAAACCTCAAAACGACAGAATCCAATTTCAAACGCGCCTGGACGGTGCTCCAAGAGCGCTTTCAAAACAAACGCCGCTTGGTACGCGCTCAGCTAACGAACCTCCTTGACCTCCAACCCGTCAAGAAGGAGTCATCCGCTGAGTTGAAACGACTTTATTATGCAACATGGGACGTTGTCGACGCTCTCGCCGACCTGGACCGACCAGACCCGAACGATTGGATCGTCCATTTAACAGTGGAACGATTGGACCTCCAATCGCGACGTGAGTGGGAAATCTCGCTCGGGTCCACCACAGACCCGCCTACCTTGGAGGAACTAAAGAAGTTCATCGACGCACGCATCCACAGCGTGGAGGGACTGGAGGACCGCCAGGTCGAACGACGTGGAGAGGCCTCGAGCGACAAGCGAACGGGTTCCAAAGCTGCTCAGGTGCATCAGGTAGCCGCTGGACGCAATTCATCCACTGCGTGCGGATTGTGCAAGGGTCCGCACTATCTCCTTTTCTGCCAGCAATACCAAGAGAAATCGCTCTCGGACAAAAGGGAGGCGCTCACGTCACTCCAACGCTGCCTAAACTGCCTAGGTAAGCACAAAATAGATGATTGTCCTTCTAATAAACGTTGTCAAAAGTGTGCAGAGAAACACCACACCTCGATACATGAGACGTTTGACGAGGTACTCGACGCGACGGTGCAACACGTGATTACTCACCTCGGCGGGCAACGGACCGTGATCCTGGGGACTGCCCGAGTACGCGCGTACACCCCAGCTGGGCAATACGTCGTCGCCCGAGCCTTGATCGACCCTGGGAGTGAGGTGTCCCTCATATCCGATCAGCTCGTCACTCAACTTGGTCTCAGTCGACAACGGGCACGTCTTCCTCTGGCGTTCGCGGGTGGCGTGCGCTCACGCAGCACCCGCGGCCTGGTATGGGTCGAGGTGGCGGCAGATCAGGCCCAAAGGAGTAGCGTCCGAGTACCTGCCTTTGCCTTGGCTGATCTGTCGAGCTACAAGCCTCGCGCAATACCCGACCTGACCAGCTGGCCTCACCTACGCGGCCTGCCATGGGCCGACCCGCTCCATGGTAATCAAGATCCCGTGGAGTTACTACTGGGGGCTGACATCTATAACGAGATCCTGAAGGGAGGTGTTCGCAAGGGCCCTCCAGGCTCGCCCTTAGCCCAAGAGACGGTCTTTGGCTGGATTCTCACGGGAGGAGTTAAGGTGTCCCATGGTCACCATCCAGACTCGCAGATCCCTACAGTGCAATTCTGTTCAGTGCATGCCGACTTGACAAGGATGTTGGAACGATTTTGGGAACAAGAAGAAATCCAAGTGGAACCTACTCTGTCACTCGACGAACAGACCTGTGAGGAGCACTTCCTCACCACACATCGACGCACATCTGAAGGCCGGTTCGTCGTACGCCTCCCCTTCCGGATACAGCCGGACCTGGGTAGCTCAAAGCCTGCCGCCCTGCGTACACTGGCGTCAATGCAGCGGCGGTTCCACGGGGACGCTGAGTTCGGCCAAGCTTACAAGGATTTCATGCAGGAGTATGAGGATCTCGGGCATATGCAGCCAACCAACAAGCCCCCAAGTGACTCGGGGTACTACTTACCTCACCACGGGGTCATGAAGACAGCGAGTACGACGACGAAGCTTCGCGTCGTGTTCAATGGATCTATGCCAACCAGCTCGGGTAAGTCGCTTAACGACTTTTTTCATGTCGGCTCCAATCTTTTGCCAGTACTATCTGACGTCCTACTACGCTGGAGGCGGCACCCCATTGCCTTCGTCGCCGACGTGGAGAAGATGTACCGCCAGATTGTGGTGCACCCGGACGACCGAGACTTCCAACGCATACTCTGGAGTAAGGGTCCTGGCAAACCAACGAAGGAGTATCAGCTGTGCACCGTAACCTATGGTTTGGCGTGTGCACCTTACCTCGCACTACGCTGCCTGCGACAGCTAGCCCAGGATGAGACCATGAGATTCCCTGCCGGCGCTCAGACACTACTATCAGACGTGTACATGGACGACGTCCTTGCTGGTGCCCCCACAATCGACGAGGCCCGTATCCTCCAAGAAGAGCTGGATCTACTCTGCAAGGCGGGCGGCTTTCGTCTCCGGAAGTGGGTATCGAATTCACGAGACCTTTTGCGGGCTGTCTCTGCCGACGACCTTGGGGCCGCGCGCCACTGGGACACAGATACTCCGCACAGCGTGTTAGGTATCCAGTGGTCGCCAGAAGAGGATCTGTTCCAGATTCGCTGTCTTCAGGACTGTCCTTCGGCTAGATTCACAAAGCGCATTGTACTTAGCCAAGCAGCCCAGATCTTCGACCCTTTGGGTTGGCTCGCGCCTGTCACTGTCCGTGCCAAGATTTTCATACAATCTCTCTGGCTACTTAAGACGGACTGGGACGAGCCCCTCTCGACGAGCGCGGAACGCCTTTGGAGGGACTTCATCGACGACCTACCTGCACTGCGCAATATACGGATTCCACGGTGGTTGGGTTTGTCCTCTACCCCGCAGACCATTGAAGTACACGGCTTCTCGGATGCTTCTGAACGGGCCTTCTCAGCTGTGGTCTACCTTAGGATCGCAAGGACTGGTGGACAACGACAAGTTAGCCTCCTCACCGCTAAGACGAAGGTAGCCCCCCTCAAGCGAGTGTCGCTCCCGAGACTGGAGTTGTGCGGTGCTCACCTGCTGACTCGACTGACCTCACGCACACTGGAGGCCCTGAACCTGACGGTCGATGCCGTTCACCTGTGGACCGACTCGCTGGTCACCATGGGTTGGATTCAGTCGCACTCAAGTCGATGGCAGATTTACGTGGCTAACCGGGTGGCAGACATCCAACGCACACTTCCTGCTGCACAGTGGCATCACGTACGTAGCCAGGACAATCCAGCGGATTGTGCCTCCCGGGGATTGTCACCGACGGAGCTACCCCATCATCCTCTATGGTGGACAGGACCGACGTGGCTCGCCCTCACGGAACACTGGACCGGCGAGTCGTTCCCCCCACCCGACCAGGACCTGGAAGAGCAGCGACAGATTCTTCACATCCAGACAGACCCGGAAAGCGAGGTGAGCTCGTATCTACTTAGATTTTCAAACTTCCGACGTCTTCTCAGGGTAACTGCCTGGTGCTGCCGATGGCTGCGTAAACGTCAGGGCACCCGGAAGCCTTACCTAGTCAGCTACGAACTCCAAGAGGCGCGACATCGGCTGGTGCGCCTGGTTCAACGACAAGTCTTCGCTCAGGAGATCAAAGAACTCAGCGCCCAGCGGCCTATCTCGAGCAAGAGTCGGCTGCTCCGCCTCAACCCGTTCCTGGACGAAGACGGCACCCTGCGTGTCGGCGGGCGGCTGCAGCATTCGCTGCTCACTTTCAGCCAGAAGCATCTCGTCATTCTGCCAGATGACTCTCATCTGGCCAAACTCTGGGTCGATGAGACACATCGACGCTGCCTGCACAGCGGCACTCAGCTGACATTGGCGACACTACGTCAGCACTGCTGGATCTTACGAGGACGACCGATGGTGAAGACTATCATACACCGCTGTCCCACCTGCGTGCGTTGGAAGGGTAACAATTTGAATCAGCTTATGGGTAATCTCCCCGCGGTTCGCGTTAAACCCGGCCGACCGTTTGCGCGCGTAGGCATCGATTATGCCGGACCTATTCTCCTTCGCACTAGTAAAGGGCGTGGCCAACACGCTTATAAGGGTTACATTGCCCTCTTCGTATGCCTGGCTACTAAGGCAGTCCACTTGGAGGTGGTGTCGGACGGTACGACGGACGCCTTTCTCGCCGCTCTACGACGGTTCATTTCCCGACGAGGCCGATGCAGTCAAATTTTCAGCGACTGCGGTACTGCGTTCGTGGGAGCAGACAGGGAACTGCGGGTACTTCTGCAGGCCGTCAACTCAGACCAACTCCGTGACACGATGGCCTCTGAAGGGATTGAGTGGACCTTCAATCCCCCGGCCGCACCACACTTCGGCGGAATCTGGGAGGCGGCCGTCAAATCCGTCAAACACCACCTCCGCCGCGTAATTAGCGAACATAAACTAACATACGAGGAAATGGCCACACTACTTACTGAAATCGAGGCGTGCTTGAATTCGCGTCCGCTTGTGCCGCTGTCCGATGACCCAGCGGACCTCAGTGTACTTACACCCGGTCACTTCTTGATCGGAGAGGCCCTCAACTCACTACCGGAACCCAATCTAGAGGGGCTCTCGGTAAATCGGCTTTCTCGGTGGCAGCTCGTGCAGCAGATGCAGCAGCATTTCTGGAGAATGTGGTCTCGCGATTATTTAAACACGCTGCAGACGCGAGGGAAGTGGACCCGACCGCAACCGTCCGTTAAAATAGGCGACTTGTGCCTCATAAAAAACGAACTGCAGCCTCCCTCCCGGTGGGCGCTCGCTCGCGTAGTGCAAGTGCATCGAGGCACGGATGGCCTAGCACGTGTGGTCACGCTCAAGACGGCACTATCCGAATTTACCCGTCCTATCCATAAAATTATTCCGCTGCCCAGCGACGATGCCACAGAGACCGCTTCCGAGAACCACTCGAACACCGGTAACAAAAACGGCGACCTCAATACACACAAACAATAGACCGCGTTACGCTCGGAATCGTCGAAACGCGTTACTACATACGACTTGCGATACTTACCATACTTCGTCTCAACTCCTCGAACACTCCTCTATCACTACGCCCTTCGAACACCACCTCACTCGATGTTACGTAGCATATTGTTCGCCTGCAATCTTGCACTTCACTATTTGCACTTTTATACTGGGAGAGACACTATATGGTATGGTAAGAACTCGCTGTTGCACAACGAGACGATCCCATTCATCCTCGCACACCTCAATCTCGTCACGCAGTCAGGTATACTACTGAATGACAAGCTTCCGCCAATAAGCATCGAGCATATCTCATCACGACTGACGAGGCGGGCGGGAATGTTTGGGATTGGCCCAAACGGCCACAGGCCAGGCAGGCGCTGTTTCGCGCCCGGAACCGCGCACTTTAAAAGCGGCTAACGCGACCAGATCGCGGTACGCACGATCGCGGTGATGAGATCGGTCGGGCCATCTGTTGTCGCGCACCTCACCTAATTAGGCAGCTCTCTCGCTCTATCGCGCGACCGGCTTTGTGTCGTCGGTACAGTCTCCGTCTTGCTTAGGACGAACAGCTGTTGGGTGGGGTGCTGACGTCACAGAATTCGGCGAAAAGGCCCGATCCATCACCGCGATCGCTCTCTTCTTCTGAGAATCATTGACTCAGACGGTCCTACTTTTGTTCCCTCACGTGCGTCTCGACACTGGAACGTTCCAGGAAGGTATTGTGCGAACCACTCGGTTCAGCCACCAACTCTCGCGTGCTTGCGCATTATTGTAAATTAGATTCAGGGTTCTTTGTGGTGTCATTAGGCATAAGTGTAATATATTGTACAAACGTCGTGTAAATACAAAGTGTTCGTGACCTCTAATTTAAACTTAACGTCGACTGTTAACCGCCATCCTTATACACTATTATACATTGAATTAAGCATAAATCGAGAACTAAACCGCTAACGCTCGAAGCTTCGGCGTTTCGCTTCTAAACAATATATCTGCTTAATATTATTAAATACATTTTTGTCTTTGTATAAATAGCCATTGTTGTAATTGGCGCAAATTTTGTATATCAATAGTTTTGTGAAGCTATTAATTTACGACAATGTTTTAAGTGGGATTCTTTTTGATAGGATATTAATTTACGACAATGTTTTTCAGTGGGATTCTTTTTTGACGGGATTATGTACTTGGCGCACTTTTTGTACCTTTTCTTAAAAAGAATAATAATACCACATCTTTTTACTACTAATTATTTAATGAAGATATAAGGAATAATATAATGGTGTACAAAATGCTCGTTCCTCTTGCGTCAACCACGCTATTCTGGCTATGTTCCAATTCACGCATTATGCGCATAGACTGCAGAGAAAACCGTTCCGTTTCAGTCTAGGCGTGCATTGGTTGCGTTGGTGGCGCATAGGATTCTCTAGAATTCTCCCACTTGTAGCGCATGAAGCGTGCGGTTGATGCGCGCATGCGTATTTGTCTCTTTACGTACGCCTTGAAAAACTTTGAAAAAAATGAAACGTGCTACTCTTTGTAACGCGCGTCGAAATTATGTGGCCCCCTCCTCGAAAGGACAGAAAATATAACCTATAAATATGCTATATGACAATAAATGTTTATTGGATATTTCATTCTTTTACGCTACATTTGTCAATTTTTTATAACTTAACATCATTCCAAAATATTATTGTTACGCCGGAACGGTATCTTTATGAAATCGAGAAATGTAATTATGCGTGGTTAGGAAATCAAAGTTTCCATTGGGACGAGAACTGGTGATTTACAAACGCTTGTTTATGTCTTTGTAGGCTGTTTATTTGGGGCATGTGTCCTTACAATTTTAACAAATAAACAATTAATCTGTTTAACGAGTTTGTGTAGACTTATTTTGTCCAGCCATAATCTTATGAAGTGCATAGATCTGTGTACCTAATAAATGAAGCCAAAATGATTTAGAATCTGATAAAGTGCACACGCATTTGAATTTGAGAATAGATGCTATAGTTACTTACAACCACGAACGATTTGATGCCACTGAAAACGCGAAAATTGATACCAGAACCAACCATAACCCTATCAAGCATTAAAATCTGTAAACCTGAAAATTGAAGCTAAAATCTATTAGAATGTAATAAAACGCACGAATTTAGTAAACATAAACAAATTAAGCTGAAACTTAGTATTTCGATGAAATGTACTCAGAAAATGACGTTATGAATGGAAATTTTGATTTCTTAATCACGAATAATTACACTCCACAACTTCGTAATTCATAAAGATACCGTTGCGGCGTAACAATAATATTTTGGAAGGATGTTTAGTCATAAAAAGTTGACAAATGTAGCGTAAAAGAACGAAATTTCCAATAAATATTTATTGTCATGTAATTAACATATATGTAGGTTATATTTTCTTGCTTATATAGCCAGAATTACCCTGCTTTCCCCTGTTTGCAGTAATCGAATTTGAAATATAGAAGCACACGTCAAGCGACAAATACATATGCGTGTAATATGCGCATTGACTGCCCATGCTTTTATTTTCTGCACTCGCTGCACGCATTATGCGCTAGAAGTTGGAGGATTCTAGGGAATTCTACGAAATTGGTACTGTCATCTCTGCACTCGCTGTATGAATTGCAACCAACGCAACGGACTCAATTTCTAGACTAGAAGGTTTTAGGCAGGGTCGAAACGAAAGATGAGGAAGGAAGCAAATACGTAGCGCGCATTGTTATTTCTTAAAGGCATTTTCTGCTAAGTTTTTCGAACGTGCTCTTATAATGCTAACTTTACAGCTATACTCTAATCCAGAAAACGTACGAGAGCCTGCGGTTCTATTCAATAGCCTTCAAAACCTTGAATTTACCCCGGACGCGGATAATAAATAACTTCATTTTTCCTTTACACGTCTGCTTACCAAACTACGCTAGGTAAGCAACAGTTCGTCCTGTAAAACTCATACAATATTGTCTTCGCTTTCAATAATTATCGCTGTTCCAGAAGAATAGAAAAACTCGGGTTGAGAAAATCCAGGAACCAATAAAGCTATCAAATTTCGTTAGGAGTCGGTCCCCGATCCTTAGGACGAAGTAACCGATGTAGTTAGGAAGCGTGCTTCGACCACTGACCAAAAGTCTCGAATTAAATTAACCGTAATCCATCCAACTGACGAGCATCAGACGCATCGAAACCCGTTCCGTTTCGATACTACGGTTCATGCGCTGCTGGAAACGGAACGCTCTTCATGCGCGCAGCGTCTGCGCTGCGGTCTATGCGCATAATGCGTGAATTGGAACACAGCCTCTGACGCTCGGCAAATCGACGATCGACTCGTCGTCTCCCCGGTTTCACGCAGGCGGCGCTGCCCATCGCCGATGTTCAATACCGCGCTACTTTCGAACGCTTCGATACAATAGTTATATTACTTACCATTTTGTGATTTTGTTTGCGCACGAACGTGAAGCTTCGAGCGTTCGCGTATTTGATTTAGTTTTAGAACTAATTTAGTGTATACGATAGTCTTTTAAGAATAGCTGATAAGTATAGTCGTTAAGGTTTAAACTAAGGTCACGGACACTCTGTATTTACAAGACGTTGCACAATAGATTACACGTTAGTCTACTTAAATTAACACAAACTGTATACGATTTAATTAATTATATTTAAGGTTTATCAACTATAACGCGAAAGCACGCGAAAAGTTGAGGAGAACTGAGCCGTTCGAAAAAGCAGGATTCTGGAATGTTCCAGAGCAGCGCAAGCACGCGAGATACAAGAGGAGTACCTGTTTAGTCGACGATTCTTAGAAGAGAGAGCGATTGCGGTGATGGATCGGGCCGTTTCGCCGAATTCTGTGACGTCAGCACCCCACCTA
The DNA here is from genome assembly GCA_951215215.1 of Andrena trimmerana. Taxonomy (NCBI): domain Eukaryota; kingdom Metazoa; phylum Arthropoda; class Insecta; order Hymenoptera; family Andrenidae; genus Andrena; species Andrena trimmerana. Next base: position 85,418,647 of record OX578059.1, on the reverse strand, counting down.
ACAGCTGATCGTCCTGAGCAGGACGAGGACCGAAACAGTAGGACAAAGCTGCCCATGCGCTGAAGCGAGAGAGCTGCCTAATTAGCTGAGGTGCGCGTCAACAGATGGCCCGACCGATCTCATCACCGCGATCGTGCATACCGCGACTTGGTCGCGTCAACCGTTTCGAACCGCGCGCGGAGTCGGCAGCGAATCCGCGCCGACTTGGCCTGAGGCCGTTTGGGCCAATCCCAAACAGATTTCATTATGGTCATTTGTGACAAATGCCTAGAAAAGCACTGATACACTCCGGCGATATTCTGGCCGTGTTGCAGAAGTGCAAAATGTGTGAAGTGTTCGATGAGAGCTACAAAGTGAAGTGTCGTTCAAATAAAGTGATGGGAACAATTGTGTTCAAAATTGTTGGATAATATACCAGCAATCACCTTAAACTTCTACGGTAAGAACAATCGCATTTCACTATGTATTCGAAAAAAAGCGAAATTAAACGTGATTGCGTCTCCGGTACCCTTATTTTCGCCGATTTTATTTTTTAATTCGATTCTGGAGGGTGGACAAACGAAATCTTGGAGTGGACAAACATCTTCTACATCTAGACTATCGAACTGCATCGTTGGACAAACGATTTCGTCGTTTAATTAATAAAAAATCGAACTTATACCCAATCGCTTGATCAATGCCCTTCTTTTTCGCGATTTTTATAAATAATTCGATTCTGGAGGGTGGACTAACGAAATCTTGGAGTGGACAAACGATGCTAAATCATGGACAATCGTATCCCCCTTTTAAAAAGTTGAAAAGTGTTCATGGAGGGTGTTGATGGCAAATTTTCTTAATTTGTTCATAACTTTTTTTTGAAGGGTGGACAAACGAAAATTTTGGTTGGTCAACGTGGACAAACGATGGACAATCATTTGCCCCCGTAAAATTATTAAAAAGTTTTCATGGGGGTGCTGGTGAAAAATTTTGTTTTGTTCATATCTTTTTTTGAAGGGTGGACAAACGAAAATTTTTGTTGGACAAACGTGGACAAACGATGGACAAACGAATGCCATAGAGTTTTTTTTTAATTTCAAATTTGGGGTGCCAACTTCACAGAGCTGTTAAATCTTGGTTAAAGAAGCCTATATTGTACACACGGCTCAAACGATTGTGGCCGATCGAGTTTCGATTGCATTCGAGCTTACTAGGGCTGACTTTTTTGCATCGCTAACATTCTACAGTATTTGATGAATATGGTGAGAGCACTGCCAAGCCACAGGTAAGCTCGAATGCAATCGAAACTCGATCGGCCATAATCGTTTGAGCCGTGTATACCCACATGTACCAACTTAATAAACGTGTACTCCTCTCTGAGTTGCGCAAAATGTAATCTAATTATAAATTATAAATTACGATGAAAATGTAATTGTGTAATTGATTACACATTATTTTCTGCAATCGTTAAATCAGATAGTTGACAAAATTGTCGTCCTCTACCTAAATTAACAATTACAGAAAATAAAGTGTAATCAATTACACAATTACATTTTAATCGTAATTTGTAATTTGTAATTAGATTGCATTTTGGCCAACTCTAGCTCTTCTACTGCACTTTCAAATTTATTTACATTCAATAGTTTGACTGTTTCTTCGACTCTTTTTTAGATGTCTGGAAATGAAGTTCGCCAGCAGAGGGGAAGAAATGAAGTGACTCCGTCCTCAAGACGGAGTCCAACACGTAGCTGGACTCCGTCCTCGCGACGGAGTCGAAGGAGTAACCGGACTTCGTTGCGAAGACGGAGTCCGTCGCCAAGACGGAGTCGAAGGAGTAACCGGACTTCGTCGCGAAGACGGAGTCCGTCGCGAAGACGGCATCGAACGAGGAGCCGGACTCCGTCCTCGCGACGGAGTCAAAGCTATACAGAGCTCGTATGGATGCGGATGACGCTGCAGTATAAGAAGGAGGTATGTAGAAACGTAGGTGATCTCACGCAAACATTTCTTACATTCTCACGAAAGTGTGAAAACATTATTGCAATAATCATAAGATTTATATTTATTTTTCATATTACAGTGCAGCGACCTCAAAAAACGAATGGAGCGATTAAAATACGGAGGAGGAGGAGGAGGAAGAGGGGGAAGAGGGGGACGAGAGGGAAGAGGGGGAAGAGGGGGAAGAGGGGGAAGAGGAGACAGTGGAGGAAGAGAGGCGAAAAATTATTATTTCTATTAAATAAATAAAATTAAAATATACTTATTCAAACATTTTTTTATTCGAAGGCCTTTTATCCGTCGGCCATAAATAATTTTCTCATATTTATTCGTACTTTAGTCGAGAATGTACGAATAAATACGAGAAAATTATTCATGGCCGACAATTGAATTCTCCACGTTTCAAATAAAAATTGGCTCGGGTTATAATGCTCATCTCTGGTATTTTGCCATATCATTGAGGCAGTGAGTTCAACAACGGACTAACCCACATTTTTTTCGAAATTGATTTAGTAGCAATAACGCATTCCAATAGGCTCTACTAATCATATAAAATAGGAAATTTTTTTTAATGTGTGTTAGTCCGTGGTTGCTCTCACTGCCTCAATTATAACATAAATTCAACAAAGCGATTTCAAGTGATGTATGTACATATGTATCACGGCAAAAGCGTTAATTTAGTAAATGTATACAGTTCCTAGCAGTTCCTAGTCAATGTGTGCCTAAACTGTATACAAAGTTGGGCAAAATGTAATCTAATTACAAATTACAAATTACGATTAAAATGTAATTGTGTAATTGATGAGGTACATTATTTCCTGTAATCGTTAATTTAGGTACATTCTCATAACCACGGTCCCACATTCCATTAACCAGATTCCTTCCTTTCCTCCCTTTTATCTCACTTGTTTTTTCGTACTTGCAGCGATCCTTTACCTAAAACAATAGAATCCCCACATACAAAGGGCATTTTCGGAAAATCTTCATACTAATACTAACGATCACCATGGACGGATATGGCCTGTTCTTGTTCACGTTCCTATGGACGCGTGCCAGTACTAATAATATTGACGGAGATTACCGAATAGCGCCGCTAAACCCCAACCCGGGGTTGTACTACACAGTCTGCGTGTAGTTTGGCGGCGGAAAGTTGTTACGTCCTGAAGGGACTTTTTGTAAATCACCCCGAGCGGTTGGAATGATTTACCGGGTTCGTGCTCTATCAAAGGGCTGAGGCCCACCTTGACTTTACTTACCGTGGAAGGATAGGGAGAAAAGGGGTTCAATCAATGGTTGACACGCAATTTAAGGGGAAAACAAAAGAGTAAAATATATTTTTAGGAAGATAGAATCTGATTACATACCCTTGGGATGGCGCTCCGTCCCAGCTGTCGCTCGCAGTGCTCTCGGATGGCACACGGCACGCTTGCCGTCTAATGTTCCGCTCGCTCGCGGTGTCACTGGACCCAGCGTAGGTCGTGGTCCCTCGCTGTGCTCTCGGATGGCACTCGGAAGTCGGTGGCCTGGACCCCGTCGTACCGCACTGTCTCGAATCGGCGGATATCTACGCGGTCCTACGTCGGTCTCGATTAACGCGCAAGGGCTCTCCCGGCTATGCCGTTCTCTGTGTGTCGGACGGAGTTACCCTTCTTACGAATTACTATCGGCCGAGCGTGCTTCGCGGAATCTACGCGGAGACGTGGTCGCGGTATCTAGACGGTCCTCTGGTCCGTCGTGACTTCCTAGTTCGAGCTCCCGAATAAGAATTGCTTCTCCATCAATCCCGGTTATGGGCCGTGCCCCGATCAATCCTCGCGAATGGGGGAAACTGCCCCGTCGGCAGTTGTCGCTCGCCGCACGCGTCGGAAATTTCCGGGCCCGGGCCGCCGGCGGTCGCGTTGTCCCTACGGCTGTTGCTACGCGGCTCAGCGTAACGTGACTGCCACGCGCGAGGCGATTCTGCTGAATCGCCGTCTACGGAATAAAGCGACGCGCGGACAGCAAACACGGAAAGGGCCAGAAGGGCCCATGTAACACCTCCCTACCTGAAATGGTCTCGAGAGGCCATTTCATGCTCACGTGGGCAGCTTTCAGCGCGTGCACCTTCTTTGAGTGTCTTAAAACTAAGATTAACGCTACTACAAGTAAGGGGTGCATGGGCGATACAATAAATGAAGCGGAATTAAGCCAAGAGAGACTCATATATTGCTACATAAAGAAATAATAATAATTATAATAATAATAATGATGGTATGGGAGAAAGAAAAAAAAAAGTGAAATTAGCGATGGGGGGGGGGGGGGCTCCTGGCGGCGCTTTTAACGGACGCTCTCTGCTGTGAATTAATAAAAAAAAAACCGAACAATTATAACTCGGTCGCGTCACTTTTGATTGATTACAATTTGTTGCGTAATTACCTAGTGCCGTATTTTCATTCCGCTCCAGCTGGAATGATCCAGGTTATGTCGTTCGGTTTCGCCGGCTCGAGTGGCCGGGGCGTCTCCAAGATTGGGAAGGCTGCCAGACACCGCGGCTTGATATCCAGGAATGCCCTTATGCAGCCCTCGTAACATAGGATTCGCGGAAAAAATCTCATAACTTCGGTGTTTCTCAATATTTTTTAATACTTTTTTTTTATATTATTTGTTAATAGCCAACGGTTATATGGACAGGAACATCAATAAAATTGAAGCATCTTTAACAATTGAAATAGTAATAAACCCCGTAAACATTTGGTATACAAAAACCATATATGATAATTATGTACGAATATGTATGTAATATTACATAAACAATGAATTAATTAGCTTCGAACATTATAAAACATAATAGAGAAAGAAAATAACACAATTAGTAACAATACTTTATTCATAATTTTTATTGTTATTTTATTGTTTTATCTTATTTAATGTTGCTAATATTACTGCACATACAAACTAACACTATCAAAAAGTAATATAAAATAGAAACTATGCAAAAATAGCGAGAAATGCCCATGTGACGAGTTTTTTTGCGAAATCGCATGCACAGCGCACTCCTGTGATTATGTATCAATAACAGCCAAAGTCGCAAATAAACGCAGCCAATTTTTGGAGGGCTGTTAGTAGATGGTATCTACTTTCAATTAGTGATATCTAGAGCCCGGAGGAAGGCGGAGCTTTTTTTATAAACCTAAAAGGGTTAATGAAAACTTGAAATACTAGATAGCTTCATTTAAACTTGTATAGTGGGATTACGGCGAAGAGTTTTCGAAAAGTATTTATGTCACAAATAAGCTGAGACAATACACATTCGAGATACATGAGGTACAAAAATCAAAATATCTAGAGGAATTCAGAAAAAAATCAACAATCTGGTACGAATATTGACACGTTTCCCGTCAGAATATGAAAGGTTAACTTCAGATCAATTTTTCTTTGCAATTAACATGAATATGACATATCTGTCATATACATTACATACGTTGGTCCATCGGCTATCAGGATACAGTGATGAATACACAAAAATACAACTTCCGTTTTAAGACTTTTTTCCTCTCGAGCCCCACTGTGCGGCGTTGAGCCCGTATCGCGAACAGAGCCCTAATTCCCAGTGTTCGTTTCTCGCTTCTTTCTGGCCGAAGGGGGGAGCGAGATGGAACGCTTTGCCTGCGCGACGACCGCGAACGCAAAGGACGGAGTTGTCAGGCGTCCGAAAGACGGAGCGAGACAAAACATCATCCCATCGTCTATCTCGTACCGCCCTCGTTCGCTTTCAGTGCCTGTCGCTCGCTCTCGCCTTCGCCGGACAAGAGTGAGACAGAAGTGGTGGGAATAGCGGAAAGTCCACATCGTTTACACCAAACCGAGCCCGTAACGAGACAGTACTGTAGTATCTTTTATTTGAGTTTATCCAGATAATATCTTTGCCCATTTCTGTTCTCCAGCCGCTTCGCCGTGATTCAATCAAGCCTCCCTTACGACAAAATAGTAATAAGGGAAATGCGGCAACAACGCGATTCGACTCTCGATACATCTCGGCAACTATGTCTTTCCTACATTTATCGGCTAGATTGGACTTGCACCGGTTTTGATGGTACAATGCACGAATATACCATCAACGGCGGTGACGGTGAATCCTTGAAGCTTCATTCTGTCATTTCTCGGGTCTGTCTCAGTACACGAGTCAGAAATTCATTATTATTTCAATGTATGGCGGTTATTATCATTCAAACGCACCAGACCACCCTGCACTGATGTCTCCCGGAGGCAACTATACCCGCAAAAACTTCCTTCTTGCCGATTCCAGGACGTAAGACGCTTGAAACGGTTTGTTTACTACATCCCGTATACGTACACGCTTTTTCTAGCTTGTGTGAGTGTACGCACACATTCAAGACCGGCGGAGACGGCAGCCTTAATTGCTACCTTATTATATACCATTATCCCTACTATCTAATATTCACAGCAGAGCGCATCGTGGGGGTCGATTCTTAGCCTAACGCGCGGGGGTTTTTGCTGCTATCAGCAAACTATGGTCTAGAATACTTCAAAGTACGGCTCCGAACCCGCGAAACTTCTCGCTCGTTCTACGTGGGCTCTCTCTCTTGTCCTCGTGGATGGTATAACGGGTAGGTCGGAAGGAAAAGATGTGATAGCAAGAGGACAGGGTATACCATTTCTATATTAACCTTTGTCTCTTTCCTTAAGGGCTCGCGATGTTGAATCCGGCGTGCCCTCAAAAAACGGTATCCAATCCAGACAATAATGATGATTATGAAGGTTCCTCCCAATCCTGGCAGTCCATAGGTGACGTATGTAGATAGATTTTCAGTTCGGTGGTGGGTGGCGATCTCCCTAGCCTGTCTTTCTATGTCGTCCAATGCGATTGCGGTTGCCTTTGCATGAGCGTCTTGAAGGGTCCCCTGTGGTTCCTTTTCTTGATGGTCAGCTAATATTTTCACGTGATGTTCCGTGAGAGTAGGTAAGATTTCGGAAATATTTATGCCTATGGATGGTTTGTATATCGTTGTCAATGCTTCGGTGTCTACTCCGGACGCCCATATCTGATCGGTCCCGATCTTGGGCTGACAATCCCTCCTCAGTTGCAATATTCCTGCACCCTGGAGCATTTCATATCCAGCCGCGTGCTTATTGCATTATACCTGCAGTGTCAGGGTGTCCTTGATAGAATATAACCAAATGTTGGGTGCGGCCATCTTCTTGAGGAAGGTTCGGGTTCCGGGAAGAGCTTGAATATTACAGCTAGGCCACTTAATGTTTTGTGGATTTAATAAGGCATCCGTCTCGCAACATGGTGCTTTTTCCAGATCTTGAAGTGGCACACTGAGTTCGCACATGTACATCCGGTGGTGTTTCCTGCATCCTGTGATGTAGTTTTTGTCTGGCATGAAGTACTGTGATTTGATTTGGCTGATTGCCATATACGGTGTTCTTGGTTTAATAAATATTGGGTTAGAGACGTTGGTTGATATAGTTTGGAATAAAGGGCAGGGTTGAATGTAATAAAGATCGAAAGGAATTTGGTCTAATACAGGGATATCGAGTGACAAAATGATTCGACCCTGTAAATAAGCTACGTTTAATTTGGTCACCCCTTGTAGCTGTTCGGAGTTTAATTCTTCCGTAGTCAGCGGGAATTCATATGGCGTGGTTTGGCGGATTCGTTCGCAGGTCTGCGCTAGCTGACTTGGGGAAAGAACGGCCCGGATGTAGGATACCAAGTTTCGCAAATGTGAGCGTGTCGGTTATTACGATCAGTGCGGTCACGTATTCGTCCACGTGCCTGGTCATTAGGAACGTCCACGACCAAAAAGCTAATTCCAATTCTACCTTTGTTTCGCGCTTGTCTAATTGACGGGTACCTGACGCTATTATCTTAATTCTGTCGCCCATGTTCCGCGCGGCGCCCGTTACAGATTTTAACGTATCGTGTATGTTCTGGAATTCTGATTTTATAATGTGTGTTTGATTTCCTAATAGTTCCGCGAGATGATTCTGATCTTTATACAGTTTATCTATTTCCTTATTATAATACTGCGCGTCGTCGTTTTCCAAAGTTCCGAGAAGGGCCTTACTCAGAGATCCAATGAATCCCAGTAGTACCGATCGTTTGGTACGTTGGAGCTGTGGTTTTCCTAGTATGCTCAGTAGCAATTCTTCGTATTGTAGGCCATCGCGGAGTTTTCGTTGCAGGGCCGCGTTGATGTCGTCGGCCGGACAAAACGTCCAATTATAAGTTGCGCATAATGCTTTCATCCTGTTGATTTGGGGTTGAGTTTGTGGTCGCGATGTTAATACTTCCGCGGCTTCGATACCCGTGACCAATCTCCATTGGGTGTGGAAAACTAGGAGAGGTCGGATCTGTTCGTAGTAAGCAGAATCTGCTCTATTTCTGCTGCCTATCTGCCGCCAGATTGCGCTGCGCAGAGTCTGCTCGATTTCTGCCATTAAATTGTACCAGCAGATTCTCTGCAGTGTCTGCCGCCAAACTGCACGCAGACTGTGTAAGCAGAATCTGCTCTATTTCTGCTGCCTATCTGCCGTCAGATCGCGCTGCGCAGGGTCTGCTCGATTCCTGCCATTAAATTGTATCAGCAGACCCTGCTGCCAATCTGCTCGCAGGTTAAGGCAGCACAATCTGTTGGCCTTCTGCTGTCAGTCTGCTTTCATCATCGAATATAAGAAATCCTGTATCAAATCTGTAGTCTTTCTGCCACAAACATTTGTACTCAGGCGTTGAGCAAAATCTGCAAATACGGACGTGGTGACTGGGTTATGGGCCTAGTGCCTAACTGAATTAGATTAAAAGGTAATAAGATCTACGCTCAGGGGACTAGAGATAAATCAAACGGAACAGTTCCACGTGAAATAAAAATGAGCGAAAATAAAATAAAAATAACATACGCGAAGCGTAGAAACCACGTGGAGCGCTAGGTTAGGAGACTTAGGTTATAATCATGGCCACAACGGTGACCGAAAATTGATCATATATAGAAAAACTTTCAAGCGCAGAAGATTTTCAGACATGGAAATTTCAATTGATAATACTATTGCGAGGGAACGAACTATATGAAACTGTAACGACGGAGGTAGAAGAATCGAGAAGGACAACAGAGTGGAAGAAGAAGGAAGCAAGAGCTCAAAAGATAATTGTAACCACCATGGCCAAAAGTACACTAGTACACGTAATGAGTTGCACAACAGCCTACCAAATGTGGGCAAAAATACGAACAGTATATAAAAGAGACAATGAACAGCAAACATGTAATTTCCTACAAACCTTTTATAGTTCTGGGCATGAAGAAGGTTCCAATATATCCACGCATATAGGAAAACTAAAAAATATTGCCTACAGATTGAATGCCTTGGACGCAAAAGTCGACGACCGAATGCTGATTTAAAAAATATTGGTAACAATTCCTGAAACATTCAAACATTTCGCCAGCGCATGGGAGTCGACACCAACAGCAGAGAAAACACTTGACAACCTTACGGCAAGACTCATTGCAGAAGAAATGAGATATAAATCAGTAGAAATAGAAGAAAAAGCGGTTGCATTTAAGGCATCAGGAAAGAGATGCCACAAATGTAACAAAATAGGACACTGGGCATCTAATTGTAAGGCAAGAATAAAAGATAAAACCATGGAAGTTCGATGTTTCCGTTGTAATAAAGTAGGCCATATTAGTATAGCATGCAAAGAGAAGCAAAGTAGTAGAGAAGAAAAGCACTGCAACATATGTAAGAAAAATAATCATCTCGAACAAAACTGCTATTTCAGGAAAGAAGGTACCAATAAAACTGAAGAAAACAGGCGAGTCTCATTTCTGGTCAGCAAAGGTGGACCAGAAGACATATGGATCGTTGATTCGGGATCCACATCGCACATGACGAACAGGATCGACGACTTGGAAGATTTCAAGGAGACGAGTACAACCATCGCAGTAGCGAAGACAAATGAATCAATGCCAGTAAAAGGGGTAGGAAACATAAAGTTCGAAAAGATCAAACTAAAAGAAGTAATGTACGTACCCGAATTAAGCACAAATCTACTGTCGGTTAACGCGATAACCAAAAATGGAGGTGAAGTGTTGTTCGCGCAGAAAGGGGTAACGATAAAGTACAAAACTAAAATAGTGCTAAAAGGACAAAAATTACAGAACGGACTAATACAAGTAAAACTAGTGCGTGAAAATAAAAATAAGTCATTTATGACAAGAAGTTCAAGCAATAAAGCAGAAATGTGGCACAGGAAGCTGGGACACATCAGCAACGAACAATTGAAGAAACTGATGAGACTCAGCATAGGAGTAAGCCTGACAGCAGAGGACTTGGAACAAGTGGAAAAAGTGTGCAAAATCTGTCAGGAAGCTAAACAAACCAGAACAAAATTTGGAGATATGAGAACCAGAGCAAACAGGCCGCTACAACTAATACATACAGACGTATGCGGTCCAATAACTCCTAGTACATGGGATGGAAAACGTTACTTCATAACCTTCCTGGACGATTACACTCACCACACCATAACGTATTTGATTAAGAACAAATATGAAGTACCAGACATAATGATGGAACACGTAAAACTAATAGAAACAAAATGGAATATGAAAGTGGAAAAAATAAGGTGCGACAATGGCAAAGAGGTCATAAACAATAAAATAATACGCTGGTGCAAAAGGAAAGGCATTCAAATAGATAATACAATTCTTTATACGCCACAGCTCAACGGAAGAGCAGAACGGCTGAACAGAACGCTCATGAATAAAGTCAGAGCGCTATTATACGATTCAGGCCTCAAAGAAGAAATGTGGGGAGAAGCCGTGCTCACATCGACATACTTGTTAAACAGAACACCCACAAGCACGTTAAAAACCACTCCATTTGAAATGTGGGAAAATAGGAATCCCAACATTAACAATGTACAACTGTTTTGATGTACTACGTACGCAAAGGTACTAAAACCAATAAAGAAACTGGATAAGAGAACTAAGGTCGGTATCAAATATATTGGCCGGTGAATTCGTTTTCGGGAACAGCGATCGAGGGGAAATCAGCCACCACCATCTGACGATCGTGGATTTGTCAGTTGGAGTTGCAAGGTCCTCGCAGGGTATGGTGGGGTAACGGGAACGCTGCTCGGCTCTGCCTGAACCTAGCCGTTTGGCTGTTATTTATTCTTAGCGTAATAGTTGTGTGCGTTACGAAGCTATGCGTAGACCAATACGAGATGAAGCTATCGAGAAAGTGTCAATGTTCTAACCAATAAAGCTCCTGAATTTTTTCGTAGCTAACGCACACCTATTCTGATGTGTGTATTTCTACGCTGACAGCTCGGTTTGGTCTACACCCCAGAAGCTTGGCACTATCCCCACCATTTCTGGCTCACTCTTGTTCTGCGAAGGCGAGAGCGAGATGGAACGAGAGCGAGACAGAAAACGTTGAGAAAAGGAGCACCGAGGCAGGCAAACTGTGTGGTGGGAGAATACCCCTCACGAAACTCACCGGCCAATATATATGATACCGACCTTAGTAAACTTGTACTTGTGGGATACGCACCCACAGAATACAGACTCTGGAATCCAAGTGAAAGAGAGTTAGTGATTTTAAGAGATGTAAAGTTCATAGACACCGTGCAAAATCATAAAAAGAAAATCAACACAGAAAATGAGGTAACAATCCTAAGAAGTGAAGAAGAAGATACCAATCAAACTCAGATAAGGGAGGAACCCAACACACGAAGAGAAGAAGAAGAAGACAGCACCTCAGAGGAAGAATTCCTAGAAGCAGAAGAAGAACAAGAATCACAAGTTCAAATCCAACAAATAGGATGAAAATCAGAAAGGATAAGGAAGCTGCCAGAAAGATACAAAGACTATGCACTTCTAACCTATAAAGAAGCCACAACAGGCACTGATAGAGACAGGTGGACAAAAGCAATAAATGAAGAAAAAGATTCACTCTACGAAAACGACACGTGGGAAGTGGTCGAGAATAAAACATTAATTATGAAGAAACCGTTAACTACTAAATGGGTCTTCAAAATAAAGCAGGGTGGCAGATACAAAGCCAGACTGGTGATACGAGGATGTGAACAGGAAGAAGGAATAGACTATCAAGAAACATTCAGCCCTGTAATCAGCACGACCCACATTATTCGGGAGGAAACCGAATATATAGAAACACAAATTCAAAACTTAATGTTGTGATTTCACTATCGTGATTGAATAATAAGAAAAATACCTTAAGGTGGTAGACACGTGTAATGCAGCGCGCTGTATACCGACACAATCTTGCCCGAAACATGGGTTTGGGAAATTACGTTGTTTGTCCTTATATGAGCAGATTTTGGGCTGGGCGAGGCCTCATTCGAAAGAGGAAGGTTCAGTGCAGCGCGCTCTGGTCATGGTTCGACGAGAGTGTGTTGATATCTAATAATATGAGTGTTCAAAGTAGAGCAAAAGTCGACAAAATACACTCGCAAGAATCCAAGTATTTTTGGGTCACTAAAAGAGTTTTGTGACCCAAACGATGACCAGGGCGCGCTGCATTGAACCTTCCTCTTTCGAATGAGACCTCACCCAGCCCAAAATCTGGTCATATAAGGACAAACAACGTAACTTCGCGACTACATTCCCAAATACGGGTTCCGCCATATTGGCGATAATACAGAGCAAGTCACGTGACAAATTTAGTTGAGCTAGTGGATATGAGATGGCGCCTACTCGGGAGGACTGCCGACGTGGAATCATAGCAAAACTGAAGCGTTAGATGGATCCACAAGCCACAGTAAAAGTGTGATGCAGTCAATGTATGAATATTCGGACGATTGTAGGTTAGGTTATATGCATTTTAGGCATATAACTGTTGTGAACTGTGTACATTTACTAAATTAACGCTTTTATTGTAACACATACATCACTTGAAATCGCTGTCGAATTTATGTTATAATTATATGGCCACATTATTTAAAATAAAAAAAGAGATTGGAACTTTTTACTAATATTGGAAATATTGATTTACTGATATCATATTTTCAGAATGTGGAAGTTACAGCAATTATTTGCAATTATTGCTCTTATTATTATTCTTCCGACTATTGTATATAACATGCAACAAGGAAAAGTCTCCAAATCAGTCAACAGTTGACTCCCTGATTTTTTTTTGTAATTCTTTACGGTCCTATGCAGAGATGGGCATTATTTAAATAAAAGAATATACTTCCGAATGGCCCCAGTGACTGATCGACACGAGGTTTGGGGTAGGGTGTGTGTACCCTAAATCTAAAATTCTATTTAGCTTCGGGTATTTATTAGTTTCCTTTGTTTATTCGAAGGCCTTTCATCTTGGGCTTCGAATAATTTTTCATGTTTCATTATATCTTTATCCTAAGGTCGTATTCAGATATATTGGCCGGTCAATTCGTTTTCGCGAACAGCGATCGAGGAGTATGGTGGGGTAACGGGAATGCTGCTCGGCTCCGTCTGAACGTAGCCGTGTGGCTGTTATGACCAATACGAGATGAAGCTATCGAGAAAGAATAAATGTTCAAACCAATAAAGCTCCTGAATTTTTTCTGAGCTAAGGCACACCTATTCTGATGTGTATTTCTATGCTGACAGCTCGGTTTGGCCTATACACACCAGAAGCTTGGCGCTAACCCCATCACTTCTGGCTCACTCTTGTTCTGCGAAGGCGAGAATGAGATGGAACGAGAGTGAGTCAGAAAACGTGCAAACAGGAGCACCGAGGCAGGCAAGCGGTACCTATGGTGGGAGAATACGCGTTACGAAACGCACCGGCCAATATATCTGAATGTAAAGTCTCGTTAGCCGCTCGCTGGTCGGGACCGGCGTTGAGCCCGTATCATGAACGGAGCCCTAATTCCGAGGCTGAGTTTCTCGCTTCTTTCTGGCCGAAGGGAGGAGCGAGATGGAACGCTATGCGTGCGCGACGGGCGTGAGCGCTCAGATGGAATCGTGACTGTTCGACGCATGCGCGCCACGGTCAGATAGCCAGGCACGGCACGAGTCTTTTTTGCGCCATAACCGAGCTTGCCAAATTCCGCCATTTATTATAAAACATTTAATTGAGCTTTTTCATGACCTTACTCGAAACTTTTATTCGTAGTTTAAAACTGTTGTAATATAATTTGTAGTATTTCATTTGTGACGAAACGTCACGAAGCGAGCGTAGCCGACCCGAGCCGAGGCGCAACGGCCCACGGTGCCCCCCCTCTCCAACGCGATCCGCGCTCGGTACACTTAGTACACGACGCGCCACTAGATCGTGTCCACTTCCCGCAAGTGAAATTCACCGCGCATTAGGATATAGGACCCGCGACGACCGAAGACGAGCATCCGAGTGGGGATTAAGGAGCCCCCTCACCACACCAATCGGAGGACTGGAAATTGCCCGGATTCGAGCTGTGTGGACGCTACTAACGTGACTCTCCCGTAACCAAACCCCTTCGGTGGAGTGTCTGGATGTTGCCCAGGCTCCCCGAAACGGTTCCGTACCTCCGTACCGCCAACAGAGAGCGACTGGACGTTGCCCGGACTCTCTGAAGGCGCCTCCGACCTTTCCGTACCGAGATCGAGGGGACTGGACGGTGCCCGGACCTCGACCGACCGTACCTCCGAACCGCTGACAGAGAAGCGACTGGACGTTGCCCGGCTCTCTGGAAGCACCTCTCTTAACCTCGTCGTAACAGAGTCGATAGGCAAACGGACACGTTCCGAGCCTCGACCGACGGCGACTCGTCGGCGCCAAGCCCGCGATCCTTTCCGGCCAATAGCCGCGCTCTCATAGTTCATAACACAATATAATAATCACCTAGGAATAAGGATTGTAAATACTAAATAAATACCTCTAAGCAAATCAAGGCTCGAACCGATCTGAACCCTACGATTCGGCTGAGTTATTCGACGAGTCTTCCCGATCCCGCGTGACGCCCACGCAGAGTGGACGTCACACATTTAAAAATTTATTTTCAACAATGCCAACAATGAAAAGGCCATTTTTGGCCTCTTGTCAACTTTACGCCCTAGCAGTTGCCTAATTTTACAGAGTAAAGTCATAAATAATCTCAAATAAATGTAATATAATAAAGGGCGCAATTTGACAAGTTCGCCTAGGGCGCAAAAAAGACTTATGCCCGGCCTGCGTCAAGATTTTGCGAAGAGGGTCCCGTGCTCACCGTAAGCGCTTGCGACCATCGCGCACGCCCGTCGCGCACACAAAGGACGGCGTGTCAGGCGTCCGAAAGACGGAGCGAGACAAAATATCAACGCGTCGTCTATCTCGTACTGTCCTCGCTCGATTTCAGTGCCTTCGATCGCTCTCTTTCCATCTCGCGGTCGCCTTCAGCGGACAAGAGTGAGACAGAAGTGGTGGGGATAGCGAAAAGTCCGTATCGTGTACACCAAACCGAGCCCGTAACGATCTTAGATGCTCGAATAACCGACGAGAACCTTTGTTCCCCGAGCCGCACGAGATCGCCGTTGCTCGGCGATGTGTCATCGATTATATAGAAACAGAATTTGTTTTTTTTTCATCGTATCAATATGAAAGTGACACAAATGGATTCCTGACATTCTCCCGATTAAATTGACAGAAAATAATTTAAATCAGACTATTTTTAACGAAACGGGCTGCCAATTCTGCAAACAAATTTTCATGTAAATTCCTTAATTATGGTCCGAATAATATCATTTTTGGGGCCAATTTGATCGAGAAAACGTGACGAATTGATTCACGTCACTTTCGCAAAGATCTGATTAGAAATGCAGAACTGACGATTTGTCACTGCTTAGTGCGTAACATTGTATGGCCCCGCTGGATTCGAGCGTCGAAACCCACGAAACTGAGCGAGTTGCACGATTGCCAGCGTGGAGGACAATGGACTTTGCATGGCGAAGGAAAGTCAGCCTTCTATAGAACTCAAATCGAGAAAAACTTTGCTGACAAACTTTACATATGTATATTCGTGTCAAATAAATACTTTAATTGTAAAATTTAGACGAGAAACTATTGTTGAATTTCGCCAGTTCTTACATATGCATCACTTGGTTGGAAATTCCTGATCCCAGAGTTTCATGCGTTTACCTATTGAAATGTGGCTTTAAGTCATCGGGAAATTGCATTGCTCCTTCTCGTACATACATATATCTGTTCGCGAGTTGGTGTCACGAGTGACGCGGCTTTGGTTTCCCAAATAAATGCACATTTATTAGAGCCCTCGGTCGACGGCGACTTGAGTCATCCAGTACTGAATATGAATATGTTCATATTTCTCATTACACCTTGATAAGAGTGTTACCACCGATGGATTGGTGAGTTTATGTCCACGAAAATAAGTCGAGTTGCGAAGCAATTCGGTCTATTTTTTCTTATGAATACATGATTAGGACACACACACACTACGTTCACTAAAAATAGGCCGAATTGCTCCATGTTTGGCATCATTTTCATCAGTAATGCAGTGGTCTGGTGAAGAACATCGTATTACGGAGCTAATATTGTAGGCCCTAGAATCTACGATATTGTCAATGTGCAGTTGAAACGCACGCCGCTTCACACTATCGTTTCTTAGCATTTATACGGGATTATTCTCTAGCTAGAGTCGTCAAACGCGATGCTCGCCAACAATCATGTGTCTCGCTGAGTTTCGTGGGATTCGACGCTCGAAACCAGCGGGACTATACAATGTTGCACACTAAGCAGTGACGAATCTGAAGTTCTGAATTTCTAATCAGACCTTTGCAAAAGTGGCATCAATCGATTCCTTACAATTTTATATATAATGTTTGTTCATAACTGCTTTCTGCATAGGGCGTGTAATAAGTGTATTTCATGTTCTGTTTCGGTGCTTTGCTAGTAAAAAAATGTTTAACCTAACAAACTTCATTTTCTGGGGACATCCCCTCATCTATTTTCCCTTTTCACTTATAATTCCTTACTGCCATCGTAGAATATTGTAGTATAAGCACATTTCAAGTAATTAAAATGTACAATGAATTTTCTACGTTTGCAGTACCAGCCGACTTCCGTTTAAATTTTTATAAGTACAACGCAACAGCTGAGAATTTCTTTCCTTATTCAGAATAAAATACGGAAATAGCAAACAGCTCCCTCTCGCGTTTACCGGGTAATCGGCGATCTATCGGTATTACCATTTCTGTGCAGAAAAAACCTGCTGTAATACCGACCTGCCGAATCGGCCAGGTCACGTGACGTGTCTACCCCCTTAATTATAATTGAGAAGGCGTATCAAGTTCTGTTGTTAATGAATAAACTTAGCATTCACTAATTGATCGCTGCAATATCTGAAGATTAACAATCCTATCACTTCATTGGAAGATTCACACACTTAGCAACGGGAATGAGAAAAACGTGTGAGAGTAAACAGCGCGCGCAGAACAAAGGAACAACTAAACTTAATTTGTACGGTCCGTCGGTAATACAGACTTATGTAAAGCGAGCCTTAACACTTAAGGGTGTAGACACGTCACGTGGCCTGGCCGATTTGGCAGGTCGGTATTACAGCAGATTTTTTCTGCACAGAAATGGTAATACCGATAGATCGACGACTGCCCGGTGAACGCGAGAGGGAGCTGTTTGCTATTTCCATATTCTATTCTGAATGTGGAAAGAAATTCTCAGCTGTTGTGTTGTACTTGAAAAAATTTAAACGTAAAGTCTGCTGGTAGTGCATTCGTAGAAAATTCATTGTACATTTTAATTACTTGAAATGTGCTCATGCTATAATATGTTACGTTTGTAGTAAGGAGTTATAAGTGAAAAGACAAAATAGATGTGGGGATGTCCCCAGAAAATGAAGTTTGTTATATTAGGTTAGACATTTTATTATTAGCGAAACGCTGAAGCAAAACATGAAAGTTATACACTTATTATAAGATAAGTCCCATGTAGAAAGCAGTTATTGAACAAACATTATATATAAAATTGAGTTGGTGCAATAGTGACTTCAGATTGCAATTGCTTATTCCATGGCTTTACATATGCCCTAATAATGCACTCGCCGGTGCTATTGCGATGTTGTCATCGATTATACAGAAACAGAATTTCTTTATTTTTCATCGCATCAATATGAAAGTGACATCAATGGATTGCTGGCATTCTCCCGATTAATTTTACAGAAAATCAGACTATTTTTAATGAAATGAGCTTTCAATTCTGCAAACAAATATTTTACGTAATTTCCATAATTGTGATCCGAGTTATATCATTTTTGGGGACAATTTGATCGAGAAAGCATAAGGAACCGATTCACGCGTATATGTACAGTCTTACAGATATGTACAGTCTTCCAATTGTTGAGAAGCCTTTGAGCTCAGATTATCGGGAAAGACCTACCCACCCCACTGTTTTGCTTTCTCGCTGCGAGCGAGGACCTCCGGGCCCTAGTAGACCGCGCGTTGACAGCCGAGAGCAATAAAACCGACGAGCTAGATCAAATACCCACTACAGAAAAATAAAATGTTCATGTTTTTGATAAGTGTTGATGAAAGTATTACCGATGGATTTTTTAGGATTTTCCGATGAAAATGATGTCAAACATGGAGCAATTCGGTCAATTTTGAGTGAACGTAGAGTGTGTCCTAATCATGTATTCACAAGAAAAAATAGACTGAAATTGCTTCGTGTCTCGACTCATTTTCGTTGACATATACTAATACTCTCGTCAAGGTGTAATGAGAAATATGAACATTTTCGTATTCAGTACTGGATGATTCAAGTCGCCGTCGACCGAGGGTGTCCCGCTGCTGCGCTGTGTCACTCGCGCTCGGTTCACATCGGTCAGTCTCCTTTGTAAGATTTGTTAAATAGATGGCGCGCGTAATGCGGAAAAGGTTGAGGTGTGCGCTGGGCTAGAGGCTTCGAGAGCAGGAGAGTGTGTCGTCTCGGGGAACGAGCTAATTGCTGTTCAGTGGTAATCGAGTAACCACGTGCATTCTCGTATACCCATCGTCAGGGTTTTTGAAGAAATCCGGGTTACTCGCATTATTGTGAAATATTTGGCCGCGTATTTAGTGAAGACGCGAACTTTAATAAAACTAAAAGAGAACTACCATAGAACATCCTGACTAAAATACATTAATACCTTACAGTATTTTTTCAGAAGTGGGATAAAGTCTCGAGTGCCGGGATCTAAAATCGGTTTAAAGTATTTCTTCATACCCTAGAGTGAACGTTCAACAAAAGCTGTGCGTGAAAATCAAATTTGTTAAGACACGTGTGTCGGATTTCATATCAGAAAAACTGTTGCCGGAAGACGCCATCTTAAATTCCATATCAGAAAAACTGTTGCCGGAAGACGCCATCTTAAATTCCATAACAGAAAAACTGTTGCCGGAAACGGCCATATTCAAAAACGAACGTTCCAGAAGAAAAGGTCGACATGAATCGTGTGCTATTAGAACAATTAAACATTGAGGGTTTACGTGAGCTAGTCAGACAACATAACCTAGATACGAAAGGTGCGCGAATGGTGTTGTTTGATCGTTTAACCGACCATTTCGAAAGAAATGGATGGCCGGAATCGATATCCATCACAGGCCCGACAATTACGGATGATCGAACGTTAGAAGAAGAAGGTGCTCAAAATTCAGGGTGCACAGGGTCACAACCGGTAGGCCAGGATCCAACGACCGGTCACATGGCTTCTACCAATATTCAGGAAATAGTGCAGGCGGTTCTACAAGCGTTACAAGCCAGCCAATCGACGCCTTTTCAACGAGAATCGACGAGACAAATTGAGGGACCTTCCCCCACACTAAGCGCAAATTCGCAAACAAATGCACTCCAAAATTGGAGTCAAATAAAATTCACGGCAAAATTAATACCGACCTTCGCAGGTTTGGAGGAAGACGATGTAAAAACCTGGTTAGGAAGAATAGACAGTATCGGACAATTACATCAAATTGGAGGAGAAGTACTAGTGATGGCGGCGGTAAACCAATTAAGTGGACGAGCTCTGAACTGGTACAATCGTCAAGAAGTGAGTACAGTGGCCACCTGGGAAGACTTCAAGCGGCAAATACAGGCGTATTTCCAGCGTACGGAGACGGTAACTATAACTCTGGCAAGAGTAAGCAGCCGTAGTTGGAAGTCCAAATCAGAAAAATTTGCCGATTATGCTGAGGATAAGTTAAAACTAATGCAACTCCTTAAGCTAACAGAAAAAGAGAAGGTAGAGCTATTAGCCGACGGTGTGAGAGATCCCGAGCTGAGAAAATTTGCGCTAAATACCTGGGCGACCAGTATACCAGAATTCATCGAACACATCAGAAGAATCACCGAGGACAGCGTGGTCCCTGAGTCTGAGTCAGAGGCCAAGGTGACCTCAAAATTTTCAACCACAATGGACAAGAGATGTGAACACTGCCATCGTATAGGTCATTCGGCGAAGGATTGCCGGACGGCGAACATGACCTGTTTCAAATGTGGGGAGAAGGGGCATGGGAGCAACACCTGTCGTTCCAAGAAGACGGAACCGGCGTCAACACTCAATCTGTTAACGGAAGAACTATCGGCGAAGGACGGGGCTTCCTCCGAAGCAGTTCAAATCGGGGAGGAGTCATCAGCTGCTGAGCGGGAGTTATCGGGCAGAATTCATTTGATAGAAAAGGGTTCGCCCTGCGTTTCCGTTTTTAGTTTAGGAAATCACGAAAATTTTTTTTGTGCGTTGGTGGACACAGGCAGTCCAGTAAGCTTGATTAAAAAATCTATTTTTGAAAAACATTTTTTTAATAACAAGTTATTACAAGTTAGTAATCGTTTGAGTTTGAAAGGCGTGAATAGTTCAGTAATAACCATTTACGGAAAGATTGTTGATCAGATTTGTTTAAAAAAACCAAATACAAATTGGAGTGATGTAACATTGTTGGTCGTAGACGACAGTACAATGGTCTATGATATACTTCTGGGCAGAGAATTCTTTAAAGAAAACAAAATTAAACTTATATTCCAAGAAGGAAATTATGTTTTTGAACATCCTGAAATCCAGGAGAATATCATGAGTAATATTTCTACTATTAATGTGATAAATAATCCCGATAGGTTAGACATAGTATTAGAAAACCTGGATTCGGATTTAGATCAAATTAGTAAAAATGAACTAATTAATACATTAAAAGATGTAGGAAAATGTGAAATCAAGCCAGTTCAGGATGAGTACAAAATTAGAGTGCATTTAAAAGACACCACTTTCTTCAGATATGCTCCCAGAAGGATGTCAGTTCATGAAAAGGAAGCATTAAGAAAAATTACGGACGATTTATTAAAAAGAGGTATAATTAAACCAAGTATCTCACCATACTGTGCAAGAATTGTTTTAGTTAGCAGACAGGATGGAAGGAAACGAATGGTTCTGGACCTGAGGCCGTTAAACCAGCGAATTAACCCTCAGAAATACCCGTTTCCCATAATTGAAGATCAATTGGATCAGTTGTACGGAAAGGAGATCTTCACGAAATTGGACCTACGAGACGGTTTCCACCAGATTGAAATCCATCCGGATGATACAAAGTATTTCGCTTTCGCAACGCCATACGGTCAATATGAATACGTGAAGATGCCCTTTGGGTACTCTGAGGCACCTGCGGAATTTCAAAAAAGACTTCTCTATATATTAGATGAGCTACTGCGTAGTGGTAAGATTTTGCTATACATAGATGACATTTTGATACATTCAACCACGATAACCGAAAATTTACAGGTATTACGTGAAGTGTTAATCACTCTTAAAAAATATGGGTTAGAATTGAATCTATCGAAATGCATGTTCTTAAAAAGAAAGATTGAATTTTTGGGTTATGTCGTTTCAGCGAATGGTATTACTTTAAATAAGCGTCATACACAGGCCATCACCGATTTTAAATATCCTAAAAACGTTAAACAAGTACAGGGATTCTTGGGTTTAACAAATTATTTTAGAAAATTCATTAAAAGTTATGCATTAAAGGCAAGACCTTTACATGAGTTAACGAAAAAGGATAAAATCTTTAATTTTGATGATGAGTGTAAACAGGCGTTTGATTCATTAAAAGGGGAATTAACTTCTTTTCCTGTTTTGCGTATATATAACCCCACAGCAGAAACAGAGTTACAAACAGATGCAAGTAATCAAGGATATGGGGCAATACTGTTACAAAAAGAAAAAACGGGAGACATGGCCCCTATCGCCTATTTTAGTAAAGCCACTAACGAACCGGAGAAAAAATATCATAGTTTTGAGCTAGAGACGTTGGCAATTGTAAAAGCGTTGGAGCGTTTCCACGTTTACTTGCAGGGAATAGCATTCCGAATCGTAACCGATTGCAATGCATTAGCATTAGCAGTAAAGAAAATTAATATAAATCCACGAATAGCGCGGTGGACCTTAACTTTTCAAAACTACAATTTTGAACTTGTACACAGATCGTCAGATAAAATGACACATGTAGATTTTCTAAGTCGTTATATACTAACGGTTAATGTTATTTCTCACGAAGATGAACTTCTATTTAAACAGTTAGCAGATCCAAAATTAAAGGAAATTGCTGAACAAGTTGAATTATATGGCAGCAAAATATTTAAACTGATTGATGGTGTTCTATTTAAAGAATACAAAGATAAAGACTTATTTGTGGTACCAGAAGCAATGATAAATAACATTATCCGACTGTATCATGATGAAGTAGGACACGTAGGAATAGACAAAACTCTATATGGAATTTTGAGTCATTATTGGTTTCCAAATCTTAAAATCAAGGTAAGAAATTACATTGATAACTGCATTCAGTGCCTATCATATTCAATCGCAGCAGGGAAAACAGAAGGGGAAATGTTAATTTACGAGAAAGAAACAATTCCTTTTCAAACGGTACACATAGACCATTTTGGACCCTTGGCAGAAACTGTAGATAATTTTAAACATATACTCATAATAATAGACGCGTTCACAAAATTTGTATGGCTGTTCGCCACTAAATCTACAGGAACAGATGAAGTGTTGGACTGTCTGGAAATCGTTTTCAGTTTGTTGGGATACCCCAAAAGAATTATTAGTGATAGAGGCACAGCTTTCACTTCTAATAATTTCGCAAATTTTGTAACAGAAAGAGGAATCACTCATGTATTGACGGCTGTAGCCTCCCCTTGGGCTAACGGACAGGTAGAACGTGTTAACCGATTTTTAAAGTCAACCTTGGCTAAGTCAGTAAAAGATCCAACAGAATGGAAAGAGAAGATTAAATCAGTTCAATATGTTATCAATAATACACTAAACAAAGCTATAAATTCAACTCCTAGCAAAGCTTTATTTGGTTTTGAACAAAGAAAAATAGAAGATGAAAATTTACGTACAGTAATAGACGAGTTACGAAAAATAGATAGAGATTTCTCTCAGCAAAGAATAAACACGCAGTTGTCAGCACAAGACATCAACCGTCGATTACAAGAATATAATAAAATACAATTTGATAAAAGGCACAAAAAGATTACGAAATACAAGGTGGGAGATTTTGTTTTAGTTAAAAAGTTACAACACAAAGTAGGTACAAATACAAAATTAGAGCCTAAATACAAAGGACCGTACCAGGTAAAAGCTATCTTAAAGAAAAATCGTTTTGTTATTACAGACATACCGGGATATAATTTATCGTCGAAACCGTATAACACGATTCTATCCGCAGACAAAATAAAGCTTTGGATTCGAATTAAAGACGTTACATCAGATAAAGATGCAGACGCGGTAGGAACAAACGATAATGTAAATAAGGAAACCGATGATGAGTCGCAATCCCAACCATATAATTTAGGCGATTAAAAGATTAATCAACATTGTATATAGTTAGGTTAAGAAAAGTTATTGTGAAAAAAAAAAAAAAAAAAATTTTTTTTTGTTTAGTTTTGAGATAAGTTTATAGAAAACAATACGAACATTTTGATTTACTACGAGTTTATTTGAATAGTTGTAAAGCGCTTTAATTTAATATGATTGTATGGTTGTTCAGGGTCGAACAACAGTGTCAGGTTGGCCGAAACTGTAAGATTTGTTAAATAGATGGCGCGCGTAATGCGGAAAAGGTTGAGGTGTGCGCTGGGCTAGAGGCTTCGAGAGCAGGAGAGTGTGTCGTCTCGGGGAACGAGCTAATTGCTGTTCAGTGGTAATCGAGTAACCACGTGCATTCTCGTATACCCATCGTCAGGGTTTTTGAAGAAATCCGGGTTACTCGCATTATTGTGAAATATTTGGCCGCGTATTTAGTGAAGACGCGAACTTTAATAAAACTAAAAGAGAACTACCATAGAACATCCTGACTAAAATACATTAATACCTTACACCTTGTCAAGCGGTTCGGGCGAGGGCCCTGATAGGGGTGAATTTATTTGAGAAACAAAAGTCGCGTCATTCATGACACCTACTCGCGAATAGATATACATATGTACGAAAAGATGTTATGCAATTGCCCGATGACTTGAAGCAACATTTCAATTGGTAAATGCATGAAACTCTGGGATCAGTAATTCCGAACCCAGTGGGGCATACATATGTAAGAACTGGCAAAATTCAACAATAGTTCGTCGTCTAAATTTGACAATTAAAGAATTTATTTGACGTGAATATAAAGTTTGTTAGCAAAGTCTTTCTCGATTTGAGTTCTGTAGAAGGCTGATTTTCCTTCGCCATGGAAAGTCCCCTCTTGTCCTTTTCGCTGGCAATCATGCGACTCGCTAATATAAGTTAGGTGGGCTTCGGCGCTCGAAACCAGTATGGCCATACAATGTTGCGCACTAAGCAGTGACGAATCTGCAGTTCTGCATTTCTAATCAGATCTTGGCGAAAGTGACGTCAATCGATTCCTCATATTTTCTCGATCAAATTGGCCCCAAAAATGATATAATTCGGAGCATAATTAAGGAAATTACGTGAAAAATTTGTTTGCAGAAGTGAAAACCCGTTTTGTTGAAAATAGTCCGATTTTAATTATTTTCTGTCAATTTAACCGGGAGAATGGCAGGAATCCAGTGGTATCACTTTCACATTGATACGATGAAATATAAACAAATTCTGTTTCTGTATAATCGATGACACATCGCCGTGCAACGGCGGGCTCGCGCTGCTCGGGCCACAAAGGTCGTCGTCTGTTATTCGAGCTTCTAAGATCGTATTCAGATACAATATTGGCCGGTGAGTTTCGTGAGGAGTATTCTCCCACCATACTGCTGCCCTGCCTCGGTACTCCTTTTCTCAACGTTTTCTGACTCGCTCTCGTTCCATCTCGCTCTCGCCTACGCAGAACAAGAGTGAGTGAGAAGTGGTGGGGATTGCGCCAAGCTCCTGACGTGTAGTCCAACCGAGTTCTGAGCGTAGAAATACATACATCAAAATAGGTGTGCGTTAGCTCTGAAAAAATTCAGAAGTTTTATTGTCAGAACATTGATTCTTTCTCGATAGCTTTATCTCGTATTGGGGCTGTACTTCCAAAAGGAACCGGTGGCCGATCGAGATGAGGTTTTGGGGGAGGGGGAGGGAGGGGATGTGAACCCTAAATCTAAAATTGCAGCTTCGGGTATTTATTAGTTTCCGAAATATTAATAAAAAATTGTTAATGTAAAGAATATTCTGGATCGTCGATGCTAACTATCTTGAGTCGTACACACGAATGCCTCTCGTTCCTTTTACGCGCCTCGAACCCTCGCCGATGCCCCTGACGTCATCGGCATTCATCGAGAATCCAAGTTACATTGTATATGTATCTTACGTATCCTACTGGGCCTTGCGTCTTCGACGACGGCGAGCGATGCCCAGTGTGATTTTCAATATTCCCGTATTGGGCGTTATGACTTCCTTACATTAATTTTTTTTGGAATTTTTTTTTGGACGTTGGTGCAGGGCTTCCTATCCGGGAGCCTTTCCGTCCCCCTATTTTCTATTTTTGAAATTTTGTAACTACGGTCTCGTTTTTGGGATCGCCGAACTTACATTGTTCGCTGTCGTGCTTTCCGCGCCCCACACACTGATCTAGCCCCAACCTGTGGCCGATCGAGATGAAACTTGGTGGGTATTATGAGAGGTGTGGACAGACCCCAAATATAAAATGTTACCTTCGGCAATTAATGCGTTCAAAAGATACAGAAGTAAATATGCATAAAAGGTACACTTTACCACGGCCCCCCCTTTTAACAATATTTCGGTTTACTTATACCGACACAACACATTCCACTTTCCAACTTCTCCCGGGTATTAGTATTGGTTGGGGTTAGACTAGTGCGGGGGCTCGCGCCCGCTTGCGGGCGCGTAAAGCGTGTTAAGGGGTCATATACGTTTCTCGGCGCTAAAACGTGGTCAATGTTTGGGAGTAATTCAGGGATAAACTATTAGTCCGATTGGTTTAATTCTTTTTGTGTTTTATAGGTATACTTTTATAGATTATAAAACAGGTATGAGAATTCCAAAATTTTTAAAAATGTGGCGTTCGCGGGCAGTGGCGTAAAACATGTTTTCTGGCGCAGCCCAAAACGGTGGGCATGATTCAGCCCGTACGAGTGGTCTGAAATTAAAATCACCGATTTTTTAACAATCTGTGGGATCATAGTTATCGTGTGTTGGCGCCATTTTTTCGAAAAAAAAAAATTGCGGAAATGGTAGCACTTTGAAGAAAAGGGTTGTGATTTTTGCTATCAAATTCGTACGTTTTTGCATGTTATTAAAAAATGGTTCAATTTAATTGAAAAAGCTCTCCTAACACGATAACGAATTTTATGTAGAATATGTGTGTAAATGCTGAAGTTAATCGGATGAACGGTGAGGCAGTTATGATGCCCACCGTTTTGGGCGGCGCCAGAAAACATGTTCTATGCCACTGCCCGCGGACGCCACATTTTTAAAAATTTTGGAATTCTCATACCTGTTTTATAATCTATAAACGTATACCTATAAAACACAAAAAGAATTAAACCAATCGGACTAATAGTTTATCCCTGAATTTCTCCCAAACATTGACCACGTTTTAGCGCCGAGAAACGTATATGACCCCTTAAGGTGGCCGTTCCAATGAGCGGCTACAGCCGCCAGCGACTGTAGCCGCCGTAGACTGGTACAATGGAAAAGCATTCATCCCAACTCCTATGGGCGGCTGCGACTGGTGCGGCCGCGCCAGGATTGCTATAGCCTACGCGCGTCTGGTTCATGAGCAGCCTAGGTTACTCGAGACACAACACAATGCCATGAGTGTCTGTTTTCCGCCATAACGGCAGAATCTACTAGTCGCACAGCGACTGTCGCTCTACTGCTCCAGAAGCAGTCTAGCGACTCTAGCCGCTCTGCGATCCATCGTCATATTCGGACAGATTATCCAGAAATAAGGAAAGAAGTCAGAATTCATAACTGATGGAATTATGTTTTTATATATATTTCTTGTAAACTAATAATATGAGCTCTTGTAAAAAAGGTAAAAATATCATGACGGCTACATCTCATCTGCGTGTAAACACGTGTCAAATTTGTTGTTTTATACAGAATTTTAAATCGTTTCTTTGAAAGTTTGTTAAAGTAAAGTTAAAGGGGTCAGAAATAATTAGTATCGATTCTGCAAAGTAATAACAAATAATTCGTTATATACAGTTGCTTTTCTATAAGAAACCCATTGAAAAAAATCAGTAATTTTCGACTTTTTAGTTACCTTCCGCGAACTTGTATAATCAACATATGTTTGTCCTTGCAACTGCTAAAAGAAGATTTGATAATATTTGCTAATAATGGAGTAATCACTTGTATTCTATATCGTACAGTGGGCCTGAATCCCAAGAAATAGGGAAAAAAT
This sequence comes from Andrena trimmerana, assembly GCA_951215215.1. Classification (NCBI taxonomy): domain Eukaryota; kingdom Metazoa; phylum Arthropoda; class Insecta; order Hymenoptera; family Andrenidae; genus Andrena; species Andrena trimmerana. Next base: position 85,390,841 of record OX578059.1, on the reverse strand, counting down.
GCAACATTCCATTTTTCACGTTGAAAATGCTGAATATTATTAAGCAAGTGCATAACAAAAGCGTTAATATACAACTCATAACAAAGTTTGAGGTTATTTAAAAAAATAAAAATTATTTTATTATATGATTTTTATCGCAAATGACTGATCATTAATTTAAACAAAACGATATTCGCGTACTTCCCTTACTATTCGACTTTTCCTTATAATTTGAAAACGAACGTTTCCCCAACGTGCGACTTAAACCACTAATAAAGAACCAAATAAACAGTTTCCAATTTTTTATTACGATTGAGTTCAAAAATAGAAAAAACAAAGTAATAGATGTAAAAAATATTAAATTATACGTCACTAGAAAGGAATAGGTTTATCCTATTTTTTGCCACAATTTTAATTCCGATATCTTAAAAGAAACACCCAAATGTCATTGACTTCTTCAATCCGGCAGATAAACAGAGCACGATGTACATATAAGAAAAATGGCTAGTCTTTCACAGTCTTCGACGGTCCTCGAGACCTCATACAACAATAGACCCTCTTTTCAAGTGCTCGAAAAGGGCCTGTGCGGCGCGTCGTTCCACTGGTGGGGACCACGGCGTCGACGCTTAGGTATAGGAAATATCATTTGCGACGATGCCAGTTGCAATCGCTGGCGGCTGTAGCGAATCGATGTGAGTTTGGCGATGCTAAAAATAAGATTATGGTTACAAAATTTCAAAAGTAAAAAATGGGGACCGGAGGGTTCCCGTGTAGGGGGGCATACACCAACGTCCAGAAAAAAATTAAAAAAAAATAATTAACAATTTTTTATTAATATTTCGGAAACTAATAAATACCCGAAGCTACAATTTTAGATTTAGGGTTCACACCCCCTCCCCACCCCTCCCCAAACCTCATCTCGATCGGTCACCCGTTCCTTTCGGAAGTATGTCCCGTATTGGTCTACGCATAACTTCGTAACACACAATTACGCTAAGAATAAATAACAGCCACTCGGCTACGTTCAGACAGAGCCGAGCAGCATTCCCGTTACCCCACCATACCCTTCGGGGGCCCAGCAACTCCAACTGACAAATCCACGATCGTCAGATGGTGATGCCTGATTTCTCCTCGATTGCTGTTGGCGAAAACGGATCGACCAGCCAATATATCTGAATACGACCTTAGGATAAAGATATAATGAAAGATGAAAAATTATTCGGAGCCCAAGATACTGGAAGCTATATAGCATTTTAGATTTAGGGTACACACCCCTCCCCCAAACCTCGTGTCGATCGGCCACTGGGGCCATTCGGAAATATATTCTTTTATTTAAATAATGCCCATCTCTACATAGGACCGTAAAGAATTACAAAAAAATCAGGGAGTCAACTGTTATCCGGTTTGGAGGCTTTTCCTTGTTATATGTTTTATTGAATTCAATAGTCAGAAGAATAATAATAAGCGTAATAATTGCAAATAATTGCTGTAACTTCCACATTCTGAATATATGATATCAGTAAATCAATATTTCCAGTATTAGTAAAAGAGTTCCAATCTCTCTTTTTTATTTTAAATAATGTGGTCTATATATAATTATATAATTATGTTTCGAAAACTGTTTGTTGTGGTGAGCACGCTGGTGGAAGTGAGGTTAGGACGGTGAGAAAGGCGTAACTGAAGTAGTCCGTTTAAACGAGATGGTCAGTTTATTTAAAAATGTACCGCACTTGAGCGGTGACGCGATAAGTAATCACTTTATAAGCCTTGAGCCCTCTTTTACAACAAAACAAACACGTTACAGCACACGCGGCACGTGGTGATCACATGAGCCCCCGATAAAGATATCTTTCGATGCACAATGTTATGTGATTGTGAACTAGATACACGTGAGCGAAAGATTTGATGAGAACAAGAAAGAGCTATTATGAGCTGAGCAATGAAATATCCACAATGTTAAAGAAAGAATTGTCAAGCACGTCTATACTTTACACAGTGTGAACAAAGAGTGAGATTCCAATCAGACTTCCGTTACCGGCGTCGACTCCGGGGAAATCTGATTGGCTGATTGAGAAGACGTGGTGAGCGGTGATTGGCTGAATGCCTGACGGTGAGTATCGATCGAAGATCGATCGTCGATCAGCCGTGCGCCTGCTGCCCAGGAGGTGCTGCGCCAGGCTTGGGTGTGGCGCTAGGGTGAACTAATTGATTCCCAAACAAATTATATATAATTATAACATAAATTCGACAGCGATTTCAAGTGATGTACGTGTCACGGTGAAAGCTTTAGTAAATGTATTCATTCCCAGCAGTTCTTAGTCAATGTGTGCCTAAAATGCATGTAACCTAACCTACAATCGTCCGAAAATGCAAGCATTGACTGCATCACGCTTTTACTGTGGCTCGTGTATCCAGCTAACGCTTCAGTTTTGCTATGATTCCACGTTGGCAGTCCTCCCGAGTAGGCGCCATCTCGTATCCACTAGCTCAACTAAATTTGTCACGTGACTTGCTCTGTATTATCGCCAATATGGCGGAACTCGTATTTGGGAATGCAATTACGGGCTGACGTTGTTTGTCCTTACATGAGCAAATTTTGGGCTGAGTGAGGTCTCATTCGAAAGAGGAAGGTTCAATGCAGCCCGCTCTGCTCATCGTTTGAGTCAGAAAACTCTTTTAGAGACCTACAAATACATGGAATCTGCGAGTGCATTTTGTCGATTTTTTCTCTACTTTGGACACTCGTATTATTACATATCAACACAATCTCTTTGAACCATGAGCAGAGCGGACTGCATTGAACCTTCATCTTTCGAATGAGACCTCGCCCAGCCCAAAATTTGCTCGTATAAGGACAAACAACGTCAGCGCGCAAACCCATGTTTCGGGCCAGATTGTGTCGGTATACAGAGCGCTGCATTACCCGTGTCTACCCCCTTAAGGGGCCATTCTGGTAATCACGCCGCAACATTCAGGTTTTTTCTCAGTGAATACAATGAATAACAATGTCAATTTTTTTCCATTTATTAAGGTACTTATAATGTATACGGAACAATTTTTAAATACACTTTTAATTGTGTTTTTTAAATGTTATCTGGAGTAAAAAATTGCGTCTTTGAAAAGACGGCGGGAGTGATTTCAGCTCACAGACTCATCTGAAACAAAAAAACCAAACTGATTCCTAATCATTATGAGTACTGCTATCGCAGGGGCCAAGATTAGCCACGTAAGTCAAATTGTAACAAAGTTGTGTGCATTTCAACTTCAAGTAAAAATGGAAAATCTCGAGACTTGAAGTGTAAATGCACGCAACTTTGTTAAATTTTGACTTACGTGGCTAATTTTGGCCCCTGCGATAGCAGTACTCATAATGATTAAGAATCAGTTTGGTTTTTTTGTTACAGATGAGTCTGTGAGCTGAAATCACTCCCGCCGTCTTTTCAAAGACGCAATTTTTGACTCCAGATAACATTTAAAAAACACAATTAAAAGTGTATTTAAAAAATTGTCCCGTATACATTATAAGTACCTTAATAAATGAAAAAAAATTGACTTTGTTATTCATTGTATTCACTGAGAAAAAAACCTGAATGTTGCGGCGTGATTACCAGAATGGCCCTTCAATATGTACCTAAGTTAGTTTTTTATATATGTATGTATTGTTTAAAACTGAAAAATATTTAATCGACTTCGTTCATACTTTGAATGCATAAAGATAAATAAAATGTGTAATACATATGTATACTGCATCCAATGATACCGTGTATACAATTACTGCTTGGCACAATCCCTACATTCCTTATACTTACTCAATTCCCTTCCGCGATGTTACATTCGTCTCCCTCCCCTCTCTCTCTCTCTATGTCACCCGTGAAGAAATATTTTTGTAATTAGAATTACCTAATAATTGAGTTTGTAAGTGCAATTAAATTAGACATCAATGATATCATGCACAATTTATTAATTTTAAAAAATTTCGAAAAAATTGAACTTTTTTGGGACTTGCAACATTCGATAGCCGTTTCTTATACATATTTTGTGCGCCAATTACGAATTCGCAAACCGGGGATCCGAACAGTTCCGTAATCCCAACTCTAACCCGGTTAACCGAGGAAGGTTTCTGTAACAGCTCTTAAAATTATTTAATTAACTGAACGGTTCTGAAAATTCTAGAAATAATGAAGTAACCGGGTTAATCCGCTACGAGCGGGTTACTAGTAAAATAAGACAGTCTAGTCTGGATTAGACAGTCACTTAAGGCAAATCACCAAATGAAAACACAATGTTTAAATTCTACGAGTATATAATGCATGCAGGATTTATTAATTTTAGAGGGTTTTTAGAAACGGAATTTATACTTCATTTCTGAAACTTCAAGAATTACTTATCTCCAATATTTTTTAGCATTAATATCTTCTAGAGTCGTGTACGGGTTTCGTATTATAGCTTCCATTGTTTAATATTTTCTAGCATTCGAATATTTTCGACACCTTAAGGTTAAGGTTTATCGTCTAAAGGCTTAGACGATAGGCAAAGGCCCCGTCATCTGGTCGAGAGACGGCCTCGTCCACGCATTGGGTAGGAGAGACGGGGGCTAGATGTAACAAGGGCAGGTTGTTTTTGTGTTTTCGGTACTAATAGTAGTTATCCTCTTTCCATTTTCCTCTACAATGTATGTAAATTAATACTACCACGTTTGAATTAATGTCCCTTTACCTACAGATTCATACCAAGAACATTTTATTCACACTGGTGTCAACCGGAGCAAGTTGTTCCACAAGACAATTGTCTTATTAACACAAGTAATTTATTAACCACGAGTCAGTGTAGCAGCATCCTGGTAAATGATTTTTTGGGGACGAAACGCCACCATAGTGGTTTCCCGCTAAATGATTTTTGCTAAAGATTTTATTAAAAAGGTTTAAAAATGAAACTGATCACTAAAAAATAAAAAAAATACAATAAAGAAAACGCAGATGAGAAATAAAACCACCGTAAATATTAGACAATCTTCCTACGAAGATGGAGAATGCTAGGGGTGTGCGGATCGTCCCGAGGCTCGGGTTCCGGCTCTCGGGACGGGTCGGAAAAGTTTCGGGCGGGATCGGGCGGGTGTCGATACTATCGTATTGCTCGAGATCCCGAGATCCGGTCGCGTCCGAGTTTTGCCGAGCCGACATAAAGTTAAATTGCCCGCTCATGGCGGTCATGCTTGTAGCCTGAATCGGGATCTCGAGCAAGACGAAAGTACGGAACACGCCCGATCCCGCATGAAACTTTCCGGCAGGTCCCGAGCCTAAAACGGCGGGACCCGCACAGCCCTGAATATTATAAATCGAACGAAGATGCATTTCCGCCCGAAGGTATCCCTCCCGACAACAATGATGCTGGGCATTTGTTCATCTCGCTAGTCGCGTTCGTATCGGTGATAGAGACTGCTGTTTGTTGAGGGCGTCTTTTCTGTTATTTCGCGAAAATTTGCGTCGAAATAGTCAATACAAAACCTTTATCTATTACATTTTAATTAGGTTTAATTTGAATGATCCATAGTTAGACTTTGTCATAATAACATCAAGTTTGTGATTATTTCAAATGTTATTCTACTATTTTTACCGAAATAAAATAACGCTCTTGAGGGTAATGAGAGGCAAGTGCTATTACCCCGCAAAGACTTTGAATAATGACAGTTTTTTTGCTAAAGATGCCAAGGACTTGAGAAAGGACTACCGATAAGGGTAATTGGGCTACTGAATGACTGAAAAATGCGGTTGATCTTGTTGGTCAAGGACTATCCATACATATATAAAGTGGCTAATCAAGCTGGTACATATTCCGTACAGTACCGACCCCACGATTGATTATTATTAAGGCTGCCGTCTCACCGGGCCTTGAATGTGTGCGTACGCTCACAAAAGCTAGGAAAAGCGTGTACGTATACGCGTGTAGTAAACAATCCGTAAATTACAACTTTCGTCCTGGAATCGGCACGAAGGAAGTTTTTGCGGGTATAGTCTGGTGCGTTTGAACGCTAATAAGCACCGTACATTGAAATAATAATGAATTTATGAATCGTGTACTCAGGACAGCCTGAAAAAATGACAGAATGAAGCTTCAAGGCTTCTCCGTCACCGGCGCTGATGGTATATTTGTGCATTGTACCATCAAAACCGGTGAAAGTCCAATCTAGCCGATAAATGTAGGAAAGACATAGTTGCCGAGATGTATCGAGAGTCGAATCGCGCTGTTGCCGCATTTCACCTTTTACTATTTTGTCGTCAGGGAGGCTTGAATGAATCACGGCGAAGCCGCTGGAGAACAGAGATGGGGAAAGATAATATCTGGATAAACTCAAATAAAAGATACTTTATGTTTATCCGTTATTAACCGAAGTGAATTCATTCGACGGGTTCGAGAGGCATACAGTGTTACTTGCGGTGGATTATGTATTTAAAATGTAAAACTTGACGTTTTCAGTATTCATTAATTAACATACTGCTGAGATTGTCCAGATTAAAATGAGTTCAAACACGGTATAAATTGGATTATTTCTAGAACTGTACTTGCTAATTAAATATAAATGTAATCTAAATTCTAATCTATAAATGCTAAAAATAATCCGATTGTGTTTAAATTTATTTTCATCTGGAAAATCTCAGGAATATGTTATTGAAACGTTCATGCCGATACGATAGCGAATGTGGAAGTTTTACATTCTATCAAAATAATCAACAAAAACAATCATTTTAATATATTTTTTTGAGTAAATATAAATATTGTTCCCCCAGGGCTATTTCCTCCCCGTCGTCCTAGAGATTTTGTTCAAATTGAAATGTGAAAATAAGGAGGATTTAAATAATCATTTTGCCAAATTCGAAAGGTAATTTTCAAAATATCGATAAAAGTTGTGTACTTTGAGGGTCTGTAGTTATAAAACAATTTTGAATGTGGCAAAATATGAGAACTTGAACCCTTCTTCTTTTCACATGCACTATGTACAACGTATTGCAATTTGAATAAAATCTCAGACACTGAGTGTTCAAAGTGATCAGCTTGGTATGGAATGCACCGTATATACGACATTGTCCATTCCAACCGAAATGCATCCTAACCCACTTCCAACTATCGCGTTCTTTACGAAAACGACAAGAAGCTTCTGCGTTCGGGACGCTAGGTACATCGCGATTACCGAAAATACACAATTTATCGAGAAATGATCTGTCACGTATGTACGAATAGTAAAATTATAACTTTGCAGGCGTTCGTAGTATATCACCATCGAAATTGTAGTACAAGAACAGAATTATTTTTTTGTGACTTTAGCACTATAGCGTTTAAGCAAACGGTTAAACCATATACAGCAATAAAAGATATTTCTAAAAAAGTCTGAGCTATGAAATGTAAATCCACGAACATTAAAAACTAGAAAATGAAAAATATTTAAAAAATAATTTGTTATGTTAACCGATTTTATTAGAAATGCACTAAAAACTAAAAAATAATTATTTTCTTGTACTACAATTTTGATGGTGTTTATCACATAATTCACTTCAAATAGAATCGTGGGGCACCATGTGCAACCAGAAGTTGAATTATTAAAGTGATTCATATCCTGTTATGAAATTTCGTGTCCCACGTTATTATTTAAAGTGAATTATATGATATTAACATCATAAAATATTTTTTATATAAATTTTTCTAAATAAAACACAACACTAATCATTAAAAAAGTTATTTTTTATTATATAATTTACTTATAAATATAAATAAATATAAGGGGGAACCACGTGACGTGCGCGAGAGAATAACGTGTGTCGGCAGACAGGTGAAGTGTGGTAAAAGTGCTCAGAAAATTACGAGGTCGGGTGGAAAACGAGGGGATCAGACAAGGTTCCGGTGGACAGTATAATCGACAATTAATAGAGGGCCGAAGGGTGAGATAAAAGGTGAAGAAGAGAAGGTGTGAAACGAGTGCACGAAGTATGAGATACGTGGCAAGGATAAGTGACATCTAAGGAGTGGAAGAAGTGAGAAGACAAAGCGAAGACAGCAGTTGGTAAAGAAGAGCGGCGAGGCTAATGAACCAAGCAGGCGAAGGCGGGGAAGTGCAAAAGGAAACCAGGAGAAGGGGAAGACCATCGTTGGCAGAACAGCTGGGAAGAAGAAAAGCGGACAGCGAAGGCTCGATACTGGACTCATTTAAGAGGAAACGGGAGGACGAGGAGAAGCAGGAGAGGTTGAGGGCCGAAAGGGAAATAGAAGAAGAATTCTTAAAAGCAAGGAAAGTAGGGAGGTCGCCTCCGCTGAAGAAAACCGAGGTAGCCATAGGATCTGTGGAAACGTCGGACAGCCAGGAGACAGGGCAGGAAAAAGAAATGGATGCAAAATTAGACAAATTGATGGAAGCAGTGCTGGCAGTTAAGAAAGACATGGAAGAGTTGAGAAGAGATAATAAAGATCTAAGGCAGGGAATGCAGGATTTGAGGGACGAGTGGAAGAGTAGGGACGAGATATGGGAAAAGGAAAGGAAAGAAATGAAAGGAAGGATAGAAGTACTGGAGACCAAGAAGGTTCAGGCTGAGAGGCTGACAGAAAGAATAGAGGGGCTAGAAAAGAAGGAAGAGGCTCGAGAAAAGAGAGAGAGAAGAAATAATATTACCCTAAGGGGAGAAGATCTACCACGTAAAGAGACGCCGAAGGATACGGTGGAGTATGTGTTAAAGCACGAATTGCAGGTAGATGCAGAAATCGAGGAAGCATACTGGGTAGGAAGAGGAGAGAAAAAAGGGCTTCTGATAGCGAAGTTAAGAAGCTGGCAACAGAAAAGAGCAGTAATGCTAAAAAAGAGTACATTGAAAGATAAGAGGCTGTTCATTGACAATGACCTGACGAAAAAAGAAAGGGAGATACAAAGAGATATTAAAGATATTGCCAAGACGGAAAGGGAGCAAGGGGCAAAGGTGAAAGTTGGGTACAGGAAAGTAAAAATCAACGATAAGACATTTATCTGGAAAGAAGAGGGTGGGCTGAAAGAAGTAAATTTTTGGAGTCGGCAAAGTTCTGTGAACCTCTAAATTTTTGGAGGATCGCAGAGCTTACAAGGACAACGAAAGCAAGACAAAAGGCAGTACCAACACTCGTTCCCCGCGCGTCTGCGGATGCAGATAGGCGGGGAGAGAGGGTACACAGAATTGGGAAAGGAATAAGAAGCCAAAGAGAAATAGATACATTTAAAATAGGATACTGGAATGTAGCAGGATTACTCAGCAAAGACAAGCAGTTTTGGGATTTCCTAAAAGAAATCGATGTAATAGGATTAGTAGAAACGTGGATTGAAGAGAAACAATGGGAAGGATTGAAAGATAAATTGCCACAAGAATTCTCATGGAAGTGTAAATATGCCACCAGAGAGAGAAAAAAAGGGAGAGCGATAGGCGGAATTATCACAGGCATAAGAAAGGGCATAGAAGAGGCGGAATCGAACGCAGGAACGGAAAACATTCAAGAGAGAAGAATAAAGATACAAAATGAAAAATGGAGAATAATTACAGTGTACAGCAGAGATATGAAGGAGACAAAAGAAGAGCTAGACCAGATAATAGAAGAGATGGAGGTGGAGAAACTGATAATTGGAGGAGATTTCAATGCAAGAATTGGACAGGAAGGGGGCGATTGTAGAATAGAAGAAAAGCATGGCTTAAGGAGATCAAAAGACAAAGTTAAAAACTCAGAGGGAAAGCTGTTATTAGAGGTGGTTGAGGAAAGAGGATGGAATATTCTGAATGGGAATATGGAGGGAGACGATAAAGGAGAGTATACATACTCGGGGCCAAGAGGCAGCACAGTAATCGACTATATAATAACAAATGTCGAGGCGAAAGAAGAGATCAAGAAATTCACAGTGGAAGAGAGAGTTGAGTCAGACCATATGCCTCTGATTGCAGAACTATATGCGGGAAATAAAAGGGAAGATCGAGAGGGAAATCAGGAGGAGAGGTGGAGAGAGAGAAGAATTTGGACAGAAGAAGGCAGGAGAGAGTTTGAAATCGAATTAAACAAAATAAACTTTAATAGGACGGAGGTGAATGAAATGGTAGAAGAAATGATAGAAAAAATAAATAATGCAGTACAAAAAGAAGAAGTAAAAATTAAAAAATGGAAACTGGGCAGCTTTAAGTGGTGGAATTCGAATTGTACAAAAAAGAAAAGGGAAGCCAGGAAAGCATTGAGGAACTGGAGAAGAGGTAAAGGAGACAAAGAAGACTACCAGAAGAAAAGAAGGGAGTACAAAAAAGTGTGCGATGAAAGGAGAAGGGAATTACAAGAAAATACAGAAAATGAGATAATGCAATTAAAGGGAGAAAATCAAATATGGGAATATATAAATAAACAGAGAAAGAAAAGAATAGGAATCTCCAATAAAATAGATTTAAAAGAATGGAAGGATCATTTTAAAACATTGCTAGAAGGCGACGACTGTAAGAAAGAAGTAGGAGAGTTGGAAGAAATAGACAACACGGAAGGAGAAGAGGAAGAGGAAATAACAGAAGCAGAAGTAAAAGAACAAATCAGGAAATTAAAAAAGAAGAAAGCAGCAGGGGAAGACAAAATAGAAAATGAAGCCTAGATTTACGGTAACATGAAAATAGTAAAAAGGATCACAGAAATTTTTAATAAAGTGTGGAAGGGAGAAGGATTCCCGGAAAGGTGGAAAGGAGGGGTGATTTCACCAATATTCAAAAAAGGAGATAGAGAAAAGGTGAGTAACTACCGGGGGATAACGATCCTAAACACAGCGTACAAAATATATGCTATGGTTCTGGAAAAAAGACTAAAAGAGGAATTGGAAAAGAACCACATAACACCAGAAACACAAGCAGGATTCAGGAGCGGTAGGTCGACAATAGATAATATTTTTATTCTGAACTATGTAGCTAACAGAGAAATACAGAAAAAAGGGGGAAAGCTGTATACCTTTTTTGCAGACCTAAGCGCTGCATTTGATAAAGTGGATAGAGTAAAACTTCAAAACATCATGAAGAAAAAGGAAATAAGTAAATGCTTGAGGATGAGAATCGGAGAAATTTACAAAGAAACAAGAAATACTATAAAAGCAAACGGAGAAATGTCATCCAAATTCTGGACAACAAAAGGGGTAAGACAGGGATGCCCACTGAGTCCAACGTTATTTACAATATATGTAGCGGATTTGGAGGAAACCATGGGGAAAAACCAAGCGGGAGGAGTTAGAGTAGGAAAAGAAAAAATCTGGACTCTAGCATATGCGGACGATATAGCGTTATTAGCAAATGAACCAAAGGATCTTAAGGACATGATAAGAAGATTCGGAACATATCTTGAACGGAAAGGGCTGCAACTGAATGCAGAGAAGTCAAAAGTGCTGATTTTCCATAAAGGAAGAGGAAAGAAGAAGAGAGAAGAATGGGGCTGGCAGGGGCACAATCTGGAAGAAGTAAAGGAGTTCAAATACTTAGGGTATAATTTCCAGAAAAATGGGGGCAGAGAGATGCATATAAGGGAAGTCATAAAGAAAGCAAGAATAGCAATGGCGCAGATATGTCGAATAGGGCAAAGAATGTTCAAGAACAATTTTGAGAGAAGAATGAGAATATTCCGAAGCATAGTGAAAAGTATCTTGCTGTACGCGTCAGAAATCTGGGGATGGATGGAAGCAGAAAAGATAGAGAAAATACAGGAGAAATATATAAGGTGGACTTTAGGTTTGGACTTCAATACACCAGCGTATCTAATCTTGGAGGAAACAAAAACGGACAAAGTAAGGATAGAAGCGGGAAGAAGAGCAATAAAATACGAGGAGAAAGCGAAACGGCTGAATAAGAATAAAATAGTACAAGAGTGCTGGAGGGAAATAGACGCGAAGCAGGCAGAGAAAAAGTCGAAATGGGAGGAAATGAGAGTCGCATACTACAGACAAAAAATGATGGATATGCAAGAAATGGAAATAGAAAGAAGGAGAGGAAGAGAGTTTGCTGAGGAACTAGCGCAAAGAGACAGGACAGAGCAGGTGCAATGGCAATACGAAAGAATACTAGGAGGCAGATACAACGCACATTACACAGAAATCAGAGAAGACCAAAGAGCAAATTACCTAGACGGAAACTACAGAGGCAGAGACCAAAGCATGATCGCAAGGTTCAGATGTGGGAATGAAGAAAGAGGAAGCAAGTACTGGAAGGAAGAAAAAGAGACAGTATGCAGACTATGTAACAGGGCTAGAGAGACCCTGGGCCACATGTTACAAGACTGTAAGGAGCTGAAAAGAGAAAATTCAACGATCAGAGGAATACTAAAGGGAGAAGCAGAAGGAGCGGAGTGGATGCGTTTGGTTCTGGAAAAAAGGAGAAGAAAAGAAGTCCAAGATGAAGGAAGAAGTCAAAACGAAAGCAGAACATGCAGTTAACAGTCCCAGAAACACTTACACACTTACACACATGTAACCCCATTTTGAGGCCGAAAGGCAAAAAATAAACCTATTTACTACTATAAATAAATATAAATATCAATAAATATAAATATTGTACGGCGCAGCTCCCGTTTCATCTGAAACAGTACAATAAAAATTAAATTTTCTACTTCTATCCGTACGTATAGTGAATATGTACGATGCTCGAGACGAGATTTACTACAGCATAAGTAAACAATTTTTAATTCTTCATCAAATCGATATGGCAGTCACACCAATGGATTTCTTAGGTTTTTTCGTTGAAAATCATGCTAAATTTCGCGAAGATCCGAAAGGAAATGGAGAACTTGAGATTCGTCATTTTTTAGTGCAATATTATGGGGCAGTGGGAGCGACAATCCATTGGTGTGACTGCCATATCGATTCGATGAATAATTAAAAATTCTTCAATTATGCTGTACGACTACATTTCACGTTCGACCACGCGGCGCCGTTTCGTTTTTGCCAGGCTTCGCCGCGCAGTGTGCGATTTTGGACAAAAATCGCTCGACAGTGCAAATCTTGACCGATTTCAATAATTTTTTTTTTAAATACTCGTAAAGGACTCAGCAATAACGGACCACTGCAGTAAAACCTGTATCAGTTGGTCTAATCTATAAAAAAACATAACATACAAACATAAACTTTAGAGATTAAAGATATTAAAAATTAATTTTTTGTAACTTTATTATTAGCTATAAAATAAAAAATTTACTTCAAACTTACAAAATTTATGTTTTAAATAAACTGTATGTATAGCTGATTTAAATCTTATATTTTTAACTGATATTTCAAACTTATTAGTTTTGATTTCATTTCTAATAGGGTAACGGGACCAGTAGTTGACCATATATCAGTAGTTCTCCAACTGCACTTGTTCAAAAGATCGTTACTTCTAAAAACCATATTTTTCATGTTTTTCTGAAAAATAGTCAACTACTGATACATGGTCAACTACTGGTGCCTTTACCCTATATAATAATTTTTTTAAGTAATTGTAATTAGAATAGAATTTTTTTGGGGTAACTAATTTTATAATAAATTGTTTATATGAATTATATGTGATATGTTTTTTTTTTTTTTTAATTGGGCGCTTACCGGGCGCTCAGTCCTGTTGGACCATTGTGCCCGAGCCCTCGCGGGCAGTCCTAGTTCAGAGGGCTTACCGTTAGTCCGGCCTCTCGTGCGAACTCGAGAAGCCCGCTCACGGTCATGTCCTCCAGGTTCGTCGTGCGGAGGAAAGCAGCTCCCAGCAATAGCTGTCTCTGGGCTGCCATGCTCTCGCATTGCGTCATTAGGTGAAACGGCGTTTCGTCGTCCACCCCGCACCTCTGGCAACTTGGTTCCTGCACGATCCCAAGGCGCGCTAGGTGCTTTCTCGTGTGCCAGTGTCCTGTGACCATCCCCACGAGCAGTCGCAACTGCGACCTGTCCAGGCGGCTGAGTGTCGCCCCTATCTTTTTCGAAGGCCGCTTCAGTAGAGCCTTCGCGTGTCCCATCTGCTGGGTCCGCTCCCAGAGTTGTCCGAGTTGCTGTCTAATCCAGCACCTCGTCCATTCCTTCACGGTTCCCATGGAGACACCTAAGGTGCAGGACGGGTCCCGATTAGGTTTACGCGCCCCTTCTCGAGCCCTGTCGTTTGCCCCTTCGTTTCCCTTGACTCCGGCGTGTCCCGGGACCCATAGTAGACTGACACGGTTGTTATTTGCCAGTTGCGTCAGTGTGTCTACGCAGTCTAGTACCAGACTGGATCTCACCACTGTATTGTGCAGAGATCCAAGTGCGGCCCGGCTGTCGCTGCAGATATAGATATGTTTGCCCTCATAGCCCTTGTCCAGATTCAATCTGGCACAGGTCCTGATAGCTTGCACCTCCGCCTGAAAAACCGATACGTGTGGGCCCAGGGCGATGGACCTTTCCACCCTGGGCCTCTCCCCCCATATCCCGGCTCCGGTTCCGGTTTTGGTCTTGGAGCCATCTGTGTACCAGATGAGCCCCCCCGGAGAGAATAGCTCCTTCTCGTTCTCTTCCCAGTCCCTCCTGCTTGGAAAGCGAACGACGAAGTTATGTTGGAAGCGGTAGGCTGGGTCACATTGGTCCCCCCCGCAGTCCAGGGCCTCATGCGAGTCCCTTACGTCCTGCAGGATCGCCGCGTGCCCGTTCCCTGCGCCTTTCCATCTTCCCGCGAAGTGTATCCTCAGGGCAGCCTTCCTAGCCCCGGCCTCCGCAGCCAAGTGCGGTGGCGCCAGGTCCAGCAAGACCCCCATCGCCAGGGTAGGCGTGGTGGGGAACGCCCCCGTTATCCCCAGCAACGCCAAGCGATACACCTTGCTCAATGTCCTCCTGTGGATGTCCCTCCTCATGGAGGTCCACCATACCACTGAGGCGTATATCAATTGGGGTTCCAGGATGGCCGTATAGATGTGATATGTTACATGCATTGAAATGTATAAATGATAATTCATATAAACAAATTATTATAAAATTAGTTACCACAAAAAATTCTATCCTACTTACAATTACTTAAAAAAATAAATATATATTAGAAATAAAATCAAAACTATTAAAAGTGAAATATCATTTCAAAATATAAGATTTAAATCAGCTATACATATAGTTTATTTAAAACATAAATTTTATAAATTTGAACTAAATTTTTGATTTTGTAGCTGATGATAAAGTTACAAAGATTAATTTTTAATATCTTTAATCTCTAAAGTTTACATTTGTATGTTATTTTATGCTAAATAATGGTTTTTATAGATTAGACCAACTGAAACAGGTTTTACTGCAGTGTTCCTGTTGTAGGTAATTAAGCAGCAACGAATTTAGATATATACTTTTATGAAATATATTGTTACAGGTGAGTATGTTAGTTCAGATGAATATATACACTTTGTACAAGTACAGGTTTTTGATACCCTTAGTTCAAACGGACTGTCGACCGACTGACTACAGATTCACAGTGACGGAAGTGTGACGTCACCGACCGGATCGTTTTAAGCCGCGTTTTTATTGGACAATCCTTCAGCCGATCATTTGGCAGAGATCAAATCAGGGGAATTTTCAAATTCTCTCAACAGTTCCGTTATTGCAGAGTCCTTTACAAGTATTTTAGAAAAGAATTTATTGAAATCGGTCAAGATTTGCGCTGTCGATTGATTTTTGTCCAAAATCGCACACTGTGCGCCGTCGCCGTTCATACCAACCAAACTTCAGAAAAACACACACATATTCAACATAACTTACCTTCGCCATTTCCTTCCGCATTTTTCGTGTTTCCGCCTCGTTTTTATCCTCTTCCGCTTCCTGCTTCTTTTTCTCCCCCCCCCCTCTCTTTCTCCTTCTCCTCCTCCTTCCAATTCCTAGCCTCTCTCTCTTTTTCCCCTCTGTCTCTCTCCTCCTCGTTCCGCGGCTTACGCCAGCTCCCGAATATTTCCATGATCTGGAAATGAAATAATGAATATATTATTTTATGGCAAATAGTAAGATCGTACAGCGTGATTCTGTCGCTAGAGTCGTAAAGACAATGCCGCGAATAAGCCGCGCCTCACTGAGTTTTGTGGAAGTGACGAATTTCACGTTCTGCATTTCTCATCACGACGTGCGTTACAAAAACTAGCACGTTTCAATTTTCTTACGAAAAGTAGCACGTTTCGATTTGCCACGAAAAGAAGCTCGTTCCATCGTTTCTGACGAATATTAGCACGTTTGGTCTTCCGCCGCGAAGACTAACACATTTGACTGCTTCACCACGAAGAATAGCACATTTCGTACTGTTGCGGCGAAAACTAGCACGTTATACTGTTTTCCCACGAAAAATACAACAGTTAGGAATTTGCAGCGAAAAGTAACATATTATCCGGTTTGGCCACGAAGAATAGCACGTTTTGGATTATACTGCAGACTGCAGAAACTACCACGTTTCAGCGCGTGGGCAGTTTAAAAGAATTCAACTGTTGAAAATATTGTTTCATAATTAATAATTCCATCTAATCTCCAAAAGATACGAAAATTTTAATCACGTGGCAAATCGCTCAATCGTGTTAGTTTTCGCAGCGGAAGACGAAACGTGATAGTTTTCGTGAGAACGAAGGCAAACGTGCTATTTTTCGTAAGAAAATTGAAACGTGCTACTTATTGTAACGCGCGTCAGTCAGATCTTTGCGAAAATGGCATCAATCGATGTCGTGCCGATGAAAATGGTCCCAAGCTAACTTCGTAAAAAATAGTCCGATTTACACGACATGATTTTAATCAGGAGAACGCCAGGAATTCATCGGTATCACTCCCATATCAATTCGATGAAGAATAAAGAATTTTTTAATCCGCCGTAGTGAATCTCGTCGCGAGCGTCAAAATCCACGAAAGTCAGCGGGGCGCGGCTTATTGGCGGCATTGCCTTTGAATACTCTAGCCAGAGAGTCACTCTGTATTATAATATACAATATAATACTTACATTTTCCGGATTTGCCATTTCGTGGGCAGTTCTGCTCCCGTCTGTCCACATCGCCAGCTTACAACGGACTGATTGGCACGGATCAAAATTGGAACCCCGGCGATCCCTGGTGGAACGAGAGCGAGCGAGAGGCACTGGAAGCGAGCGAGGACGTAACGAGACAGACGACGCGTTGATTGTTGGCTCCGTCATAGGGTAGGCCAAACTATTGAACTTGTAAACTGACTGAGTCCGGGTTAAAGTAAAACGCTTCTTTGGATGATACGTTTGGGAATCAATACATTTTTTCCTGCGTCCACCAGACGCTAACCATGGTCGTCCCGGAAGTGGCATGGCGTAACTTTCCTTTTTCCCTGGAGACGAACTCCCCACTCTCCACATACTGGAGAAGTGGGGGAAGCGAGGCAGGCAACGCGGACTAAGATCCCTACAGCACTCCGACCCCCCCCCCGCCTGAGACCTGAGGTCGGTGCTGAATCTGACAAATTCTATCAACTATTCTGCCTAATTATCCCCGCTCTCGTGCCGTAACGCATAACGCGATGGTAGACGTTGAGAATCTTACAAACTACGAAATACGTAAGATATATAAAAAAAAATAAACTTCACGCAGTATAGGAACATACATTTGAACCACACGATTGCACGCATGAGATACGCAGTCTTAACGTGGTTAGCAGTCTTAACGTGGTTAGCAGTCTTAACGTGGTTAGTAGTCTTTGGTAGTGGGCGCGAACGCGACCTTTTTGCGTAGGTATGTCTTAAGAACGGCCGGGGTGTTCGAAGATGTGGACGGACCGTTGTCCGGTCCATGGGACGGCGCGAACTCCGCGACTTCGTCAGCAACCAGATGAGCTGGTTTCAGAAGCTCGACGGAAACAGATTTCGACAAGCCATTTACCTCGATCGTATAAACCCGATCGTTCATCCGTTGCAACACCTTGTGCGGCCCGGTATAAGGTCTTTCAAGACACTTCTTAACCATGTTCCGCAGAAAAACATGAGAACATGTATGTAGTTCTTTGAATACAAACGCACGCTTCTTATACTTATGCGCAATTGGCACCGGTCGCACCAAACGCATGTGCTCACGGAACTCGTTGACGAAAATGTCCGGATCCGACACCAAATCCTCCGGAAGGAAAAACTCGCCCGGAAGTCGCAGGGTCGTCCCGAACAAAAATTCGGCCGGGGATGCGCCGGTGTCAGGTCGCACATGCGTCCTGAGACCGAGAAGCACCGCTGACAAAGTACGAGGCCAGTTGGTGTCAGAGTGGCACATCAACGCAGCCTTGAACACTCGGTGCCAACGCTCAATCAACCCATTGCTCGCGGGGTGATACGCCGTCGTGCGAATCCGCTCGCAGCCAATCAAGGATAGTAATGCCGAAAACAATCTTGACTCGAATTGAGCACCCTGATCGGAAGTCAAAATCTTGGGAGCCCCGTAACGTGAAACCCAGGTGTCGAAAAACACCTCTGCAACCGCTTGCGCCGACACCTCCCGCAAGGGAACCGCCTCTACCCACCGAGAGAATCTATTGATCATGGTCACGCAATAACCGTAACCGCCACGCTCCGGTAAGGGGCCAACTATGTCGACGTGGACATGGTCAAAACGACCGTCGGGAGCCACGAATTGCCCGGGCAACAACTTGACGTGCCGCGATATCTTGGACTGTTGACAATCCGTGCATGTCCTGCATCACTTCACGATGTCGCGCTGCATGTCCGGCCATACGTAGCGCTGTCGGATTAGCCGATCCGTGACCTTCGCACTCGGATGCGCCGGTCGATGAAATAGCTTAAAAACCGTCTCCCGCAAGCTCAACGGAATGTAGGGACGGATCGACTCGCCGGTAATCTCGCAGAAGATCGTCGAGTGACTCGGTCCCCACTGTATTGCTTTCATTTTTAACGGAAAATCCACAGACTTGCGGATCAACTGGAGTTGCTGATCAGCCTCCTGCAGTTCCGCAAGCTGCACCAACTGGACCTCCACGGGCAATCGCGATGAATCAATTCGCGATAACGCGTCCGCGACTACATTATCGGCGCCGGCCACATGTTCGATTTTAGTACAGAACTGCGCGATATAAGACAGTTGACGAACCTGCCTAGGAGATGCCTTATCGGCCTTCTGCGCGAATGCATAAATCAATGGCTTGTGGTCGGTAACTATACTGAACTCGCGACCCTCAACAAATGGACGGAAGTATTTAGTTGCCTCGTAAATGGCCGAGAGCTCACGGTCGTACGTACTATAGTTAAGCTGCGCGGGGTTGAACCTTCTAGAGAAAAACGCGAAAGGTTCCCAAACCCGCGACACGGACAGCTGTTCGAGCGCCGCGCCCATAGCGGAGTCCGACGCATCCGAGACCAAGCGGATGCTTGCATCGCCGCGAGGATGCACCAGTAAGGCCGCGTTGGCAAGATCAGCTTTGATCCTCACGAACGCGTCCCTCGCCTCGGCGATCCACTCAATCTCCCTTTTGTCATGTTTGTGAGACTCGCGAAGGTACGCGTTTAGGGGTGCCTGAGCACTCGCCGAGTGCGGTAAATTTCTGCGATAAAAATTCACCATGCCGAGAAAACGCCGAAGTTGCATTACATTGGTCGGCATGGGAAATTCAGTGATCGCGTCGACCTTCCGAGTCGTGGGACGAATTCCCCTGGAGTCAATAGTATGCCCCAGAAAATCCAACTCGGACGCGCCGAACACGCATTTATCCACGTTCAGCCGAAGCTGAAACTTCTTAAGTCTCTGAAAGATCTCTCGCAAGTGGGCAGCATGCTCCTCAGGGGAGGACGACGCGACCAAAATATCATCGATGTACACAAACGCGAAGTCCAAATCGCCCAGCGCGCGGTTTATATATCGCTGGAACGACTGCCCGGCATTTCGCAAGCCGTAAGTCATGTAACAATATTCAAATAATCCGAAAGGCGTACAGACCGCGGTTTTCTGAATGTCCTCGGGCGCCATGGGTATCTGGTTGTAGGCCCTGTGGAGATCGAGGGACGAAAATATGGTTTTACCTTGCAGATTGGCCGTGCAATCGTGCAGGTGCGGTGTCGGGTATTTATCTGGTATAGTAACGGCATTCACTTTGCGATAATCCCCACATACTCTCCAGGATCCGTCCTTCATACGAACCAGATGAATGGGACTGGCCCAAGGACTGTTAGAAGGACGGCAGATACCAGCCGTGACTAATGCTTTAAATTCGGCTTTAGCCGCTTTGAGCTTTTCAGCCGTTAAGCGCCGCGGACGATCCGCAACGGGCGGCCCAGTAGTCATTATATAATGCAAACCGTCCCGCTCCTGAGGCGGGGATAGCTGGGATGATCCAGTAATCTCCGGGAATTCCGCCAGGAGTTTAGCAAAATTCGCCCCCGGGTTGACCGAATTAACCGACCGCACCGGCACCGCCCTAGCCACTGCCAAAGAGTACATTCGCGTAGTCGTATCCAAGAGTCTGCGTCTCTTGAGATCGACGACAAGACCGTAGTGCCTAAGAAAATCCGCGCCAATTATCGGATACGGCACCGCCGCGATGCAAAAATTCCAACGAAAGACGCGACGCAGACCCAGATCCAGTTCGCGAAGCGACTCGCCGAACGTGTCGATTCGCGAATCATTCGCGGCGAAAAGTTTACGCTCGGAAGGTTTGACATGAATTTTTAGGTTAGCGGGCAACAATGAAATGTCTGCCCCCGTGTCAATCAGAAACGATTGATCAGACGCGCGATCGCGAATATGGAGACGATTCTCTGATTTTGCACCTTTTTTTTTTTTTGACTTGGTGGAAATCCCCACGGATTATGTGGGACTCGAACCCACTAAAACCACCAAGGTGATTGTCCTCGGAGGGCGGAGTTGCGTGCCTGAAGGGAGGGACTTGTGCGAGAGCATGCGAGTGATTCGTTCGCTTGCCCCCCCTTCCGGCGCTTTGCAACGCCGCCCTCTACAACTCCGGCTATTATGGCTAGCCGGGGTCTTCCCTGGGGGGAGTTTTCATCTCCCCCCCCAGATTACTCCGACGACGCGCGACGGATCACACGTCCGCGTCGCCTCGGGGCCGCTTCTGCTAGAGTGGGTGGGAAACCCCCGTTCCCCCACTCCGCGGCCCCCGGCGATCGAGCTCCGACCTGGTCGGCCCATGAACTGTTGCAGTTCGGGCCGAACCAGGCGGGGGCGCGGGCGTATAACTGCCCGCTTGCCCCCGATAATTTGGGTGGAGCTCGATCGCCCACAGGGGAGCGGCTTCCACTGCCGCTCCTACGCGAGGGGGAGGGCCCTCGAGAATGTAGGTGGGGCCCTCCCGTGCCTCGGCTTCCCCCTGTCGGGAGGGGACGGCCCAACGCTGGTGGGGGGCCGCCCTCCTCCTCCTTCCCTTGCTCTCGCCCCTCCCCCTCACGCTTGTGATTTTGCACCTTCACCAGACATCTCCGCACAGGAAGGCTCGCCTAGTTTTTTTCCTCCAATCCGAGTAGTTCGTGCACCACTCCCTGCATGATAGTGGATTCTGCGGGTATTTTCTATGCGCAAGGCAAAGCCCGGATTTGTGACGCTTCTGCGACTCACTCCGTTGCTTACTCGCCGAACGCGACCGAGCACGTGCTCGTCCGCGCGGTTTATCCCTCTGGGATGACGCATTCAAACGCTCTAACTGTTTGGTCAACGCAACCACGCATGCCACGAGATCAACTTCTGACGCAGGACGCGACGAGGTACCGGAGGAAGAAGCTACATGAACCTCGGCAGGACCCGCGTTCTCCGCGATTGTATCCGCGATCTCCGCAAGCCGATCGAGTTCCACGCAGTGATGGGCAAAAAATTATCTAAAAGTTTTAAGGAAAGATAAGTTTCGGGTATCCTTTATTTGTACTAGTTTTCTGAAGAATATATATTCAACCTAGTTTATCTGTGAGATTGTAGCAGGAGATACATTCGTCCGGGATAGTTTATTCGATGCTCGATGTAACGCGTATCTGTATTCGACGCCCCTATAGCGGTGAGACGTTATTCGAGAGGCATTATCCACAACAGTGTAGCCGAGAGGTTTCAGCTTATCTTTAACCATTATTCGACAGCCGAAGTCATGTATCTTACAGTTGTATCCGTCAGGGTTTGGCTACGAAGTTTATCTGTGAGATTTCAAGTTTCAATACAACGAATTCCTTCTTAACCCTTATACGTTATTCGAAGCTCGATGTAGCAAGATAATTTATTCGACGCTTTTATTCGTGACGAGATTTTCAGAGGGGATAAAATCACATGATATCTTTATTCGTAACTTTTATTCGTTGGCTTCGAATAACTGGACATTGTGATCCGACGTTGCCAGATCGTAATACATATGTATAAATGAACGGTTTAAAAACTATGAAGCTCGAGAATGTTGTAGCTGCTAGAAAGGACAATGGTAGAAAGTGGCCATTTTTAGATCTGTCTGGCAACGAAACATTTTTACAGCATGGGTACAGATCGCACGATATAGCTTTGTCTCCGAGTGGCCACTGAGTAGGCCGTGAGTTTACCGTGCGTGCGAGAGAGTCCGACCGTCGCGTCGGCGTTCTTTTAATTCGTTTCTGCTTTCGACTCTGCTGTAAAAAAAACTGTATTCGTCTTTTTACGTTTGACATGTTTTTTCTCGATTTAGGTATCCTGTATTAATTATTGACTTTAAATGACAACCAAAAGATGATAAAAAATTCGATTTTGTATGTTACGTCTTTTTCATTTGTTATTTTTTGCTTGTCCCCGCATAACTCCTCAGCACATGGACCGAATTTGAGGATCTTTTTTTTATTCGAAAGAGGTCCCCGGTGGTCCCATCCTACACTGCATCAACATTGGCCCAATGATTTGCCACTTCTGGTTAATAATAAAGACTATTGTCACCTAATAATTATTATTTTATGTACGTACGCGCATATCTCCTCAGCACGTTGTGTTAATATATATAAAACTAAAAAGTTAAAAATAAAAAAAATTATAAAAATAATGGATATCGGCACTATCGAAGGTTTACAAACGCAGATCAACTCATTCAATTAACTATGTTTATACTTCTCTTTCGACCATAGCGAAAACGAGGGAGGCCCTTGGGGGCCTGTACTACAGGCCCTGTAGTGACAAAATCATTATCAATTATTTAAATATATATTTTGTTATATAATTACATATAATTACAATATTACAAATTAAAATTATCATGTTATTTGACGAGCAAATATAGTTTTAATCACTGTTGACAAGTAAACTGAATTACTTTATTAATAATATTATTCCGTTATTTTATTAATTCCTTCCTAAGGAGACTTAACTATAAGTAGTTAAATGCATCTATATGCTAGGAGGTACAATTAAACAGTGACTATTTCCGAATTCGTATACAAGTATGGTAAATAAGCGATAAGGCTGTAACAATTATATATGTAGGTACGATGTTCAATAATTCACTGTTTGTCAAAATTTAACTTTCTTTTCGGACTTGTATCATTCAATAGCCCCTTCCTATAGATTTTTGTGCGCCGCAAACGAATCCACAAACCGTTGGTCCCCATCACCCTCAGTTTCGAGAAATTCTATTTTGAAAATAAATGCAAATTTTCAACTTTGAACATCTTTTGTGTTCAAAAAGTAATAGTTCTTCAGTTGCTTGTTCTGTCACATTATTGTATGAACCCTCGCGAACACAACGATATAAGTTATTATTGAATTATAAACATTTAAATATGTTTCAACACAATCGTGTGAATTGAATATAACAGATCAAAATGGCTGTTGGACAGTGTTATTTACTCTGGAGGCGATGGGAAAGTTATAAATATTAAGCGTAAACTGATTGAATCGTATCAAATTACATTCTCTTATAAACATATTCTTCCCAGCCAGGAAACGAATTAAACGAATGCTATCTTACGATAATAAACGCTAGACTCTAGGACACACACAAGGGAAGATCGGTGAGTGACACGCCGATTGACTAAATGAAAAAAAATTTTTTTTCGAAAATTGTTTTCGACAGATATATAGACCTTCAGACGCGGTATAACATTTAATTGTATGTTTTTTTATATCTTTCGTAATTTACGAGTTATAAACGCATAAGTAAAGAAGGCGACTTGGATAAAAGAGGTAATTTCTCCCTTCAAGGGCGAAAGTAACACGAATCAAATACGGCAAAGTTCTTAGGTTAGTCCTACAAACAATCGAGAGCACGAAAATCGTCGGGTATTGGACTGGAGGGTCACATTTTCCCGTAAGAGATTAACGAAAAAGAAATTGTGTTGATGAGAAACAAAATCCTGCGAGTTAAAGAATTATGCATTTTGGATTTCCTAACACCTGTAGAAACATAAATACCCATGTTATAAAAATGTTTCGTTGCCAGACAGATCCAAAAATGGCCACTTTCTACCATTGTCCTTTCTAGCAGCTACAACATTCTCGAGCTTCATAGTTTTTAAACCGTTCATTTATACATATGTATTACGATCTGGCAACGTCGGATCACAATGTCCAGTTATTCGAAGCCAACGAATAAAAGTTACGAATAAAGATATCATGTGATTTTATCCCCTCTGAAAATCTCGTCACGAATAAAAGCGTCGAATAAATTATCTTGCTACATCGAGCTTCGAATAACGGATAAATGATAACGGATAAACCTTACGCGACATCTGGACGTTCGAATAACCCACAAGGTTACGCATGAACTTCTCCAGTAAAATCTGACGAATAAACTATGCGACCAAGTTCCGACAGATACGGGCGTCGGATACATTGTGGCGCTGTATTCGACTGTCGAATAACAGTTGGAGATAACAAGAAACCTCTCGGATAGACATAACGAATAAACTCTCTAAACCAAGCGATGACGGATAAAAGTTACCGATAAAATCTCGCGCTACATCTGTCTTCGAATAACGAACCAAAGATACAGTAACTTTTATCTCAAATGTATTTTAATAATTTTTTATCTAGATAATGCCCATCTCTGGTTCCACGGCGCCCGCCGCGACTAGAATCGCCCGGTGGCCCGATGGCAACTGTTCCAAAAATATGGACTTGAGTACTACGTCATCGCACTGCCCGTCATTCAGATTACGCAAGCGACTTACAAGGGACGTTCGGCAACCCGGAAATTCAGAAAATTATGAAACTCGGTGTGCAAGTAGAGTAGTTCATCCGTAACACAACCCTATTTTTCGTTGGTGCCAAAAAGCATTTTTTAGGGGTGAAATCACCCCTTGAAGAAAATGCAGAATTTTCTTTTCCGTGGAATATCTCGAGAACGGTGAGAGATATCGAAAAGAAGTTTAAACAAAAGTTGCATCCTTCTTTTATATCTACAAAACCGCGTAAAAATTATTTTCGAAAAATCCATATTTTTCAAGTTACCCCCACCACCAACTCTTAAAATTAAGTTCTTGTATTTTGTAAATATACGCTAGCATACCTCTGGATAATCCCTTTTCATACATATAAATAGTTTATGTGTTATATTTTTTTTGCAAACAAATAAAACCTCTATTACCGAATTTGAAGTCCATTTTGGCAGTTTCCATTCATAATATGGTTTCTTAAAGCCATATTTAAATTCGTATTTATGTAAGGTTCAGACAGCTTTCAATTATTTAAGCAAGGCAGTACGTACGTAAAATTGCATCCAAGGTAAAACTAATTAAAACTAATCAATGACGTGCATGAATCATTATGATATCAGCACATTCGTACATGCATTACTTCAAGTGTAATCTTATTAGGCTGTTTTGGAAGCCACGCGATAAATAAATAATGCGTGAAGATTTACAATGACTTTGCAAAATATATATGTTATTGAAATGACGCAGAATCGCATTGATGCCGATAACCTTGTCGAACCTTCAGATTTTCCGAGTTTTCGGTAAACATGTTTTTGTACTCGCGTCTTTGAGTGATATAAATATTCCCGCGGATGTAGCCAACGGCAGTTACTGTTTTGGCAGCAGTCAGTTACCATCCAATTGAGAAAAGTGAGTGATCATTGTTTGAAAGACAATTTTCTTTAAAATGCAGACGATTAATGTTGCTAACGTAATACACATGTTAGCCACTACGTTTCAAATTGCAAGTATAACACAGACACCTATAATCCCGGTAGAAACGGAACTGCACAATGAAATTCGGGACATTATAAAAAAGTTTCAAAACATACATTCCCTACCATTAATTGAACATGATTATGTGCTCGATTATGCCGATCCATCAGAACCACATGGTGCACAAGTTGTAGAGTACATTATGCCTGCAGAAGAAGAAGAAGACAGTTTTGAACCTGCAGAATGTACTGTTGATGATGAAGGTGGACAAGTTGACTTAAGTTATAAGAGAAAAGCTGTAACGTTTTGGAAAAGCGCAAAAAAGGCACATCGAACGCTTGCCAGTGTACAGAAAAATTATCGCATGGTTAAATCTTTGCAGCAGCTATACAGGTGGGAGGCGAGTGTAGAGAGAGGTGGAACAAATGCAGACAAACTTGCATTTATTGGGGAATATGTACTGCAAAAGTTTGAAGAAGTTTGTGACAGAAGATCCATTGTTCATGACATGAATTTAAGATTGTGGGCCTTGGAGGCAAAAAACCAAGTGGACCTACCCCAATTCGTGGCAGGTAAATGGTGGATTTGGAACTTTAAGACTGCGCATAGAATTGTGTCCCGCAAGATAACAACATTCAGGACGCAATTTACGTTTGAAGATATTGACAACATTAAAAATATCGCAGAATCGTTTCTTTCTCGCGTAAAGTCTAGCATCCCAGCTGTCGGAGTTGAAGAAATTTATAATGCAGACGAGAGTGGCTTCAACCTTGAAATACATTCTGGGCGAACATTGGCGAAATTAGGAGTAAAAACAGTAGAAACGACGATTCAATCGGTATCTTCTACAACACATAGCTACACTATAATGCCTATTATATCAGCAAGCGGACGTCTTCTTTCACCACTATACATAGTTTTGAAGGAATCTACAGGAACACTTGGTCCGATAGTGCAAAGAACTCTGTTCCGCCCGGTTAATATTTACATCGGAGCTTCAAAGTCAGGAAAACTCACGTCTGAACATTTTAAAACTTGGTTTAGCGAAGTATATCTACCGAATACTGGCCGTAGAAGCTCCTACTCGACTCATGGACGGGACACTGCCCAAATGAGTTACAGCAGTTGATTCCACAAGACAAGGAAGTAACTTTTTCAATGATTCCAAAAAAAAACGACGGGCATCGTTCAGCCTTTAGATGTGTTTGGATTCCGGATTTGGAAAAATTTCGTGCGGACATTTTCGGATAATGTGATTCTCCAAAAAAGAGATGTCAATTTGCACTTACGCAATGAAATAATTAAATTTGCAGTCCCTAACCCATAACCAGTTTTCTTCGCCTAGATTCAAAAACCTTTTTCAATATGCTTGGTTTAAAAGCGGATATCTAGAAACGCATCCCAGCGAATTTCAAAATCCTGTAGATTTCTGTTACTTCAGAAATGAAAAGCTTATACCCAAATGTAGTATTTGTGGGGAGCTGGCTTTTATGCGATGTGCATGGTGTGGCAAGTATTTTTGTTTTAATCACTTCTATGAAGAATATCATTATTGTACCAATTATAAACCGTAATTTTCAATATATTTATCGTTTTCTACTAGTATATTTCTTCCAATGTATAATCACACAATATAGCATGTACAAAAAAAGACTGCAAATGTTAAAATATTGCTTTATTCAACCACTTCGTTCATGAAAACTCCTATAATGTTATAATTAAATTTAATATTAATATCTTTAATGTAATATTATAATATTGTAATATTATATATATATACATGTTATTAGTGGGACAGATAAGTAAAATTGATTTATAAACGATAAAATATTCGCCTCCTGTATATTGTTGTTATTATGAAACATCCAGGAAATATTCCTTTTTGTATGCTTATAGTTCGTACGTTTTCTATTTTAAATCTGAACCTATCCGGAAAAAGATAATACCCTATATATTCCCTTTACATAACGTACTAAGTGTGAAGTATATTTTATTCAGATTTTAAAATATTGTCGATATAAAAATAGTCTTCTTCCCAAGTTCTGAACATGGTATTTACTTAAGTACGTATATGGACGTATTCAGTATTCACAGATTATTTGGTAGCATTGAAAATACATATATATGTAAATAAATAATAAGATACAAATTATGATTCAACAGGAGACAGAAAGGTAAAAACTTATCACTCTGGTATCGATATAAATGATATACATAATTCTTTCCGTCTCGGTCCCCTCGTAATAGCTGGCTTTCGAGCCGATCGCGTCCGAGTTTTGTCAAGCCGACCTGGAATGAAATTGCCCGCTCATGGAGGTCATGCTTGTAGCCCGAATCGAGTCTCGGGATTTCGAAACCGTCGGGATCTCGAGCAATACGAAAGTATCGGGACCCCGCCCGATCCCGCCCGAAATTTTCCGACCCGTCCCGAGGGCCGAGAATCCGAGCCGCGGGACGATCCGCACACTCCTATTCGTAACGCGTATTCTCTAGTCATCGCAGAACACGAGTGAGCCAGTAGTGGTGGGGATAGCGCCAAGCTTCTGTCATGTATAGGCCAAACTGAGCTGCAGCGTAGAAATACACGCATCACAATAGGTGTGCCTTAGGCCTTAGCTCCGAAAAAATTCAGGAGCTTTATTGATCAAAACATTGATTCTTTCTCGATAGCTTCATCTCGTATTGGTCTACGCATAACTTCGTGACGCACACAACTACATATGTACTACGCTGACAATAAGAATAAATAACAGCCACACGGCTACGTTTAGACAGGGCCGAGCAGCATTCCCGTTACCCCACCATACCCTTCGGTGGCTAGGGAACTCCAACTGACAAATCCACGATCGTCAGATGGTGGTGGCTGATTTCTCCTCGATCGCTGTTCGCGAAAACGAATCGACCGGCCAATATATTTAAATACGACCTTAGGATAAAGATATAATGAAAGATGAAAAATTATTCGAAGCCAAAGATGAAAGGCCTTCGAATAAACAAAGGAAACTAATAAATACCCGAATGTAGTAGTTATTTTTTTGTGATTTAACTGAGTGCAATAAAATTATAGGTAAATCTCTTATTGTCGCAAAATCGCCCGTCTCCTGAGACTCTTGTCGATCAAATGAATCCTCGACTCAATCCCGCCCGTCTCCTCGACCCCGGATCCCTCGTATCCTTTTTACGTCTCCAGCGGCAACAATGTCTCGCCCTTCAACTGTTCGTCCGCGGCGTTGCCGCGACGAATTATCGCCAACTGCGTACCTTCTTTGAACCCACTCGAGGCCGGGCGACATTAAAGTTCGCTCACACGAAGCTAAACAGAATTTTAGATTTAGGGTACACACACCCTTCCAAACATCGTGTCGATCGGCCACTGGGGCCATTCGGAAGTATATTCTTTTAATTAAATAATGCCCATCTCTGCATAGGAGCGTAAAGAATTACAAAAAAAAATCAAGGAGTCAAGTGTTGACCGACTTGGAGACTTTTCCTTGTTATATGTTATTTACAATAGTCGGAAGAATAATAATAAAAGCAATAATTGCAAATAATTGCTGTAACTTCCACATTCTGAAAATATGATATCAGTAAATTACTACTTCCAGTGTTATTAAAAAATTCCAATCTTTTTTTTATTTGAAATAATGTGGCCATATAATTATAACATATATTCGGCAGCGGTGATGTATGTGTTACAGTAAAAGCGTGAATTTAGTAAATGTACACAGTTTTCAGCAGTTTCTAGTCGATGTATGCCTAAAATGCATATAATCTAACCTACAATTGTCCAAAAATACATACCTTGACCATGTTTGCAGTCCTCCCGAGTAGGCGCCATCTCCTATTCACTAGCTCAACTAAATTTGTCACGTGACTTGCTCTGTATTATCGCTAATATGGTGGAACTCGTATTTGGGAATTCAATCACGGGCTGACGCTTTTCGTCCTTATATGAGCAGATTTTGAACTGGGTGAGGTCTCATTCGAAAGAGGAAGGTTCAGTGCAGGGCGCTCTGGTCATCATTTGAGTCACAAAACTCTTTTAGTGACCTAAAAATACTTGGATTCATGCAGGTGTATTTTGTCAACTTTTGCTCTGCTTTGAACACTCGTATTATTACATATCAACACAATCTCTTTGAACCATGACCAGAGCGCCCTGCACTGAACCTTCCTCTTTCGAATGAGACCTCGCGCAGCCCAAAATTTGCTCATATAAGGACGAAAAGCGTCAGCCCGCAAACCCCTTGTTTTGGGCCAAATTATGTCGGTATACAGAGCGCTGCATTACCCGTGTCTACCCCCTTAAATACTTATATTCTTATTATATTCTTATTATTTTACTTTTATAAAGTGTGTTTAGCATTAATATTTGTTGGAAGGTTATTGGAGAGGTTGAATTAATGCCACAATATAAACACACAACTATGATTTATTATATAGACAACACACAGTGTATCCACGTATTAGTGTAAAATAGTTAAGTGTAAAGGTATATATGAGAAACAATTAACTTGACGTGTCAGAACACGATATGCACAGTCTGGTCACATTTCATAGACTAACCATGGTTGACGCTTTACGTTCCAGCTAAGACCCTTCGCCCCCCCCCCCCCCCATCTTTCCAGAATAGAAGAAACGCAGGCCCTTGAGCCTACAACCCTAACGGTGTGAATCGTTGTTCTCCAACACCCTTCCTCAACGATAATCACTAATCCGCATCTAGTGATTAGCTAATTAATCCGCAACGTTCGGCCAAATATTTTAACTTTATCTTTCCCAACGGCTTTGTTAACATATCCGCCGTCATCTCACTTGTAGGGCAATACTCATAGTCCATAATTCCTCGCATTTTTAACTCTCTACTATAATGAAACTTAATATCTATATGTTTAGTCCTATTACTAAATTTCTTATTTTCTATAAGTTTAAGACAACATTGATTGTCTTCATAAATTGTTGTCTTCTCCTCTGTTTTTCTATGAAAGTCTTGCAACAGATTCCGTATCCACACTCCTTCCTGCGATGCTTCAGCCAGCGCAACATATTCAGCCTCGGTAGTAGATAGCGCCACACATGATTGTTTTCGGCAGGCCCAACTTATTGGTGCTCCAAAATATTGGAAAAGATAGCCGCTGTTGAATTTTCTGTCTGTTCTATCTTGAGCCCAATCTGCATCTGCAAAACCAACCAAGCCTTTCCTGCCATCCCGCTGACCAAGCCTCAATTCATAATTTATTGTTCCCTTTAAATAACGAACAACTCTTTTTGCTTCTGTCCAGTCAGCCGTAGTAGGATCCTTATTATGCTGACTTAAGATCGCAACGCTCGCTGAAATATCTGGTCTGGTATTAACCGCTAAGTACAATAACGCACTAATTAATTGTTGATACTTATTGCTGTCTGGCATTGGTGATAAACTATCCCTATATTTTACATAACCCGAGTCTAATGGTACATTAGATTTTTTTGCATCCTGTAAGTTAAATCTATTCAAGATTTTCTTGATATATTCTGTTTGTCTCATGCAGTAAAAACCATCTTTATCTTTTCTAATTTCTACGATTAAATAATGGTTTAACAGACCTAAATTGCTAAGATGAAAATGATTTTTCAAACAATGTGCTACCTTATCTATATTATTTACATCTTTTGCCACTATTAAAATATCGTCTACATAAACTATGACATAAACAACTTCACCGTTGTCACTCTTAATATATAAACATGGATCTGTTTTACTTTTTCGAAACCCGAATTTCCTTAATAAATCATCTAGTTTGTCGTTCCATACGTTAGCTGCTTGCTGTAGACCGTAAATACTTTTTTTTAATTTACAAACATAATCCTCTTTACATGGTATGGCATAACCTTTGGGTTGCTTCATATATATGGTCTCCGTCAAAACCCCATTGAGAAATGCCCTCTTTGCGTCGAAGTGCTTAATTGACATATCCCTCTGACCTGCAATAGCTAAAAGGGTCCTTAAAGTCGTTTGCCGCACAACAGGTGCAAAGACCTCGTCGTAGTCGGTTCCGTATATCTGTGAGAACCCACGTGCGACCAATCGAGCCTTATATTTCTCAATATTTCCCTCGGCGTTCCGCTTTAATTTAAACATCCATCTACACGAGACGATGTCCCGATCCTTTGGTTTAGGCACAATGTCCCATGTACCATTTTCTTTCAAGGATTTAAGTTCCTCTTCAATGGCATTCTTCCATTTGTTCTTATGTGGTCCCGATAATGCCTCTTTTATATCTCGCGGTTCACTGTCCTCGATTTTTATTTCCTTTACAGATGCCGCCATGTATCTGTCCGGTGGCACACCTCTGTTTGTCCTTTCAGAACGTCTACATTGCATCTGATTTATCTCTTCATTGCGTGTGTTTACTTGAATCTCACTATCAGTTTCATCTGCGGAGCAGAAATTATCTTCCATGCTGTCTTCTGTTGATGACTCCTCTTCAGTGACGATTTCTTCCACGCTTTCCAGATTATCTTCATCCAGAGATTCGAATCTTGAAAATGTAACTTCATCGTGCAGTATTTCATTACTATTGTAAGATTTGCTAAATAGATGGCGCGCGTAATGCGGAAAAGGTTGCGAGGTGCGCTGGGCTAGAGGCTTCGATAAGAGAAGAGAGAGTGTGTCGTCTCGGGGAACGGGCTAATTGCTTTTGAGTGTTAAGCGAGTAACCACGTGCACTTACGTATACCCATCGTCAGGGGTTTTGAAGAAGTCCGGGTTACCCGCATTTTTGTGTTCAATATTTGGCAGCTTATCTCGTGACGATGCGAACTTTAATAAATCTAGAAGTGAACAACCATAAAACATCCTGACTAAAATACTTTAATACCTTACACTATTTGCCCTTTTCTCGCGAATTCCATCTAGAACAATCACGTCTCGACTAATTTTAATTCGGTTAGTTTCAATATCTAATAGTCGATACGCCTTCGATTCTTCCGAGTATCCGACAAACGTGAATTTTTCTGCTTTGTCGTCCAACTTTCTTCGGTGTTCCTTATGAATATGCATATATGCCTCGCAGCCAAAAACATGTAAATTTTTTACGTCTGGCGTTTTGCGAAACCATAATTCATATGGAGTCCTTTCTGTTGCTTTACTGGGTAACCTATTTTGTAAATAATTTGCTGTACATACCGCTTCACTCCAATATTTCTTTTCCATATCTGCATCAAGCAGCATGCATCTCGACATCTCCAGCAATGATCTACTTTTGCGTTCTGCAACTCCATTTTGCTGCGGTGAAAAAGCTGCTGTAAATTGTGATCGAATTCCTTCCTTCCTTAAATATGACTGTAGATCTTCATTGATGTACCCCTTCCTCAATCCGATCTTATAACTTTAGGTTTTTTGTTAAATTCCGTTTTTACCGTTTCGACAAATTCTTTGATAAATGGTTCTGCTTCGCTTTTATAACTCATCAGAAATCCTTTGGTATATCTGGAAAAATCATCAATAATTGTTAAAATATACCTCTTATTTCCTGGAGTCATAGTCTGCATGGGTCCACAAACGTCTGTGTGAATAAGATCTAAGATCAATCGAGTCCTGTTTGTTGCTTCTTTGGGAAAAGGTATACGTGTCATTTTGCCTTTTATGCAGCATTCACAAGTTTCACGCGTCCCACAGTCCTTAATCCTGATACCTGTCGCTAGACCTTTTTCAGCCAACTCCTTAACTGCGACCGGATGACGATGTCCAAAACGCCGATGCCACGAATGCTGACAGTTGTCCGCATGCCCGGTATTTATAGCCTCATTGACCGCACTGGTCTTTTCGACCGTTTTCAACTCGTACAATTCGGAAAACATTCTCGCCGTTGCCTGCAGTTCCCCGTTCTTGAGAATTTGACACTGCTGTTCTTCAAAGTTGACCTTGTACCCATCCTTCGTTAGCTTCTTGACTGACAATAAATTGCAGCCAAGGGTCGGAACATGCAACACGTCCTGTAACGAAATTTCGACGACTTTCCCGGGGTCCGCACCGTACTTAATGGTTCCTGAACCGATGCCTTCCACTTCAGCCGTCATTTCTTCGTCCGCAAGACAAACGTGTCTCTTCCTGCTACAGTCGAATTCAACGAAAAAATCATTCGAGATTGCCATGTGACTCGTTGCACCGGAATCAACAATCCAAGAACTTTATTTTCCCTTCGTTGCATTCGCCATGAAACAAGCTTCTCTTAACACTGCATAAAACAATCCTGCAGGAGACTTATCATCAGATACCTTATTTACTTTTTCTTGTTTGCTCTTCCAAGCCTTATATTTTACGCGTTCACTCGTAAAATGACCTGGTTTTTTACAGAAAAAACAACTTTTCTGCTGTTGTCCACTGCTTTTACTCTTAAGGGGGTATTCTGGTCTGATGAGGCGTTTTCGTCGCGTTATTTCGGATTTTTTTTTACAAAGAATCCATAAATTTTATTATTATTTAGTTTATTGCTACATGTTTATTGGTTTTTCAACTATCTTTACAAATTTTGTCAATAGAAAAAAATTAAAATCAAACGCAGTTGACTGCTTTAAAGTAATGGTGAAAAAAAAATATGGAGTCACGGTGCCCATGATTGGGCTCGTTCTAGTGATCAGAAACAAAAAATGAAAAGAGATTCTTTATCTGTATGCCTGTGGCTATCGTCCCTACCAGAATTATGATAAAATAATTGGTTTTTAAACTTTCACAGACCTTTAAAGTTGAAAAAATGTGCGAAAATCGAAACTTAATTTTCAAACCGCCGCCATTTGCTTAATTTTCAATATTTTTTTATTATTCTGGTAGGGACGATAGCCACAGGCATACAGATAAAGAATCTCTTTTCATTTTTTGTTTCTGATCACTAGAACGAGTCCAATCATGGGCACCGTGACCCCTATGTTTTTTTTCACCATTACTTTAAAGCAGTCAACTGCGTTTGATTTTAATTTTTTACTATTGTCAAAATTTGTAAAGATAGTTGAAACACCAATAAACATGTAGCAATAAACTAAATAATAATAAAACTGATGAGTGGGAGAATCGAACGCATGCGCGATCCTCAGTCGATCAGCGGATCGACGAGAGCAAGGATCAGGAGCACCGATGTCTGCATGGCGATGAGAGAGGGAACCGAGTGCTCCACGCGCGCCTGCGCATTAACCAGTCGCGCAATAGACCAGACACGCAACTCCGTTCCTATTGGTGCGCTCCCAGTACTCCGAATATGTATAAATACGGGCAAGAAAGCCCAGAGAGAATCATTCCAACTCATGAATTCAATCGAACTACATTTAAGAATCATTTAAGACTATAAGATGATTCCAACGTAATTTTAATGCTCCAACTTTGGAGGCCGCCTTGCAAGACACTTGGCTGTGCTAATCGTTTAAACTGAAGCCATAGTCACCAGGTTTCACGAGAGGTTTCTGCCTTGGAGGCCGCTTTGTAGCCCACTTAGTTGTCGAAGCTAAGTTATTACAAACTATTATTCTCAGGTTAGTAATATTACTCCTCAGCAACGAGGGAACGAGATTATTCCAGGTGGCAATTCCGCCCCTGATGAAACAATGAAACAATTCAAACGATCTCAACTAAAACATATTCAATCTCCTAAATATATAAGCTAACTCCTAGATCCATAAGCTAACTCCTAGATTTATAAGCTAATCCTACATCGACCGAGAGTCATTATCCAATTTCTAATTCCTTTCATTCGACTAAACGTCATTATTAGTTATTTAAGTCATATTCATCAAAATCGATCGTTCAAATGGGCATTTCTTTTGTAACGTCCAAGAGTCGCAACCCAAGACGATCGACATTTTCCTTTTGTAACGACCTAGAGTCGCAACCTAATTAAATTCTTTAATTTCTTTAAAATTATGGCGTCAATTTATATTTTCATGTATCATTTAGAAGTGTTTTTTCTTGAATAAACACCATTAAGTTAAATTCTTGTTCTGGAATTTTAATTCTTTATCGCACGCCACACGAACCAATCCCGAAGCCCTGTAAGGAGCGTTATGCCACGCTCGAAACCGTTATACCGTTGCAAATTCTAAACTAAAGATATTTTGAGGAGATATGTATAACAGAAAGTCTAAGAGAATTTAAAAGGACCGGAACTGTGACTTCACCCTCGAAGAAACGGGTAAGGCCCGATATAATGCAGAAGATGTCGGAACATGAAATTGAAGCAATAAGGAAGCATGTACACGCCTTTTGGGAACGAAGAGAACTGCCGACAGTTCCGAGAATTTTGGCGGCGATTCGAAGAGATGAAAATTTACCAACTATATCGCAGAGTACGTTACAACGCCTGTTGAAGAAAATGAACTTCAAGTACGTACAAAGAAAGCGCAATAGCGCCCTTATCGAGCGGGAAGATATAATTCGCTGGCGCCGAACGTTCATCACGAAGATTCGAGAATTCAGAGCAGCGGGAAGACCCATTTATTATTTGGACGAGACATGGGTGAATGCGGGCGACACACGGCAGCGTGTGTGGGTGGACAACACCATAGCTTCGTCATCGAACGCCAGAGAAAGCGGCCTGACGATTGGCCCACCCACTCCGACTGCGAAAGGAAAGCGCCTCATCGTACTCCATATTGGATCGGAGGATGGTTTTGTTGAAAATGGCTTGCTGTGTTTTGAATCGAAGACCAAGAGCGCTGATTATCACAACGAGATGAATGCGGCACACTTTTTCGAGTGGTTTAAGCGCATTGTACCATATTTGAAACCAAACGCCGTTATTGTGATGGATAACGCGCCGTACCACTCTGCGAAGCAGGAGCGCTGTCCCGTAACGAGCTGGAACAAACCGCAGATAAGAGAGTGGCTTACCAGCAAGGGAATACGAATGCCAGATAACGCACTGAAGTGGCAGTTATTGGACGAAGTTCGCAGAATTAAGGCAAATTATGATAAATATGTGATCGATGAATACGCAAAAACAACGGGGAAAACTATTCTCCGACTACCGCGTTATCATTGCGACTTGAATCCAATTGAGCTCGCGTGGGCGGTAGTAAAAGGCCACGTAAAAGCCAATAACAATACTTTCCACCTGAACGATGTAAAGCAGCTTTTAATACAAGGGGTGGAAAAGGCAACACCCGAAATGTGGGCAAATTTTATCCGCCACACGACGAAGGTGGAGGATAAATTATACGACCCGGACCAAGTAATCGACGATATGCAGGATAACATGGATGATTCTTCATTCGATGAAGACGACTCAGACTACGGTGAAGGTTCACATTCCAATATGGAATTGGAGTCGGATTCAGATTGAAATATTAAGAGAGAAAATGCACAGTAGTCCGGTAAGCTGCATTTCATGGGAACAATCTAATCTTTCAATGTATCTTTCTTATGTATATATGTTACGGTCTTCCGTCCGGAGAGAAGGATATTGGAGGATGCACTCAGTCGGGATGCCAGGGCATTGAAATCCTCTCCTTATTAAATAATGCTTTTATTCTGTGAATCGTCAATTATGTACACTATTTACAATGCTGTCCGCTGTGTAGATCGCGTTTTGCTTGGCGGTTACGTGCGATACGATGGAGACCTGGAAACGGCCAGTTGTCTCTGTTTCGGAGCGGTAGCCGGAGAGAGACCGGGCAGCGTCCGGGCGTCTCTATTTAGTACGGTAGCGGGAAAGAGACCGCGCAGCGTCCGGGCGTCTCTATTTAGTACGGTAGCGGGAAAGAGACCGGGCAGCGTCCGGGCGTCTCTGTTACGGGACGGTAGTGGGAAAGAGACCGGGCAGCGTCCGGGCGTCTCTGTTACGGAACGGTAGTGGGAAAGAGACCGGGCAGCGTCCGGGCGTCTCTGTTTAGTACGGTAGAGGGAAAGAGACCGGGCAACGTCCAGGCGTCTCTGTACGGTACGGTAGAGGGAAAGAGACCGGGCAACGTCCAGGCGTCTCGGTAAGGTACGGTAGAGGGAAAGAGACCGGGCAACTTCCAGGCGTCTCTATGCGGTACGGTAGAGGGAAAGAGACCGGGCAACGTCCAGGCGTCTCTGTACGGTACGGTAGAGGGAAAGAGACCGGGCAACGTCCAGGCGTCTCTGTAAGGTGCGGTAGCGGGAAATCGGAGGGTGTACGATCATATGATCGTCGGGTAGACGGAGTTTCTCTCTAGTTGCTTGCGCCGGGCAGCATCCAGGCAGGCGGTCTAGGAGGGGGTTCCGTAGCCCCACTCGAACTGCCTACCTTGGTCGCGTTGAGGCTTATGTCCCGCTTCTCGGAAATTCCCAGCAGCGAGAAATCGACGCGATCTAGCGGCGCGGTGGGGAGTGAGCGTCATCTGACGCGTCGTGAGCCCGGCGTGCCTCGGGCCGGTTCGGGGTTTCTCGGCTGCGGTCGCTTGTGCGCTCGGCCTCTCGCTCACTCCCGGTCGCACCGCCGTGCGCTCGACTCCTCGCGCTGGGACGCTACGTCACATCCCCCTCTTTCTTCGGAGAGAGATGCGAACGTAATAATTGCGCGGTACGCGTGGATTTGTTTTAGAGATCTGTATTTCCTTATAGACTAACTTATGCCCACCGGCTACCCTCCACCCTTACTAACTAAACTTATGCCCACCGGCTACCCTACACCCTTAAGCTACCCCTGGATTTATAACACTTAAACTAGTCTTATGAATAACTTATACTAACTTAAACTTAATGTGGGTTTGGGAGATGCGGCGCAGCTGTATCGTACGCCCGTCCTGGCGCACGCGGAACCGCTGTCCCTCCCGGAGGTGCTCCAGATTGACGATGGTCCATCCCTGGTCACGCGGCGCTCCCTCCGGGTCCCTGGGGGTCATGTCGGCGTACAAAGGCCCTGGTGCGGTATCGGTGTGGCGGGGATTCGGTAGCGGGGGCTCGTCCGACCGGGCTGCGGGTCGGGGTTCCTTGCGGGGCCTTTTTTGCTCGGGGCCGGCCTCGTGGGTTGGCGGTCGGCGTGGTGGCGTCCCTGGACGTCGGGCCGTTTCCCTGGGCGGTGTCACTTTCCTCGCTGGTGGCGGCTCGGGTGCTGGCGTTGCGAGCGGTCGACCAGGGTTCCTGGTCGTCGGGGGCGGTTCCCGGGCGGTTGGTGCCTCGGTGGTGGCCGCTGCTGGAGGTCGCCTGCTCGTCGGTCCCTTCCAGGGGGCGATCTTCGGCCGTTTGGCTCGTGGCTGCGGTGGTTTCGCCACGGGCGCGGGCTGCGCCGGGGGCCGCGTCTTGGGGGGTGGAGGCCTCCACCCGCTCGTGGACGGCCTGGGCGGCGACGGGGTCCGTGCTGGGACCCACGGTATGTCCTTGCCCGGTGTTGGCGGCAAGGATGGTGGACGACGGCTGTTCGGCGGGGGCGATTCCTCCCCCGAAGACTCCCCGAATAACTCCCGGAATCGCTGCCGCGTTCGGGGGCTCGCCGGCTCTCGCACGTGCACGTCGAGAACGTCGTCCATGGTGCAACTGGCCTTCGGTGCCCTCGTCCTGGCTGGTGTCGAAATCGCTTCCGGGTTCGTCGGGCCGTCCTCTGGCTGGTGGCTCGCTATTGATGTTGTTTTTGGTGCAGGGCTTTAAATCCTTCACGTGTGCCCTGCTGCTGCGGTTGTAGCTGTCCTTCAAAATAACTATGTTTGGTCCCCGGAACTGGTGGACCCGGTACGGGCCTGCGAATTTCGGAGCGAGTTTCGCCGTGAAGCCTTGTGCCGCGTCGGACAGGTGGTGCTCCCGCCTCATTACCTCGGTGCCAATCGTCGGTCTCCAATCTCGGTGTCGCAGATTGAAATGTTTTCTCTGGGACTCGAATGCCCGGGCCTGATTTCGGCGCGCCAGTGTAAGGGTGTCTTGGAAATGTTCGATTTGTTGTCGGCGGCACCGGGTATCGGTGTTGTCGAGATCTGGCGGGACCGCGTCCGGGGGGTGGTACTGGGTGGCTGGTGGGCTGAGCTCTCGCCCGTAGGTCAGGAATGCGGGGGTGAATCCGGTACTCTCATGTTTGGCCGTGTTATAGGCAAAGGCGAGCTCGTGGATCCATCGGTCCCAGTGGCGGTGATTCTCGGTGGTGTATTGTGCGATCATTGTTTTCAAGACTCGATTCACGCGCTCGACGGGATTGCACTGCGGGGAGTATGGTGGTGTTTTCCTATGCTCGCTTCCGGCGTCCTTGAGGAGATTTCCGAACTCTCGACTTTCGAACTGTCGTCCGTTGTCGGTGATAACGACGCGGGGGCAGCCGTGTCGTAGGAATATCAGGTCTTTTAAAGCCCTGGTGACTGCTGGTGCGGTGGCTTGTCGCAGGGGTTGGACCTCCACCCATTTCGTGAATTTGTCCTGGAAGACGCATAGCGTGGTATGTCCCTTGTTGGACCGGGGAAGAGGGCCGACGAGGTCCGCGGAGACCACCTCCCAAGGCTGGAGGGCGGGAGTCGTGTGCATTTGACCGGCCGGTGCTTGCTGTTGGATTTTGTATTGCTGGCACGTGATGCATTGTCGGACGTACTTGGCTGCTTCTCGAAACATCCCTGGCCAGTAGTAACGTTCGGCGAGCCTGGCTGCGGTCTTGGTGGTCCCCAAGTGACCTGCAGTCGGAGCATCGTGATTTTCGGCCAGCACGATGGCGCGCTGCGGCCTCGGTACGCATAATTTCCACTCGGTTGTTTGCTCGGTCGGTCGTCCGGTGTAGTCGGGGAACCTGCGGTAGAGCCGGCCTTCGGCAAGGCGGTGTTCTGGGTATTTCTCGGGTTCTTGCTGGACCTGTGCTTTTAGGCGAGTAAACCAGGTGCAGGCCGGCGGATCGTCGACGGTGTGAATTTCGTCGGGCTGTCTGGAGAGCGCGTCTGCTACCAGATTATTGGCGCCTTTTCGATACTTAATCGTAAAATCGTATTGTTGCAGCTCCAGGCTCCAGCGGGCGAGGCGGCCTGACGGGTCCTCGATGTTCTGTAGCCATTTGAGTGCCTGGTGGTCGGTTATGATCGTGAAATGGTATCCCTCGAGATAGGGTCGCATTTTCCGGATTCCCCATACTACTGCCAAGCATTCTTTCTCGGTGGTGGAGTAGTTTCTTTCGGCTGGATTGAGTGTTCGGCTGGCGTAGGCGATGACATGCTCGCCCTGGGCGTCTTCCTGGGTGAGCACTACGCCGAGCCCTTCGTCACTGGCGTCGGTCTGCAGGGTGAAAGGTTGCGTAAAATCTGGGCACGTTAGCACAGGTGCGGCGGCCAGCTGGTGTTGGAGGGCGTGGAAGGCAGCGTCCTCCTCCGGGCCCCAGGTCCATTTCCGTTTCTTCTGCAGGAGCTTGGTTAGCGG
Source organism: Andrena trimmerana (assembly GCA_951215215.1). Lineage (NCBI taxonomy): Eukaryota > Metazoa > Arthropoda > Insecta > Hymenoptera > Andrenidae > Andrena > Andrena trimmerana. The sequence goes on along the minus strand of OX578059.1, from coordinate 85,349,521 downwards.
AGCGGTGGTGTCTGCGAAGTGGGTGATAAATCTTCGGTACCATGATACCATCCCCAGGAATCGGCGTAGTTCTCGGAGGTTGGTGGGAGCTGGAATGCTGAGGATTGCCTGCACCTTGTCTGGGTCGGTTTTGACCCCTTGGGCGGTCACCATATGCCCCAGGTATTTGAGCTCGGTTCGGCAGAAATCGCATTTTTCTGGGTTAATTCGAAGATTAGCGGCCTGTAGTCGGTGTAGGACCACGCGGAGATTTTGGAGGTGTTCCTCGAATGTTCGACCGAGGACAATAATGTCGTCTAAGTACGCGAATGCTCGCGGTTCCAATTCTGGTCCGATTACTTGATCTAGTAGGCGCTGGAATGTGGCGGGCGCGGAGTGCAGGCCGAAAGGCATGACTCGAAACTGGTAGAGTCCGCGGCCTGGCACGGTAAAGGCGGTCACCGGTCGGCTTTCGGGGGCGAGCGGTACCTGCCAGTAGCCGTTGGCTAGATCGATGGAGGAAATGAAACGGGCCTCTCGCAGCTTGCTGAGCGTGGCCTCCACTTGGGGGAGCGGATACGCGTCCTTCTCGGTCACCATGTTTACGCGTCGGAAGTCTATGCAGAACCGTCGTTTTCCGTTTTTCTTGCGCACCAGGACAACGGGTGAGCTCCAAGGGCTTTGGGAGGGTTCTATGATCCCTTCGGCCAGCATTTTATTTACCTCTTCGTTGATGATCTGTTGCATGGCCGGGTTGCGGGGCGTATATCGTTGCTTTAGCGGTACGGTCGATTTCAGGCGGATGGTATGTTCGGCGAGTTGGGTGGTTCCCCGTAGGGTTTGAAATTTCGGCAGTTCTTCGTCGAGGAGTTGCTGCAGGGTTTCGGCTTGTGCCGGAGTACAGGCGGTTACGCCGTCGGCTGTTTCGAGGGTGGCTGCTTCGGGAACCAGTAGTCGGTGCCCAAGAGTCATACGGACCCGTAATTTCTTCAGGGCGTCCATGCCGAGGATGACCGGGTGAGTGAGTGCCGGAAGGATTGCATATCTGTGGGTCAACTTCTGGTGCCCCACTCGTGCTGCACTTCGTAGGTCCCCGGCGAGTGATGCCTCTAAGCCGTTTGCTAGACGGACTCGGTGTTGCGTTGGTCTGCATGTGTCGCCGTGGCGGAGGCAGTGTTCTGCCACATCGCTGCGCATGTACGACCTCGTGGCTCCCGTGTCCAGGAGAGCTCGGTATCGGCGGCCGTGAAGAAGGATGGTGACGTATGGTCGGGCGGCTTGATGCATCTCGTTTATTGGGGCGCGAGTTTGGCCGGTGGTTGGGAGGCGCCCCCGTCTCCGGGCCTTGAGGCGTTTCCCGCCGGCGGTTGGCATGGGCAATTGCGAGAGAGGCGTCCGTCCTGGCCGCAGCGTGAACAGAATAGTCGTGCTTGTTGTCGGCATTCTTGTCGTCGGTGACCCCGTTGTCCGCACCTCCAACAGCAAGTCTCGCGGTCGTAGCCTGCGGTGACGGCGGCGAGCGTCGAGCGGGGTGCCCGTTGCGTGGGGGTGGTCTCGGCGGCCGAGGTTCTGTTCTTTTTGTCCGTTGTAATACTTTCATATTCGACGGCGGTCTCGAGGAGTGCCGTGATGGTGGGGCAGTCCTTTCGGCGGATGTATTGTCGATATTCGGGTAGCAGGTTTCGGTGAATTAGCTCCAGCTGACGGTCGCGTGGGAGTTGTCCGTGACGGCGGATCAGCGTCTGTATCCCGATAAGGTAGTCCCCGGCTCGCTCCCCGGGCTTCTGCTTCCGTTGCAGGATTTCTTCCTCCAGGTCGTACCGGCTGATAGTTGGGATATAGAATAGCCGGAAGTTTTTTTCGAAGTCTGTCCATGTTGTCCATCCGGCGCGGTTGCTGCGGTGCCACAAGAGTGCCTGACCCTTGAGTAATTCGGGAAGGCACCGTAGGAGCTGGTCGTCGGTGATGCCGTAGCCTTCCTGGAGTTCGCAGATCCTTTCCAGGAAATCGCGGCCGTCTTTGGTGCCATCGAAATGGCAGCCCCATTTTCGCACGCAATCCATGACGCTTGCAATGGGTAGTAGCGTGGGGGCGGCTTCGTGCTCGGTGACCACGATGGACGGTGGCGTGACAGTGGTAGTTTCGCTGGTTGTTGTCTCGTCCGGTTTCCCCATTGCGGCGGTGTGGACCAGGTATTGGCGGAGTCGAGCGCGTAGCTGCTCGAACGAGCCCTCGGTGTTTTCGCCTGCCGCCTCAAGGGCTTCGACAAGTTCTCCCTTGTTTAGTTGGTATAACCGAGTGAGTGCGGGGCTCATCAGTTATCTTTTTTTTTCCTTTTCCGGTCCCTGTTCGGGCGCCAATTTGTGACGGTCTTCCGTCCGGAGAGAAGGATATTGGAGGATGCACTCAGTCGGGATGCCAGGGCATTGAAATCCTCTCCTTATTAAATAATGCTTTTATTCTGTGAATCGTCAATTATGTACACTATTTACAATGCTGTCCGCTGTGTAGATCGCGTTTTGCTTGGCGGTTACGTGCGATACGATGGAGACCTGGAAACGGCCAGTTGTCTCTGTTTCGGAGCGGTAGCCGGAGAGAGACCGGGCAGCGTCCGGGCGTCTCTATTTAGTACGGTAGCGGGAAAGAGACCGCGCAGCGTCCGGGCGTCTCTATTTAGTACGGTAGCGGGAAAGAGACCGGGCAGCGTCCGGGCGTCTCTGTTACGGGACGGTAGTGGGAAAGAGACCGGGCAGCGTCCGGGCGTCTCTGTTACGGAACGGTAGTGGGAAAGAGACCGGGCAGCGTCCGGGCGTCTCTGTTTAGTACGGTAGAGGGAAAGAGACCGGGCAACGTCCAGGCGTCTCTGTACGGTACGGTAGAGGGAAAGAGACCGGGCAACGTCCAGGCGTCTCTGTAAGGTGCGGTAGCGGGAAATCGGAGGGTGTACGATCATATGATCGTCGGGTAGACGGAGTTTCTCTCTAGTTGCTTGCGCCGGGCAGCATCCAGGCAGGCGGTCTAGGAGGGGGTTCCGTAGCCCCACTCGAACTGCCTACCTTGGTCGCGTTGAGGCTTATGTCCCGCTTCTCGGAAATTCCCAGCAGCGAGAAATCGACGCGATCTAGCGGCGCGGTGGGGAGTGAGCGTCATCTGACGCGTCGTGAGCCCGGCGTGCCTCGGGCCGGTTCGGGGTTTCTCGGCTGCGGTCGCTTGTGCGCTCGGCCTCTCGCTCACTCCCGGTCGCACCGCCGTGCGCTCGACTCCTCGCGCTGGGACGCTACGTCACATATATATTTATGTACTTCTGTACTTCTTTCAGAAACTTTTTTGAGGAAGGACCACTCAGAGTTCCCGGATCAGCCAGAGAAGTATGGTATCTTTCAACTAGGTGTACTAATAGGACATTGAATGTGGAATTAATGTGATTTTTATTTATTCTTATAGATGTCTCAATCTGAATCCGGATCCGGCGCCAATCCCGAATGCGCAGCTTCGTGGTCTGGGTCACTTCCATCAGGTGAAGGATGCTGCGCATTATCCTGCATATCGTCGATTACCTGGTCCAGGTCGTATAATTTATCCTCCACCTTTGTCGTGTGGCGGATAAAATTTGCCCACATTTCGGGTGTTGCCTTTTCCACCCCTTGTATTAAAAGCTGCTTTACATCGTTCAGGTGGAAAGTATTGTTATTGGCTTTTACGTGGCCTTTTACTACCGCCCACGAGAGCTCAATTGGATTCAAGTCGCAATGATAACGCGGTAGTCGGAGAATAGTTTTCCCCGTTGTTTTTGCGTATTCATCGATCACATATTTATCATAATTTGCCTTAATTCTGCGAACTTCGTCCAATAACTGCCACTTCAGTGCGTTATCTGGCATTCGTATTCCCTTGCTGGTAAGCCACTCTCTTATCTGCGGTTTGTTCCAGCTCGTTACGGGACAGCGCTCCTGCTTCGCAGAGTGGTACGGCGCGTTATCCATCACAATAACGGCGTTTGGTTTCAAATATGGTACAATGCGCTTAAACCACTCGAAAAAGTGTACCGCATTCATCTCGTTGTGATAATCAGCGCTCTTGGTCTTCGATTCAAAACACAGCAAGCCATTTTCAACAAAACCATCCTCCGATCCAATATGGAGTACGATGAGGCGCTTTCCTTTCGCAGTCGGAGTGGGTGGGCCAATCGTCAGGCCGCTTTCTCTGGCGTTCGATGACGAAGCTATGGTGTTGTCCACCCACACACGCTGCCGTGTGTCGCCCGCATTCACCCATGTCTCGTCCAAATAATAAATGGGTCTTCCCGCTGCTCTGAATTCTCGAATCTTCGTGATGAACGTTCGGCGCCAGCGAATTATATCTTCCCGCTCGATAAGGGCGCTATTGCGCTTTCTTTGTACGTACTTGAAGTTCATTTTCTTCAACAGGCGTTGTAACGTACTCTGCGATATAGTTGGTAAATTTTCATCTCTTCGAATCGCCGCCAAAATTCTCGGAACTGTCGGCAGTTCTCTTCGTTCCCAAAAGGCGTGTACATGCTTCCTTATTGCTTCAATTTCATGTTCCAACATCTTCTGCATTATATCGGGCCTTACCCGTTTCTTCGAAGGTGAAGTCACAGTCTCCGTCCTTTTAAATTGTCGAGGACGGTACGATAACGAATAGTCTACGCCGCATGTATTTCCAACCAATCTTATAATTTCCTTGTACTTCATATTCGGAAACTGAGCTTTTTTGTCATTGTAAATATTTATAATAATCTTCCGTTGTCCAGAGTTTTTTAAATATATACAAATTGTACTTTACTTAAGTTTTATATAATAAAATTTATTTTTATATGTCATACTTTGGTGTTATATTTCATAATATTAATACCGTAAACATTTCAGCATAATACGACTAATAAATAAATTTGTAACATGGCACGAATTTAATAGAATACACGTTTTATTTGGTTACCCGGTATATGAAAGAGAATCGGAACGGTGCATGGAGAGAGGGAAGCCGGGGTAGTAAAGTGGGGGAACAGAGACCTCGTGACAGTCGAAGAGCTCATTCTACATGCGCGAATAAGATACTTCTTAAATGACTTGGAGTATAGCTACGGAAAGTCAAAAACGTGCTTTATTGCTCTACGTGAAAAGTCGTATTACCGGCAAAGCACGAGAACAAATTGACATACATTGCAATCTCACGACTTGGGAAGAAGTTTCTGAGCTTCTTTTAAGTCTCTATCAAGATAAAAAAACTCTTGATCAATTATTCGAGGAATTAAATTCACTCACTCAAAATCAAAATGAAAACGTATCACAGTTCTTCCAAAGGATCGAAGACCTCTCGTCTCGAATCCTCGCAGCCGTTCACGTGTCAGAACAAGACGAAAGTCATTTACCTGGAAGTATCGCAATGATAACTAAGATGACCCTTAATCGATTTATTTATCACACTCATCCTCAGATTTCACAAATGCTTCGATACAGAGAATTCCAAACAATTAATCAAGCCTTTACCGCTGCTGCAGCGGAAGAAAGGCCCTTCGAATTCATTATGATAATTTTCAAAGTTGCACTTATTGCAGTAGAACAAATCACGCAAGTAAAGATTGTCGCTTTAAAAATTCAAGGTCAAATCCTTCAATACCTCAACATTCAAAGCCAATCCACCTTACGCAACAAAATCAATCGTTCAGACAAAATAATTTTCAAGGCAGTTCTTTTAAAAAAAATGCAAATCAATCGCAAAACTCGAATCGATCTTATGATCCAAAGCCAAGTCAAAACTCACGTCGTCCAAGAGATCAAATTCAATGTCGTTATTGTAAAAACATGGGCCATTCTATCGATGAATGCATAAAAAAATTCGCTGCAAATGTTCGACGTAACAAAAATAATAGGAATAGATCGAATCCCCAGAACGCCCAACACTCAAACGTTCACTTGAGTAATCAAAATCTTCAAATCTTAAAACAAAACTCTAATCCCCCTGTGCAAGTACCAGCGAGTAACGATGCACCTAACGCTTCGACAAATTTCAGTTCATTTATATATCATAATGCCTTCTTGAACAGTAACGAATTAATATTCGTTCTATTCGAATCTCCATCATCAAATTCCCCTGACGGAATTCTAAAGTTTCTAATTGATACGGGAGCATCCGTATCATTAGTTAAAAAATCGAGTCTCAATAATTTTAAAATTACTAATCCTGAACCAATCATGCTCAACGGTATCAAAGCTGATGCACCGATTGCAACTCAAGGAGAAACAGAACTTAAATTATCGATCCGTAAACATTCTCTTAATTGCAAATTCCAAGTCCTTGATTCTAATACGGGTATTCCTTTTGATGGTCTCTTAGGACAGGACTTTTTCGAGTCGCAAAATTGCAAAATTGATTATCAAAACTCGTCTATTTCAATTGAAGCGATTCCATTCTCAATTCCTTTTCAACGAAATACAAATCAACCATCAGACACGTCTTTAATGTCAATTGGACCTCGAACGGAAATGGTAGTCAAAATGCCGATTTTAAACCCTCTCAATTTAAAAGAAGGTTTAATCCTAGGCCAAGCACTGAATAAAAAAGAATCATTAATTATTCCCAGCGCGTTAGTGAAAGTGATAAATAATAATGAAGCTTTAATTACGGTTATTAACCGATCCCTCGAAAAGGAAACGTTCACGAAACCCAATCTACCACTCTTACGTCCCCCTGAGCAAAGTCGTATCTTTTATTCTTCCGAACGCAGGTCATTAAATAAACATGATAGGTTTGTGTTAATAGATAAAAACTTACGTACAGAACATTTAAATGCTGAAGAGAAAAATTCAATAATAAAATTATGTCACGAATTTGAAGATATTTTTCACCTCCCCGGTGATACATTAACCGTGACTAATGCAGCTACCAACGAAATTCGAACAATTGATAACATTCCTATTCATACAAAATCCTATAGATATCCCGAGGTACACAAAAACGAAGTATCGAAACAAATCAATAAAATGTTAGCACAAGGGATCATAAAACCCTCAACAAGTCCGTGGTCAAGCCCACTCTGGGTGGTACCAAAAAAACCAGACGCTTCTGGTCAGATAAAGTGGCGTATTGTCATTGACTATAGGAACCTTAATGAAAAAACGATCGGAGATGCTTACCCACTCCCACATATAGAGGATATCCTAGATCAATTAAGTCACTCACACTATTTTACCACATTGGATCTAGCAAGTGGTTTTCATCAAATCCCCATGGATCCGGACGATGCTCAAAAAACTGCTTTTTCAACTCCCGAAGGTCATTTTGAGTTTACGCGAATGCCCTTTGGTCTAAAGAATGCACCTGCTGTATTTCAAAGAATGATGCATAACGTTTTGACTGGACTTAGTAACAAACAATGTTTCGTTTATCTGGATGACGTGGTAATTCACGGATCCAGCCTCACTGATCATAATTTAAAGCTACGTAATGTTTTCAACAGATTTCGTGAACATAATCTTAAACTTCAACCGGATAAGTGTGAGTTTCTACAGGAATCTTGTCAATATCTTGGGCATGTAATTTCTAAAGACGGAGTCAGACCCAGGGCCGGCACGAGGATGGTTGGCGCCCTTATGCAAGAAAATTTTTGGCGCCCCCAAATTTTTGCACCTGCTTTCTATTTAATATATTTTGCCTTTACGAGGTACAAAAAAAAGAATTACATTTACATTTTGTTTATATGGGAGTTGGATTCCTTTATTATTAAGTCTGCGATATATTTTTTAACGTCCCTTCGGCTGGCGTCCTTATGCAACGCATTACTTGCATAATGGGTTCCGCTGGCCCTGCTCGTGAGTCACGTGTGATTTAGACAGTGACATGTAAAAGTCTGCAGACGAGTATCTTTTGATTCCTCAATTTTTAAGAAAAAAAACATAAATTAATTATATATAATACTAGCTTTACTACTCGGTTCCACTCGAAATTTGGATTCTGCTTTTATAAAAAAAAAATTTTTTGTGGAAATGGGCACAGTCATCTCATTAATCAGGCATAATGAGCTGAGGCACATTTCGTGATCCCAGGGTTTATCGGTTGAAAGTTTTTAGGCGACAGACAAACACATAAACATATAGAAGCTTTCTGCTTTATATATTAAGACATGTGGTTGCATATATTAAGGGGGTAGACACGGGTAATGCAGCGCGCTGTATACCGACACAATCTGGCCCGAAACAGGGGGTTGGGATTTTTCATCATTCGTCCTTATATGAGCAGATTTTGGGCTGGGTTAGGACTCATTCGAAACAGAAAGGTTCAATGCAGAGCGCTCTTCTCATGATTCAACGAGATTGTGTTGATATCTAATAATATGAGTGTCCAAAGTACAGCAAAAGTCGACAAAATACACCCGCAGAATCCAAGTATTTTTAGGTCACTAAAAGAGCTTTGTGATTGAAACGGTGAGAAGAGCGCTCTGCATTGAACCTTCCTCTTTCGAATGAGTCCTAAACCAGCTCTAAATTTGCTCATATAAGGACGAATAGTGAAAAATCGTGACTTCAGTCCCAAATACGAGTTCCGCCATATTGGCGATAATACAGAGCAAGTCACGTGACAAATTTAGTTCAGCTAGTGGACACGAGATGGCGCCTACTCGGGAGGACTGATGACGTGGAATTATAGCAAAACTGAAGCGTTAGCTGGATACACAAGCCACAGTAAAAGCGTGATGCAGTCAATGTATGAATTTTCGGACGATTGTAGGTTAGGTTATATGCATTTTAGGCATATAACTGTTGGGAACTGTGTACATTTACTTAATTAACGCTTTTATTGTAATACATACATCACTTGAAATCGCTGTCGAATTTATGTTATAATTATATGGCCACATTATTTAAAATAAAAAAAAAGAGATTGGAAATTTTTTACTAATACTGGAAATATTGATTTACTGATATCATATTATCAGAATGTGGAAGTGTCAGCAATTATTTGCAATTATTGCTCTTATTATTATTCTTCCGACTATTGTATATAACATACAACAAGGAAAAGTCTCCAAATCAGTCAACAGTTGATTCCCTGATTTTTTTTGCAATTCTTTACGGTTCTATGCAGAGATGGGCATTATTTAAATAAAAGAATATACTTCCGAACGGCCCCAGTGATTGATCGACACGAGGTTTGGGGTAGGGTGTGTGTACCCTAAATCTAAAATTCTATTTAGCTTCGGGTATTTATTAGTTTCCTCTGTTTATTCGAAGGCCTTTCTTCTTGGGCTTCGAATAACTTTTCATCTTTCATTATATCTTTATCCTAAGGTCGTATTAAGATATATTGGCTGGTCAATTTGTTTTCGCGAACAGCGATCGAGGAGTATGGTGGGGTAACGGGAATGCTGCACGGCTCCGTCTGAACGTAGCCGTGTGGCAATTATGACCAATACGAGATGAAGCTATTGAGAAAGAATCAATGTTCAGACCAATAAAGCTCCTCAATTTTTTCGGAGCTAAGGCCTAAGGCACACCTATTCTGATGTGTATTTCTATGCTGACAGCTCGGTTTGGCCGATACACACCAGAAGCTTGGCACTAACCCCCATCACTTCTGGCTCACTCTTGTTCTGCGAAGGCGAGAAAGAGATGGAACGAGAGCGAGTCAGAAAACGTTGCAAACAGGAGCACCGAGGCAGGCAAGCGGTACCTATGGTGGGAGAATACGCGTTACGAAACACACCGGCCAATATATCTGAATGTAAAGTCTCGTTAGCCGCTCGCTGGTCGGGACCGGCGTTGAGCCCGTATCATGAACGGAGCCCTAATTCCGAGGCTGAGTTTCTCGCTTCTTTCTGGCCGAAGGGGGGAGCGGGATGGAACGCTTTGCGTGCGCGACGGGCGCGAGCGCTCAGATGGAATCGTGACTGTTCGACGCATGCGCGCCACGGTCAGATAGCCAGGCACGGCACGAGTCTTTTTTGCGACATAACCGAGCTTGCCAAATTCCGCCATTTATTATAAAACATTTAATTCAGCTTCTTCATGACCTTACTCTAAACTTTTACTCGTAGTTTAAAACCGTTGTAATATAATTTGTAGTATTTCATTTAAAAATTTATTTTCAACAATGCCAACAATGAAAAGGCCATTTTGCGCATCTTGTCAACCTTACGCCCTAGCAGTTGCCTAATTTTACAGAGTAAAGTCATAAATAATCTCAAATAAATGTAATATAATAAAGGGCGCAATTTGACAAGTTTGCCTAGGGCGCAAAAAAGATTTATGCCCGGCCTGCGTCAAGATTTTGCGAAGCGGGTCCCGTGCTCACCGTAAGCGCTTGCGACCATCGCGCACGCCCGTCGCGCACACAAAGGACGGAGTGTCAGGCGTCCGAAAAACGGAGCGAGACAAAATATCAACGCGTCGCCTATCTCGTACTGTCCTCGCTCACTTTCAGTGCCTTCGCTCGCTCTCTTTCCATCTCGCGCTCGCCTTCGGCGGACAAGAGTGAGACAGAAGTGGCGGGGATAGCGAAAAGTCCGTATCGTGTACACCAAACCGAGCCCGTAACGATCGTAGATGCTCGAATAACCGACGAGAACCTTTGTTGCCCGAGCCGCACGAGATCGCCGTTGCTCGGCGATGTGTCATCGATTATATAGAAACAGAATTTGTTTTTTTTTCATCGTATCAATATGAAAGTGACACAAATGGATTCCTGGCATTCTCCCGATTAAATTGACCGAAAATAATTTAAATCGGACTATTTTTAAGAAAACGGGCTTTCAATTCTGCAAACAATTTTTCACGTAATTTCCTTAATTTTGGTCCGAATTATATCATTTTTGGGGCCAATTTGATCGAGAAAACATGAGGAATCGACTTACGCCGCTTTCGCAAAGATCTGATTAGAAATGCAGACCTGCAGATTTGTCACTGCATAGCGCGCAACATTGTATGGCCCCGCTGGTTTCGAGCGCCGAAGCCCACGAAACTCAGCGAGTCGCATGATTGCCAGCGAGAAGGACAAGAGGGGACTTTCCATGGCGAAGGAAAATCAGCCTTCTACAGAACTCAAATCGAGAAAGACTTTGCTAACAAACTTTATATTCACGTCAAATAAATTCTTTAATTGTCAAATTTAGACGACGAACTATTGTTGAATTTTGCCAGTTCTTACATATGTATGCCCCACTGGGTTCGGAATTACTGATCCCAGAGTTTCATGCATTTACCAATTGAAATGTTGCTTCAAGTCATCGGGCAATTGCATTGTTTCATCTCGTACATATGTATATCTGTTCGCGAGTAGGTGTCATAAATGACGCGACTTTTGTTTCCCAAATAAATTCACCCCTATCAGGGCCCTCGCTCGAACCGCTTGACAAGGAGACCGAACGATGTGAACCGAGTGCGAGTGAAATAGCGCAGCAGCGGTACACCCTCGGTCGACGGCGACTTGAGTCATCCAGTACTGAATACGAAATGTTCAAAATTTATCATTCATGGATTGTTGGTGAGTCAAGACACGAACCAATTCAGTCTTTTTTTTCTTATGAATACATGATTAGAACACACTCTACGTTCAATAAAAATTGATGAAATTGCTCCATGTTTGATATCATTTTCATCGGGAAATCCTAAAAAATTCATCAGTAATACTTTCATCAATACTTATCAAAAACACGAACATTTTATTTTTCTGTACTGGCTATTTTATCTAGCTCGTCGGTTTTATTGTTCTCGGCTGTCAACGGGCGGTCTACTAGGACCCGAAGGTCCACGCTCGCAACGAGAAAGCAAAACAGTGGGGTGGGTAGGTCTTTCCCGATAAACTGAGCCCAAAGGCTTCTCAACAATTGAAACATTGGAAGGCTGTACATATTCTTTCTGATGCTTTCGTCGATATGCGCAACCATTTGTATGCCCGGTTTCATGTCTAACAAGTCAGGCGATTTTGTTTGTGATAGCCATATATAAAGACAGTCCTGTAACGTTCACTACATCTTTAATTATAAAACTGCAAATATGTTATTTTACACATGTGTCTCGCTGAGTTTCGTCGGCTTCGACGCTTGAAACCAGCGGGGCCATACAATGTTGCGCACTAAGCACTGATGAATCTGAAGTTTTGCAATTTCTAATCAGATCTTTGCGATCCTGGCGTCAATCGATTCCTTATACTTTCTCAATCAAATTGGCCCCAAAAATGATACAACTCAAACCATAATTAAGGAAATTACGTGAAAAATTTGTTTGCAGAATTGAAAGCCCGTTTCGTTAAAAATAGTCCGATTTAAATAATTTTTTCATAAAAAAAAATGCGCAGGCTGGATGCGCGTGATTATTACGTGGCTCCCTCCATAGACATATATAGACGGATCAGAAGATGGGACTATCGGCGTGGGGAAGGAAGGCTTGGAGGGGTAAAGGCATAGGTTCAGATACAGGCACGTCGGTTAGCTTCGGATGCATTCGGCATGCATAATTGATAGAGTTTGCCGTGATTGCGATTGATAAATAAATAAACTCTTCACATTGGATAAAATATACTTTTAATACGTTAGAAAGGCTGTGTTCAGTTTTTACAGAGTACATAGAACAGACTAAGGTCGGGGCCAGATATATTGGCCGGTCGATTCGTTTTCGCGAACAGCGATCGAGGAGAAATCAGCCACCACCATCTGACGATCGTGGATTTGTCAGTTGGAGTTGCGTGGCCCTCGCAGGGCATGGTGGGGTAACAGGAACGCTGCTCGGCTCCACCTGAACCTAGCCGTTTGGCTGTTATTTGTCCTTAGCGTAATAGTTGTGTGCGTTACGAAGCTATACGCAGACCAATACGAGATGAAGCTGTCGCGAAAGTGTCAATGTTCTAACCAATAAAGCTCCTGAATTTTTTCGTAGCTAACGCACACCTATTCGGATGTGTGTATTTCTACGCTGACAGCTCGGTTTGGTCTACACCCCAGAAGCTTGGCACTATCCCCACCATTTCTGGCTCACTCTTGTTCTGCGAAGGCGAGAGCGAGATGGAACGAGAGTGAGTCAGAAAACGTTGAGAAAAGGAGCACCGAGGCAAGCAAAATGTGTGGTGGGAGAATACCCCTCACGAAACTCACCGGCCAATATATATGGCCCCGACCTTAGTAGTAGCGAGAGAGCGGAGAAGAATTCAGAGACAAAGCATACACACATCACATTCATACCAACCTAACTCTAGTGATAAATGAAGAAAAAAAAATGTAGTACAAGATTACAGACGAATATACATTAAAGTACAGAAACATTAACTTCAACAATAACCACAGCGTTATCCGATTTACTCGTATCGCTCCCCTTACCGCGAACCTTGCCACCCCCCTCAGCTTACGCTTCGCCGTCTATATATGTCTATGGTCCCCTCCTCGAAGTGACAGAAAATTTAACCTATGTATACGCTATATGACAATAAATGTTGAGCGACCATTTCGTTCTTTTGCGCTACATTTGTGAACTTTTCATCATCCTTCCGAAACAGTATTATTACGTCGCAACAGTATCTTTAGGAAATCGGATCTAGCATATAGGTTATATTTTCTGTCACTTCGAGGACAGAAAATCCGATCCTCCAAGTGACAGAAAATATAACCTATATGTTATACCTGATTTCCTAAAGACACTGTTGCGGCGTAATAGTAATGTTTCGGAAGGATGATGAAAAGTCCACAAATGTAGCGTAATACAACGAAATAGCCGCTAAATATTTATTGTCTTATAGCATATACATAGGTTATATTTTCTGTCACTTCGAGGAGGGACCACATAATAATCACGCGTTGGATTCAACATCAAACACAATTTTATATATGTTTGTTCATAACTGCTTTCTGCATAGGATGTGTATTTCATGTTCTGTTTCAGTGTTTTGCTAATTAAAAAATGTCTATCCTAACAAACTTCATTTTCTGGGGACATGCCCTCATCTATTTTTCCTTTTCACTTATAATTCCTTACTGCCAATGTAGAATATTGTAGCATAAGCACAGTTCAAGTAAATGTACAATAAATTTTCTACGTTTGCAGTACCAGCAGACTTTCTTTTTAAAATGTACAACGCAACAGCTGAGAATTTCTTTCCTTATTCAGAATAGAATACGGAAATAGCAAACAGCTCCCTCTCGCGTGCACAGGCAGCTGCGTATCTATGGGTAATACCATTTCAGTGCAGAAAAAACCTGCTGTAATACCGACCGGCCAAATCGGCTAGGTCACGTGACGTGTCTACCCCCTTAAAAGTCTTTTTATGTAGTTTACTTCTGGGTATGGTATCGGAAAAATTAAACTATTGTTTTTTATTAATGCTGCAGATGCGAAGTAATTTCTGATAAGTTTAATCATAAATGAGTCTATTCTATTGATGTTTGCTTTGTCGTAAATTGTGGAGCTTTTGACATATTTAATATAATCTGACGATCTCGATTTGTAAACATTTAGACAGTCTCTCAAGCATCTTCTTTCAAAGATCCTTATTTCCTCCATAATAGAGGCTCCAACATTGTACCACATTTCGCAGCCGTATGTAATTATGAGTCTAATCAATATCTGATAACAAATGAGCTTTACCTTTGTATCCAGTTTTCTTGAATAGAAAAGCCGTGCGTTTGCCATGAATGCCATCTTAGCTTTTTTTAACTGAATTAATATGTGTTTATTTAGCTGTAGTCTTTCATCAAGAAGCAGACCCAGGTATTTCACTTCATTTTTGTGTTTTATTGGATGATTCCCTTCGGGGTTGCTTATAAGGGAAAAATCTTTGTAGTGATTTCTGATCTTTACAGTGGCTAATCTGCACGAAGGCCTAAATAGGATGGTCTCGCATTTGTCTTCGTTTACTTTTAATTTCCAATTTTTCTAATGTCCGAATATTTTACTCAGACCCACCTGGAGATCCAATTGGACTTGTTTCGGAGATTCCCTTGCTATGTACATGATTAGATCGTCCGCAAATGCTAACAGTTTGCACTTTGTGTTTTCCGGGCCTTATAGTGTTAGGATATCGCTTGTGTACAAATTAAATAATATTGGGGAATTTATTGTTCCCTGTTGGAGTCCGTTTTTTAACGTAAACGTTTGTGCCGAAGTATCCTTTCCCATACTTACCCGGAATCGTCTATATTGGATCAGGTTATTTATGAGTCTGAGCAAAATATTCGGACAATGTTTCTTTTTTAGTTTAACTATAAGCCCATTCAACCAGACGGTGTCGAACGCTTTTTCTAAATCGACCAGACAAGCCCCCAGGCACTGGCGGTCGTTTAAGGCCCAGTTTATATCGGACATAATTCTATTAATTGCGTGTGTTGTAGAGTGATGTCTGTGGAAACCATATTGGTTTTCAGGCATCAGGTTCTTTTCAGTGGAAAAATTTGTGATTCTATCGTTAATTATTCGTTCATAAACTTTTCCTAGATTAGGTAATAGACTGATCGGCCTATAGTTGTTAGGATCGTTTTTATCTTTCCCTCGTTTATGAATGGGGATGGTCTTAGCTACTTTCCAGCTGTCTGGAAAAATCGCATGGTTCAGTAAATTATTGAATATCACGGTAAACAGTATAATTATGTTGTGTGGTAATTTTTTTAGTACAATATTCGGAATTAGGTCGTTTCCTGCGGATCTTTTATTGTTTAGTGATTTAAATTTACTATATACTTGTTCAGGGTTTGTGAAGTAATCTGGTATCGAATCCTGTTGCTTAGGCGCTATCGCGGTATTATTTTTATTGAAGTCACAGAACGTGCCAGGTATGGTCTCCTCTATTTCCAGCATAATTTTCGTATAGCTGTTTTCTGTGATCTCCCTAAATCTGAAGTGATTTAGTGCATTATTTTGTTCGCTGACTGCCAGGTATTGTGCACCAATGTAGTCTAGTTTGTCTGTATTTGATGTTAATTGATAGTTGTTGTTCGCGTCTACTTTTAGTTTATTTTTGTTAATATTTGCTTTAGTGAGTATTTGCTCTTTGTTTTGTGGAATTTTTAAGTTAGGTAATGTTAGTGATTCTTTTTTCCGAAAGATCTTGTTAATTTCTGTGAACATTTTATCAGACTGGCTCGAGCTAATTTGTGAGATTCTGTCGCTCCAGTATTTGCTAACTGCTTTTTCTATTTCCCTATGCGTTCTAATTTTCAGAGCTTTGAGTCTATTTCTTAACGATCTGATTGTGTGGTCTATCTGTGTGCTAAAATTCCTACGTCTTTGTATCCTTCTAATGGCTTTTACTGTATTTTGCTCTTCGGTTATGAGGGTTTTATAATCGTTATTCATGAATTTATCTGTCGCGTTCTGTGACTTCATTTGTGGAATTGTTTCCTGCATTGTTACTACTATTTTGTTTGTAATTTCAGAAATAATTTTGTCAATCTGGGGGATCTGTAAATTCGTGCACACATTGATGTTAGGCTTGAAGTCTCGGAGTCTGGACTGGAATTGGTCCCATTTCGCTTTCCTGTAGTTGAAAACATTTTTGTTTTCTGCAGGGAAGAGAACTATATTTTGGTTTGGGATTTGGGTTTCCATTAATATTGCCATGTGGTCACTCGATATTGAAATTGTTGGAAGTTTATTTAACTTAGCATTTGGCAATTCCAGTCTAGCATCCGCGATTACTAAGTCTATAAATGACCCATTCCCTGGAAAGGATGGTGTTTCGGAGTGCAATAATTTGATTTTGTATTTTATATCATTACTTTCCAACCAATTGAACAAATTATTCCCTCTCTCGTCGTTTAACCTATTGGACCATTCTATGTGTTTTGCATTAAAATCACCAGCCATGATGTAATAATTGTTTGCCGAGGTTAGATTTAGCTTACTAAATAAATTCTCCAGCTCATTTTTGAATTTGCTAGTCTGACCTTTTTTTGCATATAATGCTGTGAGTATTAAACAGTTGTTACTAGAAGTTTCTATACTAATGGTTGTTGTTTCCAGTAGCTCCTGATTTGTAGTACATTCTATTACTTTGAACCTGATGCCATCTCTAATCAATATGGCAGTGCCTCCGCCTTGTTTGTTGTCTTTTCTATCGTTCCTAATCATTTGGTAGCCTTTGAAAAACAAGGTGTGTTTATCATTTAAATGCGTCTCGTTAATCAGAACTATGTCAGGTTTGTGTTTACTAAGTGATAAGGTTAGCGATATTCGCTTGGCGTTACTGACTAATGAGTTTACATTTGCGGAGAGTATTCTGAATTTTTTTAACTGTGACGTTCCCCCCTGAGATTGTGGTTGCATTTCTATCTTGATAACAAATTGCTCAAATTATTTATTTGAGCTAAAGTTGATTCTACTTTTGATGTTAGGATTTCTATTGTTTTCTCAAGCATGCTAGTTCTATTATTTAGATTCAGAACTAAATTATGTATCTGATGGGGAATGTGTGTGTTGGTTGTGCCCTTACGTGCTTCCGGTGCATCCATGCCTGAGGGCATGCCTTGGTCCGTTCCGCCTAATGCTGCTGCGAAGGACCTACCTATTCTTACAGAAGCAGGGTTTAGGATTAGTTTCGGACCGTTTTGTTTAATGCGCTGTTGCTGCATTTTACTAGCTAATTGAAATTCTTTAAATTTAGCGCACCCTCTGTATGAAGCCGGGTGGCCTTCCTTTTGGCAGTTTACACAGTATGGTTTCTTTTCAGTCTGGGTTTCCGATTTTGTATTAAGAGTGCACTCACTTGGCTTATGGGCTTCGTCACTTTTGACACATCTATAAATCATGTTGCAATTTGATGCGGCGTGACCAAATCTCTGGCATCTACGGCACTGTGCCTCCTGTTTTTTAATTAGTTTTTCCCATCTAACTACGTGGTATAGTACGTATTTGATTTCCTGTAGTTTACTTAAATTGCTACTTGGATCAATTTGTACTAGATACATAGGCAAAGCTCTGTTTTCTTTTTCTGCCCTACGCGTGTTGAATTTACTAACTTTGGTGAATTTGAGCTCCTTCCCACTGATTTTTACAAGTTCCTCTAATATCTCGTTTTCTGAAAAGGATTGGGTTAGCCCTTTCAGGAGATAAGAGTGGTTTTTTTTCTCTTTTGGTGTGTATGTGTAGAAGCTTGTATTTACACTGGTGAGGAGCTCCTTCACTGTTTCAAAATTTTCTACAGACCGCAGTTGGATTACATGTTTTGTATTGTTTAGTCGCTTTATGTGAAATTCTATATTTTTCGATTTTTCTTTAATCAATTTGATTGAATCTTTAGGATCTTGGTAGAGGATATTTATTGGTGGTGGTTTTTTGGAGGGAATACTATTTTTACTAACCGCTGGGTTTTTCGTTGCCCGCTGCGTTATGGGCTTTCCTCCTGCTTGCTGGCTTGGACGTTGATGCTTTGGGTGGTTGGGGAGTCTGTTTCCTTTCCCTTTTTTTCGTTGTCTAGGTTCTTCCTTCTCATAATCTGCGCGAAGTGGACTTCTTGCGCCTCTTCCATGCCTTTGGTGGTTCGTGGAGTCGGGTCGACTTCCATTGGTGCCTCGGCCGATGAATTTTTGGTCGGAGAATTTTTTGTTGATGTTAGTTGTCGCACGAGTTCGTGTAGTTTTTCTATTTCTTGTTTAAGATTTTTATTTTCTTCCCTTAATTTGCCAATGGAACTCGGGTCGTCAGTATCGGACTTTCGTCCTTCTGATTTTTTGTTTTTTGCCATCTGCAGGATGGGAATTATATCGCTTTTCCTTTTAGGTGACTTTTTATTGTCGATATTGGGTAAGTTGGTGGCTGTTAGTTTACCCATTGATATTGTACCTTCCAAGAATTTTTCAATATCCTTGGACTTTATGAGTGGTCACGTGCCACAATTTGAGGTTAAGTTGCCTTGTTCGTCATTTTTGCTACTCACTTGGCTAATATTGCCTGGAGAGCCCTCCTCCTTTTCGTCTGTCGTATTATCTGCTCTGGAGAGAGCCTTTTGGACTTGGAAGTCGAGATTTTATGACTTTATTATATGATATAAAAATGTAAAGCCTGGACTGTGGTTATAAGCTCGCTCTGTTCGCTATGGCGGACTAGGCCGGTCTGGTGTTTTGCAGACGCAGTATGGTCATTGGTGAAAATACATTTTTATTTATTTGTGAAAGAGTTACACCGCTGAGCAAAATGTATGTGAGTCGAGGGTCTTAGGCTTATAATGAAACAAATACTATAAAAAATTAATTTCCATTACCACAAGCTATTTACATGAAATTTGGTATGATTTTCTTCGGGAAATCATAAGGAATCCATCGGCGTCACTTCCATATCGATACGATAAAGAATAAAGAATTTTTTTTCTGAAACAGGTATAAATCCTCGGCCGACCGTAGCGAATTGAGGTCGGCGCCCCGCAGTCAAGGGGTGAAAATGTGAAATATCCATTTTCGCTACGGTAGGCTGCAAAATTTTTATCCTCCTTTTCAAGCAAATCTGTTATTGACTAGTATTTAAATATATTGGTAGTTTAAAGCCATTATATATTATAAGCAGAACTCAAACTTGTCTGAATTCCGTCGGGTTTGGTTTCATTTTTATTAGAAAAATCTCATCCATACGTTGGAAATATTCTCATTATGCTAAAACAAAAAATATAAACATTTTATTCGAGCTTGTCACGCATACTATTTTTATGGAGTACCTACCGGCGGATGGGTTTTGTGAAGATAAACATTCGTAAAAACAATCTGCGGCATAATCTATTATATATATTAAAATAGGCAATACTCGTGAGCAGGGCCGGCGCGAGGATGTCGCGAGGCGCCCTTATGCAAGAAAATTTTTGGCGCCCCCTAATTTTTGCACCTGTTTTCTATTTAATATATTTTGCCTTTACGAGGTACAATAAAAAAAAAAGAATTACATTTACATTTTGTTTATATGGGAGTTGGATTCTTTTATTATTAAGTCTGCGATATATTTTTTAGCGCCCCCTTCGACTGGCGCCCTTATGCAACGCATTACTTGCATAATGGGTTCCGCCGGCCCTGGTCAGACCGAATCCTAAAAAAATCGTGTGTATTCAAGGAATAAATCCTCCAAAAAATTTTAAGCAAATAAAGCAATGTCTCGGAATGGTAGGATACTATCGGAAATTTATCCCAAGCTTTTCAACGATCGCGAAACCAATAACAGTACTGTTGAAAAATGACACGGAATTCATTTGGTCCGAGCAACAACAAAATGCGTTCGAGACTTTAAAATCAGTTTTGATAAGTGAACCTCTGTTGCAGTATCCTGATTTCTCTCAAACCTTTGTCGTTATCTGTGATGCCTCCAATGTGGGTATTGGCGGTGTTCTCTCGCAAATAAAAAATAATAAGGATTTACCTATAGCTTATTATTCAAGAACATTAAACAATGCTGAACAAAACTATTCCACGACAGAAAAGGAGCTATTAGCTATTATAAGTACTGTTGAACACTTTTGACCTTATCTCTATGGCAGAGAATTTACAATTTATACAGATCACAGACCCCTACGATGGCTTTTTAATTGTAAAAATCCTTCTTCAAAACTTGTTCGATGGCGGTTACGTCTTAATGAATACAAGTATATAATAAAATATAAACCAGGAAGAGTAAATTCTAATGCAGGCGGTTTATCGCGATTACATCCTGATCCAAAAGAACTCTCCGAATCTGTGTTTCACGTACACAAATCCGCTAAAACATATCAAGATTTTACGAAATTCCATTACCAAAATTTAAACGTAATCGAATTGTCAATGGAGGAAACCCTTCTTCCAAAATTAAAAGGCACGATAGTTTTATTGTGGTCTGAAGATTTGGATAAAGAAAATCAATATTCAGATTACGTGACTGAAAATTTTGACATAACTGCGATAACACCAAATCCTAACGGGTTATACAAATTGAGAAACGATAATCAAACTTTACTAATTCTATTTCCCAAAAATCTACACCATGACAAAATTGATTATCGTAATTTATTTCAAAGTTTTATTAATCATCAAGATATAATAAAATCAAGGGATTTTACGTTGATTCCACCTAAAAAGAAAAACGTTGTTAAACCTGAAATTTTTAATGAAATGGTTAAATTCATTTTTCCTTCTAATAATATTAAATTTTTGGATACGAGAAAAATCGTTCCTAAAGATTGCGAAGAAATACAAATCATTCTCAAAGAATGCCACGATAGTAAATTATCCGGACATTGTGGGTTTAATCGTACTTATTCTAGAGTCAAAGAAAGATATCACTGGTCTACAATGAAAAGTGACATTAGAAGTTACACTAAAACGTGTCATTCTTGTCAAATAAATAAAACCAATTTTAGACCTACTAAACAACCTATGGAGATTACGACTACTTCGGAAAAACCTTTTCATAGATTAGCTATTGACATAGTAGGACCTTTACCCGTGACTGAACAGGGTAACCGATTTATTATCACAGCTCAAGATGATCTGACAAAGTATTCGTTTGCATTTGCAATTCCAAATCATGAAGCACAAACGATTGTCGAAAAACTACTTTTTATTTTCGTTTATTTTGGTATTCCCCAAACATTCCTGACCGACCAAGGTTCAGATTTTATGTCAAATCTTGTCAAAGAAGTAAGCAACCTCTTTAAAACAAGACATATTTCAACCACACCATATCACCCTCAAACGAATGGAGCACTTGAGAGATCTCATCTTATTTTAAAGGATTATCTCAAGCATTATATAAATAAAAAACAAACGGACTGGGACACTTACATTACTTTTGCAATGTTTAGTTATAATACAGCCGTACATAAATCTACTCGTTATACACCATATGAACTTCTTTTCGGACAGAAAGCCTACTTGCCTTCATCTATAACTCAGAATCCAGAATTCCATTATACTTATGACGATTACATTCGTTCACTTAAATTTAAGCTTAATACGTCTTTCCAAATCGCACGTGACAACCTTATTGTTTCGAAATTTCGTAGCAAGGAATACCATGATAAAAAAAATCAATCCAATTGTATTTAAAGTCAATGATTTGGTTACGATCGAAAGCAAATATATTCCATCGGGACTATCTAAGAAACTTTCTAGCAATGCTAAGGGACCGTATAAAATCATTCGTCTTTTTCCTAATCAAACTGCTGAAATTCAGGTTAATCGGAAATTAGTTAAATATCATACTAATTTACTTAAACCCTATTTTCCAGATGAATCAGATAATTCTGCTCCTTCTCCTACTCCCGTTCCTAACGAGTAGTGATTTTTTCACTCACCATCCTTTCAAAAAATCTAGTGGAATCTTTTATATTAAACAGGGAACAGTAAAAATAGCGAACTCCAAACTTACACTCCTTTCATATATGAATAGAACTCATTTAAACAACGCGTTCATGATCAAGTATTTCATTAAAACAAAAAATATCTGTGATTTAACATTGCAAGACCCAACTCGGAAAGGTGGTACTAGTTTTCATTGTGAACGTACTATCCAGTTAATCGAGTCAGAATTATTGGAAGTTAAAATGAAACGCGAAATCCTCCAGCAATTGACCGAGAAGTTCGTTACTAGGAAGAAACGTGGTCTTTTAAATGGTATGTCGTATCTATTAAAATGGGCTTTTGGTACTCCCGACGCCGATGATGCTCAATTTTATGAAGACAGTATTAAAACATTAGTAAATAATAGCAAGCAAACACAAACCCTGCTGAAAGCACAGGTTCAAGTGATTGCAAATACTATTAGAAACTTTAATAGTTCTCTATATTCCCTTCAAAGTCAAGAGAAAGCAATGAATGAAAATATAGGAAAAATAAATTCCTTCACTGCTCAAACAAATTCTTTTATTTCACGATTAGAAATGGAATATGTGGTGAACGAACAGATTACCACTTTAAACGTACTAAGGTCGGTATCAAATATATTGGTCGGTGAGTTTCGTTTCGCGAGCAGCGATCGAGGGGAAATCAGCCACCACCATCTGACGATCGTGGATTTGTCAGTTGGAGTTGCGTGGTCCTCACAGGGTATGGTGGGGTAACGGGAACGCTGCTCGGCTCCGCCTGAACCTAGCCGTTTGGCTGTTATTTATTCTTAGCGTAATAGTTGTGTGCGTTACGAAGCTATGCGTAGACCAATATGAGATGAAGCTATCGAGAAAGTGTCAATGTTCTAACCAATAAAGCTCCTGAATTTTTTCGTAGCTAACGCACACCTATTCTGATGTGTGTATTTCTACGCTGACAGCTCGGTTTGGTCTACACCCCAGAAGCTTTGCACTATCCCCACCATTTCTGGCTCACTCTTGTTCTGCGAAGGCGAGAGCGAGATGGAACGAGAGCGAGGCAGAAAACGTTGAGAAAAGGAGCACCGAGGTAGGCAAACTGTGTGGTGGGAGAATACCCCTCACGAAACTCACCGGCCAATATATATGATACCGACCTTAGTAGGACAATTTAATCGTGAACTTTCAAAATATATAGAAGCTGTCAATCTAGCTGAACATAACATTGTTTCACCGTTTGTTATTACTCCTAAAATGCTTTACGAAGAATGAAAAGATTATAAAAATGAACAGGAACTAGTTATGAAACCAGATTTAGAAAATATATGTGATTTTTATAAATTCATTCAACTTCATGTAATTATCACCAAAGATAATATAATATTTGCACTTCAAATTCCTTTAGTAGTTCGAGCGAAATTTGATCTCTTCGAACTTATTCCTCTTCCAATCCAGCATAATGATACAGAATTCTTTTCTTATATTATTCCTCAAAGTCAGTATCTCCTCCTTTCCCAAACAAAATCCCAATTCACCTTCCTAAAGGAATTATCTGATTGTAATGAATATCGAGATGAGGAGTACGTCTGTTATCATTTGCAACACCATGGCTTCAACAAACCAAGCAATCTGCGAGATCGAGCTGTTGTCTCCTCACACCAGTAAGATTCCATCTACCTGCACGACGAAGACGATTAAAGGAATGATAGAAACCTGGAAGTATATTGCAAGGAATCAATGGATTTATGTCCTTCACAAGCCAACTACTTTAACTATCATGTGCGGAGGAAATCAAGATCATATGGAAGATATTGTTTTGAAAAAAAGCGGAATTATGCAGCTTCAACCGCACTGCAAAGGATATACTAATCTGTTTATGATCGACGCAACATTTGAAAACAGTAAAAACGCAACTTATTATATTCCACACATTAATATTATAGATGATGATTGTTGCAACTTGTTGCCTCATCTAAAAACAATTGAGTCGGCTGCTCTAAAGCCGATACATCTCACGAACATCGATCCTACAGAACTCAAATACGCTAGTAAGAAATTAAACGAGTTCGATGAAGTTATTACCAAACAAATAAATCAACCATTCATCATTACGCACACCAAGTGGTATACGATAGCTCTTGGAATAATCGTAGGCCTCTTCGTATTGTTTATATTTTTAAAATGCAGCCAATGTTGTGGATGTCTTTACTGGTTACAACGTTTATGTTG
Organism: Andrena trimmerana; assembly: GCA_951215215.1. Classification (NCBI taxonomy): domain Eukaryota; kingdom Metazoa; phylum Arthropoda; class Insecta; order Hymenoptera; family Andrenidae; genus Andrena; species Andrena trimmerana. The sequence goes on along the minus strand of OX578059.1, from coordinate 85,325,065 downwards.
TTCAACCACGAATTCAAGACATGAAGTGACCAATCCTCCATTAATAAAAAAATTCTTTGATTGTGTCTTTAACTCATCACCATTGCCAACTTCGGTGAATGAATTTGTCACCTACCCAGTCAGCCACGTCCGTTTTAGCAGATTTTGTTCAACGCCTGACTACGAATGTTTGTGGCAGAAAGACTACAGATTTGAGACAGGATTTGTTATATTCAATGATGAAAGCAGACTGACAACAGAAAGCCGACAGATTGTGCTGCCTTAACCTGCGAGCAGATTGGCGGCAGAGTCTGCTGGTACAATTTAATGTCAGAAATCGAGCAGACCCTGCGCACCGCGATCTGACGGCAGATAGGCAGCAGAAATAGAGCAGATTCTGATGTCAGAATCAGAGAGCAGAACGGCGGCAGATACAGAGCAGATCCGGCTGCTGTGGTCTGACCGCAGATTGGGAGCAGGAATCGAGCAGACTCTGCGCAGCGCGATCTGACGGCAGATAGGCAGCAGAAATCGAGCAGATTCTATTTATATATAAATTGATTGATGCATACATGCATCTAAATGATAAATAATTTTTCTTCATTTCCCAAAAATATTTATATTTTCTTTAATACATTTACCATACATATAATTTTAGTTTTTATTAATTTAATTTGTGTTTACAAGTTTTACAAAATAATGTAAATAGCACATATAAATTAGAAAAATAACTTTTAATATTGACATTTATTACATATATATATACGGTGTTCCGTAACCGATGGTACACGCGGAATGGTGGTGATTTTACATGAAAAAATAACTCGAAAATTTAGAATAAAACTATAATTAATATACCTGGTCGAAATTCTAGAGACGAATACAATATTAGTATAAATATATAATTAATAAAACAAAAACAGAGGACTTCCGTTTCCGGTCGCGTGTGTGATAGCTGGGTGTTAGAGTGAGTGAAGTTTGTGTTTGGAGCGAAAGGCGACTGAGGTGGGGAGGGAGAGTGAAAAGTGGAGGGAAAGGTAGAGGGGAGTTGAAGAAGGGACGGAGGATAAAGGGCAAGGGACGGTGATAGGGGGTAGCAGAAGTGCGAGAGGGATAAGGGAAGCTTTGGAGGTTAGGTGGTAGAGACAGGCGAAGAAAGGCGGGAAGGAACGTAGAGTGTGACAGGTAGTGGCGCAGGTGAGAGAAGAGTGAAACAGGAGAGAAGAGCTGGTGGGAAGGCGGGAAGTTTGAAAAAGAGATAAGGCAAGAGAAAGGGGTTAGAGAAGTAAGGAAGAGATGGAGACAAAAAAAGGTGGAAAAGAAGTAGGAAAGACGGTAGACGAAGGTAGGATTAGAAAGGACAGTGAGAACAGCGTGGGGAGTAGCGCGGGAAGTTTGGATAGTTTGTGGGGAAAGAAGAGGGAGAGAGAGGAGGACGCTGGGGCAATGGAGCTAGCAAAAACAGGAGGGTTTAAGAGAAGCTCCAAGACGCGGAGGTCTCCAGAAAATGGTGGGAAAGGGGGTAGGAAGGAGGGAGGAGAAGAAGAGGGATCGCTGGAGGGAATGATAAGGGAAATGTTGTTGGAAATGAGGAGGATGAGGGAGGAAATGAGAAGGGATAGGGAGGAGAGAAGGATGATGGAGGAGGAGATAAGGAGAGAGAGGGAGGAGATGAAGAAGGAAAGGGAAGAGAGAAGAAGAAGTGAGGAGGAGTGGAGAGAGGAAAGAAGGAGGTGGGAGGAGGAGATGAAGGAAGACAGGGTGAGGAGAGGAGGGCTGGTAGAGAAGCTAGGGAAGATAGAAGAATGGGATAGGAGGATGGAGGAGGTGATGGAGAAGGTAGGGAGGTGGGAAAAGGAAAGAAGTGGGGGGGTGGGGGAGGGGTTGAGGGGGGAAGGACAAGAGGAGGAATGGAGGATGAGAATTAGAAGGATGGAGGTCATGCACGATAAGAAAGAAAGGGAGGTGAGGAGAAATAACGTGGTGGTTAGGGGGTTGGGACTGGAAGGAAAGGAGGTGAAGGAGGAGGTGGGGAGGTTGTGGGAAAGGATGGGTTTGGGGGCGAAGGGAATAAAGGAGGTGGTGAGAATAGGAAGTTTAGGAAAGGAGGGGAGTGGAATGGTGCTGGTGAGGTTGGAGGGGAGGGAGGAAAAGAGGAAGGTGATGGAGGCGAAGAAAAAACTGAGGGGAAGAAGGGAAAGGGTAGAGGACGACCTTACCGAGGAGGAACGGAGGGCGAAATGGAAGATAGAGAGAGAGGCGCAAATGGAGAGGGAGAAGGGAAGGAATGTGCAGGTGGGGTATTTGAAAATGTGGGTGGACGGGAAGATAAGAAGATGGGACGAGTTAAGGGAGAAATGGTTTGAGGGGCAGGGAAACGAATGAATTGGGAAGGGGGAGGGAGGAGGAAAGGGGGAAGGGAAGGGGGGATAAGGAGGGTGGCGTTTTGGAATGTAGCAGGGTTAAAGAGGAAGGATGAAGGATTTTGGAGGGGACTCGAGGAATGGGATGTGATGGTACTGAGTGAGACGTGGGTGGAAGAGAAAGATTGGGGGTATGTAGAAAGGAGTCTACCGAGAGGATATACATGGGAAAAGCAGTGGGCCAGGAGAGAAAGTCGGAAGGGACGAGCGATGGGAGGAATGTTGTTGGGGGTGAGAAAGGAGTTGGAAGTGGGAGATGGGGGAGGGGGGGGAAGGAGGGGATAATGGCTAAGAAAGTGAAAATTGGGGGGGGATGGTGGAAAATAGTTGGGGTGTATGTTAATGGGGATCTGAAAGAGAAGCTGGAGGTTTTAGGGGAGTGGATGGAAGAGAGAGAGGTGGGGATAAGAGTAATGATAGGGGGGGACTTTAATGCACGCACGGGGGAGGAAGGAGGGGAGATACGGGGGGAAGAAGAGGATGAAGGAGGAGGGGGAGGCAGAAGGAGATCCAAGGATAAGGAGGAGAATGGGGAAGGGCGGAGGCTGTGTGAGTGGTTAGAGGAAAGGGGGTGGGGAATATTGAATGGGAATACAGAGGGGGATGAGGAGGGAGAGTGGACTTTCACAGGGGGAAGGGGGAATACGGTAATAGATTACGTGGTAGGGAACGAGGATACTAGGGAGAAAGTGGAAAGGTTAGAGGTAGCGGAAAGGGTGGAATCAGATCACCATCCGGTGGTAGTGTGGTTAAGAGGGGAGGGGAGGGAGGAGGGGGAAATTGGGAGGAAAGGAGGGGCGAAGGGAGGGGGTAGAGGAGACTGGACGGAAGAGGGAAGGCGGGAATTTATGAGGAAGTTTGGGAAAAGGGGCGAGGGGGAGAGGGGAGTAGAGGAGGAATGGTGCGAGTTGCTGGAAAGGATTAAGGGCGCGATGGGTAAGATGGGGAAGGGGGGGAGACGGTAAAGAAGGGAGGGTGGTGGGATAAGGAGTGTAGAGAGGAGAAGAGTAAGGTAAGGAGAGAGTTGAGAAAATGGAGGAGGGAAGGAGGGGATGGGAGAGAATATAAGGAGAAGAAGAGGGAGTATGCCAGGTTGTGTGAGGAAAAAAGGAAGAAGGAGGTGGAGAGGTGGGTGAGGGAAGTAAGAACGGAGGGGCAAGTATGGAAGGTGGTGAATAGGGGAAGGAAAAGGAGAGGGAGGGTTAATGAAGGAATAGCAATGGGGGAATGGGACGGGTATTTCAGGGGGTTGCTGGGGGGGGTGGAGTGGAGGGTGAGAAGGGGTGGGGAGACGAGAAGGAGGGAGGATGGAGAGGCCGATATAGGGAGGGAGGAAATAGGAAAAGTGATAAGGAATCTAAAGGATGGGAAGGCGGGAGGGGGGGATGGGATTCCGAACAAGGTGTGGAAATATGGAGGCGCGGAAGTGGAGAATTGGTTATGGGGGTTGTGTAAGAGAGTGTGGAGGGGGGAAGGCTGGCCACAAGGGTGGAGAGAGGGGGTGGTGGTGCCAGTAGTGAAGAAGGGGTTGGGGAAGAAGGTGGAGGAATACAGGGGGATAACCCTAACGCAGACGGCGTACAAGGTGTACGCGTCTGTGTTAGCGGAGAGATTAAGAGTGGAGGTGGAGGGGAAGGGACTGTTGCCACCGGGTCAAACGGGCTTTAGGAGGGGGGTGGGTTGTATGGATAATGTCTATGTACTGAACTATTTGATAAACAGGCAAGTGGGAAGAAAGAGGGGGAAAATGGTGGTGATGTTCATAGACATGAAAGCGGCGTTTGACTCGGTGGACAGGGAGGTATTGGTTAGGGCAATGAGAGGGAGGGGGGTGAGGGAGGAGTTGGTGGGGAGGTGCGAGGAGATACTTAAGGAAACATCGTGTAGGGTGAGGGTGGGTGATGAGGAGGGGGAGAGGTTTTGGACGGCGAGAGGGGTGAGGCAGGGGTGCCCGCTGAGCCCGAGCCTCTTCACCCTGCTCATAGCGGACATGGAAGAGGAATTGAAAAAGGGAGGATGGGGGGAGTGAAGCTAGGGGGGGGAAAGGTATACGCGTTGGCATACGCCGACGATGTGGCGGTGTTGGCGGAGGACGAGGAGGGGATGAAGGGGCTGATAGGGAAATTGGAGAAATATGTGGATAGGAAAGGACTGCAGGTCAATGTGGAGAAAACGAAGGTCATGAGGTGTAGGAGGGGAGGGGGGAGATGGAAGAAGGTAACATGGAGATGGAAGGGGAAGGAGATTGAGGAGGTGAGGAACTTTAAGTATCTGGGGTACACGGTGATGGGGAACGGGGGGCAGGAGGAGCATGTGGGGGAAAGGGTGAAAAAAGGGGCGGCGGTGATGGGGAAGGTATGGGGTATTGGGAAAAGGATGTTTGGCAATGATTGGGAAAGGAGATTGTGGCTGTTTGATAAGTTGGTGTGGCCGGTGGTGGGGTACGGAGCGGAAGTGTGGGGGTGGAGGGAAAGGGAGAAGGTAGAACGCCTGCATGACAGGTTTTTGAAGTGGGTGCTGGGGGTTGAAAGGGCTACACCGAGTTATATGGTGAGGGAGGAGGTACAAAGGGAAATGATGAAGGGAAGGGCAGGGATGAGGGCGTGGGGGTTTGAAAGGAAGCTGGAGGAGGGGCGAGGGGGGGAGCTGGCGAGAAGGTGTTGGGAAGAAATGAAGGGGAGGCTCAAGAGGGCAAAGGCTTTGGAGGGGTGGGAAGAAGAAAGGAAAGGGTTTTACGAGGAAAGGGGGTGGACCTTGGAGGAAATGGAAAGGATAAGGGAAAGGGGGGGAATAAGAGGAGAGGAGTTAGTGAGCAGGGAAAGGAAAATGCAGGAAGAGGCGAGGTGGAGAAGGATAGGGGAGTCAAGGTACAACGGTTGGTATGGTAGGGTGAAGGGCGAAGGGTTGCCGGGGTATTTGAAGAAGGGGTGGGGGGAAAGTAGATGGAGAAGGGTCGCGAGGTATAGGCTGGGCAATGAAATGAGGGGGGGGAAGTACTGGGAGGAGGAGGAAAAAAGGATATGCAGGGTGTGTAGAGGGGGGGAAGAGACGTGGGAGCACGTATGGGAGGTTTGTATGGGGTGGGGAGAAGAGAGGGGGTGGCAGGAGGTGGCAGGGGAGGTGCTAGATGATGGGGGGAGGGGGAGGTGTGGATGAAGAGAATTGAAGAGAGGAGAGAGGGAGTGGAGCATGGATGAGGAGATGAGAGTGGAAGGGGAGTCGAGCGGAAGCGGAGGTCCGGGAGAGAGGGGGAAGCGCTGAGGTTTTTGCGTGTGAGAGCGGCGGGGAGGACGGTGGGGGGCGAGCGAGCGAAGAGGGGGGAGAGGCGGAAGTAGGAGGAAGTAGGTTAAGATAGGTTAAGATAGAGTAAGATAGGTTAATATAGGTTAAGGTAGATATAAGATAGATATAAGGTAGATGTAAGGGTAGAAGAGGGTGTGAGAGGAGTATTGTAAGGAGATTGTAACCCCTAGGGGAACCAATAAAGACAATATATAATAAAACAAAAACAATTCATAAAATAATTAGTATTATAACAATGTATAAAATTACTTATAATATAGCCATTTGTACTGAAAACAAAACTTCTGTTAGTATTATAAAATAATAAAGAACAAAATAATAATAACAAAAAACAAAAAATATTGCACCAAACATATTGCACAAATAATAAATAATAAATAAATAATAAATAAATAAATAAATAAATAAATAAATAAATAAGCAAGCAAGCAAGCAAGCAAGCAAGCAAGCAAGCAAGCAAGCAAGCAAGCAAGCAAGCAAGCAAGCAAGCAAGCAAGCAAGCAAGCAAGCAAGCAAGCAAGCAAGCAAGCAAGCAAGCAAGCAAGCAAGCAAGCAAGCAAGCAAGCAAGCAAGCAAGCAAGCAAGCAAGCAAGCAAGCAAGCAAGCAAGCAAGCAAGGAAGCAAGCAAGCAAGCAAGCAAGCAAGCAAGCAAGCAAGCAAGCAAGCAAGCAAGCAAGCAAGCAAGCAAGCAAGCAAGCAAGCAAGCAAGCAAGCAAGCAAGCAAGCAAGCAAGCAAGCAAGCAAGCAAGCAAGCAAGCAAGCAAGCAAGCAAGCAAGCAAGCAAGCAAGCAAGCAAGCAAGCAAGCAAGCAAGCAAGCAAGCAAGCAAGCAAGCAAGCAAGCAAGCAAGCAAGCAAGCAAGCAAGCAAGCAAGCAAGCAAGCAAGCAAGCAAGCAAGCAAGCAAGCAAGCAAGCAAGCAAGCAAGCAAGCAAGCAAGCAAGCAAGCAAGCAAGCAAGCAAGCAAGCAAGCAAGCAAGCAAGCAAGCAAGCAAGCAAGCAAGCAAGCAAGCAAGCAAGCAAGCAAGCAAGCAAGCAAGCAAGCAAGCAAGCAAGCAAGCAAGCAAGCAAGCAAGCAAGCAAGCAAGCAAGCAAGCAAGCAAGCAAGCAAGCAAGCAAGCAAGCAAGCAAGCAAGCAAGCAAGCAAGCAAGCAAGCAAGCAAGCAAGCAAGCAAGCAAGCAAGCAAGCAAGCAAGCAAGCAAGCAAGCAAGCAAGCAAGCAAGCAAGCAAGCAAGCAAGCAAGCAAGCAAGCAAGCAAGCAAGCAAGCAAGCAAGCAAGCAAGCAAGCAAGCAAGCAAGCAAGCAAGCAAGCAAGCAAGCAAGCAAGCAAGCAAGCAAGCAAGCAAGCAAGCAAGCAAGCAAGCAAGCAAGCAAGCAAGCAAGCAAGCAAGCAAGCAAGCAAGCAAGCAAGCAAGCAAGCAAGTAATAAATAAATAAATAAATAAATAAATAAATAAATAAGTAAAAATCTAATGTATTAAGAACTATCAGATGTACATTTTTCTCTAGGTATACAAATTTTTTTCTTCATACAGTTCGAGGTGTCGCGAGTTTACTTCAAAATTATTACAATTAATATCATTACTTTGGAAACTAGATCGAACTACACAAATTGAAGACACCGTATCAGTAGATAATCGGTTTCTTTTTTTATTTTTTATATCCGTTACCATTGAAAATATACGTTCGTTAGATACGGTACTGCAAAAGCCGCGCATGCGCGAGAAAACCCGCCTCTGGCAACGCTGCTGGATTGCATGTATGCGCAAGTGTGCGCAAGGCAGTCAAAGTGATTGTACTACCGCGGATTGTACCTATACTTATATGTAGAAGCAGTGAGAAAAGTCTACAAAGAATTCCAGTGTCTGCAGAACACCAAGAAGAGCTACGTAATTATGAACAATTATAATTTTGAATTATCTATTTCGTGGAAATTGGTATATGAACATATATATATATGAAACATGCTGCGGACGAGTGAGTTTCGTTGCGCGAACATTTCTGTCGTGTAAGACTAATAAAAGAATAAAACGCAAGAGATAACGCGGTTAAAATGTTATATTTCGCCGATAAATAATGTATAACGATGCGTCGTCGTCGTTAACGCGATACACTTACGAATGCTTCTCAGCATCGCAATCTTCCGAAGCCTGCCCTATTCAGGTCACAACGCAGTCCTTGGAAAGACTTGGTTTATAGCATCTCCAAGTTGTCGATTTTTCAATGCCTAAGTAACGTGACGACCGCTAAATGACCGTTTCAGAACTCGCTCGTCTGTCTCGGGCCTAAGGGTGTCCCGTAATCAGAGTTGGGAAAAGTTTATCTAAATAAAAATCTCAAATAACGAATAAATATAAAGTATCATTTATTCGGTTGTTGTTTAAATAATTTTTTATCTAGATAATGCCCAACTCTGCCCGTAATTTCTATCCTATATTGTTGAAAATTGTACCAATGGATTAGTGAAGTTTTCTCGACGGAAATTACCCGAAATACGACATATGTACATCGCACTAGTTTTGACAGTAACCAATTTGAATATATATTATCCTGAATAATGATTGGGGCAAGACGCAGGAATTAAAACATTATTAAATTGTTAAAACTATAGCCCCATTTGCCGTATTCTGCCGCATTATTGGTATTATTTCCAAAAAGATGAAACGAAAATCATAGAGATTGAAATTTTTATGATTGGATGATACATCTCGCTACCCGATATCGCCCGTTTAACGCTTTTGACGATGAAATCTCGCGACCCAGTACCGGCCGACCGATCATGTAAACAAAGTCTATAGTTTGCGTCGTGTCTCTTGTCGTCCGAGACCTGTTTCTTTGTAATATATTTCTATACGTTCTTGGACGTATCTTTATTGGAATTGGTATCCCATATTGGAAGCCGTATGTTGATAAATTTTGATGTCGTAATAGCACATTTATCCTACACAGTTTTTCCTTTCGCTATGGTAAATGGCCCTGTGGTGGAACAGTTAAGGAAGCAGATGAGATAATTGGAATCTCTTTTATATTTAAACAGTATAAAATTATAACTGAATATGATTATTCGAAAGCGTAAAGGTTCTACTTTCAGATAAAGTAACAAGAATCTGCATTTGTTAAAGGAAATATTTACAATAACATATGTTAGCACTTACGCTATGGTCGAAAAGACCGAAGCGTACCAATGTATGTTAGTGTCAGGTTAGTGTCAGGTTAGTTTCGGTTAGTGTGGGTTAGTGTCAGGTGACCACCTTCTCCATACTGTCACTTGCGCGCGGCACACGCGGTGCATAATAATTCTGCAGGTACACTTGGGCCAGAATCGTCCAGAATGGACCCACGTCTCCGATGGACAATGGTGGACCATCGTGTGCTATTCAAGCCCCTGTGCAGCCAACTTATGTTGTACCTGTCGAATCAACAGTTCGGGAGGAGCAGTTCTTACATTCAACAGCACCGGCATTTACGGATAATGGGTAAATACACATTTTTCAATCTTCAATGAATGATACAAGAAACCCAATGTTAGAAATGTAGTATGCATGGAATGTATCCTGTTCATTAATACGTCTCCTTGTGTTCTGTTTCCAGACGGGTGAGCTCGATGATAGAGAGCATTTATAAATGCATCAAGCAACAACACAATGCAGTGTGCCACAGAAACCACCCAGCATCCGGATATCCTCCTTAGCAGAGATGCATTCGTTCGAAAAGTAACCCGATCAACATTTCAAGAATACTGCAATTTGTGAAGTAATGACCCACCGGCGGGAGAAACTCTAACGCCCAGGGATTCACAGCCATAAATCAATAAAGTAAATATTTATTTTCGTGTACAACAGTCCTGCGCCAAGAGTCGATTTGTGAGCAGGAGAACACTTTGGTCACTTTGTGACGAAGTCACCTCGAGAGCCGTACGAACACTGACCAGCAAAACAATGCGCTTAGTTCGGGCCGTGGCCGCCAGGCGGCCGCCGCCGTAAGACGGCTCTCGCGGGCGAAGATTAACGGCCTCGCAATATAAAGGCCGCGGCGAGCGGAATAAGGAGCTCTTGTGCATGTCGCTATAACGCTTCACGCGAACCAACAAGACGCTCACTTTTTGATATCCTCGAGGTGTGTCAGTGTCGGCCATCGCCACAACTGTACCATTACCAGCCTCTTCCGAAATCAGCCGAGATTTATCTTGCGCTCCGCCTACGTCAGAGAGGTGACTCCGCGCCCATTAGGCCGGAGACCTACTGCACTCTGAACCTCCGTTATACGACTCCCATACGGACGCGCCTATACGGCCATCCAGGGTAGAACGTTACACAAACTCCGCATCCCGAATTCCTACCGCTTCGCCGTACAAGCCGCCGCCGTCGCGATACGACGCGCCCGCCGATTCGGATTCGTGACCCCACCGTACCGGAAGGAAATACAAACATAATTGTACATATAGCCAATACAATAAATACTGTTGTTTGTTAAACACGCCTCCTACTCATTCGTCGAACCTGGACAAACCGACTGAGTCGGCATCATAATCCCTTCTCCGTCCCACCGGTAATCGTCTCGCTACCGGAGACCATTACAAACTGGCGCCCGAACAGGGACGTTGAAGAGGAGAAGGGCGAATGAGTGTAAGCGTTGGCTGGGTACACGAGCTAAGAAAAGCCGTACTGGTAAAAGTCGCGGAGTCTTATAGACTTGACGCCACTGGCACGCTTGACGAGCTACGGCAACGGGTCACGAAATATTGCCGAGACCATCAGATTATGGGGCCTCCAACGATCACACTGACCGGCGAAACCTCCAATCCGGAAATGTTGCTCGGTGCCGGAACTAGCTTGATAGCCCCAGAGGCTACGCCAATGGAGAGAATCAGAAAGTGGGGGACCCGATATGACGGCGGCGCTGGAGCCGCAGAATTCTTGCAGCGGCTAGGGGACCTACAACACAGTTACATGGTCACCCCCGCACAGATCATACAGTGCCTCTCCGAGATCCTGAAAGGAAGAGCGCTAGGCTGGTATCGCCTCCGCCGTACAGAATGGCAGTCGTGGGACGACTTTGTCACCGACTTCCGAGCATTCTTTCTCACAGCCGAAGACGAAAACGAGTTGGAAGCCACCATTGTCCGGCGTGTGCAGCGCCCGGGAGAAGCGGCAACCGACTTCATCTTGGACTTACTGCCGCTGATGCAGCAGTACGGGAAGTATTCACCCGAACAACAGGTGAATCGCGCCTACCGGAATCTCCGGCCGGAATACCGTCGGTACATTAAGCCAACGGAATTCGCAACCTTGCCAGAACTAATGCGACTGGCCGCGCATCAAGACAAGGTCGCCGCCGAAGAAAAGGAGGCCGCCGGCAGTAGGCAAAAAGAGGTCCCTAAAAACGAAAAACGCCCGGAGAAGAGAGCCGCGCAAACCAGTAGCAGCGGCCTCGCAGCGGTGCAAGCCGATTACGATCGAGCGACGTGCTGTTGGCGGTGTGGCCAACGCGGCCATCGCCGCCCTGAGTGCAGACGAGCAAGCAAGCTATTCTGCTCCTACTGCGGTACCGCCGGACGCACTTCCCGAGACTGTCCGTGCAATCCGTTTTCGGGAAACGAGGACGGGCGCGGCAACCGAGGCGACCGACAAAACGCCCCGTCAACAACGCCTCAGGCAAACGAATAAGCGAAGATCCTCGACTGTACCTCGCCTTCCAGGTTGACAATGTACGCTGGTGGGCCCTGGTCGACACCGGAGCGACACGATCATTCATACGACCGGACGTCGCCACCGCATGTAAACGGCGAGGATGCACCCTCGCCCCCGCCACATTTACGGCTAGTGTCGCCGACGGCGCTGAGGTACCACTACAAGGGGAAATGACGCTGCCCGCCACCATCCACGACCAAAAAGTGGAGCACACCTACGCCGTGCTCCCCGGGTTGTCGCATGCCGCTCTGTTGGGGGTAGACGTCTTGGAAAAACTAGGCCTGCAAATACAGGTCGGTACGTACCAGTGGACTCGCCACGCCGAAACCGCGGCGGTGGACGTCCCCGGCATTCGACGATGCACGCCGGCACAAGAAGCCGCCCTGCAACAACTCCTAGACGAGGAGCTACCGCCACTACGACAATCACGGGGGACGACCAGTCTCGCCGAGCACCGTATACGTCTAAAGACGACCGAGCCGATTAAACAGAGATACATGCCACGGAACCCGGCCACGCAAGCCCTAATTAACGAGGCCGTGGACCAAATGCTGGCCGAAGGAGTAATCGAGCCATCCAACAGCCCATGGAGCTCGCCCGTGGTCATGGTCGCTAAAAAGGGCAAAAAGAAGAAACGATTTTGCATCGACTTCCGCCGGGTGAATGCCGTCACCGAAAAAGACGCCTACCCTTTGCCACAAGTCCAGGCGACACTGGATAAATTGCGCGAGGCGCGCTACATATCAACACTGGATCTCGCGAATGGGTATTGGCAAGTACCGCTAGCCGAGGAAAGCCGTCCGATAACGGCCTTTACCGTCCCCGGACGCGGGCTATACCAGTTCCGCGTTATGCCATTCGGCCTCCACTCGGCCCCCGCCACGTTCCAACGGCTACTCGATAGCATCATCGGCCCCAGTCTAGAGCCAAGGGCCTTCGCATACCTAGACGACATCATTGTCTTAGGCCGAACGTTCGAAGAACACCTGGAAAATCTACGAGAGGTATTACGCCGATTACAACAGGCGGGACTCCGCCTAAACGAAGAAAAATGCCGTTTCTGCCAGACGGAGCTACAATACCTCGGTCACGTCGTATCAGATCAAGGGGTCAAGACGGACCCCGAGAAAGTAGAGGCAATCCGGAATACACCTCCACCGCAGAATTTGCGCGAATTACGACGTTTCCTGGGGATGGTCTCCTGGTATAGGAGATACATTCCCCAATTCTCGGAGACCGCAGCACCGTTGCACCAACTCCTTCAAAAACGAACACGTTGGACTTGGACGGAAGAAGCACAGGCCGCCTTCGAGACACTCCGACACCAACTAGCCACCGCACCAGTTCTGACGTGCCCCGATTTCGACCAGCCGTTCGTACTGCAAACAGACGCCAGCCAGGGCGGCCTTGGTGCAGTACTAACACACGACCACGACGGCAAAGAACGAGTCGTGGCCTATGCAAGCCGAACGCTCAATGCGGCCGAGCGAAACTACTCAGTCACCGAGAAGGAGTGCTTGGCGGTGGTTTGGGGCATTAGAAAGATGCGCCCATACCTGGAAGGATACTCCTTCACAGTCCTGACTGACCACCAGGCGTTGAAATGGCTGCAGTCAATCGACAGCCCCTCGGGACGCCTCGCGCGCTGGAGTCTGGAGCTCCAACAGTACGATTTCAAAATAGAATACCGAAAGGGGGAGAACAATCTCGTGGCAGATGCCTTATCACGACAGGGCGAGATTGCAGACGTGGACACCGACGCAAACAAAGAATGGTACGACGTGAAGAAACGAGCCGTGGAGGAGACACCGCTCCTCCACCCGGAATATCAGATACACGAAGGGGAGTTATACCGTCACTTCCCCGACACGACCGGCGGCCACCCGGAAGACGAGTGGAAGCAGTGTGTACCACGACCCCGGCGAGACGAAATCTTGAGGGCAAATCATGACGTTCCCACGGCCGGACACCTCGGCGTCAACAAAACCACCGCCCGACTGGCCCGAAAATATTATTGGCCAGGGATGTTCCGAGACGCGGCCCGCTATGTCCGCCAGTGTGCCAAATGCCAGGAGTACAAGGTATCGCAACAGGCACCAGCTGGACTCATGCATACCACACCAGCAGCCTACCCGTGGGATGTCGTATCAGCCGATCTAGTCGGACCGCTCCCAAGATCGAAGAAAGGCCACACCGTGGTCGTGGTAATGCAGGATAAGTTCACGAAATGGATCGAACTCCAGCCTCTGCGACAAGCTACCGCTCCGGCCGTCACCAAAGCGTTCCGGGAGCGAGTAGTCATGCGCTTCGGATGCCCGCGACGAATTATTACCGACAACGGTAAACAGTTCGAAAGCCGAGAATTTACCGGCCTACTACGAGAATACGGCATCGACCACCGGAAAACACCACCTTACACCCCGCAGTGTAATCCGGTAGAAAGAGCGAACAGAGTGATCAAAACAATGATCGCCCAATTCACCGATGGAGAACACACAACGTGGGATCATTGGCTCCCAGAGATCGCATTTGCCTACAATACGGCGCGACACGAAGCCACGGGAAGTACACCGGCCGCTTTAAATTTCGGCCGAGAACTCACGGCTCCCGGAGAACCACGCCTGACCGCGAGCGAACCAACGGAGGAACCGACGCCGGAGGACGCCCGAAAATGGCAACAGCGACTCGCGGACGTCAAAGACCGAATCGAACTCGCACGGTGGAACCTGGTACGGGCACATCAAAACCAGAAGCATCACTACGACCTACGTCGCCGAGATTGGCGCCCCGCGATCGGCGAAAACGTCATGAAACGCGAGCATCACCTAAGTGCGGCAGCAAAACAGTTTAATGCTAAGCTGGCACCAAAATTCGCCGGCCCGTACACCGTTGCCAAATTCGCAGGGCCGAATATCGTGGTGCTGAGGGGCGTGCGCGGTAAGACAATGCGCGCGCACATCAGCGATCTGAAACCGAGCGAACCACGGGAGCCGATTGGCGCGGACAGCGCCACCGTAACAGCTATAAAAGCCGGGACAAGCGAGCAGCCGGGACAATTGGCAATCAGCATGCCACGAAGCAAGACGTCGCCCGAGAGTTCGGGCAAGCCAGGCGCCGTAGCATTGGGCGCCGCGCCGGTGGGCCCCCCGGAACGCCGGCCCAGACGGCCGCAAATCGTCGAGGACCGACCGTGGCCAGCCAGGGTCCAGGTGGAGGCACAACAGCCTCCGCACCGAGGCCCCCCACCACGCCTCCAAGCACCGCCAAGGAGGCCAGCCACCACGAGGACACAGGAGGTCCTGATGGTGGAAACGACACCGCAGCGACCCCCGCGGACCGAGACGGAGCCGTACCACGGAGCCGCGACCCGCCAGCGCCGGATCGCCCACCAAGGGTCGCAGCCACTGGACCTCCGCCAATTAGCGACCAGCCTCCAACTCCCGCGGGCATCCCAGCCCGGAACGGCCGCAGAGGCCTCCCCACCGCGGACCTCCCGCACGCCACAGGCCCGACCGTTGCCAGCCGAACGGAAGCGGAGGTTGGAAGGGGCTGGCGCTCGGCGCCCGACCGTCGCGGAGACCAGGCTGCCGACCGGCGCCGGATCAACCCAAGCACCGGCCCGGCGGGGCCTGCAAAGAACCCGCGGGGGCACGCTGCCAGTCGCAGCCACCGCGACGCCGCCGCTGGCGCAGCCCGGCCTTCAGGGCCCCCCAGCGGCCACGCCACCGCCGGTAGCTCCGCCAGCCCAACAGCCGCTGGTTCAGCCAGGCCTTCAGGGCCCCCCAGCGGCCACGCCACCGCCGGTAGCTCCGCCAACTCCACAGCCGCTGGTACAGCCAGGCCTGCAGGGCCCCCCAGCGGCTACGCCACCGCCGGTCGCTCCGCCAGCTCAACAGCCGCTGGTACAGCCAGGCCTGCAGGGCCCCCCAGCGGCTACGCCACCGCCGGCCGCTCCGCCAGCTCGACAGCCGCTGGTACAGCCAGGCCGCCAGGGCCCCCCAGCGGCCGCGCCAGCACAACGCCCCTGGACGTGGGCCACAGACCGTCCCGGCATGGTGGTTTTCCACCCCTCCGCCATGCGACCCAGGAGGGTATACGCGGTCACCACGTCCACCGCCGTCGTCCTGGGCAGTCGGTTCCGTAACGGCGATCTCGGCATCGAGGTCCGAAGCCGGCGGCCGACTGCCCCCGCGGAACACACTCCGCCCGAGTCGGTTTAAGTTAGATCTAAGTTGGTGATGGGTAGGTTAAGTCCGTTCTGCGTTGGGTTGCAACCCCCTAGATTAAGTTAGTTATAAGGACAAATGTACCTGACGGGATTTTACCGCTTCTCCCTCCCCGAAGTAAGGAGGGGGTGTGACGAAGTCACCTCGAGAGCCGTACGAACACTGACCAGCAAAACAATGCGCTTAGTTCGGGCCGTGGCCGCCAGGCGGCCGCCGCCGTAAGACGGCTCTCGCGGGCGAAGATTAACGGCCTCGCAATATAAAGGCCGCGGCGAGCGGAATAAGGAGCTCTTGTGCATGTCGCTATAACGCTTCACGCGAACCAACAAGACGCTCACTTTTTGATATCCTCGAGGTGTGTCAGTGTCGGCCATCGCCACAACTGTACCATTACCAGCCTCTTCCGAAATCAGCCGAGATTTATCTTGCGCTCCGCCTACGTCAGAGAGGTGACTCCGCGCCCATTAGGCCGGAGACCTACTGCACTCTGAACCTCCGTTATACGACTCCCATACGGACGCGCCTATACGGCCATCCAGGGTAGAACGTTACACAAACTCCGCATCCCGAATTCCTACCGCTTCGCCGTACAAGCCGCCGCCGTCGCGATACGACGCGCCCGCCGATTCGGATTCGTGACCCCACCGTACCGGAAGGAAATACAAACATAATTGTACATATAGCCAATACAATAAATACTGTTGTTTGTTAAACACGCCTCCTACTCATTCGTCGAACCTGGACAAACCGACTGAGTCGGCATCATAATCCCTTCTCCGTCCCACCGGTAATCGTCTCGCTACCGGAGACCATTACAACTTCACATGTTTCCGTTTTGTCGTAAAAATATTGATAGCATACAGCAGGCACAGATAAAAGAAAAGTAATGTTAGAAATAAATCCGTTACATTTTGAAGGATATTTTCTTATATTTTTTTATGTTCGCAGGAGAGGACCGCGAACGCCCCCTCGTGCGCCGTCAGAAGCCCTCGAGTGCGTGCAATCACCACCTCATTCGTGTGGAGTCACCACCATCTTGTCCGTCTAGAGTCACCACCATCTCCGTGCGGAGTCACCACCTTGACCGTGTGGAGTGACCACCACCTTACTGTTATATGTTTCGAAAAGTCTAGCTACTTAGAATTTGTTTTGCCGTTTTATACATATCTGTCTTGAACGTTAAATGATAACATGCGGCTTTTGAATCTTTTTGAAGAGATTCTGGATTATGCAAAACCTTTGTAAGCGATACATTAGTCGTATCTCTTCTTTTCGATATTTCTTGTTTAATAGTAACAAGAAACTCGTTAATTCAATAGAGTAATTGTGAGAGAGATGCCGAACTCAGAGAGGCGCCGCAAAATCGGTAATTCAGGGATGTCGCTAATAAAACACTCCATTGCCGATTTGATATGTTTGAGGCTGTTGTTTTGAGTCAGTTTGCCAAGCAAGAGCGTGTTTCCTGTATTATTCTTAGTGATGGGACTGATATCGTATCGATACATATCGATACCCTTCTACAAATTTCAATCTGGTATTGATACATATCAAAGTCAAAGGCATCAAAAGGAATCGATGCTTCTTTGATACTTGCATATCAGAATGTATCGATACCTGTTTGATACCTACACAAAAATACCGATACCTACTTGATACCTATACGAGAATATCGATACCTGCAATATCTTTACCTCACGCTGAAGTGTAAATATTAAATGTTTACCAAATGACTGACAAGTATCGATAATTTCGTAAGTATCAAATAAGTATCGATAATATCGTAAAGTATCAAACCGGTTTTGATTCGGTATAGTATTGATATATATATATATATATATAATGTTTGTGTGGATTTAGCTTTCGCTGATACCACGGAGTTATAGTATTGATATGGTATCGGTTGAAGAAGAATTGGTATCGATGATTGATACCAAGTACATAACATTTCGATGCGTATCGATATTTCCTATTGAGTACTTTGGTATCGAATTGATTGAATATCATCAGTAGTATTGGTACCAGTCCCATCACTAATTATTGTTAAAGATTTTGCTGTTTTTCGAGGTAAGCCTAGCGCACTTTGCTTGAATAGTTATATGTCGCGTTTATTTTTACTATCATAGTAGCTAAAAATTCATAGCTTTTCTTGATACAACTTTTGTCATACGTTAAAGGGACCTTGTAGAATATTTCCTTGACAGAATAGGTTACTTTCGACATAGCATGTGGAAATACGAAAGTGCGGCGCCTTTTCCGGGCATTTCGGATAGACGCCGCACTGGATTATTCGTCCAAAATGTAAAAAGTGGCTGCATGAACATGGACCCTGTATAACACTATGTGTAACGAATGTGGGAGGAAGAAAAAGTATTGTTAAATTTCGAAAAGCAGAAACCTACTGCACCCATTTAATTTTCCAATTTTATAATTGTATAAAGTAAAAAATATTTCGTTTTACTTTGTTTTTACAACAAGTTTAAATCGAAAATTAAACGTTTTTCGAAATGCGGCACCACTCCCGCATGTGCGGCGTCTCTCCTACCAAAGGATGTTTTTAGTTTCAATTTTTTAAGGGTGACAAATATTAAAATTTTGATTTTCCTTGAAAAACATTTTCATTGCGAAATTTAGACACGGTGACAATTTTGCGTAATGTGCGGCAAGTCTCCCACAATTACCCTATACAATTTTTCTAAATTTTTAAATAAGAATTTTAGAGTACCTTCAGCGGTTACTAATGTCGAGTCTTCTCTACTGACATTTTCTATTATAATTCACATAGGTTCTAATCAGGGGTCAAAATAAAGTTTTGTTTCGTTTTTAAAAAAATTCTGTTAGAACTTATATGTTTCGTTTAAAAAATATCTGTTCCTCTGGGATTTGTATTGAAAGAAATCTTACTCTCTGGAACTTCTTGAAAAAGTGTTCTCGTGGAACAGGTATTTTAGAATTTCTATAATAAAAGTTGCATGGAGATAAGTTATATTAGAACGTTTATTAAAAAGGTTTCATCAGATAAAGAAAAGTATCAAACTATTAAGTACTAGATTAGTATTCTTCATATATTTATTTAATAAACGGCATGGAAATCATAACATGAGTAATTAATAGTTTCATAAAAAATATTATTGAATAGAAAAGGGAACTTTATATACCTAACTAACATTTTTTTATAACTCGAACCGAAATACATAGAAATTCTATAATATCTACGTAGCAATTATGATATACGTAGGTAAATATTATAAATAAATAACACATTCGGAATATCGTAACTATAAGCATAATTTAACTGTAATAATTATTTAATATTGTTGTAATGTGTTTCATTATATTGTAATCCGATATTATATTGTAAATGTGTATTACATTGTTTTACATTGTAATACACATTTTATGAAAAAAATTCAATCCGAATATCTTAACTATAAGAATAATTTAACTGTAATAATTATTTAATATTGATGTAATATGTTTCATTATATTGTAAACCGATATTATATTGTACGTTATGTGTATTACATTGTAATACACATTTTAGTAAAAAATAAAAATTATTTAACATTTAAATTTGTATTTTGTATAAATAGAATAACCCAATCTGCTCGATTTATACCGCCAACCTGCGGTCGGTTTTTGGCAGCAAGATCGGTTCGAAATCTGCTATCAATCTGCTGTCAGATCCTGACATCAGAATCTGCTCTATTTCTGCTGCCTATCTGCCGCCAGATCGCGCTGCGCAGAGTCTGCTCGATTTCTGCGCCCAATCTGCGGTCAGACCACGGCAGCCGGATCTGCTCTGTATCTGCCGTCAATCTGATGTCAGATCCTGACATCAGGCTCTGACCACAAAACCATAGTCAAATGCGGACATAGTAGGACCCGAATCTGACGTCAGAATTTCCTCGAATCTGACATCAATCTGCTGCCATACTGATTGGTCAGATTGTTTACTGGGTATCAACCAAGGCGGAACCAACCAGTCATCAACATTCCAATACCTGAGATTTCGGAAGACGAAGAAGCGAATCCCATTCCGACCCGACAAAGAACTCGTAGAAGTACTACACCTCTCTAGGAAATAAGGAAATTGTCACACCCGTAGTAATTAACATTTAAAACACAAACAATATAAGTACATTTTCATTATATTGTGTTTTAAAATAATTGTAAGATCATTCATCCACACCGATACCTTTCCTCTCACAACCTTTCACATAATTTGTCAATTTTAAACTCTGACAATATGAATACATTTTCATTATTTTCTCTTTTTAAATAATTATTCAGCGACACCTTGACCTTGCCTGGCTACGCCAAGTATTTGACTTCCAGGCCGCGGACATCTTTTTTTGACTTTTATGGTGTTACACAGTGTCGCCTTTGCACGCTGCGGGAAAGCACCTTTATGTACTTGCAGCTCATTCTGATTTCACATCTTTTTTTACTTTGTATTTATTATTATTTTCTTTTTTTGTGATTTATTTGATTTCATGTACTTGGCGTAATTTTTTTACTTTTTTAAAGTTTTTTTAGGGGGATCTCACTTCTTTTTACAAAGATAATTTGCTTAGGAAATTACTTCAGATAACTTTTAATTTGATCCGATCTATATTAAGTTTTTTATGGGGATTTCAGAAAACTCTAGCGAAGCTGCAAAGTGCATGTTTAAAATAATATATACATAAATAAAATCCTGAGTTTAGTTACAAATAAAAAACAATTCGATGATATTTAAACATGTCGCAATTCAAATTTTGGCAATTTACTCTCAAATTTTGAAAACTTACCTTATTTAACACTCGCCAGGTTATAACCTGAATGTAAGCTGTCAAAATTTTGAGTAGATTGCATAGTGAAGGTAGCGTTTGACGAACGAAACATGTGTTAGTTTCTGTTGTCTGAAGGCATGCGTGTAACGCGTACCGAGAGTCGACGAACGAAACATGTGTTGGTTTCGTTTTGGCTGAAGGTGTGCGTGTAACGCGTATATACGTATTATGGTTGAAGAAAATTTTTTTGAAGAATCAGGAGAAGAAGAAAAATCTTAAAATTTACCGTTTCTGACAGTTCCAATGAGACGATACTATGATATCTCGGTCATGCGTGGACCGATTTTATTGAAATTGGTCTTATTCGAAAGCTGATATGCGGTTTACATAAGAAAAATGCCTTTAAATTTAGAAAATATTGCAGGCGTAATGAGATATAATGAAATAAGTTTCAGGTTATAGGTTGGATTAGCCGGGCGACGAGTAAATGATAGCGGTAGCGACAGTCGACATCTACAGGGTGCCTTTCATGTACTTGGCGTCGAGACGCTACCGCGTCTCTAGATACTATTTATATCCATCCTAGAGTATTTTATATTTTACTTTTGTTTTTATATTTATCATTTAGTCTTACACCAGTTACCATACGAGTAAGAAAGATACGTAATTGTTAACTTCCCGTTGAACAACTCTATGGCGGAAGGTGTTGTATACCAACATTATTCACTCTCTATACATATTATAAGTCATCGCGTTACTTTTCCAGATAGCAATAGCAAACGTCCCAAATTCTGTCTTGTATGACCTCATCTGTCCCTTATTACTCATCCTTGAACCTTAACTTCTATGTCTCATCCCTTACCGACCTTTACACTCAGGGCAACTCCCACTTTCCAGTTTACTGAAAAGCATACCTATATATTACACGCATTTCTTGTCTTAAATAGCACTCTAGTCCGAACAGTCTTGACACGATAATCTAGTTCTGAGTCTACTTTAAGTAAATCTGTAATTCGTCTAGATTCCGTTATTTGTATTAAGTTGTTATTAAATAAAATAATAGAAACACTAAGATACGGAATACAACAACGTAGGCTGCGCCACATCTGCCGGCAGATCCTGCGCTCTCCTGGCAGACCCTGCCGTCAAACTGCTGGCAGACTGCCGGCAGATTGCTATCAGGGACTTTAATAACATTTTATATTATAAATATTGATACTTTATAATAATATAATTGTAATTAAATAAATAATGAATTGTTGAAATAGACAGTGATTTTTGCAATAAAAACAATGTATTCTTTCCTTGACAACAGCATGTGGTGGTCGTGGTGGTATATTACAGAACTTGGATATTAACACAGTAGCAGAGTTGACACCCAAAGCAAAAAAATTATATGTAAGAAATAGAAAATTAGAATCTACTGTTCTAACATATAAAAAACGTAGGAAGACATTAATGGACAGATTGCGTTTATCAGAAAACGTACTTAATACTATGCAAACTGGACTCAGAACAGAAGTCCTTAACTTCTGCATATAGTAGTTGACAAAAAAGAACTCTAAACCACAAGGAAATAGGTATACTATGCAGGAAAAACTTATGTGCTTGGTCTTGTATAAGGCCACAGGATCCGCTTACCGTTTTTTATCAAAGTGGTTCAGACTGTCGTGTGCAAGATCGATATCAAGAATGGTTCAGAAAATTCCAGCACACGCGGGATTAAATCATTTTGTATTAGATAATTTTTAAAAAAAGCGTACAAAGCATGGAAACTAAAGACAAAACATGTTGTTTAATTTTCGATGAAGTTTCTATACTACCCAGTATCGAATACGATAAAGATGAAGATTCATTGTTAGGATTATAAAACAATAAAATAGTTGATCACGCTCTTGTATTTATGATAAAGGGGATACTGACAAATTGGAAGCAGGTAATATATTACACATTCTGCACGGGTACAACAGATGTGATAACATTGAAGATAACATTTAAGACTTTAGTGCAGAATTTAAGTGCAATTGGTATGTACAATGTTATTCTGAAATAAATTCTGTATTTGCAAATATCCAATATTGTTACGAATTAACTATTTCAATATATTTTATTTTACAGGTTTAAATGTAATCGCTACAGTATGCGATCAAGAAAGTACCAACAGAGCAGCAGTAGAAACTTTAATTGCAGAATCTCGGGAATATTAGGCCGCGTACAGACTTGAGCACGAACGCGAACGAGGCAAGCCGAGGCAGAATACGTATGCAAGTGTTGCACGTCGGTGAATTGCTCGGAGCCGTTCGCCGCATGCCTCGGGCCGTTCGCCGCTGCCTCGGGGCTTTTCGCCGCACGCTATTGGTCGAAAAAAATTAATTCGTGCTCATTGCGGGTGTCGTTCCGAGGCAAGACGTGCCGCGGCACCATTCGCCGCATGCCTTGGGCCGAACCGATAACTTTGGATCGGCCCGAGGCATGCGGCGAAAGCAAGGGAAAGACGAGCCACTTCACACATACATATACACGTATACATATACATATGATATGTGAATATGCATAGGGTAATTCCGAGAGACGTGGCCGGGCTGGAGAGTTGGTCGAGTTGCTATATTCAGACTCTACATCTGTGTATATGTAAAAATGTGTTAAAGTTCAGAACAATTAATTCTCTAGAAATCAACTGTTTCGACCAACTCTCCAGCCCGTTATCTGCATCGGCTAACACATCCGTCAATAAAAATGTGTCGTTGACGTTATTTAATCGTCTTCTGTTTATATATAATTCTGACGACCACCAACGTCTTCGCACTTTTTTCTTTTTTTTCAGTAACCTTTGCAAAATAACGAAGCTTGTACAAGCCACTGCAATATCCTGATCCGACATTTTCGTTCTGTAGTCCGCGAACAACTGAAGGAACATCGAGAAATTCCTTCAATTTGCCTCAGTTTGCCTCGGCTTGCCTCGTGCGGGAACGCACAGGACAAAAATCACAATTTTTCCAACCCGAGGCATTCGGGTCTGCCTCGGCTTGCCTCGTTCGCGTTCGTGCTCAAGTCTGTACGCGGCCTTATATAAAAAATAATATACTACCAAAACGCCGTATCGTCGTAGATGCAGTAGAAGTGACCCCGCTATATGACGTTCCACATTTATTGAAAGGCATCACAAACAATTTGTTAACAAAGAATTTAGTGTGGCAAGATAAAAAAGATACGCATGTTGCAAAATGGCAACATATAATAACTGCGTACGAAATAGATAACACATATACGGACATTAGATTTTTAACAAAATTATCACGAAAGCACGTATATGAACGTGAAATAAAAAAAATGAAAGTACTGTAGCGGACTGTAGTCCGGGAGAAAGTTACGCATCTCAGGCCTAAAACGGTCGGTTGCTAAACGGTCGAGTGCCTACTGAGGGTGGTCGAGCTTGGGGGCTAGGGCAATAAATGTGACGATTGTCAGAGCCTCCAACAAAATCCTAAGGACTCTTTCGCAACCTTGAGGCGCGTGGGAAATTTGTTTCCCCCGTCCGTTAGTTTTCGGGCGTTCGTAGAACCAGTGATGCCGGAACCGTGGGTTTTCGCCCACGGACCCTACCACCACTCCGCGACCAAGCGTACCCCCTCCTAGCGGCTGTACCGCACCACACAAGCATACCCGTCCCTCCATCCGTGTGCCGACACGCTGCCTGGCCGGCGCTCTCCGGAGAAATCGTTTTACCGACATCGAAGCGCTTGGATCGCAAGCAAAAAGTCCAGAGTTCAAATCTCGGTGCGAATATTCTACTTTTTTCATTAATTATTCTCTAACTTCTCTTTCTATATTCTCAGTAGAATAACAATTTGAAAACTGTTAATTTACAAAACATTTTCGCAGCTGGCTAATGTACGATGTTGGTCTTCTGCCTTTCGTATACAACAGGGCTCTCCAAGGTCGCTTACGCGTAAGCTCGGGGTTCTCCTACTCTTATCCGCGTTGTCAGGGATACCGCGCGACGCTAACCGCGAAGACGCTAGCCCATCATGGCAGCCTTCGTAGCGTCGCGCGGTCTCCTTGACAACAGAAGGCACGCTGCGCGAAAGGAAGATTGGAAGGGGAAGCAGGCGCGTGAGGGCCCCCTACGCTGGAGAGCCCTGGTATACATAAACAGGAATAATTCCTTGAAATACTACTTACAAAATAAGCTGCTTTCTAGGATTGACTCTTTAAAATTCACGTCACAATGAACAGTTACAGAATCGGTGATTTTCGTTTCAGGTAAGCAAGCTGCTCGCTCCGCTATTACGGTCGGTTTACCACTCGCACCCCGGATTATTGTAATGAGGTTTGAAAACAATATCGACACGTCTCGTACCAGTCTCAATGATATCATTTATACCTACAGAAGAGGTTTACTAACCCATTCTTGGTCAGTAACATTCCTTTCGTGTTAATCAGGTTCATAGATGCAGCCTTCCTCGTATTATTGAAATGCTTTTGGCCCCGGATTATCGGGAAAGACCTACTGAACACACAGTTTTGCTTACTCGCTGCCAGCGAGGACCTGCGGTTCGGGTAGGCCGCCCATTGACTGCCGAAAGCAATAAAACCGTTGGGCCAGGTAAAATACCAAGTACAGAAAATTAAAATGTTAATTTTTTTTTATAAATGTTCGTGAAAGATATTACCAATGGATTTTTATGATTTTCTGATTAAAATGAGTTCAAACATGGTCAAATTCGGTCCATTTTTAGTGAACGTAGTGTGTGTCGCAGGCCAGTTACCAGAAACGTGTTTTCCGCATAATCTGGGGAACACTGAAATTCTAAACGTGTTTTATAAACCCACCAATCCATCGGCAATACTCTGATCAGGCTGTAATGATAAATATGAAAATTTTCATATTCTGTACTGACAAGGGGAGTCCACTGTGAGGTAGACATCAATTTTGATGAGCCTTGGCACGATGGATGTATGTCAAAAATAAGTAAATACGTGTTCGAGCGTTTCTGCCATTGGGCCTTAATAACTGTTACGTATGTGGAATCTTCCCATATGCCACTATCAACCGCTTTCGAGCTAGCTTCTGAGAAGGGAAAACGCCCTAAAATCCTTTTGCTTATCATACACTACTAAGGGGGATCATGATCTGGACCATCTGGATCATGACCATGGGAACAGGAGTGACACGACAACGACCCCGAAGGATTTCCTTATATGGAAACTCCTAATGAATCCCCACTCATTTTTAGGACTATATAAACCCTTTGGTTTCTACCCTCGTTGGTTAAAAGCTATAGAGTCACGCATAGAGTCACGTCGTGTCACGCTCGTACAGAGTTGATTAAGATCGAGCTAAAGTCTCCGTCAGAATCATAGTTAACCTCATAGAATCCGCGAGTCCGGTTTATATTCTATTTGGCACTTTGAAATTGTCACTCGTACGCCCCGCATCGCCAGTGCGTCAACACTGTGCAAACTAGTGGTAACTTACACACTTTTATTTATTATTTAACCGCGACACTTACATTTGTACAATAATTAGTTATTGAATACACGGATGGTGTTCACGTGTAAATCGAGTCGATTTCGTTAAACCCATCTTTTACCCAGCGATCCATATAATATTAGTAGCACTCACCCACCGATACAACTTTACCGCACGAGTTGTATCACCTTTAATTAAGAGTTACGAGGCATTACTAACATTTCTCGCGACTACCTGATTTCGCATCAGGAATCTTCACCAACCTAGTGGCTCCCCAATTTCGCATTGGGTTCGTCCACAAAATCTCACCCTCCTACGGTTCCCTGATTTCGAATCAGCTTCGTCCGCGCACCTAACTAACAAACTCATAAACCATATTCCCTGGGAAATACCCTTCTCGCCGGCCTCTCGCGTTGCCGCAGCCCCGGCTCGTAACATAACAGAGATAATTACATGTAAATTATTAATTATTTCATTGCGCCAATGAAAAACTTAAAATCCATAACCACAATTTAAGAATATGCCGTGGAGCGTTCGGTAAGACGTCGGCGTGGCGTTGTTGCGGTCGTGAGTTTGATTCCGCCTGTGTCTATATATTTTTTTCATACTTTATTTTTTCACACTTTATTTTTTCCACACTGTATGAATAGTGAGAAAAAACGGTAACGGTAGTAACGTTCACTAATTCTTTTGAATGTATAAATACAATTAATTTTTTTTTTTAACGTGGGGAAATCTTCAAAAGACACCCCGACACCTCCAGAGGGCAATCCCCCGAGGGCGCCAGGGTAGTGTGGGATTTTTAGCCACTAAAACCCCACGGCCACCATCGCGCGAGGGGGTACCACCGGAAACTTCCAATAAGACTTCGCAGTACTGTTCCCGAATAATTTATATAACTATAACATAAGAACTATTATATAATAACGAGCGGTAATCTCGAAAAATTAGCATCCCAAAATTAATATCAGTACACAATTTGAGGGATTCCCCTCTGGAGGTGTCCGGGTGTCTTTTGAAGATTTCCCCACATTAAAAAAAAAATTAATTGTATTTATACATTTAAAAGATTTAGTGAACGTTACTACCGTTACCGTTTTTTCTCACTATTCATACAGTGTGGAAAAAATAAAGTGTGAAAAATTAAGTATGAAAAAAATATATAGAACACAGGCGGAATCGAACTCACGACCGCAACAACGCCATGCTGACGTCTTACCGAACGCTCCATGGCATATTCTTAAATTGTGGTTATGGCTTTTATGCTTTCCATTGGCGCTATGAAATGTTTAACAATTTACATGTAATTATCTCTGTTATTAAGGCCCAATGGCAGAAACGCTCGGCATATTCTTAAATTGTGGTTATGGCTTTTATGCTTTCCATTGGCGCTATGAAATGTTTAACAATTTACATGTAATTATCTCTGTTATTAAGGCCCAATGGCAGAAACGCTCGGACACGTATTTACTTATTTTCGACATAGATCCATCGTGCCAAGGCTCATCAAAATCGATGTCTACCGGTTACGTCGCTACTTCCTATTTGGGGCGCGATTTTAGGGAGTTTATACTTTTGTTCCGCTTTCGAGAAAATCCTGGGATTCTATGCTCTGGGATAGTTGAGCGCAAGATTTTATGTCATTAACGCGGGATATTATGCTGCTTACCTTTTATTGGTCGATTGGAACGAGTCGCCAGGGGACGGGGGTGTCCGAAATTCCGTTGATTTCTGGTGCATGGTTAAGCCTTGGAACCACCCACTCTCCAGGTACTACTGTATGCCCGAATGTTGGTGTCTTTTGGGTCTTCCTGACAGTCGGGGTCTTGGGGATTCCCAAGATCTCAACACCGGTTGCAGGGGTGTTACTAAACTACCACTTTAATTTCCGGAGTTGGACTCGCCGTCCCGCACGATGGTTCCTTGGCATTAGTCTTTTGGAAATTTTAATAATAATTATTGATCGGTCGATAAATCACTCTCTGCCTTCCGCACCAGGCGCTACCATGGGCAACGTGCCATTCTGCTCTGGGGCACCGTTGGCGGAGACAAACGTGATTCTTTCAGATTCGTTTAAATCTATCCCGTCGTTCACGCGCTACGCTTGATCTTTGGTAAGACCGCGGGCAACGTTCTGCTCATAGGCGATACCATTAATCAGCGCAACCCGCGAACTGTCAATGTACATTTTCGTAATTTAATTTACTTTCCTTAAGGGGGTAGACACGGGTAATGCAGCGCGCTGTATACCGACACAATCTGGCCCGAAACAGGGGGTTGGGATTTTTCATCATTCGTCCTTATATGAGCAGATTTTGGGCTGGATTAGGACTCATTCGAAAGAAGAAGGTTCAATGCAGAGCGCTCTTCTCATGGTTCAACGAGATTGTGTTGATATCTAATAATATGGGTATCCAAAGTAACATTGTATGGCCCCGCTGGATTCGAGCGTCGAAACCCACGAAACTGAGCGAGTTGCATGATTGCCAGCGTGAAGGACAATAGAGGACTTTGCATGGAAAATCAGCCTTCTATAGAACTCAAATCGAGGAAAACTTTGCTGACAAACTTCACATATGTATATTCGCGTCAAATAAATACTTTAATTGTAAAATTTAGACGAGAAATTATTGTTGAATTTCGCCAGTTCTTACATATGCATCACTTGGTTGGGAATTCCTGATCCCAGAGTTTCATGCATTTACCTATTGAAATGTTGCTTCAAGTCATCGGGAAATTGCACTGCTTCTTCTCGTACATACATACCAACAAAATTACCTTTTTTAAAAAAAAGGTACAAAAAGTGCGCCAAGTATATAATCCCGTCAAAAAATAATCCCAGTTAAAAACATTGTCGTAAATTAATATCCTATCAAAAAGAATCCCACTTAAAAACATTGTCGTAAATTAATAGCTTCACAAAACTAATGATATACAAAATTTGCGCCAATTGCAACAATGGCTATTTATACAAAGACAAAAATGTATTTAATAATATTAAGCAGATATATTTTCACAGAAATAAATATTTTTATACGAATAAAATTTTTAATTATTTTACGAAAATTTTTTAATTAATTGTCTTAGTTAATAAATAAAACAATATAAATCAAGACAAGACACCATTGAGACAAGAAAGATGTATATAATAATATTAAGCAGATATATTTTCATAGAAATAAATATTTTAATACGAATAAAAATTTTATTTTCAAAATACTTAGCGCTGCGAAACCGAATTGGTGTTGCTAAACTGAATAAATATGTATAAATTGCATAAAAATCTTTTTCTTTCTTTCTTGTCTCAATGGTGTCTTGTCTTGTTTTATATATTGTTTCATTTATTAACCAAGACAATTAGTTAACATTTTTTCGGTTTCGCAGCGCCAAGTATTTTGAAAATAAAATTTTTATTCGTATTGAAATATTTATTTCTATGAAAATATATCTGCTTAATATTATTATATACATCTTTCTTGTCTCAATGGTGTCTTGTCTTGATTTATATTGTTTTATTTATTAACTAAGACAATTAATTACAAAATTTTCGTAAAATAATTAAAAATTTTATTCGTATGAAAATATTTATTTCTGTGAAAATATATCTGCTTAATATTATTAAATACATTTTTGTCTTTGTATAAATAGCCATTGTTGCAATTGGCGCAAATTTTGTATATCATTAGTTTTGTGAAGCTATTAATTTACGACAATGTTTTTAAGTGGGATTCTTTTTGATAGGATATTAATTTACGACAATGTTTTTAAGTGGGATTCTTTTTGATAGGATATTAATTTACGACAATGTTTTTAAGTGGGATTCTTTTTGATAGGATATTAATTTACGACAATGTTTTTAAGTGGGATTCTTTTTTGACGGGATTATATTCTTGGCGCACTTTTTGTACCTTTTTTATAAAAAAGGTAATTTTGTTGGGATTTCACACATTTTTTAGTGTTTATTGAGGACTGGATAATTTTATCACCCTTTACGGGTTATTTTTTTGTTAATATATTGTATTGTCATCCAAACTACGCACGCCTGCAAAGCTTCAAGACAATTGGATTAGAGGAATTGGTTTAAATTTCAATTTTCAGATATGAATCACACATACAAGAAGCAAACAGAGGATCGAAGCTGAATAAAATCGTTTAATTAATATAATACTGTCACAATAAATTTTTTTCTCTGACGTAGATCACACTGCATCTTCTGCTTCGATTATCTGTAAATATATAAAAGCCATATTTTGTAGTTACAACATAACGTAGAACTTATAGAAAAAGAGTGGACTTTTGCTATAGATGTAGAGACTACATAATGTGTCCGAAGGAGGTGAGAGCGTATGGCAGAAAGTCTTGTTGCAGAAAATTTAAATGCTAATGGTAATTTAGTGAAAATGAACGAAGAGATCCAATATTTTTAACGCACAGATTATTGGTGTTGGAATAAAATTTAATTAGCATGTTTATTGATGAATTGAAATATTGTTAATGGGAAACTAATTAAATTAATGAATAGCGTGAGAGCTACGGTGGATTTTAATAAAGTAGTACGAATATCTCTTACAAAAGATTGAAAAGTATCAAGGGAGATGCGTTTTCAGCGTACTTTCTTCACTAATGTGACTTACTCTAGATTGCAAGCAGTACGCCATAATTTTCTTAATTGTTAACGCTATGCTAATTTGAAAAATTTTGTCCATTTACCTTATTTGACAAATTTCCAGAAACTTGTGCGAAACAACATGCTTCTCTGTCTATTTAACCTTCTGCGGACAACCTCCAACCCCGTGCATCCCCTTCATTTCTATTCAAGCCTGTGCGTCCCCTTCATTTTTATCCGAGCCTGTGCGTCCCCTTCATTTCTATCCAAGCCTGTGCGTTCCCTTCATTTCTATAAGCTTTACTTATAAACTCTAATGTAAAAATAGTTTGCTGGTATAAGAACAATATATTATTTTGTAGAAACTTGTGCGAAAGAAGATGGTGCTCTGTCGAACCTTCTTCAGACAACTTCCAAGTCTGTACGTCTCCTATGTTTCTATAAGTTCTACATAAATAGTCTATTAAAAAATTTTGGCGACTTACCTTGTTAATTGAGACAATAATTCAGTGTCCTAAATGGTGTAGAAACTCGTGACATTTCAAAAATTTTGACAAGTTTCCTTATTTAACACTTCGCAGGTTATGATTGTTTGACACTAGCGAGGTTACGTTGATCTCCACAGATGTGCTCTCTATCTGGCTGTCACGTGACAAAAATTTGTTACGCGATTGGCCGAAAGTGCCGAAATCTTCATCCAATGAACGACGCGCATATTGGAGACATTTCCTCTCCCTTTCGTGTTCCCTTCTTGCCTACACTTGACGTTGACGATGCTTAATTCTGAAGAACGTGAAATTCGTCAAATTGTAACTTTGCATTGAAATATCTCAGCTCATAAGGCACGTAGGACCAAAACAAAGACACTTTTCTTATGTAAATCAAACCCAAGCTATCCATTGAGACCATTCAAAATCTAATCGGATCAGCCGTTATTGAGATTCGATAATCTCAGGGTATTTGATAGCGGGTCGTGGCGTAATAGAGACACTGTGCGTCTCGCGCTGCGCATATAGCTATATACTTGGCGCGAGACACTACTGTGTCTCTTGATATCTGTTCGCGAGTAGGTGTCACGAGTGACGCGGCTTTGGTTTCCCAAATAAATGCACATTTATTAGAGCCCTCGGTCGACGGCGACTTGAGTCATCCAGTACTGAATATGAATATGTTCATATTTCTCATTACACCTTGATAAGAGTGTTACCACTGATGGATTGGTGAGTTTATGTCCACGAAAATAAGTCAAGTTGCGAAGTAATTCGGTCTATTTTTTCTTATGAATACATGATTAGGACACACACACACACTACTTTCACTAAAAATAGGCCGAATTGCTCCATGTTTGGCATCATTTTCATCAGTAATGCAGTGCTCTGGTGAAGAACATCGTATTACGGAGCTAATATTGTAGGCCCTAGAATCTACGATATTGTCAACGTGCAGTTGAAACGCACGCCGCTTCACACTATCGTTTCTTAGCATTTATACGGGATGATTCTCTAGCTAGAGTCGTCAAACGCGATGCTCGCCAACAATAATGTGTCTCGCTGAGTTTCGTCGTTTCGTGGGCTTCGACGCTCGATACCAGCGGGACTATACAATGTTGCACGCTAAGCAGTGACGAATCTGTAGTTCTGCAATTTCTAATCAGATCTTTGCAAAAGTGACGTCAATCGATTCCTTACAATTTTATATATAATGTTTGTTCATAACTGCTTTCTGTATAGGAGGTGTAATAAGTGTATTTCATGTTCTGTTTCGGTGCTTTGCTAGTAAAAAAATGTTTAACCTAACAAACTTCATTTTCTGGGGACATCCCCTCATCTATTTTCCCTTTTCACTTATAATTCCTTACTGCTAACGTAGAATATTGTAGCATAAGCACATTTAAAGTAATTAAAATGTACAATGAATTTTCTACGTTTGCAGTACCAGCCGACTTCCGTTTAAATTTTTATAAGTACAACGCAACAGCTGAGAATTTCTTTCCTTATTCAGAATAAAATACGGAAATAGCAAACAGCTCCCCCTCGCGTTTACCGGGCAATCGGCGATCTATCGGTATTATCATTTCTGTGCAGAAAAAACCTGCTGTAATACCGACCTGCCGAATCGGCCAGGTCACGTGACGTGTCTACCCCCTTAAGACCAATGCTCAATTTATAGGATGTGGTAAGGGGTAGGAAACACTTCACTCACTGATATAAAAGTAAAACAATCACCGTCATTTCCTTTCGATGATGTTTTTTACACTTTATAAGTCTTTTTACTGGTTGATATGAATTAATACTGTTATAATGATTAATAATAATTAATTAATGCATTAATAATGCGCTCCGCGGGTGGTCGGTCCCTTTTTATAGGGCTGTCGATCACTCCTTCTCCAGGTTTGTCACATGACAGTTAGGACGGTGGGAGATGAAATTCTCCAATCGTCTGCCGTGGGATCCACCTGAAGAATTCTTTCCATCGGGCTATCCGAGAGTTTTTACTACAGAATTTGAGCTATTGCGCACCTATTTCGGTGTCTTCTGCGTGACTTAAGACGTATTTCTGCCGTTACACGAAACTCTCAGCAGCGTCGTTAGTTAAATTCTTATTTTAATTCAGTTTTAAGATGTTTACGCTATTGGGTTTTCGATGTGCTCTGTACGATTGGTTTCGTACAGCCCACATACTAGGGATTGAAGTTAATATACATCGGTTCCGTATTGGAGCTCGAATTACGGGAAATAATTGGAGGGCAAACTTCTGGCGATGATCAGGAGCGCAGCTTCGTGAAGGTGTTGACTCCGTTGGCGGAAGGGGCCTCTGTACCATCAGCTGGCGTCCACTGGTCCCCTTGGAGTGCGCACGGTTGGCTAGCTGATGTGCGGCTAGTTGGTGTGCGGCTACCTCCTTCGTTCTGGTCCTCCTGGTCACTGTTGCCGTTTGTTGATTCTTGACTTGATTCTTCTTATTGTAGATTACGGATTACAATGTCTTATTGGCAATATTTTATATATGAGGTGGTCATAATACACCAAAGTACGAAATAGCAAATATACTTGATTAAAGATTAGATAATAGTAGACTCTACGTCGCGGGACGTGACTCTACCTCACAGTGGACTCCCCTTGTGAGTGACTCAAGTCGCTGTCGATCGAGGGTCACCCGCTGGTGCGCTATATCACACATACTCGATTTACGTCGCTCAGTCTTCTTGTCAGATGGTTTGGGCGAGGGCCCAGCCAAAGATGAATCTATTCAGTGCTAACTACTGCCTCGGATCATAGAAAATTTCCCGGTCCCGAATCTTTCTTCATAATCCGAGGAACACTGTATCTGCATATTTGCCCGTTTGATTATTTACGAAAATTGTGCCATTGCTCGATGGAAATCGCGAGAAGGTGGTGGGTCGACCGTACCCTCGTACAACGAATGCAGGGTCATTTTGATACATCATTTTGATGTTATAGTTTTGTTGGCAATGGCAAAATGTAGTATATGATGCCTAAATTGCAGTAACAATATTTGTAAAAATCATACAGGAGATACACCTATTTTATGTACCAAATGTACATAAATAAATTTTTTTTAGGTAATTTCTTTATTAATAAATTTTAGTTAATTTCAGAAGTTTTAATTATTTGATTCATTATATACTAGTCTTCAAGCCTGTCTCCGACAGGCATTACTACCCTGTATAAGAAGACGCCTAAGGTAAGCACCATATCAGGTATATTGGCCTAAACAAGACCTGGAGCTAGGCTCATTTGAAATAATAAATTACTCTGGCTAACATAATATTTGTTTATCTGCCGTGACTAATTTACAGTACTTCTTTGAAAACGACAATTTTTGTAAATACTTTATTCGATTTTTTTAAAAGCTTCCCCTGCTGAGCATCGTTTTTTACTGTAACCTTTATGTCCGTTGAACAGCGAACCCTTGAGAAGGCAACATATAGTTGTCCATGACTGAACACTGGCTTGGGCAGGTACACCCCCACTCTATCCAAGGTTTGACCCTGTGATTTGTTTATGGTGATCGAGAATGCCAGTTTGACTGGAAACTGCCTGCGGCGGAGGACGAAGGGGATGTCGGGGTCTTGGGGGGCGAGTTCAATTCTAGGAATGAAAACTGGATTTCCTTGGAATGATCCCGTCAACACTTCGCAAGTGATTAGATTTTTATGGAGTTTGGTCACCACTGAGCGGATGCCATTGCATAGCCCCTTCCTGGTGTTTAAATTTCTGAGAAGCATGATTATTGCTCCAACTGTCAACTTTAACTTGTGAGGGGGCATTCCCGAGGGTGTGAGGCTATTCAAAAACTCTACTGGGTAGTTCGCTGTTTCAGAGCCGTCTTCACAATCGATTGTATCGATGCTCAAGTAAGTCACAGCCTCGCCGGCCAGGAGGTTCAGAACCTCCTCGTTGATGCTTGTAGCATCCTCATTGCGCGGGCGTAGGATGGCTGTGCCGGAGTACTTCGAAACACTGTTGGCAGTCAGACTGTTTCCAAACGTCTCCGTCACGATTGAATCGTCTGTGATCAGATCACTTGGGATTTCGATTATATCTTCCCCAAGATTATCAAAGTTTTCTAAGTCGCCATCCCCAAGTTTCAGAAGCCAGGAACTGTAAATAGGATCCACTGAACGGACATTGTTGCGCAGCTTGAGGATTTTGAATTCCGTCCACAGGGAACTGTATTTTATACTGGTCTGAACCACGGCTGCTCTGTGGGCGTGGGGGACCACAGGAAGGCATTGTCGGAAGTCTCTGCCAAGCAGAATAACTTTCCCCCCAAAAGAATGATTATTCTCCATGATGCTGCTCAAAAGTCGGGACACTGCATTAAGGGCATGACTCGGAGCCATGGTGGACTCATCCCATATGATAAGCTTGGCTTGTCTGAGGGAGGCTGCATCCGCTGAGGACATCCTCATACTGGAGGTGGAGGTTTCCACCAGCGGAACGGGCAGTTTGAACTGGGAGTGGTACGTACGACCTCCCTTCAGAAGGTTGGCCGCGATCCCCGTTGACGCCACGGGTAGCGCTGTGTCTCCCCTTCCTCGCACCACGCTTAGCAGGGTCTTGTACAGGTGGGTCTTCCCACTTCCCCCGAGACCATCCAAAAAGAAGCAGTTAGATGTGCTACTGGAGGTGTAGATGGTGTCTATCACCGTATCGAACACTGCCCTCTGCTCCTGGTTCAAGCTCTGCACCAAATCCCTCCCCCTGGCTTCCTCTTCCTTCGCTTCGAACACGGAGTCGATATCATTGGGCAAGTTGCTAGGAGGCGTTTTCAAACCAAAGTCAACACAATTTTTGCCATGCAGAATCAGGACGTTTTGAACATCACGCAGAGCTAGGTTTTCGCAGTCCTCACACCCGGGGAAGTGATTGTTGTGTCTTCGAGACAGGTCTTCTATGAAGTGGTCCAGGAACTTTTCCCACAGTCTCTGAGGCTCACGGGGACTCCCAAACACGCAGATCAAGGCAAATACCTCCCTGAGTGCACGTGGCATGCCATCTCTCACGGCATCTTCCACTGTGGCCTCCCACACTGAGTCGTCCTCCAGCAGGCCCAGCTCCTGGGCTGCGTCTTTGAACGTTTTGAACGTGACGCCATTCACTGTGCTCAGACTCTCAAAGCTGGTTGCGCCTCGCACGTGCAGGAGGAGCAGCCTCAAGAAGTAACGCTCTCCCTCCGAGACACTCACAGTATACATCCGCCCAATGACACTCTCCCCACCTCTCTTCCTCGCTTGCCATCCGTTTTTTTTTTGTAAACACATAGTGTTGTGGGATTTCCACATAAAAATACTGTCTAGCAGCGGCATCTCTTTCATTTAACTTAAACCATCCCATCAGTGTCGACGAATGTAATGGCAGCGAATCTGTGATTCCCTGCGCGTCCTGTTGCTGTTGAAAGTAGACCATTTGATGGTTAGGAAGGTGTACTGCTAGGCGTACAATGGTATGACTCTGGTCATGCATGCCTTTGGCAAAGAGGCGCCACGCTACCTCCGGTGCACTGACGTATCTGGAATCCAGGAACATCTTGACTTCGTCGCGAATGAGTTTTCCATCCCCACCAGTTTCACTGATTTCGATGTTGGCGCAATCGTGTCCTTTGTACACGTATTTGAATAAATACTTAACGCTTTTAACTGTTGCACAGACTTCAACATTTAAATGACAATTGAACTTTAAGCTTAAATATGCATTATACGGTACTATCCAGCGGTTGTCAATGGCCATACTTCCTACTTTGTAGGTTTTGTTGGTGTCCCGCCGCTTGTACCTAGGGTAGCCATCCACATTACTTAAAGTCTCCGGCTGGAAGGATTTAGGAAAATCTTTGGTACATTTACCATCCTCCATGCATGGTGATCGGGAGTTGGCTATGCCGCAAGGTCCATGCACCATGTGCTTAAGAACAATTTCATGTAGCCGGGGTGACTGTGTCGGGTCAGGGATTTCTGCTGATACTATTTTGTCAATGTCGTCACGGTCTCGAGGTTTGTCTTCATCTGCGAGTATTATTAACATGTGCGCGTGAGGCAACCCCCGTTTTTGAAACTCTATCACGTGGACTTTTGCAATGACTTTTCCCAGAACATGTTTTTTAGAAATGTCATTGAGCAATTCTTTCAGTTTTAAATCAAAAACTCTGGCGACCAGATCAGAGCGGTGTTCTGCTCTTTGGTACAACTGCAGGTTCTCTGTTATCTCTGCCCATTTCGGATTGCACGTCATCGTTATAAATAAATCAGGTTTTCCAAATTTTCGAACTATCGACATGGCGTCTTGGTAATGCTGAATCATGTTTCTTGGACTTCCCAGAAACGATGATGGCAATATGATGGGCTTCCCGGGGTGCAAACCCTTCTGCGCCGCCTCAGAGTGGAGATAGTCCATCAGCCCTTGGTAGCTCTCAGCGTGCAGTTCTTTTTGGTGTGTCCGAATCCAGTTTAGTCTGTTAGACTCCATCTTAACATAGGCGTCCACGACATATTGTTGGGTTAGTTTCCCGGCGCTCAAGAATGGATTGAACTCATCGCGCACAGCAAGGCGGTACCCATAATACGCCATTTGCGTCACACGCTTGGAAGTGCCCTCCATGGGAATGTTGGGGTGCCATCCTGACTCTCCGTAGGGTAGCAGCAGAGGGTAGGTCATCGGCTCAAGGCTGGGATGGAGGACGCTGATTCTGTGGGTGGTGGCGAGATTGTTGCCGTCAGCTCTCAAGTGGATAAGGAGGTCTCGCTCAAACGGTGGCTCTCCGTCTGTGTTCTGAAACACTATGGCAACCTCGTTGCAACGGGGAGCATTGTATCGTTGCTGGTTTGAGGAGCGGTCGAACTTGATGGCCATCGTCACTTTGTTGGGGAGGATACCTTTCCGTTTAGCTTCGGCCTCTGCCTCCACCTCTACTTCGTATAGCATTTTATGAGCCTTAGCTAATTCGTTATTAGCATTCATAAAGTTCCCTATGCGATCCATGACGGTCTTCGTACAACCAACGTTTCCCGCAATGCTTAGTCTTTGCCGAGTGGCCTCCTCAGGATCTAAAATGTACAATTGGGCATATTTTCGCTGCTCCCCCACAGCAGGATGCAGAGTCACGGCTCTATGGTAGATCTGCCCGTGAATTCGGAAACAATACGGGCCGTAGCCTCGAGGAGGCACTATTTGGGCTCCCATGGAGGCAAACGAAAAAGCGCTATTGTAAGAGCGAATATGTTCCATAAATTTGTTCGATTTTGGATCTTTGTAACACATTAGTTTTTGTAATAACATCGGGAAAGGGCGGGAAGACAGGTGTGTCACATTCACTTTTCCTTTCTGGCAACAGGTCATAAACTTTTTATCGGTAGGTCTTTCTGCAAGAAAGTTTTTTGATCCACAGGAGGAGCACCTGATATCCATTGCTCCGCAATAATACTCCTCGACTTCGTTCACTTGGCTCTGAATGGCTCTACCTTTAATTTTTTTAATCGCTTTTTCCAGTATCTGTCCCTTTTTAATCTTTTTATTTGCCAATCGGTTAATTTTTTGTGGGATAATTTCAGTTTCTTTCTGCACATTCTTTTGTTCTCTATTTTTGGCTAGTCGCTGTATTTTTTCTGGTGTCTTTTCACTTGCTCTTATAATCCTCATACGTTCTCGATTCTTATCCAAATTCTCAATACTTTTCCGCGTGGTTCCTCGTCCTCTCTTGACTTTCGCATATTTTTGAGCTTTCTGCAATCTCTGTGCTCTTTCCTCTGAGGTTTCGCTTGCTCGCTTTTCTCTCATGTGTTCTCGAGCTTTGGCGAGCCTATTCGTCTTCTTCGGTGTACGTTGATTTAACACTCGGTTCTTCTTTTTCCGAGCGGCATCTCGAGCCAAGCGTTCTGCTCTTTTCTCTTGGGATTCAGACTTCAACTTCTTTTTTGGGGGTCTTCCTCGTTTCGAATTTGATTTTACGTCCTTAGGCTTTTCACAGGACTGTGCTGCAGAGAGTAGTGAGTGGGCAAGAGGGAATGGCTCTAGAACTCTGGTCTCATAAATATTGAGCAAGTGTGGTCGCATTTGACCATAATCGTAAACCTCTTGTGTGGGATTGCGATGATTAACTAAGGAAGTTGCGAACGCAATAGCAAAGACCCCACAGTCAACTATATTGGGTTGTTGTTGCACCTTCTCATAGATAATAGGGGGATGGTGCGGGAAGAGTCGGGCCAGGTACTCTCTTTGTTCAGGGAACAACGTCTGGGAATTGAGGCTGTCGTAAATGTGGATGGAGTGTTCATCATAGTAGGTGCAGACCCAGTGGGTGATCTGCTCCAGTGCAGTGGGGTTCCCACTGAGGATCTGGAGATGTGGCCCGGTTTCTGGGCTCACAAACTCCAACGCCCCAATGTAAAACACATTCTGTGGCTTGAGTGTCGTAATTGAAGACACAATCTGGTGGAAGGTGTTGACATGATCTCCAGTCAAATAATCGCCTCGAATGATATCTTGAATGCAGGCAAGGGACAGGGATTTCACTGTTGGGGTTGGGGAATTCTCCATGATACAGTGCAAATAAAAGAGAGTAACCAACAAAGATAAATCGAACGAAATAAACCAATTAAAAGTAAGACAAACTTATCTACCGTAGCAAATTAAAGTTATAATAATTATTATGGCCTATTATACTGGAAGAAATTAATCTAAAAAATGTTATACTACTTTTGGGTACTATTAAAATTTTAAAGAAACCTTAAGAAATTTTGTAAACCTAGATTGATTACAAAACTAAAAGTAAGATAAACTTATCTACCGTAGCAAATTAAAGTTATAATAATTATTATGGCCTATTATACTGGAAGAAATTAATCTAAAAAATGTTATACTACTTTTGGGTACTATTAAAATTTTAAAGAAACCTTAAGAAATTTAGTAAACCTAGATTGATTACAAAACTAAATATGAATGTAAGTTGAGCAAATGATGAACTTAATTAACGCGCAACGAAGGAAATGCTGACTAACAATAAGCTCTCTGTTATTGCCAGAGAATGCTCGGCGCACCGGTAGCTCCAGTCAAAAATTCAGCCTGAGCGCTGTCCAAGCAAGGGCCCGCAACTCCTGCGAGCTTTGTGGGATTCTCCCACTCCTGTCCGCGTAATCGAGGATGCGCGCGGCTTTGGCGAGGCGACCGTGGTAGTCGTGCGTGGTCGTGTGTAACGTCTGTGGTTGCTTAAAATAGGTAGCACATGTTTTAGGCCACAGGTGTTACCTATTATCGAATTTTACAGGTTATGGATTTTTTACGGCATCTTTGGTTGCCGAGGAAACTTCATGCCAAGTCTGAGCCTCGTAGGTCATCGGGAAGTACGAAAAAAACCTTATGGACAGATTTTGTATGGACAGATTTTGCTAACAAACGAACATCCACCTTAAGCGTCTTATTATATAGGATTCAATTTCTTCGTGAAATCGGTGTACCATAGAAATGTCGCTATGGATCAAACTGACCCTGCGTTCGTCTCACGCGACCATATCCACCATTCGTGTTTCGAGGTGTAATAGCGGAGCGGACGGCTCGCTTACCTGAAACCGAAATCACCGATTCTGTAACTGTTGATTGTGGCGTGAATTTTAACCCTCATCCGTCCCTCGTGTCAATTTGACACATTTTTCCCGTAATAAATTATATTATTCTTTTATTTGTGGGTAAATTTGCCCGAAACTTCGTGACTTTTATTTTTTTAACGCAAAGCACACGTGGTTAGTATTGTTGATGATAGATAATGATGTCAAAGGTACAAATCAAATTTGTGACGAAAGAGTTCCTGTGTGTCAATATGACACATATACTCTTACGTTTGTCGCAGTGTTTCTTATGTGTTTCTTACTGTGCATCGACTTGATGATCAGTACGGTCAAAAAGCAAACTAAAACAGAAAAGTTGAAGTTCGAA
Organism: Andrena trimmerana; assembly: GCA_951215215.1. Lineage (NCBI taxonomy): Eukaryota > Metazoa > Arthropoda > Insecta > Hymenoptera > Andrenidae > Andrena > Andrena trimmerana. Next base: position 85,284,150 of record OX578059.1, on the reverse strand, counting down.
GTGAAAATATAAATAAGTGTAAAAAATACATGTGAGCAATACGAATTACGAAGCACGGGACATGAAAATAAAGGCAGTCTGTTTCGAATCGGAGTTGAGAATACAGTACACACTCATACTACGTACGGACGTACGGACGTACGGCGCGTTGCGGACACTATTCCGTACCGCCAATGCCGTGAGTGAGAAAACCTAAGAGGGAAAGAGAGGGAACGAAAGAGTACGACACGAAGTTGCCGTCGACAGTTACGTGTGCGTGACTGACGCAGGTGCAGTTCATACACACATTACCATTGCTCCTGTAGGTGTTTCCCCCTCCATCAGTGGTAGCTGGAGTCCGCGAATTGTACGCCCGGTGACTATCCCCACCACTTTTTGAAATCCTTCGGCCGAGAGTGAGAGAACCCGAGAACGACCGAGAGCGAACGAAAGAGTCGACGCCAACTTCATATCGTACAATGCATTGTTGAAACGATAGATCTAAAAGAATACAACGAAAGAGATAAAGCTTTTCTTACAGTTACTTTGCATAATATAAGAATGGCTAGTGGTTCAGGAGCAGGGTTCAGTGATGAAAATACTAGCGATGATAGTGATTCATTCGCAACTAGCGCAGATGATACCGATTATGTACCTTCTGAAAATGTAAATAGTGAAGAGGAATATGACAGTGATGAGAGTAGCGAGGAATTTTTAGACCAAGCAACTCAGGAAGAAGTAGCTGCCGATCCCGAAAATTACTTTTTGTCAAAAGACAAGAAAATAGTGTACTCAACAGATCCGCCACCAGCCGTTGGTAGAATAAGTTCTTCTTTCATATTGAAGTGTATTCCTGGTAAAATGAAATACAAATATGGATAAATTATTGAAGGAAGAGAAATTCATATACATAGGTACACTTTTTTTAGGCCCAACTATTTATGCGTCATCCCGATGTACAGACACATTGTCTGCTTTTCTATTGTTCATTGAACCTATCGAAAACATAATTATTTCAATGACAAATTTATACGGCATTCAAAAATTGAAGAAAAATTGGGAAAACATTGACATTTGTACATTCCGTGCATATATTGGATTACTTTTACTAGCTGGTGTTTATCGTTCACGTGGGGAATGTGTTACGGAATTATGGGACGATCGTTTAGGTAGGCCGATTTTTCGAGCAACCATGTCTTTGAAACGGTTCAAAATGATAACCAGATGCTTGCGTTTTGACGACAAAGAAGACAGAGCGGAACGAAGGAGTAGAGATAAATTGGCTCCCATACGAAATGTTTTTGATAAATGGACGCATCGTGTAAAGATGTTGTACACTCCTGGTGATTGTATTACGGTTGATGAGCAACTTATCCCATTTCGTGGCCGTTGTCCATTTACGCAGTATATCCCATCGAAACCACATAAGTACGGGATAAAAGTTTGGATAGCATGCGATTCTAAAACATATTACCCCTATAACATGGAAATTTACACGGGGCGCAATCGAAACTGCCACACAGAAGTAAAACAGGGTCAACGCGTGGTGTTGCAATTAGTTGAAGGCTTGAGTGGACGCAATGTTACGTATGACAATTTTTTTACTTCACATGAATTGGCAACTATATTACAGAAACAAAAGATGACGTTCGTAGGCACCATAAGAAAAAATAGAAAAGAAATCCCACCACTTTTGCTCGATATGAAAGCGAAGCCACTTTATCATTCTGAGTTTGTTTTTGACCACAAACTCAAAGCTACAATGGTATCTTATGTACCAAAAATAAGACGATTTGTCACTCTACTCAGTACATATCATACGTCAAAGAAAATAAATAATGAAAGCGATAAAAAACCCGAAATTATAAAGTACTATAATGCTACAAAGGGAGGCGTTGATGTTCTCGACGAGATGGTGGGCACGTACCGATGTAAACGTAAAACAAATAGATGGCCAATGGCAGTTTTTTGTAATATGTTAGATATGTCAGGATGCAGTGCTTTCATAATATTTACCTCACTCAACACGAAATGGAATGAGAATAAAAAATATCGTCGACGTCTATTTTTGATTGAAATTGGATATTCTTTGGTGCAATCCTATATTACGTCACGTACACATCTCCCGCGGGGATCTAATTCCGCTGCACTTGTGGAAGAAATACAAGGTATACCACAAGTGATTGTACCTACTTCTAATAGTCTAACGCATACTCCACCCACAAAAAAACGAGCCCGATGTCATATATGCGAAAAAAAACGAAATGCAAATGTATATACTGCCCGATGTGATTCTTGCAAACAAGCTGTATGCCCTCCACATCGTTTTATTTTATGTGAAACTTGTGAAAGATTTAGTATGTAAATATTAACTTATCAATTCGAATAAAACAATATCGAAAAATAACTGTTTATCATGTCATTTTATCGATCTTTCACCATTGTGTCAATTTGACACCGAGGGACAGATTCAGTTCGTGAAATGAGGGACGGATAAGGGTTAAAGAATCCATCCTAGAAAGGAGCTTATTTTGTAAGTGACATTTCAAGGAATTATTTCTGTTTATGTATACAAAGGACAGAAGACGTACATCGTACATTAGCCAGATGCGAAAATGCTTTGTAAATTAACAGTTTTTAAGTTTTTATTGTACTGAGTATATAGGAAGAGAAGTTAGAGAATAATTAATGAAAACGTAGACTCTTCGCACCGGGATTTGAACCTCGGATTTTCTGTTTGGGACCCAATCTCTAGGAATTCAGTGTAATGAATTCTTGGCGGAAAGCGCCGGCCAGGCAGCGCGTACGGCACACAGATGGAGAGACGGGTATGCTTGTGTGGTGCGATACGGGCGCTAGGAGGGGGTACGCTTGATCGTGGAGTGGTGGTTGCAGCCGTGGGCGAAAACCCACCGTTCTGGCATCACTGCGTAGAACGCCGACGAAAAGGGCAGAACTTTGCGGGACAGCGCACCGAACACTTCGCGTTTCTTACACGTTTTAGAATAGCTCTTCAAACTATCTGTGTCCACTTTTGTTATTGGTTAAATATAGGTTGTTATTGTTATATATATATATATATATATATATATATATACAAGCACAATGCTTTAAGGCCCCCACACACGACCCAGCCGGCCTGTGCAGGCCAGTCGGACCGTGTGGATGCACTCGGCCGTCCGGCCGGCCGGACGCCTCACAGTGGTCGGAATAGAGATAGTTAGTAACATTCGTGTTGTATAACTTTTAAACTTTAAATAATAGATATAGAAATGGCGCCAAAAAACATAAATTGAAAAAATTATTCCTTTCTAATGATTTATAATTGAATATATTGTACATCCATTTAATGTTTTTTTTTTCATTTTTTCGACTTAGTTGTTATAAAAAAAATTGAAAAATGTTTATTTAGTAGTTTATTTAATGCTCTTTAAGCGTTTAAATCGGTTGTTGTGCCCGAGCCGACATCTGAGCGTGTCGACACCGCGCACATACCGGTTGCCACAATCGAGTGGCCGAAATCCGGCACAACCACGTAAGGGAATTCGGATGCGCATAGAGACCATCAGCATACGGCGAAACACCAAAAAAACAGGCCAAAGGCGGAGACCCCGATGGTCCCCGCTTCGTCCCGACGATAGTATAATAACGATGTACAAGCAACGCGAGGGCACACTTGATAAAGCTTTGTTACGGGAACACCACCCGACTTTTCGAGACTCATGCCAAACTAGGCACAGTGTCATGGTCACCCAGATCGGGATCAAATAAACTTGTTAAAACCTTACGGTGAGTTCCAACTCTTCGACCTGCAACGATCTCCTACCTCCGGGTTCTAAACCGAATCCTCCCGTCCCGGCACCATCACCCGAACCTTCGGAGCCCGTGGACGACGATAGTGAAGGACGCCCAGGAGTACCCCGAGATTCGTACCCAGAATCTCGACCCCCAGGCATCACGGCACAACACGCTTGTTGGGGAAATTTTGAGTTTCCGACTATAAAGAAAAACCAAATAGTACTATTAGAAATTGTGACGAAATCTACAGTTTAGTTAAACATTATTATTCATTTATTATTAATTTATTTAACGGATTTATTCATTTCAGCGTATTAAGAAATTCTTTATTCTTCTTTGTATCGATATGGAAGTGATACCGATTAATTCCTTATGTTTTTCATGTAAATTTCATGTAAATCGGACTATTTTGAACAAATTCGATTCGATAAGCGTTGTTTTCGCAAAGATCTGATGAGAAATGCGGAAATCCTGGACATTTCTGACTTTTGAATGGTATTCCAACCCTTTCGAAGATCGAGAGCCATCAAATTCGGTGAGCCGATGGAAGATCCTGTCCTCGTCACGGGGTACCAGGCGGCATCTCTTTGACAGGCGTCGCTGGAGAATCACCCTGTAGTATACATTCAGTAGATTTCGGTAGGAGAAAGTTTATTTTTCCTGCGCAATCCTGACTGTGCAGGCCAGCCGGAGCAAAATCGAAAAACGATTCGGTCGGCCTGAGGCCGCGGCCAGATCTGAACCGAACGCTACTTGAGACTCTCTATTCTCCATTTCAGCGTAATAAAAAATTCATCATTCTTTATCGCATCGATATGAAAGTGGCGCCAATGGATTCCCGGCGTTCTCCCGATTAAAATCATAACAAATTTCATGCAAATCGGACTACTTTTACACAAGCAATTTGTATTCCTTATGTAAAAGTAGTCCGAATTACATGAAATTTGGTATGATATTCATCAGAAAAACATAAGGAATCCATTGGTGCCACTTTCATATCGATACGATAAAGAATGAAGAATTTTTTACTACACTGAAATGAATATTTCACATTTTCATTCTCGACTGCGGGGGTCGACCTCAATTCGCTACGTTCACCCGAGGATTCATATCTGCTTCAGAAAAAAATAATTATTTATTCTTTATGGTATTGATATGGAAGTGATGCCGATGGATTCCTTATGTTTTTTCGATGAAAATCATACAAAATTTCATGTAAATCGGACTATTATTAACGAAATTAGCTTCAGGTTATAGGAATGAATTTTTCATGCAATTTCCTTCATGGCTTGCTTTTTTTTGAACAGATGTTTATTGTAGGCCTACATAATAATAGATACAGAATATGCTTATGATACCAAAAACATTAGAAAAATACCATTAGTTAACACTATTCCTACCGACACCTCACGTATACCTATTCCTACCGCGACCGGTCAAATGACCGCTTTTTAGCACAACTTATATTTTTTAATATAGGATGAAGATAATAGCCAATTTGACAGTATAAAATATAGTTTCTTTTATTCAGAAGTATAGCATGTTCAGTTTATTCCTTTTCATCGCATTTTGTACAAATAAGCTTCTCAATTGTACATTTTCCACATACGTACTTTTTACATTTTAGACAGATTTTGTTAGTCTTATTGCCTTTGCAATATCGTATCTGGCATGTTTTCCGTTCACGTGAACCTGTATTTGTATTTGTGACGGGTGGTGGTTGATCTTCTTTGCCTAGCTGTAGCTCTTTCTGATATTCGATGGCAAGTTCTTCTGCCAATTGAAATAAAAATTCTTGTCTCGAAATTTCTTCTCCCGTGGTTTCTTTATATAAAACCCATGCATTTATCCCGGCTAAATCTAGAATATTGAAAAATACCTGAAAAGGCCATCTCCGACATTTAGATTTTACCGTGTAATTTCTAGCCATTTGGTCGGTCACATCTACACCAAATTTAGTGCTATTATATAATCTAATTGTCTCCGGTATACGGGTATCATTTTCTTCAACTTGTACAGAGTTATGCATTGAACTAAGAATCAGTACTTTTTTATTTGGTTTAGCTTTGTAAATTGTCAGAGTACAGTTATTTGAACGATATAATTTTGTTTAGAAACGTGTCATATTGTCTTTTTTCAGTTTCGCCAATATTGGTAGCTCCCTTCTATTTGCTCGAATTGTTCCAACAATCGTAGTTTTCTTTACTAAAAGTTTTGTGGCTAGAGACACACTTGTAAAAAAATTGTCCGTGGTTATATTTCTTCCACATCCTGTATACGGTTATACTAATTTCAAAGTGACAAACTCTCCAAGCGGAACTGAAGGTTTTCTCCTCTCATCTTTTCCTAAATATGGAAAGCCGTTTATTATATATTTGCTACTTACATCGGACGCTAACCAGAATTTGATACCAAATTTGTCCGGTTTATTGGGCATGTACTGAGTGAATCTACACCTTGCTTTTGTTGGAAACAATTGTTCATCGACAGTAATATATAGTCCTGGTTTATAACAGTTTTGACTGTTTTCAATGAATTTGCACCAAACTTCAGAAATCAAAGCGAATTTATCGGTTTGTAAGCATTGGCTTCGTTGATTTCTGTCGTCAAATCGAATAAACCTCATAATCTCCGTGAAGTTATTTCTGCTCATAGTATTTGGGAAAAATGCCGGACCCCACTTTTTGTTCCATAGAAGTGCTATATCTATATTCTTAGCCTCATATGCGCCGCGTGCATACAGGAGTGCAATAAATGCATGTAACTTTGCAGTAGATAAATCCCATTTAGATCCTAACACTCGAAATGCCTCTGTTTTTGTGCACTTTCTTATATGTTCAATTATATTCTTATCAATAATCAGAGAAAATGCCGTCCTAACTACACCTTTCATAATATTTCGTTTACTATACCCTGTCAGGCCTGATGTTTCCCTAAAAATATTATGAATAGGTGCTCTTCCAGGATTAGACCCTTTTTTTACTTCTTGCCAAACAGTTCCGTCTACAGCAGTTTCGATTACCTCTTCGTCATTCTCACTTCTCCTTCTCTTTCGTCCTCTACGTACGTTCGAAACATTCTGTTCGTTCTCATCTGTGTTCGAGTCGGTCTCAAATAGATCATAATTGTCTGCATTGTCATGTTCAATATAAAAAATTTCCTGATCATCTTCGGAACACTCTTCATCAATATTATTTATTTTCTCTAATAATAAATTCACACTCTTCGATCGTTGTGACATTTTGGGGATATTCAACGGATGAAATAAAAACTAAAATATAAAAATGTAAATCAAAATGGATAAAAAATTAATAAAAGATAAAATGTGAAACTTACTACGAAGTATTGGTGGTTTTGTTCACTTTTTTGAAAATGACACTTATAACACGTAATACAATATAAAATACGAGTAGCATATATAAAATACTAAAAGACTGCCGAATATGCTACTTGTAACTTTCACGTGTTGATGCTCTTTGTTCGGGTCACAAGAGTTTACTGATTTGGCAAATAAACACCACGAAGCCGATAGGTGAGCGAGAACTGTAAACACTTGGAAGTGCTGTAAAGCAGTCCCTAGAAGGCACCTCTCGGCTAAAATCATGTCACAACTGCATTACCTTTCGTTTGTAACGACTTCATAGTTTTGGAATTGAGTCTTTGAGAGAATACTATTACAAAAAGATATAAATCGTTCTACCGGTCAAATGACCGGTCATGGTAGGTAAGACAGATTACAAATTTTTCTTCGAAAATAAACAATAAAAAAAGAAGTGACTATTAAAAAATGTATTATACGTTTATTTGAGGAAAAGTCGTGAAGTTTAAAGGCGATTCAATTACGTTGTATATAGGAAATTCTAATCGAAATTTTGAAAACGGTCATTTGACCGGTTGTGGTAGGAATAGTGTTAATATAGTTTTACTGTTTGTTCAGCGCGTCTGAATCTTACAGTCAGTCATTATTTTTATTAATTATAAGTTATTTATAGTATTGACTGTTAAGGGTCTTCAGTAGACCATCGTGCGCTGCAATTTTTGTTTTGCTAATAAGAGGGGGAAAAAAAAGTCCAATTGAAAAAACCCCTAAATCTTCATGGCTTGCCGACTCGGGAGCCCGGGCGAGCCTGGGCGAGCCGAGCCGACTCGCAGATCCACACGCCGTGAGAACGCTCATGGATCGCCGATTCGCGAGCCGTGCCATTCGTGCTTCCCGATACTTTATCACCTGCCATAATTAATATTAAGCAAGAGAGTGATCCCTAGCCACAAGTTCAGAAGGTAAACTCGGACTAGGCGGGAGCTGACAATTCTAAATGGTTGCACTTTTGAGGAAGAGGAGGGATCTCCCCTCTGTGAATTCGTCGATGTAACAGGTACCCTCACCGTCCTGACGACGTGGAGGAAAAGCACGGCCAGCTGGTCCCAAAAAATAGCCACGATGATCGCCATCACGCCAGGGTCGCGGTTTATGACGGTATTGTCCTGTGAGTCAGCGGTGGACAACGGTACACGCGGGTACGGATGGTTATTCAATGTCGACAGAGCAATATACAGCTTAACCCGAAGCGAGGAAAGTCGAAGTCCCCCCAAAAAACGGCACGTTGTCGATTGCCCCCTATTTGCACATCAGGTAGGGCAGGCAAATGTTTCCCGAAGAATGATTCGAAAATAAGTTATGCCCGATTGTAAACAAATAAACTAATTTAACTTCCCAAAATAAGAAATATCGATTCCATTTCATACCTTTGAGTTTGATATGTGTCAAGCTCAGATCTGAATTTGTAGAACGGTATAGATATGTATCAATATGATATCAGTCCCATCACTAAATTCCAACATACTATAATAACGTGTAGCGAGACAAATAGTTTTCGATCTCCTCGAAGTTCATTCGGCCCGCTCGCTTCTTTCCAATCCGCCCGCTTTCTTTCGGGCCACTTGGAAATATTTAATTACTTGGTTCTATCAATCCGCTTGATTCTTTCCGGTACCTGGTTCGGCTCGGTTTTTCAAGCCGAGCTCTAAGTAGTATATAATGTACGGCATTCGTATACGATATTGATGGGATTGGCAGCATATATATACGTCCTTCGTATATATGGATGGAACTGTGACAGCGTATATGTACGCCTTTCGCAGGCAAAGGGTTAAAACTGAAAAGCAAATGTTAAGTCAACTAACCCCATCATATTTGTCAACTAACCCCACAGCCGGGGTTTGTTGACTTATTCGTCTCACTACTCTCAATATAATGAAGACTACAATCTAAACTGAATTAAAACGATTATCAAAATTAAGTCTGTACCTATACCTAATGAAATTTGTAAACTTTTGGTCCATTCATAAAAAGTATACGTATTAAAAATTAGTCAACTAGCCGCTGTCGTATTGATGTTCCAAGTGTTTGATCGTTGTACAAAGTGTGATCTTTACTAATAACGTTGTAGCGACCTACGGTTTGTACATAGAAAGCGTTTGGAATACAGATGTTCGATTTGGTTTATAACGCGCGCGTTAGCGAAGCTATTTTTGAGGAAGCCGCTTTCCGCTCGCTTTTTAATTAAATTTTTAACAAAGCATGTTTTCCTTTCGAGTCTTTCGTTTACGGCCTGAATAGTTATTGCGGGTGTCATAAACCTAGAGTTTGTGATGGGCCCACGATGCAGGCCTGGCGACCTGGGACCGGCCACGTCACGCACTTCGGACCGGAGCTCCCGCCAAAATCCCCCCCCCCCCCCCCGTTTCCGGAAACCACGCCAAGGACGCAAGAAATTAGGGGCGCGATAGGTGTTCGGTAAATTACCTGATTGGTCAGCATTCGGTCGTTAGTTAACCAATTACCGCACATTTCCGCCCACGGACGTCTTCCTGGAAAATCTGAAGACTGTCGAGCGTCAGTTCCGCATCAACCATCAATCGTGACTGCATCAATTGCATTGTAAAGTTCAAAGAGTGTGGTGATAGATTCTTATTATAAAAGAAAATGACGTCGTCACATTCTGCTGTGCAGAAAAAATGCATAGAAGAGTTTCTTGCAATATATAGAAGCGAACCATGCCTGTGGAAACTAAATACTGACGAGTATCGCAATCGTGATAAAAAACATACTGCATACTTAAAATTAATTAATAAATTAAAAGAAATCGATCCATCAACCACAAAAAAAAGTGTGGTGAATCGAATTAATAATATGCGAAGTGCGTATCCGAAAGAGTTAAAGACAGTATCGGGATCGTGGATGCAGGCAGTGTCGGGTGTACAGGGTGTCCCACCTAATACTGGACAGGCGGTTTTCTCCTAAAGTATTGTCGACAAAAATATAAAAAAAATAGGGAATTGCATGGTTCGAAGAGGGCAATTTATTAGCGTGAACGAATTTTGTTTTCGATTCTTATTTTAAAAGATACGATGGTCAAGTTCGGTTTTTCAAATGGAACTATTTTTTTTGAAGACCTGAGTTGATAGTGCGTTCCAAGACAAATCCAATAAGCTGTAATGTATACACTTTATTTCCACTGGTTTTTAAGATATTGCGCTTGCAAATTTACTGATTTTCACTGGAAGAAAATCCTCTGGAATAGCAAGGACCGGCGCGGTCTTACTGGCGCCACGGGTGGCACTGCCTGTTGAAATAGATACTTACCTGCCAAAGGTCTACGCCAGGAATGGCAGGCCCTAAGGCTGGACAATTCTTTTCCGTCAGAAATGCTACTTAGGTAGGTACATCTGCGGAATCGAGAAGCGCACCGTTACTTTTATTTCGCACTTGCTTCTACGCTCGGATGGCCGGTTCTTTTGGGAGGGATGCAAGTTGGATTGTTGAAATATCCATTACAGCGTATTAAGAAATTCTTTTCTTCATCGTGTCGAAAGGGAAGTGACGCCAATGGATTTATGTTTTTCTGATGAAAATCGTACCAAATATCACGCAAATCGGTATAATTTGACGCAAGCTATTTCTATTCCCTATGTAAAAGTTGTCCGATTTACACGACATTTGGTATGATTTTCATCAGAAAACCCCATGGAATCCATCGGCGACACTTCCATATCCATAGATAAAGAATAAAGAATTATTTTATTTCCTAAACAGATACAGGGTAATTCTGGAGCTACGCCCGTCACCCCGTGGCGAGGACAACACCCCGCAGTGCCCATAGAATTTTATGGCTTTCGACCCTCGAAGGGTTTGGAATATCATTAAGAAGTGAGAAATGTTCAGGATTTCAAATGTTTGCTTCTTTTCTTCATCGTATCGAAGGAGAAAGTGATGCCAATGGGTTTCTGGCGTTCCCTCGATTAAAATCATAGCAAATATCATGTAAATCGGACTATTTTTAACCAAGTCAAGTCAGCTTGAAATTATATAAATCGATATTCCATGAAATTTCCTTCATTATGGTCCGAATTACGTCGTTCTTGGTGTCAGCTTCATCGGCGAAACATAAGGAATCGATAGGTGTCGTTTTCGCAAAGATCTGATGAGAAATGCGCAAGTCGAAGGTTTCTCACTTCTTATTAGGCACTCGAACCCCTTCGCGGGTCGAAAGCCATAGAATTCGGTCAGGCACTGCGAGGGGTTCTCCTCGCGACGGGGTACCAGGCCGCATCTCCTTAACGGGCGTTGCTCCAGAATTACCCTGTATGTGTTTAGGAAATAAAATAATTCTTTATTCTTTATCGTATGGATATGGAAGCGTCGCCGATGGATTCCTGGGGGTTTTCTGATGAAAATCATACCAAATGTCGTGTAAATCGGACAACTTTTACATAGGGAATAGAAATAGCTTGTGTCAAATTATTCCGATTTGCGTGATATTTGGTATGATTTCGCTTCAGAAAAACATAAGGAATCCATTGGCGTCACTTCCCTTTCGACACGATGAAGAAAAGAATTTCTTAATACGCTGTAATGGATATTTCACCAATCCAACTTGCATCCCTCCCAAAAGAACCGACCATCCGAGCATAGAAGCAAGTGCGAAATAAAAGTAACGGTGCGCTTCTCGATTCCGCAGATGTACCTACCTAAGTAGCATTTCTGACGGAAAAGAATTGTCCAGCCTTTGGGCCTGCCATTCCTGGCGTAGACCTTTGGCAAGTAACTATCTATTTCAACAGGCAGTGCCACCCGTGGCGCCAGTAAGACCGCCCCGGTCCTTGATATTCCAGAGGGTTTTCTTCCAGTGGAAATCCGTAAATTTGCAAACGCAATATCTTAAAAACCAGTGGAAATAAAGTGTATACATTATAGCTTATTGGATTTGTCTTGGAACGCACTATCAACTCAGGTCTTCAAAAAAAATAGTTCCATTTGAAAAACCGAACTTGACCATCGTATCTTTTAAAATAATAATCGAAAACAAAATTCGTTCGCGCTATTAAATTGCCCCCGTCGAACCATGCAATTCCCTATTTTTTTTATATTTTTGTCGACAATACTTTAGGAGAAAACCGGCTGTCCAGTCTTAGGTGGGACACCCTGTATATGAGACCGACCCAGTGAGTAGTAACAGTGGTGCATCACTGGGTACACCCGCGGACATTGGGTCTGCGCGGGCTGAGAGACGAAAATGGACGAATTGATAGGCCTGATGCACATTTTCTTCCAAGGGGCCGCGGTTGCACAGCAGGGGTCTGACACGCCGAGGCCATGTCAGCAGACAGACATTGCAGCCGCCGCAGGTAGAGAGACGGAAGCACAGGACGATACGGAAACACAAGAAAATACGGAAGCAGGACCGGAAATTCCGACGCGACGGAATGTAATTGTGAAGGAGAGGTTTCGACAGATGGGAAAAACAGCTGAACCTGTTAAAGGTATCCCATTGACTCAACGAGGATCAAACGAGAAGACTGATACTTCTGAGGCTCAAAGGAAAGGCGTTGGATTGGTTTCATTCCAAACCGGAACACGTGATAATGCCGATGGGGTCGTTGCTAAACGAGTTAATTGCGCATCAAATTCCAGAACCGAGCGTGGAAATTTGGCGAGACATTCCATGAGTATGTGCACGATAAGGTTCTTCTGGCCAATAAAGTGTCCATCCAGGAGCCTGAGTTAGTGCAGTACATTATTGAGGGAATATCGGACGTTGTTCTAAGAGGGTCGACAGCGTCGACAGCGTCAAGAGGTCAAGAGATGCAGGCGGCAGCAACGTGATTAGTAGTATAGCTAGGCCGGTTCTAACCCAAATTTGAGTTTCCCCCACCCCTCCCCCGACCTTGAAATCCAAATTTGAGTTTCAAGGTCACACGAAAATCCAATCCGGCGGACGGCGGACGACGTCATAGAGATGGCGAAGTAGTGGGAGGTGGCGGATGACGTCATAGAGATGGCGGAGTGGTAGGTGAGAGGTCCCATACAGCACACTCCGTTGCCCGAAGCTTGCAGGAAGGTTCCATGGGGGTTGCCGTGGAATGTTGCCTCGGTGCGGACATAGGAACCTTCCTTGAACATTCCAGCCATGTGGCGGTGGAACATTGCCACTTGGAACGTTCCTGCCAGCCTCATGAAACGTTCCGGCCATTCTCTGGCAATGGTCACGGAACGTTCCGGGCATTCTCTGGCAATGGTCACGGAGCGTTCCGGTCTTTCTCTGGCAATGGTCACGGAGTGTTCAGGACATTCTCTGGCAATGCTCACGGAACGTTCAGGACATTCTCTGGCAATAGTCACGGAGCGCTCAGGACATTCTCTGGCAATGGTCACGGAGCGTTCAGGACATTCTCTGGCAATGGTCAGGCAACTTTTCGGACATTTTACAACAAAGGTTCCAGAATCGATTCTTTTATCGACTTTTCCCTAATTGATATCAATAATAATTATTGTAGGTGCAGATTACTGTATATGTACATTTTTTTTACAAAATCCTTATGGAAAAAGGAGAAACATTTATACACACCATTGATTTGTTAAATAAATTGGCTACACATTTTTTACATTCACACACACTATATTATTCAGAGTAGGAAGTTCAAAGTTTCTCCTGTATATTAGGTTACGCTTTCTGTAGACGATGTAAGGTCAATTGTTGTATGCTTTATGTAAACTATGGGACTATTCCCATTTATAATAATAATAACAATAATAATAATAATAATAATAATAATAATAATTATAATAATAATAATAATAATAATAATAATAATAGAGTAAACCAACCAGTAATTGACCGCATACCAGTGAATGACCATTAGGCAAAGAAATGTAAATTATAAATTTAAAAAATACTATATGTTTATAAATGGAGTGTAGTTGCACTTTTAATATTCCATATTTTTAGTTATGCATATTAAACAAACATTAATAAGTACAATTCTTAAGGGGGTAGACACGGGTAATGCAGCGCGCTGTATACCGACACAATCTGGCCCGAAACATGGGTTTAGTAGAATACATTGTTTGTCCTTATATGAGCGAATTTTGGGCTGGGCGAGGTCTCATTCGAAAGAGAAAGGTTCAGTGCAGCGCGCTCTGGTCATGGTTCGACGAGCTTGTGTTGATATCTAATAATATGAGTGTTCAAAGTAGAGCAAAATTCGCCAAAATACACCCGCATGAATCCAAGTATTTTTAGGTCACTAAAAGAGTTTTGTGACTCAAACGAGGACCAGAGCGCTGTGCATTGAACCTTCCTCTTTCGAATGAGACCTCGCCCAGCGTAAAATCTGTTCATATAAAGACAAACAACGTATCCCCGTGATTGCATTCCCAAATACGAGTTCCGCCATATTGGCGATAATACAGAGCAAGTCACGTGACAAATTTAGTTGAGCTAGTGGACACGAGATGGCGCCTACTCGGGAGGACTGCCAACGTGGAATCATAGTAAAACTGAAGCGTTAGCTGGATACACAAGCCACAGTAAAAGCGTGATGCACTCATTGCATGCATTTTCGGACGACTTTAGGTTAGGTTATATGCATTTTAGGCATACATTGACTAGGAACTGCTGGGAATTATCTGCATTTACTAAATTAACGGTTTTACCGTAACACATACATCACCGCTGCCGAATATATTTTATAATTATATGGTCACATTATTTCAAATAAAAAAAGAGATTGGAATTTTTTAATAACACTGGAAGTAGTGATTTACTGATATCATATTTTCAGAATGTGGAAGTTACAGCAATTATTTGCAATTATTGCTTTTATTATTATTCTTCTGACTGTATATAACATATAACAAGGAAAAGTCTCCAAATCGGTCAACAGTTGACTCCTTGATTTTTTTTGTAATTCTTTACGCTCCTATGCAGAGATGGGCATTATTTAATTAAAAGAATATACTTCCGAATGGCCCCAGTGGCCGATCGACACGAGGTTTGGGGGGAGGCTGTGTGTACCCTAAATCTAAAATTCTATTTAGCTTCGGGTATTTATTAGTTTCCTTTGTTTATTCGAAGGCCTTTCATCTTTGGCTTCGAATAATTTTTCATCTTTCATTATATCTTTACCCTAAGGTCGTATTCAAATATATTGGCCGGTCGATTCGTTTTCGTGAACAGCGATCAAGGAGAAATCAGTCATCACCATCTGACGATCGTGGATTTGTCAGTTGGAGTTCCCTAGCCACCGAAGGGTATGGGGGGGTAACGGGAATGCTGCTCGGCCCTGTCTGAACGTAGCCGTGTGGCTGTTATTTATTCTTATTGTCAGCGTAGTACATATGTAGTTGTGTGCGTCACGAAGTTATACGTAGACCAATACGAGATGAAGCTATCGAGAAAGAATCAATGTTCTGACCAATAAAGCTCCCTGAATTTTTTAGGAGCTAAGGCCTCAGGTACACCTATTCTGATGCGTGTATTTCTACGCTCGGTTTGGCCTATACATGACAGAAGCTTGGCGCTATCCCCACCACTTCTGGCTCACTCGTGTTCTGCGATGACGAGAGAACACGCGTTACGAATAGGAGTGTGCGGATCGTCCCGCGGCTCGGATTCTCGGCCCTCGGAACGGGTCGGAAAATTTCGGGCGGGATCGGGCGGGGTGCCGATACTTTCGTATTGCTCGAGATCCAGACGGTTTCAGGATCCCGAGACTCGATTCGGGCTACAAGCATGACCGCCATGAGCGGGCAATTTGATTTCAGGTCGGCTTGGCAAAACTCGGACGCGATCGGCTCGAAAGCCAGCTATTACGAGGGGACTGAGACGGAAAGAATTATTGTTTGAGATTCGGTAGTTCCGATCTCCGCCACACCCAACTCACCGCAGCACCTCCTGGACCGCGGATCGACAAGCCCGATCCACAATCGACGCACCAATCAGCTGTCAGCGACAGAACGCTCAGCCAATCGCATTTCCCCACGTCGCGCGATCCTCCAGACTTTGGAGAAGACGACTAACGGAAATCGATTGGCCATATTGATTCTTGCTTGCTCACGTAGAGTACCGGAAAAGACGCGTCGGTTTTCACTGAACGTTTTTGGCTCGTTGTAATTCGTGAACTCTCATCGTTCTGCTCATAACGCTCAACCCTTTGTGTTCTCATCGCTCATTTTAACCTCTAGTAACTATACTCGGCGTGCATCGATTGTGGATCGTGGGGTTTCACGCGACCACGTGTGCGTCGGTGACGATTCGTCTCAACGAGACATAAACTGTACATTTTACGCACAACGTGCTTCTGCTCATTCTCGCATAATTCTTACTGCCTTGACTCACTCCGCGAGTGTACAATAAATCTCCATTATTGACTGCTCATATATACTGTGCATTTGTTCACATAACCTCACCGGCATCTCACGCTCAACGCGATCCCTTTCGCGAACAATTTTGGTCCTTCGAGCCGGATCGGTGTGAAAGTCAGTGCAGTGCTCATTGTGAAAAGCTCGTTCTCAAATCTCAGTGCTCACCATGGCTGATGAAGTAAATGACTCAACCATGTCGAGTCAGGAGTCTCGATCGACGTCTCCAATTCCAGCAGGAACGCTCCAGGTTCCCCAGACCCAATCTGCTCAAGCCTCCGGCAAAACGAGGTCCTCGTCGCCGTCAACGACGCCGGCACCGCTCATCGTGAAAGCTCATTCTCAGGCCTGTCGGTTTAAAGCCCTGCAAGACTTGCAGTCTGAGGTTCCGGCAGACATGAAGTCGACGACTCTCATTGAGGTGCAGTCTCACCTCGACAGCGTCGAGGAGCTGCACGCGACGTTTCTCTCGGAGCATGCGCACCTCGAGGAGTTTTGGCCGGTGAAGTGCTTGGACCACGAGTACTTCGCAACGGGCCTGCTCGCTCGAGAGACGAGGCTCGTGGCAGCGATCAGACGCTCACTTCGACGTCTCATGAGCCTCGCCAAGGCATCTCAACCCAGCTCATCCTCCTCGCACGACTCACCAGCTGACGTGATGGCCAGTAGAGCGGCCAAACTACCAGAGCTGGCCATTCCCAAATTTGGGGGAAGGTTTGTGGAATGGCCTGCTTTCAGCGAGATGTTCAGCTCGCTCATAGTAAAAGACTCAAGGCTAGCAGACATAGATCGCCTCTGCTATTTGAGGGCAAGCCTGACAGGCGAACCCTCCCGACGGGTCAACTCATTCCCTCTTCGTGGCTCATCTTTCTCAGCCGCCTGGGAATACTTGGAGAAGCGATTCTCCAACAAGCGGCTACTCATCAAGGAGCAGCTTGACAAGCTGCTCTCCATCTCACCGATCTCATCCCGGTCGGCGCCTGCTCTCCTCGACTTGGCTGCCAGCATCACAGAAGTCAACGAGACGCTCATCGCACTGGGAGCCGACAAGGAGATGCATAATTGCCTCCTAGTGCACATTCTCACAAACAGCCTTGACAAGGTGACGCGAGAGGCCTGGGAAACCTCTCTCGCCAACTCAACGGAGTGCCCCAGTCACCGAGATCTTCTGGCGTTCGTCGAAGCCAAAGGTGGCGCCTTGGAGCAGATGGAGGCTTCATCGAAGAAGTCAGCGACCCCTTCAACCTCCACTGCTCGCTCATCTCAGAGGAGGTCCAGTGCTCACCCTGCAACGCAGGCAAGGGCTCAACCTCTGAAGTCCTCAAAGGCTCAGGCGTCTCAATATCCGTGCGATTGGTGTCACGGCGACCACTTCATGGTCATGTGCCCTAAGTTTAGGGAAGCTCCAGTGAGCGAGCGTCGCAGCTTTATCGTAGCCCGATCACTCTGCAAAAACTGCTGTGGTCGACACGACACAGATGTGTGCAAGTCGGCGCACCGGTGCAAGACCTGTGGGGCAAAGCACCATTCGATGCTGCACCCGACCAAGCCAGCGGCTACTCAGGGCTCAGCTCAAGCACAGCCCAGGCCAACGACCGAGCCCAGCTCTGCTCAATCAGCCCCTCCAACGGAAGGGAAGAAGTCAGAAGACAACGCTGACTTCTGAAGTGTCGGTGCAGTCGTCAGCTCATTCTCACCCAATTCACCAAGCTCAAGCACAACAGGTCCTTCTCATACGTCTCTGTCTCACTCAGCAAAAGGTGGCCACGCTACCTTTCACACGCTCACCCTGTTAGCAACAGCTAACGCACAGCTCATCTCACCGGTGGCCTCACTGCCAGTCAGGCTACTCATCAACTCAGGCTCAGAGCTCACCTTCATCAAGGAGGAGCTCATCACTCAACTCAATCTTCAAAGAACCCGCTCATCCATCTCAATTATTGGCATTGGAGGCAACAAAACTACTCACACTAGAGGCGTCGTGTCAATCACTCTACGATCAAGCTACGACTCCTCCACGGTGTCCACTCAAGCTCATGTTCTGCGAACTCTCACATCCAGTCTACCATCCGTTGAAGCACCACGTCAGGAATGGCCTCATCTCACAGGGTTAAGGTTAGCTGATCCAGATTTTCTAAAATCCAGGCCCATTGACATAATCATTGGTGCAGACTCATATGGCAGAATTATAAAACCTAACCTCAAAAAGGGTGACCCTTCAATGCCAATTGCCCAGTTCTCAATCTTTGGGTGGCTCGTTCTTGGGCCAGTTAAAACACCTCAGTCTCAATTCAGCTCGTCGCACACAGCTGCAGTCATGCAGCACAGCGACAAAACAATACAAGATTTATTGGCTAAATTCTGGATTCAAGAAGAGCTCCCGACAGATGCGCCCTCAACGCTCACCCCTGAAGAACAAGAATGTGAGGATCACTTTCGGGCGACACACACTCGTGATTCTACAGGAAGGTACATCGTACGCATTCCTCTCAAGTCATCTCGAAATCTACTGGGCAATTCCTACCAGACAGCCCATGCCTGTCTGAAGCGAACACTCAACAAGCTCAACAAAGATTCTGAATATCGCAATCTCTACCAAGGGTTCATGAATGAATATGAGGCACTCCATCATATGGTAAGAGCTCCCTCACTCTCACCTAATACTCACTCTGTTTTTTATCTTCCACATCATGGAGTACTCAAGCTCGACAGTCAGACCACGAAGTTGAGGGTCGTCTTCAATGG
The DNA here is from genome assembly GCA_951215215.1 of Andrena trimmerana. Lineage (NCBI taxonomy): Eukaryota > Metazoa > Arthropoda > Insecta > Hymenoptera > Andrenidae > Andrena > Andrena trimmerana. Next base: position 85,264,925 of record OX578059.1, on the reverse strand, counting down.
CTCAAGCCCGACCACATCGGGGCACTCGATCAACGATCTCATGCACACTGGTGCGAACCTTCTACTCAACATCACGGATGTGCTGCTGTGGATTCGCCAGCACAAGTACATTTTCGCCACAGACGTGACAAAAATGTACAGACAAATCAAGGTTCACGAAGACGACCAGGATCTCCAGAGGATACTGTGGATTGACGAGGATTCAAAGGAGGTGCCCTACAAACTCACCACGGTCACGTACGGAACCAAGGCTGCGCCGTTCCTCGCTGTCAGAGCACTACTGCAGTTGGTTGAAGACGAAGGGCATCGTTTTCCCTTTGCAGTACCGTCAATCACTCATGCCAGATACGTCGACGACATATTCGGCGGCGCCGACGAGGGTGAGACACTCATTACAATCGCTCAACAATTAAATGACCTGTGCAAGGAGGGCGGTTTTCCACTTGCCAAGTGGCAGACAACCTACCCCCCATTGCTTGATTCAATTTCTCAGGAAGTGCGAGCTAGAGACTCGTACATTGCATTAGACGACTGCAATACCAAAATCCTCGGATTACAATGGAACTCTCTCAACGACAATTTCTCATTCTCGACAAAACCTATCAACAAGTCAATACTCACAAAACGTCTCATTCTCTCAGAAGTAGCCAAGATATTTGATCCACTCGGCTTCTTAGCTCCAGTCATAATTCGGGCAAAAGCACTTTTGCAGGAATTGTGGCTGCACAAACTCGACTGGGACGATCCACTGCCTTCCCAAGTCACTGCTCACTGGCTCACCATCAGAGAAGATCTCACAAGTCTGGCCAGACTCTCAATACCAAGGTGGTTCAACACCTTCTCCTACTCTACAGTGGAATTACATGGATTCTCTGATGCGTCTCAGCTCGCCATGGCAGCGGTAATTTACATTATCGTCTCCTCACCGTCCACAGCTCACAAAGTGTCGACACTCGTGTGCTCCAAAACCAAGGTAGCACCACTCAAGAAACTCACAATCCCAAGGCTCGAACTCACGGCAGCTTTAATGCTTGCAAAGCTCACGAAGTATGTTCAAGCTACTCTTCAACTCAACATCTCTACAACTCATCTGTGGACGGATTCTCAAATATCACTCTCATGGATCAAATCACATGCTTCACGCTGGAAGGATTATGTACGGAATCGTGTCTCCCAAATTCAAGAACTCATCCCACACGCACATTGGAGACACGTTCCAGGGACAGCGAATCCAGCTGATTGTGCCTCTCGAGGCTTAACAACAACACAGCTTGAACACCACGAGCTATGGTGGACGGGACCATCTTGGCTCACTCACCCCAGTGACTCATGGCCCTCTCAACCTACTTTGAAGGACAGTCCAAGCATGCAGGAAGCTCGTCCTGGAGTCTCAAATCTGCTCAACATTCGAAACGTCGAATATCACTGGGACCTCATTTACAAATACTCATCTCTAAACAAACTCTTTCGTATCACTTCAGTTTGTTTTAGAATTCTCTCAAGATTAAGGAGGTCAACGATTTCCCTACCAATCATCTCACAGTCGCCTGAGGATCTGGAGCGGGCCAGGATCTTCTGGATTAAAGCGACGCAGTCTCTTTACTTCGCTCACGAAATAAGGATGCTCAGCTCTGGCGCAACGCTGCCATCGTCTCACATCTTCAATCGTCTCACGGCCTTTATCGATCAAGAAGGAGTGATCCGAGTCGGGGGCCGACTCAACAACGCTCACATTGCATATGGAAGTAAGCATCCTGCAATTTTGCCTCGCCACTCACGTCTGTCCGATCTGATTATAGATCAAGCTCACCGACAAACTCTCCATGGAGGGACTCAGCTCACACTCGCTCAAATCAGACAGACCTATTGGATCATCGGTGGTCGGGCTCCAGTGAAATCTCACATTCTACGGTGTGTTGTGTGTGCTCGGCAAAGGGGGATCCGTGCCCATCAACTGATGGGTCAACTACCTCTTTCACGAGTCACACCTACACGCCCGTTCACCTACACTGGACTGGACTATGCTGGTCCCATCACTTTACGGACATGGAAGGGGCGAGGCGCCAAGACTCAAAAGGGATGGATCTGTGTGTTCGTCTGTCTCACCACATCAGCGGTTCATCTCGAGCTAGTCACCGACTACTCCACGGAAGGTTTCATAGCAACATACAGACGGTTCATCTCACGGAGAGGAATCCCTCACTCACTCTACTCAGATTGTGGCACCAACTTCATCGGAGCCGATGCCACGCTCAAGAGGATGTTCACTCAGGGCTCTCAAGATCAACAAACTCTTGCTCAGCTGTTTGTCAACGATAACACTCGCTGGTGTTTCAACCCTCCAGCCGCACCACACATGGGAGGCAAATGGGAGGCTGTGGTGAAATCCACCAAACACCATCTTCGGCGAACAGTGAGTGAAACAGCACTCACCTACGAAGAGTTCAGTACACTTCTCACGCAGATTGAGGCCCTGCTAAATTCACGACCTCTCGAGCCCCTCAGCGACGATCCTGATGACGTCGCAACACTCACTCCTGCTCACTTCCTCATTGGCCACCCGCTCTCAGCTCTACCTGAACCTTCTGTGGAGCTCACATCCATCTCACCATCAGCGCGGTGGCAACTCATCCAACAGAAGACTCAACAATTCTGGACTCAATGGTCAGCTCATTATCTGCAACGTCAGCTCTCAATCTCGAAGTGGCATCATCCATCCAACGCCATCAAGGTCGGCTCTCTGGTGCTCATCACCGATGAGCGATTTCCCCCTAGCAAGTGGCCACTTGCTCGGGTTCTCACCCTTCACCCAGGGAAGGACGGACTGACCAGGGTGGTGACACTCAAGACCGCCACTACCATCTTAACCAGGCCAATCGCAAAATTGGCTATATTGAATGTTACAGATTCATCATCAACATCTTCTTCCAGCTGTTGAGGGCCGGGAGAATGTTTGAGATTCGGTAGTTCCGATCTCCGCCACACCCAACTCACCGCAGCACCTCCTGGACCGCGGATCGACAAGCCCGATCCACAATCGACGCACCAATCAGCTGTCAGCGACAGAACGCTCAGCCAATCGCATTTCCCCACGTCGCGCGATCCTCCAGACTTTGGAGAAGACGACTAACGGAAATCGATTGGCCATATTGATTCTTGCTTGCTCACGTAGAGTACCGGAAAAGACGCGTCGGTTTTCACTGAACGTTTTTGGCTCGTTGTAATTCGTGAACTCTCATCGTTCTGCTCATAACGCTCAACCCTTTGTGTTCTCATCGCTCATTTTAACCTCTAGTAACTATACTCGGCGTGCATCGATTGTGGATCGTGGGGTTTCACGCGACCACGTGTGCGTCGGTGACGATTCGTCTCAACGAGACATAAACTGTACATTTTACGCACAACGTGCTTCTGCTCATTCTCGCATAATTCTTACTGCCTTGACTCACTCCGCGAGTGTACAATAAATCTCCATTATTGACTGCTCATATATACTGTGCATTTGTTCACATAACCTCACCGGCATCTCACGCTCAACGCGATCCCTTTCGCGAACAATTATGTATATCATTTATATCGATACCAGAGTGATAAGTTTTTACTTTCTGTCTCCTGTTGAATCATACTTTGTATCTTATTATTTATTTACATCTATATGTATTTTCATTGCTACCAAATAGTCTGTGAATACTGAATACGTCCATATACGTACTTAAATAAATACCATGTTCAGAACTTGGGAAGAAGACTGTTTTTATATCGACAATATTTTAAAATCTGAATAAAATACATATACTTCATAGTTAGTACTTTATGTAAAGGGAATATATAGGGTATTATCTTTTTCCGGATAGTTTCAGATTTAAAATAGAAAACGTACGAACTATAAGCATACAAAAAGGAATATTTCCTAGATGTTTCATAATAACAACAATATACAGGAGGCGAATATTTTATTATTTCAAATTAACGTGTAAGAAACATAATTTTTCTATGTTCTCAGGTAATAATTTTAATCTATTACTGGTAACGATATCGTCCGATCGCGTCCGAGTTTTGCCGAGCCGACCTGAAATCAAATTGGCCGCTCATGGCGGCTATGCTTGTAGCCTGAATCGAGTCTCGGGGTCCCGAAACTGTCGGGATCTCGAGCAATACGAAAGTTTCGGGATCCCGCCCGATCCCGCCCGAAAGTTGCCGGCCCGACCCGAGCCCGAAAAATCGGGTACCCGCACACCCCAAGTTACAAAACTCACCGGCCAATAAATCTGAATACGATCCTAGAAGTTCGAATAACCGACGAGAACCTTTGTGTCCCGAGCCGCGCGAGATCGCCGTGCTCGGCGATGTGTCATCGATTATAAAGAAACAGAATTTGTTTATTTTTCATCGTATCAATATGAAAGTGACACCATTGGATTCTTGGCATTCTCCCGGTTATATTGGCAGAAAATAATTTAAATCGGACTATTTTTAACAAAACGGGCTTTCACTTCTACAAACAAATTTTTCACGTAATTTCCTTAATTTTGGTCCGAATTATATCATTTTTGGGGCCAATTTGATCGAGAAAACATGAGGAATCGACTGACGTCACTTTCGCAAAAATCTGATTAGAAATGCAGAACTGCAGATTTGTCACTGCTTAGCGCGCAACATTGTATGGCCCCGCTGGTTTCGAGCGCCGAAGCCCACGAAACTCAGCGAGTCGCATGATTGCCAGCGAGAAGGACAAGAGAGGACTTTCCATGGCGAAGGAAAATCAGCCTTCTACAGAACTCAAATCGAGAAAGACTTTGCTAATAAACTTTATATTCACGTCAAATAAATACTTTAATTGTAAAATTTAGACGACGAACTATTGTTGAATTTCGCCAGTTCTTACATATGCCCTACTGGGTTCGGAATTCCTGATCCCAGAGTTTCATGCATTTACCTATTGAAATGTTGCTTCAAGTCATCGGGCAATTGCATTATTTCTTCTCGTACATATGTATATCTGTTCGCGAGTAGGTGTCATGAATGACGCGACTTTTGTTTCCCAAATAAATTCACCCCTATCAGGGCCCTCGCTCGAACCGCTTGACAAGGAGACCGAACGATGTGAACCGAGTGCGAGTGAAATAGCGCACCAGCGGTACACCCTCGGTCGACGGCGACTTGAGTCATCCAGTACTGAATACGAAATGTTCAAAATTTCTCATTACACCTTGATGAGAGTGTTACCATTCCTGGATTGTTGGTGAGTCAAGACACGAAGCAATTCAGTCTATTTTTTCTTATGAATACATGATTAGAACACACTCTACGTTCAATAAAAATCGATCGAATTGCTCCATGTTTGATATCATTTTCATCGGGAAATCCTAAAAAATTAATCGGTAATACTTTCATCAATACTTATAAAAAACACGAACATTTTATTTTTCTGTACTGGGTATTTTATCTAGCTCGTCGGTTTTATTGTTCTCGGCTGTCAACGGGCGGTCTACTAGGACCCGAAGGTCCACGCTCGCAACGAGAAAGCAAAACAGTGGGGTGGGTAGGTCTTTCCCGATAAACTGAGCCCAAAGGCTTCTCAACAATTGAAACATTGGAAGACTGTACATATTCTTTCTGATGCTTTCGGCGATATGCGCAACCATTTGTATGCCCGGTTTCATGTCTAACAAGTCCGGCGATTTTGTTTGTGAGAGCCATATATAAAGACAGTCCTGTAACGTTCATCTTCAATTATAAAACTGCAAATATGTTATTTTACACATGTGCCTCGCTGAGTTTCGTCATCTTCGACGCTTGAAACCAGCGGGGCCATACAATGTTGCGCACTAAGCACTGATGAATCTGAAGTTTTGCAATTTCTAATCAGATCTTTGCGATCTTGGCGTCAATCGATTCCTTATAATTTCTCAATCAAATTGGCCCCAAAAATGATACAACTCAAACCATAATTAAGGAAATTACGTGAAAAATTTGTTTGCAGAATTGAAAGCCCGTTTCGTTCAAAATAGTCCGATTTAAATAATTTTGTCATAAAAAAAATGCGCAGGCTGGATGCGCGTGATTATTACGTGGCCCCCTCCATAGACATATATAGACGGATCAGAAGATGGGACTATCGGCGTGGGGAAGGAAGGCTTGGAGGGGTAAAGGCATAGGTTCAGATACAGGCACGTCGGTTAGCTTCGGATGCATTCGGCATGCATAACCACAGCGTTAACCGATTTACTCGTATCGCTCCCCTTACCGCGAACCTTGCCACCCCCCTCAGCTTACGCTCCGCCGTCTATATATGTCTATGGTCCCCTCCTCGAAGTGACAGAAAATATAACCTATGTATACGCTATATGACAATAAATGTTGAGCGGCTATTCCGTTGTATTACGCTACATTTGTGAACTTTTTATCATCCTTCCGAAACATTATTATTACGTCGCAACAGTATCTTTAGGAAATCGGGTCTAGCATATAGGTTATATTTTCTGTCACTTTGAGGACAGAAAATCCGGTCCTCCAAGTGACAGAAAATATAACCTATATGCTATACCCGATTTCCTAAAGATACTCTTGCGGCGTAATAATAATGTTTCGGAAGGATGATGAAAAGTTCACAAATGTAGCGTAATACAACGAAATAGCCGCTAAATATTTATTGTCTTATAGCATATACATAGGTTATATTTTCTGTCACTTCGAGGAGGGACCACATAATAATCACGCGTTGGATTCAACATCAAACACAATTTTATATATGTTTGTTCATAACTGCTTTCTGCATAGGATGTGTATTTCATGTTCTGTTTCAGTGTTTTGCTAATTAAAAAATGTCTATTCTAACAAACTTCATTTTCTGGGGACATGCTCTCGTGTATTTTTCCTTTTCACTTATAATTCCTTACTGCCAACGTAGAATATTCTAGCATAAGCACATTTCAAGTAAATGTACAATGAATTTTCTACGTTTCCAGTACCAGCAGACTTTCTGTTTAAATTTTTACAACTTCAACGCAACAGCTGACAATTTCTTTCCACATTCAAAATAAAATATGGAAATAGCAAACAGCTCCCTCTCGCGTGCACAGGCAGCCGCGTATCTATGGGTATTACCATTTCTGTGCAGAAAAAATCTGCTGTAATACCGACCGACCAAATCGGCCAGGTCACGTGCCGTGTCTACCCCCTTGAAGGGCGTCAAAATCCGTGAGGTTGCCCACTTTGTATACCATTACCTCGCATGGCTCCGGAGACGCAAATATCATGCTGGAGGTAGCGTGAGACTTTCGCACGAGTCTCCAGACTCTCCACTCCGCGAAGCGGGCCTCGCGCGGCATTCTTACAATGTCGATACGCAGCTTCACACTCAGAGATTCGCGTATTCATTCTCACGTAAAATAGGAAAGTTATGTTATAATTTATCCGCGAAATGTCTAGAAAAGGTACATTCGGGTGCAATATAGGCTTTCTTTAGTTGAAAGTGAAGACATGTGATGAAAATTAAACAGTTTCTAAACATCAGAATTGGAAAAATTGGAAATTTTAAAATCACAAATGTTGGAAATTTAAAAATACAAATATTTTGAAACTCGATAATCTTACAATTACAAATTTTGGAAATGTTTGAATTTCAAAGCTTTCGTACTTGGAAATTCCAGCATTTAGAAATCTGAAGATTCTCCTCATCCGCTAAATCTTGGCTAAAGGAAGCCTATATTGTACCCAAATGTACTAACTTGATAAACGTGTACTCTTCTCAGAGTTTGGCAAAATGTAATCTAATTACAAATCATAAATTACGAAATGTAATTGTGTGATTGATTACACATTATTTTCTGTTAAAGGGTCGGATGCAATAAGGGGACTAGCGCTCGAAAATGGGAAAAATTATTGTCTAAACGCTAAGAAAGATTGGCAAATTAAATGTTGTTAAACTGAATTTTAAAAAATATAGCGTTGTAGAGCTCGTCACGACACACATTTTTCTTTTAACAGTTTGTTTATCCAATCATTACTATTCGATCTGAAAATTATAAACAAAAAATTGTTCATCGTTCAAAATCATTATTTCTGTAAATATAAAATGCGATAACTTGAGTAAATATTAACGGATCGTTATGAAACTTAAAATATAACTTCGGAAAACTCTAGCGAAGCCGTGAAATGTGTGCACAAAATCCTTAAGTTAACAAATGTAACAATATTTAATTAAAAAGTAATATTGGACCTAACCCATGCTTTTCAACGTTCGCCGTTAAAAAGTATCGAGGCAATTTTGAGGAACGTATAACTTGCAGCGACAAAGTTTTTCCTACAAGGAAGATTTTCACCAATTTTCACACTGATTAATAAATAATTGTAGAAGATATGACGATATATATAAATCCCACGCGGCACCAACAGTAAAAGCGAGTGCTAAGAGTGCTAAGTAGCGCATTTTACGCGGCCGCTGACTGTTGGTGGCACGCAAGATATATATATCGTCATATCTCCTACAATTATTTATTAATCCGTGTGAAAATTGGTGAAAATCTTCCTTTGGAAAAACTTTGTCGCTGCAAGTTATACGTACCTCAAAATTACCTCAACACTTCTTAATGGCGAACGTTGAAAAACATGGGTCATGTCCAGTATTACTTTTTAATTAAATATTATTACATTTGTTAACATAAGGATTTTGTGCATACATTTTTCGACTTCGCTAGAGTTTTCTGAAGTTATGTTTTAAGTTTCATAACAATCCGTTAATATTTACTCAAGTTATCGCAATCTAGAGACGCGGTAGCGTCTCGACGCCAAGTACATGAAAGAAAAGACACCCTGTACTACGTACATATAAAAGACACCCTGTATACATAAAAGACACCCTGTATATGAATGTCGTCTGCCCCTGCCATGTATCTCCATTTTCCGAAATCCGAAATTCCGAGCCCTGCATATATTCGTATCGACTGTCGCTACCGCTATCCTTTACTCGTCGCGAAAATATTCTGAAACTTATTTCATTATATCTCATCACCCCTGCAATATTTTTTAAATTTAAAGGCATTTTCCTTGTGTAAACCGCATATAAGCTTTCGAATAAGACCAATTCCGAAGAAATCGGTCCACGCATGCTAGAGATATCGTAATATCGTCTCATGGATCAGTCGAAAATGGTAAGAGAATACATGCCCACTGTCGCTGCCGTGTATCCATCTACCGAGACCCTGCATATATTATATGTAGACTGTCGCTACCGCTATATATATATTTATTGTCATTTAATCGAGTGTGAGCTATTCTTAAACTTATTTCATTAATTATCTCATCACGCCTGCAATATTTTCTAAATTTAAAGGTAGATTCACACTATCCGTTTGACGGCGGCAGGCTACCGTCCGTCGAAACATTCTTCAATGGGTTTTGTATGGTGGCATTCACATTGTGCCGTCCGACGACCGTCCACCAACCGACAGACGGTGACCATCATATTCATTCACACTATCCGTCTAGCTGGTGGCAAGCTGCCGTCCGTCGAAAATTCTTCATTGTGTTTCGAGGGTCATATTGACGACCCTCCGATGACCGACAAATGACGGTCAGCATTCTCGGCGAGAATACTTTGCCGGTGTAGGTGACCGTCAGGGCGAAAGGCGCTCTGCTGCTCTAACCATCGCGCGTCGATCGTCGAAAGTAATTATAAAGTACGGCGAAATTTTATTACACGTTTTGATACAGTATGTAAAAGACACTCTGTTTTTGGCTGCTTGTAACTCTATACCAGATCTTTTTTTATATACCTAATGTAAGATTCTATTCGACGAATGATCAGGTATATACATGACATAACATTTTCCGTTTACCATTTTTTAATTAATTAATTAAGGCATACAGGGTACTCTAAAGTTAGATGGCCAAAAACCATCTAACTCTTACTAACAAAATTAGACAACAACTTGTCACTCGTTTTAAGGAAGTATATTCTGATTATGTAGCAAATCATGTAAATTACATTGTATTTATGCAAAGTATTATATTATTTGATGTATATGTATACTTATATTCTACAGTATGTCCAGTTTTTTCATATGCGCATTATTACTTTTCTAATTATTGAAAAAATTTTCAATGAAACTGTATCTTTTTTCATTATTGCCACTTTATTATCAATTTTAAGATTTCGTAGATGAACATTATGAGTGAAAAACACTAGACGGACTAGAAATTTGCCACCAATATTCATAAAGATATCCGGTAATTTATTGTTCAAACATACGCTTCATACACATCGTTGAGAGCTTAATAAAAAATCGAATAATAGCGAATAATAAAAAAATCCATGTAAAAGAATTACATTTATATTGAAATCTCCGTAAATAATAGCTTAAACGCAAATCCTAATATCCCATTAAGTTTCCTCCAACAAATCAGACAACTTTCATCTGAAACATTTTTTTGCTTTTTCAATAATTAGAAACATAATAGCGTGTATGCGAACAAACCGGACATAGGTACTGTATATGTAATTTGTATATTTTATCTGGAAATGTTGGAATATTGCGCAATGTGTCGAATATAAAAAAGATCGTTTCTGCAAAGGTTGTTTAGTATAAAAGAGGTTGGGGGGGGGGGGCTTTTGCAGTGCAATATGTTTTTCTCTTCAGTTTCAACTTATTCTCTTTATTGATTCTGATAAAGGTCCTAAATAAACTGGTATCGCACGCACGCGAATGAAGGCGCAAATGTATGTACATATTCGCGTGTATTTTTTTTACTCTTTTTCAGTCATATCTATTGTTTTGACCTATTGTATAAAGGTGCGATTTCCTAAGCGCGATGGGCCGCGGCTGGCCGATTTTATGAGTTCTCGAGGTCGAAATTAACCGACGATGCACCATCAAAGACAGTGAAAAGCCTAGCCTTCTTTTACATTATGTACATCTTGCTGTGTTTATCGGACGGCGGTGGTTGGGTTCAGTAGCCGAAAGAAGGATTTCATACATACCTACTTCTTGAGATGTTCCAAGGGATTTACTACATATATCTCGTTTATCGAATGCAGGAAACGGTGTTTCCAATGTGCGCTTCATAATTTTATCAGAACAACAATTACTTTCATATTATATTCTCTTCTTGACAGAATGAAGTGAAAAATATAAAATAGTTGAAAGTAGAAACCTTGTACTGTATGAATTCCTGGCATCGGTATATGTACCTACATACATACCTGACTCTTGAGGGGTATTCTATCGTGCATTGGCATACGTTTATATTCATTTTACGATATCATTTGTCCAGACGAAATAAACAAGGTCATAAAGCCATTTAATGTCGCATAGGGCTGTAAATTACATACCGAGGCCTCTAACGAGTCAAGTAAAGGACAAAGGGTGGTCGTCTCGTCGAACCCTATTGCACCGTGCCAGGGATACAACTCAGTCTGTTCAGTTTTTATCTAAATATGCCAGATATGAGAACGGTGCCACCAATATAGCAATTAAAAAGTATTATCCACCATCGATATGACTCGCGTTCAGACACAGGAAGAAAAGGGGTACCTAGTAGTCCGCTGACTGCGCGTGGTCCCGTCTGCGTCGTCCTTCCATCAAATTAAAGACGGATCTCTTATCTCTCGAATATATATGTATACACGCTCGAATGTCAAAACAAAAGCACGCACGACGTATTGGAAACAATGGAAACTTCGCGTCTGCAAGGAATACAGGTCTGATTGGTCATAATATAATCTCCCCAATTGCTATATTGGTGGCATCTTTTTCATAACGGGCATATTTAGGTAAAAACTGAGCAGGCCGACTTGTGTACCACACCAGGTCCCCGAAAAATAATCAGGCTGAGCGGCCACAGCGTCCCACGAGGGTCGCGGTTTATGACCATACCTGGTCCTACCTAATAGTATCTACGTGCGGATCCGATGTCTACCCACCGATAGAACAATATACAGATTAACTCAGGCCGAAGAATGCCTAAAATTCTTAAAGACACCACCACGTTCTTGATTGCCCTTTAGAAATGCTGACGAACAGATGTTGTCGAAATGTTTTTGGGATAACAGGTATGAAATTATCGATCGGAAACAACAAATGAATTTTCGCTTCGCTGTGAGCCCGCTTTTGTTCCGGCACACAGTGGGCCTCAATCCCAAGAAATAGAACATAACAAAATTAACAAAGAAATTCATAATTCGGGCTGGACAGATCGATAGAGATTTTAATTATTAGACTGCGGATGTTTATGCAAATGCATATATTTATATGCAAACATTATTATGCATATTGCTTATGCTTTACTAAAAGGCATATGCATATATGTATCAACAAATATACTACAACGCTATTGGAACAGATATAAAACTGCACCTGTTACATCCTGTGATGTAGAACGTTCGTTTTCAGCACATAAGTTAACTGACAAACGGCAAAAATTACATGTTACAAACATGGGAAAAGTACTAATAATTTATTGTAACGCAAAGTTTAGCCCTTCCAGATAAATAAATTGTTAATTAAAATATAATTAATAAATAATCTCGCGTTTTAGTTCAGATAATGTTGCATACGGGAGATATGCGATATTGGCATATTTTTCATGCACATTGGCATATTTTACGTGCATATTTGCATATTCTTTTTGCATATTATACGTGCATAAATATCCGCAGTCTATTAATTATGAAGAATTAAAAAAAAAGTTGTCAAGTTTACTGAAAAATTACGACCTGTAGACTGATTTGAAAAAAAATTTCTTCATCTATCACTGTACGCCGCGGCCAGCCGCTGATGGGAAATCCCCACTCGAGAAGACCCTATGTGCACAGAATATAATTCTATCTGTAATTATAGTTCCGGTTTCTTTCACCTTGGCAGGGAAATACCAGGACATTTATGGACGGTTCCATATTCCAAGTTCGTATATACTTGATTTCTAGAGGGTGTTGTAAATGCCCTTATTGTAGTCGCCTAAAAACCACCCCGGTTGACCGGCCAGAGGGCCTCAACGGGGTCGCGGTATATGATTGTATTGTCTCGCGAATTGGGGGGGGGGGGGGGACGGCGGTACACACAGATCAGAATTAACGATGAGCAAAAACTGTTAAAATATTTAAAGGCTGCACAGACTTTATTACCTTTTCAGAATCTAGAAAGCAGATGTTTACGACGAACACTTCGAAAGCAAGCAATTATCGGTTGTAAACGACGAACGAATTTAGGCTTCACTCTTTTGTCTCGTAAAAGACGGAACATCATCAGGTAGTGCGAAATGTAAACCCTCGCTTTGACTGCCGAACCCCTATCGTCGATCCCAATTTTTTTTTACTGTTTGATGTGGCTGATCTGCGCCGCCAAGAATGCACGCGAATGCGAGTGCGCACATCAGAAACAGTGGAAAGATCTACACTACTTGTAAACATCTGTCCTAGTGTTACTTGGGACCGACGCAACGATTGCGTTCAGTAGCCGAAGCAAGGGTTTCACAATTCATACTACATACTTGAGATGTCCCCAGCAGGCCATTTATCAATTGTACCTATGTAGGGTAAGTCCGGAATAGTTGAACCACCGGAAGAGATCGGTCAATCTTGATATTTTTGGATCGAAGCAAGATAGGGCTCTGTGTGGCATTGAAACAAAAAATATGAATCAGCTTGTTGTTAATCTCGAACTGACAATTGTTGCAAACATGTGTCTAAATTATTAGTAGACCGCGGAAAATGCTTTATGCAAATTCACATATTGATATGCAAATATTATTTTGCAAATTGCACATGCTTTATTAAAAGGCGTATGCACACATGTTACATACTTCTATTATATATCTCACTGTATTTGGTTGCGATTAGGGGAGAGTGGGTAGGTTTGGGTCAGATTTCAATTAATCTCTAATATTGACCAAAATGAGAGAGAAACATGCTTTAAATGTGAATTGTTATAATTAGTAAGGTTTTTCCATCAAATCTTTAAAATTATAAAATTTCTTAGAGTAAGTACTTGACCCATACCTCCCTTGTGTGGGGAGATTTGGGTCAGGAAATAGTGATGAATAGGTCGTTTCATTTTTCTTGACTTTTATATTATTGTGTTTGAAACGGGTATACTCGGAAAGTACTTAACTAATTCTCCTGCGGTTTCACAGATGTGTAGAGACAACATTTGGGAAGGTTTTAAGCTATCTATCACCTCGATAATACTAAATGGGATTGAGTAATAAGCGAAATAGTGAAACGAGGCAGATAAATCTTACGTGGCGTCTACCGCGGTGCGCGTAGGGATCACAGTTGCCAACGATTATTTCGAGAATCTATAGTTTTCCAATTAATTTTAAAATATTAATGTTGCCGTTATTAATACATATGAGAAGCCCGGGCAACGCCGGGTACTTTAAGCTAGTATTATATAAGCTTATAACAGCGACATATTTCGGTTACCAATCTAGGTTAAACGTACCACGAAAATGCACTTCTACTTGTAGAAAATTAATACGCGTTTTAACAAATTGCTCAGTTTGTTTACGAATTCCGATACTACTGCTACAATGAATGATACATATGCGAATAAGGTAGCTATGCCTAACAAGGATTGGAATACACTAACTGACCCCCCCCATAGATGAATTACGAAGCCGTTACGCAACACTAGTGATAAATCGCAATACAGTACTGTCTCTGTATGTACTCGGTTTGGTGTACACGATACGGGTTATCCGCTATCCCCACCACTTCTGGCTCACTCTTGTCTGGCGAAGGTGAGAGCGAGATGGAACGAGAGCGAGCGAGAGCCACTGAAAGAGAGCGAGGACGGTACGAGACAGACGACGCGTTAATGTTTTGTCTCGGTCCGTCTTTCGGGCACCGTGACACTCCGTCCTTTGCGTGCGCGACGGGCGTGCGCGATGGTCGCAAGCAGTTACGGTGATCACGGGAACCGCTTCGCAAAATCATGACGCAGGCCCGGCTCAGTCTTTTTTGCGTCCTAGGCGATCTTGTCAAATTACACCCTTTATTATAATACATTTATTAGAGTTTATTGATGACCTTACTCTGAATTTTTATTCGTAGTTTAAAACAGATGCAGTACCATTTGTAATATTTCATTTTAAAGTTTATTTTCAAGATTTCACTTTGCGAAGCGGTTCCCGTGGGCAGCGTAACTGCTCGCGACCATCGCGCACGCCCGTCGCGCACGCAAGCGTTCCATCTCGCTCCCCCCTTCGGCCAGAAAGAAGCGAGAAACGAACACTCGGAATTAGGGTCGCTGTTCACGATACGGGTTACTCGCCGGTCCCGACCAGTGAGTACATACGGAGACAATACTGTATACCTATAGAACATTTCATAATCACTCGTTCATTATAATCATTCAATATACATAAACAATCTCGATAAAATTAAACAGGCTCGATCATTTTTTTCTCTTAACACATGAAAATTGTAAAATTATAAATTTTCACTCTTTATTTTATTTCTGCAAATTAGTTGAAACTTTTAATGGAAATAATGCCATTGCAATTGCAACTATTCGGAATATTTTCCAACAGACATTAGTTTGGGATGTGTCGGTCTATCCTTAAATAAAAAATATATAAACAAAAATTTTATGTTAAACGATTTCTTTAAAAATGCACTAAAAAGTAAAAAATTATTATTTTCTTATACTACAATTTCGATGGTATTTTTTTACTTTAAATAAAATCATGGAGCTGGATATGTCACAACAAATTCATTTCGACGCTTGATTCTGCATTAAATTAATTCATATTCTATTATGACATATCCTGATCCACGATTTTATTTAAACTAAAAAAATTCCATCGAAATTGTGGTACCTATAAAAAAATAATTATTTCTTACTTTTTAGTGCATTTTTAGAGAAATCGTTTGACATAAATTTTTTTTATATATTTTTTATTTTCTAGTTTTTAGTGTTTGTGGATTTACATTTGACAGCTCAGACTTCTTTACTCAGACTCTTTTACAAATATCTTTTATTGCTTTATAGAGTTTAACAGTTTGCTTAAACGCTATAGTGCTAATGTCAGTAAAAAATAATTATTTCCTTGTACTACAATTTCGATGGTAATATACTCAGAAAGCCTGCAAAGTTTTATTTTTAATATTCGTACATATGTAGCGAATCATTTCTCGATGAATCGTGAATTTTCGGCAATCGCGATGCGACTAGTGCCACAAACGCAGCGGCTTTTTTGTCGTTTTCGTAAAGAACGCGAGTGGCTGATTTCAAGTCGTTTGGATTTGTGGTTATCGGTTATATTTATTGATGACTGGGTAATTTTTTCACCCGCTCGGGGCTAATTTTTTTTTTAAATATTGTATTGTCATCCAAACTACGCAAGCCTGCAAAGTTTCAGGACAATTGGATAATTGGAAGTGGGTTAAATTGGAGTTGCCAGATTTGAACCATATGTACATACAAACAAACAGAGGGTCGAAGCTGAAAGTAATCGTTTAAAAATTCGATAAAAATAAACATGGCATAAGGTAAATGTCCCAATGTGCGATACATGGGGTATCGTGTGAACTTTATCATTAACAAATAACAACATATTGTAGGATTGAATAATTTTGTGAAATATTGAAAATTCATAGACCATGCAATGGCCCAATACCTGGACAGCTTAAGGGGGTAGACACGTCACGTGACCTGACCGATTCGGCAGGTCGGTATTACAGCAGGTTTTATCTGCACAGAAATGGCAATAGATCGCCGATTGCCCGGTAAACGCGAGAGGGAGCTGTTTGCTACTTCCGTATTTTATTCTGAATAAGGAAAGAAATTCTCAGCTGTTGCGTTGTACTTATAAAAATTTAAACGGAAGTCGGCTACTACTGCAAACGTAGAAAATTCATTCTACATTTTAATTACTTGAAATGTGCTTATACTACAATATTCTACGTTAGCAGTAAGGAATTATAAGTGAAAAGGGAAAATAGATGAGGGGATGTCCCCAGAAAATGAAGTTTGTTAGGTTAAACATATTTTTACTAGCAAAGCACCGAAACAGAACACGAAATACACTTATTACACGTCCTATGCAGAAAGCAGTTATGAACAAACATTATATATAAAATTGTAAGGAATCGATTGACGTCACTTTTGCAAAGATCAGATTAGAAATTGCAGAACTTCAGATTCGTCATTGCTTAACGTGCAACATTGTATAGTCCCGCTGGTTTCGAGCGTCGAAGCCCACGAAATTCAGCGAGACACATGATTGTTGGCGAGCATCGCGTTTGACGACTCTAGCTAGAGAATCATCCCGTATAAATTCTAAGAAACGATAGTGTGAAGCGGCGTGCGTTTCAACTGCACATTGACAATATCGTAGATTCTAAGGCCTACAATCTTAGCTCCGTAATACGATGTTCTTCACCAGAGCACTGCATTACTGATGAAAATGATGCCAAACATGGAGCAATTCGGCCTATTTTTAGTGAACGTAGTGTGTGTGTGTCCTAATCATGTATTCATAAGAAAAAATAGACCGAATTGCTTCGCAACTCGACTTATTTTCGTGGACATAAACTCATCAAACCATCGGTGGTAACACTCTTATCAAGGTGTAATGAGAAATATGAAAATATTTCTCTTCAGTACTGGATGACTCAAGTCGCCGTCGACCGAGGGCTCTAATAAATGTGCATTTATTTGGGAAACCAAAGCCGCGTCACTCGTGACACCCACTCACTAACAGATATATGTATGTACGAGAAGAAGCAATGCAATTTCCCGATGACTTGAAGCAACATTTCAATAGGTAAATGCATGAAACTCTGGGATCAGGAATTCCCAACCAAGTGATGCATATGTAAGAACTGGCGAAATTCAACAATAGTTTGTCGTCTAAATTTTACAATTAAAGTATTTATTTGATGCGAATATACATATGTAAAGTTTGTCAGCAAAGTTTTTCTCGAATTGAGTTCTATAGAAAGCTGACTTTCCTTCGCCATGCAAAGTCCATTGTCCTTCACGCTGGCAATCATGCAACTCGCTCAGTTTCGTGGGTTTCGACGCTCGAATCCAGCGGGGCCATACAATGTTACACACTAAGCAGTGACAAATCGTCAGTTCTGCATTTCTAATCAGATCTTTGCGGAAGTGACGTGAATCGATTCGTCACGTTTTCTCGATCAAATTGGCCCCAAAAATGATATTATTTGGACCATAATTAAGGAAATTACGTGAAAATTTGGTTGCAGAATTGGAAGCCCGTTTCGTTAAAAATAATCTGATTTAAATTATTTTCTGTCAATTTAATCGGGAGAATGCCAGGAATCCATTTGTGTCACTTTCATATTGATACGATGAAAAAAAACAAATTCTGTTTCTATATAATCGATGACACATCGCCGAGCAACGGCGATCTCGTGCGGCTCGGGCAACAACGGTTCTCGTCGGTTATTCGAGCATCTAAGATCGTTACGGGCTCGGTTTGGTGTACACGATACGGTCTTTTCGCTATCCCCACCACTTCTGTCTCACTCTTGTCCGCCGAAGGCGAGCGCGAGATGGAAAGAGAGCGAGCGGAGGCACTGAAAGTGAGCGAGGACAGTACGAGATAGACGGCGCGTTGATATTTTGTCTCGCTCCGTCTTTCGGACGCCTGACATTCCGTCCTTTGTGTGCGCGACGGGCGTGCGCGATGGTCGCAAGCGCTTACGGTGAACACGGGACCCGCTTCGCAAAATCTTGACGCAGGCCGGGCATAAGTCTTTTTTGCGCCCTAGGCGAACTTGTCAAATTGCGCCCTTTATTATATTACATTTATTTAAGATTATTTATGACTTTACTCTGTAAAATTGGGCAACTGCTAGGGCGTAAAGTTGACAAGAAGCGCAAAATGGCCTTTTCATTGTTGGCATTGTTGAAAATAAATTTTTAAATGGAATACTACAAATTATATTACAATGGTTTTAAACTACGAGTAAAAGTTTAGAGTAAGGTCATGAAGAAGCTCAATTAAATGTTTTATAATAAATGGCGGAATTTGACAAGCTCGGTTATGGCGCAAAAAAGATTCGTGCCGTGCCTGGCTATCTGACCGTGGCGCGCACGCGTCGAACAGTCACGATTCCATCTGAGCGCTCGCGCCCGTCGCACACGCAAAGCGTTCCATCCCGCTCCCCCCTTCGGTCAGAAAGAAGCGAGAAACTCAGCCTCGGAATTAGGGCTCCGTTCATGATACGGGCTCAACGCCGGTCTCGACTAGCGAGCGGCTAACGAGACTTTACATTCAGATATATTGGCCGGTGCGTTTCGTAACGCGTATTCTCCCACCATAGGTACCGCTTGCCTGCCTCGGTGCTCCTGTTTGCAACGTTTTCTGACTCGCTCTCGTTCCATCTCATTCTCGCCTTCGCAGAACAAGAGTGAGCCAGAAGTGATGGGGTTAGCGCCAAGCTTCTGGTGTGTATAGGCCAAACCGACCTGTCAACATAGAAATACACATCAGAATAGGTGTGCCTTAGCTCCGAAAAAATTCAGGAGCTTTATTGGTCTGAACATTGATTCTTTCTCGATAGCTTCATCTCGTATTGGTCATAACAGCCACACGCCTACGTTCAGACGGAGCCGAACAGCATTCCTGTTACCCCACCATACTCCTCGATGGCTGTTCGCGAAAACGAATTGACCGGCCAATATATCTGAATACGACCTTAGGATAAAGATATAATGAAAGATGAAAAATTATTCGAAGCCCAAGATGAAAGGCCTTCCAATAAACAAAGGAAACTAATAAATACCCGAAGCTAAATAGAATTTTAGATTTAGGGTACACACACCCTACCCCAAACCTCGTGTCGATTAGTCACTGGGGCCATTCGGAAGTATATTCTTTTATTTAAATAATGCCCATCTGTGCATAGGATCGTAAAGAATTACAAAAAAAATCAGGGAGTCAACTGTTAACTGATTTGGAGACTTTTCCTTGCTGTATGTTATATACAATAGTCGGAAGAATAATAATAAGAGCAATAATTGCAAATAATTGCTGTAACTTCCACATTCTGAAAATATGATATCAGTAAATCAATATTTCCAGTATTAGTAAAAAGTTCCAATCGCTTTTTTTATTTGAAATAATGTGGCCATATAATTATAACATAAATTCGACAGCGATTTCAAGTGATGTATGTGTTACAATAAAAGCGTTAATTTTTGTAAATGTACACAGTTCCCAACAGTTATATGCCTAAAATGCATATAACCTAACCTACAATCGTCCGAAAATTCATACATTGACTGCATCACGCTTTTACTGTGGCTTGTGCATCCAGCTAACGCTTCAGTTTTGCTATGATTCCACGTCGGCAGTCCTCCCGAGTAGGCGCCATCTCGTATCCACTAGCTCAACTAAATTTGTCACGTGACTTGCTCTGTATTATCGCCAATATGGCGGAACTTGTATTTGGGAACGTAGTCGCGAAATTACGTTGTTTGTCCTTATATGACCAGATTTTGGGCTGGGTGAGGTCTCATTCAAAAGAGGAAGGTTCAATGCAGCGCGCTCTGGTCATCGTTTGGGTCACAAAACTCTTTTAGTGACCTAAAAATACTTGGATTCTTGCGTGTGTATTTTGTCGACTTTTGCTCTATTTCAAACACTCATATTATTAGATATCAACACAATCTCGTCGAACCATGACCAGAGCGCGCTGCACTGAACCTTCATCTTTCGAATGAGACCTCGCCCAGCCCAAAATTTGCTCGTATAAGGACAAACAACGTAATTTCCCAAACCCATGTTTTGGGCAAGATTGTGTCGGTATACAGCGCGCTGCATTACCCGTGTCTACCCCCTTAACTATTATGGCGCTTTCGGACTGACGCACTGGGGCGCACTGAGTGCAAACTTTTTCGGTGCCGCGTATTCGGAGGATGTTCACTGCCCTAGTGCAATGCAATCATCGCATTCGTAGATTTTGCACTATTAGCATTGTACACGAAAATCAACCGTCTAGCGACATCTGGCACAATTATCAAACAATTAGACGTTCGGCGACGGCGCGCTTATTCATGTGGAGCAGCGATCACTGCCCCTTCCGCTGACTCGCGATCGATGGAAGGGGAGACTCTGTCTTCCAGGAAATCGCGCTCGATTTCCTGGATCCCTCTCTCTGTTCGCGACTCGGCTACGATATACACGTATTTTCTTTACCGCAACGCGCTTCGCTTGCTGGCGCTTTGAACCTTTCGCACTTACGCTTGCTTAATAACCGCTTTAACGCTCGCTGCTAGAATTCATCTCTTGCTGGAATTCTAAGTTCTTTCTAAGTTAAGTGGTGCACATTAGATATTACTGTAAATAGTTTATTTACGTGTGTTCGTGTATATACATAATCTCGTTATAACTGTCGTGTCTCGTTAAACTTTAAATTATACTTGTTTCGTGTCCCTTAACAGTGTCTTACATTTCTAAATTTATTACCGCCTTCTCTATATTATATTCGACAAACATTACAGACATTTTTTGGTCCTTCGAGCCGGAGATCAGTGCCTGTGAAACAGTGCGCGAGAGTTAGAACAATAGGTAGTACGGGCCAACCGTCGCGCGTGACCTCCACTTGCAAAACAGTTCGCGAACGTTCGGTAGTGCCGCTCAACCGTCGCGCGTGACCTCCACTTGCAAAACAGTTCGCGAACGTTCGGTAGTGCCGCTCAACCGTCGCGCGTGACCTCCACACCTGAAAACAATGAGTCATCTCATAAGCAGTCAGCACGACCTTAACGGCCGAATTTCTCGATGCTTCGAGAATTTGAAAAAGCTAGGAGCGAATAATATTACCAAAGGCAATGTGGCCTCTAGATTAGAGACGCTCAGAAGGAATTGGGCGAAATACGAGTCGCAGCATGATCAACTGTTGGCCTTGGCGGCATCTGACTTAGCCTTTGCAAGCAATGACTATTTCAAGGATAGGGACCTGTCGCCTGCATTCATGGAGGAAGTATTCAATACACAGGAAGCGCTACTAATGGACAAATTAGCGGATTTAACCAAGATGGAGCTCATTGCCACACGTACGTTGGAACGATTAGCGAGCGACGAAAGAACAGCCGAGTCTCATGCTGCGGCCGTCCGTCCGTCAGCCTCTCTACCCCGAATACCGTTGCCCACCTTCGCTGGTAAACACAAAGACTGGCCATCCTTTCAAGGTCTCTTCCGTTCGCTGGTTGTTCGAGACACGACACTCACGGATGCTGAACGACTACATTACCTCCGAGGCGCCTTAACTGGAGATGCTGAGCTACTCCTCCGCAATATGCCTGAAAGTGAGGAGAATTTTGAAGTTGCCTGGCAATTGCTGCAGGATCGCTATGATAACCAGAGATTGATGGTCAAGGCTCAAATGAACACAATCTTCGGCCTACCTACAATTACTCGCGAATCTGGACCCGAGCTGAAACGGCTGTTCTATACAGTGTGTGATTCCGTCAAGGCTCTAGAAGCCATGAAACGACCCTACGACGCCAGCGGCGACTGGCTCATCCATCTGATTGTGGAACGCATAGATCCTCAATCCCGACGCGACTGGGAAACTGCTATCGGCAAGACGAAATTGCCTCCTACCTTTGCGGAACTACAAGGCTTTCTGGAAGGGAGAGTGAACACCCTTGAAGCCTTGGAAGAGCAGTGTAAGAGACCGGAGAACCGAACATCGAAGCCAGGTGCAACACAGAAGTCGACAAAGGTTCATCAAGTCAGCCAATCTAAACGCGCATCGGAGCCATGCAGTCTCTGCAAAGCAAACCATTTTATTTTGTACTGTCGATCTTACAAATCGAAGACAATCGCAGAACGCCGGGCGGCGTTACAAGCTGCGAACCTGTGTTACAACTGCCTAGGCAAACACCAGGTTAAGGACTGCCATTCGGACCGGCGATGCCAGCAGTGTAATGGAAAGCATCACACGACGATTCACGAAAGCAGTGCGATCGCGAGTGACACACAAGAGGTCACGGTCAATACCTCCACCTGTCTATCGAACCCCTTACCGGTAGTGCTTCTTGCCACGGCGCGTGTTAGATTGCTGCAGCCGGACGGAGGGTCCACAATAGTACGTGCCCTCATCGACCAGGGAAGCGAGGTGTCGATTCTCACGGAAGCTCTGGCTCAGCAACTTCGACTGCGAAGGAGACCGTCGAATATTCGCCTGGTCGGTGTCGGAAGTAAGGCCTCGGAACGCATCCGCGGCCAGGTGCAATTGGAGTTCACTGCTCACTTCAATGCAACCAAACGACACGTGGTAGCCGCCCTGGTACTACCACGGATTACCTCATACCAGCCACGCATCGACCGCTGTACACGAGTGTGGTCTCACCTGCAGGACCTCACCTTAGCGGATCCCAACTTCGACTCCGACGGGCCGATCGACCTACTACTAGGAGCCGACGCATTTGCCCTCATCTTGCTCGACGGCATTGCCAAGGGTCGCCACGGAGAACCAATGGCCCAGAGGACAGCGCTAGGCTGGATCGTGTCCGGACCTGCTACGCCGGACACTAGCAACGAGATGGTTGGTGGACGCAGCCGCTCCGTCCTCCAATGCTCCTCCGACGAGGAATTACTGCCACTGGTTCGTCGCTTCTGGGAACAGGAAGAATTCCCTGTATCAGATGCCTATACCCCAGAGGAACAAATCTGTGAGGACCACTACCGGACGACTCACCAGCGATTACCGTCCGGACGCTACTTGGTTCGCCTGCCACTCCGGGACACCTTGGACCTTGGAGAGTCACGTCACGGGGCCCGACGCATGCTACTGCGGATGGAAAATAAATTCGCAAAGGAACCTGTCTTCGCTCAAACCTACCAGGAATTTATGAGTGAGTACCTGCAACTTAATCATATGTCTAGAGCGCGGGTCCAGCTGCCAGGACCGTCGTATTACCTGCCTCATCACGGCGTCCTGAAGGAAAGCAGCACGACCACCAAATTACGAGTGGTTTTCAATGGCTCCTATGCCACCACGACGGGACATTCGTTGAACGACGCGCTGCTGGTGGGTCCGAATTTGCTGCCTAGCCTACAACAGCTGCTACTGCGCTGGCGTGTTCACCGAATCTGCCTTACTGCCGACATCGAAAAGATGTATCGACAGATACTTCTCCACCCGGACGATCGCCGCTATCAGCGGGTTCTCTGGAGAGCTAATAAAGACAGTGAAATAAGTGATTACGAACTGAATACTGTCACTTATGGATTGAACTGTGCCCCGTACCTCGCCATTCGCACCCTACGACAGCTGGCGTCAGACGAACAGCAGCGGTTTCCACGAGCGGCGGCCATCTTGCAGCGCGACGTCTACATGGACGACGTCGTGACGGGTGCTGACTCCATTGAAGAAGCTACCGACCTACAAAGCGAGCTACGCCAACTCTGCAAGGCCGGCGGTTTCAATTTGAGGAAGTGGGCATCCAACCAACCAGCCCTGATGGAGAAGCTGCCCGCCGGTGACGCCATTCCTGTCTGCAAGTGGCAGGCCGGCGAAACTTATACAGCGCTGGGGGTCCACTGGAGTCTGGTCGACGATTGCTTCCGGGTGCAAGTGCAACCTCACGCAGCGGACAGCGGCATAACACGGCGCCGGGTTCTATCAGCCATCGCTAAAATCTTTGATCCACTAGGATTAGTGGCTCCAGTAACGGTAAACGCCAAAATATTTATGCAGTCTCTCTGGTTACTCAATTTAGATTGGGACACACCTTTGCCGCCGACGGAAGCCGGCTACTGGATGCAGTTCCTCGACGAGCTGCCTGAACTGAACCGAATCGCTGTCCCACGCTGGCTCGGCGTACAACAAACGCCTCAATTTCGGGAGCTCCATGGCTTCGCTGACGCTTCTGAACGGGCATATGCTGCCGTAGTTTATCTTCGGGTCGGGGATAACGATGGCCTCACTCGGACACATCTGATCATGGCCAAAACCAAGGTAGCACCTTTGAAACGAATCTCATTACCCAGATTGGAATTGTGCGCCGCTGCCCTGCTGACCAAACTGATGGCGCTCACCTGCGCGAGCCTGGACTTGAGTGGCACCGCCGTACACTTGTGGAGCGATTCCACTATTACTCTCGCCTGGATCCAAGGACATCCCTCACGCTGGAAGACCTACGTGGCCAATCGGGTATCGGAGATACAACGTACGCTGCCTGAAGCCCAGTGGCATCACGTCTCCAGTCAGGACAATCCGGCTGACTGCGCCTCCAGAGGCCTGCCGCCCAGTCAGCTGCCCGACTTTGCCCTGTGGTGGACGGGCCCGGTCTGGCTGACTACACCGGGCGGCTGGGACAACAAGAATCAGCCTACGTTGCCGCTGACAGACCTAGAAGCCCGAACAACTTGTACCTTGACGTCGGGTGAAAATGCAACGGGCAATCCACTTTTATATCATTACTCAAATATAACCTCTCTTCTTAGAACCACCGCCTGGTGCTTGCGGTGGCTACCACGAAGGGACTCTCTCACATTAGGATGTCGTCTGGTGCCAACCGAGGTCGAAGCAGCACGAGTCCGCTGGCTCCGACTTGTGCAGCACCAGGAATTCGCCACGGACATCCAACAGCTGGAAGGGGGACGCCCATTGCCGAACCGAAGCAGACTGCGACGGCTCAACCCTTACTTGGATGAACAAGGCCTCCTTCGTGTCGGGGGACGCCTCCGCCATGCTGCACTATCGCTGGACGCACAACACCAAATACTGTTACCACGAGACAGCCGCCTGACAGAGCTACTGGTGGATGAGGCCCACCAGCGAACACTACATGGAGGCACTCAACTTACCCTGGCCACCATGCGGCAAAAGTACTGGATTCCCCAGGGTCGACAGCGAATCAAGGCCATCCTCCATCGCTGCGTCACTTGTATACGCTGGCGGGCTACAACAGGACAACAGTTAATGGGGGACTTACCAGCTGCGCGGGTGACACCAGCCCGTCCCTTCCTGCATGTTGGAGTAGACTATGCAGGGCCCTTAACGTTATTGAGAACACGAGGCCGAGGCCAACGCACACATAAAGGCTATATCGCGGTATTCGTATGTCTAAGCACTCGCGCAGTTCACTTAGAACTCGTTTCCGATTACAGTACCGAAGCCTTCCTTGCCGCGCTGCGGCGGTTCACTTCACGGCGAGGACTTTGCGCAGTCATTCAGAGCGACCAGGGAACAACCTTCGTGGGAGCCGCCCGGGAACTCCGGGATATGCTGGCTCATCTCGACTCCGGGCGTGACGCCATCCACTCCGCTCTCCTGAAGGACGGTATTGAATGGCGATTCAACCCCCCTGCTGCCCCTCACTTCGGCGGCCTGTGGGAAGCCGCAGTTAAATCGACCAAGTATCATCTAAGGAGGGTGATAGGCGAACAACACCTCACCTTCGAAGAGATGACTACGCTGCTGCATCAAATCGAGGCCTGCCTAAACTCCCGACCACTGCAGGCGATGAGCGACGACCCGGGAGACCTCACCACGCTGACACCCGGCCACTTCTTGATCGGCGAAGCTCTGCTAAGCTTGCCCGATCCCCCCATCGATGACGTCCCCGCCTCCCGTCTGTCCCGATGGCATCTGTTGCAACATATGCGGTTGCAATTTTGGAAGCGGTGGTCCGCCGAGTATTTACAATCACTACAAGCACGCAACAAGTGGACTCACCAACGCCCGCAACCTCGAATCGGCGACTTGTGTATTGTCAAATCTGAATTGACATCCCCGGCCCGGTGGCCACTTGCTAGAGTCACGAAACTACACACGGGCCCCGACGGCTTAACTCGCGTCGTTACGATTAAGACTGCTCGGTCTGAATTAATACGACCAATTTGTAAATTAGTTTTAATACCGTTTACACAAACCACTTCTCCACTTCAATGTAATGATCCCACGGTTCACTAGATCACTTTCACCTGCGTTACTCGACGCCTTCACATGAGTCGGCGGCGCCACTGCCGCTGGATCGGATCACGCCATAATTGCTTGCCCAATCACCGCGCCCCGGCCATGTCGCGATAAATTCATCGGGCGATGAATGCCGGGCGGGAAATGTACACGAAAATCAACCGTCTAGCGACATCTGGCACAATTATCAAACAATTAGACGTTCGGCGACGGCGCGCTTATTCATGTGGAGCAGCGATCACTGCCCCTTCCGCTGACTCGCGATCGATGGAAGGGGAGACTCTGTCTCGAGCGCGATTTCCTGGATCCCTCTCTCTGTTCGCGACTCGGCTACGATATACACGTATTTTCTTTACCGCAACGCGCTTCGCTTGCTGGCGCTTTGAACCTTTCGCACTTACGCTTGCTTAATAACCGCTTTAACGCTCGCTGCTAGAATTCATCTCTTGCTGGAATTCTAAGTTCTTTCTAAGTTAAGTGGTGCACATTAGATATTACTGTAAATAGTTTATTTACGTGTGTTCGTGTATATACATAATCTCGTTATAACTGTCGTGTCTCGTTAAACTTTAAATTATACTTGTTTCGTGTCCCTTAACAGTGTCTTACATTTCTAAATTTATTACCGCCTTCTCTATATTATATTCGACAAACATTACAGACAAGCATGTTGTGTTAACCATCAGTCCACCATGAACTATGAGGGCGCGAAGTTTGAATTGAATGTAGCGTGAGTTTTAAATGTTTGAAATTAGTTACGGGTGCCGTTTCATGTTTATTTGCATGCAACTTTTGTAAAATGGACAAACAATTATTCCTGATGGAATTATTAGAAAGCAGTAGTAGTAGTGAAGATGATGAAATAGAACAGATCGTGTTGAAATATGTGAAGGAAGAAATTCTCAAAATAAAAAATTATATCGAAATAGTAAATCAATGTTCCCACAATGAGGTAAGTACTTTAAAAATTTCAGATACATTTATTTGATAAATTGCTTTTATAAAATTTATAATTCAAAGAATGTTTATGTGAATAAATCTAAATATTGTCTATATCTGTAATAATGTGCACTTAGTAATTATAAATTATATTGATATATAATAACTATAAGTATAACACATATAATAAATAGTTAATAATTAGATATATATTAGTTTCAGAGAAACTTTCGGTTGAAATATACCACATACCTCACAATTAAAGATTTGTATGAAAATTCAGAATGGTATACGTGCAGATGTAAAAATACAATTTCTAGTGACCAGGCAATATTGTCATTTTTATGGTACGAAAGTATTCAGCATTATAATACACCCTATATATTATACATATTATTATATATTTAAGGTATGCATGTAACAAAACTTGTATCCGAGAAGTGGCAAATAGATTCAATATGTCAATGTCAACATTCCATAGGAATGCTGACAATTCCTAAGTCACCTGAAGAAAAATTGTAAGTTTCTAGGAAGTTCGAAAGTGTAAGAAAAAAAAAATATGCATATCGTGTGTGTGTGCATAATTTCACTAATTTATAGATAAATGGTTTCCCTGGAATCATTGGATGCATTGATGGAACATACATTCCAATAAGGACGCCTGTAAATAAAATTAAGTCGACATACGTCAATCGACATGATACGACGTCGATAACGGTACAGGCAATATGCGATGCTGAAAAAAGGTTTTTGGATGTTTTCACGGGACCTCCGGGCAAAGTTCACGACGCCCGGATATTCCGTTTATCATTTATAAGCAATTTATTGCCACAAATATGTGCAGATGAGTGGCATATATTAGGTGATGCGGCATATCCTTTAAAAAAATACCTAATTACACCATATCGGAATTATGGGAATTTGACGGACGAACAAATAAATTTTAATTATAAGTTCTCTATGTGTAGAGTAAAAATAGAGAATACTTTTGCTTTATTAAAATCAAGATTTAGACAACTGTCGCGACTGGATTTTTATACGGTAAAACGTATGTGTAAGTTTATAGTAGCGTGTTGCACGTTACATAATTTATGTATTGAGTGTAATGATGACATAGAAAATTTTATGGAGGCAGATATACAAACCGATATAGATTTTGAAGATACAGATAATAATAGTAGAGCACAGGGCGAAGAAAAAAGAAACATGTTATGTGATTTATTACGCTGATTAAATTTTGTTCTAATAATTCTTTATTTATTATAAAATTAATAAATTTCATACATTTTTAACTGTTTTGTTTTTCTAGAAAAGACTTCAGCAGCTGGAGTTTCTCCTCGTGCCTTTTTTGTCTCGCATCCTCCTTTTGTGCATGTATTGTTAGTAATGTATTTACTAAGTTTGACTTCGGTTTACCTTTTGAAACTGATGTTTCTTTCATGTTTGAAACTATCTTGTTAGAAATTTGTAATATCTCCGGCTCCAAGCTGTCGTCTATGGCAGCAATTTTTCCTATTTCATTTTCAAAACTTATAGCCATTCTCTTAGCTCCCGACGTAGAATTATTTTTTTCCGAACTCTTTTTCCTTTTCATGACGGTCTTATACCTATTTTCGCATTGGTCTGCTGTTTTTGTTAAACCTGCCTTCTTTTTCAAATCGTCTGCAATATGCACCCACATTATTTTTTTAGTAGGGAATTTTTTTACGGGCCCAACGAATTTCAACTTTTCGGCATATTCGTCCAGCAAAAGCCTAGTATTTTCGACAGACCAATATTCTTCCGGGACTTGTGCTTCATTTGCCTCTGTATTATCATTAGGTAATTCGTATCCTGCTTCTATTACTTTTTCTTTGAATATCATCATTTTTAATAAAGCACCTGAAATATTAATTATTTAAAGCATTTTATCAGAAATGCTAAATGCAGTACAATAAAAAAAATACAATAATGTTCTTATTATGTTCAATTATGAAATAAAAAAGAGAGAGCAAGAGAGTATATGCACCTGTTTCATCTTCCACTTCACACAAAATTTCGTTAATATTTTGTACTACTTTGTTGTTCTCGTCGTACAAAAATCTTTTAAAAATTAAGCTTCCGGACATATTTATTGTTGCGAATACGAAACGATTTAAACTCAAACACGGGGAAATAAACTTTAATAATAATAAACAAATTACAATTTCGGAATTCACTGGATGTTCGAAAGTTCCAGCTCACTATAAATTACGAAGTGTTTTTATCCAATCATTAATATTCGCGCTAAAAACTGGTTTGTGGTTATATGCTGATTGCATATCGATTGAATTGATTTGATTTGTGGTTACAGGCTGATTTCAAGTCGTTTGAATTTATGGTTAAAGGTTATATTTATGATATAATTTAAATTTCGGCAACTTACCTTGTCTTTGAGACTGCATTTTGTTTCCAATTCAATGGTACAACGATACATATTTGTAAAAACACGTGGCATCTCAAATTTTAGGCCAGGTTATAACCTGACTGTAAGCTGTCAAAATTTGGAGTAGATTGCATAGTGAAGGTAACGTAATAGCGTTTGACGAACGAAACATGTGTTAGTTTCTGTTGGCTGAAGGTGTGCGTGTAACGCGTATGACGAACGAAACATGTGTTAGTTTCTGTAGGCTGAAGGTGTGCGTGTAACGCATATGACGAACGAAACATGTATTAGTTCGTTTTGGCTGAAGGTGTGCGTGTAACGCGTATATACGTATTATGTTTGACGAAATTTGGTTGGAGAAGAAGAATCAGAAGAAAAAATTACCGTTTCTGACTGATACATGAGACGATATTATGATATCTCTGTCATGCGTGGACAGATTTTATTGAAATTTGGTCTTATTCGAAAGCTTATATGCGGTTTACATAAGAAAAATGCCTTTAAATATAGAAAATATTGCATGCGTGATGAGATATTAATGAAATAAGTTTCAGGTTAGGTTGGATTAGCCGGGCGACGAGTAAATGATAGCGGTAGCGACAGGCATATACAAGGTGTCTTTTCTTTCATGTACTTGGCGTCGAGACGCCACCGCGTCTCTAGATTTAATGAAAGTACGCTTTATGGTTCCTTAACATCAGGATTACGATTATTTGAACGGAACTTTTTTTATCACTTTGATGTGCAATACATATAAGGACAAATAATTTAAACAAGGCGGTCACTGTGTATTTTTTTTATATTTTACAATTTTATATACATATATTTTGGGGCAAACTTGTCGAATTGCATCTTCCTCAGGGATTTCAATGACTTTGAAATATTTTTTTAAGGTCAACATTCTCAACAACTTTTCTCTATTCATGTAACCGTCACTCGGTTTTAGTTTTCGATATATTTGCAAAAACTACTTAATTCGTCACTGGGCCGTTCACAGTTTTTGCCAGTATCTCGAAAACTGAAGCCGAGCGCCGGTTACATGTATAGTGAAAAATTATTCAGAATGTTGACCTTGAAAAATATTTCAAAGTCATTGAAATCCCTGAGGAAGATGCAATTCGACAAGTTTACCCAATTTTTATAATCCTTATTGTAAAATATGTACATTAAAAATATAACGCTAGGGAAAATGTTTTATAAAATAGTTATGACATAAGACTAAAGTAAAACTAAATTAAACTAAACTAAAATTACAAAAAACTAAACTAAATACATAAAATTAAACCGATGGATCGGGCGAGAGGGACGGCGACCTATCCGAAATGGATTGTGACGAATTCGCGTTGACGAGGTGTTCAAACTCAATTTCCGATATTATGTTGTAAATCTTATCATTCGCAATATGTTGTTCCATTTTGGAAAATGTCATTATCGTATCTCCGATACTGTCTAAAAAATTGCGAATAGGGTGTCGTTTTTCCGGCGGGGTTTTGTTAATACTTTCATTTGTGCGTGATTTTTGCTGTTTCTCATGGGAATCAATCATAAATTTCATCAACTGCGCGGAGGGTGACTGGTAGTCCGTGGATTTTTTTTGTGGGAGGGGGATTTGGGGTGGCTGTCCTCGGTTTCTTCGACCTCGTCAGTCGTTTCTTCTGCTGTCGGCGAGGTTATTGGGGGTGTGGCGACAGTCGTCGGACTGTAGTCACCTGCGCTCGATGTGGATGGTTGGATGTTATATTTTACTCTACCCTTCTGGCGGAATGGTTTTTAAAAGTTCTTTAGGCCCGGTGCAGACAAGCGGTTTGCGGCAGTTTGCCGCCGCGAGACGCGCGTGAAATTTTTCTAGCAGTTCACATAAGCGGCTTTGCAACGCCACGATTCGCGTTCTGCGCTTTCTTCTTCTTCTATGTCTATGGGTTTGGGAGAGACAGTTTCTTGTGTTAAATAAACGCAAAACGCTTGTGTGAATTGATTGTATATAAAACAGTATACTGCTTCGCCGCATCGCGGCAGCGTTCATTTGCCGCGGCGGCAAACTGCCGCAAACTACTCGTCTGCACCGGGCTTAAAGACTGTTTAAAAGCCACTCCGCCAGAAGAATAGAGTAAAATATAATATCCAACCTAGTAAATTCCATACCAAGTAGCCTCGAAGCTATTATATACTCAAAAGGCAATCCCACAAATGATCAAAACATTAAATATTTAGTTTATTTCCATAGTTTATTAAGCCTTTATTCAACTGTACGAATACTTTTTGCGCGTCCATTTCTACACGTTTATCTGTTTCTCATAATATCTTTGTAAATGTTAAAGGGAATAAAGTTTTATTTATACAAAATATTTTATACAAACATCGAAGAATATTTATTAATCATTATTTTCCGTTAAAATTTATTACTGACATGGATATACAACGTTTTACTTTAAATTGGTCGCTGTATTTGAGCATTAAATATTCAAATTATTTTGAACTTAAATGAATTTAATTAAAATACATATAATAATATTAATGGCATCAAAAATCGTATAAAACTAATTCTCAAATAATCAGGTATAGAAATTTAAGTGAATGTCTCTCTAAAATATTCAATATTAAGTCCTGAAACGAATTGTGACTGCCCCCTCAACTAGATCCAAAGGGAGTCGAGTTAATTATATTAATAGAAATATACACATCTTTATGTACAGTATACAACAATGGAATTGGAGTGGTCAGAGGAGCAATGTCTCGAATTGATAGGGGCATATGAAAGGCAGCCCGTTTTATGGAAACCCTCACACCCAACTTATTTCTCGAAGAACAAAAAGAAAGACGCCTGGCAGTCAATTTCCAAAGAAATTGGCATCAACGAGGACAATATACGTCAGAAAATGACGAGTCTATTAGGGTCCTTTCGTCAACAGAAGGCTAAAGGAAAACGTTCCGTTGGCACTGGGAAAGGTACGTTGAAAAAAAAAGTTGGTTTTCTACAATGTATTGTAGTGCATTCTGTATTCACAATCTTTATTTAATTATTCAAATACAAATAATTGTTACATTTCAGCAAGGCAGGAGGTCTACAGATCGAAATGGTTTGCATTCAAACGAATGCACTTCTTAACCTTTAGAGGGCCGGGATTTTTTCATTGAAATTGTAAATTTTATTTACTTAAAATTTATGCATATATAGCACCAAAATGGCCGGCAAAGTATCCAAATTCTTAGGTGGCCACTATAGTGGCCAGCCCGGCCGCGAACGGTATGGCATATATTAGAATTTTTAAAATTTGAACTTTAATGTTTCTAAGGGTTTTTGATATCGCTAATCACGATTCTCAGGTCAGAGTATCAAAATTTTACGCAGAAACAGTGTTGCCAACCTAAACAAGCCTAAACGAATAACGGCAGTTATATTCTTTCCTTTGGCGTTACCCAGGGCTAACGACATGGACGTAGAAAGTTTTGTAGCTCTTTTCTTGTTTTTGAGGTTTGTTGTGTTATTTTTGGATGTGTTTTTTTTATTTACAAAATGAATAATGAACGTGTATCCTTTCCTTCATTTCGTTTACAAGTGCTTAGGGCTTTACTGAATCTTGATCCGAATGACTCCATTTCTCATCTGCCCAAACTCTCTCGGCTAATAGGTCGTCATTTTCCAAAATTACTGGATAAAAACCGACGATGCAATTTGTGTTCATTACGACAAACTAGACGTCGAACTCTTTATATATGCTCTACATGTGACACTGCATTGTGCATAACACCCTGTTTTGAGGATTTCCATACGAAACAATCAATACCGTAAATTCGAATTTCCGACATATAAATTTGTTTTTTCATTTGGAAGGACAAGAAGTATGAACAAACAGATAAAAATCGCAACAAAGAGATACACATTCATTATTCATTTTGTATAATGCACGCGTTGCATGAGTGCAGGTCGTATGATAAATAATAAAATCAGAAAATACAAAAAAAAATCCAAAAATAACACAAAAAACCAAAAAAAAACAAACAAGTGCTACAAAACTTTCTACGTCCACGTCGTTAGCCCTCGGTAACGCCAAAGGAAACAATAATGTGTGAATGTAACTGCTGTTATTCATTTAGGCTTGTTTAGGTTGGCAACACTGTTTCTGCGTAAAATTTCAATACTTTGACCACGGAATCGTGATTAGCGATATCAAAAACCCTTAGAAACAAGTTCAATTTTTTAAATTTCCAGTGGCCACTATAGTGGCCAGCCCGGCCCTCTAAAGGTTAATGGACAAAAATCAACCCAGGCGAACCGTAAATACACGCAATGTAAGTAAAATAGTTGTATTTAAATCATTTCCGTCACGCACAGTCATTCTGCCAAGGGACAGTATCCGCTGGTAACGAAATAATTAGTAAATTCTTGTCTAATGTTTTGTGATTTTTGAGACGGTCTTCGAGGTACATTATTAACAGGCAGAAACGACGAAGTGTTTACAGTAGTTTGTGTCCTCGAGCTACCTGCTAGTAATTCTCCATTCCTGTCATTGTCCAACATCCCTGATGGACAGTAGGATGCTCTCGAACTTTTCGACTTTCTCAGAAAATTGTGTAGATTCACAATTGTTAGTGCAATAATCTCAGCTTTTTCCGGCTGCAATAGCATAGGTTTCCTCAAAATTCGAAATACTGAAGAACATATCCCAAATACATTCTCTACCACTCTTCGTGCCCTACTTAGACGATAATTAAATATTCTTTCTCTGCTTCCTTTGCTGTGAGTTCCCGAGTATGGTTTCATTATATTTTTGGTGAGAGGAAATGCCTCGGCACCTAGTATGACGTACGGCATGTTAATACGCCTTCCAGGCAGTGGAGTTTCTTCGGGCAAGGCTAAATCTTTTCTTTCAATTTTTTTGTACAAATCGGTGTTTTTGAAAACACCACTATCCGAAATTCTACCTTGGCAACCAACATCGACAAATAAAAAATTATAGTTTGCATCTACAAGAGCAAACAATAGAATGCTAAAAAAGGATTTGCAGTTGTAATAGTCACTGGTACTGTTAACGGGGCTTTGTAGCATAATGTGTTTTCCATCCATTGCCCCCACGCAGTGCGGAAAATTCCATTTTCTTCCGAACTGGGAAGCTACGGTTTCCCACTCTTCCGTAGTTGAAGGCATCTAGAAAAACACATAACTATATAAAAAACGCGATATATGTATGTGTACAGGGTAAATGAATAACAACTACCATCTCAAAGAACTCGTTATTTAGTGGTTTCGGCAAATATTATCGATTACAACAGAGTACTTTGAAAACTGAAGGCCACCATGATATCCTAGACAATATAAAATTTTTAAAAAAATATGTCTGCTCGACCAAATACAATATATTTCAGAAAAGCAATACGTAAGGAGTTATTTCAGGAGACTGTTGTTATTAATTCACCTTGTATAGAGATCTGGAAGGATCACTATAAAACTGGTGTATTCTCCTCCCTCCTTCCTCCCCCCTTTCCCTCCATTTTCTGGAGACCTCCGCGTCTTGGAGCTTCTCTTAAATCCTCCTGTTTTGGCTTGCTCCATTGCCCCAGCGCCCTCCTCACTCTCCCTCTTCTTTCCCCACAAACTATCCAGACTTCCCGCGCTACTCCCCATGCTGTTCTCACTGTCCTTTCTAATCCTACCTTCGTCTGCCGTCTTTCCTACTTCTTTTCCACCTTTTTTTGTCTCCATCTCTTCCTTACTTCTCTAACCCCTTTCTCTTGCCTTATCTCTTTTTCAAACTTCCCGCCTTCCCACCAGCTTTTCTCTCCTGTTTCACTCTTCTCTCACCTGCGCCACTACCTGTCACACTCTACGTTCCTTCCTGCCTTTCTTCGCCTGTCTCTACCACCTAATCTCCAAAGCTTCCCTTAACCCTCTCGCACTTTTGTTACCCCCATCACCGTCCCTTGCCCTTTATCCTCCGTCCTTTCGTCAACTCCCCTCTACCTTTCCCTCCACTTTTCACTCACCCTCACCACCTCACTCGCCTTTCGCTCCAACCATAAACTTCACTCACTCTAACGCCCAGCTATCACACACGCGACCGGAAACAGAAGTCCTGTTGGATAATACTTTTTAACTGCTATACCTGGCACATTTAAATAAAAACTGAAGGGGCTGACTTGTATACCACATCTGGTTTTCAAAAATTAATCAAGCTGATTGGCCAGAGTGTTTCCACAGGGTCCCGGTTTATGACCGTATTGTCCCGTGAGTCAGCGGTTGACAACGCTACCTGCGCGTCCGAATTCAGTTATCTTTTACAGCTGGCAATTTAGTATTTTTGAAGCGAAATTTCTTCATTTCTTTACGATTAGGCAATAGCTTGTTCTCGAAGTGTTCGTTGGGAAACATTTGTCTACCAGATGTCGATAATGGGTGGTAAATATACATGGTGACTTCGGACGCGCAGGTAGCGTTGTCAACCGCTGACTCACTAAGTTCAAATTCGTTATTAGCAGTCAGCAAAAGGTAGTAATTATCTAAATTATCGGAATGACATAAAAGTCCATACATCGAAGCGTATGGGCTGACGCGTTAATGAATTTTCACTTCTTTCAACTCCCATATCTCACAAACTAATTGTTACCTCAACTTGAAAATTTGTTGTGATTGATGTCTCATCATAAGCTATCATATGGCACAAAATTCAGTTCCAAACTAAAAAAGGCTAAAAAAGGCCTCATTTTTGGGTCACTCTTTATTCGATACATCGGTATATTTCATTCGATGCATCAGAAGAGGCTGATCAAACCAATGACCCAGGCTGCTGGTTGATCATGTCGTGATTTTTCTCGACTTTGGGAAAAAATTGTTCATTTGATCCTCCTTGCCTATGGTCAATACAATGTTTGATATTGTAGCAAAAATAATATGGAAAGAATAATACAGAATCAAATCTATTTATTATCATTACTATAACAGTATTTTATTTAAATGTCCCAGTGTTCCTTTTGTAGGCGTAGTAAAAGTAATAGTTTGTTGAGTCGTTTACCGTTCAATCCATTTCTTTGCTGGAGGTTAAACGATTGAGCAAACTATTACTTTTAGTATGCCTACAGAAGGAACCCTGGGACATTTAAATAAAATACTGTTATTCTAATGATAATAAATGGGTATGATTCTGAATTGTTCTTTTCGGTTTTTTATTTTATTTCGCTAGTTATGGCCTGTTAATTAATTCAAAATGCAGAAGTATTCGATGTTAAAGAAAACATCGATGCGTAGTTGTGATGCATTACATCGAGAAAAAAGTTAGTGAGATTGTACAGATTAAGAACAATACAGGGCGTGTTGAAGAAAAAAAAGAAGAAATTGATAATTAACTGTAAAGTATTGAAGTACATCCTATAGTAAATTTTTAACGTATACATCTACTATATGATGTATATACACACACATGCACATTTATATATATATATGTATGTTAAAAATAAATAAATATATATAACACACCACATATATATATATGTATATGTTTATTTCATATGTTAATTTTCAACCTATACATCTACTATATAATGTATATACTATTGCGAGCACCCTATGGATGGAATCCATGGCCTGATGGTGCTCGCGACGGTAACAAGAGACAGCGAGAAGAAGGTGATCGCATCGATCACCTGTCAAGCTGTCATTAGGGAGTCTTGGAATATACGAGAGCGCGGCCGGACGTGTCGGCCTACGTCAGTAGGTAGGCTATGCCGATTCTGGACCATGGTGCTCGAGGGGGTGAGGCGGGGCGGGGGGTACCGCGCGCTCTTCGGCGAGGGCGAGGGGGTGGGGAGGGGAGGGGTACCGAGTTCGTAGGTGAGGGGGATGACGTCACAGGGGAGGGGGATTCCAAAATGGCGTCGACCGAGTTCGTTGATGAGGGGGGATGACGTCACAGGGAAAGGAGGATTTGAAAATTTTCAAAATGGCGCCGCGCGCGCAGCTCGAGTTCGTGGGCGAGGGGGCTGACGTCACAGGGGAGGGGGAGGATTTTCAAAATTTCAAAATGGCGTTGCGCGCATTTCGTATTGGCGCCACCTATTGAATGTTTAAGGTACTTTGGGTCCGCGTCGGTATTTGGGCCCGCCTTGGTAAATTTTCCAGGTTCACCTATTGGATGTTTAAGGTACTTTGGGTCCGCGTCGGTATTTGGGCCCGCCTTGGTAAATTTTCCAGGTTTTTCATATTGACGCCACCTATTGGATGTTTAAGGTACTTTGGGTCCGCGTCGGTATTTGGGCCCGCCTTGGTAAATTTTCCAGGTTTTTCCATACATTTCGTATTGGCGCCACCTATTGGATGTTTAAGGTACTTTGGGCCCACGTCGATATTTGGGCCCGCATTGGTAAATTTTCCAGGTTATTTTTTCATACATTTCGTATTGGCGTCACCTGTTGGATGTTTAAGGTGCTTCGGGCACGCGTCGTCGCCGCGCAATCTCCGTACGCGTGCGGGTATCGGTGCGCAGGCGCGATCGCGACCGATTCGTGGAAATTCAAATCGCGTCTTCGATGATGATCTCTGAGGAAGAGGGTGGACCATGATTTCTGAGAAAAGATAAGGAATCATAGGGCGCGACAGGATTGAACACGTTTTGACACCTACGTGCACGCGCTTCGTGCCGTATGTTTATATTTGAATCGTGGGACCGATACAGCGCACGTGCAATGATGTATACATAGAACGATAATTATTGTAAATCAATCATCGCGATAGTCCATGGGAATAAACATTGCACCGCGCCATGCCGTATGTTTATATCTGAGCACGATTGAACGCGTTTTGGCGTCTACGTGCACGCTCTTCGTACCCTGTATTTATATTTTAATCGTGGGACCGATGCAGCGCACGTGCAATGATGTATACATATAGTGATAATTATTGTAAATCAATCGTCGCGGCAGCCCATGGAATAAACACGACATTGCGTTCGATGATGATTTCTGAGAAAGAGGGTGGTACATAATTTCTCAGAAATCATAGAGCGAACCGCGCCATGCCGTGTGTTTATATCTAAGCATTGACTTTTCCCCAAGATCATGCCTCTAAGAAGTACCCTCGAGAAAACGCAATGGCCCTGAAGCAATAAATTAGACGTTGCGTTCACGCAGCGATAATTATTCGGGGTAGAGTTCCGAATATTTCCACGATCGAGAACAGGGCGACGTCTCAAGTACCCTTCTCGAAGGTCTGCAAGTCAAGCGTCGTGGGAGCGTGTACGGGTGAAAAGAATTCGTACGAAGACCCTAGGATGTCTGGTTTACAGTAGACCAGTGTCAGGACCCCCCACATATTGCCTATCCGGTAACGCTATTGACTTTTCCCAAGACCATGCCTCTAAGAAGTACCCTCGAGAAAACTCAATGTCCCCTGAAGCAAATAAATTAGGTGTTGCATTCACGCGAGCAACTAAGCGATAATTATTCGAGGTAGAGTTCCGAGTATTTTCACGATCGAGAATAGGATGATCGCCCTTATCGAGTAGATTGTAAGTCAATCGTCGCGATAGTTAAGAGCACGTCTCTAAGAATTAATATATGGATATGTACGAAAGGATATTAATATTGATGCGTTACAGGTATCGATGTGAAAGTCATACATTTATTATTAAAACATATATATACATATATGCACGTACTATAATGATACATGGTTTACATCACGCAGCATAGATTGTAATCCTAACGCCAACAATTCACAATCAATCAAAGAATGTTGCTCAAAGTGCTCGCTTTCGGAAATTAATTTCACATAATTCGTTGGTACGGGAGCGGCACGTAGCACTTCTACGAAGGTTGCATATTTACTACTTACAGAGTACATATTTTCAGTTAGCCAGGTATACATATGTTCAATACAATGTTCGTACGCGAATAGTTTACGCATCGTGGCTTCAGTCAGATATATGACAGTGCGATTATCGGTGATTTTAATAAGTTGATCATCATGCATACGCGTGAAGTCTAGTCGTAAATGATCAATTACGATGTGGGTTTGGGGCGATGTTGCGTTGCTTCGTAATCGTTGGAATATGTCCACCTCGTTTTGTAGCAGGAGCTTCCACGTCGACATTGAAAAGCTCAATTCGTTGCCTTTATTGTCGGCTATGGTGATCTCAACGTGGCACGAATCCATACCAATGCGTATTCCAATAGTTAGACGTTTATAAGCTGTTGCGGTTAACGGGTAATCACGCCCCAGAATCCGTATAATTGACGGTTTTGGTGTTTTCGACGTATTTTTCGTTGCGAATCCAGAACTGTAAGAAACATGTATACGAAATTAATGCATCGTTCGTTAACGTTTACAGTGAAAGAAGTAAGTGAATGAAGTAAGTGTAAAGTGTAAAGTGTACAGTAACGAGTACATACCTCATATTGGACTGTTGATGATATTGTTGTTTTTGACGTTTATTTGGAAGACCACCATCGTTGTCGGATGCGCAGGATGAATCGTTTAAGCTGCGTTTGTACATTTTGATATGCACTACGTATGATTCTCATCGGCGGAGAAAAAAATTATGTGAACGATACTTGTTAGCACTCGAGTGTACGTGGTATAATGAAGTCCGCAGGACCGACCACGTCATTTTATACTGATTCACGCACACGTACACGTCCATGTGTGAAAGTATATCATATCAGTGATGGTCAAGGTGTGTATGTATACCGCACAAGGGTTAGAGAATACGCGTCAAATTCAAATAGCGTGCATGACAAATTCAAGGAGCGTGCATATCACAGTGCATATAATATGCACAGTGCACAGTGCATATAAAAGTGCACTATATGCTGGAATAATTAGTTTCATATTATAAAATTATTGAGGAAGAAGAAGAAGAAGAAGAAGAAGAAGAAGGATGCGAAGAAATTGTGACGTGGGCATCCCCACCATGCTTCAAGACTACCCTACTTGAAAGCTACCCCTACCCTGCAACGCGCTAGACTAGGGAAACGAAATGTATATAAGGGTGGTGACCACCGCCGCACGGATCAGTGCAGTTATCGCAAGAATTTTTTACAAAAAAGAAAAAAACATGGACGCATTTGAAAATGGTCTATATTTAGCGGCGCAGGGAATGAATGCATTTAAAATGCAGCAATGCATTGTAAGTAAAGTTTTATGAAAAATTTAATTGGTGCGCGTATCCCATTCGACGATATTTTAATGAATTTGTGGATTTGTTATAGCAACGGCATGGTGAAATCGAACGTGCATGGCACGAGGAGCGTGATCGGATGGTGCGAAAAATCGTAAGTATATTTTTTTTGTGTAAATTGAATTGGTGTAAATTGAATTGGTGTATGTATTCAATTTGACGGTATTCTAACAAAAGTTATCCATTTATTTCAGTATGAGCTCGATAATCTGATGGGTGCGTGGCGCGTGGAGCGAAGGAGGGCTGTTCAGTATCTCGTAAGTGATGTTTCGAAAAAAATTATATTGATATGTGTACATCATTCAACAGTGTTTTAATTGAATCGTATGTTTGTTGCAGCATACACGTGAAATTGAAATGGCGGAATGGAGCGATGAATATCTGGGGATGCTTGGACATCTCGTAAGTGATGTTTCGGGAAAAATTATTCTGCTACGCGTACATCAATCGACGATGTTTTAATCGAGTCGCGCGTTTGTTTCAGCGTCGGGCTGACATCGAGGCCCATGCGCGCGATGGAGATCGTGACGTTATCATTCAGCAGCTGGTAAGTAATGTTTCGTACAAATGATACGTGTACACTATTCGATGATGTTTTAATCAAGTCATGTGTATGTTTCAGCGTCGCCAATACCCAACGCGAGAGGACGGGCGGATTTGCCGCGAGCTACAGTTACGAATTCAATCGGCGCGGCGTACGTGGCGTGAAGATACGCTAGATATAGAATTTCTGGCGTTCGAAGGCGAGGAGTTCTGGGACCTGCGGCGATTATTCGGAGAGTGAGTATGAGTGAATTTTAATTGTTGGGTGTTTCGCGTGCAATCACCAACGTTTTTTTTCTTTAATAATAATTTGGTGTTTTCTCTGTGTGTTGCAGGACGTAACATCAGACCGAAATTTGTTTTAAATATATATATATATAAGCTTGTTAGAAAAAGTAAAAAAATAAAATATTTGTTTTAATTTTAAAATTTAAAAAATAAATATCATTTTTATTCAAAACTGTGTGTTTATTATTTATGTACATTAATGCATGCATACTTAAATTGTAGAATCGGTATTTGCGTAAAAAATAACGTTCGTATGGGAGGGAAATTCCTACTCGTGGGTAGAGGAAGCAGTCGCCGCTGTCGTTGCTCTCATCGCCGTCGCCGTTATGTTAATCTCTATGGAAAACAGAAAAAAATTGTTATATATTCGTTTTTTTTTCTCAGCATATGATGCGTAAAATAGATGCAACGTGTATAGGACTTACTTTAGGTGACGCAAGTATATAATTCCATATTTTCTCGACGTTCTCCAGCGCGCAAACACCGCCGTTGTTATGAAATGCACATCGAATGGCATTCGTTGAAGACATAGACTTCAGATTAGGAACGTCAGGCATGATTCCGCAATAATCATCATCAACGTCGTAGCCACCGTCGTCTTCTACAGTTCGAGCGTTGTTGTTGTTGTTGTGAATCTTTCGCGCCGTCAGTTCATATAAATTACATACATCCTCGACGATTATGTCAGGTAGTAGTTGCAGCATCCACGTTTTCTTTTCCGCACCTTTCACGATGACGAAGTCAATGTTCGCGAGTACGCTGGTGAGGAGCCCCGAAAGTTTAGAGTATGGAACGTAGCCGTCAGACCAGCGAAGTCCGTGATGATGCTTCGCGAGCCAGGATGCTTGACGATGCTCCCACGAATTCAGGTGTTCCCAGAAGTATGGTGGTTCGAAGATCCAATGACTGATTGTTGGCGTCGTCGTTTTATCGTTGTTGCAGTTTGCACGAATCGCGATCTCTTTGGCGACGAACTCGCGTTCGATATTGAAACCTTGCAGATCGACAATGGCGAACATTATTATTCGTTTAGGTAGCACCGTCGATGATGGTGTCGGAACAGCAACTGAAGTCTTCGGCATCGACGTTTTAAAACAGTAGCAGTATCCGCAGTAGTAGTAGTAGTATTAGTAGTAGTAATAGTAATAGTTTATGCACGCACGCTATATTAGTTTGCGTACCACGTTGGTTAAAGGGCTGTATTCGACTATACGATCGTGTATGATCAAACAGACGGCAGAAGTATTAGCGGGGACATTTTCTTTGCATTCAAAATCTATTCGCACGTCCACCGTAGCGCTCTTCAACGACTCGTTTTGCCTAGAACAATCTATGACCGTGATAGGCGCGTATTGCAGGAATTCGATCGCGTTCAGCAACGGTTCTCCGTGACCGTAGTATGATTGGCCAAATTTCGCATACATTTCATACAGGAGCGCATATTTATACTTATCGAAATCTAAGTTCAAGTCATCGTACGGATACGTCTCGGAATTTAGGTAGAGTCGAACGTTTGTGAGATTATTTGGATCGAATTTCCACGCGGGTGTATTGGACTGATTCTCTCGATTGGTTTGCATGCCAAATAACACATATCGAGGTTTCTCGATTTGCGACGTAGTTTTCACGGTCCACGTATGTTTCGTTGTCGCTTGCAGTAACGGGTACACGTGCAGGCTCCACGAACGAAAACTCATCGCGATCGGTCGGCCGCTTTCCAGGATACGCAGCATCGATAATTTATTCACTTCCTCCAAAACGACGTGAGGCATACGCCACTGCACCTTGCGTATCTCTAGTTTCGGTATCGCAGTGGCGGAGGTGCAGTGCATCGCATTCGAATCTACTCGCGATCGTATAAGGATTAGCTCGTGCCGCGCGTTCATCACGATATGTTTGTAATCCTCGCAGAATCCTAATAACACGTTTAGAGGTACGCAGAAATTGAAAGCGCCCGAATGAAAAGTGTCGTTATCGTAATCGATGGCATAATTCCAACCGGCATTCGCAAGCACTTTGCTTCTCTCGGCTGACAACGAAACGAAATTTTTTAACGTGGTAGTTATTCCTGGATTTCGACAACGATCGATCTCGACACCGTTCAATTCGTATCGAATCTCATCGAACATGAACGCAACACAATTATTGTCGAGAACAGCGGTCGCGGACGTTGCCGGGCCTATCGCATCCTGCGCAGTCAACGTGCCACGACCTTCGATATAGAGAAAACTTTCGCTTGGAAG
Source organism: Andrena trimmerana (assembly GCA_951215215.1). NCBI lineage: Eukaryota > Metazoa > Arthropoda > Insecta > Hymenoptera > Andrenidae > Andrena > Andrena trimmerana. Next base: position 85,220,435 of record OX578059.1, on the reverse strand, counting down.
TGTGTACAGATCTTGCTGCTGTATGGGGATTCTTATCTCATCGTTATTGTCGAACGTCGTGTTGGCGTATGGATTATACGTGTGTAACTCAATCTTCGTGATACGATTGTCGAAGGTTGGCGTATTCGCCACGTCCAAAATAATCGACATCGCGGTTGCGTGTCTAATAGGCGACGCTGAAACCTAACGATCGTAGGATACGTGCGTTTCGACGAGTCAACGACTTTCTTATACTTCTTACCGGTGCTCCTCTTATCGCTCCTCCCGTCTTTATTCTTCTTCTACTTTCACCTATCGATAAAGGGTTGCGCAGATGACGTGCGACAGAGACGGTAGGAGTAGCAGCGACGATTGATGATTCGTGCGTGTGATCTAACACTAACATACTACACTCACGCTAGATATCACGCGGACGTCGTTGAACGTGCAATCGAATCGTTATTTCTTCTCCGCGGAAATCTATAGGACGATCGTGTTGATCGACGATGCACAACGTTAGATCGTGTATTGCTCGTGCGACGATTGGCAGGTAAATGACGTGTCGCGGAGTTTCCGATATCTTATATCCCGGCGGTACGCGAGGTGAAAATTCATGGATCGTGTGTACCAGTTTATCGTTGCTGTACGCGCCGGTAGTGACGTTGCACGTTACTCTGATCACGTTAACGTTTATAATATTCACGGGTACGTCGGACTCGTGCCAGATTCTTGGTAATAAGACACGATTTGGCGAAAATCCTAGCAACGAGCCCACATTGTTCGGTTTCGTAAAGTCTACAAAGAACGAACAGTACAGCTCGCTTTTCATGGTGTTGTTGTTAGCTCGTAGCATTAGAGGGTACTTGTCGTCATCGTCGTTCTCGTTGTTACCTCGTCTTCGAGGATATCGATCGAGTATTCGTTGCTTCAGGTACTCGGCGATAGCGTCTAATTCGTAGGAGCCGTGGGGGATCGTAATGCTTTCATTAGCGGCGTCGACGATGGAGTTGTTTTCGGTGTCATAGTTCACGACGAAATAGAATTTATCGTTGCTCGAGTCAATGTTCGGTATCGTGTGAAACGTCTCCAAGTCCGCGAGTCCTAATTCGTATTGACCATCACTCAAATCTATCGGTGGGAAATAGTTTACCGTGAGCACGCTGCTGCGACCCGTTAACGTGAGTGTGAACGACATATCATAGATTACACTCGCGAGACGGAGAGAGGGGAAGTGACGCGCGCGTACAAGTACTCGGCAATTTATCAATATTATAAGTCTTTATTATAGAAGATGTGGATCGTCATTACACATGGATGCATTGTAACGAAATCTTAGTATACGCCGGTATTAATATTAGTACATAGATCATAATTCCATAGATCATAATTCCATAGACTTTTGCTGTAAAAATTGCATGCACAAGCGACCGCAATTCATCTCGTCGAAACGTTGAAAACGATTGTGATTGTACGTGATCGTTGTATCGCGGCCGAAATAGTAGATCAATTCCGCGGGAGGTCGCAGATTCCCAAAACTATCAAAGTACTGTACTCGTAGTCCGCGTTTCGCGTACGCGACCCAGTGCGTACCGGCGCCTCGATTCTCGTCTAGATTCACGATGCCACATTCGTTGCTTCGTACGCGCGTGGGAAGCGTGTCACGCATGAACACCCCTCGAAAGAACGGTACGTTCGCACATTCACGTTCTAATTGCAGGTTCGTCATAGGTTGTTGCGTTATCGCCGCCACCGTCGCCACGCGCCTATTCGATCGACGTTTTTTTTTTTCTTTGATCGCAGTCGTCGTTGGTTTCGGCGTCTAGGATTCAAACCCGCGCCTCGCTTGTACGGTGTCAGATGCATCCCTCGCCCTTCCATCGCTCGATTATGACGCAACGTCTCTTCCAGCTGTTTTCGAGAGGCCTTCGAATCGTTGGTCACTTTGGTTATACCAGCCGCTCCACCGGCCAATGCTCCGATAGCCGATAAAGCAGGTAGCACAAACGGAAGAAATTGAAGAAAGCCACCGCGTTTCGCCACTCGTAGATTACGATGTCGTCGTCGCAGTTGCGGATGTTTCCTTCCAGACTTTCTCTGTTTACGTTTCTTCCTTCTTATACCCATACCGAGTTTAGTCTTAGCCTTCATCGTTGCCCACACTCCAGTCGCGGCTGCTTTTTCGCCAAAGGTCGCGTCGTTCGCGAATATTCGTTCTCGCGCTCGTTCGGCTAACGCACGATCCGCCTCGTGCCGCCCTTCTAAATCCTTTCGACGAGAGTAAGCGATATCGTGGTATCGGCACGCTGCGTCCAGGGGATTCACACCTTCGTCGCCACGAGCCAATCGCTTTGGCAAACGCGTTCCCGGCCCGCAGAACTGATAACCCGGAACGTGCAGTTCGAATGGTAAGCGGTTTATGATACCGTTCACGAGACCCGATCCGATACACTTCTTCTTCTGCTGCTTCCCTACTTCACGAGACGTCGCGATCCTTGATGCGACCATATACCTACGTTAGAATAACCACAATAGCTACTACAATAATAAACGCGTACGCACGCTTAGCCGATCACTGTGATAGTGACCTGCGCGACGCATGCCACGAACATAAATAGTCATCCTTCGTCACACGCGCGCGCGAGTACCTGAGAAATACCGCAAACATGCGATTCTCGAAACAGTCGGACGTTATTCGCGTAACCGCGAACAGAATGCTCGAAGATGATAGGGATGCTAGTCGATCAAACAGACACGGCCCGTTGTTACCGAACAGCGTGCGAGGCGTGATTTGCGGACCGTCAGGATGTGGAAAAACGAATGTGCTTCTAAGTATGCTAGAGAGTCCGAACGGTTTGTGTTTCGAGAACGTGTACGTGTACTCGAAATCGTTGCATCAGCCAAAGTATCGATATCTCGAGCAGGTATTGTCGCTTGTCGATGGAATCGAATACTTTCCCTACTCGGACAATGCTGAGATCGTCCCACCGAGAGACGCTCGGCCCGATTCGATCTTCGTTTTCGACGACGTGGCGTGCGACGAACAGAACGCGATACGTGAATACTTCTCCATGGGTCGTCACGCGAACGTGGATTGTTTTTATTTATGTCAGTCATACGCTAGAATACCTAAACATTTAATCAGGGACAACGCAAATTTTCTCATGCTATTCAAACAAGACGGCACGAACTTGCGTCACGTGTACAATGATCACGTGAACACAGACATGACGTTCGAGTCGTTCAACGACTTGTGCGCGAGATGCTGGCGTCGACGATACGATTTCGTTGTGATTGATAAGGATAGTTCCATGTACGAAGGTCGATATCGAAGAGGATTTAACGAGTTCGTCGTAGCTCGCTGACATCAGTAAACCGCGAGTCATTCATCGAGCAACACGAAATGTCCACCGAACCGACGACCACGATAACCTCGAGCAATGTCGACGCGAAGTATACGCGAAAACATCACCGACGTCATCGACAGAAAGAAACGAAACATAAAAAAGGAAAGAAATACCAAAAAGGGACGAAACGTCGAGGCGTGAACGCAAAGGTGGAAATCGCCAAAGTCAGTGACGTTATACGTAAAAAGTGCTTGGCCTTGAAAATTGGAAAAATGGCTACGGAAGCGGCTGTGGAGGCGAGCACGCGTCCTATCGTCGAACCGCTGAAACGATTGATCGAGAACTCGTCCGCGTTGAAAACGCACTCAACGCCTATATCGCGACCAGTGAAGAGAAAACACGAATACGATCAACAACAATCATCGAAGAGACTTCGACCCATTACTCCGTCGACAATCAAGGAACTTCCGAATAATCTCCCAGATTCTAGCGACGACGACGACGATGACGATGACGACAATGACATCGACAACGACACTGACAACGACAACGACAACGACAACGACAACGACAACGACAACGACAACGACAACGACAACGACAACGACAACGACAATGACAACGACAACGACAACAACAACGATGTTGATGATGAAGATGATGTTGTTGATGATGTCGACGACGAAGACGGCGAAAAAATTCAAGATCATGTGTCGTCAGCAAAGGTTCACGATTTGGATACGCTGCGCAGCCCCTTCGATGATATCGAAGTGTATGTACGGAACGCCAAGGGACCCTTGTCGCGAGAATATCTACGACTGTTATTCACCGATACGAAGAAACGAATAGACAACGTGTACGGTGTATACTTGGGGTCTGACAAAGACCTAATGATTGGTGATTCCGTGCTCACCATTGATACGGACGGTGACGATGTTCGCGTGAATGGAATGCGATACGCGGGAACTCGGGGTTTGTACGAACTGCTATTCATGCGAATACCTAACGTTCGCACGTACACGGACGCAGATATTCACTCATACCGACGCATCTTGTTATCGACGAATGCGCATAAGCGAAACCATTCACCGAGTAAGCGCACGCTGGGTAACAAGGGGTACAAGTATAAGAAAATCATATCCACGATAATCGGTGGGGTGCGAACATCGGGTATCGGACGCGTTAGGGGCAGGGGTAGCGGCGCGGACGGTGCGGACACGCGACAAGGTCGAGGATTGCCCATCGACGAATCCATGACGGTTACCGATAACGCGATCGATTACGTGTACTGGGACGATCCGAACGAATTAGTCGATAGACTGAGATTACTCATGGCATCGCGCGCGGCAGGTCACACGGGTCACGATAATGAAATCGCATCCATCGTGGAGGAACTTCGCGAGAATGGACATATCTTAAATTGAATGATCCGATGATCGTCGCGTCAGTAGTGTTCGCACGCGCGCATCGTTATGTCGGTGAATAAGTTTGGTACCGCGTTACGCAACAATAACAACAACAACAACAGCGACGAAGCGAGAATGATAATGACGAGATTATTGTCCTCGGTGGACGAACGCTTTACCCAAAAAATCGAAACGGCTATCGCGAGCGCGCGACTGGACGCCGAATATCAACGATCTCAACTCGAGACGCGAGTACAACGAACGATGACGGATATCGTTAACGCGCAATTGTCTCGGCTAGAGGATGATTTAAATAACGCGATGGAACGACGCTTGGATCACTTGAATGATAGACTCGAAGAGTTCACGACATCGGCAACAACGCCGACTGCGATAACAACCACGGATCTGTACAAACGAAAAGTGAACGAGGGTCAACGTCGACGACGACGATGATCACTGACGGTGACAATAGCGACTACGAATCCGAAACGTCTAATAACGAACGATCGCGAATACCGTGCATCGATTGCGTTTTGCGAGCACTAGAGGAACTCATACTAATTCTAATGTCCTTGGAACGTCGCAACCGTCCTCCGACTACCCGCGAAGCATGAGCAAGGAGCGAGTACAATTAGTGAATGAATTACACGCTCCCGCGAGACGAAATTTCCGGCGACGGCACGTTGTGATTCACGGCTACGATGATTTGTGGCAGGCTGATTTGGTGGAGATGCGTCCGTACGCGAAACAAAATCGAGGATATCACTACATACTAACGATTATCGATGCGTTCAGCAAGTATGCTTGGGCCATACCCGTGAAAACGAAAAGCGGACGCGACGTGACCGCGGCATTCGCGACCGTGTTGAGGCAGAGCGATAGATGTCCGCGCAATTTACAAACTGACATGGGTAAGGAGTTTTACAACGCGGAGTTTCAACGATGTGTGAAGACCCGTGGAATCAACCACTACTCCACATACAGCGTGATGAAAGCGTCGATCGTTGAACGTTTCAATCGCACACTGAAAAACCTCATGTGGAAACAATTCTCCTTGAATGCATCCTATCGTTGGGTCGACCTGTTACCTGCGCTCGTACACACCTACAATCATCGTAAGCACCGAACGATCAACGCCCGACCCGTTGATGTGACCTCCACGACGCGTTTGTCGTTCGCCGCGAATGAACCCCCTTCACCCTCCGCATCGAAAGGTGTTCGACGACGAGCGAAATTCAAAGTCGGTGACAAGGTACGCGTGAGTAAGTTCAAGACCCTCTTCGAGAAGGGATACACTCCAAACTGGTCGACCGAAGTGTTCGAAATCGTAACCGTACAACGAACATGCCCGACGACATATATTCTGCGCGATTCCGTGGGAGAGCCGATCTCGGGTGGATTCTACGAGTACGAACTACATTCGGTCGCGAATCCGGACGTCTATCTGGTCGAGAAGATTATTCGTCGCAAGGGAAACCAGGTATACGTTAAGTGGCTCGGATTCGATTCGTCGCGGAACTCGTGGATAAGCAGCAAGGATATTCTATGATTCTCGATTATAAACGCATTATATGTTACTGAAATAAATAAAAAAATAAATACATATAAATATATACATTGTCCGTTTATTCTAGTATTCATATTCTCCTTCTTCATTTCGTATATGCGTACAATTAATCATAATAAAGTAAGAAAAAATATATACATATAATTTAACTATTCTACGCTATACAATTTTGACTATTCTACGCTATATACAATTTTGACTATTCTATGCTATATACAATTTTGACTATTCTACGCTATATACAATTTTGACTATTCTATGCTATATACAATTTTGACTATTCTACGCTATACATACTATGTATATTAGATATTCGCAAATAAAATGAATAAAAGAAAGAATGAAATGTATAAAGATACAAACATACAAAACATACAAACATACAAAACATACAAACATGCAAACATACTATACAATGGGGTTCTCGAGGGACTCGTCAGGCTCAAGTTCGAGGCGCTCGTGGGTCTCGAGCTCGGGGATTCGATAATGTCCCCACGGAAGGGTGCTGACTCGATCGACTAAAATACACCGCTTGTCGTCGAACGGACTGAGAGCGTTCTTTTCCCCACTCACGGAATACACATTATGCTCTTTGGAGCGTATATTGTTCTGTTGAATTGATTTCTCGGTGAGATCGCGCAGACAGCGAATGTAATCGTCGAATTGTATATTATTCGCGACCACGTGTCTCCGCACGCCCTTCACCTTCTTAGTCTCACTCGTAGACCCCACTACAGCGTTAAACGTTCTAGTCGCGTACATCTTAGACCGTAGTCCGACGAACTCGGTCATCAAGGCGCCGTTGTTCTCATCTTTCATGAGTCCCGGAACCTTTTTGTTTACGCGGGGCATACCGTACGGATTGTCCACCGCGTAATCACTGGTGTCGAATCGATCGATGTCACGCTTCATCCTTTCATACACATCCTCGCATTCTACACTATACATTAAACTGTCGGTGTCGGTGTACAGGACCTTACACCGATCACCGAACTTCGCGCGCATATATGCGTAGTGAAATTCATACAGACATTCCTTCGATACGTCGAGCACACTCATACCCACGTATATCGGTTTGTCGAACTTAACTTTCAGTTTGCGCATCTCGATGGCCACCAACTGTTCCGAGAAGATCGTACGACTGTGAAAGTTCGGTTTCGCAATCAGCGCTTCCGCGCCGTAACGACCGTCCCACCGCGTCACCAGTCGCACGTCTACGCGATTCCGCACATTTTCCATTGTCTTCCCATACACCGCGTTATTCATTAATTTAAATAGCGTCTTCTGAAATTCACTTGTGGCTCGCGTCCTCAAACCGGTGTTTAATTGAATATAGTCGCGCAACCAATGCGACTGATCGAATCGTAACACGCGATGAATTCGCGTCACGCGTAAACCGTGTCGGACGCACTGTTTCAGGTAGCGATAATGGATAATGTATCGCTCCTTATCGTCGAGCGTGGCAAGCAACTTTGTTTGTTTTCCTCCTGGAGCGTGCTCGCGCACCGGGCAGAATGGAAGGTCGGCGTGGGCGTCGTGGATCTCCTTGGGATATTCGATGTCAACCTCCAGCAGGTATCCCTCAGATTCCTCGGAGTCCTCGCCGTCGGGCAGGGATGATACGTCGAGCGTGGCCACCGTCGCATCGTCCAGCCATCGAAACCCTCCATGCGGCATAGCCTGCGACATCGCCCATCCGTACAGGTTGTTGACGTCGAAGTACATCAGATACGTCGACGACTTCGACTCGTCGTACATCCCAGCAGGCAGGTGCTTGTTGTTGGCACGCGCATACCTGTGCGAACACTGGCTCAGACCGCCGCGTATGCCACGCTCCACGAACAGTAACATGTCCACGTCCGTTAAAAGCTCTAATCGTACGCCGGTGTACTTTAGCATTGCGTCCCACGTGAAACTCGGTAAAGTAAAATAATGCGCGGGATCCAAATCGTAACTCGCGATACAGTCGGTGCGGAAACCCTCGAATACGTCGGCGAGTAACAACACATCTGTTTTTAAGTACAAATCACTGTACTCGCCCAATGTCTGTACGCGAAAAGTTTCCCACACGTTCACGGCGTGCGCGTAATCAGGCTCCGACGTGACGGTATCGTTCAACCGATTATAGAATGCTTCGCGGGACGGTAAACACATATCATTGAGTTTGGCGTATGACGATACATAGTCGTACGGGAAGACGCCCTTCCTGGTCAAGAGATTGAACTGATCGTCCGACAGGGATTGGAACTCGCGTCGTAGAATCGCGAGTCGATCTTTGCCAAGGTCCGAAGCGAGTTTCTCCAGACTAGCGGCTAAGAACTTCAACGAATCTATGAATCGAAACTTCAATCCCCTCTTCCAATCGTTGTTCTCGGCGTCGATTCCCTTGACATGTTTCGTGAATGATATGTATCGCTCCTTCGTTACCGGCAGCAGGTCGATCTGCCCCTCGAACGCGGACGCCAACTCCTTAATTATGAAATGCGCGTCGTAGCCTGATAGATTGTGGAATACTACAGGGATCGTGTACGATCGTTGAAATTGTAAGTTACACGATACGTGGGTCGCGCCTCGGTATTCACCCGTCGAGTGGCAATGGTCGCGCACTTTTTTGTCCTCCTCGACGAAAGGTTGGCCGCACACGTGACACACGATCGCGTTGTTAAAACTATGCCACTGTTGCTTCGTTAACGAGGTCATTGGTTTCGCGTTGCGCAACCACGAATACGCAATGTTCGCAAAGTCTCTAAGTTCTTGTACGAACCACTTCACGCTCTCGGTTTCGTGTCGATACGCGCGATAACGGCACAGAGACGCGTCGGTGGAACAATGGATGTAGTATCCCACGCTGTACGCTCTGTGTTGCTGGTACATGTACGTACGACTCCACTCCGCAGGCTTGACGTCCTCGAGCATGCATTCGAAGTCCGCGTACACAACGAATGGTGCTCGTTCCTTATTCTTGAAGTTTTTGAACTGCAACCATTTGTCATCAGCTGACGGCAATTCGATGGCACACTCGTTCAGACGCTGGCAGTCCACGTTGTGCTTCGTCAATTGGTCGGACGAGTGAAAGAAGCTTAGACATCTGCAACGATAACAACATCAATAATAAAACATAGTAATAATCAATAATACATCGATCGAAATATACCATATTTTACTCACCTTTCGCAAACGAATACTTGATGTCCATGATTACCGAGTTGTTTCGAAATCAGCCTCGACAGGCTGCGAATGCACGCGAAATGGTAACGTTTGGAGTCCTTGGGATCCTGTACCAGTAGCAGGTTGACGTGTCTCTCTCGCTTGTCTTCGGTTAAACGCAGAGGCGCGCAGCTTCCGTCGGACCATGTGTACACGTTTACGGACACGTCGTTGAACCTCTCGAACTTTGCCAGCTGATCCAACGTCACGGGAAGAGTAATATCGTCCGTGCGAAGTACCGTAGCGTAGTGTGGGTACGACGTGCACCTGTCCCCATGCGTAGCAGCAGGGTGTAAACTAGCGACGACTGCCCACAAGAAGCACGCATTGTCCCCGCTCTTCACGTTCACCACCGCTTTTTTCAGTACGACGGCGTGCGGAAGCGGTATGTAGCAACCGGCTCGAAGTGGATTGTGCTTATTTATATTCAATAGAATATTTAGCACAGCCCTTAGGGTCCATCCACTGTCACGATCTTGAAACTCCTCGATTGCCACTAGCGTGGGAGCGACCACGTGCTTCGAATACCACTCGCGCACGCTCGATGTCTCGAATAGTATGCGATTTCGCGTACCGAAACTTTTCATGTCAATATTTTCACCCAACATAAACTCCGCGTTTAAGTTCGTATTCACTGACACGCTCTTATGTTCCGTGATAGCGTCCGTAACGCGCGAGATCACAGTTCGTCGAGCACCCTCTAAAAATCGACGCGGATCGACATGTCCCACGTTAATGACCGCACCGGTTGAAATACGACCTATAAACGCGGATTCCACGTCCTCCCATACGACTTTGGGCGCCTTCGATCGACCCGAAACTCCGAGCCCTACTCGTGAAAACTTTTCCCGCACGATCGCACGTAATGTTTTTATTCGCGCGATCAGCGACACTAGACGTTGTTTCGCGGCCACAGACACTCCTCCGCTGCTCTGGTACTCGATGATGAGTTGCAGGCATGTGTCGCACTGATCCATCCAGTCTCTGAATTCCGCAACACTGCGTAAAAGCTCGGACATCCGGGACAAAGTCCTGTACGCGTCCATGAATGCTTCCATGTTCACAAATAGTTTATTTCCCAGAGACGCTCGATTTCATCCGACTTCAAGATGCGACTTTTCCAGGTGATGCGCTCATACTCGCAATCTGGATATCGAAAACTTAATGGTAGAAGGACGAGCGTGGAGTTTCGTGGCAAGCTCGTCCGATCATCTAAAAATCGGACCAATTCCCGACCCAAAAACCTAATCACTGGAATTGCTGCTGTATTAGGAATCAGTACTTCCAATAGTTCGATCATTCCGTTCTCGACGTCATGTAGAAGTGTCAACGGTGTACACACGATCGCGGTAATGTACTTCGTATACTTAAGATGCACGTCCTTATCACCAACGATGCAATATAATGTGCACTTGCTCGCAGTACTATATCGCGCGATATGACGTAACAATTGACGATGTTCGCGTGGCAATTGCATAAATCCGCGTTGAAAGATGCTGATCCATGACGTCTCCGATAATGTTGGTACACTTAACGCGTCGCGGATCTTATGTCTCTCAATCGTCAGTGATCCATCGTCCAACTGCAGCAACGTCGATAAATAGTTCACCCTAACATCGTTATCGTCATCGGAAGAAGATGATGCGAGCAATGCTTCTCGCGCGTCCAGTTCAGCGACTATGCACGCTATTTTACTTCGAACACACGTTCGCACTATTTCAACACTACTCATAAGTAATGTCAAACGTTGTTGTTCCGATTCCGATACTCTTCGAATCTTAAAATGCTCGTGGATGAGACGCAAGTACTCATCACAAGATTTGAACCATTCGTAGCACTGTTCGTCGGTACGTAGCAGCGGGATCATCCCCCGCAACAATTCGTATGAATTCACGAAAAAGTTCATGTCCCGTGATACTTATGTACGCGTAATGAGTTTCACGATATTCACTGAGCGACTGAAGGATTTTAATATACTAAGCGCATACCCTATCCGAGATCCTTATGTCGTCATCGCACTATGTTTACGTTAGATGCAGTTCGAACGTATCTTCGTACGAATTCTTTTCACCCGTACACGCTCCCACGACGCTTGACTTGCAGACCTTCGAGAAGGGTACTTGAGACGTCGCCCTGTTCTCGATCGTGGAAATATTCGGAACTCTACCCCGAATAATTATCGCTGCGTGAACGCAACGTCTAATTTATTGCTTCAGGGCCATTGCGTTTTCTCGAGGGTACTTCTTAGAGGCATGATCTTGGGGAAAAGTCAATGCTTAGATATAAACACACGGCATGGCGCGGTTCGCTCTATGATTTCTGAGAAATTATGTACCACCCTCTTTCTCAGAAATCATCATCGAACGCAATGTCGTGTTTATTCCATGGGCTGCCGCGACGATTGATTTACAATAATTATCACTATATGTATACATCATTGCACGTGCGCTGCATCGGTCCCACGATTAAAATATAAATACAGGGTACGAAGAGCGTGCACGTAGACGCCAAAACGCGTTCAATCGTGCTCAGATATAAACATACGGCATGGCGCGGTGCAATGTTTATTCCCATGGACTATCGCGATGATTGATTTACAATAATTATCGTTCTATGTATACATCATTGCACGTGCGCTGTATCGGTCCCACGATTCAAATATAAACATACGGCACGAAGCGCGTGCACGTAGGTGTCAAAACGTGTTCAATCCTGTCGCGCCCTATGATTCCTTATCTTTTCTCAGAAATCATGGTCCACCCTCTTCCTCAGAGATCATCATCGAAGACGCGATTTGAATTTCCACGAATCGGTCGCGATCGCGCCTGCGCACCGATACCCGCACGCGTACGGAGATTGCGCGGCGACGACGCGTGCCCGAAGCACCTTAAACATCCAACAGGTGACGCCAATACGAAATGTATGAAAAAATAACCTGGAAAATTTACCAATGCGGGCCCAAATATCGACGTGGGCCCAAAGTACCTTAAACATCCAATAGGTGGCGCCAATACGAAATGTATGGAAAAACCTGGAAAATTTACCAAGGCGGGCCCAAATACCGACGCGGACCCAAAGTACCTTAAACATCCAATAGGTGGCGTCAATATGAAAAACCTGGAAAATTTACCAAGGCGGGCCCAAATACCGACGCGGACCCAAAGTACCTTAAACATCCAATAGGTGAACCTGGAAAATTTACCAAGGCGGGCCCAAATACCGACGCGGACCCAAAGTACCTTAAACATTCAATAGGTGGCGCCAATACGAAATGCGCGCAACGCCATTTTGAAATTTTGAAAATCCTCCCCCTCCCCTGTGACGTCAGCCCCCTCGCCCACGAACTCGAGCTGCGCGCGCGGCGCCATTTTGAAAATTTTCAAATCCTCCTTCCCCTGTGACGTCATCCCCCCTCATCAACGAACTCGGTCGACGCCATTTTGGAATCCCCCTCCCCTGTGACGTCATCCCCCTCACCTACGAACTCGGTACCCCTCCCCTCCCCACCCCCTCGCCCTCGCCGAAGAGCGCGCGGTACCCCCCGCCCCGCCTCACCCCCTCGAGCACCATGGTCCAGAATCGGCATAGCCTACCTACTTACGTCGTACTGTCCTGTATAACGAAATACAGCAGAGTTGTGCAATGAGCACTCGCGTGTGACTATTCATTCTATTCCCGGCGCAACAATACATATATATATATACATGTGTGTTTTATATATATGTATATATGTATATACATCATATAGTAGATGTATACGTTCAAAATTTACATATAAAATAAACATATACATATATATATGTGTGGCGTGTTGCCACAGAGTCGGCGATGTTTCCCATTCGGAACGGGAAACAGAATACAGGCACTAGACACTGCGGGCGATGTTGCTCACCGACCACTTGAATACAGTTTTTCGGGAACATGTGGCCAACAGTCATTTCTAGAAGGCCGTTTGAGGCAAAGGTCGAGTTGCTGTATCCCACAGAGATTGTTGCAATTCGCCGGCGACTTTTATCCGGCGACTGCGCCAGGTCTATTCGTATCTCTTAACCTGTAAAAAACGAGTCGTCAGACACAAGTTGTCCGACACAAGTCGCCGGATAAATGTCGCCGGCTACAAGTCGCTGGAGACACGTTGGTTATCCCACCGACTCGCCAGCGACTCCAGCGACAAAGTTGCCGGCGATTATCACCCAGTCTATACGAGCTTTTACGCGTCCTACTGGGCCTCGCCTTCGACGACGGCGAGCGATGTCCAGTGTGATTTTTAATATTCTCGTATTGGGCGTTATGACTTCCTTACATTCGGCCTTCCTGACAATTGAGTCTGTCCCCAGGCTCATGGTATCTGTAATAGAAACATTGCTTTCGATCCTACCTATACGTCAACGGCCAACCACTCCCGAAGTAAAACGCCGTTGTGTCTTCTTGAATCAGGTATCGTTAATTGCTGCGGCGTAGCACCGTCGCACTACCCTCCAGACGGGATTTTCGACTTCCTTACACGACGGCACTGCATCTGTCTCCATCGATCGTAATTATTACCGATGTATTTAGCCAGAACTCTCGTTGCCTTCTGCGGTGCGGTAGTACCGTCGTGCTCCTAGTCCCAGTTTCATTTGATCGCCTAAGCGACACACCGTCGCACGCCCTTAGGTCTATCGTTCGTAAATACAGTGTGGTAGTGCCGTTGCACTCCTCACCACTCGTTCCGTTTGATCGCCCAAGCGACGCACCGTCGCGCGCCCTTAGGTCGATCGTTCGTAAATACAGTGTGATAGTGCCGTTGCACTCCCCACCACCCGTCTTTTCGTATATCGCCCAAGCGACACACCGTTGCACGCCCTTGGGTCGATCGTTATTACTACTTATTATCTAGTGCCGTTGTACTTTATATGAACTTAAAACCCTTATTTTTTTCAATTAATATTTTATTGATCGTCTATTTGAATGGTAACCCACGGTTTTATGCGGTCGGCTGCTGCAACCGTTCGAGCCCTTTTAGAACCTTCGCGTAGGTCCTCTACTTCGTACCGATCGTTTATGAGGACTTTGTGAATCCGGAAAGGTCCCTTATGTTTGGGGAATAACTTGCGACTACCCCCTGTCGTCGGTTCGCTCGTTATCTGTACCAGAACTAAGTCGCCTTAATTATACTTTCTAGCTTCCCGTCTCATTCTATCGTATCGTTCTTTTTGTTCCCGTTGTTTATTCGTAATGTGTGTTGATATGGTTTTCCGTAGTTCGGTTACGTCTAACCGCTGTAAATTAGGCTGGATTTCATTAAGTAACGGCGCTTCGGTCGCGCCCTTCGTGTTGTGACCTATGAGTGCTTTCATAGGTGTTGTGTTTATACCGTTATTGTGTGTCGTATTTAACGCACTTTGTATTTTCTTTACCTCCAAATCCCATTTTCCAGGATCTTTACCAGCGGAAGTCGTCGCCAAAGCACTTACAATTGTCTTTTTGTATCTTTCGCACTGGCCATTCGCTCCCGGTGTAGCGACAGCATTCAGCACGTGTTTTATACCGTATGTAACGCAGAATGTTTTGAAGGTGTGCGACGTAAATGCCGTGCCCCTATTGCTAATTAATCTGGTAGGGGTACCAAACAGATATATTAGATTCGTAATTATTTTCAGAACGTGCTTCGATTTCTTATCTTTAACCGGCTCAATAATTGTGAACTTCGTAAATCCATCCACGATTACCACTAGATACTTATTACGTTTCCGATTCGTCTCGAACGGACCCACATGGTCGATATGTATTGTGTGAAACGGAATGGGGGTCTTCTCAATAATGTTCAATTTGCACTGTTCCCCCCCCCCCCCCGCATTTTTGTAGTAAGCACAATTGAGGCATGCCCTTACGTACTTAGTGACAAAACGTCTCATACCTGCGAACCAATAGTTTCTGCTGATTCGTTCTAACGTCTTTTCGACACTCAGATGTCCTACATCGTCATGGCACAGTCGACAAATTTGCATTGGTGCACCTCGTGGTACCACCCACGCCTCTTCGCTGTCCGTCAATCGTCTGTAAATTTTGTCATTTTTTAATAAATATTCTTTAAAGTATTGTTTCGTCTCGTTTGTGCGTTCCTTCCCAATAAGTATTTTCCTTATACGAGACAATTGCTCATCCTGCAGTTGTGCAGCCAGCACCCAATCTGCCTCCATCAAGTTAATGTGCGTGACTTCTAACGTTACCACTGGGTTTCGACTCAACGCATCTGCGTGGGCCATCTTTGAATCTGCTCGATACTCAATATCGAACGTAAATTCTTGTACTTGCAGCCACCACCTACCAATCCGTGGCAACAAGTCTTGCTTTGAAAATGTCGTGCGTAGCGCGTTGCAGTCGGTTACTACTTTAAATTTGAGACCTAACAATTAAACTCTGAAGTATCCTAATGCTAGTACGACTGCCATGGTTTCTAACTCATATGAATGATAACACCGTTGCTCGACCGTCGTTTGTTTACTATAATATGCGACGACCGACATTTTTCCGTCCTTTTTTGCAATAACACTGCACCAACGCCAAGTGAGATCGCGTCGGTATGTAATTCGGTCTCTCTCGTCGGATCAAATATCGTCAGTATCGGACTTGTTGTCAATTTGTCCTTGATCATTGTAACCGCGTTGCAATGTTCCGCCGACCATATCCACGGTTCATTTTTCTTCATTAAACGTGTTAATGGTTCCACCATCGCGGCATAGTTCTTAATGAATCTTCTAAAATAACTGGCTAAACCCAAAAATTGTCGCAACTGTTTTACCGAGCACGGTGCTTCCATAGATAACACGGCGTCAACCTTCCGTTGACCGGGCCTTACCCCATCCTTACTAATTTCCCAGCCTAAATATTCGATGGTTTGCTTGAAAAATGAACATTAATCGAGTTTCAACGTTAGTTTGTTCGCACGTAGTACAGTATTGTCTCCGTATGTACTCGGTTTGGTGTACACGATACGGGTTACTCGCTATCCGCACCACTTCTGGCTCACTCTTGTCTGGCGAAGGCGAGAGCAAGATGGAACGAGAGCGAACGAGACCCACTGAAAGCGAGCGAAGACGGTACGAGACAGACGACGCGTTAATTTTTTGTCTCGCTCCGTCTTTCGGGCACCGTGACACTCCGTCCTTTGCTTGTGCGATGGGCGTGCGCGATGATCGCAAGCAGTTACGGTGACCACGGGAACCGCTTCGCAAAATCTTGACGCAGGCCCGGCTCAAGTCTTTTTTGTGCCCTAGGTGATCTTGTCAAATTACACCCTTTATTATAATACATTTATTAGAGTTTATTGATGACCTTACTCTGAATTTTTATTCGTAGTTTAAAACAGATGCAGTACAATTTGTAATATTTCATTTTAAAGTTTATTTTCAACAATACAGGCAGCGAATACAGTCATAGATATGTAATTTGATGTACTGTCATTAATGTTGTATTTGTAATAGTCCATCGAAGTATTGTATTTACAACAAAAGATGCAGTGATCGCTGCCTGTAAGCTTGGCTGGTCCCTATAAGCAAAATTAGACGGCTGCCTAGGGCGGAAAGTCGACAAGAAGTGCAAAATGGTATTTTCAATGGAATTCGTACATTCGATACGTGGTTTTCTACATTCCCTTGCCATGTGTCCCGTTATGTCGCAGTTGTAGCATTCAACAGATGATCGTTTGCTGCTGCTACTCTTATTAGTATCATCGTTGCTACTACTCTTAACCCTGGTCTTGCTCGTTGTTGCTGTTGTATGGGAACGGCATCGTTTTCTGGATGATAGCGATGATGTATGCCTAGCGCTCGTATCGTCGTCGCGCCTAGAACGCGTGGTCGCCCGTCGCGATTCGTCGTCAGTCGGAACTTTTCCTAACGTCACCATGTACGAATAGAGAGAGTTCGCGTCCGTTTGTTGCGCCGACCGCACCGTTCTAGCGATATGTTCGTTACTAATCCCGCCGATAACCATATCGATAAGATATTTGTCTGGGATGGGTATGTCTAACTTCCGTAATTTGTCCAACTTTCGGAAACAATAGTCTCCTAGAGATTGGCCTGGCCTCGTCTCATATAATGCGGCCTCCTTAAATAATTTACAAAATGGAACGGACTTACGAAATTGCTGGATCAGTAACTCCTTCGTCTCCACCCACGTCGCGGCAACATTTTGACGTGTGTCATACCAGTATCAGGCGTGCCCTCGTAACCGAGATGCGATAAGTCGCATTACAGATCGATCATCCCAATCGTACTGGTCAGCTAGTCCATCCACCTGTTCAACCCATTTCTCTATCACTAAGTCGTCCTTGGATGGGTCAAAACGAGGTATCATTTGTTCGTCCCCCGATCGAACATTTGAACTCCAGCTCTGCGATGGCGTTCCGCGAGACAGCCGCTCTACCATCCGTTCCAATTCCGCCAATCGGTCATCTTTTCGTCTTCTCTCCGAACTTCCACTCGATGTTGAACTAGAAGTTCGCTGTCGTCTCCTTTTCGTTCCGCTACGGTCCGAATCTCGACGGGAACGATGCCGACCCATGTTCAGTGCAACACGTGGCTCTCACGGTTTTAACACTTTTCCGACACAAGTTTGAATAGTTCTCACCCCGAAAAAGGAACGAGGGAAGACACCTGACTTCCTTACAATTGATATATAGCTTATACTGAAGCATTCTAACCAGGGCCGGCGGAACCCATTATGCAAGTAATGCGTTGCATAAGGGCGCCAGTCGAGGGGGGCGCTAAAAAATATATCGCAGACTTAATAATAAAGGAATCCAACTCCCATATAAACAATATGTAAATGTAATTTTTTTTAATGTTCCTCGTACAGGCAAAATATATTAAATAGAAAACAGGTGCAAAAATTTGGGGGCGCCAAAACTTTTCTTGCATGAGGGCGCCAACCATCCTCGCGCCGGCCCTGATTCTAACAATTGGAGTTACTATGTATAAGCGGCCGACTCGTCCTTACCAAGCCGACTCGCCGAGCCACGCGCCGTCTGACTTCACCTGAAGACTGGGCTTTTCAGTGAGACAATTTCGCTAAAGGTACACGTATGGGCGTACATCAGGCCTGCACAGCGAGCCTTTTTCAGCGCCTGGCGGCAAGCAACCAGCCGTACGCCGTTACTAGGCGTAGAATCGGTGAGGCGAACTGCAGTAGTGTAGGTGCGGGCTCGTAGCCGCGTAGCGTAAGTATATATGGTTGGGTTCCTTGTGGGGCCCCAGTGCAGAGCAGGTCCCGTAATATAATTCGGTGGGGTCATGAAATTTCCAAAACATTTGCTACTGCCGGCATTTCGTATGACTTGACGGTTCGATTCTACTGTTAATAAAACATTTATTACTAATAATACTTATCTTTTCCGATTCTTCGCGTAGTAGCGGCATACGGCTGGTTGTTTGCCGCTAGGCGCTGAAAAAGGCTCGCTGTGCAGGCCTGGCGTAAATATTGCGGTCAAAAATCCACAAAAGGAAAAGCAATGTGTACATATTTCGTATTCAACAAGTAACTACATATGCTCAACATCGAATCGCAAAGCATCGATGACTGTTGTTAAATTAAAACATTATCTTCTACATCACAGAAATAAAATCGGAATTACATTTTTTATCCATTGAAAACTACGTACAACGATTGAAATAATCACAACTGCATTATAAACTATATAGGAAGCATATCTAACGAAACGCGTATATGTAGTTTGAATGTTTTATAATAATAAAACGCATATAGTTTGTATAACATATATAAAGAAATTTAAAATTTCTACATTCCGACTCATCGGCCCGAAAGTTGCAGAAACGTACTGCTGACAGTTTTCATATGGAAATGAGTTCAAACACGGTATAAATCGGATTATTAATTAATTAAACAATGATGAACGTACGAATGGGAAAAGAATGAGTGGGGCAAGAGGGGTCAAGTAATGACATGTGTTGCGGTGCGCATAACATAGAATATGTGTACGTAAAGTGTCAAAGATATACGCATTTGAAGAATATGAATAATACTGTATTATATACAACAAAATACCGTGCTGCTACTACTACATCACAAACTGTAACTTCATACTAATCTGTACCATACCACGTAACTTACCTTTCTCGATACTTTCTATTTTTCGACAAACGCTTTGCAAATAACTTAGGCTGTTTCCTTTTTGTACCATCCTCCAAATAGCGTTTATTTCTTGCATCTGCGGCTTCCTTCTTTGATTCCATGACAATGGAATGATCACACACACTTATATTTGAAAATACATTTGAAAATACAAATATTTTGATACTTGATAACCTAACAATTCTGAAGGGTTGGATGCAATAAGGAGACTACTAGCGCTTAGAAATTGGAAAAATTATTGTCCAAACGCAAAGAAAGATTGGAAAATTAAATGTTATTAAATTGAATTTCTAAAAATATAGTGTTATTAAGCTCGTCACGACAGACATTTTTTCTATTTACAGTTTGTTTACCCAATCATTACTATTCGAGCTAAAAATTATAAACAAAAAAGTTTTCATCGCCCGAATTCATTATTTCTTTAGACAAAAATTGCGATAACTTGCGTAGATATTAACGGATCGTCATGAGACTTGAAACATAACTTTAGAAAACTCTAACGAAGCCGTAGAAGGTATGCACGAAAACCTAGTGTTAAAAAATGTAATAATATTTAATTAAAAAGTAATACTGGACATAACCTATGTTTTTCAACGTTCGCCGTTAAACAGTATCGAGGCAATTTTGACGTACATACAACTTGCAGCGACAAAGTTTTTACTTGTTATACAAGGAAGATTTTCACAAATTTTCACACTGATTAATGAATAATTGTAGAAGATATGACGATATATACCCCCCCCCCCCCCCATAAACATGACTCATGTATGAAAGAAGCTAATTCCCTTTAATTCACGAAAAAAGTTCTCACGCAAAGATTGTGAAATCATCTTTGCTAATTCCAATTGTACCTTTAATTCACGAAAAACATTAAAAACATTCTCACGCAAAGATTGTGAAATCAACTTTGCTAATTCCAATTGTATTCTCGTTCTCTGTTCGAACACTGATTCCTCTGTCACTTTTTATACTTGACATTCCTTTATTGGCCACAAAGCAATTCAGTGCTCAGATTTTCAGCTTCGGTTTTAAGGAATTAGCGGGCGAGGCCTGTAGTTAACACAAAAACTTTTATAAGAGGGACATCTTCTGTTAAAAATGTCGTATGATAATCGTTTTACGATGGAAAATAATAAAAACTTGGTAGAGACTAATTTAAACGAATCAAAGTCGGTAATAGATTAATAGCACATTCGTCAACCTGCACTAAGGTCGGGGCCAGATATATTGGCCGGTCGATTCGTTTTCGCGAACAGCGATCGAGGAGAAATCAGCCACCACCATCTGACGATCGTGGATTTGTCAGTTGGAGTTGCGTGGCCCTCGCAGGGCATGGTGGGGTAACAGGAACGCTGCTCGGCTCCACCTGGACCTAGCCGTTTGGCTGTTATTTGTCCTTAGCGTAATAGTTGTGTGCGTTACGAAGCTATGCGCAGACCAATACGAGATGAAGCTATCGCGAAAGTGTCAATGTTCTAACCAATAAAGCTCCTGAATTTTTTCGTAGCTAACGCACACCTATTCTGATATGTGTATTTCTACGCTGACAGCTCGGTTTGGTCTACACCCCAGAAGCTTGGCACTATCCCCACCATTTCTGGCTCACTCTTGTTCTGCGAAGGCGAGAGCGAGATGGAACGAGAGCGAGTCAGAAAACGTTGAGAAAAGGAGCACCGAGGCAAACAAAATGTGTGGTGGGAGAATACCCCTCACGATCCTCACCGGCCAATATATATGGCCCCGACCTTAGTGATATGAAACATTTTGTTTTAAGTCGACTTCATAATTTTTTTTTATATAACGCCCGCTAATTCCTTAAAAACGAAGCTGAAAATCTGAGCACTGAATTGATTTGTGGCCAATAAAGGAATGTCAAGTATAAAAAGTGACAATGGAATCAGTGTTCGAACGGAGAACGAGAATACAATTGGAATTAGGAAAGTTGATTTCACAATCTTTGCGTGAGAATGTTTTTAATATTTTTCGTGAATTAAAGGTACAATTGGAATTAGCAAAGATGATTTCACAATCTTTGCGTGAGAACTTTTTTCGTGAATTAAAGGGAATTAGCTTCTTTCATACATGAGTCATGTTTATGGGGGGGATTTCATCACTTTTTTCATAATTTGTGAATTATTGATGTGTTGATCTTATGAATCTAATGTACCGCCGGTCACTCTCTAGGAAATTTGACCACAAAGAAAACGTATATATATGCGAGGAAAGAAATTTATTACTTAATAAATTATAAATAAATTAACAATATTAAGTTAATAAACTTTACCGCCTTAACGGCTTTCCTCCTGACCACCACGGCCCCGACCACGACCACGCCCTCGGCCACGATACAGTGCGTGGATATTAACGTATGCGAATTTTACATGTTCGTTTACGTTATACTCAGATATGTTTCTTTTTTTTTAATAAGTTTATTAAATATTTTCTAATTAATCCTACCTTTAACCTTGATTAAATATGTAAATTATGTTATACGTGTGGTAATACGTATTCAGTGGATTGGTGGATTTTGTGTTAAATTCGAGTTTTCAGATATGTAGCAAACATACAAGAAGCAAACAGAGGATCGAAGCTGAATAAAATCGTGTAAACGTATGATTTCTTTTCCATTTTGCCGTTGCAAAAACAGAATATACACATTTTTGGCGTTTTTGGGCCATTTCTTTTGATTAATTTTGTCGTTGTCAATACATTTCCATGCTGATCTACCATCACGTATCATGCATGAATATGAACCGTTCTGGGGATGAGGACCGTTATGAAATACGGCACTTAGTAATTTATATTTTTTATTACATATTGATATTGGTTGTGGAGCAGCGGTAATTTTACAATTAATTTCTTTAATAATGTTGCCATTTTCATCATAAGAGAACAACAACAATTGCATTATAATAATTATTGGCGGAGTAGTAATTTCAATTTTAGTAAATATTTGCTCAGAACATTGTTTGCACAGTTTTTGCGAACTCGATTTCCAACCAATCGGTAAAGCAATATTAACATAATCTTGTAAAGGTGTACCATTCTTTGACTTTAAACACAATTCTTTAACTGTCAAGGGGAGAATATAATGGCTGGTAGTGGTTGTTTCTTTATGAGAACATTTTCTGCAGTGTACAGATGTTGTCATTTCAAATTGAACTATTTTTTGGAGCCCTTGTAAATTATTGCATAATGCTAAAAGAAATTCAGATGCGTCTTGTTGAATCTTTTGCAAAAAATTGCCTCCTATGAACTAAAAACTTTGTCGCTGCAAGTTATATGTACAGTTAGTAAAAAAAGTATTTGGACAGAGCATAGACTTTGATATTTATTCATATAACTACTATTAAAAAGAATTAGCGGATCTTAACTATAACAAAATGAAAGCTTAAACATTATACTTTACTTCTGCTATAACGAAAAAATATAAACCTTAGTTTTACATCTAGAAAGTAATAAATCTTTGTCAAGTGTAATATAACGCGCCAAAAAAAGTATTTGGACAGACGAATTAAACTGTATAAAGTAATTAATAATCTTAAACTAATATCTAGTAGGATATCCATTGCACTTAATGACTGCTTTTAGTCTATTTGGCATTGATTCCACCAATTTTGTTGTCACTTCCGCTTCAATTTTAAGCCATTCTTCCTTTAGTTGAGCAATAAATGCTTGACGATTGGTAGTTTGCTGTTTCCGTACTCTTCTTTTAAGTTCTTCCCAGAGATGTTCTATGGGGTTCAAGTCCGGTGATTGGGGGGTTGTTTGTAAGAATTTTGGGGTGTTATACAGGATTCATTCCTTGACAATTCGTGATGAGTGCTTCGGATTGTTATCGTGTTGGAATAAGTAAGCGTTTTGTAATACAAGTTTTGCTGCACTTTCTATCAAATTTGATTTTAAAATATTTAAATACGTAAATCGATCCATTATGCCATCTATTATGTGCAAATTTCCAACTCCATTTGCACTCATGCATCCCCATACTATAACAGACCCGCCTCCGTGTTTGACAGTAGGGACTAAATTTCTCGATTTCATTTCTTCCCTTGGCTTCCTCCATACCATTCTTCTTCCATTCGAACCAAATAAGTTAAATTTCGACTCATCGGAAAATATAACTTTATTCCAAAACTCTTTGGACTTGCTCACATACTGCTTTGCGAATTTCAGCCTCTTCGTTCTGTTTATTTTACTCACGAACGGTTTTTTCCTCGCTATACGCCCATGCAAACCAGCATTTTTCAAAACATTTCGGATTGTTTGTGGTGTAACTGTCATTCCTGACGCTTTTTTTAACGTCGTAGCTAAATTAGGTGCACTAACATGACTGTTTTTTTTAACTTCACGTAGAATTATCCGTTCTTCTCTAAAGCTGATTTTCTTTGGTCGGCCGATGCGATGCTTATTCTCCAATGTATTTTCACTTTTATATTTTTTTATTATATAGCCGACGGTAGAATGCGATTTGCCTGTAAGATTTCCTATTTCTCTGTACGTTTTGCCTTCATTAAACATATTCACGATAATTTCTCGCTCGCCCAAAAAAGTTTCTTTAGTTTTAGGGCTCATTGTTAGTTAGAACTGTGAAACTGCACAACTGAACGCGTGGATTGTTGCCACTGAAGTACGAGAAGCTTACAATGTAATTTTCGTGAAACAGAAGCGATTGACTTTTGTTCCTTACGGCATTTTTCATCTGTCCAAATACTTTTTTGGGCGCGTTATACTACACTTGACAAAGATTTATTATTTTCTAGATGTAAAACTAAGGTTTATATTTTTTCGTTATAGCAGAAGTAAAGTATAATGTTTAAGCTTTCATTTTGTTATAGTTAAGATCCGCTTAATTCTTTTTAATAGTAGTTATATGAATAAATATAAAAGTCGATGTTCTGTCCAAATACTTTTTTACTAACTGTACTTCAAAATTGCCTCGATACTTTTTAACGGCGAACGTTGGAAAACATGGGTTATATCCATTATTACTTTTTAATGAAATATTATTACATTTTTTAACATTAGGTTTTCGTGCATACCTTTTACGGCTTCGCTAGAGTTTTCTAAAGTTATGTTTCAAGTCTCATGACGATCCGTTAATATCTACTCAAGTTATCGCAATTTTTGTCTAAAGAAATAATGATTTCGGACGATGAAAAATTTTTAGTTTATAATATTTAGCTCGAATAGTAATGATTGGATAAACAAACTGTAAATGGAAAAAATGTGTGTCGTGACGAGCTTTACAACACTCTATTTTTAAAAATTCAGTTTAACAACATTTAATTTTCCAATCTTTCTTAGTGTTTGGACAATAATGTTTCCAATTTCCAAGCGCTAGTCCCCTTATTGCATCCAACCCTTCAATTATAAGTTTTGGAAATGTTTGGTTTTCGAACTTGGAAATTCCAGCATTTAGAAATCTGCAGATTCTCCTCTTGCGCTAAATCTTGGATAATGGAAGCCTATATTGTACCCAAATGTACCAACTTGATAAACGTGTACTCTTCTCAGAGTTGGGCAAAATGTAATCTAGTTACAAATTCCCAACTTACGATTAAAATGTAATTGTGCAATTGATTACACATTATTTTCTGTAATCGTTAATTTAGACAGTTGACAAAATTGTGATCAACTACTTAAATTCGATTCCAGAAAATAATAGATAATCAATAACACAATTACATTTTAATCGTAAGTTGTAATTTGTAACTAGATTACATTTTGCCCAACTCTGACTCTTCTATGGCACTTTCAAATCCATTTTAATTGTGTTCAGTAGTTTCAATGTTCCTTCGACTCGTTTTTAGATGTCTGACAAAGGCTATGCAAATCCGAAAGGAGAAAAGGAAGTGACTCCGTCTGGGGGACGGAGTCCAACCAGCAGGCAGCCTCGCGACGGAGTCCGTCCAGGGAGCAGACTCCATCCTCATCCAATAAGTGGATGGATATGGCTCTTGAATATAGAAAGCAGGTATGTAGATACGTAGGCGATCGCACGCAAACATTTCTTACATTCTCATGAAAGTGTGAAAACGTCTAGCCATTATTGCAGTAATTAACATAAGATTTATGTTTATTTTTCATGTTACAGTGTAGTGATTTAAAAAAAAAACTGCGCCAGGCCACATATGGAGGAGGAATAGGTGGAAGAGGAGGGAGAGGAGGAAGAGGAGGGAGAGGATGGCGAGGTGGAAGAGGAGGAAGAGGTGGCAGAGGACGAAGAGGGGCCAAGAATATTGTATATATTAATTAATTATAATCTAATAAACAAATATATATCATATATGTAAGCAATAATTTTTTTTATTCTAAGGCCTTTCATCCGTCGGCCATGAATAATTTTCTCGTATTTATTCGTACTTTAGTCAAGAATTATATATTTAGTCGAGAAAGCACGAATAAATACGAGAAAAGTATTCATGACCGACAATTGAATTCCTCATGATTAAATTAATTCATGTCCGATTCCTTCAGCTTCGACTAAAGTCCCGGTCAGTGAACGACCAATTAGATGCTATTATGTGGCACTCGTCGACCAGTTGGAGGCTATCATTTGGCAGTTATGTGAAACATAACTTTAACTGAAAGATTACTGAAGGTGAAGAAATCGGCCGTCAATCATATCGCTTCAATTAAAAATTGGCTTGGGTTATTTAAGGGGGTAGACACGGGTAATGCAGCGCGCTGTAATACCCACATAATGTGCCCGAAACATGGGTTTGGGGGGATACGTTTTTCGTCCTTATATGAGCAAAGTTTGGGCTGGATGAGGTTTCAATCGAAAGAGGAAGGTTCGATGCAGCGCGCTCTGGTCATGGTTCGACGAGATTGTGTTGATATCTAATAATACGAGTGTTCAAAGTAGAGCAAAAGTCGACAAAATACACCCGCATGAATCCAAGTATTTTTAGGTCACTAAAAGAGTTTTGTGACTCAAACGATGACCAGAGCGCCCTGCACTGAACCTTCCTCTTTCGAATGAGACCTCACCCAGCCTAAAATCTGTTCATATAAGGACGAAAAACGTATCCCCGTGATTGCATTCCCAAATACGAGTTCCGCCATATTGGCGAAAATACAGAGCAAGTCACGTGACAAATTTAGTTGAGCTAGTGGACACGAGATGGCGCCTACTCGGGAGGACTTGTGGAATTATGGTTGGGGAAAACGTCGTATTTACGTCCCTCAGCGGTTCCACAGCCGCTATCGTGATCGATGGTGAAAGGTGATGGATGTACGACTGGATGAAGACTAGGAACTTTATTGTTCACGGGCACGAACACGTGCACGTGGAGGTTGTAGTACGCACAACGGTGCAGATAGTTTAACACCCTCATAGAAGACCTATGAGGTACAAACAGTTGTTAGCCAACCGGCCACAATGAGGTACAAACAGTCGTTAGGCGACCAATAATCGTATTCGCTGTATACCGCAGACAACACGTGGTGTCTTGAAATATACAGTCTACTCGACTGCACCAAGCGTACAAATTGACTAGTCACAACGGACTGGGGCGAGTCCGCACGGAAGATTCCGCACGAGCTTAACGCGTTCCCACTCCTGCACAGTCCGCAAGGAGGGGGTAGCCCTATCCCCACAGACTGCCAACGTGGAATCATAGCAAAAGTGAAGCGTTAGCGGGATACATGTGCCACAGCAAAAGCGTGATACAGTCAATGTATGTATTTTTGGACGATTGTAGGTTAGATTATATGCATTTTAGGCATACATTGACTAGAAACTGCTAGAAACTGTGTACATTTATTAAATTCACGCTTTTACTGTAACACATACCTACATCACCGCTGCCGAATATATGATATATTTATATGGCCACATTATTTCAAATAAAAAAGGAGATTGGAATTTTTTAATAACACTGGAAGTAGTGATTTACTGATATCATATTTTCAGAATGTGGAAGTTACAGCAATTATTTGTAATTATTGCTTTTATTATTATTCTTCCGACTATCAAGAGACACGGTAGTGTCTCGCGCCAAGTATATATATATATATGCGCAGCGCGAGACACGGAGTGGCTCTATTACGCCACGACTCGCTATCAAGAACCCTGAGATTTCCGAATCTCAATAACGGCTGATCCGATTAGATTTTGAATGGTCTTAATGGATAGCCTGGGTTTGATTTACATAAGAAAAGTGTCTTCGTTTTGTTCCTACGGACCTTATGAGCTGAGATATTTCGATGTAAAGTGGCAATTTGCCGATTTTCATGTTCGTAAATTTCTTCATCGTCATCGTCCTACACTTCTAGGCAAGAGGGGTGTATGAAAGGGTGAGGAAATGTCTCTCAGGCACGTCGCTCATTGGATGTGGGTTTCGGCCAATCGCGTAATAAATTTTGTTGTGATGTGACAGCTACCTATAACCTACCAAGTGCTAAGTGTCAAATGAAGTAAGTTGTCCGAATTTGAAATGTCACGAGTTTTGACACCAAATAGGACACTGAATTATTGTCTTAATTAATAAGGTAAGTTGCCAGATATTTTTATACTAGCAATTTAGAGATTTTTGTAAAGCTTATATATATTATTTTTAAAAATGAAAGGGACGCACAGGCTTGGATATAGAATTGAAGGGGACGCACACGCTTGGATGGATTTCAGTGGTGCTGTTTTGCCTGGCGGCAGTTTTATTTCCTATGAGCTTGCACATCGACGAAATTGGCGGACAACCGTATCAGGAAACCTCCGGGGGAACATAGGCGAACACGGAAAGTATGTGATATAAATAATTAATAACATTACTGAATTATATAACTATACTTCAAGGAAAGTGTTAAACTGTAAACAGCGACAAAAGATATTTGTGAAAAAGAAATATTAGATGTCCCAAGTACTGCTAGTATCTCTACTATTGCCATTTAACACTGTATTCCGTGTGTTTGCATTTCAGGAACGCTCCGCGTGAATCCGTATTATATACGAATGTTGCCTGAGCGGCACACGGCGCTGTTCCTGCAGCGTGAATCCCTATTATATACGAATGTTGCCTGACCGGCACAGGGTGCCGTTCCTGCAGCGTGAATCCCTATTATATACGAATGTTGCCTGAACGGCACACGGTGCTGTTCCTGCAGCGTCCGCCAATAATACGGACTTCTAAATTTGCACTCGACATCCCGGGACGTTTTTGTTATGTACAATAAATTAAATGGGAATAATAGGGACTCTGGCAGTAATTGGGACATTAATATGTGATATAAAAAATATGTGATATAAATGATTAATACAATTACTTAATTATCACGATAAGGTTTAAGCAAACTGTTAAACTGTATACGGCAATGAAAGATATTTGTAAAGTTGTCTGAGCTGTGCAATGTAAATCCACAAATACTAAAAACTAGAAAATGAAAAAACATATAAAATAATTTGTTAAACAATGGTATTAAAAATGTAGTACAAACTAAAAAAAATCGTTTCTTGTACTACGCTGGATATTTCATAACAAAATATGAATCAATTTAATATAGCATCAAGCGTCGAAATGAATTTGTTGTGAGATATCTAGCTCCACCATTAGGGAGATATAATGGGGTTGTCAAAACGAGCCTTCATTTTTGAATAATTTGAGTTTAATGTTATGCACAGTGGGAGTTCAACTTCGAATTTGTAAGCAATCTTTTCAATCAACGGTTGTAGCTGCAGCGGTAAAGTGTTCGTCTACGGTGCTCGAGGTCTCATGGGTTCGAATCTTACTGAGGTAATAGAATTTTCTATTTATTAAAGACACATGGACGTTATACTACTACGATTCTGCACACGTTCATGTCTACGTCGTTGTAATAATTACTATAATACTACCGATATTTTTATTTTTAGCCTATTGTCCGGAACGATGCTTGGCCATTGCTGTAAAATCTCCGGAACGTTCCGTGACCATTGATGAAATATCCCCGAAACAACGTTGCAGAAATAACTCCCGCAATGTTGCATAGGGGCGGACATAGCAATGTACTTCTAACGTTTCGGGGACATTCCGTGCAATGTTTCAAATGTTGCAGCGTAACGTAACTGGGACATTCATGCAATAAAGTGTGCTGTAGGGGACGAGATGTATTCGAATTTCTTATAACCCTGTGCACAGAATATGATTGTAGAGCACCAAGTAACATCAAAAACTCGATGTAAATCTTGTGATTATACAAAAACAATTACATCTGATAATTTAGTTGTTTCAATCCTTATTCACAATTTGAAAAAAAGAAGCTATAATCTAAACGATTTATTAAACGTTAGATTTTTGCACTGGTATGAATCAGATAACGGATCATGTGAACAGTATACGGAAAATGATATTATGTTCAAGAATGAATTAATAATGACGAAAGATATAGTTATTATTCGTTTACTATTATTTTCATTACAAGATGATAAAATAGTCAAAGCAAAACGTAAATTTAATATATGTACTATTCCCACAACCAAAGTATTAATATCAGGACAATCATATAAAGTTATGAATGCTATATTTCATAGTGGTTCATGTATTGAAGATGGCCATTACACCAGTATATGTAAAGAAGAAGGGATGACAAGTAGTTGGATTGAAGCTGATGACATGCAAATCAAAAAAAAGCAATGGCCCAAAGGGGCTAAAGATCTTTATATTTTGTTCTTACAAAAAAAGATAATAAATAAATAAGCCAACAAAAACCACCACACTATGGAATAGCTGAAAGAAAAATGGTGCCATTTGGGCTCCATATCAATCAACAATCAAAACAACACAGTACGATAATGTCGTAAATTAATATCAGAAAACACTACAAAATGTGTGAAATCCCCACAAAATTACCTTTTCACAAAAAGGTAAAAAAAGAGCGCCAAGTATATATATAATCCCATCAAAAAGAATCCCATTTAAAAACATTGTCGTAAATTAAAAACCCAGCAAAAAGAAGACCATTTAAAAACGTTGTCGTAAATAAATATAAATATAAATATCTTAAAGTGCTTTATTTAACTTTATGAAAGTAATGATATACAACAATTGCGCCAATTAACATAATGGCTAATTAAACAAAGAAAAAAAGCATTAAATAATAATAAGCAGATATATTTTTAGACAAATAAATACTTTAATACGAATAAATATTTTATTCAAAATACTTGGCGCTGCGCAGCCGAAAAAATGAAAATTGACTTAGTAAAAAAAAAAACCCCAACAAACTAAAATACATAAACAAATACATATTATACATATACATATTAAAAACACAGTCAGATTTATTGCACGTTTTTTAACTCAAATATCATACGTAGCATATGCACACGCACACATTCACGAACGCACGCACAAGAAGGAAAGAAAGAAAAAAAGATTAATGCAATTTATACATATTTATTCAGTTTAGCAATACCAATTCGGGGCGCAGCGCCAAGTATTTTGAATAAAATATTTATTCGTATTAAAGTATTTATTTGTCTAAAAATATATCTGCTTATTATTATTTAATGCTATTTTTCTTTGTTTAATTAGCCATTATGTTAATTGGCGCAATTGTTGTATATCATTACTTTCATAAAGTTAAATAAAGCACTTTAAGATATTTATATTTATATTTATTTACGACAACGTTTTTAAATGGTCTTCTTTTTGCTGGGTTTTTAATTTACGACAATGTTTTTAAATGGGATTCTTTTTGATGGCATTATATATATACTTGGCGCTCTTTTTTTACCTTTTTGTGAAAAGGTAATTTTGTGGGGATTATATATAACATATAACAAGGAAAAGTCTCCAAATCGGTCAACAGTTGACTCCTTGACTCCTTTTTTTGTAATTCTTTACGCTCCTATGCAGAGATGGGCATTATTTAATTAAAAGAATATACTTCCGAATGGCCCCAGTGGCCGATCGACACGAGGTTTGGGGGGAGGGTGTGTGTACCCTAAATCTAAAATTCTATTTAGCTTTGGGTATTTATTAGTTTCCTTTGTTTATTCGAAGGCCTTTCATCTTTGGCTTCGAATAATTTTTCATCTTTCATTATATCTTTATCCTAAGGTCGTATTCAAATATATTGGCCGGTCGATTCGTTTTCGTGAACAGCGATCGAGGAGAAATCAGCCATCACTAGGGTAAATCCGGGAGACGCGGTCGGGTCGGAGAGTTGGTCGAGGCGCTATATTTCAGACTCTGTACGTAAAAATGCGTTAAAGTGCAGACCAATTCCTTCTCTAGAAGCCAAACAGTTGAATAAATAGCGTCATTTCGCTTCCTTCTGTGTTTTTCTGGATTTATAGGCTTTAAAATGTAAATTGGGGTTACATTTAACCTCTTTTGTCAAACAGCGGTTGTACAGAAACGTATTTACAATATACTTCTAAGTTTATTTTCGTTTAATGTTTGAGATAATAAGATAGTAGAGACATTGAGGGACAATGCAGCTAAAGTATTTGGCCATATTAACTCTTCCTTTCAAAGCTAACAAGAAGACCATCTCTCGCTGCAAAAAGGAGAGATGGTCGAATTATGATTTTTTTATTATTTTTGTTTATTTTCTATTTTTTATTATTATTTTATTATTATTTTCGTTTATTTAGTTTATTTATTCACTTTTGTATTCATTTGCCTTGCTAATTGCCAGTGGGTAGTTCACTTTTTGATTGATGTGTTCTTTACTTGTTTACCGTAAACAAATTACTGTAATACTTTATTGTTTCCCCTCGGGGTTTACAATTCTCTACTCCCCCCAATCCCGCTCGCACGCTCGTTCCCCCGCTCGCCCCTCCTCTCTCCCGCTCGCTCTGTCGCTCTCCCTCCCCCGCCACGCACGCCCTTCCTTCGCCTACCCACCCTAACCTCTGACCCCAGCTTCCGCTCGCCACCTGTCTCTCACAATCCTTGCTCTTCCATTCTTCTACCGTCACCCCCCTCATTTCTTCCACCCTCCTTATCCATTCCTCTCCACTTCCCTCGTCACACAATACCTCCCTCACCACTTCCTGCCACCCCCTTTCCTTCCCCCATTCCGTACACACCTCCCACACGTGCTCCCACGTTTCCTCCCCCCATCCACGTATCCTACATTTCCTCTCCTCCTCTTCCCTCCAATACCTCCCTCCTCTCATCTCATTCCCCAACCTGTACCTTGCCATTCTTCTCCATCTACTCTCCCCCCACCCCCTCTTCAAATATCCAAGCACCCCCACTCCTTTTATCCTTCCATACCACCTATTATACCTGGACTTGTTTATCTTTTCCCATCTTTCCACCTCCTCCCGCCTTCTTCCTCTGCAGACCAATTCCTCCCCCCTCAATTCTCCTCTCCCCCTCATCAATTCCACTCCTTCCACTGTCCACCCTCTCTCCTCAGAAAATCCCTTTCTTTCTTCCTCCCATCCCCCAACACCTTTCCCCTCCTCGCCCTACCTTTTAGCTCCTCCCAACAATCCCTCGCCAGCTCCCCCCCTGCCCCTCCTCTAACTTCCTCTCATATGTCCACGCCCTCATCCCCGCCCTTCCTTTCATCATATCCCTCCGCAACTCCTCCCTCACAAGATATTCTGGAGTACACCAATCCACCCCCAGCACCCATCTCAAATACCTCTCCTGCAACCCCTCCACCCATTTCCTCTCTTTCCATCCCCATATCTCTACTCCATACCCCATTGTGGCCCACACCAGTCTATCAAATAGCCATACCCTTTTCCCCCAATCCTTCCCAAACTTCCTCTTCCCAATACCCCATACCTGCCCCATCACCGCCGCCGCTTTCTTCACCCTATCCCTCACTTGTGCCTCCTGTCCCCCATTCGACATTAAGGTATACCCCAGATATGTGAATTCCTTCACCTCCTCCACCTCCTTTCCCTTCCATCTCCATACCACCTTCTTCCACCTCTCCCCCCCTTCCTACATCTCATCATCTTTGATTTTCCCACATTAAGCTGTAGTCCCTTTCCATCCAAATACCTTTCCAGCCTCGCCATCATCCCCTTCATTCCCTCTTCATTCTCCGCCAACACTGCCACATCATCGGCATACGCAAGGGTGTAAACCTTTTTACCCCCTAACCTCACCCTTCCCCAACCACCCTTTTCCATCTCCTCATCCAAATCCGCCAGGAGCAAAGTAAACAGGCTAGGGCTCAGTGGGCAACCCTGCCTTACTCCTCTAGCTGTCCAAAAAACCCTCCCCATCTCGTCCCCCACCTTTACCCTACATACCGTTTCCTTCAACACCTCCTCACACCTCTCCACTAGCCCCTCCCTCACTCCTCTCCTCCTCATCGCCTTTATTAACACCTCCCTGTCCACCGAGTCAAAGGCCGCCTTTAGGTCAATGAAGAAAATCACCATCTTTCTCTCTTTCCTCGTCACCTGTCTATTCATCAGAAAATTCAACACATAAATGTTGTCTATACATCCCCTTCCTCTCCTAAAGCCGGCCTGACTCGGTGGCAGCAACTTCTTCCCCTCTACCTCCTCTCTTAACCTTTCTGCCAAGACAGACGCGTACACTTTGTACGCCGCCTGTGTCAGCCTCACCCCCCTGTAGTTTTCCACCCTCTTTCCAGCCCCTCTCTTAACTACCGGTACCACTACCCCTTCCCTCCACTCCTCCACCCATCCTTCCCCCCTCCACACCCTATTACAGATATCCCATAACCACTCCTCCACCTCTATCCCACCATACTTCCACACCTCATTTGTTATGCCATCTCCCCCTCCTGCCTTCCAATCCTTCAGATTCCTTACCACCCTCCTCACCTCCTTACTTAACTCTCTCTCCTCGTCCTCCACCCTCCTTCTTTCCCCCCTTTTCTCACCCTCCACTCTACTCCTCCTAGTTGCCCCCTAAAATATTCCTCCCACTCCTCCATTTTAATCCCCTCCTCCACCCTCCTTCTTCTCCCCCTCTCACTATTTACTACTCTCCACACTTGTCCTTCTGTCTTCACCCCCTTGATCTCCCTCTCCCACCTTTCTACCTCCTTCCTCTTTTTCCCCTCACACATAACCTTATATTCCTTTTTCTTTTTCCTATATTCTTTCCCGCCTCCTCCCTCTCTCCTCCATCGCCTCAACTCCCTCCTTACCTTCCATTTCTCCTCCTTACATTCCTTATCCCACCAACCTCTCTGTCCCACCCTCTCCCCTCCTTGCCCCACCTTCCTTATCACCCCTTTTATCCTGTCCCCCAACTCCCTCCATTCTTCCTGTATACCTCCGCCCCCTCCCTCCCTCTTACCAAATGTCCTTATGAACTCCTCTCTTCCCTTTTCTGTCCAGTTTCCCCTTGCTGCCCCTCTTCCCTCCCCTGTTTTCACCCTACTACCCCCTCCCTGCCCTCCCCCCTCAACCATACCACCACTGGGTGGTGGTCCGATTCCACCCTTTCCGCCACTTCCATTCTCTCCACTCTTTCCCTCGTATCCTCCTTCCCTATCACGTAGTCTATCACTGTATTCCTCTTCCTCCCGTGTATGTCCATTCCCCCTCCTCATCCCCTTCTACGTTTCCATTCAATATCCCCCACCACCTCTCCCCAGAAAGCTACACAGCCTCCTCCCCTCATTATTCACCTCTCTGTCCTTCGATCTCCTACTTTCCAGTCCCTTCTCTTCCTCATCTCCTCCCCAAATCTCCCCCCCTTCACCCCCCGTCCTTGTGTTAAAATCTCCACCTATCACTACTCTCACTCTATCCTCTCTCCCCCCCATCCACTCCTCTAGTTCCTCCAGCTTCCTCTGCAGATCCTTATTCACGTACACCCCCACCACTCCCCACCCATCCTCACCCTCTTCATCATTATGCCCTCCTTCCCCCCCCTTCCCCTTCCCTTGTTTCCAACCCCTTCCTAACCCCCATTATCATTCCCCCCCTGCCCTTCCTTTCTTATTCTCCCTTCTTGCCCACTGCTTCTCCCATACATACCCCCTTGGCAACTTAACTCTCACCCTTTCCCAGTCTCTTTCCTCTATCCACGTCTCACACAGTATCACTACCTCCCATTCCTCCAAACCCTTCCAGAACTCTATGTCCTTATTTTTCACCCCTGCCACGTTCCAGAAAGCCACCTTATAACTTCCTTTCCCCACTACATCCCCTCCCTCCCTTAACCTCTCCCCCCCTCCTTTCCCCCCTTTCTCGTTTCCCTGATGCTCCATCCATTTCTCTCCTATTTCATCCCACCTCTTCATCCTCCCATTCACCCACATTTTCATGTACCCCACCTG
Organism: Andrena trimmerana; assembly: GCA_951215215.1. Taxonomy (NCBI): domain Eukaryota; kingdom Metazoa; phylum Arthropoda; class Insecta; order Hymenoptera; family Andrenidae; genus Andrena; species Andrena trimmerana. The sequence goes on along the minus strand of OX578059.1, from coordinate 85,184,577 downwards.
TACATTCAGCCCCTTCCTCCTCTCCTCCTCTGCCTCTCTCTCTATCTTCCACTTCCCTCTTCTCTCCTCCTCCGTGAGGTCATCCTCAATCCTCTCCTTCATGACCTTCAACTTTTTCCTTGCCTCCATAACTTTCCTTTTTTCCTCCCTTCCCGCCAACTTCACTAACACCATTCCTCTGCCATCCCCTCCCGCTTTTCCTATCCTTGTCACATCCTTCATACTGACCCCCTCCAGCCCCATCCTCTCCCACAGCTTCTTCACCCCCCCTCCACATCCCCTCCTTCCCACCCCAATCTCCTTATTATCACATTGTTCCTCCTTCCCTCTCTATCCTTCCTATCCTGCATTACCTCTATCCTTCTCAGTCTTATTTTCCATTCCTCCACCTGTCCCTCCTCCACCCTTCCTTACCCTGTCCTCCTCCTTTCTCCCATCTCTCCACCTTCTCTATCACTTCCAACATCCTTCTGTTCCTTCCTTCCAACTTTTCCAACTTTTCCTCCAATCCTTCTCTCCTCGCCTTCTCTTCCCTCATCCACTCTTCCCACTTCCTACTTTCCCCTCTCCATTCCTCCTCCATCATTCTTCTTTCCTCCCTCTCTTTCCTCATCTCCTCTTTCATCTCTCTTATCTCCCTTATTAACTCCATCATCACTCCCTCCATACCCCCCCCCCCCTGCTCCCCCCTTCTTTGCCCCCTTTTACTGGCGACCTTTCCGTTTTGCCACTCTTTTTAAACCCTCGCCACCCCTCTCTTTCTGAATTCCCCACCTCCTCCTCTCTTTCTCTCTTTTTTCCCAAACCACTCTCCATGCTCCCTATACTGCTCCCCACACTACTTCCACTGTCCTTCCAATTCCTTTCCTTTATCGCTTCACTCCCCTTGTCCTTCCCCCCTCTTCCTCCCCTCTCCTCCTGACTGCCCTTCTCCCCCAGACCCTCCAGCCCCAAACCCACCGAGATTCCCTTTCAACATTCTCCACGATCCTTTTCCCTCTTTTAAAAATTCCCACCTTCTCTGCCGACACCTCTACCTCCTTTCCTCTCCAACAGGTGACACCCCTTGCACCTATCCTTGCTCCTTACCGCCACACTTCTCTCACCACTATTCCTAACCCCAAACCTTCCCTTCTCCCTTCTATATCTCTGCCACCGTTACTCCTAGCCCTTTCCCTCTTATCCCTATCCTTTCCACACCTCTCCCTTCACCTCCACACTCGCACTCCACTCCCCTTTTCACCTTCTCACTACTCTTTCTGCACTCCACACACACCACTCGCTTCCAACACACCTTTCACCCAACGCGACCGGAAACGGAAGTGCTACCGTAAACAAATTAAATATCAATAAATCTGTCGTTGTATTCACTCATAAATAATTTTGGTTTATTTGGATAATTATGTCAGTGGTCTCTGCCAACGACGAAAACCGTTTCTCCCGGCACCTCGGGAGAGATGGTCAGATGTCATGACTTTAGTTTTTAACCCGATTTACAGTAAGTATAGTTTTAAAGCAAATATCGACCAGTCTTTCTGAATGAGCATAAAATTCTGAACATATAGGTTTGTCCTGATAAAATAAGTAATGTCTATATTAGTTTTAATAGTCATTTTATATTAGGTCGACCGCGTCACCCGGGTTTACCCTATCTGACGATCGTGGATTTGTCAGTTGGAGTTCCCTAGCCACCGAAGGGTATGGTGGGGTAACGGGAATGCTGCTCGGCGCTGTCTGAACGTAGCCGTGTGGCTGTTATTTATTCTTATTGTCGGCGTAGTACATATGTAGTTGTGTGCGTCACGAAGTTATACGTAGACCAATACGAGATGAAGCTATCGAGAAACAATCAATGTTCTGACCAATAAAGCTCCTTGAATATTTTCGGAGCTACGGCCTCAGGCACACCTATTCTGATGCGTGTATTTCTACGCTGCAGCTCGGTTTGGCCTATACATGACAGAAGCTTGGCGCTATCCCCACCACTTCTGGCTCACTCGTGTTCTGCGACGACGAGAGAACACGCGTTACGAATAGGAGTGTGCGAATCGTTCCGCGGCTCGGATTCTCGCCCCTCGGGACGGCTCGGAAAATTTTAGCCGTTCATGGCGGCTATGCTTGTAGCCCGAATCGGTAGTATAGTCGGGATCTCGGGCAATACGAAAGTATCGGGACCCCGCCCGATCCCGCCTGAAAGTTGCCGGCCCGTCCCGAGCCCGAAAATCGGGTAACCGCACACCCCTAGTTACGAAACTCACCGGCCAATAAATCTGAATACGATCTTAGAAGTTCGAATAACCGACGAGAACCTTTGTTGCCCGAGCCGCACGAGATCGCCGTTGCTCAGCGATGTGTCATCGATTATATAGAAACAGAATTTTTTTTTTCATCGTATCAATATGAAAGTGACACAAATGGATTCCTGACATTCTCCCGATTAAATTGACAGAAAATAATTTAAATCGGACTATTTTTAAGGAAACGGGCTTTCAATTTTGCAAACAATTTTTCACGTCATTTCCTTATTTTTGGTCCGAATTATATCATTTTTGGGACATATTTGATTGAGAAAACATGAGTAATCGACTGACGTCACTTTCGCAAAGATCTGATTAGAAATGCAGAAATGCAGATTTGTCACTGCTTAGCGCGCAACATTGTACGGCCCCGCTGGTTTCGAGCGTTGATTTCTTGCCAGCGTGCAGGACAAGAAGGGACTTTTCATGGCGAAGGAAAGTCAGCCTTATATAGCACTCAAATCGAGAAAGACTTTGCTGACAAACTTTATATTCATGTCAAACAAATACTTTAATTGTAAAATTTAGATGACAAACTATTGTTGAATATCGCCAGTTCTTTGATATGCATCACTTGGTTGAGAATTCCTGATCCCACCTTTTCATGCATTTACCTATTGAAATGTTGCTTCAAGTCATCGGGAAATTGAATTGCTTTTTCTTGTACATACATATATCTGTTCGCGAGTAGGTGTCACGAATGACGCGACTTTGGTTTCCCAAATAAATTCACATTTATCAGGGCCCTCGTCTCAACCGCTTGATAAGGAGATTGAAAGACGTAAATCGAGTGAAATAGCGCACAAGCAAGAGACTCTCGGTCGACGGTGACTTGAGTCATCCAGTACTGAATATGAAAATGTTCATATTTCCCATTACACCTTGATAAGAGTGTTACCGCCGATGGATTGATCAGTTTATGTCCACGAACATGAGTCGAGACGCAAAGCAATTCGGTATATTTTTTTCTATGAATACATGATTAGGACACACACTACGTTCACTAAAAATGGACCGAATTCCTCCATATCTGACATCATTTTCATCGAGAAACCCTAAAAACTCCATTGGTAATACTTTTATCACATTTAGAACATTTTATCTGGCCCGTCGTTTTTATTGCTCTTGGCTGTCAACGGGTGGTCTACTGGGGCCCCAAAGGTCCTCGCTCGCAGCGAGAAAGCAAAACGGTGGGATGGGTAGGTCTTTCCCGATAATCCGGGCCCAACCATTTGCGTGCGCAGCTTCATGTTGCACGTCAAAAAATTCTTTTAATTACAATTAGTAATTCAGTTTGTAAGTGCAATTAAATTAGGCGTCATTAAAATCATGCACAGTTCATTAATTTTAACTAATTGACCTATTCATTTATTTTTTAATTCATTAATGTAGTGCTCTGTTGAAGAACATCGTAATACGTAGCTAATATTCTAGGCCCTAGAATCTACGATATTGTCAATGTGCAATTGAAACGCACGCCACTTCACACTATCGTTTCTTAGCATTCATACGGCGTGATTTTCTAGCTAGAGTCGTCAAACGCGATGCTCGCCAACAATCATGTGTCTCGCTGAATTTCGTGGGCTTCGACGCTCGAAACCAGAGAGACTATACAATGTTGCACGCTAAGCAGTGACGAATCTGAAGTTCTGCAATTTCTAATCAGACCTTTGCAAAAGTGACGTCAATCGATTCCGTACAATTTTATACAGGGTGTCCGCGGGAAGATTGGACAGCCGGTTTTCTCCTAAACTATAGGAGATAAAAATAAAAAAAAAATAGGGAATTGCATGGTTCGAGGGGGCTAATTTATTAGCGCGAACGAATTTTGTTTTCGATTATTATTTTAAAAGATACGATGGTCAAGTTCGGTTTTTCAAATGGAACTACGTTTTCTGAAGACCTGGGTTGATAGTGCGTTCCAAGACAAATTCAATAAGCATTAATGTATACACTTTATTTTCACTGGTTTTTAAGATATTGGGCTTGCAAATTTACTGATTTTCACTGGAAGAAAACTGTCTGGTATAGCACGGACCGGGGACGGTCTTACTGGCGTCACGGGTAGCACTGCCTGTTGAAATAGATACCTACCTGCCAAAGGTCTGCGCCAGGAATGGCAGGCCCAAAGGCTGGACAATTCTTTTCCGCCAGAAATGCTACTTAGGTAGGTAAGGAAAGTAGAGACATGATGGGGAAGCTAAGGAAAAATGCAAATAAAGTGGTGATTGTTGCTATTAATTAAGTCTTTATCACTCTAAATACAACTATAAGTTAATGATTTAACATTTTTTACACACTTTGGACTATCTGAGGTCCGGCGTCCAAGCGATTAAACTTTACAAAACAGATGGGAAAAAACCGTCCTCCCCCACTCGCTTTCGCCAGCGACCACACTATTATAACACAGTGGCTTCCAAGTGATGTATTTGTCACCTGCCTAGCATCTTTTAATTAGGGTTTAGGGAAATGCCCCATCTTAACACGCTACCCCGTCATACTTGTCATACGAAACAAGCCGCGATCCACGAGCCTTCTGATCGGTCATGGCTCCACTCGCCCGGGCTCGCCAAGCCGACCTGACGAGCTAGACGAGCCGAGCTAGTTCGCGGTGCCAGGAGCCGTCTGATTCCACCTGGAGAGTAGTCGGGTCACACACTGCACAAATGATACAGGGTGATACTGGAGCTACGCCCGTCGAAGGATGCGGCCTGGTACCCCGTGGCCAGGACAACCCGCCCGCAGTGCCTCACCGAATTTTATGGATTTTTACGGAAAAAGGTACGAATCCTGGGCAGAACGTAGCGAATTGAGGTCGAGTCCCCGCAGTCGAGTGTGAAATATCAATTATAGCGTATTAAGAAATTCTTTTCTTCATCGTATCGAAAAGGAAGTGACACCAATGGATTCCTTATGTTTTTCTGATAAAAATCAGACCAAATATCATGCAAATCGGACTACTTTGACACAAGCTATTTGTATTCCCTATGTAAAAGTTGTCCGATTTACACGACATTTGTAATGATTTTCATCAGAAAACCCCAAGGAATCCATCGGCGACACTTCCATATCCATACGATAAAGAATAAAGAATTATTTTATTTCTTAAACAGATGCAGGGTAATTATGGAGCTACGTCCGTCACCCCGTGGCGAGGACAACACCCCGCAATGCCCATCGAATTTTATGGCTTTCGACCCTCGAAGGGTTTGGAATATCATTAAGAAGTGAGAAATATTCAGGATTTCAAATGTTTGCTTCTTTTCTTCATCGTATCGGAGGGGAAAGTTATGCCAATGGATTGCTGGCGTTCCGTCGAGAAAAATCATACCAAATATCATGCAAATCGGACTATTTTGGCACAAGCTATTTGTATTCCATATGTAAAAGTTGTCCGATTTACACGACATTTGTAATGATTTTCATCGGAAAACCCTAAGGAATCCATCGTTGACACTTCCATATCCATAGGATACAGAATAAAGAATTATTTTATTTCTAAAACAGATGCAGGGTAATTATGGAGCAACGCCCGCCAAGGAGATGCGGCGGCCTGGTACCCCGTGGAGAGGACAGCCCTTCGCTGTGCCTCACCCGATTTTTATGGCTTTTTCCGGAAATAGGTATGAATACTGGGCCGACCGTAGCGAATTGAGGTCGAGCCCCCGCAGTCGAGGGTGAAATATCCATTATAGCGTATTAAAAAATTCTTTTCTTCATCGTATCGAAAGGGAAGTGACACCAATGGATTCCTTATGTTTTTCTGCTGAAAATCATACCAAATATCATGCAAAGGGGACTATTATTAACAAAATTAGCTTGAGATTATGGAAATGAATTTTTAATTTCCTTCATTATGGTCCGAATTACGTGGTTCTTTGTGTCAATTGCATCGGCGGAACATAAGGAATCGAAGGGTGTGGTTTTCGAAAAGATCTGAAGAGAAATGCGGAAACCCTAGACATTTCTCAGATTTTAATGGTATTCAAACCCCTTCAAGGGTCTAAAGCCATAACATTCGATGGACACTGCGGGGTGTTATCCTCGCCACGGGGTACCGGGCCGTCGCATCTCCTTGACGGACGTAGGTCCATAATTACCCTGTATCTGTTTAGGAAATAAAATAATTCTTTATTCTTTATCGTATGGATATGGAAGTGTCGCCGATGGATTCCTTAGGGTTTTCCGATGAAAATCATTACAAATGTCGTGTAAATCGGACAACTTTTACATATGGAGTACAAATAGCTTGTGCCAAAATAGTCCGATTTGCATGATATTTTGTCTGATTTTTATCAGAAAAACATAAGGAATCCATTGGTGTCACTTCCTTTTCGATACGATGAGGAAAAGAAATTCTTAATACGCAATAATTGATATTTCACCCTCGACTGCGGGGACCCGACCTCAATTCGCTACGTTCGGCCCAGGATTCGTACCTTTTTCCGTAAAAAGCCATAAAAATCGGGTGAGGCACTGCGGGCGGGTTGTCCTCGCCACGGGGTACCAGGCCGCATTCTTCGACGGGCGTAGCTCCAGAATCACCCTGTATCATTTGTGCAGTGTGTGACCCGACAACTCTCCAGGTGGAATCAGACGGCTCCTGGCACCGCGAACTAGCTCGGCTCGTCTAGCTCGTCAAGTCGGCTTGGCGAGCCCGGGCGAGCGGAGCCATGACCGATCAGACGGCTCGTGGATCGCGGCTCCACGAGCTAGGCCATCCGAGCCTAGAAGCAAGTGCGAAATAAAAGTAACGGTGCTCTTCTCGATACCGCAGATGTAGGGGATGTAGGGGTATGACGGGGTAGCGAGGTAAGATGGGGCATCTCCCTAAATCCTAATTAAAAGATGCTAGGTACGTGACAAATACATCATTAGGAAGCCACTGTGTTATAATAGTATGGTCGCTGGCGAAAGCGAGTGGGGGAGGACGTTTTTTTCCCATCTGTTTTGTAAAGTTTAATCACTTGGACGCCGTACCTCAGATAGTCCAAAGTGTGTAAAAAATGTTAAATCATTAACTTATAGTTGTATTTGGAGTGATAAAGACTTAATTAATAGCAACAATCACCACTTTATTTGCATTTATCCTTAGCTTCCCCATCATGTCTCTACTTTCCTTACCTACCTAAGTAGCATTTCTGGCGGAAAAGAATTGTCCAGCCTTTGGGCCTGCCATTCCTGGCGCAGACCTTTGGCAGGTAGGTATCTATTTCAACAGGCAGTGCTACCCGTGACGCCAGTAAGACCGTCCCCGGTCCGTGCTATACCAGACAGTTTTCTTCCAGTGAAAATCAGTAAATTTGCAAGCCCAATATCTTAAAAACCAGTGAAAATAAAGTGTATACATTAATGCTTTTTGAATTTGTCTTGGAACGCACTATCAACCCAGGTCTTCAGAAAACGTAGTTCCATTTGAAAAACCGAACTTGACCATCGTATCTTTTAAAATAATAATCGAAAACAATATTCGTTCGCGCTAATAAATTAGCCCCCTCGAACCATGCAATTCCCTATTTTTTTTATATTTTTATCTCCTAAAGTTTAGGAGAAAACCGGCTGTCCAGTCTTCCCGCGGACACCCTGTATATAATGTTTGTTCATAACTGCTTTCTGCATAGGACGTGTAATAAGTGTATATCATGTTCTGTTTCGGTGCTTTGCTAGTAAAAAAACGTCTAACCTAACAAACTTCATTTTCTGGGGGCATCCCGTCATCTATTTTCCCTTTTCACTTATAATTCCTTACTGCTAACGTAGAATATTGTACCATAAGCACATTTCAAGTAATTAAAATGTATAATGAATTTTCTACGTTTGTAGTACCAGCCGACATTCCGTTTAAATTTGTATAAGTACAACGCAACAGCTGGGAATTTCTTTCCTTATTGAGAATAGAATACGGAAATAGCAAACAGTTCCCTCTCGCGTTTACCGGGCAATCGTCGGTCTATCGGTATTACCATTTCTGTGCAGAAAAAACGTGCTGTAATACCGACCGGCCAAATCGGCCAGACCACGTGACGTGTCTACCCCCTTAAGCAATGCAAATCTGTGGTATTTTGGACTAACCCACATTTTTTCCAAAATTGAGTTAGTAGCAATAACGTATTGCAATAGGCTCTATTAATCACATCGATGGCTCAGTGCATACATATTGTATGTCCTCTTTTTATGAAATTTGAGTTTTTATATGCAACAAATAGTGCTTGACTGTTTCTTTATGCTGTATAAAAATCACATTTTTATCTTTTTTTTATAAATTTATCAAAAATAATATTTTTGTTCATTCTATGTCCCTGAATCTATTATGCTGAGTGCACAAATTTTGTATGTCGATGCCAGAGGATGAAAATATTCTTGGAGAAATGTGACAATAAATAAATTTTTTTAAAAAAGTCTTCCTATATCTATCGCGAAGAAAAAAGATCTTCTGTGTCTTTAAACAACGGAATTATTCCTGAATACTACAAGGCATTTATCAATAGTATACCATCAACAAAATGACAACGTGATGTAATTCCAATCCCCATGGATATTGACAAAAATTAAAACCACGAAAATGACAACTGCGAAAATGAAAACGAATAATTACTTTTTTATTCCTGTTATTTTCAAAATAAATATTATATTCAAGTGAGATTATTTCCAGATATGATTACTTTTGTTCATTTTTATACAGGGTGTCCGCGGGAAAGCTAAACAGCCGGCTTCCTCCTAAACTATTGGAGATAAAAATATAAAAAAAATAGGAATTGCATGGTTCGAGGAGGCCAATTTATTAGCGCGAACGAATTTTGTTTTCGATTATTATTTTAAAAGATACGATGGTTGTTAGAAAGGTTTTTAGAAGGATCGGCGCAAAGAACCGCAGGAGAGTTATTAAAGCACAACGAGGAGTCTTAATCTATTTTTGACACGAGGACTTTACCGAAACGTTCACGATCACACTTATATTTAGTTTCTGTACAATGTCACAATAAACGATACACTATTTACAATCGCGTTCACAATTATTTAATAAAAGCGGTTTGACGCAAGCAAGCGCAGCAAACACGAGAGCACTAACGTCCGTTACAAAGCAGGTAGTAAGGGCGAGAGAGCAAAGCGAAGCGTGAGATAAAGCGTGTATAGCGTAGCGAAGTCGCGAACAGAGAGAGCGATCCAGGAAACCTCTGTCGATTTCCTGGAAGGAAGAGCCTTCACCTTCCATCGATCGCGAATCGATGGAAGGGGTTCGATCGCTGCTCCACATGAGTCAGCGGGCCGGGCCACGAATCGCCTGATTATTGGCGATCCTGGAAGATGGCGCAAGAATGCATATTTTCTTGAACATTTACTCCCCGGCATTCATCGCCCGATGAATAGTGTGAAGTTTGCTGGTGATCGATGCGTTGATCGATAGGGTGTGGTCCGACCGCGTAGCAGTGGCGCCGCTGGGCACATGTGGAGGCGTCGGATAATGTCGGTGGAAGCCGTGAGTGCGATCTAGTGCGCAGTGACATGGCGGGTGTGGTGTGTGATCCTAGACCTGTGTACAAGGTAAGAATACAAGCTTAGAAATTGGTCGGACAAGTTCAGACACTGTAGTCTTAACGGTTACAACGCGCGTTAACCCATCAGACCCGGTATGCAACCGAATGACCCTGGCTAGTGGCCACTGTCCAGGTGACGTCAGTTCGGATTTAATTAGGCACAGATCGCCGATCTGAGGCTGCGGATGTTGTTGTGCCCACTTGTTGCGAGCCTGTAACGCCTGGAGGTATTCCGCTGTCCACCGCTTCCAGAACTGCAACCGCATTTGTTGCAAAAGGTGCCAGCGAGAAAGCCGAGATTGTGGTACACCATCAATTTCGGGATCAGGCAAGCTAAGGAGTGGTTCGCCGATGAGAAAGTGCCCTGGTGTCAAGGCATTCAGGTCCTCAGGATCATCACTGATTGCCTGCAGAGGCCGAGAATTCAGGCAAGCCTCGATTTGGGTGAGTAGCGTTGTCATCTCCTCGAACGTAAGATGCTGGTCGCCCAACACACGGCGAAGGTGATGCTTGGTGGACTTCACTGCGGCTTCCCAAAGCCCTCCGAAGTGAGGAGCCGCAGGAGGATTGAAGCGCCACTCGATGCCGTCCTTCAGTAGGGTGGATCGGATGGCGTCGTGATCGTTGCTGAGGTGGACCAACATTTCCCGCAGCTCCCGGGCCGCGCCCACGAAGTTGGTCCCCTGGTCACTTTGGATGACAACACTGAGTCCGCGTCGAGAGGTAAAACGCCGCAGAGCTGCAAGGAAGGCTTCAGTGCTGCAATCAGAAACTAATTCTAAATGGACGGCACGAGTACACAAGCAGACAAATAGGGCCACGTAGCCCTTGTGAGTGCGGCGTCCTCTTCCCCTTATGGCCAGAAGTGTGAGGGGCCCTGCATAATCGACCCCCACGTGCAAGAACGGACGGGCTGGAGTTACCCTGGAGCTTGGTAAGTCCCCCATGAGTTGTCGTCCTGGAGTTGCCCGCCAGCGTGTACAGGTGACACAGCGATGAATAAGAGCCTTGACTCGCTGTCTGCCCTGTGAAATCCAATATTTCTGTCTCAAGGTGGACAGAGTTAGCTGCGTTCCTCCATGCAACGTGCGCTGATGGGCCTCGTCAATCATGAGTTCCGTTAGTCTGTGGTCATTTGGTAGAACGATTTGATGCTGAGCGTCCAAAGGCAGCGCTGAGTGTCGCAGTCGATCCCCGACTCGCAGTAGGCCCTGATCATCCAGGTAGGGATGTAGTGTTAGCAGCTTGCTGCGTCTTGGTAACGGAAGCCCTCGTTCCAGCTGCTGGATGTCAGCTGCGAACGTCTGATGCTGGACGAGACGGAGCCATCGGGTCCGGGCTGCCTCTATTTCTGCAGGTGTCAGGTATTCCCCTCGCGTAGCTGTTGAATGTTGTGGAAGCCACCGCAAGCACCAGGCGGTGGTTCTAAGGAGAGAAGATATACATGAGTGCCTGTTTAAAATCTCCTCCCCATGTGCAGGATCACCCGAAGTCGACACGATGGCAGTAGTTCTGCTCTCGAGGTCCGTTGACGGCACAGCAAGCTGCTCCCCATCGTCCCATCCTGACGGTGAAGTTAGCCAGGAGGGTCCGGACCACCACAGATTGAAGTTTGGTAGCTGATTGGGAGCGAGTCCTCTCGAAGCGCAGTCTGCTGGGTTGTCCTGGCTGCAGACATGGTGCCAGTGAGCATCAGGCAGTGCGAGCTGTATTTCCGACACGCGATTGGCCACGTATGTCTTCCAGCGTGCCGGGTGGCCTTGGATCCATGAAAGAGTGATCGTAGAGTCACTCCACAAATGAACCGCACTGTTCTCCAATTCCAGGCTCTTGGATGTGAGCGTCGCTAGACGGGTCAGCAATGTCGCAGCACAGAGTTCGAGCCGTGGTAGTGAAATTTTCTTCAACGGAGCCACCTTGGTCTTAGCAGTGACCAGCTGGGTCCGGATGGCGCCATCGCAGTCCACCACTCGGAGATATATTACCGCTGCATAGGCTCGCTCCGAAGCGTCGGCGAAGCCATGAAGTTCTAGGCGTTGAGATGACTGGCGTAGGCCGAGCCAGCGGGGAACGACGATGCGGTTTAGCTCTGGTAGTTCGCCAAGGAAGTGACGCCAGTAGTCGTTCTCAGTCGACGGGAGAGGGGTGTCCCAATCTAAATTGATAAGCCACAGTGATTGCATGAATATTTTGGCGTTGACCGTTACAGGAGATACCAGGCCTAGTGGGTCAAATATTTTGGCAATTTTAGATAGGACCGTTCGCCGCGTCACTTCGGAGTCCGGTTGGATTGGCTGCACTCGGACCCTGAAGCTGTCATCGGCTGGACTCCAGTGGACGCCCAGGGCTTGGTGGGTTTCGCCAGCCTGCCACTTGCATTCCGGGATAGCATCGCCGGTGGGGACCTGCTCCATCAGTGCTGGTTCGTTGGACGCCCATTTCCGTAAGTTGAAGCCGCCCGCCGTGCAGAGTTGACGTAGGTCCTCTTGCAGTTCGAGAGCCTCCTGCACGGATTCGGCGCCGGTCACAACGTCATCCACGTACACGTCACGCTCCAGGATGGCCGCCGCTCTTGGATGACGGGTTCGTTCATCGTCGGCCAGTTGCTTCAGCGTCCGAATAGCAAGGATGGAGCAGTATCTGCCTGTACATTTTTTCAATGTCTGCGGTGAGGCAGACACGATGTATTCGCCAACGTAGCACGAGTTGGTGCAGACTGGGGAGAAGATTAGGTCCTATCATCAGCCGTTCGTTCAGGGAATGACCAGATGAGGTGACGTACGATCCGTTGAATACCACCCGCAGTCTAGTGGTTGTACTGCTCTCCTTTAGTACTCCGTGATGTGGCAGGTAGAAAGCGGGCCCTGTGATGTCCTTACAATGTTTGGTCATGTGTGTGAGTTGTATGTACTCACGCATAAATTCTCCGTAGGCCTGCGCGAAGACTGGATCCCTGCGGAATTTGGCCTCCATCCGTAGCAGCATGCGTTGGGCTCCATGATGGGACTCGCCGAGCTCTCGATCGATGTGGAATGGGAGTCGGACCATGTAGCGACCGGACGGTAACCGCTGGTGAGTGGTCCGATAATGGTCCTCGCAGCTCTGTTCTTCAGCACTGTAGACTGGTGTCATCATAACTTCCTCCTGTTCCCAGAATCGACGTACTAGCGGTACGAGCTCCTCCGCCGCCGTGCATTGGAGTGTCACGAGAGTATGGCTGTTGGTTTCGTTGTCTCTCTGTCCCTCCGTGGCTGGCCCCGACACGATCCAACCCAGCGTCGTGTTCTGGGCCATAGGTTCGCCACTGCCACCTTTAATGAGGCCGTCCCGTAGTATGAGCGCATAGGCATCAGCTCCCAGCAAGAGATCAATTTGCCCTTCTCCGTCATAGCTGGGATCCGCTAATTGAAGTCCTTGGAGGTGAGTCCATGTCGAGATTCGGTTGCTGTGGCGCGGTTGGTACGCGGTGATTCGTGGCAGCACCAAAGCCTCGATTACGTGACGCTCCGTAGTATTCGTGTGTGCTGTGAATTTCAGCTGCACCTTTCCTCGGACCCGCTCGGGAAGTTGCTTCCGGAAGCCGATGAGACGTACGTTGGCTGATCTCCGCGGTAGGCGTAGCTGTTGAGCCAGTGCGGTGGTGATCAGGGACACTTCACTTCCTTGGTCAACGAGGGCTCGCACAATTCTGAAATCACCGTCGGGTTGCAGTACCTTTACACGGGCAGTGGCCAGGAGCACAGCAGGTATAGAGCTTGATGCACAACTGGAGGCATTGGCACTAACCTCTTCGACGGTGCTGGTGGTTGCGCCGTCCTCATGGATGGTAGTGTGATGCTTCCCGTTGCACAGCTGGCACCGTTTATCTGAACCGCAATCCTTCACTTGATGGCGCCCGAGACAATTGTAGCATAAATTAGCGGTTAGTAATGCTTCACGACGTTCACGCACTGTTTTTGATTTATAGTTTTCGCAGAAGAGCACAAAGTGGTCGCCTCCACACAACCCGCACTGTGATTGAGGGCGTTTGGCCTTAGTGACCTGCAACACCTTGGCTGACTTTAGGCCCCTGGCAGATTTGGTCGCGTGTCCTTCAGATTGGCGTTTAGATTTGCCTCCTTCTAACGCTCCGACAGTGGTAATCCGGTTTTTGATGAATGCCTTTAGTTCCTCAAAGGTCGGAGGGGTAGTCTTGGCTCCGAGCTGAGTTTCCCACTCTCGTCGTGACTGCTGGTCCAGCTTCTCAACCAGCCAGTAGACTAACCAGTCTCCCGAGGCATCAAATGGGCGGTCCATGGCAGCAAGGGCCTCTACGCAGTCACAGAAGGTAAAATAGAAGGTTTTGAGCTCCGTGGCTGATTCACGAGTGAGCGTCGGTAAGCCGAATATAGTAGTCATTTGCGCTTGTACTAGCAGCCTCTCATTTTCGTAATGATCTTGAAGCAGATCCCAAGCGCGGGCGACCGTCGGAGCTCTCACAGGAAGATTCCTGAGGGCAAGGAGAGCGTCGCCCTTTAAGCAGCCCCGAAGATAATACAGGCGTTCGATGTCTGTAAGGCTGCCGTCGCGGATGACGAGGGATCGGAAGAGATCGCGAAATTCTGGCCAGGATTCGTAATTCCCGTCGAACTCTGGCAGTGGTAGTCTCGGTAAGGAGGCCTTGGAATGCACGACTGCTGTCGTGGGAGTATTCGCAATTCCCGATTCGGGGCGATCCGGAGTGAGCGACTGTTGCTTATCGACGAACAGAGCTTCTTGGATGAGGAACAGCTCCTCCGTCACCTCGTAGAGTACCTCTTGAAAATAAGGTATTTCTCTCTCTTTCGGAGCGACCAGCGCAAGCAACTGATCGTGTTGCTGGTCGAATTTCTTCCAATTTTTTCGCAGCATCTCCAACCGCGTCGCGACGGCCCCAAGAGTAATGTTGGCAGAACCTAATTTTTTTAGATTTTCGAACGCACGAGAGATTCGGCGCATCAGCTCGGTTTGGCTTTCAAGTAACGTATCCATTGTCCTTGGATATTCAAACGCGCACAATAGACGGCCGTTAAGGTCGCGCTGACTCGTTATGATATGACTCACTGTTTTGCAGGTGGAGGTCACGCGCGACGGTTACCCGGCACTAGTTAACGGTCGCGAACTGTTTTCACAAGCGCCGATCCGGCTCGAAGGACCAAAAATGTTAGAAAGGTTTTTAGAAGGATCGGCGCAAAGAACCGCAGGAGAGTTATTAAAGCACAACGAGGAGTCTTAATCTATTTTTGACACGAGGACTTTACCGAAACGTTCACGATCACACTTATATTTAGTTTCTGTACAATGTCACAATAAACGATACACTATTTACAATCGCGTTCACAATTATTTAATAAAAGCGGTTTGACGCAAGCAAGCGCAGCAAACACGAGAGCACTAACGTCCGTTACAAAGCAGGTAGTAAGGGCGAGAGAGCAAAGCGAAGCGTGAGATAAAGCGTGTATAGCGTAGCGAAGTCGCGAACAGAGAGAGCGATCCAGGAAACCTCTGTCGATTTCCTGGAAGGAAGAGCCTTCCCCTTCCATCGATCGCGAATCGATGGAAGGGGTTCGATCGCTGCTCCACATGAGTCAGCGGGCCGGGCCACGAATCGCCTGATTATTGGCGATCCTGGAAGATGGCGCAAGAATGCATATTTTCTTGAACAATGGTCAAGTTCGGTTTTTCAAATGGAACTATTCTTTCTGAAGACCTGAGTTGATAGTGCGTTCCAAGACAAATTCAATAAGCTTTAATGTATACACTTTATTTTCACTGGTTTTTAAGATATTGCGCTTGCAAATTTACTGATTTTCACTGGCAGAAAGCTGTCTGGTATAGCACGGACCGGGGACGATCTTACTGGAGCCACGGGTGTCACTGCCTGTTGAAATAGATACCTACCTGCCAAAGGTCTACACCAGGCCCAAAGGCTGGACAATTCTTTTCCGTCAGAAATGCTACTTAGGTAGGCACATCTGCGGTATCGAGAAGCGCACCATTACTTTTATTTCGCACTTGCTTCTACGCTCGGATGGCCTGTTCTTTTGGGAGGGATGCAAGTTCGATTAGTTAGGTTAGGAGGAGTGAAAGTTGCTAGACTAAATTTCAATCATAGGGAGCAGATTGTATCAGAACCATTCGGATTTGCATTCCTCAACAAACGGCTGCTCTCTTGAAGAGGCCCTCTTCACAGCAATGCCCACCTACTCTCGCACGGAATACGTTAACGCTTGCTTTTGTTCTGATATTGAAGCTCGTGTTTATACTCGAGAGGACCACGCGTCGACAGCGGGCTACCCCTTTTCTTCCTGTGTCTCTCCACGAGCCGTATTGGCGGTGGATTGTAGGAGCGTAGATATCTGGATGCCAGTTATTGAATTCAGGAGACGATAGAAACACTTTATTACAAAACGCACATGCACTATAATATTAAAGTAAATCGTATCCCTCACGGGAAGGAGTACTGATAATGATCGAACTTGCGCGCCACTTCGCGCAGACCAATTACACGGAGGGTAGTCGGGTCACACACTGCCCAAATGATACAGTGTAATTCTGGAGCAACGCCCGTCAAGGAGATGCGGCGGCCTGGTACCCCGTGGCGAGGACAGCCCTTCGCTGTGCCTCACCCGATTTTTATGGCTTTTTCCGGAAAAAGGTACGAATCCTGGGCCGAACGTAGCGAATTGAAGTCGACCCTCCGCAGTCGAGGGTGAATTATCCATTACAGCGTATCAAGAAACTCTTTTCTTCATCGTATCGAAGGGGAAGTGACACCAATATGTTTTTCTGATGAAAATCATACCAAATATCATGCAAATCGGACTACTTTGACACAAGCTATTTGTATTCCCTATGTAAAAGTTGTCCGATTTACACGACATTTGTAATGATTTTCATCAGAAAAGCCCAAGGAATCCATTGGCGACACTTCCATATCCATACGATAAAGAATTAAGAATTATTTTATTTCTTAAACAGATGCAGGATAATTATGGAGCTACGTCCGTCACCCCGTGGCGAGGACAACCCCTCGCAGTGCCTGACCGAATTTTATGGCTTTCCACCCGCGAAGGAGTTGGAGTGCTTAATAAGAAGTGAGAAACCTTCGACTTGCGCATTTCTCATCAGATCTTTGCAAAACCGACACATATCGATTCCTTATGTTTCGCCGATGAAGCTGACACTAACAACGACGTTATTCGGATCATAATGAAGGAAATTCCATGGAATATCGATTTATATCATTTCAAGCTGACTTGACTTGGTTAAAAATAGTCCGATTTACATGAAATTTGGTATGATTTTAATCGACGGAACGCCAGGAATCCATTGGCGCCACTTCCCCTTCGATACGATGAAAAAAAAGCAAACATTTGAAATCCTGAACATTTCTCATTTCTTAATGGTATTCCAAACCCTTCGAGGGTCGAAAGCCATAAAATTCGATGGGCACTGCGGGGTGTTGTCCTTGCCACGGGGTGACGGGTGTACCTCCAGAATTACCCTGATGAAATAGAGGCGGCGGATGCCACATCTGGTTACCAGAAACTAACCGGACTGATCGGTCGCGGTGTCTTGCCAGAGTCGCGGTTTATGAGCGGATTTTCCGCGCGTCGGCGGTAGACAACGGTACATAGTATGGGTCCGAAGTCATCGTACGCTCTACCCATCGACAGAGCAATATACGGATTAACTCAGACTAGACAATGCCACCACGTTTTTTATTGGCCTTTACAAATTTGGCAAACAGATATTGTCGAAACGTTCTTGGAGAAATAATAAATTATCGATCGTAAAGAGCGAATGAATTTTCGTCTGGCTCTGAGTTCGCTTTTGTCCCGACGCACGCGAGAAAGATGCCCCAAATATAGGAATTGAAAAGTATTATCCACCGTCAATACACCTCGTGGAGAGACACAGTAAGAAAAGGGGTACACCGTTGAGTGCGCCTGGTTCCGACTGCATCGTCCTCCTTTCAAATTAAAGACGGATTCCTTATCTCTCGAGTATTGTTTGGGATTGGCCCAAACGGCCACAAGCTAAGTCAGCGCGGATTCGTCGCCGAAATCGCGCGCGCTTTGAAAGCGACTAACGCGACCAAATCGAGTCACTCACGATCGCGGTGATGATATCGGTCGGGCCATCTGTTGACGCGCACCTCACCTAATTAGGCAGCACTCTCGCTTCCTCGTACGAACTGCTTTGTTCTACCGCGGCAGTCTTCGTGCTGCTCAGGACGAGCAGCTGTTGGGTGGGGTGCTGACGTCACAGAATTCGGAGAAACGGCCCGATCCATCACCGCGATCGATCTTCCTTCTACAAAGCGCTGACTCGACAACAAGTGGTCCTCGTCGGCTCGTGCGTGCGCTATTCTGGAACGTTCCAGATTATTACATTGGGAACTGCTCGGTTCGCACTCAGTAATCGCGTACTTTCGCCTCATTGTTAATTGAGTTCTGTGTAACTTCCGCGTTAATGTTAAGTGACAAAACGCGTAGTTTATTGTGCAACGTGTTGTAAATACACTGTGACCGTGACCTTAAGTTTAATTCTAACGACTATTCTTAACGGCTATCCTTATCGACTATTTTAAAACCTAAAGCTAATTCGCGAACGCTCGAAGCTTCGCGTTCGTGCGCTAACAAGTATAAATCCTTATCTCTCAAGTATAAACACGCGTTGGTATTTCAAATCTGGTTAGGAAATAAAATAATTCTTTATTCTTTATCGTATGGATATGGAAGTGTCGCCGATGGATTCCTGGGGGATTTCTGATGAAAATCATGCCAAATGTCGTGTAAACCGGCCAACTTTTACATAGGGAGTACAAATAGCTCATGAAAATCATACCAAATGTCATGCAATTCGGACTACTTTGACACAAGCTATTTGTATTCCCTATGTAAAAGTTGGCCGATTTACACGACATTTGGCATGATTTTCATTGGAAATCCCCAAGGAATCCATCGGCGACACTTCCATATCCATACGATAAAGAATAAAGAATTATTTTATTTCCTAACCAGATACAGGGTAATTCTGGAGCAATGCCCGTCAAGGAGATGCGGCGGCCTGGTACCCCGTGGCGAGGATAACACCCCGCAGTACCCATCGAATTTTATGGCTTTAGAGCCTTGAAGGGGTTTGAATACCATTAAAATCTGAGGAATGTCTAGGGTTTCCGCATTTCTCTTCAGATCTTTTCGAAAACGACACCCTTCGATTCCTTATGTTCCGCCGATGCAATTGACACCAAGAACGACGTATTTCGGACCATAATGAAGGAAATTAAAAATTCATTTCCATAATCTCAAGTTAATTTCGTTAATATTAGTCCGATGTGCATGATATTTGGTATGATTTTCATGAGAAAAACATAAGGAATCTGTTACAAAGTAATATCGGGCAGGCACTAGGAAACAGTTGAGCTTGTAATGTTAGCACACGATTTATTTAGAAACGATTAAAGCGAACGGTACGACGGTTTAGGCGATTAAATTAGCACGACAATTATAATTCAAATATGTACAGAGGTCAAAACACAATAAAGTCACAGTTATTAACACACACACAATTTATAAATGTCTAATTAATGTCTAATGTATATAATTAAGCGTTAATGCGTGCAAAGAACTTGCGAAGTAAAGTCACGAAGCAATATAGAATAAGATTCGAAGCAATGTCGAAAGTAAGCGCAAGCAAGATGCGTAAGCGAAAGTATATTACCAATTTAGTCATCAGGAACAGAGTGGCCGAATCCTGGAAATCACGGTCGATTTCTAGGAAGGAAGAGCCTTCCCCTTCCATGGATCGCGAGTCGATGGAAGGGGACGCGATTCGCGCTCCACATGATTGAGCCGGCCGTTGCCACCTGCCTGATTAGCATAATTTGGCAATAGGTGTCGGTAATAGGCCTCTTTTGCGAACATTCTCCCCGGCATTCATCAATCGATGAATCAGAATTTAGTTGTGGATCGATACGCTGATCGATCGCGCATTGATAATATCGCAATGGTGGCGCCGCTCAATCATGTGGAGGCGTCATACAACGCAAGTGAATTTATAGATCGTGATTTTGTGAAGTTGCATCATTTCGGGAACGTGCATTTTCAATACTATCGGTAAGTGGAATAAAAACTAGTTTTGAAATAGGACGTACAAATTCTGAACGCGAGGTTTTGACAGTGACCACGCGAGTGAAGTTATCCGAACCAGGGTGCAATTTAACTATACGTGCAAGCGGCAATCTGACAGGTGAGGTTAACTCCGATTTAATTAGGCACAAGTCGCCGACGCGGGGCTGGGCACGTTGCTGGGTCCACTTGTTGCGGGCCTGGAGCGACTGTAAGTATTCGGAGGACCATCGTTTCCAGAATTGCAGTCTCATTTGCTGTAGCAGGTGCCATCGGGACAGTCGATTGATGGGCACGTCCTCGACGACTGGATCGGGCAAGCTCAGCAAGGCGTCGCCGATCAGGAAGTGACCTGGAGTCAGCACGGAAAGGTCCCCAGGATCGTCACTCATGACAAACAATGGCCGTGAGTTAAGGCAGGCCTCGATCTGATGTAGAAGTGTCGACAGTTCCTCGAAGGTGAGGTGTTGCTCGCCTATCACCCTCTTCAGGTGATACTTGGTCGACTTGACGGCGGCCTCCCAGAGTCCTCCGAAGTGAGGGGCAGCAGGCGGATTGAATCTCCACTCGATTCCTTCCTTCAGTAGAGTGGAGTGGATGAGGCCGCGTCCAGCATCTCGGAGGGCCAGCATCTCCCGTAGGGCACGGTCAGCTCCGACGAAATTGGTCCCTTGGTCGCTTTGGATTGAGGTGCACAGGCCTCGCCGGGATGTGAATCGTCGCAGCGCAGCAATGAAGGCCTCGGTGCTACAATCGGACACAAGTTCTAAGTGGACAGCACGGGTACTTAAACATATAAACAACGCCATATAGCCCTTGTGAGTGCGCTGGCCTCTGCCCCTAACCGCAAGCAGCGATACAGGCCCCGCATAGTCCACTCCTACGTTCTGGAAGGGTCGAGCTGGCGTTACGCGTGGGGCTGGTAGATCCCCCATCAGCTGCTGTCCTGTTGTCGCTCGCCATCGGATGCAAGTAGGACAGCGGTGGATCAGGGCCTTCACTCGCTGTCGACCCTGCAGTATCCAATACCGTTGGCGTAAGGTAGCCAAAGTAAGCTGCGTCCCCCCGTGCAGCGTTCGTCGGTGGGCCTCATCGACTAATAATTCAGTCAATTGACTGCTTCCAGGTAGTACCACCGGGTGTTTAGCTTCCTTTGGAAGCATTGAGTGGCGTAGCCGTCCGCCCACTCGTAGTAGTCCTTGATCATCTAGGTAGGGGTTGAGTCGCAGCAGCCGGCTGCGGCTCGGTAAGGGACGCTTCAGCTGCAGGTGCTGAATTTCCACGGCAAAGTCCTGCTATTGGACCAGTGACAGCCAGCGGGTTCGGGCTGCCTCTATCTCCACAGGCAGCAGGGAGCTCCCTCTTTTCGTGGCAGGATTGTGAGGTAGCCATCTCAGGCACCAAGCGGTGATTCTAAGCAGAGAATGTATGGATGAATAGCGTTTTATAAACACCTCGTATGCCGCAGGTTCACCCGACGTCACGTTGGAAGTAGCCTTGGCCTCCAATTCCGTCCTAGGTAATGAGGTTTGATCGGAGGTAGTCCAGCCAGTAGAAGAAGACAGCCATCTCGGTCCAGCCCACCACAGGGCCAAGTCGGGTAGCTGGTTGGGTTGCAAGCCCCTGGAGGCGCAGTCGGCAGGGTTGTCCCGGCTGGATACGTGATGCCACTGTGCTCCGGGTAATGTCCGTTGGATCTCCAACACGCGGTTGGCCACATAAGTTTTCCAGTGTGACGGGTGACCTTGAATCCATGCGAGTGTGATGGTCGAGTCACTCCATAAATGTATGGCAGTTTCCTTCAGGCTCAGGTTCAGGCTCTCGTAGGTGAGAGCCATTAAATTGGTCAGCAGAACGGCAGCACACAATTCTAGCCTGGGGAGCGATATTTTTTTTAACGGAGCAACCTTTGTCTTTGCAGTGACTAGCTGGGTGTGGATCGTTCCATCGGGCTCCACGACTCGGAGATATATTACGGCAGCATAGGCCCGTTCCGAGGCGTCAGCAAATCCATGAAGCTCTCGTTGTTGCGACGTTGGTTGTAGACCGAGCCAGCGTGGAACTGCAATGTGATTCAGTGCAGGTAGCTCCGAGCGGAACCGCATCCAGTAATCGGCTTCAGACGGAGGCAAAGGTGTGTCCCATTCTAAATGTAATAACCAAAGAGATTGCATAAAAATTTTTGCATTAACTGTCACTGGGGACAATAAACCCAGTGGATCGAATATTTTCGCAATTTTTGATAGAACCAGTCTCCGTGTTACGCCGCTCCCCGGCATGGTAGGCTGTACTTGGGCTCGGAAGCAGTCGTCCGAAAGGCTCCAATGAACGCCCAATGCTGTGTGGGTTTCACCGGCCTGCCACTTGCATTCGGGAACTGCGTCTTCGGGGGGTACTTGCTCCATTAGTACTGGTTTGTTGGATGCCCACTTCCTTAGGTTGAAACCGCCCGCCTTGCATAGTAGGCGTAGTTCGGTCTGTATCTCGATGGCCTCTTGTTCTGAGTCCGCGCCGGTCAAGACGTCGTCCATGTAAACGTCTTGCTGCAAAATGGCCGCCACTCTTGGGAATCGCGTCTGCTCGTCTAAAGCCAGCTGCCGTAGCGTACGAATAGCCAGGTAGGGGGCACAGGCTAATCCATACGTGACCGTGTTCAGTTGGTATTCTTCAATGTCACTGCTTGCATCTTCTCGCCAGAGTACCCGTTGGTAGTGGCGATCATCGGGATGGAGCAGGATCTGCCGATACATTTTCTCAATGTCCGCGGTGAGACAGACTCGATGGATGCGCCAACGGAGAAGCAGTCGTTGAAGATTTGGCAATAGATTGGGGCCCACCATCAGAGCATCGTTCAGAGATTGTCCCGTCGACGTGGAGTACGAACCATTGAATACCACTCTTAATTTGGTGGTCGTGCTGCTCTCTTTCATCACTCTGTGATGAGGCAGGTAATAAGCTGATCCTGATAATTCATTATTTAATTTAGACATGTGCGAGAGTTGTATATACTCACGCATGAAGGTGCAATAAGCCTCTGCGAATTTCGGGTTCCGTTTGAATTTAGAATCCATCCGAAGCAGCATTCTTCTGGCCCCATGAAACGAGTCGCCGAGCTCCGGTGTCTCCCGAAATGGAAGGCGAACCATATATCGTCCGGACGGTAAGCGCTGGTGTGTCGTCCGGTAATGGTCCTCGCACTTCTGCTCTTCTGCAGTATAGGCAGGTGATACCATCAGTTCCTCCTGTTCCCAGAAACGGCGCACCAAGGCCAGCAGGTCCTCCTCGGTGAAGTTTGAAAGGGTAATTAGACAGCGACTGTCTACCGGTTCGCAATTGGAACTCGGTGTGGCAGGACCGGATATGATCCATCCTAACGTAGTCCTCTGGCCGATGGGTTCGCCGGGACGACCCTTTGCAATGCCGTCGAGCAAGATGATGGCGAAGGCGTCAGCTCCCAACAGTAGGTCAATCGATCCAGCAGCGTTGAACTGGGGATCGGCCAAAGTAAGGTCCTTTATGTGTTCCCACGTGGTGATTCGGCTCTCGATGCGTGGCTGGTACGACGTGATTCGCGGCAGCACCAGAGCCTCTATCACGTGTTGTCCTGTTAACTGATAATGCGCGGTAAACGCTATTTGTACCTTTCCCTTTACTCTTTCGGGTGGCTGGTTCCCGACACCGACGAGACTAATATTGGCTGGTCTTCTTTGTAGGCGAAGCTGCTGCGCCAGTGCCTCGGTCACGATGGATACTTCGCTACCCTGGTCGATGAGAGCACGAACTAGTTTGGAGCCTCCGTTAGGCTGCGACACTCTCACCATAGCTGTGGCCAGTAGCACTTTTGGTAACGAGCTCGTATCACAACTAGCAGTGTTGGTAGTGAGCTCTTTATCGAACGTAAAATCGTCACAGTCTACATGAATAGATGCTTCCCATTGCACTTCTGGCAGCGTCTCTCCGATGTACAATCCTTAATGAGATGCCTGCCCAGACAATTGTAACACAGATCCGCGGATTGTATCGCCACGCGTCGCTCGGCAACAGTTTTAGCTTTGTATAGGCGACAATATAATATAAAATGATTTGCTTTGCAGAGGCTGCATGGTTCTAACGGACGCTTCTCCTGACTAACCTGGTGTACCTTGGCCACTTTCTGGTTGGCAGCTGGCTTGTTGTAGCGACTGTCCGTTCCTTTCCTCTGTTCCTCCAAGGCCTCCAAGGTGTTCACTCTTCCCTCTAGGAACTCCTGTAGTTCTTTGAAGGTCGGTGGTGTCTTCGTTTTTCCTATAAGTGTTTCCCATTCACATCGCGACGTGGGATCAATTCGATCCACTATTAAATGGACAAGCCAGTCGCCGCTTGCATCGAAAGGGCGTTTTATTGAGGTAAGAGCCTTAACGCTATCGCAAATTGTATAGAATAACCGTTTCAGCTCCGGTCCCGACACGCGCGCGATAGCCGGCAGACCGAATATTGTATTTAATTGTGCCTTGACCATGAGTCTCGTATTCTCGTAACGCTCTTGAAGTAATTCCCACGCAGCTTCGAAATTTTCTTCACTTTCCGGGATATTACGAAGAAGGTGCGCAGCATCGCCAGTAAGGGCGCCCCGGAGATAATGAAGACGTTCAGCATTCGTTAAAGCAGTTTCCCGGACAACTAAGGAGCGGAAGAGTCCTTGGAAAGACGGCCAGTCTTTATGGCAACCAGAGAAGGTAGGTAACGGAATCTTCGGGAGCGAAGACGGAGGACGAATGGCCGCAGCAACGGAACGGTTACTCGTTAGATCTCCGGAGGACAGACGTTCCATCGTGCGATTCAATATTCTCTCATTTTTCTCAATTTCTTCAAGCTTCTCCATAAGAAGGACCTCCTGTTCGAGGAAGAGCTCCTCGGTTGCCGATGGTTCGTCTTCCTTCCAATAACTATCGTCAGCGACTTCCGGGTCGGATGCTAGGATAAGTAGCTTGTCGTGTTGCGTCTCAATTTTTACGGAGGGCCGCTAATCGCGCGGACTCGTTAGATTTAGTGAAATTCTTTGCTCCTAGTTTCTTCAAATTTTCAAACGCGTTAGCGATTCGACGGTTAAGGTCGCGTTGACTCTCAATAAGATGACTCATTGTTTGCAAGTGGAGGTCACACGCGACGGTTAAACGGCACTCCCGAACGTTCGCGAACTGTTTTGCAAGTGGTCACGCGCGACGGTTGGCCCGCACTACCGAACGTTCGAACAGTTTCACAGGCACCGTATCCGGCTCGAAGGACCAAAAAATGTTACAAAGTAATATCGGGCAGGCACTAGGAAACATTTGAGCTTGTAATGTTAGCACACGATTTATTTAGAAACGATTAAAGCGAACGGTACGACGGTTTAGGCCAGGACTGAGCAACTTGTTCGCCGCCGCGGGCCGCATAGTCCCCACTACCAGTCAGCCGGTTCCCCCACCATTAGCAGCTACATGCGACCCGCGAACCACCAGTACAGTGTACTGTAGGAGTTAAAAGAGTATGGTGGGGGTCTTTCTCCTGCGGCCCAGCAGAGCAGGCAAGTCGGGGAACGGGCCGCATGCGGCCCATGGGCCGCGGGTTGCCCAGCCCTGGTTTAGGCGATTAAATTAGCACGACAATTATAATTCAAATATGTACAGAGGTCAAAACACAATAAAGTCACAGTTATTAACACACACACAATTTATAAATGTCTAATTAATGTCTAATGTATATAATTAAGCGTTAATGCGTCCAAAGAACTTGCGAAGTAAAGTCGCGAAGCAATATAGAATAAGATTCGAAGCAATGTCGAAAGTAAGCGCAAGCAAGATGCGTAAGCGAAAGTATATTACCAATTTAGTCGTCAGGAACAGAGTGGCCGAATCCTGGAAATCACGGTCGATTTCTAGGAAGGAAGAGCCTTCCCCTTCCATGGATCGCGAGTCGATGGAAGGGGACGCGATTCGCGCTCCACATGATTGAGCCGGCCGTTGCCACCTGCCTGATTAGCATAATTTGGCAATAGGTGTCGGTAATAGGCCTCTTTTGCGAACAGAATCCATCGGTGTCACTTCCCTTTGGATCCGATGAAGAAAAGAATTTCTTAAGACGCTATAATGGATATTTCACCCTCGACTACGGGGGCTTGACCTCAATTTGCTGCGTTCGGCTCAGGATTCATACCTTTTTCCGTAAAATGCCATAAAATTCGGTGAGGCACTGCGGGCGGGCTGTCCTCGCCACGGGATAGCAGGCCGCATCCTTCGGACGGCGTAGCTCCAGAATCACCCTGTATCATTTGTGCAGTGTGTGACCCGACTACTCTCCAGGTGGAATCAGACGGCTCCTGGCACCGCGAACTAGCTCGGCTCGTCTAGCTCGTCAAGTCGGCTTGGCGAGCCCGGGCGAGCGGAGCCATGACCGATCAGACGGCTCGTGGATCGCGGCTCCACGAGCCAGGTCATCCGAGCGCAGATGTAGGGGAAGTAGGGGTATGACGGGGTAGTGAGGTAAGATGGGGCATCTCCCTAAACGCTAATTAAAAGATGCTAGGCACGTGACAAATACATCATTAGGAAGCCACTGTGTTATAATAGTGTCGTCGTTGGCGAAAGCGAGTGGGGGACGACGGTTTTTCCCCATCTGTTTTGTAAAGTTTAATCACTTAGACGCCTGACCTCAGATAGTCCAAAGTGTGTAAAAAATGTTAAATCATTAACTTATAGTTGTATTTGGAGTAATAAAGACTTAATTAATAGCAACAATCACTACTTTATTTGCATTTTTCCTTAGCTTCCCCATCATGTCTCTACTTTCCTTACCTACCTAAGTAGCATTACTGCCATTCCTGGCGTAGACCTTTGGCAGGTAGGTATTGTTACGTTTTGTATACGGCATAACGGTTTAATGAATGACAACAGTAACAGAACATGAACAAGAACAGTAATGGAATATAATCTCTAGTGCAGGGAAATGCGGGTTTCGATACGTCTGCTAGTAATGGCGGCTGACTCTCGAATGACAGCTTGACAGGCGATCGATCCGATCGCCTTCTTCCCGCTGTCTCTTGTCCCGCTCGCGAGCACCAGTGAGCCTTGGGTTCCCATCCAAGGAGTGTTCGCAACACTGCTCCCCCCTCTGGAGAAGCGGTCGTCCCGGCCGCTGCAGTCCCTTCATCTCCTGCAGCCGTACCCTGGTCCGGAAGGGTGGAAAGGACGCCGTGTGGCCCCTTCCGTCCGTGGCCTCGGCATTCGCCTTCCCGCCCAGGGGAAAACCACTCCAAAAACCCTGGGCAAGGCGTGGGTACGTGGGTCTTCGCGCCCCCGCCCTCCACTTGCGTCTTCAAACTTGCGTGCTTCTTTCTTGCGCGGTCTTCCTCTTCTCCGACGGCGCATCTTCTTCGTGGGCAGAGACGGGTGAGGCTTCCTGTTCCATCGGGGGCCGGGACTCCTCGTTCCTTTAGCCGTCGGGAGGCACGGCGTGTCTCGTGCGACGACTCGGCAGTCCGGGTTCCCACGACGGCGGTTCCTCCGGGGCTCCAACGGCGGAATCCCGCGACGCTCCGGATCATCCCTGGGCGCTTCCGCTCCGTCCGTCGCCCCTCAGCGGTCCGGCCGGTCCCGCGCTGCATCCCGGCTCGCCCTCGACTGCATCCAGATCCGTCCTCGACTGCATCCAGATCCTGCGCGTCCCTTCGCCCCTCGAAGTTCCCTTGCGAAGAAAACGTTGCCCTCATTAGTCGGGCATCGCAGACAACCCGTTGGGGCTGCACGAGCCGGAAGACCGGAAAGGAGGGCCGAGCGCGCAAGCAGAGGATCGCAGCTAGTCACGAGCATGCAAGCGGCCCAGCCCCGAGTCCAGCCACCCATCTCGTCAGCCCTGGCCGCCTTCCTTCTTTCCTCCTGCTCGATGGCCCCATTCCTCTTCTTGGCCTCCGGTGCCGAACCAGGGGACCGTCCTGTGCGTCCTGCCAGCGCTCCCGTCTCCGCGACACCCCCTCCAGCCGATCCAAGCGACGCTTGTCCGCCTGGTGGTTGGGGATGCCATTTCCCTCCTGCTGTCCACCCTCCTCTCCTGCTTTCTCCTGGGTACCCCGCGAGAGCCTCCATCCCGGCCGCGCCGGGGGCTCGCAGGGTCTCCTCCAGGGGGCTAGCGGGGCGCTTTCACGTATGTCCGCACCCCGCTGCGGACTGCCACGCTATTATGGTACATTCGGGGGACTCGGGAGCGCGTGGCCAGGTCGCGGCGGCAGTCCCCCGACACCCGGTCCCTCGTCGTGGGGTCTCGTGAACCTGCAACAGATTCAAAAGAAAAGGGGGCCGGGCCACGGAGGCAGCCTCCGCAACCCAGTCCGCCAGATTAGCTTAATCTAATCTTCTTTCTTGAGTCCTTGGACTTGTCCTATGACGTCCTCACTCTTGCAGTTGTCCTTCGTAATTCGCAAGGCGGCGCACGTGGACCACCTTGCACTTCTTCCTGCGTGATCGTTGGATCCTGTAGACGACGTCGTTAATCCTGTCCACCACTGTGTAGGGGCCTTCCCAATCCGCTTGCAGTTTCGGGCACTTCCCCTTCACTCTTCGTGGTTGGAACAACCACACTCGTTCTCCTGGCTGGAACTCCACCGCGTGAACCCGGTTGTCGTACCACGACTTCATCTTTGAACTGTAGACGTCCAGACGGCGTCGAACGAACTCGTGGATCTTCGTCATCTTCTCTCGAATCCATTCGGAATATCCTTGCTCGACATCCTCTTCTTGTTCAACCTCCGGGGGCAGTCCTCTCCATAACTGCAGGGGTAGACGTAGTTCCTGGCCATACAGGATCATCGCTGGGGTCAGTTGTGTAGCCTCATGCCGTGCTGACCTGTAGGCGAGGAGGAACATGGGGATCCACTCGTCCCAGTCCCGCTGGTGCTCCGAAACGAACATCGCGAGATATTGGAGCAATGTCCTGTTCAAGCGTTGTACCAGCCCGTCAGATTGAGGGTGCAGGGGGGTTGTCCGTGTCTTCTTGACTCCCAGTAGCTTCAGAAGTTCCTTGAAAACGGAGGACTCAAAGTTCCTTCGTTGGTCGGTGTGTATCTACAAAGGTACACCGTGACGACACACTACGTGATGGAGAAGGGCTCTTGCCACTGTGACAGCTCGCTGGTCTGGCATCGCGATTACTTCCGGCCACCGGGTAAAGTAGTCCGCCACGACCAACATGTACCTGTTCCCGGCCTGGGACCTCGGGAGCTGACCCACAACGTCCAGGGCAAGTCTCTCAAACGGAGCTCCCACGTTGTACACTCTCAGGTTCCCCGCTCCCCTCTGACGTGGTCCCTTCTTCGCCGCACAGGCGTCACACCGCCGGCACCACTCTTGTACGTCTTGTCGACACGTCGACCAGAAGAACTGTTGGCGGATCTTCGCCAAGGTCTTGTTCACTCCGAAATGTCCAGCTGCTGGCGCATCATGAAACTCCTTCAGAACCTCCGCAACCCTCTCGCGCGGCACCACCAAAAGCCACGAGGCCGTTGTGCCGTTGTGGGACTCCCATTTCCTAAAAAGCAAACCCTCGTGAACCTCCAGCGAATCCCAAATTGTCCAGTAATATTTCAACTGCGGGGAGAAACGAGCAATGTCCTGCCAGCCCGGCTTCTCCCCTTCCCCCTTCTTTTTAAGGATGAAACCAATCGCTTCGTCCTTCTCCTGGCTTCGCTTCCACTCGTTCCGGTTGTCTTCGCAGAAGATCCTGTGAATTTTCTTCGTGGAAACCTCCACTCCAGCTTCCTTCTTCTCCAGTCGATCGCAGTTCTTGCAGTCTCCCTCGATGCACGGTCTTCGCGAGAGTCCGTCGGCATTCCCATGGGCTCTTCCTGCGCGGTAACGAATCTCGAAGTCGTACACCTGGAGTCGCTCGATCCAGCGGGCGACCTGCCCTTCGGGGCACTTGAAGGTCAGCAACCAGCGAAGCGCCGCGTGATCCGTCCTTATGAGGAATCTCCGTCCGTAGAGATAGTGGTGGAAGTGTTCGGTGGACTTCACCACTGCCAGCAGTTCCCTCCGGGTGACGCAGTAGTTCCTTTCCGCTTTTCCCAGGGTCTTCGAGAAATAGGCTACGACCTTTTCCTGTCCTTCGTGTTCCTGTGAGAGGACGCCACCTACGGCGAAATTAGAGGCGTCCGTGTCCAAAATGAAGTCCTTGTCGACCACCGGGTAGGCGAGCACCGGGGCTCCGGTTAGTCTCCTCTTCAGCTCCTGGAAAACCTCCTGGCAAACTTCTGTCCACGCATAATGTTGTTTGGCCTCGGTGAGACGATGCAGGGGCTTGGCGATCCTAGAGAAATCCTTTACAAATTTCCGGTAGTACGTGCACAATCCTAGGAAACTCCTTAATTCAGTGACGTTCTTCGGCTGCGGCCACTCCGAGATCGCTTTGATCTTCTCCGGATCCGTCTTGACTCCGCTCTCGGTGACGATGTGGCCCAGATATTTCACTTCCCGGCAGAAGAAGGAGCACTTCTTGGGGCTCATTAACAATCCGGCTTGACGCAAACGCGAAAACACCGTCCTTAGGCGCTCGAGCTCCTGTCCAAAATCGTTCCCGTAGATGATGATGTCGTCCAAGTAAACCAAGCAAATTTTCCAGGTCAGGTCCCGGAGTACGTCCTCCATCAGTCGCTCGAACGTCGCAGGGGCGTTACAGAGTCCAAAGGGCATCACCTTGAACTGCCAGAGTCCTGTTCCAACTGAAAACGCAGTCTTCTCCCGATTCTTCTCGTCCATCGAAATCTGCCAGTATCCACTCTGCAAATCCACGGTAGAAAACCACGACGAACCGGCGAGGGCGTCCAGGGTATCCTCGATACGGGGGAGGGGATACGAGTCCTTCTTCGTGATCTCGTTCAGGCGTCGGAAATCCACGCAGAACCTTATGGTCCCGTCCTTCTTCTTGACGAGGACGATCGGCGAAGACCAGGGGCTCTGAGATTCCTCGATAACGCCCTGCGCCAGCATCTTCCTGAGTGGCTCCTCGACCTCCGCCCGACGATGTAGGGGCAACCTCCGTGGTGCCTGCTTGATCGGCCGGTGATCCCCGGTGTTAACGGTGTGTTTCACCCAGTCACAGTTTCCGAGCTGAGTCGCATCCACGGCGAAAACGTCCTGGAACTCGCGAAGCAGCTCAGCGAAAAGATTTTTCTGCTTCTCCGACAAACCTGACGAGCAACGTGTGTACAGCTCCTCCAAATGCTGCGGGACGACCGTCTCCCCCTCTCCTTTTGCTTGCTTCTCCTCCTCGGCGGACGGCCCTCCAAAGCGTATCTCCGGTCTGCCGGGAAGGCACAGCACGTTCCGGGAAAGGTCCATGCTGCAACGGTGCTTCTGCAGGAACGCCGCTCCCAAAATGCACTTTTCCACCATCTCGACGACGTAGAATTCTTCCACGCTCGAGAGTCCCCCAACGCTGACTTCCAGGCTCCTCTTCCCGAACACTCTCATTTTCTCCCCAGTAGTGGAACGGATGTCGACCTTCGTCCCGACGATGTCCCCCGCCGGGCACAGCTCCTTGTCCAGAAGGTTAATAGGTGAACCTGTATCTAAGACAATCTTACACGGTTTTCCTTCGACTTTCCCGCATACGTAGACCTCGTCGGCCGGATTCCCTTGTCGCCCAGTCGCCTCCTGCATCGCCACACTCTTGACGACCGGGGGACTGTTCCTCACGGTCCGGCGTCTCCCCCTTACGCCGTCCTCTTCTCGTTTCCCTCGAAGGGCCTTCTTGCAGGGGCGGCTCCCGCCCGGCCGTTCTTGGCCTTGAAACAATCCTTTTGCAAGTGCCCCGCTGTCCCGCAGCTCCAGCACTTCGGCACCCTCGGCGTGTCTTCCGAACGGCCCACGGGCTCGTCGGCCCTCCACTTCTTCGCCGGGTACCTTTCGAAATTGTCGGAGGGTTTAGCTTTCCGTTTCTCCGAGTCCCGTCTTCGCGACTCGGACGCGGGGCCGCGAGACATCGCCTCCACGGCCTCGATTTCCAGCGCTCTGGTCACGGCGGCTCTCAGAGACGTGAAACCGCCGAGTCGCAGTTCCCGCTGCATAACAGAGCTCGAGAAAGCCGTCGCGAATTGGGACGCGGCGAATTTGTCGCGGGTTTCCGCCGGACAGTCGGCAAACGCGGACTGCGCTAAACGCTCAATTTTGGTGGCGAGCGAGGAGATGCTCTCATCCCTCCGCTGCCTATAGCTCTGGAAGAGCACAAAATTCAAGTTCGAAAGATATTTCGCCCCGTGGCGGAATTCCCCGAGGGAAGCGACCAAAGCCGTAGCCTTCCTCTCGTCGTCCCACCCGTTCGCGCGCGCGATTGTCTCAAATCGCACTCTATACTCCTCCCAGGAAATTCTCCCGTCGAACACCGTGGGTTTGACCGCGTACCCTAGGCTGAGCGTGCGGGGCTCCGACAAAGGCGCGGCAGCGGGCGCACCGGCGGGGAAATGGTTAGGAACACTATTTACAACACCACTTTCAACCCCACCCCGAGGGCCCGGGCCGCCACCGACGGAACCCCGGCCGTTTCGGAAAAGAGCGGTTACGACCTGTATCTGCTCCTCCATGCTCGACATGCGCGCCTCGAGGGCCGCCTGGGTCCGCCGGTCCTCGGCGCCCTTCTCCCTCCTCCGGGCCTCGTCGTCCCTCCGCTGCTCCTGCAACTGTCCCACGATGCTAAGCTGGAGGGTGGCGAACATCTCCTGCAGGGTGGCGTCGCCCGACGGCCCAGGGGAAGGGCCCACCGGGACCGCGGAAGCGCGAGTGGGCATCCCACTCCGGGTGGGCATCCCACTTCTGACACCAATGTTACGTTTTGTATACGGCATAACGGTTTAATGAATGACAACAGTACAGAACATGAACAAGAACAGTAATGGAATATAATCTCTAGTGCAGGGAAATGCGGGTTTCGATACGTCTGCTAGTAATGGCGGCTGACTCTCGAATGACAGCTTGACAGGCGATCGATCCGATCGCCTTCTTCTCGCTGTCTCTTGTCCCGCTCGCGAGCACCAGTGAGCCTTGGGTTCCCATCCAAGGGGTGTTCGCAACAGTATCTATTTCAACTGGCAGTGCCACCCGTGACATCAGTAAGACCGTCCCCGCTCCGTGCTATACCAGACAGTTTTCTTCCAGTGAAAATCAGTAAATTTGCAAGCGCAATATCTTAAAAATCAATGAAAATAAAGTGTATACATTAAAGCTTATTGAATTTGTCTTGGAACGCACTATCAACTCAGGTCTTCAGAAAAAATAGTTCCATTTGAAAAACCGAACTTGACCATCGTATCTTTTAAAATAATAATCGAAAACAAAATTCGTTCGCGCTAATAAATTGGCAATTTCTTATTTCCGCTACGCAATCTGGTGGCGAAAATTGAAAGCAGTCAAATCGGGTTAGCTGTTATATGTAATAGGGGAATAGACATTGTCAGTATCGGTTTACATCACTTGAATTTGAAATAATGGGTGAATATTTTACACAAACAATGGAAGATTCATTGGGAGTTAGGTTTCCATCTGTGGAAACTAAAAGCAAAATGTACTGCTCCGTATATTGCTGTAATAGCAAAGCCAGAATCGACACTACAATCCGTTTTCACTACGTTCCTAAACCCAACGAAATAATAATCATTAAAAATGATTTCGGAAATAATGAAAGAGTTAGTCGGTTAAAAATGTGGAAGCAAACATTAAAAATAGGAAAGCAAGTATCACCTTATATGCAAGTGTGCTCTTTACATTTTAAACAATCTAAATATTTTTTCAAAGGTAAGTGTATGTATGATTGCACACATAATCATAACTATTCAAATTTACAATGTGTGTTAACTTTTGATGTAACAAGTTAATTGTTAGTCTTGTGACGAAGTCACGTCACGCGCCGTCCGAACGCCCGACGCCGAAACAAAGGCCTTAGTTCGTTCCGCGACCGCTTGGCGGCCGCGGCCCCGTGTGGTCTCTCGCGAGCGAAGATACACGGCCTGCGCTTATAAGGACCGCGGCGAGCGAGATTGACAGCTCTTGTTCCGCACGAATTAGCCGTTCACGCTGCCGTACCGTACGTCAAGACGCTCACAATTTTTGATATCCGTGAGGTGTGTCTGTATCGGCCTATCGCCATACTGTACCACTACCAGCCTCGTTCCGATATAGGCCGAGAGAAATCTTGCGCCCTACCTACGTCGAAGAGGTATCTCTGCGCCCCTTAGGCCGGAGACCTATTGCACTTCGAACCTCCGCTATACGACTCTCGAACGGACGCACCTCCTAAGGCCGTCCAGAGCAGAACGTTCTCTACACCGCATCCCCGATCCTACCGCTCGCCGAAACCTCGCCGCCGCCGCGAAACGACGCACCGAAACTCCGTAGCTCTTCCGACGCGCGATCGGAATTTATGTACCAAAAATAATTGACACAGCCCACGAGGGAATAAACATACTTATTTATTCTAACCACAGCGTTGCTCATTCGCCGAACCCGGCCTTACCGACTGAGTCGGCAACCTATCCCTTCTCCGTCCCACCGGTAATCGCTCCGCAACCAAACACGATTACAAACTGGCGCCCGAACAGGGACGCTGAAGAGGAGAAGGGCGAATGAGCATAAGCGTAAGCTGGGTGTACGAGCTACGGAAAGCGGTTTTAATTCAAGTCGCGGAACGGTACGGGATCGACGCCACTGGCAACCTCGACGAAATACGCCAACGGGTTACCGCGTACTGCAGAGCCAACGCAGTTATGGGTCCACCAACGATAACAATCTCGAGCGACACCGCGAATCCGGCAGACGCCACCACACCCACCAACACAGGCATCAGCTTTAATGCCGTGGAGGCCACAGCAATGGAAAAGATCAGGAGGTGGGGGACCCGCTACGACGGCGGACCCGGAGCCGCTGAGTTCCTACAAAGGCTAGGAGACCTGCAACATAGCTACAAGGTCAACCCCAACCAGATAGTGGAATGCCTCTCCGAAATCCTGAAGGGGAGAGCACTGGGATGGTATCGCCTCCGCCGCACGGAATGGCAGTCGTGGAACGATTTCGTCACGGACTTCCGAGCCTTCTTCCTCGCTGCCGAAGACGAAGACGAGCTCGAGGAAACAATTACCCGGCGCGTTCAACGGCCGCAAGAGACGGCCACCGACTTTATACTAGACCTGCTCCCGCTAATGCAACAATACGGTAAGTACACGCTGGAACAACAGGTAAACCGTGCTTACCGGAACCTCCGACCAGAGTACCGTCGGTACATTAAACGAACCGAGTTCACAACGTTACCGGAGCTAATGAAACTGGCCGCCGCCCAAGACAAGGTCACGGCGGAGGAAAAAGAAGCCGCCGGCACTGGGCGGAAAGAGACCGCGAAACCCGAAAGACGGCCTGAGAGGAAAGTCGAGGCGACCCGTAGCAGCGGGCTAGCGGAAGTACAAGCCGACTACGACCGAGCGACTTGCTGCTGGCGATGCGGCCAGCGCGGCCATCGCCGCCCCGAATGCAAACGAGCGAGCAAACTATTCTGTTCCTACTGTGGCACCGCCGGACGTACTTCCCGAGAAAGTACCTGCAATCCCTTTTCGGGAAACGAGGCCGGGCGCGGCAACCGAGGCGAACGACAAAACGCCCCGGCAACAACGCCTCAACCGAGCCAATAAGAGACGACTCTCGTTTGTACCTCGCCTTTAAAATAGGAGATATCCGCTGGTGGGCCCTGGTCGACACCGGAGCAACACGGTCGTTCATACGACCAGATGTCGCTGCGGCCTGTGAGAAGCGAAGATACACTATCGCACCCGCCACCTTCACGGCAAGCGTCGCAGATGGCGCGGAGGTACCACTGCGAGGCGAAATGACACGACCAGCCAGTATGGCACACGTACGCCGTGCTTCCGGGTCTATCGCATGCCGCTCTATTGGGAGTAGACGTGCTAGAAAAATTGGGCCTGGAGGTGCAGATCGGTGCACACCGATGGACACGCCACGCCGAAACCGCGACCGTGGAGGTCCCCGGCATCCGACGATGCACGCCGGCCCAAGAAGCCGCTCTACAACAACTCCTGGACGAAGAGTTACCGCCGCTCCGAAAACTAAGAGGCATGACCAGTCTCGCCGAGCACCGAATACGTCTGAAGACGACCGAACCGATCAAACAGCGATACATGCCTAGGAACCCAGCCACGCAAGCCTTAATTAATGAGGCAGTGGACCAAATGCTGGCCGACGGAGTAATCGAGCCGTCCAGCAGTCCGTAGAGTTCACCCGTGGTCATGGTCGCTAAGAAAGGCAAGAAAAAGAAGCGATTTTGTATCGACTTCCGCCGAGTTAATGCCGTAACCGAGAAGGACGCCTACCCGTTACCACAGGTCCAGGCGACGCTTGACAAACTGCGCGAAGCGCGCTACATTTCAACGTTGGACCTCGCAAATGGATATTGACAAGTACCGCTGGCCGAGGAGAGTCGCCCGCTAACGGCCTTTACCGTTCCCGGACGGGGACTATATCAGTTCCGCGTCATGCCGTTCGGCCTCCACTCGGCCCCCGCCACGTTCCAACGACTACTGGACCGCATCATAGGACCTAGCCTGGAGCCACGGGCCTTTGCGTACCTGGATGACATTATTGTCTTAGGCCGAACGTTCGAGGAACATCAAGAGAACCTACGAGAGGTATTGCACCGACTGCAACAAGCGGGGCTCCGACTAAACGAAGAAAAGTGCCGCTTCTGCCAAACGGAGTTGCAATATCTCGGCCACGTCGTCTCCGACCAAGGGGTCAAGACAGATCCCGAGAAAGTCGAAGCAATTCGAAACACGCCTCGTCCGCAGAATTTACGCGAACTGCGGCGGTTCCTGGGGATGGTCTCCTGGTACCGGAGATACATCCCCCAGTTCTCGGAAACAGCCGCGCCGCTGCACCAACTCCTCCAGAAGCGAACGCGATGGAATTGGACCGAAGAAGCTCAGTGCGCCTTCGAAACGCTCCGCCACCAGTTGGCAACCGCACCGCTGCTAACGTGCCCCGACTTTAACCGGCCGTTTGTACTACAAACAGACGCCAGCCAGGGCGGCCTTGGCGCAGTCCTCACGCAAGACCATGACGGCCAGGAACGAGTGGTGGCGTACGCCAGTCGAACGTTTAATGCGGCCGAGCGGAATTACTCGGTAACCGAGAAGGAATGCTTGGCATTGGTCTGGGGCATCAGAAAGATGCGCCCGTACTTAGAGGGCTACTCGTTCACGGTCCTCACCGACCACCAAGCATTGAAATGGCTACAATCAATCGACAGCCCCTCGGGACGCTTGGCACGCTGGAGCCTGGAACTCCAGCAGTACGACTTTAAGATAGAATACCGGAAGGGTGAGAATAACCTCGTAGCTGACGCACTGTCACGACAAGGCGAGATCGCCGATGTGGATACGGCCGCCCCACCGGATTGGTACAGTAGGAAGAAACAAGCCGTCGCTCCTCCACCCCGAGTACCAAATCCGCGAGGACGAATTATATTGCCGATTCCCGGACACGACCGGCGGCCACCCCGAGGACGAGTGGAAACAATGCGTGCCACGCACTCGGCGCGAAGAGATACTGAGGGCAAACCACGACGCCTCTACCGCTGGGCATCTCGGAGTCAGTAAAACTACCGCCCGACTGGCCCGAAAATATTACTGGCCCGGGATGTTCCGCGATGCGGCCCGCCACGTACGGCAATGTACGAAATGCCAGGAATACAAAGTATCACAACAGGCGCCAGCCGGGCTCATGCATACCACGCCAACAGCCTACCCGTGGGAAGTGGTATCGGCCGACTTAGTCGGGCCACTCCCACGGTCAAAGAAAGGCCACACGGTGGTCGTGGTAATGCAGGACAAATTTACGAAGTGGATCGAATTACAGCCTCTCCGACAAGCCACCGCCCCGGCGGTTACCAAAGCATTCCGCGAGAGGGTGGTCATGCGCTTCGGGTGTCCACGCCGAATTATCACCGACAACGGCAAACAATTCGAAAGCCGGGAGTTTACCAGCCTACTCCGGGAATACGGCATCGACCATCGGAAGACACCGCCGTATACCCCGCAATGCAACCCAGTGGAACGTGCAAACCGGGTGATCAAAACGATGATCGCCCAATTCACCGATGGGGACCACACAACGTGGGATGCCTGGCTACCCGAGATCGCTTTCGCCTACAACACCGCGCGACACGAGGCAACCGGGAGCACACCGGCCGCGCTAAATTTTGGCCGAGAACTCGCAGCTCCCGGAGACCCCCGTCTGACCGCCGACAGCATAACCGAAGAACCAACGCCAGGAACTATCAACCAATGGCAACAACGTCTAACAGACATCAAAGACCGAATCGAACTCGCCAGATGGAATCTGGCACGAGCCCACCGGAACCAGAAGCGTCACTACGATCTGCGGCGCCGAGAGTGGCGCCCCTCGATCGGCGACCGAGTCCTGAAGCGCGAGCACCACCTCAGCGCCGCCGCTAAACAGTTCAACGCCAAGCTGGCGCCAAAATTCGCCGGCCCATATACCGTCTTCAAATTCACGGGCCCGAACGTAGTGGTACTCAAGGGAGCGCGCGGAAAGACCGTGCGCGCGCACCTGAGTGACCTAAAGCCGTGCGATACCCGCGAACCAACGAGCGCGGACAGCGCCGCCGAAGTATCCGCCACGCTCCAAGCGAACGGGTGGCGCCAACCCGGCGAGTTCGCGCCACGCCCGCTAGGCGGCCGCGACGGCGAAAGGTCTCTCGCGAGCGAAGATGCATGGCACCAAGATATAAGCGCCGAAACAAGTGAACGCAAAAACCCACCAGTGACAAGCAACATGCCACGAAATAGAGCAACTGCAACGCCAGAAAGCACCGGTAGAAATACCGCCGTACCACTGGGCTCCGAGTTGGTGGGCCCTCCGGAGCGCCATCCCAGACGAGCTCGTATAGTCGAGGACCGGCTGTGGCCCGCACCGGTGCACGTGACCGAGGGACCGCCTCCGCGCCACCGAGGTCCGCCACCTCGAGTGCCCGCTCCCCGACGGAGGCCCGCCGAGGAAATCATGCTCCTCGAAACACGACCGAACACCACCGCGGGTCCGGCAAACCCCACGTACCATGGGGCCGTTACCCGCCGACGCCGGGTTGCCCACGGAAGTCACCAACAGCCACTGGACCTCCGACAACAGGGCAACCTCCGGATCGGGCCCCAAACAGCCACCGGGGGGGCTAGTCCAGCAAGGACCCCGGTCCAGTCAACCAGCCCCGACGCCGGGAGGCCAAGAGCCGGGATCATCCCGACTTCCTCGCCAAAAACGCGAAAGCGAAAAACCCCGCCGGGAAACCGCCGGCAGGTACCGACGCCGCAGCCGCTGGCACTGCCAGGCCTACAGGGCCCCCCAGCGGCCACGCCACCGCCGACCATGCCGTCGACGCCGCAGCCGCTGGCACTACCAGGCCTACAGGGCCCCCCAGCGGCCCCACCAACCGTAGCACGACGTCCGTGGAGCTGGGCCACCGAACGCCCCGGCATGGTCGTGTTCCACCCGGACGCCATGCGACCGCGACGAGTGTACGCGGTCACGACCTCGACCGCCGTCGTTCTGGGGAGTCGGTTCCGCAACGGCGACCTCGGTATCGAGGTCCGGAGCCGGCGGCCGACTGCTCCCGCGGAACTCAACCCGCGCCAGTAGAAGTTAAGTTAGCATAAGAACCGGTGGTGGGTAGTTGGGTTGCAACCCCCTAGGTTAAGTAGGCCAAAAGGGAGTTGTAATAGCTACGAACGTTCGAATAACAGTCATGCTGTCCATCTCCGAAGTAGAGAGGGGGTGTGACGAAGTCACGTCACGCGCCGTCCGAACGCCCCACGCCGAAACAAAGGCCTTAGTTCGCGCCGCGACCGCTTGGCTGTTTGGGGCCCGATCCGGAGGTTGCCCTGTTGTCGGAGGTCCAGTGGCTGTTGGTGACTTCCGTGGGCAACCCGGCGTCGGCGGGTAACGGCCCCATGGTACGTGGGGTTTGCCGGCCCCGCGGTGGTGTTCGGTCGTGTTTCGAGGACCATATATATATATATATATATATTATATGATAATTGTTTCGGATCAAGATTTCGAGTTTTAATGCGTCAGCACAAAGATTTAAGTAGGAATAAGTAGGCTTAAGATTTAGTAGTAATTAGGTTTAGTAGAGAATTGTAAGCTCTGTATTCTAGTAACAAAGAGAGCTTTCCTTGTGGTATGAAAATTATAATAAAGAGTTCAAGTTTTCGTGAATGTGCCGAACACTAGCAACGAACGCACGCCTAGTTTAGTAAATACGTGATTAACACCAGCACTGAGAGCGTTAACAGAACAAGCACTTTACTTTGCTTTCACTACTTCCCTCTTTCTCTCCATCTCTCTCTCGGCGCAAAACCATATACGAGTGCCGTGATTATTAGCTATGAACCGACTGACTAGAGCGCGATTCTCGCGAAGAACCGCGGCGATCCGATAGGAGTGGGGAGAGACAGAAGCACGTGAATTGTACATGGCACTCCAGATGGAGACACCATGATTAAAATTTCTTAGATCTAAAGATAAACAATATTTACAATATATACACTCGAAACATTCCGCCCGCCTTCGTAGCGGGTACGCGACGAATGTTTCCTTCCCGGATTTACGGGGTTATCGTTACGGGCTTTTTTGGTGCGATTTCTTTAGTTTCGGTGCTTGGCTCCGAGGGAAAAAGACTAATTTTCGCAATAGGGCGTTGTAGCGACGTCGTGGGTGTACGTATTGTGACAACGCGGACAAGTCCATCTGGACCCGGATGAACGGCCGTGATCCGTCCAATCGGCCAGTGAGTTGGTGGTGTGGCCTCGTTTTTAACGAGGCACAGTTGTCCGGGTTGGACGTTCGGATGAGCAGCGATCCACTTCGGTCGTCCTTGCAGAGTTTGCAGATACTCCGCAGACCACCGTTTCCAATAGTGATCTCTCATTTGCTGAATCTGCTTCCAGCGAGTGAGTCGGTTTGGCGATTCCGACGTGAGATAAGGTTCAGGAACAGCTGTCAAGGGGGAGCCTACAAGAAAATGCCCCGGAGTTAAAAATTGAAAATTGTCCGGTTCGTCGCTTAAAGGAAAGAGGGGCCTCGAATTTAGGCAAGCCTCTATTTGATGGAGGAGAGTAGTCATTTCTTCGAACGTCAGTGGAGTGTCGCCGATTACTCGCCGAAGGTGAAACTTCATCGACTTCACAGCGGATTCCCAGATCCCACCGAAGTGGGGAGCGGCCGGCGGATTGAATAGCCAGGTAGTACCCAGTTCGGCAAGTAGAGGCGCCAATTTACCCAGATCGTCGTTTGCTTCGGAAAACCAGCGTCGTAACTCCCTGTCAGCACCGACAAAATTCGTCCCACAATCGCTGCGTATGGAGGCGCAATTTCCTCGTCGGGAAACGAATCGCCGGTAAGCCGCTAGAAAGGCGTCGGTAGTATAATCAGATACGAGTTCCAAGTGAATCGCTCGTGTGGATAGACAAATGAATACGGCGACATAGGACTTTCGAGTACGGTGTCCTCGTCCTGGAGACGTTTTGGTTAAAAAGGGTCCAGCATAGTCGACCCCAGTGTGAAGGAACGGTCTAGCTGGGGTCACGCGCGAGGAGGGGAGATTTCCCATCTGTTGTTGGGACGCCTTGGCGCGCCATCGCCAACACGTGACGCAAGAGTGAATATAGTGACGAACAGCGCGTCGACCTCTAAGAATCCAATATTCTTGTCGAAGCGTGCTCAAGGTAAGTTGAATGCCGCCATGGAGAGCGCGTTCGTGACAATCGCGAATAACTAAAACGGTAAAATTTCCCCTTTCCGGTAGAATAATCGGATGCTTTTGGTCGAAATCCAGGACGGAGTGCTTTAGGCGGCCACCGACCCTCAGGACGCTCTGAGCGTCCAGGAAAGGGACCAAACGAGAAAGAGGCCCCCGGGAGATAGAAGCAGCCTTTTTCAGTATCGTGATTTCGGTTGGAAACGCGCAGCGCTGTGCAATCTTTGCCAAGGTAAGTTTAGCATTCTCTATTTCGGAAGCTTGAATGTAGTTGAATTGAAAAAGGGGGGAGGGCTTGCGTCGAAGCTGAGACATATAACGCAGGCACCAAGAGGTTACGCGAGTTAATTTTTTAAGTGAAGAATATCTCGTCAAGAGGTCCCCTAACGGGGGGCTCTCGACGAGCATAGTAGTATGAGCAATAGTTTGAGCGCGTTTTTCCTCCGTCGTGCGGAGCTCGACAACGCAGTTTGACTCGCAATTATACGTAGAATTTTGCAGGAATGATGGTCCTTGCCACCATAGTGAATAATTCACGAGCGTAGCCCCGTTTATACCGCGCGAAGCACAATCGGCTGGGTTTTCCTTCGTCCGAACGTGATGCCACTTCGCACTCGGCAATGTGGTTTGAATCTCGGAGACGCGGTTAGCGACAAACGTCTTCCACTGGAAGGGTTGTCCCTGTAGCCAACTCAGAACTATTGTCGAGTCCGACCAAAGGTGCACGTCACAGCGCGGTAAATTCAAAACTTTAGTAACGCGTATCATTAACCGAGTGAGAAGCGTAGCAGCGCATAACTCGAGACGAGGTAACGAGTTCTGTTTCAAAGGAGCGACTCTAGTTTTCGCGGCGATTAGACTAGTTCTGGGAGTTGACTGTTCGAACGAGGATCGTATATAGATTACGGCGGCGTACGCCTTTTCGGACGCGTCCGCGAAGCCGTGTAATTCATAACGCCCCGTTTCCGAATTCACGCGAAGCCAACGAGGTATCCTCAAGGAGGAGAGAGCTCCTAACCCGGCATAATAGTGCTCCCAGGTTTCCACAAGAGAGGTAGGGAGCGGTTCGTCCCATTCCAGTTTTAGGAGCCAGAGCGATTGTACGAATATTTTAGCGACAATTATCACTGGTGCAAGAAATCCTAAAGGATCGTACAGACTTGCTGTTTCCCGAAAGACGGTGCGTTTCGTAAGAGCGTCATCTCGGGTTCTCGACGAGACGGTAAAAACAAAACAGTCTGAACTGGTGTGCCACTTCAGACCTAGCAACGAGAAGGTGCCCTCGAAATTGCAAGAAAATTCAGGAGTAGAAGCTATATAATCGTCAGGCAGATTTTCGAGGAGCTCGGGTCTATTCGAATTCCATTTTCTAAGTTTGAATCCGCCCGCCTTGAGCAAGGAAATTAACTCGCTCTGTAGATTGAGAGCGATCGGTAATGTTCCAGCTCCCGAGATCACGTCGTCCATATAAACGTCGTCAAGCAAACACCGTGCTGCTACGGGGTAACGTTCCCGTTCATCCGCGCTTAATTGTTTAAGCGTACGAATCGCTAGATAGGGGGCACACGCCATCCCGTATGTGATCGTGAGGAGACGATATGATTGTACTGGCTCCGACGGATTGTTCCGCCATAGGATGCGTTGAAAATCGCAATGGTCCTTATGGACGCGTATTTGTCGGTACATCTTTTCAATGTCAGCCGAAAACACAATGGAGTGGAGCCGCCAACGCGTTAGAATATCGAATATCTCGGGCAGTAAATTCGGACCCTTATGTACGAGATCATTTAAAGAGAAGCCGGAAGTCGTTTTACACGAAGCGTTAAAAACTACTCTCAGTTTAGTAGTGGTGCTGGACGAACGAATTACCCCATGGTGAGGTAGATAATAAAAGTCAGAAGTATCGCGAGAATCTCCCGCGGCCAGAGTCATGTGGTTAAGTGACTCATACTCTTCCATGAATTGGCGATAAGCCGTTTCCAATTCGGATGATTTAAGGAATTTCCTTTCCAGTTTTCTTAGGAGAACCTCGGAAGTACGGCGAGAGAGACCGAGGTCACTAGTTGAACGAGAAAACGGTATCTTTACTATATACCTTCCACTGTCCTCGCGAGAATGCGTCTGAACGAAATAATCTTCGCAAGCCTTCTCCTCAGTTGTTAATGTAGAAAGTGGGGCCGACACCTCTTCTTGCTTCCAGAATTTTTGCAAGATCTCCGAAATATCGAAGTCAGTCGAACACTGAAGTGTGACAGCGGCTTTCTCCTGAGAGAAGTTATCCGGATAGCCAACGCAGCCAGTAAGAATCCAGCCCAGACTGGTAGCTTGAGCTACCGGTGCGCGAGGAGGCCCGTGCCGTAACCCTGCACGAATAATTTGAGAATAGACTTCCGCGCCTAAGAGAACATCCACCTTTCTGGAGGAAGCGAATTCGGGGTCCGCAAGTTCAAGATCGGTTATGTGAAACCAAGAAGTTGAAACCGGAACCGGACT
This sequence comes from Andrena trimmerana, assembly GCA_951215215.1. Taxonomy (NCBI): domain Eukaryota; kingdom Metazoa; phylum Arthropoda; class Insecta; order Hymenoptera; family Andrenidae; genus Andrena; species Andrena trimmerana. The sequence goes on along the minus strand of OX578059.1, from coordinate 85,140,267 downwards.
CGGTCGATACGAGGAGAGACGTGGTAGCACCAGCGCTTGTACCGAGATGCTGAACGAATCGCGGTCGCGATGGGAGATTCGTATTGTTACCGAACCCCTCGAGTAGATTTTGCTTTTCGCGACTCCTATAACTGGAATCTCTGCGGGTGACCTTGGCAGTCTTAATAATTGAGCGATACTCTCACCGATCAAGGACACCTCGGAGCAAGGATCGATCAACGCACGAACAGTCACCATCTCCCCTGTATGGGACGCCACCCTGACCAATGCAGTAGCGAGAAGTACAGCAGCGCCAGGCGGTTGAACCTGAGCGCAATGAGTCGTTGCAGTGGTCGAGCATGGTGAAGCACTCTTTTGACATTGGGCAACCCGCTCGTTTACCTGCGAAACAGTACCAGAAGAAGACGCTTGTTCTATTGGAATATGAATAGTGGTATGATGCTTACCCAGACAAAGTTGGCAGCGCTTGACAGATTTACAATCACGAGAAGAATGCGCGGCCAAACAATTGAAGCATAAGTGCTTTTCTATTACCCGATTCTTTCTTTCCAGGGGGGCCATGGCCTTGTACTTCGGGCAGTGAAGTATAAAGTGCTCGCCTTGACACAGAGCACACTTTTGATTCCCGCTGGCGTTTTTGGTAACACAGTGCGTCTTGGGCCGACGCGTTGCTCCACTGGAAGCTGCAGGCGGTTTTCGGCCACCTCCTTGGTGACCAGATGAGTCAGAACGGTTTTGATCAGCTGATTTTTGATCAGCTGATCCGTTGGCGCTGCCTCCGGACGCCACGAGAGCTCTCACCTGAGAGCTGAGAAATGTTTTCATCTGCTCGAAAGTTGGATGCTCCAGCATCGTTCCGCTGGACGTCTCCCAGGCCATCCTCGTTGCTGGGTCCAATCTCTCAGCAGTGAGCACAACCAAAAGGGCGCTCCAGTGTTCTACAGGCAGCTTCAGCGTTGCCAAAGCTTCTACTGCATCTCGGGTTCCATGCAGCAAATCTTTGAGTTCTTGAGCTGATTCCGTCTTCATCGGCGGCAAGGACAGAAGTGTTTTCACATGCGCGTGAATGAGGAGACGTGGGACGTCGTATTGCTCCAGGATAGCCGCCCAAGCTCGCTTGAAGTTGTCCGCAGTGACGGTGACATTTTGAATTAATCGAGCAGCTTCTCCGGTTAAGCTAGTTTTTAAGTAATGAAGTCTATCAACTTCAGTGAGAGACGAGTTTTTTATTACCAGAGAGCGAAATAGATCGCGAAAGCTCGGCCAGCTCTGATAATCCCCAGAGAATGAAGGTAGCGCGATCTTTTGCAAGGTCCTGCCATGGCAGTCGGTTCTAGCTTGTATAGGATCTTCTATTTTGTCAGGAAGATTGTCCTGAAGATCCAGCAGGTTAGTCTTCTGCTGCAAGTAGGCTTCTTCGCACAAATCAATGTGCTCGTCCTTGAAGTAGGGTTTTTCCGCGTGTTCTTCTTTGAACATGGCGCACATTTTCGAGTGGTTTTGGAAGAACGTGACCCAGTAATTTTCTAAAAGTTCCATCCGAGAGATTATTACGCCCTTTGTTATTTTACTTGCGCCGAGCTTCTTCATATTCTCAGTTAACCTTGAAATCCGTTTGTACAAGTATTTCTGTTCCGTGATTAATGTATCCATTGTATGTGTTTCAGCGTCAAGATCGTTCGGGCGAAGAAAAACTGTCTCAACCGGCACTGTTTACTCTTTCGAATGGGAACGAGATTGTTCTAGAACGTTCGATGCCTCGTGGACACACCAATTGCGCACCAGATTCCTTTGTCCAAGAAGAGTGAATTTTAACTCACCGCTACCATCCGGCTCGAAGGACCATTTGTTTCGGATCAAGATTTCGAGTTTTAATGCGTCAGCACAAAGATTTAAGTAGGAATAAGTAGGCTTAAGATTTAGTAGTAATTAGGTTTAGTAGAGAATTGTAAGCTCTGTATTCTAGTAACAAAGAGAGCTTTCCTTGTGGTATGAAAATTATAATAAAGAGTTCAAGTTTTCGTGAATGTGCCGAACACTAGCAACGAACGCACGCCTAGTTTAGTAAATACGTGATTAACACCAGCACTGAGAGCGTTAACAGAACAAGCACTTTACTTTGCTTTCACTACTTCCCTCTTTCTCTCCATCTCTCTCTCGGCGCAAAACCATATACGAGTGCCGTGATTATTAGCTATGAACCGACTGACTAGAGCGCGATTCTCGCGAAGAACCGCGGCGATCCGATAGGAGTGGGGAGAGACAGAAGCACGTGAATTGTACATGGCACTCCAGATGGAGACACCATGATTAAAATTTCTTAGATCTAAAGATAAACAATATTTACAATATATACACTCGAAACAATAATATATCATATATATATATATATATATGATAATATATATATATATATATATTATATATATATATATGATAATATATATATATATATATATATTATATATATATATATATGATAATATATATATATATATATATTATATATATATATATGATAATCCAATAATGCAAAAAGTATTTATATAAAGTACCATTGAATGTTTGAACATGTTTTTCTCAAAAACGCTAAATGTGGACATACAATATGTGTGCAGTAAGCCATTGATATACAATAGGAAGAAAACAAATTAGTCCGTTGCTGCTCTAACTGCCTCAATTATTATAACATAAATTTGGCAGCGATTTCAAGTGATGTATGTGGCACGGTAAAAGCGTTAATTTAGTAAATGTATACAATTCCCAGCAGTTCCTAGTCAATGTATGCCTAAAATGCATATAACCTAACCTAAAATTGTCCGAAAATGCATGCATTGACTGCATCATGCTTTTATTGTGGCTCGTATATCCAGCTAACGCTTCAGTTTTCCTATGATTCCACTTTGGCAATCCTGTGGGGAATGAGCTGCCCTCTCCATGTGTACTGTGCAGGAGTGGGGATCAGGCGAGCACGTGCGTGCGTCGCCATGCAGGCTCGCCCCAGTCCGTTCTGACTAGCCGTTGGAGACGTGTACTGCCAGCATGTTCTCTGTAGCGTGATCACCACGTGGTCCGTGGTACGTTCGGTCGTATAACTGCGACACTGCCAGTTGTGTTGGCTTGCGCCCGTTGGGTACTGTTTTATCATCCAGCGTACGAACAAGGCTGTTTGGTTGGTTTATCGCGAGCATACTAGTGTCCGCACGCGACATCAATAAAACCCCTTTTGGTTCCACCAAACGTGCATCTTCTGTTCGTCCTTATCACCCTGAGTACGTGTGCGGTTGTAGGTCCGCAAGAGAGTGGAAGGTCTGAACCCTCTCTACATTTACCACCACTGGTAATCCTACATTGGTGACCCCGACTTGGGTTGGGAAGCTGGATTCTGGACGGCCAACCTGTCCTGGATTCTGAGGGTATTCCCTCTTCTGGGATCATTCGACGGAAGGGTCGTTCCAGCAGGTGTATTTGCACCTACGTATGCTGTCCACGGGACCATCTATCATCGAGGGAATTGGCGCGTTTTTCGGCCCGCCAAAACCATTGCTGAGAGGTACCACGCCGTTGGAAGCATCGTTGCTGAGCATCGGAGGAAAGCAGCCGTTTCGTGACTGGAAGCTGTTCCTGATTCCTGGTGATTCCGAGCCTGGCTGAGCTGCATGCAGTGGACATCGCTTTCTCGCTGCCGGGAGTCATGCCCTGACGTCTGGTGATCCGAGGCATCGGTCGCCAGCCCTTGGAACCTCGCGTGATTGCGATAAGCGAAGGTGGCAAATTTATGGCAGATTAGAGTATATGATGGTTCTGTGTATATTGCGTTTTGACCTTCGGATCTGTTGTGGTTCGCGCGAGCATCGGTTATTCGCGATCGACAACGTTACCAAGTGACTTTCGAATACTAAAAATTCGGTAGCTGCCGAGACTCGTGAGCAGGTGGCAACAGCGCGACGTCGTTTGTTTCTCTTCCTCGACTCCTTTTTTTTTCTCGTCTCTCCTTGCGTTCGGCCGTGTCTGTGCCAGCATCGGAGGATCGGTGAATCATCGCCCCGATGGTTTTCGCTGCTATTCGCTAAAGCGATACTTTGTATTATATTCCAACATTCTGTATCATAGTTTAATATTAACCGTGAATATAATATTCCATTAATTTTCAATATATATTCTAATAACAGCGTTTTGTATATAGCATAGTTTTAGTATCATAGTATATACCGCGGTATAAACCAAAATGCCGTCGACCGGTGAAACATCGGACGAGTCGCAGTACGAATCAGCGACGAATCGGACGCGAATCGACCACTATCGGATACCGAAGATTTCCCCATTTTTTAAAGCCGACGCTGCGTTGTGGTTCATGCAGGTGGAGTCGACGCTGCGCAGTGCCCAGATTACAGTAGAAGCCACAAAGGCTGACATAGTCATTGTGGCATTGGACTTCGAGGTCATTTCCGCAGCTAGAGACCTCATTGCGCAGGTTCCGCGTCCGGAGGACATATTCGCCCAGATAAAAGGTCGAATCACTTCGACCTTCGCCGTTTCCGCGGAATCTAATCTGCGAAGATTATTAAAGGGTCAAGTTTTGATAGAGGGAAAACCTTCGTTAATTCTAAATAGACTACGTAACCTGAACGATGGCAAATGTGATGAAGCCATCATGCAGTCGGTATTCATGGACCAGTTACCTTTAAATGCCCGGGCAATTTTGGCGGCGTCGGGTTTTGATGATGTCAATAAATTGACAGAGATGGCGGATAAGATGGCCGAGCATTCTGCTTCGACGGAGGCCCACGTAGTTTCGGCGGCGAATCCATCGTTGTTCGATTTGCAGAGCGATATAAAGAGTTTATGTGCTAGCGTTGAATCGCTATCTGTTAGATTGAAACGTGTTGAGCGTTCACGTAGCAATAAAAAAACGCGTTCGGCGTCGCGTTCGAAGCGCGATCGCGCCCGTTCGGGCGACCGAAAGACAAACACGCTATGTTATGCTCCCACGAAGCATCCGTCGAACCCATTGTCCTGTAGAGAGTGGTGCGAGAAATACGCCACTTGGAAGGCGGGAAAATAAAACGACCCTCCGTGGCGGAGACTTGCATTGAGGGTCGCAATTGTAGCAAACGTCTCCATGTCAGGGATCGCATGTCCGGACAAACGTTCCTGGTGGATACCGGAGCGGATATATCGCTGGTCCCAGCAATTAAAAAAATTCACGGCGAACCGACTTCATATAAACTTTTCGCCGCGAATAACACGCGTATTGATACATATGGCGAGACGTTTCGAACGATCGATATAGAATTGAGACGCGATATAAAATGGAATTTCACTATAGCCGCGGTACCTTATCCGATATTAAGTGCCGACCTGTTGACGCACTACGGGTTACTGGTCGACTTGCGCAGCCGACGATTGATTGACTCGTCGACAGATGTGTTCACATTCACGACCGTGAGGTCTGTTGATGTGGTTGCGGTGAGTACGGTTGACCCTACGTCAACGTACGCCAAAATTTTATTAGAATATCCGGAAATAACCGGTGTGACGTGTTTGGATCCTACGTTCAACAGTGATGTACATCATCACATCATTACCTCCGGCCACCCGGTTTCTGAGCGCCCTAGGCGATTGAGCCCGGACAAGCTCAAGGCCGCTAAGGCAGAATTCAGGGCTCTCGTTCAGGCGGGCATTTGTCGCCCTTCCTCGAGCCTTTGGTCTAGCCCGATTCATATGGTGCTAAAGAAGGATGGCACGTGCCGGATCGCGGGAGACTACCGTCGGGTGAATGTACTGACAGTCCCGGATACTTGCATGATTGTTCAACCAATTTGTCCGGTAAGACAATTTTTTCGTCCTTGGACTCACACCGGGCATATAATCAAATTCCCATGGCACCGGAGGATGTCGAGAAGACTGCGGTCATTACACCGTTCGGCCTTTTCGAGTATTTATATATGACATAAGGACTGAGGAATGCCAGTCAGTCCTTTCAGCGGAACGTCGACCGCGCATTGGGTGATTTGGACTATGTTTTTGTATACATCGACGATATTCTCGTCGCTTCCTCGTCGGAGGTTGAGCATGCCATGTGTAACGTCCCACGGGGACTCGAACCAGTAATTACCGACCGTCGATAAAGTAGAACTGTACTACATTACCGCAGAGCCAACCTATGTTACCGTGCACAAGCATTGTACATACTTTAAGATATAAATTATAAACTAAGCAAATATTAGAGAAATAAATATTATAGAAATGTTAATAATACTTAATTAGACATACTGCCAAAAGTGCAAAACAATAATATGTATTAAGCGAGCAAAATGCAAAATAACGAATAAAGACTTACTGCGCATGCGCCAGCCCGCCAATTTTCTGATATAAAAGGAGGCGTGCGCAGCACCGAGCGCGCTCATTCGAATACGAACACGTCCCTGCGACCAACGAATGCTAGTTCCTAGAGGCAGTTTGAGTACTATCCAGGAGAATTTCAGCACGCTCCGGAAACGGCAGCGACTGGTTCTCAGTGTACAAAGGTACTTAGAGCTCCTTTCTGGATCTTTCATTCAAGGTTGAGAACTTTGTCTTCACGGAGGTTTCAAGCGTTGCTCCTATTAGTAGGTAGCAGCTTAACCGCTTAGCGAAGACAAGGTCTACGGAACCTTAGAGTACAAACCCTGTCACGAGTGTCGGGAACTGCTCCGGAAACGGTAGCGGCCGCCCTCAAAGCAGAAGTATAGAATACGCACTCTGTCAAAAGTTTCGGGAACTGCTCCGGGAACGGCAGCGTGGCCGAGCTTACTACAGAAGCACATACTTATATACATATATTTAACTTAATTAGCGCAATTAGTTAGCATAAATAAAAAACATAAAAAACCCAAAAACATAAAAAACACATATATAATCGTAGTCATAAGCAATATTATAATCGTTATTAGAATTAAGTGTTATTTTGAATAAAGACATTGTTAAGATTAAATTGGATTTTATTCCTTAACTCTTACAACGAACACCCACCTATCCAATACTCGAGGGGACGCCGCTCTCCTCTCGAGAACCTGAAGCGTTTCAGTAGTCTCCGGACAACCGGACGTTACAGGTTTGATTATTTTTGGTGACAGCGGTAGGATATCTCGTTGAGAAGGAAACTTTCGCTAGTAGAAATCACTCCAAAAGTGAGTATTTTTCTTAGAAATTTTTTCTCTATCCTACAGAGACTTAAAACTTTACAATGCCTGAGACAATTGGAGAAAGAATGGCTAACTTAGCAATCAATACGGAGACTCAAAGAACTCCAGAAAATATAAACAATCCAGAAACTCTAGAAACCATAGAAACTCCAGATAATGAAAATCCTCAAATTAATATGAATACAGCTACGAATGTATATCTTCATCTACCACACATTAGCCTACGCGACACAGTCCCTTGTTTTAATGGTAGAAATATACCGTTACATCAATTTATCAAAAGTTGTCGACACGCACGACGCATGGTAAAGCCAACCGCAGAGTATGGATTAGTTCAACTCATTAAAAATAAGCTTTACGGACAAGCCTCACGGGTAATTCTAAGCGGAGAATATAACACAATCGGCGACTGCATATGTGTACTAAGCTCGTGTTTTGCTCCATTACATACTTCAATCCAATTTTATACGGCGAACTATCAAAAATCGCACAATTACCGAACGAAACAACAATAGATTATAGCAGCCGCATATCTAATTTACTTCTACAAATTAGACATTGTAACACAATAGAAGTACCAGGGCACGAACCTCAATTTAATATTAACGCGGAACAAAATGCTGTTAAAGCTTTTCTAACGGGTTTAAAGATCGAAATATACAATAGAATACATGAATGCGCCTACACCAGTCTTGATCGCGCTATCAATAATGCTATTAGAGCAGAAGCGGAATATAACGAGTATCAAACAAGAACGAGAATAGCAACAGGAATAACACAGAATAATCAATGTACAAACTGCCTCGGATATGGCCATGACGTCACCACCTGCAGTAGTCAGCAAGTTTCACACGCCGACTGGCGACAATAAATATGTCAATATTGCAAGAAAATAGGACATACAATACAAGAATATAGGAATCTTAATAAAAACCAAAGTGATACATTCTGTGACTTCTGCCGAAGGCCAGGTCACATGCCACAAGATTGTAGAAGCCGGAGTTACACCAACAGAACCCCTCAATCCAACGAATATTGCAGCAACTGCCGAAGACCAGGCCACATGACGCAAGATTGTAGGAGCCAAGCTAACAGAGATTTTAGAAACCAAAGTTACACAAATAGAGTTTCTCAACCTAACACATATTGTGATTATTGTCGGAGACCGGGTCACACAATACAAGAATGTAGAAGCCAGGCCTATGCAAATATATCCTGCGAATACTGCAAATTTAGAGGCCACACAATAGAACAATGTAGAAAAAAGATGTATTTTGATAAAAAGGAAAAGGAAGAGGCACAATCCCGTATGGTACGTAGACAGGCCATATTCAGACTTAAAACGGAGCAAATAAGGAAATCACCTAGCATCCTTCTTTCTGACATACGATTTAGCGGAGGACAAACAACACTGATGATTGACACTGGATCAGACCTTAATGTAATCAAAAGATGTTCTGTTTCTCCCGACATTCCAATTTTCACGGACATTCTCTTCGACCTCAATGGCATTACGGATGGATTACTCAGCACTATAGGATATATCAAAATAGGAACTTTAAATACAGAAATTATCCTCCACATCGTAGAAGACCTCCCTATCAGACAAGACGGAATATTAGCAACTGATTTCTTCCAAACGAATGGAGCAACTATCGATTACATGAATTCAGCAATAACTATTGGAACAGACACTATTCCATTTATTGATCCGGAGATGGTCACAATACCAGCCGGAACAAGAAGTCAAATATATGTACGAGTTCTTAATACACAATCTAACACAGGATATATTCCAGAAATTAAAATTCATCCTAACATACATATGGGAAATGCAACTGTATAAAATAATAACAGCGTAGCATATCTTTTCGCAATAAATACATCCACACAAGATATCAAAATTCCTGTACCATCAGTCGAATTGGAACCATTCATAGAGGCACCTATAGAAGAACAGACATCAGATAAATATACTAAAACTAATAGAACTCACCAGTTACTACAACAATTGCGATTGGAACACTTAAACCAAGAAGAACGAGCCAGTATAGAAGAATTAATTAAAGAACACGCGGATAGATTTTATTTACCAGGAGAAAAATTGGAAGCAACAAATAAAGCTCACCACAAAATTATAACAGAAAACGACGTCCCTGTTTTTACAAAACAATATCGGTACCCTCAAGCATACAAAGAAGAAGTAAAGAAACAAACTAAGGAATTACTAGAAAAAGAAATAATACAACCCTCATCATTTCCTTATAACTCGCCCATATGGATAGTACCAAAAAAAGGACCAAAGAAACCTAGAATAGTAATCGACTTCAGAAAATTAAATGGGAAAACAATTGGAGACGCTTATCCTTTACCGAATATAACTGACATACTAGATCAGTTGGGAAGCGCAAAATATTTCTCTGTATTTGATCTCGCATCTGGATTCCATCAAATTCCCATGCAACCCGACAATCACCATAAGACAGCCTTCTCTACAATATACGCGCACTATGAATTTAACAGAATGCTGTTTGGACTTAAAAATGCACCAGTCACCTTCCAAAGGCTTATGGACCAAGTCTTAACCGGGCTTCAAGGAATAGAACTCTTCGTGTATTTGGATGACATCGTCATATATGCCAACTCACTTAAGGAACATGCGACTAAAGAGATTAAGAGACGCAGATCTTCACCTTCAACCAGATAAGTGTGAATTTTTGAAGAAAGAAGTTACATATTTAGGACATATAATAGGAGAAGAAGGAGTCAAGCCAGATCCACGAAAAGGATGTTTTTCCCCCCTTCATTGTTGAGCATAATTGGTCCGCACGCTGCTCCCGACTAGCAAGCATGAGGTCGTCAGTTCAAATCTCACTATTGGCACTATTTTTTTTTTATTCATTTGAATACCTACACTTTTCACATGCCAAGTTGATAAAATTCATGCTAATTAACAGATATGAAAACATCTGTTATATGTATATTTTTTATTGCACATATTAATTTTTAAATAGGAACATATGTGCGTCGACCGAGGGTGTTCCAGTGACCTGCCCTTGATCTCGAACGTTACCAACGGGTATGAGTTTGCGCTTTACAATTAGCCGACTGTCGACTCGTTACTATTCCACATTTTGCCCTTTTTGCCTCCTTTTATAATGTCTCGCGACGCTTGTTCACACGCAACCTTGATGCGACCCGAATGTTGCTTTCGAGTCAACGGAGGTTGTAAGGCTCCGTCTCGATTATTCCGACACTGTAATTGCGCGGATACCCTAAACGCATTACCGTGGTAGGGTTAATAAGTTGAAAGTACGTTTTAACGAACAACAATGAAAAACTGTATTTAACAAGACTGAGAAACAAGTATAAATATGAACAGATAAAATCGGTGATAATAGTAAGTGTCTTTTTCGTTGTTCGTATGAGTCACGTACGAACGCGTATCGTTTTTATTTTGTATGACCTGTTGGTTAAGGTCCTTTTTTGCGACTGATTTGAAATTGCCTGACTGCCGGACTCGTCCGATTTCTTGAAGTGAGTCCGGCGGGGGTGGCATTGACCCGATTGGCCAACGTTGTCAGTGTCAACCAATCGGGCAAATTTCCCTAGGCCCAAGCGCGCCATCTATTCACTGCGCCCTCGGCGCGCCTTTTCTGGGAAAGTGGCTAAATTTGGCGGGAGTCGTTCTATGTAGAAATTTGGCGGCAAAGATTTTCTACCTACCTACGTAAAACAGCGAGAAAGCGCTTGGACACCCACATCTGCGTTGCACGTGCGGGCGCGTTAACCGGCGACCCTTCCGGAAGTGCCCCTGAGGCTGCCAGAGGCCTACCCTTGCATTTATCGTGACCTTTTCACTTTATTGCCGAGTAACAAATTGGCCCGTGCAACGGTCAAACCGTCTAATAAAATGTGCAAAGCAGATGTGAGGATCCCAGGAATGCCTAATAATAAATCATTCCTCCTAACTGTTAATGAAAGCCTGTGGCTATTAGATTCGCGAATCTATGCAATGCGAAACAACGCTCTTTCTTACAAGCTACCTGCTTTGTACAACTACCTGGACATTAAACATTTACAATTAGGGAAAAACCCCAATTTGGTGGGGCAGACACGATGTCCTATGGAACCAATAGGTTTTATAAATCGCAGTTCACTAGCTAATAAGCTTTCGCATTAGCGACACGTAGAATTCGGTACGGTTCATCAAAATTTAGCAATAAGTAAACGGTGTACGGTACGGTGATATTGTGAGTGTACGGTGTGCAAACGAGGCATCATGTCAAATATTGAATACGTTGATGTGCCCACCCCTTTGACGGTACGGGAAGATGCTGTTGGAGGATACTGTTGCCAGGAAGTTGGCAGATTACGATTGAAAGGTGCTCTTGTGTATTATGAGCACCTTCTATCCCAAGATGGACTTATCACAGAAAAATCTTCTGCGATAATTAGCGAAGAATCTATGCTACTCGCAGAAGATCTTTACAAATATACACTGGAAATTCTGTCTGATAAAAAGTTTGTTAGAGATGACGAATTAATTATGGCAGATGAAGACGCTGATGAAAACAGTTTCGAAGACGTCAGAGGATCTGATTCTCTCGACGAATCCCAGTATGAGCCGGAGGAAAAAAAGTTAAAAAGCCAAAACAGTGTTTCATTAGCTTATAAAGTAAAAGTTTGTAACATGGCTAAAGCTCATTCTAGTTGAAGCCTAAAAAATTTACAGAGAAAAGGATGCCACCGCTTAACTACTATGAAAGCCCTGAAGAGATGGGAAGAACAAATTAAAACTGGTGGCTTCACGGAAGCTCGACAAACCCACCAGCAAGTTACGACAAGGAACTTGCAGCAATGGGGTTTGTCTGCTGCAAGTCAATCCGATGGTTTCGATTTCAAAGCTTCTGCCTCGTGGGTTGAGCGATTTAAGCGAAACCATAGAATTCGACAACGAAAGATTACGAAATTTGTATCCGAAAATGACAGCGCAACAATGGAGGATACGTTGAGCTCTGCAGAAAATTTCCGCAGTCCAGACTCGTGCTTTAATTCCGAATTTCGGTCCAAATTTTGTGATCAATACGGACCAAACAGGTATTTAACAAATTTTATTCTTTTTTATAATTAATCAAAGTATAGACTTTTGAATAAGTAATATAGTCTATTTTTTAAAACATTTTTTAGGATGTCAATACCAGTCCACTTTTGACAGAACCCTCACAAACCGAGGATCAAAGGTGGTCCTTGTTCAAAGGCAAAACATGAACAAGGTAGCATATTCGTATACAGCGCAATACAGCATTACATTGTCTGGGAAATTGTTACCCCGCGTCTTCCTGTGCCTCCAAGAGACAACAGGTTCCTTTGGACCCCTGGTTCAAAAACGGGTGAACCAATGTCTACAAATATATAAAAACACCGTCGTCACATCGTCAAAATCGGGAAAACTAACGGAAGAACTATACAAAGATTTTTTAACGAGCACGTTCTTGGGGAGGGCAGACGGATCAGGCAATATATTGCGAAATATCTCAAGATCATCATGGTCTAATGACATGCACTGTCAAATTTATACCGCCGAAATGCACCCCTTTAGTTCAACCCTGCGATGTATATTTTTATAGGCAAGTAAAAATTCTCATAAAGCGAATTCAAAATTGCGCCTACTTGATTAAGCAAGGACGCCAAGTTAATTCCCGCGAAGATTGCATCAAAATACATTCTATAGTGCACCATCAGATGTCCTCCCCAATATTTTCCAATATGCTGCAATACGCGTGGTTTGCTGCAAAATTGTGTGACCATCGAGAAATATTTAATAATGTTAATGAGGTATGCTTTGCTATAGAAATATTAAAAATAGCTTGCGCATGTCAGAATTCGGCGTTCATACGGTGTGCACGATGCCGTGTAACGCTTTGCTTCGTCTGTTTTTACGATGCGTATCACTGTGGCTCGTGTGACACAAACTAGAGATTTTTATATTATATTTTTTTGCGTTTTGCTTCTCATAGTTTGTAACATGTATATATTAGATGTAGCAGCCACATTAGATGTAAGTATTGTACATATGTGTACATATGTATTTTCGGTACTTTAGGTAGCTTGTAAGAAAGAGCGTCGCGAAACATTATAAAAGAAGGCAGAAAGGGCAAAACGTGGAATAGTAACGAGTCGACAGTCGGCTAATTGTAAAGCGCAAACTCACAACCGGTGGTAACGTTCGAGGTCAAGGGCAGGTCACTGGAACACCTCCGGTTGACGCACCTATGTTGCCATTTAAAAATTAACATGTGCAATAAAAAGTACTATTTTTCAAGCAAGAGATAATTTATAATAAGATGTGTGTTTTTAATTGAAAGTGATGTCCATCTCCTGGGAGGTGGAACATCGGTATACACGGTACACTCATACATATATAAGGTGCTCTCACACAAAATATACATATAACAAATCTTTGCAAATCTGTTAATTAGCATGAGTTTGATCAACCTTGCATATGAAAGGTGTAGGTATTCAAATGAATAAAAAAAAAAAATAATGCTAACAGTGAGATGCGAACAGACGACCTCATGGTTACTAGTCGGGAGCGCTACGCACTGGGCCACCCTGTTCGTTCGTCATTACTTTCTATCAAATGTATGTAAGTGCACTCCAAATTTTTCAAAGTCGATTTTCTCGAATTTGGCGGAAAAGCGGGTCTTACTACTTTGGGAAATTGAAGTCCGAGTGAAGACCTTCACGTACGCAAAGTATAAACAATTTCTGAGATGGACAGTCCTGAAGGTCCCCTTGTTAGTCAAGGAGAAATAGGAAAAGATTTACCAATAGCTTACGCATCTCGTGTTCTAAACGATGCAGAAACACGCTATTCACCAACAGAAAGATAACTTTTAGCAATTATATACGCAGTATTCCATTTTCGACCTTATAATTATGGCAGAAAATTCTATCTAATAACAGATCATAAACCTTTAGAATGGCTACAAAATCTCTCTGATCCGACATCAAGATTAATGCGATGGAAAATTATAAAATTTTGTACAAACCCGAAAAATATAATACAAACGCGGATGCTTTATCTAGAAATCCAATAGCATTATCCTTAAACGCGAAACAAGCACATTCAGACACAAACTCCCACGAAAACAAAAAACAGAAACATTTCATCAGGCTAATACGCGACAAAGAGAAACAACCGCTTCGAACTCGGGAAATCCAGCTCTGTATAAACAGCCTGGAATTAGTTCATCAGATTCCAGTTCCTCATACGACGAGAGCGATTCGATAGGAACTAAGCGTCAAAAATTAAAACGAAAAATAAAAAGAAATACTTCCTCATCTCAACCGGAACTTAAAAAACAAAGCGTCGAAATACATACACCCCCTCAAATCACAGTACCTGTAGAAGTACATACACCCCCTCAAATCACAGTACCTGTAGAAGTACATGCACCCCCTCAAATCTCGATACCCATAGAAATACATAAGACCCTTCAAGAAACAATACAAGACAACATACAAGCAATAAAAAAACGTCACATCAAGAAACCTCAAGAGGACTTAATAGAAGAAATAGATGAAACAACCATAGTACCAAAACACAACTAGACCCTCCCAAAATCAATGCAGAAACAAGCTCCATACACCTAAAAAGAAGAAACAAAAATTAAATTCCAGTGCAGACACGGGTCCCATAACTCCTATACAAATAAAACAAGGGAAAATACTTACACCTCCTTCACTATCCCCTCCGCCATTATTATTATATCCACCCCCATCTCCCCTACCATTATCTCTCCCACCGTTATCTCTTCCACCCACTCCACCACCACCAAACAGACCAAGAATAGTGTCAAATATCCCTGTCAAAAAACAAAACATTGAAGTAGAGGATCACATATGGATGGGAAAAGGATATATAATAACATTTATAAATACCGAGGGCAAACCAATAGGACCAGCAGAAGAAAAGTTATATAAAGAAAAAAATATAAAAACTCACAAGATTCCGTCCCCATTAAGAGTTGGAGAATCAGTAAATATAAGAGAACGAAAACATACAATCCTTGGACTCATCACAACAAATTACCCAACAGAAGGAAATTTGTACAACTCACTGAAGACACTCCACACATACCTTGTAATCTGAAAAAGCCACAAAAGTATACATATCAGCAGAAGAAAATAAAATTTCACTCAGTCAACTACGAAATTTAATAGAAATAATATTCGTAAAAGAAGACATCAAATTCGTCTTGTGTAAAGGCACTCTTCTAACCCCTTCCATACAAGATAGACAACAAATCATCCAGGAGAATCACCAAACACCTACAGGAGGACACAAAGGGATTACAAAAACGTATCATCGAATAAGAAGCAAATATTATTGGAAAAACATGAAATACGAGACAACACAATTCATTAAAACTTGCTTGGAATGCCAAAAAACTAAATTAGTAAGAGTAAGAAGTAAAGAGCCTATGATACTAACAGACACACCATTGGATGCCTTTGACAAAATTGCTATGAACACAGTAGGACCACTACCTTTTACAAATAAAAGAAATAGCTACCCTGATAACCATCTGACGCCAATCTGACATCAGATTGGCAGCAGGGTCTGCCGTGAGAGCGCAGAGCCTGACGTCAGATCCGTAGTCATCTGTGTCCGCATTAGGCTGCGGTGTGAGGTACAGAGCCTGACATCAGGGCATGACGTCAGATGAGCAGCAGATTCGCATCAGATCCTGCCGTTCGCCTGACACGTATAACAGCGCCATCTGAGGGTCAGAATTGGCAAACAATTCCCTACGCGTGACGCCACATGGCCGTCCCTATACACCAACACAAATGTAGCGTTATTGCTGTAGGTGTATCCCTACTCCCACATAATCAGCTAGTAGATTCTACAGTTTATTAAATAATTAATTCTACTTATTTCGAAAAGTATTTATTCTTTATTTAATAATATACAGGATTGGTGATTACAATTGTTACAATATAATATAAATAGCGCATGTAAATTCGAGGAAGAATATTCAATATTTACATTTATAAATCCATATACAATACGTCCCGTAACCAGTGGTACCTATTAGGTGCGATATCAGAAAATTTCCTTTATTTTCGACTTCTTTTTGCTGTAGAATCACCACATTCCGTATTGTGTTAGCGCTGAAAACAAATAGAACCTTAGTATAAAATTAAACGTAACGTATGAATAAACAGGATACATGCGATACTTACTTCAGCTCCATCTCCGCACAGCACACACCCCAGGCGATCACGCATGCTCCTGCGAACATTAACATTTATAATAAAACGAGTGTTCACCCTGCTTCAGAGCCCGAAGCGCCGTGACATTTGCGGTGCGTCAGCCGCCATGGCGGGCGGCACGCCATCTAGGTGGACCCGGCTGCCGAACTCACCGATCGATGGACAATCGATGTCTAGCGCCTCCTATACCGTGGAGGTCCACTCCGCCGGAATTGTCCACGAACGGCATACAACGCCGTTCGAACGCGCCGTGTCCGGCAGATTTCGGGGCGTTAAGGTTCTTTGTTTCGTCGTCGTGCCCTCGGACGAGGCGGGCGGTATGTTCGCGACCGCGAAAAATGGGTTCACTCATTTATTATATCGTTGCTTTTATTCGCTTTATTTTATTGTACATATTTTCTATACTGCATGTTAGTCTATCAGGTGTATATAGTGTACATAAGCTCTTTGTATTAAGCGCGCTAGCGCAGCCAATCAAGGATCGTCCCGGCCGGACTCATCGCTCCCGCGGTTTGGGTGGACCGAGTAGCTTGGGCCGCGGGCGCGGTGGGACGGGGGGTGCCGATCCTTACCACTGATCCGCGGTGTCGGATTTGGGCTGCCTTCTTCTTGTTCGCGCGACTCAGGTGTAAACACCGTTCTCCTTTGTTGCGTTCCGCGCGAGTAATGTCGGCCTCGGGCTTCGAGCCGATTTCTTTGTGCTAATACTGTTAGTCGATCTAATTCTCGGTCTTAGACGACTTTTCTGTTACGTCGAGATCATTTTAGTGAGACGTTTCTCGCTTCTGCTGCAAGCGGAATAAACCTTGCGCTAGAACACGTGTCTAATCCTACTAAAACCCGAGCATCCCGTTTAAACTTAACCGAGCGCGATCAGTTCTTCGCAATTGCAGAACATTAAGCTCACCAATTTTTAGGTTGGCCCCACTTTTTTGGAAATTATCATTTTTCGCGATTGTACTGCATTGTACTAGTTGTACCGAACATTGTACCGTTCCGAATTTTCAAAAATTCGAAACCGTTTTCGACAAAATCATAAAATAAAAAATCAAGCTAGCCCCCCATTTTTCGAAATTTCGATTTTTAGCGATTGTACTGCATTGTACTAGGTTTGTACCGCGTTGTACCGTGCGGAGAAATTGTTTAACTCTTTTAGTTTCCAAGAAAAATCGAAATAACTAAAGTGTCGATTCGTACTACTGAGAAAAAAAATTGCGAAAAATTAAAAACTCGAGGTTGTACTAGTTTGTACTAGGTCCCTCTCTGGGACTGACTACCTGGACGTGGTGAGAGGGCAGTAGGGCGGTGACGATGCTTCGTGCCGGGCGGTACAGGGGGGTTTATTCCTCTCGATATTGGCCGACCGGGAGTGGGGCCGCTCTAGCCAAAAGTCCCATGGAACATTTACACGCATCGCGGGTCCGGGGGGGGTCGGTGGGTCCCTCCCGCTCCACCGCTCTGGCAGGGCGCCGGGGGGTGGGGGGGCCCTCCGGCCCAGCCTCGATCCGGCGATGCACGCACACTCTACACTCTAAGACATCCTTTATGAAATGAATGTAATGAAAGAAGCCTCGGAAACTACGCCGTTATCGGGGGGTAATCGCCCGACTCAACTTGGTCTTGTCAGCAGCCAGGTTGAAGTACGAAGTCAGTCTGATGACGCCGAGCTGGTGCCTCGGGCCGGCGTCACTGGTGTTGGGGTGGGTATGTTGCCACCCCACCCAGAAAAAACCACAGAGGCAGGACACATGGCTTTTTCCGGGGTTCATGTAACGAACGTTCTTTCAGGTGGTGGGAGAGAGGAGCCCGGATATGGGAATGGCATTCCAGCCACTCCCCACAAAGGGCCCTCCAGCACTGGGGGCGGCACGACTGCGGACGCGCGGGCACCCGCCGTCTTTAAGGCTCCAACAACAACTACGGCACCGAACAAGATCCGAGGTGGGCCGTATGTGCGGAGAGTGGAGGTTCTCCCGGGCAACGGAGACTTAAGGGATCTCCTCAAGCTGCGGCGGGGGCTGACTGCTGGTGGACAACCGAATGCAGGTAAGTGTTCCAAGCCCATCTGCATCTCCGATGACGGCAGCGAGGGAGAAACCCCGGTGAGGACCGCTGAGGGCGAGAATGGCACCATAGTGCCCTCGCCCGGCGGCGCTGAGGAGGCAAGGGCGGCGGCAACGGCAACGGCTGAGGACATCCACGGCGAGGGAGAGCCATCCTCCGATGTGGAGATGACCTTTGGGGGGGGGGGAGGGGGTCGGAGGGGGTGCGGCTTCCGCTTTAGATACCGTCCAACAGTTGACTCGGAGTCGGACCCTGCCCTGTCCGATGGAGGGTCAAGGGGCTGTCTGGAGGCCCCCCTACCCGCGACCACTGGAGGTGATTCGGACCCCAAGACGAACGCTAATTGGTGGCGTTCGGACCCCTCGATTTCTCCTCACAGCGTTTGCAAGAAGAGGAGGAAGAGTGAGAGGCCTGGGGTGTGAACGAGTGCTGGCACTGGCGCAAAGGCCCTGCCCAGCCGGGACAACCTGCTCCGACTGACGGAGGCTAAAGCGATCACCCCACTGGCGGAAGAAGCCCAGCGACAGCTGGACGATATGGTGGCCACAATATGGGCGGCCCGTAATATCAAGGGCACTGACATGCGCTCGATAAAGATTGCGGCCCGGCGTACGTCGGTGGCGGTCGCGGTATTGAGGGAGCGCGCGGGAGCTAGCGACGACCCGAATCGGCTGCCTGTGGCGGTGTTGGACGAGCCCCAGGAGTGGGAGAAAAGATGCGGGTTTCTGGAGTCTAGAAACGAGACTCTGGAGACCCGGGTCCGCGCGCTCACCGCTCGGGTGGCCTTCCTGACCAAGCGTCGGGGGACTGGCGGGGCGGTGGCGGGCGTGGGGACGGATGCGAGTGCCCTTCGCACTTGGGGGGGGGGGGCGGCGAGGGATGCGGTCCTGCCAGGGCCGGCTGGTCCTGCCTCGGGGCCTGTTTTCGCGGGGCCCGGGGCCTCGGCTCCTGCTCCCTCGGTTGGCGCCTCACTGTTGTCGAGGGGGCCGAACGCCTCTCATTTGCAGGTGGGGGGGAGGGGATGTGTCCTCCCCCTCGGGGATATCTGTGCCCTCGGTGACGGTGGGCGCTGTGTCCGCGCATTCGGACGCCGCTGCCCCTGTTGCTGCCATGGAGAGTCCATGGGACGCCCTGCTCAGGCGCATGGACGACATGGAGAGACGCTTTGACGGTCGTCTCCTTGTCCTGGGCAGGGTCGTGGGGCGCGGGGTCGCGCTGTCTGCGGGTGAGTTGGTGCCCGTGGTGACTGGGCCGTCGCCGCCGTTGTCGGAGCCGGTGCTCGCCGCGCCGGGCGTAGGGGGGTGGGGCCTCTCCCGCTGGCGCTTGGTCGCAAGTCGTCGACAGACGCGCGGGCGGTGGGAAGCCAACCGCGGGGGTGGGGTTGTCTTGAGCCAGCGTGGTGGTGGGGGGCAAGCGGGGGCGGCAGTTCCCCGGCAGGCGGGCGGTCGCGGAGGCACAGGCCCGCGGTTGCCACGTGCGCCTCGAACGGCAGCAGTGGCCATCACCGCCCCGATCGGCGCCAACGAGAGGGATAAGGAGCCCTCCTCAGCCCGAGTCTCTGCGGCCATGACCACGATCGATGTGGCCGAGCTCGGCATCACGGCCATGCGCCCGAGACACGCTGCCACCGGGGGTCTCGTTTTCGAGGTCCCGGGTGCTCGAGGCGCGGAGCAGGCCGCGGCCCTTAGGGCCAGGCCGGTCGAGCGGCTGGGGGACCCCGAGATCAGGATCCACTGCCGTTATCAACACAGGGGGGGGGGGGGGTGCGAGGTCCGGGACCTCACGCTGGGCGAGAGACGCCCAGACGGTGCGGGGCTGTTCTCCCTCTGGGTGCGCGGGCCCCTGGCTGCGGTGGCCAGGTTGGCGCGGGCGGGCCGCGTGACCATCAATGGACTACTGGCCCGCGTGTTACCATTCGAGGAGAAGAGGCTCCAGTGTTACCGCTGCCTGGAGTTCGGGCATGTCCAGGCCAGGTGCGGTGGCGGGACGAACAGGAGCCTTCTCTGCAACAGGTGCGGGGTGGAGGGGCACGTGGCCCGCGGCTGTCAAGCCGTGCCGAGGTGTCCGCTGTGCTCGGAGGCGGGACTCCCGTATGGCCACAGAATGGGTGGCTCAGTGTGCCGGCCCCCGACCAGGTTACCAGGATCCGCGAGGGTAAAGGTTGAGAACTCGAGGACGGGGGGGGGGGGGGCAGCGGCCAGTACTGCCGCTACAGTGCCCCCCTCTTCCCCTCCATCGGTGGCGCCGGTGAATACGACACCCATGGAGACGGAGACCTTTCAAGCCGCGTCGGCGGCCAAGTCCGGTTCCGGAAAGCGGAAGGCACAGGAGGAGGCCAAAGAAAAGCCCTCCGACAGTGGTGGACTCTTCGCGTCGCCCACGGAAAGGGTCTCCAAAACCCTGAAGAGGAGGAGGAGGGAGGGATCAGGTTCAGGCTCAGGCTCGGCGGGCCTGTCACAGCACTCTGGCCGGGACGCCTTTTTAAAGAAAAACGAAACCTCAGCGGGGTGGGGCCAGTACCAGTGGAACCGATGCGGCGGGGGACGGGGATGACGACGGCCAGGAGGCGCAACTATTGGCGGAGTCCATCGCAATGCCATTCGGCGGTGGGCCTCCTCTTCGTCTTCCTCTCCCCCCTTGGAGGACGCGGGGACGGGTGCGGGGGTCGGTGGCTCTTGCATGGAGGACGCGGACCAGCGCGGGCAGCTATCGGGGGAGGCCGATATTACCACTTCGTAATGTCTAGAGCCCCTCCGATGCTGCTCGCCAATTGCAGGCACTCCATGCGGGCGCACGACCTGTTAGAGCAGGCCCGTGTGGAGCTGGGTGTCGGGCTGGCCGTGGTCATGGAGCCGGACCCGCTGCCTGACCGCCCCTTCCGGGTTACCAACCCGGACAGACAAGTGGCGGTGATGTGGGAGTTGGGCGGAGGGGCCCCGGTATGCACGGTCGCCCAGCATGGGCGGGGCTGGTCAGCGGTCAGATGGGGGGAATTTGTGGTGGTGGGCTGCTACGTGGCTCCCAAGTTCACGGTCCCGGAGCTCCAGGACCGGCTGGGCGAGATTGGGGCTTTTCTTGCCCCTCAACTGGCCCGGCCGGTCGTCCTCATGGGGGACATCAACGCTCACGCGGTTGAGTGGGGAGCCCCCAGGATGGACTACAGGGGCCAGGAGCTGCTCGAGTGGGCGGAGGCGTTGGTGTTCGTACTGAAGAACCCTCATGCAGTCACGACGTTCCGCGGTTCGCGGGGTGTGTCAACCATCGATCTTATCTGGGTCAACCCCGCGGCCGCGGTCATCACGTCGGACTGCTGGGTAGCGGAGGACACGGAGCCGGGATCTGACCATATGTACGTGATCCTGGCTACATCCGCTGCCCCCCCCCCCCCCCGCCCCCCGGGGCCGGTAGACGGCCCCCGCGTTGGGCGCTCAAGCGCCTAGACATAGACGCTGCCCGGTTGGCGTCCTCCGTGGTCGCCTGGCCTTCATTGCCGGGCGACACCCTCGACGACCCTGCCGCAGGTGCCATTTGGCTGCGCGGCGCGCTGCATTCTGTTTGTGACGCATCTATGCCGCGCGCTGGGCCACCGGGCAGGGGTCGGAGGTCGGTGTACTGGTGGTCCGCGGAAATTGCTAATCTTCGCGCACTCAATCTGCGGGCCAGACGCCGGTACACCAATGCCCGCCGTCGAGATCCACGGCGGGTGACGGGGGACCAGCTTCAGGAGCTGCGTGCTGCATTTTCAGCAGCGCGCCGCGAGCTCCGTGGAGCCATCGTCCGGGCTAAGACCCGTTCGTGCGGCGAGTTTCTCCTCACGCTGAACGAGAACCCCTGAGGGCGCCCATATAGGAACGTCTCTGTTAAGCTCGGTCCATGGGTGCCCCCAGTTGCGGGGGGTCTCGATCCCCGGTTCCTCAGGGAAGTCTTGTCGACGCTATTCCCTCCTCCTCCGGTTCCGGGGGAGGGAGGCGTCGATGAGACCGGGGATCCGGAGCTGGCCTCGGGCTACGATATCATGGATGCCCCAGGAATCAGCGAGGAGGAGCGCGCTCTCGCAGTGTCCCGAATGGGCGCCAGGAAGGCGGCACCGGGACCGGACGGAGTGCCTGGGCAAGCATAGGCATGCGCTATGAGCGCCCTGGGAGACGGCCTCAAGCGCGTGTTCAACGCCGTGCTGAGGTCGGGGAGATTCCCCCCTGCCTGGAAGGAAGCGAGGCTAGTGCTGCTTCGGAAGCCCGGAAAGCCCCCGGAGTTGCCTTCTGCGTACCGGCCGATATGCCTGCTGGACGAGGCGGGCAAGTTACTGGAGCGCGTTCTGATTGCCCGCCTTCGGGATCACCTGGGAGCTGCGGCCCCAGATCTTTCCGACCGCCAATACGGTTTCAGGCTGCAGCGATCGACAGTGGATGCCATTCTGCTGGTGCGGTCGCTGTCGCACCGGGCGGTCGAAAAAGGCGGTGTGAGCGTTGCGGTGTCTCTTGACATCGCAAACGCGTTTAACACCGTCTCTTGGGCGGCGATTGAGCGGGCGCTCGTTTTTCATCGCGTCCCGCTATACCTTCGCCGCCTGATCTAGGACTATCTCCGCGGTCGGGTGGTCTCATACGTCGGCCGGGGCGGGGAGGGGGTGGCTGCTGTGCACCGCGGCGTTCCACAGGGGTCCGTTCTAGGACCCTTGCTATGGAATTTGGCGTACGACGCGGTGCTTCGGGTGGCTATGCCGTCGCCAGCTGTCTCGCTCGTGTGTTACGCGGACGACACGCTGGTGGTGGCCTCCTGGCAACGGTGGGAGGCGGCACTTGACCTCGCTGAAAGGGCACTACGGCGTGTCATTGCCTCGATCGGGACGCTTGGTCTGCGAGTCGCCGTCGAGAAGACGAGGGCGATCTGGCTCGCGGACAGGGTTGAGACCGGGGTCTCAGCCGTCGCGTCCCTGAGGATCGGGGACGCCTGCGTCAGGGTCGGCCGGTCAATGATGTACCTCGGCCTGACCCTTGACACCTACTGGCGGTTTACGCGTCACGTCAGGGTCCAGGGCCCCCGGTTGGGGCGGCAGGTGTTTGGACTTGCGCGGCTTATGCCCAACCTTGGGGGCCCTCAGGAGGCGGTTCGGCGTCTATATGTGACGGTCATCCGGTCGATGGTGCTCTATGGAGCGCCGGCGTGGGCCGGTGACCTGGAGGACTGTCTCGTGGGGCGGGAACTACTCGCTAGTGTTCACCGCCGGATGGTCCTCCGTTCCGTGCGGGCTTAGCGCACGGTGTCACATGCCGAGCTGTCCGCGATCGGCGAGTCCCCCCCGTTCCATCTGCTTGCGGCGATGGAGGCGGAGATTTATTTCGCCTCCCACGATCGCCGCGGCATGGGGATCCTGCCGATCGATGCTGGACCAGGAGGGGCGCGCTGTCAGGCCCGGCGACGCATGGGAGCCAAATGGATTGAATGGCTCTCCCTCCCTAAACATCGGGAGAAACGCGTCGTCGGGGCGCTCCTGCCCATTATCGGTGAATGGGTGGGGCGCAGGTATGGCAGGTTGACCTTCCGCCTGACGCAGGTGCTCACCGGAGCTGGCTGCTTCGGTGACTATCTGTGTCACATTGGGCGGGAGGAGACGCCGTGGTGCTAAAGCTGCGACTCGGGCGACGGGGACTCGGCGGATCACACCCTGGCTGTTTGCCGGGAATGGCAGGATGATCGCCGGGTACTCGAGGCGCAGCTGGGCCCTGACCTCACGCTGCCGACGGTCGTGCGTCGGATGGCGGAGGACAGGGCGTGTTGGGAGGCCGTCTCCTTCTTCTCGGAGCAAGTCATGCTCGAGAAGGAGGAGGCGGAGCGCGATCGCGTGCGGCAGGGGCACCCCTGCCGGCTCGGGTTCCCGCGACGACGTGCGGGGAGAGGGAGAGGAAGAATATGACCCTAAGCCGGGGAGGATAGTGCGGCGACCTAGGCGTAGGTCGCCCCGCCTCCCCATGGCGGGCAACGGGTCCGCGCGTTCCCTCTTCCCCCTCCCCCTCCGTCTTCCGCGCAGGGTATGCGTGGGGGGGCGGGATGGGGGAGGTAAGCGGGATGGCGCAGGAGATGAACGGGACGATGCACGGGAGCTACGGGACGGCCGCCCCCCCGGAACATCTTGGGGGTGTGTGTGCTGTGTGTCGGGCCAGTCGTCGAGGCCGCCCCTGCTGCGCTGAGTGTGAGCGCTGCGGCGGCGGCATCATTGGTGGGGAGATTAGGGGGCCCCAGAATTTGCGGGGCCCCCGGGGATGGCCAAATAGTACCATCCCCCCACTTGCTGAAGCTGCGCTTCCTTTGGGGCGAGCTGGCATTTAGGCTGCCCTTCAGGCACTGCCAGCCGCTCGCCGGGGGGACTCGGCTGGATTTGTCGACCGTGCATGCCGATAGGTCCCCCTGGGGTTGCGGCTTTGGGCGACCCCCTCCGGGCTATGCCAGCCGCCCCCGCCCGGCCCGTCATATGAGTCACGGGCCGGGTAGCAGAAAGATAACGCAGTGGTGTCGTGGAGTGGGGGTGCCGGGGGGCGCCACCCACCCTTGTTTTAGCAACGACCCCGGAAGAGGGTGGTGCGGGCGTGTGACCCGTCGCGCGCCACTCGGAGTTATGACGATGGAGTTTGCTCCCGGGAGGGAGTTCGGCCGCGTGAGCGCGGGTGCCTCAGAACAGTGGTGCCCACGCTCGCACGACTCCCCTCCGAGAAGGGCCCCTGTATAGGGAACAATTGTTGCGGGGAGCTGTATATGCACACTGGGGGGGGGGGGGGGGCATGCGAACGGACTCGCTCGTTTGATCTCGCGAAAGTCCTCCCCCGGGGTGCACGCTCCTCGCACCAGGAGGTCACCTTGGTGGTTTTAGTGGGTTCGAGTCCCACATAACCCTCTGCCCGCCCCCGCGGGTGGGGGGTATCCGTGGGGATTTCCACCAATTAAAAAAAAAAGTTTGTACTAGGTTTGTACCGCGTTGTACCGTTCGGAGAAATTGTTGAACTCTGTTAGTTTCCGAGAAAAATCGAAATAACCAAAGTGTCGAGTCGTACTACTGGGAAAAAAAAATTTGCGAAAAATTAAAAACTCGTGGTTGTACCACTTTGTACTAGGTTTGTACCGCGTTGTACCGTATTTTCAAATAATAATATAATATACTTCATACTTACTTAACACTTTATGCAGAGGGAATACATCGGGTATTATGTTTTTCGGGATTGCTTCTGATATCGAATAAAAAATGTACAAACAACTATAAGCATACAGAAAGGAATATTTCCTGGACGTTTCATAGTAACAAAAATATACGGGAAGGCGAATATTTTAGTATTTTAAATTAACATGTATGAAACATAGTTGTTCTGCGTTCTCCGGTAACAATTTTTTCATCAATCATTATATTCTAAATTTGCAATATTTACCAACAAAACACAGACATAAACATATTCAAGGCATAATAGTAAATTCATTGACTACGCGGGGAATAATTAAAGGAAAACAGGTTTTTTTCACATCAGACAATGTTCCAAATGTTGTTAAAGCCATAAATACACGAGCAAACTGGACTCCAATACCATATTTTGCACATTGTTTTCATCTGGCTATTAGGACTTGCTTAAAAAATTATGAGCGACATGAAATAATTCCTAAGAAGTGCCGAGCTATAGTGGGATTTTTTGCACGTTCAACATCTGCGAGAGAAACATTTATACAATTTCAAAAATGTAGGGATTCCGACACAAGGCCTCTGCAATTAGTACAAGAAGTAGACTGTGATGTCCCACTAAATTTTCGCGCAATATTATCCTAGAAATCAAAACTTACTGTCAAAATCACTCCACCAAAACTCCTCAAAATCAACCAATTAATCCTTTGTCCCCGACCACTGACCGCCTTGACGATGTAATCCCCTATTACAAAATCTAAACAAGTCCCTCGTGCCAAAAACCTCCTAAATCGAGACCACGTCTCACCCCTCCTCTAAGACCCTTCAAAACAAAACCACGATCACCCCTTTCCCATTAAAACTCTTAAAATCAATCCGAGGAGGCGAGCATCTCCAAACCACGTGTATAAGAACCCCGGAAGACAAAATTCCATTGTCTCCCAATTCTAAATATAGACCAACCTTTGGTCCTTGCAAACCCCGGAAATGCTGCTGGGGCACGTGTTCGTAATTAGGCTAAGGTAGATACTGCGCACCCCCCTTCGTACCGAAAATTATTGTATAAACGGGTCAAAGTCCATACCGCGCGTTACCCCACAACCCCTTGTAAAGTCACATAAATACAAGGGCCCGCGGGACAGAGTGCTTCTTCGACGGAAATCTCTTCAACGAGAACATTCCTACGAAACAAACAGTATTCTTTCAAAGATTAACTTCAGTGTCGAAAGTGATTCTACTGCAACAACCGTAAGAAATTATAATTATCATTTATACCACGGTATATCATCCGCATCTATATTATCCTATTGTTAACGCATATTGCACTCTATATATATTTTTCATTAATAACGCTTATTGCTTTTATTATTTTCACGTACTAACGTCTATTATTTTTCGTGTTATAAACCTTACCGAAGCTTATCGCATCGTTGTATTATTATCATTGCTAACGCTTAACCCTTTGTAACGTTCTATATTATTACTCATCACTCAACGTTTTAATTGTTAGCTTATCAAATTCATATTGCTTTCAATCTATCTTTTGCGGCTTAAAACCAGGCATAACATACTCATATACACCTAAGATTATTTGTTATCATTTATATAAATGTGCAACGCATTATTATAACCGTATCCTGCTTTAACGGTGCTCGACATACATTCGTGCCGCTAACACAATAAACAGTTTCACTTTAAATCACCCATCGATTTATTGCATCATTCCATCGACTACGAATATCCCCCTAACCAAAACAGGCTACAGGAACAGCTGATCTCAGTTCGCGAACGCAAGTGCTCCCTCAGTGTTTACAAACGTTCTTTTGCATAGCCTACGTATAGCCGTAAGTCTAGACGTATTTCGCGGAAACGTTACATTCGGCTTTCTTATATTCATGCAACTGTAAATCCGATTACTGCACCTCAGTAAAAACTACATGTGATCTAACGGGTGTCTCTTCAGTGTATCTATATCCTAAACTTCCTTCCGAACCAGCGTGTAGGATTCAAGATCCTCGCCTAAACTTCCCTCTAAATCAGCGTGCAGGATTCAAGATCCTCGCCTACTTTCCTTCCAAACCAGCATGTAGGATTCAAGATCCTCGCCTACTTTCCTTCAACCCAGCGTGTAGGATTCAAGATCCTCGCCTAAACTTCCCTCTAAATCAGCGTGCAGGATTCAAGATCCTCGCCTAAACTTCCCTCTACCCCAGCGTGCAGGATTCAAGATCCTCGCCTAAACTTCCCTCTACCCCAGCGTGCAGGATTCAAGATCCTCGCCTACTTTCCTTTCAAACCAGCGTGCAGGATTCAAGATCCTCGCCTACTTTCCTTTCAAACCAGCGTGCAGGATTCAAGATCCTCGCCTACTTTCCTTTCAAACCAGCGTGCAGGATTCAAGATCCTCGCCTAAACTTCCCTCTAAATCAGCGTGCAGGATTCAAAATCCTCGCCTAAAATTCCCTTTACCCCAGCGTGCAGGATTCAAGATCCTCGCCTGGACTCCCAAAAATCCCCCTATGTCATTGTTCCCCTAAGACCTACACCCGGGACGTGACAAGACACCCGATGGAATTCCACGTATATGATGTTTCATAGATTTTCTTTACTGTTTAAATAATTATTTTGCCAAATTCGAAATGTAGTTTTCCAAAAAATCGATGAAAATTGTGTACTTTGAGGGTCTAAATTTTTTAACAATTTTCAATGTATAAAATTTGACAATTTGAAACTTTCTTATTTTCACACGCATTATAACGTGTTTCAATTCGAACAAAATCTCAGCCATCGAGTGCGCAAAGTGATCCGCTTGGTGTGAAATGAACCGTAGGGTAAACGCACCAATAAATGAACACGTAAGGCTATTGAATGAAAAATATTATCAAATTATGTTTGCAGCGCGATTGATTCCATGTGCTGCAAAAATTGTTTGGATATGAAGTAAGAATTTAAAAGAAGTCTCTAATTAATTAGTTGCTTATTTTAATAACTTATTTTACATATTTTAATAGAAAATGCCCATTCACTACGTATGGGCATTTTACGGGTATGTGTTCATTTACTGGTACATTCACCCTATATACGACATTGTACATTCCAACCGAAATGGATCACTTTTGCCCGCTTAGAAATAAAACCCATGACATTAATTAATAAAAGAAGGTTTTTATTTATATTTAAAATGACATATAAAAATTTTTTACGTCGCCTCCCCGGCCACTTCCGTTCCATCCTCTGCGGCCACTACTGCTCCATTCTCCCCGGCCACTACCACTCCATCCTCCTTGGCTCCTACCGCTCCATCCTCCTTGGTCCCTACCGCGCCGTCCTCCCCGGCGCCCTCCCCTGTCCCGGCGTTCATATTTAAGCTTTCGCAGCTGTCTTTTCATCTGAAACAATAACATAAAAATTAAATTTTCTATTTCTACCTATACATATAATGGATCCAAAAAATATTCGGACACAAACGGAATAACATACGATTAAGTCAGTTTCATTAAATGCTATGCTTTATGATTATATACATAATATTGCAGCTCATTGTGAGACAAATTGATCTAGAGACGCGGTAGCGTCTCGACGCCAAGTACATGAAAGAAAAGACACCTTGTATATGCCTGTCGCTGCCGTGTATCTTTACTCGAAGCACAGCTATTCCAACCTAACCTGAAACTTATTTCATTAATATCTCAACACGCCTGTAATATTTTCTATATTTAATGGCATTTTTCTGATGTAAACTGCATATAAGTTTTCGAATAAGATCAATTTCAATAAAATCGGTCCACGCATGATAGAGATATCGTAATATCGTCTCATGGATCTTTCGAAAACGGTAAGATTTTCTTCTTCTCCTTCTCCAAGAAATTTTTCGTCAACATAATACGTATATACGCGTTACACGCACACCTTCAGCCAAAAGAAACTAGTGTATGTTTCGT
Organism: Andrena trimmerana; assembly: GCA_951215215.1. Taxonomy (NCBI): domain Eukaryota; kingdom Metazoa; phylum Arthropoda; class Insecta; order Hymenoptera; family Andrenidae; genus Andrena; species Andrena trimmerana. Next base: position 85,110,631 of record OX578059.1, on the reverse strand, counting down.
TCGTCGACTCTCGGGACGTTCGTCGACTCTCAGGATCATTCGGCAGGGATCGGCGTCCGTCATTGTACATATACCTATGTATATACTATTGAATTACAACCTACCAAGTGTCATCGCTTTATAACCAACCAAGTGTCAATTCATCATAACCTGCCAAGTGTCAAATAAGGTAAGTTGTCCAAATTTGAAATGTCACGAGTTTTTACACTACATGGGAGACTGAATTATTGTCTCAATTAACAAGGTGGATCGCCAAAATTTTTTAATAGATTTTTTATGTGGAGTCGCAGACTTGGAAGTTGTCCGGAGAAGGTTCGACACAGAAGCATCTTCTATCGCATAAGTTTCTGAAAATTTGCACCATGCATGTATAAAATATATATATTATAAAAAATTGCATTGCATTCAAATTGACAGATATTTTTATTATACCAGCAAATTATTTTTAATTTGGAGTTTTTATGTAAAGCTTATAGAAATGAAGGGGACGCACAGGACTTGGATAAAAATGAAGGGGACTAGAAACGACTAGAACGCTAGAAGAGCTAGAAGGGACTAGAACGAGACATAGAAATGAAGGGGGAGAAAAATGAAGTTTCTAGAAATTTGTCAAATAAGGTAAATCTACCAAATTTGTCAAACGACATAGCATTAAGAATTATTAAGAAAATAGATTATGGTGGACTGCTTGCAATGTAAAGCAAGTCCCATTAGTGAAGAAAGTACGCTGAAAACACATCTCCCTTGATGCTTTTCAATCTTTTGTGAGACACATTCGTAATACTTTAAATAATAATAAAATCCACAGTAGTTGCCACGCTATTCATTAATTCATCAATTTTTTAGATTCCCATTATTTCAATTCACCAATAAACATACTAAATTAGTTTTATTCCAATACCAATAAATTGTGCATTAAAAATATTGGATCTTCTCGTTCATTATCGCTCAATTATCATCATTAGCATTTCAATAAACCTCCTTTGGACACATTATTTAGTCTCTACACTCACTACAGCAAAAGGCCACTCTATTTCTTTAAATAATAAGTTCTACGATAAGTTGTATAACTAAAAAAAATGTGGCTTTTATATATATTTACAGATAATCGAAGCAGAAGATGATGCAGTGTGATCTACGTCAGACTATGTACGCACAAATTCTGCTGCACAAGCAAATGTAATAGGTACATTTTCATGTATATGTATAAATATATAATACATTTTCATGTATATGTAAAATATAAAATAAATAAAAAATTTATTTCTTTAAAATTATTACCAAGATGTTAAAAAAAAATCATTTAAATTTCAAGATATAATAAAACACATTTCACAGGATGGAAAAATCTGAAAGATCCTTGCAATAATTGTGAGAATTGAAATTCAAACATAATGAAGAAAGTCAATATAATTGCTTCCAAACAAATTCTTATTGCAAAATTACATTTGTTCGATCACGATAGTAGTGGATCAATAAAAGTTGAAAATTTCAACATCAAAGCAATGCCTACTACTAAAATACAATTGGTAGATCACTGTTATAAACTTAAGGCAGCGATTTTCCACCACGGTAAAACTATTTCCGATGGTCATTACACGAGTATGGTAAGGGATAAGGGCACAACGTGGGTATTCGTTGATAATTTACGAGTAGAAAAACAAGCTTGGCCACGAAATGCTAAAAATGCATACATATTTTTCTTCGAAAGATGTTAATTGTGGTTGTTATTACAGTTCAATGATAAATACGTTCAGCGCCAAAGGCTGCTTTCAGCGCCATAAGCTGCTCCGCGCACTATGTACTGCACACAAAGTACTATACATTCATATAATACATACAGATCGGCAATGCATTGCACATGTTTTTTTTGCGTAGGCGTTAAACTTACGAAGAATTTATCCTTAATCAAAAAATAATAAAAGTACACTCGCTGAGCTGCTTTGCGCTATTCCGAGTATTCCGAGTAAGCTTTACTGGCTACAAACGCGCTTTATCTTCTAACATCACTCCATGGGCTGCAGTGCGCCGTAAACGCGTGGACGTGTAACGAAGATAGATCAGAATTTATAATTTATTGGGATGTGATGTCCCACTAAATTTTCGCGCAATATTATCCTAGAAATCAAAACTTACTGTCAAAATCACTCCACCAAAGCTCCTCAAAATCAACCAATTAACCCTTTGTCCCCGACCACTGACCACCTTGACGATGTACCTTAGCGGTCCCCATCTCATGACGATTGGTACGAAACCTCCTTCAATTATTCACCCTACGAGGCACAAACTTCCCCTATTACAAAATCTAAACAAGTCCCTCGTCCCAAAAACCTCCTAACTCGAAACCACGTCTCACCCCTCCTCTAAGACCCGTCAAATCAAAACCACGATCACCCCTTTCCCATTAAAACTCTTAAAATCAATCCGAGGAGGCGAGCATCCCCAAACCACGTGTATAAGAACCCCGGAAGACAAAATTCCCTTGTCTTCCAATTCTAAATATAGACCGACCTTTGGTCCTTGCAAAAACCCCGGAAATGCTGCTGCGGCACGTGTTCGTAATTAGGCTAAGGTAGATACTGCGCACCCCCCTTCGTACCGAAAATTATTGTATAAGCGGGTCAAAGTCCATACCGCGCGTTACCCCACAACCCCTTGTAAAGTCACATAAATACAAGGGCCCGCGGGACAGAGTGCTTCTTCGACGGAAATCTCTTCAACGAGAACATTCCTACGAAACAAACAGTATTCTTTCAAAGATTAACTTCAGTGTCGAAAGTGATTCTACTGCAACAACCGTAAGAAATTATAATTATCATTTATACCACGGTATATCATCCGCATCTATATTATCCTATTGTTAACGCATATTGCACTCTATATATATTTTTCATTAATAACGCTTATTGCTTTTATTATTTTCACGTACTAACGTCTATTATTTTTCGTGTTATAAACCTTACCGAAGCTTATCGCATCGTTGTATTATTATCATTGCTAACGCTTAACCCTTTGTAACGTTCTATATTATTACTCATCACTCAACGTTTTAATTGTTAGCTTATCAAATTCATATTGCTTTCAATCTATCTTTTGCGGCTTAAAACCAGGCATAACATACTCATATACACCTAAGATTATTTGTTATCATTTATACGCATTATTATAACTGAATCCCGCTTTAACGGTGCTCGACATATATTCGTGCCGCTAACACAATAAACAGTTTCACTTTAAATCACCCATCGATTTATTGCATCATTCCATCGACTACGAATATCCCCCTAACCAAAACAGGTTACAGGAACAGCTGATCTCAGTTCGCGAACGCAAGTGCTCCCTCAGTGTTTACAAACGTTCTTCTGCATAGCCTACGTATAGCCGTAAATCTAGACGTATTTCGCAGAAACGTTACATTCGGCTTTCTTATATTCATGCAACGGTAAATCCGATTACCGCACCTCAGTAAAAACTACAAGTGATATAACGGGTGTCTCCTCAGTGTATCTATATCCTAAAATTCCCTCTAAATCAGCGTGTAGGATTCAAGATCCTCGCCTACTTTCCTTCCAACCCAGCGTGTAGGATTCAAGATCCTCGCCTACTTTCCTCTCAAACCAGCGTGCAGGATTCAAGATCCTCGCCTACTTTCCTTTCAACCCAGCGTGCAGGATTCAAGATCCTCGCCTACTTTTCCCTCTAAATCAGCGTGCAGGATTCAAGATCCTCGCCTGGACTCCCAAAAATCCCCCTATGTCACTGTTCCCCTAAGACCTACACCCGGGACGTGACAGGGATTTCCTTACTTTATCCTTACTTTTGGTACCCGTGACAGTGAAAAATTTGTAAAAAAGATGAAGCTGAAATTCTGAATCCCCATAAAAAACTACAAAAAAGTAAAAAAAAAATGACGCCAAGTACATGAATTATCTTTGTAAAAAGAAGTGAGATCCCCATAAAAAACTTTGAAAAAGTAAAAAAATTACGCCAAGTACATGAATTAGCTTTGTAAAGAGAAGTGAGATCCCCCAAAAAAAACTTTAAAAAAGTAAAAAATACGCCAAGTAATATACGCCAAAAATCACAAAAAAAAAAGAAAATAGTATACATGAAAAAGTCGAGGAAGAAAAAGAGTATTATCAAAAAATAAATATAAAAAAAGACAAAGAAACATGAAAAAGTCAAGGACGAATAAAGTATTATTATCAAATAAATATAATCACATAAATAAAAAATAAAAAATATAATTACAATATAAAAAAATATGTGAAATCAAAATGAGCTGCAAGTACATCACAAAAAAAGAAAATAATATAATTACAATATAAAAAGAAAATAATATAATTACAATATAAAAAAAGATGTGAAATCAAAATGAGCTGCAAGTACATAAAGGTGCTTTCCAACTGCGCTTAAGATGACACAACTACATATACACAGCTAAAATGCTGTGTTATTCAATTACTCATATCGCGGACATTTTAATTAACCCATCAAAAAGAATCCCATTTAAAAACATTGTCGTAAATTAATACAATATAAAAAAAATGTGAAATCAAAATGAGCTGCAAGTACATAAAGGTGCTTTCCAACTGCGCTTAAGATGACACAACTACATATACACAGCTAAAATGTTGTGTTCATAAATTTCATTACGCATATCGAGCGTATTTTTAAATTAACCCATCAAAAAAAATCCCATTTAAAAACAGTGTCGTAAATTAATTAATAGCTTTACAAAATTAATGATATACAAAAATTGCGCCAATTATAACAATGACTATTTATACAAAGAAAAACAATGTATTAAATAATATAACACAACAAAAGACAAAAAAAAAATGTCCGCGGCCTGGAAGTCAAATACTTGGCGTGGCCAGGCAAGGTATTCTGAGATCATCAATACCCATACCTTCCCCCTCGCAGGCTTTCAGATAATTTGTCCATTTAAAACTCTGACAATATGAATACACTTTCGTTATTTTGCATTTTTAAATAATTCTTATTCAACGACACCTTGACCGTGCCTGGCCAAGTATTTGACTTCCAGGCCGCGGACATTTTTTTTTGTCTTTTGTTGTGTTATATTATTTATTACATTGTTTTTCTTAGTATAAATAGTCATTGTTATAATTGGCGCAATTTTTGTATATCATTAATTTTGTAAAGCTATTAATTAATTTACGACACTGTTTTTAAATGGGATTCTTTTTGATGGGTTAATTAAAAAATACGCACGATGTGCGTAATGAAATTTATGAACACAACATTTTAGCTGTGTATATGTAGTTGTGTCATCTTAAGCGCAGTTGGAAAGCACCTTTATGTACTTGCAGCTCATTTTGATTTCACATTTTTTTTTATATTGTATTAATTTACGACAATGTTTTTAAATGGGATTCTTTTTGATGGGTTAATTAAAATGTCCGCGATATGAGTAATGGAATAACACAGCATTTTATTTGTGTATATGTTTGTTGTGTCATCGTAAGCGCAGTTGGAAAGCACTTTTATGTACTTGCAGCTCATTTTGATTTCACACCTTTTTTTATATTGTAATTATATTATTTTCTTTTTTGTGTAGAATATACAATAATATTTCGTTTCATTGAAACTTGTGAAATATTGATAAATCTCACATGAAATCAAATACTACCGTATATCACACTGTTCAACTCATCTCCAACACAGGTAAATTATTACGAGCAAAAGAATATAGTATTTAATATTGGATATAATTACCTTATTATATTTTCTCTGCCAATTAATGTCATCTCTTCCTCCTTCCTCCCTCCTTTCTGTCTCCCTCACATTCCCTCCTTCCTCCCTCGTTTCCTTCCTCGCTTCGCCAGCCTTCCTCTCCTGTTCCTGCCCGTTTTCTTCTTGCGCCACATCGATTATTGCCCGGTGTATCTGAAAATGAAATAATTAATGTATTATTTTATGGCAAATAGTATGATTGTATGAACATACAGGGTGATTCTCTCGCTGTCAGTACGTTAGGGTGGAGCGAAAATATATTTTTTTTTTCAGATATAATATTGATGTATGTGTCAAAAGTTGCCCAAGGTGGTCCATAATCTGGGTTTGAAAGGATTTTTTTCTCGGACTTTATCTTCAGGTTGAGTATTGGCTCCAATGTATACAATTTGTACGAAATTTTCCATATTTTATGAAAATTTTATTTGTTACCTTTTATAATGGATATAATGATGATTAGGGCGCCTGTACCTAATATCGCCCAGAGATGGGCATTATTTAAATAAAAAAATATTTAAATAACGTGTCAAATAAAAGAGACTTTATCTTTATTTGTCATGAAATCAACAGACGCGGGCGCGTCTGGAAGCTAATTCCCCCTTCCCCCCTACCCATAGGCACACTGAGCGACCGTGTATCTATACAGGAAAGATAGCGAAATTGACAGGTCGTCGGAGCTATTTTAGCCTTATTATCTTATTTTATGACATAGTGCCCGTGTTTTTACATGATTGAGCGAATCATTTTTTTTTTTCGAACCCATATGTCGTTTTACTTAATGTATCAAGCTATTTGTCTAAAAGATATAAGATTTGTTCTGAATTAATAGTTATAAAAGTGACACTTTTAAAATTACGAGGTATGACGTCACGTTTTCCTCCTCCACTTGACGCCAGTAGGTGTCGCCTCGAAAGCATAATTTATATAAATGTCACTTGGCTGTCATTCAATCATAACCTGCTAGTTGTTAACATTTTTGAAACGTCACGATGGTAAAGAAGATCTCGCGCGATAATGGCGGGAGGATCATAGGAGGCAAATTTTTGCAAAAGATTCAACAAGACGCATCTGAATTTCTTTTAGCATTATGCAATAATTTGCAAGGGCTCCAAAAAATAGTTCAATTTGAAATGACAACATCTGTACACTGCAGAAAATGTTCTCATAAAGAAACAACCACTAACAGCCATTATATTCTCTCCTTGACAGTTAAAGAATTGTTTTTAAAGTCGAAGAAAGGTACACCTTTACAAGATTATGTTAATATTGCTTTACCGATTGGTTGGAAATCGAGTTCGCAAAAACTGTGCAAACAATGTTCTGAGCAAATATTTACTAAAATTGAAATTACTAGTCCGCCAATAATCATTATAATGCAATTGTTGTTGTTCTCTTATGATGAAAATGGCAACGTTATTAAAGAAATTAATTGTAAAATTACCGCTGCTCCACAACCAATATCAATATGTAATAAAAAATATAAATTACTAAGTGCCGTATTTCATAACGGTCCTCATCCACAGAACGGTTCATATTCATGCATGATACGTGATGGTAGATCAGCATGGAAATGTATTGACAACGACAAAATTAATCAAACGAAATGGCCCACAAACGCCAAAAATGTGTATATTCTTTTTTTGCAACGGCAAAATTGAAAAGAAATCATACGTTCACACGATTTTATTCAGCTTCGATCCTCTGTTTGCTTCTTGTATGTTTGCTACATATCTGAAAACTCGAATTTAACACAAAATCCACCAATACACTGAATACGTATTACCACACGTATAACATAATTTACATACCTAATCAAGGTTAAAGGTAGGATTAGTTAGAAAATATTTAATAAACTTATTAAAAAAAAAGAAACGTATCTGAGTATAACGTAAACGAACATGTAAAATTCGCATACGTTTATATCCACGCACTGTATCGTGGCCGAGGCCGTGGTCGTGGTCGGGGCCGTGGCGGTCAGGAGGAAAGTCGTTAAGGCGGAAAAGTTTATTAACTTAATATTGTTAATTTATTTATAATTTATTAAGTAATAAATTTCTTTCCTCGCATATATACGTTTTCTTTGTGGTGAAATTTCCTAGAGAGTGACCGGCGGTACATTAGCTTGATAAGATCAACACAACAAAAATTCACAAATTATGAAAAAAAGTGATGAAATCTCCCCCCCCCCCCCCCCCGCCCCGTAAACATGACTCATGTATGAAAGAAGCTAATTCCCTTGAATGCACGAAAAACGTTCTCACGCAAAGATTGTGAAATCATCTTTGCTAATTCCAATTGTACCTTTAATTCACGAAAAACATTAAAAACATTCTCACGCAAAGATTGTGAAATCAACTTTGCTAATTATAATTGTATTCTCGTTCTCCGTTCGAACACTGATTCCTCTGTTACTGTTTATACTTGACATTCCTTTATTGGCCACAAATCAATTCAGTGCTCAGATTTTCAGCTTCGGTTTTAAGGAATTAGCGGGCGTTGTATGAGAAAAAACTATGAAGTCGACTTAAGGGGTTACGCCACCCTGAGACGCTCGAAACTTGACGAATTTTTTTTGCAGATACTATGAGGTTGAAAATGATTTCTTTACTTGTTACGTGTAGAGCATGTATTAGTGCATATATTGTATAAATACTATACAAAAATATTAAAAAATGGCCGAGTTATTTGTTGTCCTGCGAAGCTCCTCCGCATGAGCGGTGTATCAAATATCTCCGAAACCATTTTTCCGATTGATTTCAAACTTGGTACACATATTCTTAATGGTATTATCTACAATGTAGCATATCATTTTTTTTATGCCATAACCCATTCGTATATAATAAATGTTTTACGTTCGTCTCGTCAGGTGAAAAACGAATAATTTCCTTCAACCTTCTCTCATTTGTGCAATAAATTTTTTTGTCTCAAATCCATATGCTACATTTTAGGTATTTTATTAAGGAACACTAAAATCATCATGATTTTCATTTCAGATAAACCTGGGCGTCATAATCTGATACACCGTTCACGCGGAGAAACTTCACGGGACAACAAATAACTCAGCCAATTTTTAATATTTTTGTACAATATTTATACAATTTGCTCACTAATACATGCTCTACACATAAGAAGTAAAGAAATAATATTCAACCTCATAGTAACTGTAAAAAAAAATCGTCTAGTTTCGAGGGTCTCAGGGTGGCGTAACCCCTTAAAACAAAATGTTTCATATCACTAGTGCAGGTTGGCGAATGTGCTATTAATCTATTACCGACTTTGATTCGTTTAAATTAGTCCCTACCAAGTTTTTATTATTTTCCATCGTAAAACGATTTTCATACGACATTTTTAACAGAAGATGTCCCTCTTATAAAAGTTTTTGTGTCAACTGCAGGCCTCGCCCGCTAATTCCTTAAAACCGAAGCTGAAAATCTGAGCACTGAATTGATTTGTGGCCAATAAAGGAATGTCAAGTATAAACAGTAACAGAGGAATCAGTGTTCCAACGAAGAACGAGAATACAATTATAATTAGCAAAGTTGATTTCACAATCTTTGCGTTAGAATGTTTTTAATGTTTTTCGTGAATTAAAGGTACAATTGGAATTAGCAAAGATGATTTCACAATCTTTGCGTGAGAACTTTTTTCGTGAATTAAAGGGAATTAGCTTCTTTCATACATGAGTCATGTTTATGGGGGGGGGGGGGGGGGGGAGTAAAAATAACCCAGAGTAACTTTTATTTGAAACGTCACAAATAATTCTTCTTGTTCGACGTGAATTTATCCGACGGCCACAAACAATTTTTTTGTTCGCCGGGAATTCATCTGATGGTCACAAATGATTTTTTTATTTGACTGGAATTCATTTTAACCTTCAAATAATTTTGTCGTCTTTTCATTCATTTGTATTTAAAAATAATTTGAAGCTCAAATAACTCTGTGAGTAAAGAGCGAGAGAAGGGGGGAGCATGTGCTAGAAAGCGGTAAGCAGGAGAGCATGATGCGAGGAGGTAGTTATTAGAGCGAGACGAAACTGGGATTAGAAAGAAAGGGGGATATTCGGAACGGGCCTCTCGCTCCGTTTCTCTGCTCTCTAGCACACGCTCTCCCTCTCTCTCGCTCTCAACTCCCAGAGTTATTTGAGTGTCACGTCCCGGGTGTAGGTCTTAGGGGAACAATGACATAGCGGGATTTTTGGGAGTCCAAGCGAGGATCTTGAATCCTGCACGCTGGGGTAGAGGGAATTTTAGGCGAGGATCTTGAATCCTGCACGCTGATTTAGAGGGAAGTTTAGGCGAGGATCTTGAATCCTACACGCTGGGTTGAAGGAAAGTAGGCGAGGATCTTGAATCCTACATGCTGGTTTGGAAGGAAAGTAGGCGAGGATCTTGAATCCTGCACGCTGATTTAGAGGGAAGTTTAGGCGAGGATCTTGAATCCTACACGCTGGGTTGAAGGAAAGTAGGCGAGGATCTTGAATCCTACATGCTGGTTTGGAAGGAAAGTAGGCGAGGATCTTGAATCCTGCACGCTGATTTAGAGGGAAGTTTAGGCGAGGATCTTGAATCCTACACGCTGGTTCGGAAGGAAGTTTAGGATATAGATACACTGAGAAGACACCCGTTAGATCACTTGTAGTTTTTACTGAGGTGCAGTAATCGGATTTACCGTTGCATGAATATAAGAAAGCCGAATGTAACGTTTCCGCGAAATACGTCTAGACTTACGGCTATACGTAGGCTATGCAAAAGAACGTTTGTAAACACTGAGGGAGCACTTGCGTTCGCGAACTGAGATCAGCTGTTCCTTTCAGCCTGTTTTGGTTAGGGGGATATTCGTAGTCGATGGAATGATGCAATAAATCGATGGGTGATTTAAAGTGAAACTGTTTATTGTGTTAGCGGCACGAATGTATGTCGAGCACCGTTAAAGCAGGATACGGTTATAATAATGCGTTGAACATTTATATAAATGATAACAAATAATATTAGGTGTATATGAGTATGTTATGCCTGGTTTTAAGCCGCAAAAGATAGATTGAAAGCAATATGAATTTGATAAGCTAACAATTAAAACGTTGAGTGATGAGTAATAATATAGAACGTTACAAAGGGTTAAGCGTTAGCAATGATAATAATACAACGATGCGATAAGCTTCGGTAAGGTTTATAACACGAAAAGCAATAGACATTAGTACGTGTAACGTTCTCGAACGAGACGTTGCCGTTTGTTACAGGAGATTCCACTAGTAGAGCGGTTTACCCGTGGAATTGTGGGATTTGGTTCGGGTGGCGTGCAATAAAGAAATGAATTTCACGAACTAGAGTCCTTCCTTTTAACAATAGGTAAAAAAAGATAATTTATCTAAAATAAATGCTTATTGACCCTTGGTCACTCGGTCGGTAAATTAATATAATTCTTTATAACTTAATATCGTTATGACGTATCGGTCGGTACTAAAGAATAACCCTCGGTTTGGGTTTCGGCGCTGAGTCGGTAATTTAGGAGTATTACTTTGGTTTCTAGACGCTAAGTCGTTTATAATGAATATTGCGCTAATTACTTAGAGGTGCGATTCTAAATCGTAAATGAAAATAATGTCTTTCGCGCGTAGTTGGTAATATATAATGAAGAATTGACGCTAGGTCGAATTGGTAATGTTACTTGAGAGTTCGAGAGTATTCCTTCTCTCTGAATAGTGCTGGCTTCCAGTTGCCTATCAGCTTGCCCACGCTTTCTAGGATGGTAGCCGAGTGCTAATGAAAGCGATCTCAGATGGTAGCCAGGTAGCCGGTAAAGGCGTCCCCAGATGGAAGTCGATAGTGGCTTCCTTCCTTCTGATTCGGTTGTAGCTTCTGGTGCCTATAAGCTGGCCCGCGCTTGGTAGGATGAGGTTGAGGGGCTACTAAGCGGCCTCGAATGGAAATCAAGGGGCTACTCAAAGCGACCTTGTATGGTGTAGAGGGGCTACTGAAAGCGGCCTCGTAGGAAATATAATGGAGTGCGTAGATTCAGAGTAAACTTCCTTAGACTGAGCTAGACTGAGGGGCTGGTGAAAGCGGCCTCGATCCAGTAGGTTCGGTTGCAGAACCAAGTCTGCTCTCTGCTGCTGGCGGGCCTCTACTTATACTTCAAGTCGATGTTTGGCCCGCGCCAATCACTAGCTGCGCGATCTCGCGCACCAATTATAATTAATATCCGGTTCGCGCCACTTTGACACTACGCTCGGGATAATTCGGCGTCCGGTTTATCGTACGGTGTGCGCACGCGTTCTTTGGTTCACTCGCGGCACTGTGTTAGCTGTTTGAATGGGCAGCTATGCGCATGCGTTGCGCGTCACTTACTTCAGTGTTTCCCGCCGCATGGGATGTCGCTCGCACGTGTTTCGCGTGTCCTTACTAATAATGTTATAAAACGAATAAAATGAACTAGAATGATAATTAACTTAGGAAAAATGTACATCGGTTCGTAGCGGTACGTTACATCTCGCCGCCCGGTTTTTCTCTCGTCCCGAGAGATGTAGGTTTAGGTATGGATGCTGCGGTGATTATCGGTTCGCTTGTAGATGTTTGGTACTCTACCTCCTTTTCTATCTTCTGGAATGTTTCTGCGTCCTTGTTAGCCCTGATCGCTCTTCCCATCGTTGAAGGTGGTGCGTTCCCAGCCCCGAATAGGAATATGTATTTCCATGCGCGCCGCCGTGGATCGGAACGATCGAGCCTAATATATGGGCGCCAGTCTACTTCTGGCACTGTTATTTTACGCGGTTCCCATGGTATGGGTGGTTCGAAACGCGGCGATGTCGAATTTAACGGCGTTGGCTGTGTCGACGGCGTTGACGGAGTTGGTACTGAGTTTAATGATGCAATTATTTTTCTAATTTTCTTTCCCCCTCGTTTGGGCATAATGAAAGTGAAGAGTTTGCTTTACGTTCGGTATGGATATTCGATACTGAATGAAGCCTTTCTGTAGGATGTCCTTTAAATATGTTTGGTTCTCCTGACGTTGTACTATCCCCCTTATTGACTACATTTTCCCCTGATATATTTCTTGTCTTTCTCTATTTACAGTGTTTCTATTGCTTACTATTAGGATTCCTTGAAAAGTTTCTATCCTATTCTATTTACTATGCGATTCTATCGTTCGGAATGCGCGGTTTGTTTATGTCGCGGGTCGGCGTGTCCTTGACGCAGGGTCGGCGTTCTCGTGGTTGATAGGGATACGAAGGTAGGTTCGAAATAAGTGTGGAAATTAATATATTGGGAAAAAATAGAGAAGATGATTTATTGGGACTGTGGTTGGGCACGTTCATGGGCCTCCAATACATTAAGGGCTACCCCTAAATCAAGGGCTTCCTCATTTTTAGTATTTAGGTGCATAAATGCTTCGACACAATCGCTGCATTGGGCTGCTGTTCCCCATGTGTAAATCTCTTGGGTACAGATGAGACAGTATTTAAAATTGACCAGGTGCCTGCGTAGCGTGAGGATGTGGTGGCTTGCCTGGGTGTAATATTTCGTGTCCTTCGCCCTTAATTTTCGATAGCTCTTTCCGGCGGAAGAGATCGTTGAGATCCGTGTGATAACCGTCCCATTTCGCCTTGAGGCATACCATCTCCAAAAGGCGGATGTAGGGGTCCTTTTCCCTTCTGCGAGGGCGATTCACCCACTTTTCCTCCGCCGATTTTTGGGACATGGTCTGTACAGGCATACCATGTGTTTAAATGACTCGATTTTCTTTGCTTATAATTTTATTCTTTTTATTAATATGTGTTTTGTGCTGTTCCTACCTTAGTTTCCTTTGTGTCAGGTTTTCTTTCCGTCTTTCGCTTCTTTCTTTCTCGCTTCTTTTCACTTTTACTTGGGGAAAAAAAATTTTCGCGTGGCTTTTGGCTTGGCGTCACTTTTCAGAATGGCCCTTGTATAATCCCCACCACCTTTGAATTTTAACGCTGCGAAGTTGTTAGGGGTTTGTCCTAATGTCCCTAGGGGCGCCACAGTCTGGTGGCGTATAGGCCCTTTTTATTCTGTCCTGGTGGACAACCTTAGTTCGGCGGGGGCTCACAGCTATCTTTACATTGTTGTGTTTTAGGATTTCTATTATTGTATACGGGCCGTCATATTCGTCGCTGAATTTATCCCTTTTTGGTTTTAATACTAATACTTGTTCGCCTTTGTGGTAATTAACTGAGGATACTTTTCGGTCGTAGTAGTATTTTTGTGTATGTTTTAAGTTTGTTAGATTGTGTCTTCCCATTTCGCGGATATTAAATAACTTTGTGACTAACCTATCCACGAAGTCTGGATATGTGGCTAACGAGTCGTTTGGTATTAAGCTTGATGGTTGTCTGGCCTTTTTACCGTATATTAATTCGTAGGGAGTGTATTTAGTACCTTCATGTATACTTGTATTATAAGAGAACATAGCTTGTGGTAGCCACTGGTCCCATTGTTTTTCTTTAGTTATGTAGTGTTTTAAATATTCGACTAACACATGATGGCTTCTTTCCAGGGAACCGTTTGACTGAGGATGGAACGCTGAGGTTTTGTACTGCTTAATGTTAAGAGCTTTCGCGAACTTTTGCATGAGAGAGCTGATGAATGAAGTTCCTTGATCCGTCAGAATGGCTTTTGGGCATCCGTATTGACAAATGAAGTGTGTGGTGAATGCTTGGGCTATTTCTTCGCTTATGAACGAGACTAATGGTATTGCTAATGAAAATTTCGTTAAGTTGTCCTGTATGGTAAGTATATATGATTTCCCTGACTTAGTGGGTGGCAATGGTCCCACAATATCCATGGATATTTTGTCAAAGGCATCTAGTGGCGTATCTGTTATTATCATTGGTTCTTTAGTTTTAATTCGCACTAGTTTTTTCTTTTGACAACTTATGCATGTTTTAATGTGTTGCCTTACATCCTTTTTCATGTTTGGCCAATGGTATAGGTTTCTGATTCTGTTGTAGGTTTTGGTTACCCCTTTATGTCCTCCTACTGGTGACTCGTGGTTTTCTTTGATTATTACTAGACGATCTTGTTCTGATGGCATTTGTACGGTGCCATTACAGATTGTGATGCTGATATTTGTTTGTAAGAACCTTAGCGTGATCATTTGTTTTATTTTTTCCCATGATATATTAGTTTCTATTCTTGGTAGCGAGATTTTGTTAATGTTTTCCTCTGTTAATTTATTATACAGGTTCCTGATTACGGTATGATAGGCTTCTTCGTTTGGGGGATCTGGCATTACCATCCCTAAGATGGTTCGTCCTGGTTTGGGAAGTTTTATTATACTTCCTGCCTGGAGTGGTGAGGTAATTTTAATTTGTTCTTTAGTTATAAATTCTGTACTTTCTTCGCCCATTGGTTTGCCGAGTGTAGTGATGAATATTCCTGCGGTTTCTCTTCTCATCCATAAATGATCCGTAATTTCTTTGACTCTACTCTTGATTAATTCTTGGTTAGTTACTCTTGGTAATGCTCGTTGTCGTGGTGATTTTTGCTGTTGTGGTGGTCCCTGTCGTCGTGATGATACTTGCTGTCGGGGTGGTCCAATGAATGTTTTGAAATTATTGTTTGAGTCTTTTCTTATCGTTACTGGTGATATTGGCCCTGTTAGTGTTTCGCTAGATTCCCTTGTACAGTATTTTCTTCCTCTCATTGGTGGGCTGTTTTTCTTGCTGCTACTGCTATCACTGGAGTTTATTTTAGGGGGGTTTCTATAAGTATGAGTCCTTGGGACTTCTTCGTTTTCGGTTATTTCCATGATTTGATTCCAATCCTTTTCTGTTGCTTCTATTTCCATTCGTTGTGGGCTCTGAGGACGGTTAAGGGTGGTTGGTCTAGGGTTTGACGGTGGAAGACCGATTTGTTCAGGGGAGGGGTGAACCTCTACTGATACTTGAATATTTTTATTTGCTTCAAAACTATCGGTGGATACCTCCATTTCCTCTGATTCCCCTTTTGGTGTAATTCCCCTCTTTTTCTCCGCCGGTCTGCTTGATGATGTGGTAGTTGTTGTTTTATGTTTCCTTTTTAATTTTCTTCTCATTTGTATTTTGTCAGGATTGAATTCGGATGATGACGAGGAGGATGAGCCATCTCCTCTTGGTTGTTTCGTTGGGCTTGGATTTGGGGATCCCGCACTCGTGGCGGTTTGGGAGTGTGATCGTTTCCCTGTTACTTGTAACGGGAGTATATTTACTGGATTCCGTGAGAGAGCATCTGCGTTAGTGTTATACCTCCCAGGCTTGTATATGATTTTGTAGTCATATTCGGCTAGTTTTATTTTCCAGCGCATGAGTCTTGAGGTAGGATTATCTAGAGTATGTAGCCATTCTAGCGGTTTATGGTCCATCACTAAAGAGAAACGTTTTCCGTATATGTATGTGCGGAAATGTTGTACGGCGTATATTAGAGCAAGAAGTTCGCGTTCTGTTAGGGCGTACCGTGTTTCGGCTTCGTTTAGTATTCGTGAGGCGTATGCTATGGGTAGGTCCCTTCCGATTTCCCCTTGACTTAGAACGGCCCCTACTGCGTAACCAGAGGCGTCAGTAGTTATTATAAAAGGTTTATCGAAATCTGGGTATTGCAATATTGGTTCTTCGCATAATGCGTCCCGTAATGTTTCGAATGCGTTTTGTTGTTTGATCGTCCATTCGAATCAGCGATCCTTTCTGGTTAGGTCGGACATTGGTTTAGCTATTTTTGAAAAGTTCTTTATAAATCTTCGGTAGTATCCGGCTAGTCCTAAAAATTGTCTAATATTTTTCGCGGTTCTAGGTTGTGGAAACAGTTTTACTGCTTCTAGTTTATTTGGGTCTGGCCTAACCACTTCTTCACTAATAATATGACCCAAGTAACATACTTCCCTTTTTAGGAATTCCCATTTGTCCGGTTGCAGAGAAAGGTTGGCTTCTCTAAGTCTATTCATTAACCTTATAAATTTAGTAGCGTGTTCTTGAAGTGAACTAGCATAGATTACTATGTCGTCGAGGTACACGAATAATTCTATTCCTTGTAGTCCAGTAAGAACTTGGTCCATTAACCTTTGAAATGTAGCTGGGGCGTTTTTGAGACCGAATGGCATTCGATTGAACTCATAATGTCCATAGGGTGTTGAAAAAGCAGTTTTGTGTTTATCGTCTGGATGCATTGGTATCTGGTGGAATCCTGATGCTAGATCGAATATTGAAAAGTACTTGGCGCTGCCTAGCTGGTCTAATATTTCTACAATATTCGGTAAGGGGTACGCGTCGCCTATAGTTTTCTCGTTCAATCGACGGAAGTCTATTACTATCCTCCAGCGTATGTTCCCTTCACTATCCTTTTTCTTCGTTACTATGAACAACGGGGAGTTGTACGGAGAGGTTGAATGCGAGATGATTTTGTTTTGTATGAGCTCATTTATCTGTCTATTGATTTCTTCCTTATGGACTTGGGGGTATCGATATTGTTTTACGTTTACCGGTGCCTCATTCTCGGTGATTATTCTGTGAGTTACGGCGTTCGTTGCTCCTAATTCGCTACCAGGAAGTTGGAATCTATCTGCGTATAGTTTAATTAGGTTCTCGATGTTTGCCCTTTCTTCCGGATTTAAGTGATTAAGCCGAAGTAGTTCTAGTACTTGCCTAACGTGTTCTGGCGATTCTATTTTTCCTTCGAATTTTACTTCTTCGTACGGTTCTATTTCTACTGAAGGTATTCCGATTTTGATGTCATTGGGGGAAGTGTTAATTGCGTAGAGATATCCTATTCCATCGTCGTTTGTAACTATAGCGTTACCCATTAAGATTTTTGGGTGCACGTTCAGTTTCGGCGCATATCCCGTTTGTAGACCTTGATTTAAAATCTTGATGGGTATTTGATATCTCATGCGGGCAGGAATTTTTATTTCTACATTTTTAAACGGAAGTAATTCGCTTCCTATCGTGATCCCTAGCCTTGAGTAATCTATAACAGCTCCGCTGCAGTGGAAAAAATCTGATCCCAAAATTCCGTCCTGAGCGGTTGGTAAGGTTTTTACTACATGGATTACTGCTGTTGTATTTAATATGTTGGTTTTAATGTACCCTACTGTGTCTAGAGTACCTTCTGTAATCCCCGATAGATTGTAGGTGATGTCGGTAAAAATCTGCGTGCCTGGCGAAACGGCTTCTTCTTTGATTACTGTTCAAGAAAGGATGCATTCATGCGCCATCTTCCAGAACCGTCAATAATTACGCGATTGTGGCTCGGCCCGCTGACTCATGTGGAGCAGCGATCAGCACCCCTTCCCTCGACTCGTGATCGATGGAAGGGGAAGACTCTTCCTTCCAGGAAATCGACCGCGGTTTCCTGGATCGCTCTATCTGTTAGCAGCTTTGCTTAAGTACACACGCTTCCTTTAAAACTACACCTTGCTTACTCGCACCTATCGCTTCGCGACGTTACTTCTTGCTTTGTAATGGACTTTGGTGCTTTTAGTTTTACGCGCCTGCTTGCGTTAAACCGTTGTGCTAAAATTCATTGTGCTCGTTTTTGTGAATAGTATATAGTTCATTTTTTGGCATTGTACATAATTAAATATAAGTGTAATCGTGAGCGTTTCTGTAAAGTCCTCGTGTTTAAACTAGACTAAGACTCGTCGTCGTGTTTAAAATAACTCTTTTGCAGTTCCTCGCGCCTATCCTCTAAAGCTTTACAACATTTTTTGGTCCTTCGAGCCGGAGAAGCGCTAGTGAAAACAGTTCGCGACCGTTAATTAGTGCCGGGTAACCGTCGCGCGTGACCTCCATCTGCAAAACAGTGAGTCATATCATAACGAGTCAGCGCGACCTTAACAGCCGAATCTTGTGCGCGTTTGAATACCTGAGGACGATGGATACGTTACTTGAAAGTCAAACCGAGCTGGTGCGCCGAATCTCTCGTGCCTTCGAAAATTTAAAAAAACTAGGCTCTGCCAAAATTACTCTTGGGGCCGTCGAGACGCGGTTGGACCTGCTGCGGAAAAATTGGGCGAAATTCGACCAGCAACACGATCAGCTGCTTGCGCTGGTCGCTCCGGGGGAGAGAGAAATACCTTATTTTAAGGAGGTAGTCTACGAAGTGGCGACTTGAGTCATCCAGTACTGAATACGAAAATGTTCATATTTCTCATTACACCTTGATAAGAGTGTTACCACCGATGGATTGGTGAGTTTATGTCCACGAACATGAGTCGAGACGCAAAGCATTTCGGCCTATTTTTTTTATGAATACATGATTAGGACACACACTACGTTCACTAAAAATGGATCGAATTCCTCCATATCTGACATCATTTTCATCGAGAAACTCTAAAAACACCATTGGTAATAATTTCCTCAACACTTATCAAACATGAACATTTTATCTGGCCCGTTGGTTTTATTGCTCTCGGCTGTCAACGGGTGGTTTACGAGGGCCCGAAGGTCCTCGCTCGCAGCGAGAAAGCAAAACGGTGGGATGGGTAGGTCTTTCCCGATAATCCGAGCCCAACCATTTGCATGCGCAGCTTCATGTTGCACGTCAAAAAATTCTTTTAATTACAATTAGTAATTCAGTTTGTAAGTGCAATTAAATTAGGCGTTATTAAAATTATTCACAGTTCATTAATTTTAACTAATTGACCAATTCATTTATTTTTTAGGCCCTATAATATTCTAGGCCCTAGAATCTACGATATTGTCAATGTGCAATTGAAACGCACGCCACTTCACACTATCGTTTCTTAGCATTCATACGGCGTAATTTTCTAGCTAGAGTCGTCAAACGCGATGCTCGCCAACAATCATGTGTCTCGCTGAATTTCGTGGGCTTCGACGCTCGAAACCAGCGGGACAATACAATGTCGCACGCTAAGCAGTGACGAATCTGAAGGTCTGCAATTTCTAATCAGATCTTTGCAAAAGTGACGTCAATCGATTCCTTACAATTTTATATATAATGTTTGTTCATAACTGCTTTCTGCATAGGACGTGTAATAAGTGTATTTCATGTTCTGTTTCGGTGCTTTGCTAGTAAAAAAATGTCTAACCTAACAAACTTCATTTTCTGGGGACATGCCCTCATCTATTTTTCCTGTTCACTTATAATTCCTTACTGCCAATGTAGAATATTGTAGCGTAAGCACAGTTCAAGTAAATGTACAATAAATTTTCTATGTTTGCAGTACCAGCAGACTTTCTGTTCAAAATGTACAACGCAACAGCTGAGAATTTCTTTCCTTATTCAGAATAGAATACGGAAATAGCAAACAGCTCCCTCTCGCGTGCACAGGCAGCCGCGTATCTATTGTTAATACCATTTCAGTGCAGAAAAAACCTGCTGTAATACCGACCGGCCAAATCGGCCAGGTCACGTGACGTGTCTACCCCCTTAAGATGAGGGCATGTCCCCAGAAAATGATGTTTGTTAGGTTAGACATTTTTTTACTAGCAAAGCACCGAAACAGAACATGAAATACACTTATTACACGTCCTATGCAGAAAGCAGTTATGAACAAACATTGTATATAAAATTGTGTTGGATGTTGAATTGGACTAGTGAAAATGCGCAGGCTGGATGCGCGTGATTATTATGTGGTCGGCTCCTCGAAGTGACAGGAAATATAACCTAAGTATATGCTATATGACAACAAATGTTTAGTGGCTATTTCGTTCGTTTACAAAACATTTGTGAACTTTTTAGCATCCTTCCAAAACATTATTATTACGCCGCAACAGTATCTTTAGAAAATCGGGTATAGCATATAGGTTATATATGTAATACTTTATTGTTTCCCCTCGGGGTTTACAATTCTTAACGCTACTCTTCTCTTACATTTAATCCTTAAACTTAAACGCCTTACTCTCTATTCCCCCCAATCCCGCTCGCACGTTCGTTCGCCCGCTCGCTCCCCCGCTTGCTCCCCCACTCGCCCCTCCTCTCTCCCGCTCGCTCTCTCGCTCTCCCTCCCTCGCCACGCACGCCCTTCCTTCCCCTACCCACCCTAACCTCTGACTCCCGCTTCCGCTCGCGTCCTGTCTCTCACAATCCTTGCTCTTCCATTCTTCTACCACCCCCCTCATTTCTTCCACCCTCCTTATCCATTCCTCTCCACTTCCATCGTCACACAATACCTCCCTCACCACTTCCTGCCACCCCCTTTCCTTCCCCCATTCCGTACACACCTCCCACACGTGCTCCCACGTTTCCTCCCCCCATCCACACATCCTACACTTCCTCTCCTCCTCTTCCCTCCAATACCTCCCTCCTCTCATCTCATTCCTCAACCTATACCTTGCCCTTCTTCTCCATCTACTCTCCCCCCACCCCCTCTTCAAATATCCAGGCCCCCCACTCCTTTTATCCTTCCATACCACCTATTATACCTGTACTTGCTTATCTTTTCCCATCTTTCCACCTCCTCCCGCCTTCTTCCCCTGCAGACCAATTCCTCCCCCCTCAATTCTCCCCTCCCCCTCACCAATTCCACTCCTTCCACTGTCCACCCTCTCTCCTCAAAAAATCCCTTTCTTTCCTCCTCCCATCCCCCCAACACCTTTCCCCTCCTCGCCCTACCTTTTAGCTCCTCCCAACAATCCCTCGCCAGCTCCCCCCCTGCCCCTCCTCTAACTTCCTCTCATATGTCCACGCCCTCATCCCCTCCCTTCCTTTCATCATATCCCTCCGCAACTCCTCCCTCACAAGGTATCCTGAAGTTCACCAATCCACCCCCAGCACCCATCTCAAATACCTCTGCTGCAACCCCTCCACCCCTTTCCTCTCTTTCCATCCTCATATCTCTACTCCATACCCCATCGTGGCCCACACCAGTCTATCAAATAGCCAAACCCTTTTCCCCCAATCCTTCCCAAACTTCCTCTTCCCAATACCCCATACCTGCCCCATCACCGCCGCCGCTTTCTTCACCCTATCCCTCACTTGTGCCTCCTGTCCCCCATTCGACATTAAGGTATACCCCAAATATGTGAATTCCTTCACCTCCTCCACCTCCTTTCCCTTCCATCTCCATACCACCTTCTTCCACCTCCCCCCCCCCTTCCTACATCTCATCATCATTGATTTTCCCACATTAAGCTATAGTCCCTTTCCATCCAAATACCTTTCCAGCCTCGCCATCATCCCCTTCATTCCCTCTTCATCCTCCGCCAACACTGCCACATCATCAGCATACGCAAGGGTGTAAACCTTTTTACCCCCTAACCTCACCCCTCCCCATCCACCCTTTTCCATCTCCTCATCCAAATCCGCCAGGAGCAACGTAAACAGGCTAGGGCTCAGTGGGCAACCCTGCCTTACTCCTCTAGCTGTCCAAAAAAACCCTCCCCATCTCGTACCCCACCTTTACCTTACATACCGTTTCCTTCAACACCTCCTCACACCTCTCCACTAGCCCCTCCCTCTCCTCCTTATCGTCTTTATTAACACCTCCCTGTCCACCGAGTCAAAGGCCGCCTTTAGGTCAATGAAGAAAATCACCATCTTTCTCTCTTTCCTCGTCACCTGCCTATTCATCAGAAAATTCAACACATGAATGTTGTCTATACATCCCCTTCCTCTCCTAAAGCCGGCCTGACTCGGTGGCAGCAACTTCTTCCCCTCTACCACCTCTCTTAACCTTTCTGCCAAGACAGACGCGTACACTTTGTACGCCGTCTGTGTCAGCGTCACCCCCCTGTAATCTTCTACCCTCTTTCCAGCCCCTCTCTTAACTACCGGTACCACTACCCCTTCCCTCCACTCCACCACCCATCCTTCCCCCTTCCACACCCTATTACAGATATCCCATAACCACTCCTCAACCTCTATCCCACCATACTTCCACACCTCATTTGTTATGCCATCTCCCCCTCCTGCCTTCCAATCCTTCAGATTCCTTACCACCCTCCTCACCTCCTCCTTACTTAACTCTCTCTCCTCGCCCTCCACCACCTTCCTTCTTTCCCCCCTTTTCTCACCCTCCACTCTACTCCTCCTAGTAGCCCCCTAAAATAGTCCTCCCACTCCTCCATTTTAGTCCCCTCCTCCACCCTCCTTCTTCTCCCCCTCTCACTATTTACTACTCTCCACACTTGTCCTTCTGTCTTCAACCCCTCGATCTCCCTCTCCCACCTTTCTACTTCCTTCCTCTTTTTCCCCTCACACATAATCTTATAGTCCTTTTTCTCTTTCCTATATTCTTTCCCGTCTCCTCCCTCCCCCCTCCATCGCCTCAACTCCCTTCTTACCTTCCATTTCTCCTCCTTACATTCCTTATCCCACCAACCTCTCCGTTCCACCTTCTCCCCTCCTTGCCCCACCTTCCTTATCACCCCTTTTATCCTGTCCCTCAACTCCCTCCATTCTTCCTGGATTCCTCCGCCCCCTCCCTCCCTCCTACCAAATGACCTTATGAACTCCTCTCTTCCCTTTTCTGTCCAGTTTCCCCTTGCTACCCCTCTTCCCTCCCCTGTTTTCCCCCCTACTACCCTCTCCCTGCCCTACCCCCTCAACCATACCACCACTGGGTGATTGTCCGAATCCACCCTTTCCGCCACTTCCATTCTCTCCACTCTTTCCCTCGTATCCTCGTTCCCTATCACATAGTCTATCTAGCAAATAGGTTATATTTCCTGTCACTTCGAGGAGCCGACCACATAATAATCATGCGCATCCAGCCTGCGCATTTTCAGTAGCGGATTTCATGAACGGATTCTGAACTGGATGTATTATGAAACACAATGTTTACGGGGTTTATTGCTATTTTATTTGTAAAAGATCCTTCAATTATTATAATGTTCCTGTCCATATAACCGTTGGCTAAACAAATAATATAAAAAAAAAGTATTAAAAAATATTGGGAAACACCGAAGTTATGAGATTTTTTCAAAGGATAGAATAATGATTACACGGGAGTACACACGACTGAACTATATTGTTACATAGAACAATATCGGTTACAAAACAGTTCGGTACAAGACAGTCTTCTGGTCGTCGTTCAGATCGTCCTCTCGAAGGGGGCCGACCTTCTTCTATCTTCAGCTACGAGCACCAGCAGGTTATGCACGGGCCTATACCCGGTGCTCGCAACACTGCTCTCCCCTCTGGAAGAGCGGACGTCTCGGCCGCATTGAATCCTTTTCGGAATCTTCGTACCCCTGCCTGAAGAAGTGGTCGTGCAGCCCCGTGGCTTCTTCGGACATCCGCCTCGGCATTTGCCTTCTCGCTCAGGGGAGAACCACGGAAAAACCCTGAGCAAGGCGTGGGTACAAGGGGACTTCTCGATCTGCCACGACGAAACGCTCCAACTTCTGGTCCCGCGACGTCTCTGGAACTCTGCAGCTTCCTGTCCCACGACGTCTCTGGAACCCTGCGGCTCTTGGTCCCACGACGAAATCCACGGGGAGCTCCGGGCGCGTTCCTCTTCCGTGTGTCCCAGGACGAAATCCACGGAGAGCTCCGGGTCCAGCAGTCAGGCACGGGTACCGCGGGGCTTCTAATTATCCCTCGACGAAACGCCCCTGGTCCTTGTCCCGCGATGTCCCTGGAACTCCACTCTGGAACGTCCCACGTCGACTCCAACGCTCCGACGCAGCATCCTCCTTCGTGCAGACTCCAGCGCTGCCTCGTTTGCAGACAGCCTCCTCCAGAATCACGTTCGAAGACGTCTCCACTGCTTCGGGGACGTTCCCTCCTCCTCGTCGAATCCTTGGTCGCGGTCGACCCTCTCCCCCAGGGACTCGTCCTCGATGTACGTCCGGTGGCCGTACGAGCTTGAGACTTCAATCCCTTCGCGGCTCCGGATTCCATGGAAAAGAGACGGAGAAGCATTAACATTTACTTTCATTTCAGAGAATCCGTTGGAGCTGAAAGAACCGGGAAGATGGAAAGGCGAGACGGAACCGATAACAGGGGATCACAGCTCACGAGCATATTATCGGCCCGTTCTCCGATCAATCTGCCCAGCACCCCAGCTCGTCTGCATTTTCTTTCTTCTGGGCTTCTTGTCCTCTTCTCCCTCTCTCAGGCCTTGGCTTTGAGATGGCCCCATTCCTCTTCGTGGCTTCTGGTCAGGACTGACCCAGGGGACCGTCCTGTGCGTCCTGTTAACGCTCCCGTCACCGCGACATCTCCTCCAGCCGATCCAAGCAGTCGCACCGCTTGTCCGACTGGTGGGTGGAGATGCCGTTTCCCGGCTGCTGTCCACCCTGTCGACGCGGACCTCATGGTTTGCACAAACCGGGGAGGAGCCAAGATCCACGCCAACAGGGCTAGAAAAGCGGTTCCACGTATGTCCGCGCTCCACTGCGGACTGCTACTCTGTCGTAGCACAGACGGGGAATTCGGGAACGCGTATCCAGGCCGCGGTGGCAGTCCCCCGACACCTTGTCCCTCGTCGTGGGGTTTCGTGCTCTCTGAAACACTTTAAAGAAACAGAGGGCTGGGCTACGAAGGTAGCCTCCGCAGCTCAGCCCAGTAGATTAGCTTAGACTAATCTTCAGACTCTTCGTTCAGAACTTCAAACTCTCTCCTCGAGCCAGAGACTTGCTGGATCTTTGGTCGGCGAACAACCCATCCTGTCTAAACAACTCCACTCTTCGGGCCTCTCTCTCTCATGGGGAATTCGGCCATTCTGCGAGGATGTTCGCCTTCGAACTCCCTTCGTCGCAGCTCAGGAACTCTGCGCACTCCAGGCGCCTCCACGTTGCTCCGGTGGTGCCTGCGCTTTGTAAACTACATGCTTATACTTAAATTTTGGAACATTGCTTATTCGACAGTTCTTCATATGCGCTGGATGCACTCGCCGGTGCAATAGTGACCTTGAATAGCAATGTATATTCGACAGCTCTTCATATGCGCTGGATGCACTCGCCGGTGCAATAGTGACCTTGAATAGCAATTGATTATTCGACAGCTCTTCATATGCGCTGGATGCACTCGCCGGTGCAATAGTGACCTTGCATAACAATTGATTGTTTGACAGCTCTTCATATGCGCTGAATGCACTCACCGGTGCTATCGCGATGTTGTCATCTATCGTTTTATGTAGTTTCTTGTGTACTCGTACCTGCCCCTCCTTTTTGTATGTACGGAGGTTCTCTAATCGGCTGTTGTCGATTATATCTACTATCTATAATTTCTGGCAACATGCAGTCCTCATAGAACTTGCTCAGTTTTTCTTCCATCTCTGTTGCCCAGAATCAATCATCTCTCGATACTGTTGTAACCTTCATTCCGTTTGGCGTCCATAAACAAGAATAGGCCCGTTGCCTTTTTGTTATGTGCAATTGTCCTTGCACTTGATAATAGTAATAATGATTTTTATTCATTTCATTACCCTTGAAAATACGCCTTAAATTACCAAGTTGCTGTATTGCTTCAGCAGGTGATAAATCCTTGGCCGATTCAGGACACTTTACTTCGACGATTTTATCACTGTTTGGCCACACGGTAGAATATGGATCCCTAATTCTTCTTCCATTTGTCTCAAGGCGATTGCCTCATTTTCCCTTCCGTATTCGAGAGAACGTACATTTTGGAGTTGTGGGTACATTATACTCTTCACAGTATTTGCCCGTGGTGTAGTCTTCCGTAATCGGCATACCTTGCCGAAATTGGATGCAGTTAATAATTTTTTTCTATAACTAATCCACTTTTCGCTATTCGCCTGATTGCGAGTTTCCTCTTCGATCTCACATCGCATCCTTTGCCAGTCATGGAGTATAGCCGCGTGCCTTTCACACTCGGAAGAGTATACTGTCTCTTCCATGTCTGGTTTTTCTGCGCTGGGACCGTAATCCTGGTCGCACGATTGTTTTTTATTTCGGAAGGAGGATGCTTTCGCTTCTTTTTTATATTCCCTTGCTTTTTCTGCTGCACGCTTCCGACGTTCTTCCAGCTTTTTTACCATGGTTGGCGGCTCATTATCCATTGCCGTACTCAATCTGCTAAACGCCTCTTTTGTATTATATTGGACGACTGCAACGGAGGCTCTGCCCTGATACGAGCCCCCTCGTCCAAAGTTTATCCTTTTGCCTCCGATGAATTTGGCAATGATATTATTAAAACTTTCAACAGCATTGTTATTTAGACCGTGCAGCAAACTGTCAACTTTATGGAAAAGTGGCTGCATCGCTTCTTCGATACTCTGATAAATACCAGCTTCTCTCAACCGTGGTACGTAGTCCTCTCTGTTTCGATCAGAGTATTTCTTACAGAAGTATGCTAACTTCTGACACTCCTTGTGTTCACCGAAAACGTGACTCGGTACATTCGTCAAGTCTTCCTTCAAATTTCTTATTCGTTCCTCGAGTGTTATTTCTTCTTGCAACCGGTATTCTGCAGCTTTCTTTATACCAGTACGCAGGCGGAGTGCATTATTCTTTACGACAGCTCTTAGGTCTTTATCGCGGCCTTTCGTTGCGATTTCGTTTATTTTTTTACTGAAATTGCGTAGCAGGTGATTGGTGCATTCTATTTTTCGTACCTGCACCATGTAGTTTTTATATGGATCACTGTCCAATATCTTCTTGTACACACTGCTATCGCCATCGGCAACTAATATAGAGTACACTAGGCCGTGCATATCTATGCTGCAATTGAAACCTTCGACGAGAGCACACTCTCCATGCCGGTTGAACTCTGATTACGACCCCAGTTCTTGAAGCAACGATGCTCGCGCGGTTCTCTCTTCTTCCTACCTGCTATTTGGCAAGTCAAACAGAATTTATTCTTCACGCTAATGTACAGCACTTTCTTCGTGTGGTATCCCACGATGGCTCCTACGCCAGAAAGAGAATTGTAATCTCCTCCGCGGTACGACCTTTTCATCCAGCTACCATCTGCGACAACTGGGATAAAGGGTACACCGGATTCTGGATATACGTCGCCTCTTGCTATAGCTAATGCTTTTTCCTCTTTTCCAGCATCTTCCATTTCGCGTTGTGCGGCTACTTCGAGGGCATCGATTATGTTGTTTTGACAGTTCTCGTAGATCCTTTTAGTCATACAGGACACGTTCACGGCAGTCATTATGTCCTCCAGTTGATTATATCCGCCGCCCGTCATCATTGTTGCGGCAACAGCGGCGCGGTTGATATCCATAGTGGCATCACACTTCCGAAGACAGGATATGCGCTCTGTGTATTCGCAAATTTTGCACTGTACATAATAGACATTTTCCAGTCCATTCCGTTGACATGTGACTATTTCGAAATGTTCGATGCCACAGCCTATTGTCGAATATTTTCCAAGATTTTTTATCTGTTCGAAAACATACGGAAAATCAACGAAGTCGATTCCTTTTGAAATTGGGTTTTCCGGCTGTTCTGGCTCTGCAGTCTCCACCACCCAGTAATCGGCATCACTTTCAACATCTTCGTTGATGTATGTGTCGAAATCTATTTCTTGTGCAATTTCTTCTTCGTTCGACTCGAAATGCTCTTGTTCTACAATTTCCTCTTCGTCCGCATTGAAATGTATTTCTTCTTTAATATCTTCTGCGTCCGTATCGAAATGTGCTTCTTCTATAATTCCTTCCATAATTGGAATATCTTCAAAATGTCCTACGTCTTCTTCGTGTATTCTGTCCGTAGGAAAATCACACGTAGCAGATGTGCTTGGAAGTGTTTCTTCGTACGAGGTACCTGCACGCGTACCTGCTTCCGCCACGGTGCCCTGACCTACCGTGAGGCACGCTACTGTTTTGAATCGTTGCCTGCACGTAAATATTAAATAATCAGTAACACGCGTTGTACATACATAGAAATAATAAAAACATATATTAGAAAAGAAAAACAGGCACAGTAAAAGAAGATATAGTACAGTAAAGTCTCGATGTAAGCGAAAGCCTCGGCACGAAGTAAGTTTAACCCTTCGTTGACTCTCTGGGTGTGAACCACCCATAAGCTGATTTTGACGTTCTGAAACTTTTATATGCAAAATAAATACATTTTTTCAATGCCGACTTACAAACAATTTTTTCTCGGAAAATATTAGATCCGAACATCGACTCTGTAGATTTTTAGCTTCTAATATTGAAATTTGTAAAAGTTACAATTTTTTAAAGATTTTCTTCATTTTTTCTCGACATGTGGTAATCTAGAATTATTTTACAAAAGCTGTGATAAAATTTAAATAAAAAAATTATTGGAATATATTCTAGAGATCTTGAAATTGACCCATGTTTTTTTATAATGATTGGATTGTTTGGATGAGAATGGCAGTCGTTCAAAAATTGCTCCGTGTGTGAGCCACCCAGGTATGTCAAAGTTGATCGAAAAAGAGGTGTTTCAACGAAGGGTTAAAAATACCCGTGTGCGTGTGAGACAATACTAACGCAATCAAAATTTAAAATTAAAACTTGTAGAGTGTGTTTGTATGAGTGCCGCGAAAAGAGAGGGAGTGGAAGAAAGGACTGCCGATTGTCCCCATCTCTTTCATTCGCTGTCCTCCTCTGCGGCCGACGCGTATTACCACTAAATGGGTATTATCCAAATTTATATCGTGTTTGGTGTCATTTATCATTAGGGAACCATCACAAATGTTAGGACGCTTTATTTATGAAAATATTATTATTATCGCATTACTGTGAATATCATTCTAATTTATCCTCGCGATACGAAAAGGGACGTACCGTGATACAAATGTTACTCTTAGACAACGTGATTCCCTCGCTACGCAAACCGAGGGACATGCACTTTTGGCACGTTTTCTTTTCACACGCACACATCTGCACAACCGTCTCCGCTACTCGCAAGCGAAGGCAGCCACAAGCAGACATTCTGCGCTGCGATACGCGGCTGTGTGTGTATCCAGGCACGCGTGCACTTGACCGCGGGTGAAAAGAATACTTTTCGCATTTCAATCCTGGATCATTCAACGCGAAATCGGACACTTTTCGGAGTATCATTTAGGATTTGTGTAAAACTTGCATATGTTGTAGTCTTTACTGATATATAAACGTATTTCAAAGGATTTTTCAAAATTTTCAAGATTGTGGAATTTTACTTTTCTTCATTCATTTATAACTGTTGAACTAAGAGAAAGGTAAGAATGAGCTTTTGGGTGCTTACACTGGGTAAGTAAGAGTACCTAATAAAAATTATGTCACTTAAAAAAAAACAAATTTGAGACCATTTATTCTGCAATTGTTTTAAACAAATGCAATTTTATACTAGCAGGGCGCTATTTTAAAATTTGAAAAAATTGAGGATACAGCCCTACTTGTGCACTTTATGGTCACGTTTTCAGAAACGCGGACAATTTAAAATTAGTCCCATGAAAATGAATTGAATGTGACGCTGCGTCGCCCAATACCGGCTGGACTAGCTAAGCCGCGCGGTATTAGCAGTGGCCAAGTGTCTATATCTGATATTGTTATATAGGGTTCTCACGAATGGTAAGTATTTGACAAAAACTGAAAGAGGAAAATTTTTAATATTTTTTATACCCAACATAATACCTCTATGTCATCTTTTGGTGTTCGCGATATTATCCGTGAACCGAAGGTGACCTTCAGTTTTTTAAATGGAATGCTACATATTTCATTACCCACTACGAAAGTGTACAACTGTCAAGACAAATTCAACCATATGGTGTACTATGACTTTCAAGGCCACGCAAGGTTAGGAATGAAAGAAATAGATAATTGTATATTGTAGCACGCACGGCTCAGTCGGTCGAGCCTGTGTTGGACGCCGCAGCGTCACATTCAATTAATTTTCATGCGACTAATTTTAAAGTGTCCGCTTTTGTGCAAACGTGACCATAAAGAGCACAAGTGGGGCTGTATCCCCAATATTTTAAAAATGTTTTAATAGTGCCCTGTTAGTATAAAATTGCATTTGTTTAAAACAATTTCAGAATAAAAGGTCTCAAATTTTTTTTTTTAAGAGAACTAATTTTTATTGGGTACCCTTACTTCCCCAGTGTAGGTACTCAAATGCTCATTCTTACCTGTCTCTTTGTTCAACAGTTATAATTTAATGAAAAAAGTAAATTTTCACAATCTTGAAAATTTTGAAATTGGCGTAGAATGACCCTCCTTGAAAGTTTAGAATATTGTAGAGATAAAGAGAGAGAGAGAGAGTTGGTAATAATATAATTGAAATGGTACAACATTGTATATGACACACAGGACCATATTTCTAATAAATTATAACCTGAAGGAATAAAAATATTTCCAAACAAACATTTTGTCAGAAAGGATAGACCGGCAATCCCAATCATTGTCATATTTTTAACGTTGTACCTCCTAAAATTCAACGACGCGCTGCAGGGTGGTATTTGGTTTTATGGAAAATTGTAAAATAACGAAGCAACGAAGGGTCCGAGAAACACGTGTCGTTTGCCTTCGCGAAGTAAACCCTACTTGACCGCGCCGTTGTTGGAAATCCGTCTGGTTCTCGTCAACGAGCACGCTTTCACGCGAATCACCCTGTCTCTTTAGATAACTTTTCGAAAGCGTGGGACTGACCTCGACTTTCGTTACCCCGCACAAGGCGAGTCGATGGGGGCGCGAAGCGTTGTTTTCGGTTTTTCGGCAAGGGCTGCCTGCCTGTAGCCCAGATGGGCAAAATTTTTGCCTGTATACCCATTGGGGTCAGTTGGATTTTAGCTTGAGTCAAGAAATATATAATTACTTTTCTTACGTCCGGACAGATGTTTGTGGTACTCAGGAATGCATGAAAAATTTCGCGATCGATATTGCCAGGAAACGGGACCGAACGTTCTAATAGGCTGGAGACGTTATTCTTCATTGATCATTCGATGTGATCAACATCTCGGTTACGTTTGTTTATTTTAGATAAAGTCAACCCTACCCACCGATGGGGATACCGATTACGTATTACACGGACGAAATCCCCGAATAGATACATAGCGAGAAATCGAAATTCCATCCTGTGACAACTCAATAAAAGAATATGCCGTTCTATTACAAAAAACTAATTTGACCTTGACATCGCTTCCAGTACTTCATTCATAAAAAAAAACGTTTGTACCATTATGACCGATGCAACAGATGCCAAACAGGAACATGTATAAGCAGTGATGCCAGAATGAGGACGGGTCCTCTCGAGAATTTCCCCCACCACGCATGCACACTACGCCGGAGCGGCGTGTCCGTGAGCTCGGCGCTTCGGACAACGTCGGGAAGACGAGAGAGAAAACGAATGTGCGTCTTTCTCTCTCGCTCTTGAAACGCTGTGATCCATGGTGGGGCGCAAGCGACACGCGGCCGTGCGCGATCTTCTTGAGTGCCTCGAGATTCACTTTTCCCTTTCTGACATATGTATAATACTCTTGTAATGAAAAAAAATTTGGAAAAAATTTTATTACGGAAATCACGTTTTAAGACCTCCTGATCACGTTTTGGCTATTTAGAAAAGAGCTTTTTTTAAATATCTCATATATTTGTTAACACGATTACGTTTAAACGGCAAAATGGATTTCAATGAAACTTTATATTTAAATTTTATATTATCTTAAGATCCGATTAGATCACGAAAAACCATAATTACCCGTTATGGTTCTTCGATGTTTCAGATGTACGAACTAAATTCTACATAAAAAAAAGGTTAGATAAAGTTCTTCTGTAACTTCTTTAACAAAGAAAAAGGTACATTCATAATTTCTTGTTTTCATTTTAAATTTCCGTACTTTTTATTCGAGCTATTTCTATTTTTCAAACCTTAAAATGAATTTTTTTATTAAAAGATGAATATTTTGATACTATAAATTGGTGAACTTTGTTAAAATTAGAATCCACTCTTGGCCAGTAGCATGGACGCTGTAGCGCCTTCGATAAAAAATATTTTTTCAGAGTATGATCTAAAATCTAAACGTAATCACATTTCTCGCTAGATTTTTCGACAATTATATCAAGTTGCGACAAAGAATCACGCACTATTTACAAATTTATTACGCGCAGCGTTCACGCTACCGCTCGATGGACACTACGGGAAAGTGGTGGTCTCTTCCATCGGGAGGGAAATGTAAACGATTCGTTATGCAAAGCTAACATCGCGATACATGTTGTATACTAAAATGTACAAAAACATTACAAAAAAAAGAAAAGAAAGGCAGCACGTAAATATATCAATTGGGTTTGATATATTGACGATATGTAGGGGAGAGGCTTGCAGGTTGCCACTGCTTGCAGGTTGCCACCTCTGCTGTAGTTCGACTTTCTAGCAGTGTCATAACCTGAACTCTGACTCAAATCGACGTTAAAAGAGTAGATGTCACTATTTATTAACCTCTGCAGCGGACAGATGCAATAACGCTGTGTTTTCTGAGCGAAGGGTAATATAGTGTTTGTCAAGTAATTGAACTATTGAAATTGTGTGTTTTCCCTGTGCTCGTAAATTGAACATTTTCATCGACAATTCAAGATAACTATTCGTACTGTGTTGTTTTTTTCATCTAATTTACATATGCTAAACAGATTTCCAAACATATCATGAATTGACAATTTTTTTCTCATATTTTCCAAAAATGCGTCGGAATGCAAGTTGCCACCTTTTTTGGCTTGCAGGTTGCCACCTCTCTCTTTCCCGCTTGTTTACACTCAAATGTCATTTTTCGTGATTATATGATGTTTAATATTATCATTGAGTTTGAAAGAAAAGAAAAAAAGAAAGAGAAGAAGGAAGCCATCACTAAAAACAAGAAGCGCAAAGTTTCACCGAAGAAAGCACCGAAACGATCCCCTGCAAATAACAAAAAAAAAGGCTACTGTATAATATAATTTATTAATAAAATTTAATAAATTTTGAAAAGTTTTCTGAATCAGGTTTTTACTTGAGTTTTTTTACACTTTCAGCAATTTTTCTAGGGGGTGGCAACCTGCAAGCCAAAATTTCAAGGTGTCAATTTTAGATACTTTCGATAATTTGCAGTATAATTTTTCTTTTTCGAGAGTTTACATGATTTGTAGCTCAGGATTGTAGCTTTACCCTTCCTCTTTCCAACTTATACCATAAATCATCGATACGTTAATTTTATGACGCGTTATGATAAAAAAAGCTAAGGGGTGGCAACCTACAAGCCTCTCCCCTAAGTCTGAAATAATGTACAATTGTTCACATTTCCAAAGGATAGAAAGCAAGCAGAGGAATTTACTATAATATATGCGACAGAATTTCCAGATAATTGTTATATATAAAATGAATATAATTAAGAATATACATTTATTTGTATAATTATCTCGAAGTTCTCTCTATAAAGCATATGTACAGCAAGCAAGCGAATTTATCGCAAGGATAGAACAAGAATTGCGTGAGGTAAATCGAACAACTATGTACATATTCGCGATGTCCAAAAATCGAATGAAATAGAAAATGGATGAAATTGATAATCTTCTGGACATCACGAATTTGCATTACTCGACGTAGAGGGAAAATCCGCGAGGCCAACAATGGCATGTAAAGGTAAACTACTCTTTTGCTTCTTCGCAAAAATTGGATATAAAGTCTTAGATGACATGAGAGATAGATGTTTGTCATCTATCTCCATGGTCCGAGCTGTTTCCCCGTACGCCTTTAATGTCGATTTCGTTACGCAAATCGCATTGACGTTGTTCGAACAAAGTCGGTTTCGTTTTTTGGTCTTTATGTCGGGAAGCATGGAAAACAATCTTTCAGCGTCGGCGTTTGAATATGGAAGACTTCTAATGGAATTTAATAATTCCTGCAAGCATGGATATTTAAATGAGCCTTGATCGTTTCGCGTTAACAACACCGTTTTCCAAACTTCATCAAAAGCTAATGTACAAAGCTTCTGCTTATCTTCATCTGCAAAATTCAGATGCAATGTCGACCATTCTTTTTGCAAACCGTCTTCGTCGAAACCGCCCAATTTCTTAGCAATAAAGAGAACACTTTTAAAGGAAGTGTCTCTGTCATTATCTACTAATGCCAAATGAGGCTCAAAAACACATAACTTCCTTAGAAATTCGTCATCGATTGGAAATCGCTTACGAATTTCGTTTGCAGCCGTTATGTAAAACTTAATACAATTTTCTCGAACGGTTTGGACAACATCGGGTTTGCCTTCTGCAACTAACTGACTAAGAAAAATGTCACACTCCGGACCTAAATGAATACAATTAAGTGCAATCTGATTATTGCCTTTTGAAAAATCTATTAATTTTACTAAATCCATGTGCTTCAAAAGCTGCGGTTTCAAAATATGACCTAAAATATTATACAATAGAGTTTTGGCAGTATTTTGAAGCAAATGGATTCTTTTTTTTCAGACTGAAAGAATAAATTAAAGTCATTAAAATACTCTAGAATATATTCTAAAAACAGAAGATATGCTTTCGCTTCTGGATCTTGCATCATGATAAGCAGATCTTCCCCAGACTTTGTCTTCTCACTTACGACCAATTCTTTCAGAAATTCCAACACACTGTCCCAATTTTCTAAAAGTGTAACTACGGATGAGTAACGCGATAACCATCGCGTAGTACAGAATTTTAAAATTTTGCGGTCAGTAAATTGATAACATTGTTGGAAATCGCGGAAAATGGCCGAGCGTTTGGGACTGCTATACATGAATGTAGTGACTTTCCGTAATAATTCCTCGCAGACCTCGGGAATGGTAGCGCATGCTTTATGCACTACCAATGCAGAGGAGTGACATGGACACGGCATGGTGAGAAAATTTTCACCGCGAACTTCTGCAAGTTTGGTCTTGAATGACGAGCGACAACCTGTCATCACAGAAGCGTTGTCACACGACAAAGCAACTATGTTTCCGAACGGAATTTGCTTTTTCCACATGGAGTTCTTAAATGAAGTAAATAATTTATCGGCAGTACATTCTCGCGCGTCAAGGTTAATTAATTCTACTAATTCCGTTCGAACATCCAAAGTCTCGGGTGCGACATACCGAACAATAAACGACATCCATTTCTCATTGGAAATGTCGGATGTCTCATCAATAAATACTGAAAACTTAGAATTTTGTAAAACATCACTAACAAGGGACGTTCGGCAACCCGGAAATTCAGAAAATTATGAAACTCGGTGTGCAAGTAGAGTAGTTCATCCGTAACACAACCCTATTTTTCGTTGGTGCCAAAAAGCATTTTTTAGGGGTGAAATCACCCCTTGAAGAAAATGCAGAATTTTCTTTTCCGTGGAATATCTCGAGAACGGTGAGAGATATCGAAAAGAAGTTTAAACAAAAGTTGCATCCTTCTTTTATATCTACAAAACCGCGTAAAAATTATTTTCGAAAAATCCATATTTTTCAAGTTACCCCCACCACCAACTCTTAAAATTAAGTTTTTGTATTTTGTAAATATACGCTAGCATACCTCTGGATAATCCCTTTTCATGCATATAAATAGTTTATGTGTTATATTTTTTTTGCAAACAAATAAAACCTCTATTACCGAATTTGAAGTCCATTTTGGCAGTTTTCATTAATAACATGGTTTCTTAAAGCCATATTTAAATTCGTATTTATGTAAGGTTCAGACAGCTTTCAATTATTTAAGCAAGGCAGTACGTACGTAAAATTGCATCCAAGGTAAAACTAATTAAAACTAATCAATGACGTGCATGAATCATTATAATATCAGCACATTCGTACATGCATTACTTCAAGTGTAATCTTATTAGGCTGTTTTGGAAGCCACGCGATAAATAAATAATGCGTGAAGATTTACAATGACTTTGCAAAATATATATGTTATCATTGAAATTACGCAGAATCGCATTCATGCCGATAACCTTGTCGAACCTTCCGATTTGCATGAATTTTAAATGATTTATAAATCAATTTTACTTACCTGTCCCACTAATAACATGTATATATATATAATATTACAATATTATAATATTACGTTAAAGATATTAATATTAAATTTAATTATAACATTATAGGAGTTTTCATGAACGAAGTGGTTGAATAAAGCAATATTTTAACATTTGCAGTCTCTTTTTGTACATGCTATATTGTGTGATTATACATTGGAAGAAATATACTAGTAGAAAACGATAAATATATTGAAAATTACGGTTTATAATTGGTACAATAATGATATTCTTCATAGAAGTGATTAAAACAAAAATACTTGCCACACCATGCACATCGCATAGAAGCCGGCTCCCCACAAATACTACATTTGGGTATAAGCTTTTCATTTCTGAAGTAACAGAAATCTACAGGATTTTGAAATTCGCTGGGATGCGTTTCTAGATATCCGCTTTTAAACCAAGCATATTGAAAAAGGTTTTTGAATCTCGGCGAAGAAAACTGGTTATGGGTTAGGGACTGCAATTTAATTATTTCATTGCGTAAGTGCAAATTGACATCTCTTTCTTGGAGAATCACATTATCCGAAAATGTCCGCACGAAATTTTTCCAAATCCGGAATCCAAACACATCTAAAGGCTGAACGATGCCCGTCGTTTTTTTGGAATCATTGAAAAAGTTACTTCCTTGTCTTGTGGAATCAACTGCTGTAACTCATTTGGGCAGTGTCCCGTCCACGAGTCGAGTAGGAGCATGCTTCTACGGCCAGTATTCGGTAGATATACTTCGCTAAACCAAGTTTTAAAATGTTCAGACGTGAGTTTTCCTGACTTTGAAGCTCCGATGTAAATATTAACCGGACGGAACAGAGTTCTTTGCACTATCGGACCAAGTGTTCCTGTAGATTCCTTCAAAACTATGTATAGTGGTGAAAGAAGACGTCCGCTTGCTGATATAATAGGCATTATAGTGTAGCTATGTGTTGTAGAAGATACCGATTGAATCGTCGCTTCTACTGTTTTTACTCCTAATTTCGCCAATGTTCGCCCAGAATGTATTTCAAGGTTGAAGCCACTCTCGTCTGCATTATAAATTTCTTCAACTCCGACAGCTGGGATGCTAGACTTTACGCGAGAAACAAACGATTCTGCGATATTTTTAATGTTGTCAATATCTTCAAACGTAAATTGCGTCCTGAATGTTGTTATCTTGCGGGACACAATTCTATGCGCAGTCTTAAAGTTCCAAATCCACCATTTACCTGCCACGAATTGGGGTAGGTCCACTTGGTTTTTTGCCTCCAAGGCCCACAATCTTAAATTAATGTCATGAACAATGGATCTTCTGTCACAAGCTTCTTCAAACTTTTGCAGTACATATTCCCCAATAAATGCAAGTTTGTCTGCATTTGTTCCACCTCTCTCTACACTCGCCTCCCACCTGTATAGCTGCTGCAAAGATTTAACCATGCGATAATTTTTCTGCACACTGGCAAGCGTTCGACGTGCCTTTTTTGCGCTTTTCCAAAACGTTACAGCTTTTCTCTTATAACTTAAGTCAACTTGTCCACCTTCATCATCAACAGTACATTCTGCAGGTTCAAAACTGTCTTCTTCTTCTTCTGCAGGCATAATGTACTCTACAACTTGTGCACCATGTGGTTCTGATGGATCGGCATAATCGAGCACATAATCATGTTCAATTAATGGTAGGGAATGTATGTTTTGAAACTTTTTTATAATGTCCCGAATTTCATTGTGCAGTTCCGTTTCTACCGGGATTATAGGTGTCTGTGTTATACTTGCAATTTGAAACGTAGTGGCTAACATGTGTATTACGTTAGCAACATTAATCGTCTGCATTTTAAAGAAAATTGTCTTTCAAACAATGATCACTCACTTTTCTCAATTGGATGGTAACTGACTGCTGCCAAAAAAGTAACTGCCGTTGGCTACATCCGCGGGAATATTTATATCACTCAAAGACGCGAGTACAAAAACATGTTTACCGAAAACTCGGAAAATCTGAAGGTTCGACAAGGTTATCGGCATCAATGCGATTCTGCGTCATTTCAATAACATATATATTTTGCAAAGTGATTGTAAATCTTCACGCATTATTTATTTATCGCGTGGCTTCCAAAACAGCCTAATAAGATTACACTTGAAGTAATGCATGTACGAATGTGCTGATATCATAATGATTCATGCACGTCATTGATTAGTTTTAATTAGTTTTACCTTGGATGCAATTTTACGTACGTACTGCCTTGCTTAAATAATTGAAAGCTGTCTGAACCTTACATAAATACGAATTTAAATATGGCTTTAAGAAACCATGTTATTAATGGAAACTGCCAAAATGGACTTCAAATTCGGTAATAGAGGTTTTATTTGTTTGCAAAAAAATATAACACATAAACTATTTATATGTATGAAAAGGGATTATCCAGAGGTATGCTAGCGTATATTTACAAAATACAAAAACTTAATTTTAAGAGTTGGTGGTGGGGGTAACTTGAAAAATATGGATTTTTCGAAAATAATTTTTACGCGGTTTTGTAGATATAGAAGAAGGATGCAACTTTTGTTTAAACTTCTTTTCGATATCTCTCACCGTTCTCGAGATATTCCACGGAAAAGAAAATTCTGCATTTTCTTCAAGGGGTGATTTCACCCCTACAAAATGCTTTTTGGCACCAACGAAAAATAGGGTTGTGTTACGGATGAACTACTCTACTTGCACACCGAGTTTCATAATTTTCTGAATTTCCGGGTTGCCGAACGTCCCTTGTAAGACGCTCTGTAATAAATTTGTAAATAGTGCGTGATTCTTTGTCGCAACTTGATATAATTGTCGAAAAATCTAGCGAGAAATGTGATTACGTTTAGATTTTAGATCATACTCTGAAAAAATATTTTTTATCGAAGGCGCTACAGCGTCCATGCTACTGGCCAAGAGTGGATTCTAATTTTAACAAAGTTCACCAATTTATAGTATCAAAATATTCATCTTTTAATAAAAAAATTCATTTTAAGGTTTGAAAAATAGAAATAGCTCGAATAAAAAGTACGGAAATTTAAAATGAAAACAAGAAATTATGAATGTACCTTTTTCTTTGTTAAAGAAGTTACAGAAGAACTTTATCTAACCTTTTTTTTATGTAGAATTTAGTTCGTACATCTGAAACATCGAAGAACCATAACGGGTAATTATGGTTTTTCGTGATCTAATCGGATCTTAAGATAATATAAAATTTAAATATAAAGTTTCATTGAAATCCATTTTGCCGTTTAAACGTAATCGTGTTAACAAATATATGAGATATTTAAAAAAAGCTCTTTTCTAAATAGCCAAAACGTGATCAGGAGGTCTTAAAACGTGATTTCCGTAATAAAATTTTTTCCAAATTTTTTTTCATTACAAGAGTATTATACATATGTCAGAAAGGGAAAAGTGAATCTCGAGGCACTCAAGAAGATCGCGCACGGCCGCGTGTCGCTTGCGCCCCACCATGGATCACAGCGTTTCAAGAGCGAGAGAGAAAGACGCACATTCGTTTTCTCTCTCGTCTTCCCGACGTTGTCCGAAGCGCCGAGCTCACGGACACGCCGCTCCGGCGTAGTGTGCATGCGTGGTGGGGGAAATTCTCGAGAGGACCCGTCCTCATTCTGGCATCACTGTGTATAAGTTTCACTTATTGGAGTAGTTGGTAGGAGTGTGCGGATCGTCCCGAGGCTCGTGTACCCGGTCCTCGGGACGGTTCGGAAAATTTCGGGCGGGATCGGGCGGGGTCCTGATACTTTCCTATTGCTCGAGATCCCGAAGTTTTCGTGATTCCGAGACTCGTTTCGGACTACAAGCCTGACTGCCATGAGCGGGCAGTTTGATTTCAGGTCGGCTCGGCAAAACTCGGACGCGATCGGCTCGAAAGCCAGCTACTACGCGAGAGAACCGAGACGGAAAGAATTATGTATATCAATTTATATCAATACCAGAGTGATAAGTTTTTACCTTTCTGTCTCCTGTTGAATCATAATTTGTATCTTATTATTTATTTACATATATATGTATTTTCATTGCTACCTAATAGTCTGTGAATACCGAATATGTCCATATACGTATTTGAATAAATACCATGTTCAGAACTTGGGAAGAAGACTATTTTTATATCGTCAATATTTTAAAATCATAATAAAATATACTTCAATAGGGTATTATCTTTTTCGGGGTAGGTTCAGATTTAAAATAGAAAACGTACGAACGACTATAATAAGCATACAGAAAGGAATATTTCCTGGATGTTTCATAGTAACAACAATATACAAGAAGGTGAATATTTTATTATTTCAAATTAACGTGTAAGAAACATAATTTTTCTATGTTTTCAGGTAATAATTTTGATCTATTACTGGTAACGATATCGTTCGATCGCGTCCGAGTTTTGCCGAGCCGACCTGAAATCAAATTACCCGCTCATGGCGGCTATGCTTGTAGCCCCAACCGAGTCTCGGGATCCCGAATCCGTCGGGATCTCGAGCAATACGAAAGTAACGGGACCCCGCCCGATCCCGCCCGAATATTTCCGGGCCGTCCCGAGCCCCAAAAGTCGGGTACCCGCACACCCCTGGTAGTTGGTAAGTAATAAAAGGCGTCCGTCGGTTCGAATTAGAATTTATACGATATAGGTATAGGTATTCAGCGAACAGTATTCTCCGATGCTCGCGGTTACTTTGTCGCTGTCAATGGGTCGTAAAAGAGGAGGATAGAACGGGGGTCGTAGCAGCCGAGAAATAAAGCCAGTGCCTTGGTCTACTAATACCTAGAGAGACACAGCGTTATTAACGGTGGGGGAACACCTACAGGAGCGGTGGTAACGCGTGCGTGA
This sequence comes from Andrena trimmerana, assembly GCA_951215215.1. Classification (NCBI taxonomy): domain Eukaryota; kingdom Metazoa; phylum Arthropoda; class Insecta; order Hymenoptera; family Andrenidae; genus Andrena; species Andrena trimmerana. The sequence continues at coordinate 85,069,231 of OX578059.1, read as the reverse complement.
TGACGATCACTTACGTACACATTGCCACCACACAGCGGTCCGAATCGCCGAGAACGGGATTAAAAATCCTTACGTTCACATTTCACACTTTATGATTATGAAGATGCTCATTCCAGGGATTTTTGTGGTCGCAGAATCTGATTCCGAAGTCAAAATTGTTATTACTGTACTGTCTGATTTGATTATGTTATTTGAAGTTAATTATGGTATCAAATTTTGAAAAGTTAACACACATAGCGTTTTTATGATAGCAAAATCTATTGGGCGCGTAGAAACTGAAAAGTCAATAATTTGTATAAATTCACACTTCAGATAGTGAAAATGCTTTCATTTATCTATAAGATGAAATTGTGCATTCATTCTATGTTATAGAAATATATAAAAAGTTATAAATAATTGAAATATAAGAAATTATGGGATGCTCGTTTTTGTGGAAAAATCGTAATACCACAACGTGTCGTTGTATGCCGACCGTCGCGACACCTGAGCGAACCGCGCGATCCATGCCACGGGCAGTATTGATACGACTGTGAGAGAGTGAGCACGTTGCGTATAAATAATAATAGTATAAGCACATTTGCTACATTATTCGCCCCAAACGAACATCCTGCAGCTTAAAATGCCAACAGGTTATGGGCCCAGTGTACAACACATCGAAAAATTAATTGGTGGACAATATGAGACCTGGAAGTTGCAGATGAGGAGTGTGCTCGTGTACAACGAGCTTTGGGGATACACGAGTGGCAAGATCGTAAAACTTGAAACGGAGGCAGAAGCATTGAATTGGACAGCCAAGGATGAAAAGGCGCTTGCTCTCATTGTATTCAGTGATGGGCAAAAAATTATCTAAAAGTTTTAAGGAAAGATAAGTTTCGAGTATCCTTTATTTGTACTAGTTTTCTGAAGAATATATATTCAACCTAGTTTATCTGTGAGATTTGTAGCAGGAGATACATTCGTCCGGGATAGTTTATTCGATGCTCGATGTAACGAGTATCTGTATTCGACGCCCCTATAGCGGTGAGACGTTATTCGAGAGGCATTATCCTCAACAGTGTAGCCGAGAGGTTTCAGCTTATCTTTAACCATTATTCGACAGCCGAAGTCATGTATCTTACAGTTGTATCCGTCAGGGTTTGGCTACGAAGTTTATCTGTGAGATTTCAAGTTTCAATACAACGAATTCCTTCTTAACCCTTATACGTTATTCGAAGCTCGATGTAGCAAGATAATTTATTCGACGCTTTTATTCGTGACGAGATTTTCAGAGGGGATAAAATCACATGATATCTTTATTCGTAACTTTTATTCGTTGGCTTCGAATAACTGGACATTGTGATCCGACGTTGCCAGATCGTAATACATATGTATAAATGAACGGTTTAAAAACTATGAAGCTCGAGAATGTTGTAGCTGCTAGAAAGGACAATGGTAGAAAGTGGCCATTTTTAGATCTGTCTGGCAACGAAACATTTTTACAGCATGGGTACAGATCGCACGATATAGCTTTGTCTCCGAGTGGCCACTGAGTAGGCCGTGAGTTTACCGTGCGTGCGAGAGAGTCCGACCGTCGCGTCGGCGTTCTTTTAATTCATTTCTGCTTTCGACTCTGCTGTAAAAAAAACTGTATTCGTCTTTTTACGTTTGACATGATTTTTCTCGATTTAGGTATCCTTTATTAATTATTGACTTTAAATGACAACCAAAAGATGATAAAAAATTCGATTTTGTATGTTACGTCTTTTTCAGTTGTTATTTTTTGCTTGTCCCCGCATAACTCCTCAGCACATGGACCGAATTTGAGGATCTTTTTTTATTCGAAAGAGGTCCCCGGTGGTCCCATCCTACACTGCATCAACATTGGCCCAATGATTTGCCACTTCTGGTTAATAATAAAGACTATTGTCACCTAATAATTATTATTTTATGTACGTACGCGCATATCTCCTCAGCACGTTGTGTTAATATATATAAAACTAAAAAGTTAAAAATAAAAAAAATTATAAAAATAATGGATATCGGCACTATCGAAGGTTTACAAACGCAGATCAACTCATTCAATTAACTATGTTTTTACTTCTCTTTCGACCATAGCGAAAACGAGGGAGGCCCTGTAGTGACAAAATCATTATCAATTATTTAAATATATATTTTGTTATATAATTACATATAATTACAATATTACAAATTAAAATTATCATGTTATTTGACGAGCAAATATAGTTTTAATCACTGTTGACAAGTAAACTGAATTACTTTATTAATAATATTATTCCGTTATTTTATTAATTCCTTCCTAAGGAAACTTAACTATAAGTAGTTAAATGCATCTATATGCTAGGAGGTACAATTAAACAGTGACTATTTCCGAATTCATATACAAGTATGGTAAATAAGCGATAAGGCTGTAACAATTATATATGTAGGTACGATGTTCAATAATTCACTGTTTGTCAAAATTTAACTTTCTTTTCGGACTTGTATCATTCAATAGCCCCTTCCTATAGATTTTTGTGCGCCGCAAACGAATCCACAAACCGTTGGTCCCCATCACCCTCAGTTTCGAGAAATTCTATTTTGAAAATAAATGCAAATTTTCAACTTTGAACAGCTTTTGTGTTCAAAAAGTAATAGTTCTTCAGTTGCTTGTTCTGTCACATTATTGTATGAACCCTCGCGAACACAAGGATATAAGTTATTATTGAATTATAAACATTTAAATATGTTTCAACACAATCATGTGAATTGAATGTAACAGATCAAAATGGCTGTTGGACAGTGTTATTTACTCTGGAGGCGATGGGAAAGTTATAAATATTAAGCGTAAACTGATTGAATCGTATCAAATTACATTCTCTTATAAACATATTCTTCCCAGCCAGGAAACGAATTAAACGAATGCTATCTTACGATAATAAACGCTAGACTCTAGGACACACACAAGGGAAGATCGGTGAGTGACACGCCGATTTACTAAACGAAAAAAAAAATTTTTTCGAAAATTGTTTTCGACAGATATATAGACCTTCAGAAGCGGTATAACATTTAATTGCATGTTTTTTTATATCTTTCGTAATTTACGAGTTATAAGCGCATAAGTAAAGAAGGCGACTTGGATAAAAGAGGTAATTTCTCCCTTCAAGGGCGAAAGTAACACGAATCAAATACGGCAAAGTTCTTAGGTTAGTCCTACAAACAATCGAGAGCACGAAAATCGTCGGGTATTGGACTGGAGGGTCACATTTTCCGTAAGAGATTAACGAAAAAGAAATTGTGTTGATGAGAAACAAAATCCTGCGAGTTAAAGAATTATGCATTTTGGATTTCCTAACACCTGTAGAAACATAAATACCCATGTTATAAAAATGTTTCGTTGCCAGACAGATCCAAAAATGGCCACTTTCTACCATTGTCCTTTCTAGCAGTTACAACATTCTCGAGCTTCATAGTTTTTAAACCGTTCATTTATACATATGTATTACGATCTGGCAACGTCGGATCACAATGTCCAGTTATTCGAAGTCAACGAATAAAAGTTACGAATAAAGATATCATGTGATTTTATCCCCTCTGATAATCTCGTCACGAATAAAAGCGTCGAATAAATTATCTTGCTACATCGAGCTTCGAATAACGGATAAATGATAACGGATAAACCTTGCGCGACATCTGGACGTTCGAATAACCCACAAGGTTACGCATGAACTTCTCCAGTAAAATCTGACGAATAAACTATGCGACCAAGTTCCGACAGATACGGGCGTCGGATACATTGTGGCGCTGTATTCGACTGTCGAATAACAGTTGGAGATAACAAGAAACCTCTCGGATAGACATAACGAATAAACTCTCTAAACCAAGCGATGACGGATAAAAGTTACCGATAAAATCTCGCGCTACATCTGTCTTCGAATAACGAACCAAAGATACAGTAACTTTTATCTCAAATGTATTTTAATAATTTTTTATCTAGATAATGCCCATCTCTGATTGTATTGTGTGTGTCTTTGGTTTCTCGGAAGGCGTACACAAACAAGGACGCAGATATAAACAAAGGTTCAACCTGGAGCGACCAGGACAGGAGGAGATTTAACGGAGATTGCTTCAATTGCGGCAAGTATGGACATTTAGCAAGACAATGCCGCTTGAGAAAAAAAATGGAGGTAAGGTTAACCAAGCCGAAGAAACAGAAGTAGACGAAACGGAGGACTCTTTAATCGCGATCTCAGCGTTAGCTTGTTCGACTGAAAAGAACGAATGGTACTTAGATAGCGGGGCTACGTCACATATGTGTAATAACCGAAATGCGTTCGAGACTTTAGCAGATGAGCCGGTTGGAAGTATAAGTACAGCAGGGAAAGAAACTATTACGTCCCACGGAGTAGGGATCGTACGGCTGAGCATAAAATTGCACGGTGAAACAAAGTTGGTGAAATTAACGAATGTATTGTACGTACCCGAATTAAGAAGTAACTTGTTACCAGTTCCGGCAATGACCGAAAAGAAATATAGAGTAGAATTTTCAAACAGTAACGCGAACATTATCAGGTCGGACAGTTCGGTAATTTTCACCGCAATTAGGAGAAATCGAATGTATGTAGTCACTACGGAAGATCAAAAGGCGTTCTGCGTCAGTAATGACACTAATCCAAAATTAAAATTATGGCATGAAAGATATGGCCACTTAAACTATAACGATTTAAGAGAGCTAGTTGATAAGAAAAGCGTATACGGACTAGATTTGCCGTCGAAAATAAAAAAAAAATACCATGTGAAACGTGCGATCAAGCCAAAATTAATGTGATACCGTTTGGAGAAGGCACTCGAGCGAAAAACGTGTTAGAACTTATACATACAGACATTTGCGGACCAATAAATGTACATTCATACGGAAAGGCGCGGTATTTCGCAACATTCATCGATGATAAAACTCGATATATTGAGGTTGTATTTTTAAAATCACGCAGTGACATTTTGACTGAGTTTAAAAAATACCAGTTACGTGTCGAAAAAGAAACGGGTTGCAGGATAATTAAATTACGTAGCGATAATGCCAAAGAATACGTTAGCAAAGAATTCAATGACTATTTAGAAAATCAAGGTATTAGGAGACAGTTGTCGGTCGAATATACACCGCAACAAAACGGTGTCGCGGAGCGCGCGAATAGAACAATCGAAGGGTTGGATGCAATAAGGAGACTAGCGCTTGGAGATTGGAAAAATTATTGTCCAAACGCAAAGAAAGATTGGAAAATTAAATGTTATTAAATTGAATTTCTAAAAATATAGTGTTGTAAAGCTCATCACGACACACATTTTTTCTATTTACAGTTTGTTTATCCAATTATTACTATTCGAGCTAAAAATTATAAACAAAAAAATTTTTCATCGCCCGAAATCATTATTTCTTTAAACATAAATTGCGATATCTAGAGTAAATATTTAGGGATCGTTATGAGACTTGAAACATAACTTCAGAAAACTCTAGCGAAGCCGTAAAATGTATGCACAAAAACCTTATGTTAGAAAATGTAATAATATTTAATTAAAAAGTAATACTGGACATAACCCATGTTTTTCAACGTTCGCCGTTAAAAAGTATCGAGGAAACTTTGAGGTACATACAACTTGCAGCGACAAAGTTTTTCCTTGATACACGAAGAAGATTTTCACAAATTTTCACACTGATTAATGAATAATTGTAGAAGATATGACGATATATATAAATCTCCCGCGCCACCAACAGTCGGTAGCCGCGTGTAATGCGCTATTTAGCAGGTTGTAACGTTCTCGAACGAGACGTTGCCGTTTGTTACAGGAGATTCCACAAGTAGAGCGGTTTACCCGTGGAATTATGGGATTTGGTTCGGGTGGCGTGCAATAAAGAAATGAATTTCACGAACTAGAGTCCTTCCTTTTAACAATAGGAAAAAAAAGATAATTTATTCAAAATAAATGCTTGTTGACCCTTGGTTCCAGCGAAAAGCTGCCAAGGGAACGAATGCATTATATTTCGTTACCAAGCACTTTCGTTGGAGATAAAAATTCCTTACGGTGTTTAGCAATGAGTCAAGTGTGGTCTTCACAATTCCTTAACTGCTTTCCGGCCGCCCTGTGGCCTGCACGGTGGTTAGCTAGGAGGGTATTAAAGCTCACTCCATCTTGCAAGGTTTAAATGCTGCTATAGAGGAGACTCTGAGGCGCAGCGCGTCAGTTGGACCTTTCGAAACCGACACTCTCTCTGTTGACCCTTGGTCATTCGGTCGGTAAATTAATATAATTCTTTATAACTTAATATCGTTATGACGTATCGGTCGGTACTAAAGAATAACCCTCGGTTTGGGTTTCGGCGCTGAGTCGGTAATTTAGGAGTATTACTTTGGTTTCTAGACGCTAAGTCGTTTATAATGAATATTACGCTAATTACTTAGAGGTGCGATTCTAATCGTAAATGAAAATAATGTCTTTCGCGCGTAGTTTGTAATATATAATGAAGAATTGACGCTAGATCGAATTGGTAATGTTGGTTGAGAGTTCGAGAGTATTCTTTCTCTCTGAATAGTGCTGGCTTCCAGTTGCCTATCAGCTTGCCCACGCTTTCTAGGATGGTAGCCGAGTGCTAATGAAAGCGATCTCAGATGGTAGCCAGGTAGCCGGTAAAGGCGTCCCCAGATGGAAGTCGATAGTGACTTCCTTCCTTCTGATTAGGTTGTAGCTTCTGGTGCCTATAAGCTGGCCCACGCTTGGTAGGATGAGGTTGAGGGGCTACTAAGCGGCCTCGAATGGAAATCAAGGGGCTACTCAAAGCGACCTTGTATGGTGTAGAGGGGCTACTGAAAGCGGCCTCGTAGGAAATACTATGAAGTGCATAGATTCAGAGTAAACTTCCTTAGACTGAGCTAGACTGAGGGGCTGGTGAAAGCGGCCTCGATCCAGTAGGTTCGGTGGCAGAACCAAGTCTGCTCTCCGCTGTTGGCGGGCCTCTACTTATACTCCAAGTCGATGTTTGGCCCGCGCCAATCACTAGCTGCGCGATATCGCGCACCAATTATAATTAATATCCGGTTCGCGCTACTTTGACACTACGCTCGGGATAATTCGGCGTCCGGTTTATCGTACGGTGTGCGCACGCGTTCTTTGGTTCACTCGCGGCACTGAGTTAGCTGTTTGAATGGGCAGCTATGCGCATGCGTTGCGCGTCACTTACTTCACTGTTTCCCGCCGCATGGGATGTCGCTCGCACGTGTTTCGCGTGTCCTTACTAATAATGTTATAAAACGAATAAAATGAACTAGAATGATAATTAAATGTACATCGGTTCGTAGCGGTACGTTACAAGGTTTAGCACTCGCGTTGACTGTTGGTGCCGCGCGGGATTTATACATGTCGCCGTATCTCCTACAATTATTTATTAATCAGCGTGAAAATTGGTGAAAATCTTGCTTGTATATCAAGGGAAAACTTTGTCGCTGCAAGTTATATGTACCTAAAAATTGCCTCGATGCTTTTTAACGGCGAACGTTGAAAAACATGGGTTATATCCAGGATTAATTTTTAATGAAATATTATTACATTTTTTAACATTAGGTTTTCGCGCATACCTTTTACGGCTTCGCTAGAGTTTTCTAAAGTTATGTTTCAAGTCTCATGACGATCCGTTAATATTTACTCCAGTTATCGCAATTTTTGTCTAAAGAAATAATGATTTCGGACGATGAAAAATTTTTTGTTTATAATTTTTAGCTCGAATAGTAATGATTGGATAAACAAACTGTAAATAGAAAGAATGTGTGTTGTGACGAGCTTTACAACACTATATTTTTAAAAATTCAGTTTAACAACATTTAATTTTCCAATCTTTCTTAGTGTTTGGACAATAATTTTTCCAATTTCCAAGCGCTAGTCCCCTTATTGCATCCAACCCTTCAATTGTTGAAATGTCACGCGCAATGTTGATTAAATCAAATGTACCCAAGAGCTTGTGGGCTGAGGCCGTCAATACAGCAGTATTCTTAAGAAATAGGTGCCCCACAAGGGCAAACGATGGTATGACCCCATACGAATTATGGTCAAATCGCAAACCAAATGTTAAATTCCTGAGAGTGTTTGGCTGCAACGCTACATTTCTAAAGAAAGGGCCGGGTATTTCAAAATTTGATCCAAAAGGGGAAAAGGGAATTCTAGTTGGTTACTCTAGCGAAGCAAAGGCTTACAGACTATGGATCCCTGGTACCACCAAAATAGTTAAAAGTCGAGATGTTCGTTTTATCGAAGTAGTAAATGATAGTAAAATAGAGTCCATAGACGTAGATTCATTACTTAACACAAATACTAAAGACGAGTTAGAAAATTTGGAGGAAAAGTTAGACCCTAATATGCATGAAGATCTAAGTGATAAGTTAGGCGTAGAAGAGTTAACCCCCGAGAACCTTAAAAGGACTAGAGGAAGGCCTAGACTTATTAGGACGGGTACTCCAGGACGTCCGAAAAAACAATATCAAATAGCAAGCGTTGCAATAGAGAGCGACCCAGAAACAGTAAAGGAAGCGATAGAAAGACCGGACAAAGAAAGATGACTAGAAGCCATGAACAGCGAATACAAATCATTACTAGAATGCAATACATGGGAATTAGTTAATCGAACTCCTAACATGAAAGTGATTTCGTCGAAATGGGTCTTCCATATAAAAAAGTTTCAAAACGGGGAAATAGATAGATACAAAGCAAGGTTAGTTGCACGCGGATGTGAGCAAAAATATGGCGTTGATTATGAGGAGGTGTATGCTCCGGTTGCGCGAATTCAAACAATAAGAACACTTCTAGCGATTAGTGTAGAAATGGGCTATCACATTCATCAAATGGATGTGACTACAGCATACATACAAGGCGACTTATTAGAAATAGTATATATGGAACAACCTCCGATGTTTGGAAGCAATAAAAATAAAGTATGTCGTCTACGCCGTCCTATATACGGTTTGAAACAGTCTGGTCGTGCTTGGCAGTATAAACTGAGTGAAAAATTAAAAGAAATTGAACTCGATCCGTCTAAAGTAGAACCTTGCGTTTATACGGGCACTATTAATGGTTGTAATGTAGTAATAGTCGTTTATGTAGACGATTTACTTTTTGCGTCAAGTTCCTTACAAGCGTTATCTAAGGTTAAGTTACAGCTAAGTGAATTCTTTAAGATGAAAGATTTGGGACCCGTAAGGGAAATGTTAGGCATAAAAATCGAAAGAGATGGGGACACAGGTTCAATAAAAATATCACAAACAGAATATATAAATAAAATGGTCGAACGTTTTGAAATGAACTTATGTAAACCTGCGTCCACTCCTTTCGCTTCAGGCGTAAAATTATCAAGGGAAATGGAGGCAAAGACACCTGACAAAAAAGGGAGTTGGAAGACAAACCGTATAAAGAATTAATAGGTAGCCTCCTTTATCTGGCCAATACGACAAGACCTGACATTTCGTTTACAGTAGGGGCGTTAAGTAGGTACAATCTGAACCCTGGCCAACAACATTGGAATTGCGCAAAATACGTTATCCGGTATTTAAAACGGACTGTAGATTATAAAATATCGTACCGGAAAACGGGAAACCCGTTACATGTGTATACGGATGCAGATTGGGCGGGCGATCTAGATGATCGAAAATCGTGCTCAGGAAATGTACATTTATTGGCCGGAGGCCCGATAAGTTGGTTTTCGAAAAAACAGACATCTGTTGCGTTATCAACAATGGAGGCCGAGTATGTGGCTCTCTCCGAGGCGGCAAAGGAAACTATACATTTGCGTAGATTGATTAGAGAAATTCATGGCGATTCATATGTACACGATTCGACGGATATATTATGCGAGAAACCAAAGCGCAATTGTACTGAGCAAAGAGAATATGCTTCACCAAAGGAGCAAACATATTGATATCAGATGTCACTTTACTAGAGATGTCCAAAATAAAGGCTTAATTCACGTCAAATTCGTCTCAACAGAACAAAATGTAGCAGATATATTAACAAAACCGTTGGTGAAGGATAGTCACTTAAGATGCGTTCGCGCACTAAACCTTATTTGTTAGTTGAGTTATATATATATATATATATGTATTGCGATAAAGGGAGTGTGGAAAAATCGTAATACCACAACGTGTCGTTGTATGCCGACCGTCGCGACACCTGAGCGAACCGCGCGATCCATGCCACGGGCAGTATTGATACGACTGTGAGAGAGTGAGCACGTTGCGTATAAATAATAATAGTATAAGCACATCTGCTACATTATTCGCCCCAAACGAACATCCTGCAGCTTAAAATGCCAACAGTTTTTAATCGCATGTTACATTTTTCGAAATCGTCAGGCATCTTTGAAACTTATATTATTAGATAGTCTATAGTATAAGGAATGCATGTGCGAAAGGAGCAGTTGCACTTTTTTGCGACTTCCGAGTAATAACCAATTATGTTGGCGGTAATCAGGCCGCTTGCGCGGAAGAAGTAAGTGTCTGCGACCCGTCAACATGTATCTACAGGGTGTCCCACCTAAGACTGGACAGCCGGTTTTCTCCTAAACTATTGGAGATAAAAATATAAAAAAAATAGGGAATTGGATGGTTCGAGGGGGCCAATTAATTAGCGCGAACGATTTTTTTTATCGATTATTATTTTAAAAGATACGATGGTCAAGTTCGGTTTTTCAAATGGAACTATTTTTTTTGAACACCTGAGTTGATAGTGCGTTCCAAGACAAATTCAATAAGCTTTAATGTATACACTTTATTTTCACTGGTTTTTAAGATATTGCGCTTGCAAATTTACTGATTTTCACTGGAAGAAAACTGTCTGGTATAGCACGGACCGGGGACGGTCTTACTGGCGTCACGGGTGGCACTGCCTGTTGAAATAGATACCTACCTGCCAAAGGTCTACGCCAGGAATGGCAGGCCCAAAGGCTGGACAATTCTTTTCCGCCAGAAATGCTACTTAGGTAGGTAAGGAAAGTAGAGACATGATGGGGAAGCTAAGGAAAAATGCAATTGAAGTGGTGATTATTGCTATTAATTAAGTCTTTATTACTCCAAATACAACTATAAGTTAATGATTTAACATTTTTTACACACTTTGGACTATCTGAGGTCAGGCGTCTAAGTGATTAAACTTTACAAAACAGATGGGAAAAAACCGTCCTCCCCCACTCGCTTTCGCCAGCGACCACACTATTATAACACAGTGGCTTCCTAATGATGTATTTGTCACGTGCCTAGCGTCTTTTAATTAGGGATTAGGGAGATGCCCCATCTTACCTCGCTACCCCGTCATACTTGTCATACGAAACAAGTCGCGATCCACGAGCCGTCTGATCGGTCATGGCTCGGCTCGCCCGGGCTCGCCAAGCCGACTTGACGAGCTAGACGAGCCGAGCTAGTTCGCGGTGCCAGGAGCAGTCTGATTCCACCCGGAGAGTAGTCGGGTCACACACTGCACAAATGATACAAGGTGATTCTGAAGCTACGCCCGTCGAAGGATGCGGCCTGGTACCCCGTGGCGAGGACAGCCCTTCGCTGTGCCTCACCCGATTTTTATGGCTTTTTCCGGAAAAAGGTATGAATCCTGGGCCGAACGTAGCGAATTGAAGTCGACCCTCCGCAGTCGAGGGTGAAATAGCAATTATAGCGTATTAAGAAATTCTTTTCTTCATCGTATCGAAAGGGAAGTGACGCCAATGGATTCCTTATGTTTTTCTGATGAAAATCATACCAAATATCATGCAAATCGGACTACTTTGACACAAGCTATTTGTATTCCCTATGTAAAAGTTGTCCGATTTACACGACATTTGTAATGATTTTCATCAGAAAACCCCAAGGAATCCATCGGCGACACTTCCATATCCATACGATAAAGAATAAAGAATTATTTTATTTCCTAAACAGATACAGGGTAATTATGGACCTACGCCCGTCAAGGAGATGCGGCGGCCTGGTACCCCGTGGCGAGGATAACACCCCGCAGTGCCCATCGAATTTTATGGCTTTAGACCCTTGAAGGGGTTTGAATACCATTAAAATCTGAGGAATGTCTAGGGTTTCCGCATTTCTCTTCAGATCTTTTCAAAAACGACACCCTTCGATTTCTTATGTTCCGCCGATGCAATTGACACCAAGAACGACATAATTCGGACCATAATGAAGGAAATTAAAAATTTATTTCCATAATCTCAAGCTAATTTCGTTAATAATAGTCCGATTTGCATGATATTTGGTATAATTTTCATCAGAAAAACATAAGGAATCCATTGGTGTCACTTCCCTTTCGATACGATGAAGAAAAGAATTTCTTAATACGCTATAATTGATATTTCACCCTCGACTGCGGAGGGTCGACTTCAATTCGCTACGTTCGGCCCAGGATTCATACCTTTTTCCGGAAAAAGCCATAAAAATCGGGTGAGGCACAGCGAAGGGCTGTCCTCGCCACGGGGTACCAGGCCGCATCCTTCGACGGGCGTAGCTTCAGAATCACCTTGTATCATTTGTGCAGTGTGTGACCCGACTACTCTCCAGGTGGAATCAGACTGCTCCTGGCACCGCGAACTAGCTCGGCTCGTCTAGCTCGTCAAGTCGGCTTGGCGAGCCCGGGCGAGCCGAGCCATGACCGATCAGACGGCTCGTGGATCGCGACTTGTTTCGTATGACAAGTATGACGGGGTAGCGAGGTAAGATGGGGCATCTCCCTAATCCCTAATTAAAAGACGCTAGGCACGTGACAAATACATCATTAGGAAGCCACTGTGTTATAATAGTGTGGTCGCTGGCGAAAGCGAGTGGGGGAGGACGGTTTTTTCCCATCTGTTTTGTAAAGTTTAATCACTTAGACGCCTGACCTCAGATAGTCCAAAGTGTGTAAAAAATGTTAAATCATTAACTTATAGTTGTATTTGGAGTGATAAAGACTTAATTAATAGCAATAATCACCACTTCATTTGCATTTTTCCTTAGCTTCCCCATCATGTCTCTACTTTCCTTACCTACCTAAGTAGCATTTCTGGCGGAAAAGAATTGTCCAGCCTTTGGGCCTGCCATTCCTGGCGTAGACCTTTGGCAGGTAGGTATCTATTTCAACAGGCAGTGCCACCCGTGACGCCAGTAAGACCGTCCCTGGTCCGTGCTATACCAGACAGTTTTCTTCCAGTGAAAATCAGTAAATTTGCAAGCGCAATATCTTAAAAACCAGTGAAAATAAAGTGTATACATTAAAGCTTATTGAATTTGTCTTGGAACGCACTATCAACTCAGGTGTTCAAAAAAAATAGTTCCATTTGAAAAACCGAACTTGACCATCGTATCTTTTAAAATAATAATCAATAAAAAAATTCGTTCGCGCTAATTAATTGGCCCCCTCGAACCATGCTAGTCCCTATTTTTTTATATTTTTATCTCGTTTAGGAGAAAACCGGCGTCCAGTTTTAGGTGGGACACCCTGTAGATTTATTTATTTAACGCGAAACACCCTTTAGTTGCAATAAAGCATAAAGCTAAGTAAGAGACAGTCTGTAATAATGACGCAAGAGAAAAATATACAAAGAATTCAATTATAATAATAATTAACTTAATTATAATATTTATATTTTTTTTTAAATGTTGAAGCCCGTACTCGCCTCTGGGAAAAAGGTGCAATGCCTGTAAGGAAAATATCAACAGATTAAGAATCCGTCTGTTCCACTATATATTTACTGAATGAGAGAAAATACTAACTCGAAGTTATGCATCGGACGAATATTCATATTCATCCTTTCAAACATTTCAAATCGGCTGTTAAACCCAATCTGTTTTGAAACACGTTGTCGGAAAGACAGAAATTCTATTGCACTTGGGAGAATTGGCAATGTTCGCGCAAGAAAGCAGTCCTTCCATCGACTGTTGAATTTTTTACAAATAAATCCTTAACTATAATATTTACATTTTTTTTAAATGTTGAAGTCCATGCTCCCCTCTGGGAAAAAGGTTCAATGCCTGTAAGGAAAATATCAACAGATTAAAAATCCGTCTGTTCCACTATATATTTACTAATTGAGAGAAAATACTAACTCGAAGTGATGCATCGGACGAATATTCATATTCATCCTTTCAAACATTTCAAATCGGCTCTTAAACCCAATCTGTTTTGAAACACGCTGTCGGAAAGATGAAAATTCTATTGCACTTGGGAGAATTGGCAATGTTCGCGCAAGAAAGCAGTCCTTCCATCGGCTGTTGAATTTTTTACAAATAAATCCTTAACTATAATATTTACATTTTTGTAAATGTTGAAGCCCGTGCTCGCCTCTGGGAAAAAGGTGCAATACCTGTAAGGAAAATATCAACAGATTAAGAATCCGTATGTTCCACTATATATTTACTAAATGAAAGAAAATACTAACTCATATTCATATTCTTCCGTTGGAACTTTTCAAATTTGCTCTTAAAACATGCTGTCGGAGAGTCTATTGCACTTGGGAGAGTTAGTAATCCTTGCGTACGAAAACAGTCTCTCCACGGAAGCCGATGAGGGCAAGGGGGTGTTGAATTTTATAAATACATTTTTCATTATTATATATTTTTTGAATATGTTGAATTCCGTGTTCCTCTCTTGGAAAAAAATGCAGTGCCTGTAAGGAAAATGTCAACAGATTAAGAATGCGTATGATCCATTATATATTTACTAAATGAAAGAAAATACTAACTTCAAGTGATGCTTTAGACAAATATTCTTCATCATCTTGCGTAACCGGATCTTCATAATCGTAGAAATCGTTAATAGCAGAAGAAGATGTAGACGAATCAGTCATTGCACTTTCCGTGCGTTCGATATTGCCTCTCATTTCGTCCATTATTTGGAGTTTGAGGAGGTTCAGCAGGGTGTCGCGCTGATTCTCTTTAATGCACTGGAACCACTTATTCTTGTGCTGCGGATGTGTTAAAGCGGCCAGGGCGGCATTTTCTGACTCCGTTGTAGTTAAATTCAAATAATCTTGAAATCTCGTCTCCAAAGCATCACGAAGGCACGTACTGATCGGTTTGCAAAATTTCCACTGATTTTTCGCAAGTCTTGTCAATTTTCGCCGTAAGGCGAACAAACATGGCAAAAGTATACCGTAGAAAATATTATCGCCTTGTAAAATGTCTATCGCTTCTGCGATTGGCGTTGTACATATGATATGTTCTTCTAAATATACAAAGTCAGATTCCCTTAACGGATTTTTAATACTTAAAAGTTTTCCTAATTCAGCCATTTTGTCCTTAACTTTCAAAAGTTGTCGTAGAGAGTCATACAGCGAATTCCAGCGTGTTTCACCCGGTCGTTTTAATGCATAACCAAGCGTATTTTCGATGATTTCGGCAGATTTTGGCCTTATGGCCGCCTTCCACAATCTATTACATTTCTGCATTACGTCCTTATGAATGGCAGATAGTACTGTATCGTTTTTAATCGCGCGTATCATGTCTGTTGTAATACACAAATTTAAAGTATGTGCAGAGCATCGTATATGACGAGGCAGTCGCAGTTCAGGCTGTTCAGGCAGTAAAAGATTCGAATCGTTATCGCTTATGTTCACTTCTGTACCTTCGTCTATGTTTTCCTCGTCGCTGCATGAACTGTAGGAAGAACAACTCGCGCAATCCTCTTCATCTTCCATTGCAACGAGGAAGTCCTTAACGCCGAACTCTCTAAATGCTTTTGCAAAATTGCTGCCATTATCGGTTGTCGTTGCCACAATTTTTGCAGTAGTTAATCCAAACGATGCATGAATGCTGTGTAGCAAGTCGGTGATTCTATTGAAGGAATGTATACCAGCAAAGCGACGGCACAATAGAGCCGCTGATTTCCTTTCGCAATTTTCTGAAATCGAGTGTGCCGTCACCCCCAAAAAATTTCGACGCCTTGCTGACCAGATGTCTGCAGTCGTGCAAACAAATGCAATATTCTGAAGTTGGTTTTTAATGCCGCTCATTTCCTCTTCATACATTTTGTTGATCGTTCTCCCTAGTTGACGGCGACTAACTGCATTAATTTTTCCCCCAAATCCCAGATTATTAAATATTTTCCGAAAATATTTATCTTCCACCGACTTCAATGGAATCATTGCATGAATAACGTATCTTGCGTCATCCGTTTCAAATTGATTTTGCGCGATATTCATCGCTTCTTCGTGTGTCATAGGTACTCTTTGCTTCTTTCTTCCGAATTCAAGAGAATATGCTTCAAACGCAGTGAAATGCTTCCGCTTCAAATGCGAAAGAAAATTTGACGACGAAGTTATCTGTCCTTTAATTTCAGTTTTCTTCGGCAAACACAATTGGCATAGTCCAACAATGGAATTGTCAGTGAATTTTTCCTTAATCACTGAGAAATATTTCCCGTTGAGAATGCTGGGATTGTTAGGCACGCGCTGCTGTGTCACGACCGAATCCCCATTTACAACACTCGACGTCGCCCACAACGTCGAGGTCGACGACGAGTGAAATGCATCAGCGATGGAAACGTTTGGCACTTCGCACTCACTATCACACATTTTATCGATTATTTAATAGTAACCACGTAATACGAACTTCATACGAACAGTACGAGCACTACGAACTATGACGCTGGACGTCCGCGTTCTCGAGAATTCGCGAATCTTCTTGCGAGGAGATCGCGTCGTCGGCAAAGCCATCGGTCGCGATTTGCTTTTGTCATAATTGAATTCTTTGTATATTTTTCTCTTGCGTCATTATTACAGACTGTCTCTTACTTAGCTTTATACTTTATTGCAACTAAAGGGTGTTTCGCGTTAAATAAATAAATCTATAAATAAACTGTAAGTTTTTCTACTTGAGTTCAATACCCAGGGTACTCAGGTGCCCATTTGTAAAAATATGAGTTGTACCTGCAGTTGTTGAATAAATTATAATTGATAAATTGTTAATATGTCTACAGGGATGATTTAATAAATAAAATCGATCGTTTACATATTTAAAATTGTATGAAAATTATTACACCAGGTAACAACCAAACCAATTACACGTTACCTGTACATAATTTACGCATTTACACATTATTTGCTAAAGAAACACAGCCCCTTCGTCATATTCCGTACTAAATGTCACGAATAACTTACTTAACACGAAATAATTATTAATCAAAAAATCGCTCTAACAACTACCTCCTCGCATTATGCTCTCCTGCATACCGCTACAGAGAGCGAAGAACTATCATCTATCTCTATCCTTCTCGCACACGCTCCCCCTCTCTCTCGCTCTCTACTCCCAGAGCTATTTCAGCTTCAAATAATTTTTTTCAAATACAAATGAATGGAAAGACGACAAAATTATTTGATGGTTAAAATGAATTCCGTCAAGGGGAAAAATATTTCTGGCCGTCGGATAACTTTGCGTCAAACGAGAAAATTATTTATGGCCATCGGATATATTCACGTCGAACAAAAAAAATTATTTGTGACGTTTCAAATGAAAGTAACTCTCACTTATTTTTATTTGAAATAAAAATAACTCTGGGTTATTTTTATTTGAGGAGTCTTGAATAAAATTTTCGTCTTTTATTCGAAATCAATTTTTTATTTGAAATAATTTTTTGCCCATCTCTGCCTGCGCCTCCCTGATTTCGCATCAGGTTCGTCCGCGCACCTAACTAACAAACTCATAAACCATATTCCTTGGGAAATACCCTTCTCGCCGGCCTCTCGCGTTGCCGCAGCCCCGACTCGTAACACCGTGTTTGAATTCATTTTAATGTGGAAAATCTCAGCAGTGTGTTACTGAATACTGAAAACGTGACGTTTTACATTTTATCAACACTGTATGCCTCTCCAACCGAGATTACAAGGCGCCGCCGAACAGCCCAAGTCCTCGCTGGTCGGGACCGGCGCACAGTGGGGCAAAGTGGCGAAGTTTGTTTCAAAACAACCACACTTAACTTAACATGTGTGAGCGTACGCACACATTCAAGGCCCGCGGAGACGGCAGCCTTAAGCTTTAGACATACTTTTACAGTTACACGAGGGCACCGCGCCGGTACTGTGGTAAGAAGAAGAGATGTCTACACTGTATAATCGTCGCGCAACTGATAAGTGTGGTTAGACCCCACCAATCATTCGTGTTCTCCCATGCTATGTGTGCGTTGCGTGCGGTGAATCCCCGGCTAAAGAGTTCGGGTCGTAGAGCTGTTCGAGTACTCGGAACAAGCGAGCCGGGACATACTCGGTTCGAATAACCGAACCGAGCCAAGCGCTCGAATGAAGCGAGCGGCTCAATTAAAACGAGCGGGCTCGATTAAAGCGATCGGGTCGGTTAAATCGAGCGGTTGGACACAATCGGGTGGCTCGAACGATTCGAGCACGCGAGCCGGTCCGACGTACAGTGTACAACGTATCAGAGTTGGGCATTATCTAAATAAAAAATTATTTAAATAACGATCCAATAAATGATACTTTATCTTTATTCGTTACTCGAGGCTCGAATAATCGAAGTTATCTTTATTCGAAGAGCAACGAATAAATAATTTTGTACGATGAGAATTTATTCGATGAATAAGGGTAATTTTTTTGAAAATTATTTGAAGCTCAAATAACTCTGGAAGTGGAGAGCGAGAGAGATGGGGAGCGTGTGCTAGAGTGTGGTAAGCAGGAGAACATGATGCGAGGAAGTAATAATGACAGTTCAAATTGTGTCGAGTTTGGTATCTTTCCATCTTTCCTTCTTACACTCCCGGACCTCTCTATCTTTCATTATTGCTACGTTCAGGCGAGGCTCTAACCTCTGACGCTAGACGCAACTCTCGTGCCATATTCCCTCAAGACTAACTCCTCGCATCATGCTCTCCTGCTTACCGCACTCTAGCACACGTTCCCCATCTCTCTCGTTTTCTACTTCCAGAGTTATTTGAGCACGTTTACAAATACAAAATTGGAAAAATAGTGATCTTAATAAATAAATAATAGTTATTTGATTTATATCGTAATCAGAAAAAGTCTCCTTAACAATTATTATATCTATTCCATTAGAAAAACATACGATAAAATATCCGAAACATTTATCATACTCGATCTGCACGAAAGATGTACATACGTTGTACACTGTACGTCGGACCGGCTCGCGTGCTCGAATCGTTCGAGCCACCCGATTGTGTCCAGCCGCTCGCTTTAACCGACCCGATCGCTTTAATCGAGCCCGCTCGTTTTAATCGAGCCGCTCGCTTCATTCGAGCGTTCGGCTCGGCTCGGAAACCGAGTCCCGGCTCGACTCGACTGTCGAGCTACTCGAATATGCGAGTACTCGAACAGCTCTATCGGGTCGTTGATGTATAAATTGACAGTCGAAGATAGTGACAAAACACTATCGACTCCTGCTTCGACAATGTATTTGTTCACCGTTAGGTTTAGTTTCGCGGAGCGAGTTGTACCGTGACGTCGCATTACGCTCTCGTGGCAGCGTACAACGTTGGTAGGGAAAGTTTACGTACTTACGGGGAGTTTAGCAGTTATTATGCCTAAACGTAAATGTACATTCAAAGATGATTTATAACTAATATTATAATAAATTGTTTATATGAATTATATGTGATATGTTACATGCATTGAAATGTATAAATGATAATTCATATAAACAAATTATTATCAAATTAGTTATCACAAAAATTCTATCCTACTTACAATTACTTAAAACAAGAAATATAGAAGATATAAGATTTGCGCTGTCGAGCGATTTTTGTCCAAAGTCGCACACTGTGCGCCGTCGCCGTTCATATCAAACAAACTTCAGAAAAACACACACATTCAACATTACTTGCCTTTGCCATATCTTTTTTCAATTTTCTCGCTTCTTCCTCCTTTTTCTCCTCCTCCGCTTCCTTAAACTTTTTCCCCGTCTCCCTCCCTTTCACCACTTCCTCCTCCTTTCTGTTTGTGTCCTCTCTCCTTTTTTCTCCTGTCTCTCTCCCTCCTCCTCGTTTCCCGGCTGACACCAGGTCAATGCATCCTTGATCTGGAAATGAAATAATGAATATATTATTTTATGGCAAATAGTAAGATTGCACAGCGTGATTCTCTCGCTAGAGTCGTAAAGACAATGCCACGAATAAGCCGCGCCTCGCTGAGTTTCGTTGAAGTGACGAATTTCACGTTCTGCATTTCTCATCAGATCTTTGCGAAAATGGCGTCAACCGATTCCTGATGCCATCCCGATGAAAATGGCCCCAAGCTAACTTCGTTAAAAATAGTGCGATTTACATGACATGATTCGGGAGAACGCCAGAAATTCATTGGTATCACTGCCATATCGATTGGATGAAGAATTACAAATTGTTTAATTATGCTGTAGTGAATCTCGTCGCAAGTGGACTATTAGTATATTTTGCATTTGGACCCCAAAGGGGCTGAAATCTATAAAAGTAGAGAGAGAGATGATGCGTTTTGGAAAAGAGAAATGGCGCCAAAACTGGTTCAATTTTATTTAAGGGGTCATGCTCAGTCAGGAGGCCGAAAAAGGGTGATCTTTGGAAATTTTTTACTCGAAAGCTATAACACATTTCTCAAAAAATCTTTTTTCCTTTTAAGGATTGCACCTAGTACCGTGTATCGTAATTTTTTTATTTAAAAATATTTATTAATAACTAATTTATTGTCCATCACTCGAAGGTTCTCTAAAAAAAAAGCTCCTGCGGTGACCACTGCTGCTCGGAAGTCGATCATCTAAAATTAAAATTCCAAAAGAATTTACTTAATATATTATATTATCCAGTGTTTGAACGAAGGATTTTTCAAAATATTGATTTAGGACAAAATGGCTGATGTTTAAAGAAAAAGTTTCAATTTCTATCATAAATCGTGTCGGATTTTCGTCAATTAAAAGAAAACTAAACATCGGATAAAAAAATCCTTCGTTCAAACACTAGTTTATTGTTCCTACAGTAAGCTTGTAAAATTTGAAATAAATCGGTTGAATGGTTTTTTAAATATTTTAGTCACCGATTCTGAAAACGCTGTTTCGAGAAAAACGCGATTGAAGTTTCAAGTCAAGTTTATACTTATATAAAATGTTAATTTTTCAACTTACACGGTGTCATCAATACCAGGCCCGTATAATAAACCTTCAGCACTAGTTGAAGCCTCTAAAATATTCATCTGGTGCTGTCGGCGAAGCATTCTTCCTTCACGGGTAGCTTCCTGCGTCCGGCGGTCGGCCGTCGTGATGCGGGCTGTGTCTTTCGTTACTGCGTATAGGTGGATATTTGGTCCACAATGTATTCCCATAACCTCATACATTTGTAGTATTGATTCAAATCCTTCATTGAACATGCAGGCGGAGATGTTTGCCGCCAGTTCCACAGTCACTAGGCCACTGGGTATTATTTTGGGACTGAT
This sequence comes from Andrena trimmerana, assembly GCA_951215215.1. Lineage (NCBI taxonomy): Eukaryota > Metazoa > Arthropoda > Insecta > Hymenoptera > Andrenidae > Andrena > Andrena trimmerana. The sequence continues at coordinate 85,047,834 of OX578059.1, read as the reverse complement.
TTTCCAGATGAGTTGATTGAAACTTTCATTGTTGTTTTGGTTAAAACCGCCAACACATCTCTCTAATAATTCCGGTTTTGTGAGGTCTGTATATATGGGTTTAATCGCATGCAAAACTTGTTGTGGGAGGGCCTTGCAATCATATGTGAATTCCTCAAGTTCTCCTTTGGCTGAAGCGTACTGCCAGGAGCACCACGATTCAACTCCGATTGGACACTTGGTGTGGTCATAATTGTAGTGCAAATATGTAGCCCATATCGCATTAGTCATTTTTTCGCCTGAGTGGCAGTTTCGTCGAATGGCTAATCCATAGTACACCGTCAACTTATCGATCATTGTGCCTGTAACTTTGACTCTTCCACCTAGTCCTTTATTATTCTTTTTGCACTCACGCAACCGCCTTCCCATTCTTTTTTGAATGTGCCCTATGCACTCTTTCTTTATTATAGGGATATCACTATATGGAGCCAACTTTATAATGCTTCCATATGTTTTTGAGTCGCCATCACCGATATAATTAGTGTACTTAACGTCATAATTTTCTTCCGAACGTTTAAACATTTCGGTAATGGCATCCATTTCCATCTTCCCGGACGAGCCCTCGTGTTTATCGTACACTTATTGCTGTGTGTTAAGAATCACTCTTCGTACTCAGCCGTACCTTCCCTTTTGCTCCAAAATTCGCACATCTTACAGTACGAGCTTTTTACCGCGATGTCAAGTACTTTTCCTGTATAGTAGCCGATAATTGATGACACTCCGCACAGGAACGTAAAACCACGCTTTTTCCATGTACCGTCTCCTGATACGGTTAGCTCATCTGTATTTTATACGTTTTGTTCTTTACATATTAACCGTTTTTCTTCTTTCACAGTTTTGTGAAAAAGCCTGCTAGAAACTTCTTTCACAGAACCGAGAATGTGACTTGCAATAATATCATACGTGTTGTGGACAAAAAACTGGGGCATATCCATGAGTCTACAAAACTTTTGGCAACATTTTAATCCAAGTCCTGACACTCTCATAGTAAATATGAAACGCCGGTTAATTTCATATGTATGTCCCACAAATGGGCACGAAGGAATTGTGTTCGTGATGAATAAGCGAGACGCTTAGTTTATTATTTTAATTTTGTAAAGTATCATAATCCGTAATCTTAAGGCTTGGCTTTTAACTTAAGTTTGTAATTGCCCGCTCTCGTACACCCAATGAGAGTTTGATCTTGCCGCTCTCGTCGCTCCCGTGGTTTGGGTGGACCGAGTAGCTCGGGCCTCGGGATCGGCGGAGCGGGGATGATCCTCTTTCGGCAGCTCGCGGTGTAGCGGCCCCCGTTTTGATTGAGTTTCCTTGTTCACGCGCTTCAAGTGACAACACGATCCTGTTGTCTCGCCGACCTCTGTATCGCGAGTCTGCCGTTTCTTTTATAAACGGGTGCGTGTAATTTTAGAAATGGCCTCGTTCTAACGAGCCTTTCACTATTTCATCGCAACGGGATTCGCAATAGTCTGTGCGCGCTCTGAAACGCTGTTTTCGGAGAGAGGAATATATTAAACTTTGCAAACACGGACACGAGTCATATTTCCGATTAACCTGCCCCTTTAACTATCGAACGTGGAGCATAATCAAAACTTTGGAACATCAAAGTTCATTTTGCACAAATTGTTTTACTGCACTTCTCGCAAATCACTGCAACCTTAAATCCAAGTCCGCGCGTACTAGTTGTTTGAAACTTTAGATTTCCATCACATACTTTGCACTTAACTATTGCAGATATTGCAGCAAATACAGTTATGAAATTTAGAATCCTGTATTCCACAGAACTGTCTTGCGCTACAATGATTTTGTCTTGTCCTTTAAGTTTCTTTGGTGACGCACTAAAACTACTTTCACTGGTCTCAGCATTCTTCGGATTAAAATATTGCTTACGCTTTTTTTATCGCGATTTACAAGCATTTACACTTTCTCGTAATTCCCTGGAAAATTTTCGTTGATTCATAGTGTATACAAAATAGATTTGCCTGCAGCGAATTTTCTACCTCACACCTCGGTGTCAATTGCTAAACTGAAGCTGTCCCTTAATTTCAGTTACCTGGTGCGAAAATTTTTTGGAAATTCCGCACAGCACAGGTATACCTAACGATATAAATTACTCATCGACACAGGTAATAAGGAACAACTTTGTTTTTCGCGTAGCCGCGCTATACCTGGGCGGCGCGCTCGAGGGAGGGTTCACTTCAAACGCCTATATCTCCGCCAATTTTATTCGGATTACCTTAAAAATTTTACAGAATATTTCTGAGATGTTGTACTTAATGAAAATACAAAAATTGAAAAATCGATTTTTTGAAATTTGTGACTGAGCATGACCCCTTAAGGGGGTAGACACGGGTAATGCAGCGCGCTGTAATACCCACATAATGTGTCCGAAACATGGGTTTGGGGGGATACGCTTTTCGTCCTTACATGAGCAAATTTTGGGCTGGATGAGGTCTCATTCGAAAGAGGAAGGTTCAGTGCACAGCGCTCTGGTCATGGTTCGACGAAATTGTGTTGATATCTAATAATACGAGTGTTCAAAGTAGAGCAAAAGTTGACAAAATACACCCGCATGAATCCAAGTAAAAGAGTTTTATGACTCAAACGATGACCAGAACGCACTGCATTGAACCTTCCTCTTTCGAATGAGACCTCGCCCAGCGTAAAATCTGTTCATATAAGGACGAAAAGCGTATCCCCGTGATTGCATTCCCAAATACGAGTTCCGCCATATTGGCGATAATACAGAGCAACTCACGTGACAAATTTAGTTGAGCTAGTGGATAGGAGATGGCGCCTACTCGGGAGGACTGCCAACGTGGAATCATAGCAAAACTGAAGCGTTAGCTGGATACATGTACCACAGCAAAAGCGTGATACATTCAATGTATGTATTTTTGGACGATTGTAGGTTAGATTATATGCATTTTAGGCATACATTGACTAGAAACTGCTGGAAACTGTGAACATTTACTAAATTCACGCTTTTACTGTAACACATACATCACCGCTGTCGAATATATGTTATAATTATATGGCCACATTATTTCAAATAAAAAAAGAGATTGGAATTTTTTAATAACACTGGAAGTCGTAATTTACTGATATCATATTTTCAGAATGTGGAAGTTACAGCAATTATTTGCAATTATTGTTTTTATTATTATTCTTCCGACTATTGTATATAACATATAACAAAGAAAAGTCTCCACATCGGTCAACACTTGACTCCTTGATTTTTTTTGCAATTCTTTACGCTCCTATGCAGAGATGGGCATTATTTAATTAAAAGAATATAGTTCCAAATGGCTCCAGTGGCCGATCGACACGATGTTTGGGGGAAGGGTGTGTGTACCATAAATCTAAAATTCTATTTAGCTTCGTGTGAGCGAACTTTAATGTCGCCCGGCTTCGAGTGGGTTCAAAGAGGGTACGTGGTTGGCGATAATTCGTCGCAGCGATGCCGCGGACGAACAGTTGAAGGGCGAGACATTGTTGCCGCTGGAGACGTAAAAAGGATACGAGGGATCCGGGAGTCGAGGAGACGGGCGGGATTGAGTTGAGGATTCATTCGATCGACAAGAGTCTCAGGAGACGGGCGATTTTGCGACACTAAGAGATTTACCTATAATTTTATTGCACTCGGTTAAATCACAAAAAATAACTACTACATTCGGGTATTTATTAGTTTCCTTTGTTTATTCGAAGGCCTTTCATCTTTGGCTTCGAATAATTTTTCATATTTCATATCTTTATCCTAAGGTCGTATTCAAATATATTGGCCGGTCGATTCGTTTTCGCGAACAGCGATCGAGGAGAAATCAGCCATCACCATCTGACGATCGTGGAATTGTCAGTTGGAGTTCCCTAGCCGCCGAAGGGTATGGTGGGGTAACGGGAATGCTGCTCGGCCCTGTCTGAACGTAGCCGTGTGGCTGTTATTTATTCTTATTGTCAGAGTAGTACATATGTAGTTGTGTGCGTCACGAAGTTATGCGTAGACCAATACGAGATGAAGCTATCGAGAAAGAATCAATGTTCTGACCAATAAAGCACCCTGAATTTTTTCGGAGCTAAGACCTCAGGTACACACGGCTCAAACGATTGTGGCCGATCGAGATTCGATTACATTCGAGCTTACTAGGGCTGGCTTTTTTGTATCGCTAACATTCTACAGTATTTCATGAATATGGTGAGGGCACTGCCAAGCCACAAGTTCCCGTCTAGAACACTTCTATTTCATGAGGAAACATCACTGTGATGTCATCTAATATAAGACACATTCGCACAGTCCCGTCACAAAATTTAATTTACATTGCTTCGGTTATGTTTATTTTCCCGTTGTTAACATAAAATAATGAATAGTAGATTTTGAAATAAATGCGTATTTCTTTGCTCTACACATTTCGACTAATAATGAGCGTCTTAGATTTTAATCTATCAAGACTACTACGAATAAAATACCACAAGACTTTCCATTCTTTTCCTTATTACCCCACCACCCCGCTTTATATATTTGTGTTTCCCATTATAAATCCGTTGACTTATTTACTTTGACTCAAAATTATTATGATTTTATTTGAGGTTCATTGCAATAAAAGTCATTTGACATTTAGTCTTGGTGTCATTTACGTTATATGTAGCATCGCGAACAGAGCCGATCACACAGATTTATATAATTATGACAATCATAGGCACATGGTGCCACAGTGGTGTTTCAACATGAATTGGAAGTGTTCTAGACGGGAACCTGTGGCTTGGCAGTGCCCTCACCATATTCATGAAATACTGTAGAATGTTAGCGATACAAAAAAGCCAGCCCTAGTAAGCTCGAATGCAATCGAATCTCGATCGACCACAATCGTTTGAGCCGTGTGTACACTTATTCTGATGCGTGTATTTCTACGCTGCAGCTCGGTTTGGCCTATACATGACAGAAGCTTGGCGCTATCCCCACCACTTCTGGCTCACTCGTGTTCTGCGATGACGAGAGAACACGCGTTACGAATAGGAGTGTGCGGATCGTCCCGCGGCTCGGATTCTCGGCCCTCGGAACGGGTCGGAAAATTCCGGGCGGGATCGGGCGGGGTCCCGATACTTTCGTATTGCTCGAGATCCAGACGGTTTCAGGATGCCGATACTCGATTCGGGCTACAAGCATGACCGCCATGAGCGGGCAATTTGATTTCAGGTCGGCTTGGCAAAACTCGGACACGATCGGTCCGAAGGCCAGCTATTACGAGGGGACCGAGACGGAAAGAATTATGTATATCATTTATATCGATACCAGAGTGATAAGTTTTTACTTTCTGTCTCCTGTTGAATCATAATTTGTATCTTATTATTTATTTACATATATATGTATTTTCATTGCTACCAAATAGTCTGTGAATACTGAATACGTCCATATACGTACTTAAATAAATACCATGTTCAGAACTTGGGAAGAAGACTATTTCTATATCGACAATATTTTAAAATCTGAATAAAATATACTTCATACTTAGTACTTTATGTAAAGGGAATATATAGAGTATTATCTTTTTCCGGATAGGTTCAGATTTAAAATAGAAAACGTACGAACTATAAGCATACAAAAAGGAATATTTCCTAGATGTTTCATAATAACAACAATATACAGGAGGCGAATATTTTATTATTTCAAATTAACGTGTAAGAAACATAATTTTTCTATGTTCTCAGGTAATAATTTTAATCTATTACTGGTAACGATATCGTCTGATCGCGTCCGAGTTTTGCCGAGCCGACCTGAAATCAAATTGGCCGCTCATGGCGGCTATACTTGTAGCCTGAATCGAGTCTCGGGGTCCCGAAACTGTCGGGATCTCGAGCAATACGAAAGTAACGGGATCCCGCCCGATCCCGCCCGAAAGTTGCCGGCCCGACCCGAGCCCGAAAAATCGGGTACCCGCACACCCCTAGTTACAAAACTCACCGGCCAATAAATCTGAATACGATCTTAGAAGTTCGAATAACAGACGAGAACCTTTGTGTCCTGAGTCGCGCGAGAACGCCGTGCTCGGCGATGTGTCATCGATTCTAAAGAAACAGAATTTGTTTATTTTTCATCGTATCAATATGAAAGCCTATTTTTAAGAAAACGGGCTTTCAATTCTGCAAACAATTTTTCACGTAATTTCCTTAATTTTAATCCGAATTATATCATTTTTGGGGCCAATTTGATTGAGAAAACATGAGGAATCGACTGACGCCACTTTCGCAAAGATCTGATTCGAAATGCAGAACAGCAGATTTGACACTGCTTAGCGCGCAACATTGTATGGCCCCGCTGGTTTCGAGCGTCGATTTCTTGCCAGCGTGCAGCACAAGAGGGGACTTTTCATGGCGAAGGAAAGTCAGCCTTATATAGAACTCAAATCGCGAAAGACTGACAAACTTTATATTCATGTCAAACAAATACTTGTAAAATTTAGACGACAAACTATTGTTGAATATCGCCAGTTCTTTCATATGCATCACATGGTTGGGAATTCCTGATCCCACCTTTTCATGCATTTACCTATTGAAATGTTGCTTCAAGTCATCGGGAAATTGAATTGCTTTTTCTTGTACATACATATATCTGTTCGCGAGTAGGTGTCACGAATGACGCGACTTTGGTTTCCCAAATAAATTCACATTTATCAGGGCCCTCGTCTGAACCGCTTGACAAGGAGATTGAACGACGTAAATCGAGTGCGAGTGAAATAGCGCACCAGCGAGAGACCCTCGGTTGACGGCGACTTGAGTCATCCAGTACGGAATACGAAAATGTTCATATTTCTCATTACACCTTGATAAGAGTGTTACCACCGATGGATTGGTGAGTTTATGTCCACGAACATGAGTCGAGACGCAATGCATTTCGGCCTATTTTTTTTTATGAATATATGATTAGGACACACACTACGTTCACTAAAAATGGACCGAATTCCTCCATTTCTGACATCATTTTCATCGAGAAATCCTAAAAACTCCATTGGTAATAATTTCCTCAACACTTATCAAACATGAACATTTTATCTGGCCCGTTGGTTTTATTGCTCTCGGCTGTCAACGGGTGGTCTACGGGGGCCCGAAGGTCCTCGCTCGCAGCGAGAAAGCAAAACGGTGGGATGGGTAGGTCTTTCGCGAAAATCCGAGCCCAACCATTTACATGCGCAGCTTCATGTTGCACGTCAAAAAATTATTTTAATTACAATTAGTAATTCAGTTTGTAAGTGCAATTAAATTAGGCGTCATTAAAATTATTCACAGTTTATTAATTTTAACTAATTGACCAATTCATTTATTTTTTAATTCATTAATGTAGTGCTCTGGTGAAGAACATCGTAATATGTAGCTAATATTCTAGGCCCTAGAATCTACGATATTGTCAATGTGCAATTGAAACGCACGCCACTTCACACTATCGTTTCTTAGCATTCATACGGCGTGATTTTCTAGCTAGAGTCGTCAAACGCGATGCTCGCCAACAATCATGTGTCTCGCTGAATTTCGTGGGCTTCGACGCTCGAAACCAGCGGGACAATACAATGTTGCACGCTAAGCAGTGACGAATCTGAAGGTCTGCAATTTCTAATCAGATCTTTGCAAAAGTGACGTCAATCGATTCCTTACAATTTTATATATACTGTTTGTTCATAACTGCTTTCTGCTTAGGACGTGTAATAAGTGTATTTCAGTTCCGTTTCGGTGCTTTGCTAGTAAAAAAATGTCTAACCTAACAAACTTCATTTTCTGGGGACATCTATTTCCCCTTTTCACTTATAATTCCTTACTGCCAACGTAGAATATTGTAGCATAAGCACATTTCAAGTAAATGTACAATGAATTTTCTACGTTTGCAGTACCAGCCGACTTCCGTTTAAATTTTTATAAGGACAACGCAACAGCTGAGAATTTCTTTCCTTATTCGGAATAAAATTCGGAAATAGCAGACAGCTCCCTCTCGCGTTTACCAGGCAATCGGCGATCTATCGGTATTACCATTTCTGTGCAGAAAAAACCTGCTGTAATACCGACCTGCCGAATCGGCCAGGTCACGTGACGTGTCTACCCCCTTAAGGCGGGATCTCCTACCCGCGATTGGTCGCTGCGATTGGTCGCAGCGACTGGTCGCAGTATACTGGTGCAATGGGAAAGCATGTATCTGTTCCCCTACAAGCGACTGCGATCGTCGGGTTTACGCCAGACGTAGGAGCCTGACGCGAACCAGCCTAGGCTACTCGAGGGGCAACACAATGCGATGAGGGTCTGTTTCCCATTATACCTAGTCGCAGGCTGGGCACTGCTACCACCGGTCGCGAGACTGCTCCCGGAGGGAGTCTAGCGACCAGTCGCAACTGCGACCCATTGCCACAGTGTGACAGAATCCCAAGAAATAAGGAAAGAAATCAGAATTCAAAAGATATGGGAGTATGTATTTTTATGTTACCCGTAGACTACTAATATGAGCACCTAAAAGCGGTAAAAATATCATGACGTCTACTTCTGATCTGTGTGCAAACACGTGTCTATGATTATATGTATTTTTCGTGCAGAATTTTAAATCGCGTGTTTTAATTTTTGGTGATATAAAAGAAAACAATTTTGGGGGCCCCAAATGAGTAGTGTCGATTCTGTTAAGTAATAGCAAATAATTAGTTACATACAGTTTTTTTTCCATACGAAACCAATTGAAATATTGTCAGCAATCATCCCCTTTTTAGTTCCACTTCCGGGAACTTCTGAACAAATTTTTCGTTTGTTTTCTAATCAACATAATCTAGGCCTTGCTACTACGGAAAAAGCATATACCGCTAATATTTGGCAGTTATAGATTAAGTACGTGTATTCTATGTCGCACAGTGGAGGTAAATCCCCAAAAATGGGAAAAAATGCAACGTCCTGTATTTTGCATTTAAAAATGCCGAATATTATTAAGGAAATTGATACTAAAAGTGTTAATATGTAAGTTTGACGTTATTAAGAAAATAACGTCAATTCGTCATGAATTGGCGTCAATACTTTCAATAAAACTACAAGAATTTGATAAATATGCCATGGAAAGTGCAGTGTTCCATGATGTAGCGTGATGACTGATGCCCTAACTGGATTGTTACCGGGTCACGGTTTACTACAGCTTTATGACACTAGTCCTTCGGCACCCTACACGATATAAAGTAATTCGGAACCATCTGTCAAGTAACTTGCAGAACATCGGAACAATTTTTAGGATTAATCCCCAATTGCTACAAGCTAATTCCTCTACGTTCGGCAGGCAATAAACCGTGTTTCGCTACAGTATAAAAGAATGATAAGTATGGTCGGAACGTTGACCGTGACGTAGTGTGCTGACTGCGCGTGGTTCCGCTAGCGTCGTCCTCTCTTCAAATCAAAGGGGTATTCTAATCTAGACACTCTGCAATATATTGCACAATAATATTTACCGTAAGCAGCCCCTAGACGCGCAATATATTGTGCAATATTCAATATTATTGACCATGTGGGGCACGCAGCAAAAATATTGTGCAATATATTGCACAATAATATTGAGCGTCTACAGACCGCTTAACATTCTTCGATCTAACATAAGAACATCTTCTTCTTTTGTTAGTGGAGGAAAATGCCACATCTGATTCCCAACAATTAATCAGGCTGATCGGCCAGAGAGTCTCGCCAGGGTCATAGTGCGGCAGTTGTCAACAGTACCTACTTGCGGGTCCGAAGTCATTATAAACAGGCATGTACAATCCACCGACAGAGCAATACACGGATTAACTCACACTAAAGAATGCCTAAAATTATCAAAGACGACACAACGTTCTTGATTGCCCTTTACAGATGCTGGCAAACAGATGTTGTCGAAACGTTCTAGGGGCAATATGAAATTACTGGTCGAAAGCAACGAATGATTTCACGCTTCACTCTGAGCCCGCTTTTGTCTCAACGCACAGTGGACCGGAATCTTAAGAAATAGAGAAATTATTCAACATGCCATTTTTGCAATCGAAATGCCAAATCATATTAAGCGTCTTTATAAAAAAAGGTGTTTGATTTTCTTTCAGCAAAGATAGAAAACTATTACTGGATCGACAGAAATGCATAAAAATTTTAAAACACCTTCATCTGTATTGCAGTGGGAATCTTTTTACCTACAATTTGTTCTATAATTTTTCAAATCTTTATTTCTGGCTTCTTTTTGGGTCTCCTTTCTGGGTTTTTACTTTTTTTAGGAGCACATATTAGTAATTTACAAGAAATATTTGGGTCAGGCATGAATAACAGCGACGCTGAGCCTCGCCCGTTCTGTACTTTGCATTTCTAACTCCACTGCCTTGTATCAAATATTATAAAAGAATAAACACGATTTATTATTATTATTATCATAAATATATAAAAATACATAATCCTCCCCCAACTTTTGAATTCTGACTCGTTTCCTTGTTTCTTGCGATTCTGCCCCATTGTGGCAATGGACTTGGTCGCAGGTAGGAGTGTGCGGATCGTCCCGAGGCTCGGGTTCTTGGCCCTCGGGACGGGTCGGAAAATTTCGGGTGGGGTCGGGCGGTGTCGCGATACTTTCGTAAGTTTCCTGCCCGTCCCGAGCCCGACAAATCGGCTACCCGCACACCCCTGGTCGCATGCAAGGAGATTCAGCCTAGGCCCAGTCGCTGGGTCAAATCGCTACGACCAATCGCGAGTAGGAGATCCTACCTTTAGAATGCATGCTACCGGAATTAATTGATAGTCAGCACAATAGATGCATGTCTATTCGGGAGCCTCAATTTATACTATCAGAAAGAGCGAAAGAAAAAGCGAAAACCTAGAAAAAGGGAAAGAGGTCTCCCTCCGAAAATAGCGAAACTCTGATCTTATCGAACCGGCGCACCGCACTGTAAAATGCAGGGCCACTGACTGCGTCAGTGGTCACAAGTGTCAGCAATCGCACTTTTCCTCGCGGATCGTACGATCACGCGAGTCGATCGACGCCGCCGTAACTTTTCTCAGAAAGTGACGAGGGAAATAATAAATTTGATCAATCCGGCGTCGCACCGCACCGTAAAGTGCAGGGCCACTGACTGCGTCAGTGGTCACAAGTGTCAGCAATCGCACTTTTCCTCGCGGATCGTACGATCACGCGAATCGATCGACGCCGCCGTAACTTTTCCCAGAAAGTGAGGAGGGAAATAATAAATTTAATTCACACTTTAATTTTTTCAGACACATTTTTAAGTTCACAGGAGCAGACAGACAGGCAGAAGACGGCAGCAAGGTAGACGAAAAGGGTGCCGAGTCCGGTTTGGTCAAAGGACGCCAGGCTGGCACATACGAGCATCGCAAGTATGCATGATGTTCGACGAAATATTGAAACAAACTTTTACTTTTATACCAAACTTACTGAAATGTCTGCGATCATTTCTTACAGGTGAACTTTTTATAAAATTATTGCGCACATGATGCATGGGACAGTAATGCCAGGGTAAATGGAGTGCTACATGAAATAATAAGTACCATATTTCAGGTAATGTTTAACACTTTATAAATCTACGGTAAAATTTTGTACGCTTATAAAACAACAATTAGATATTAGCATTACAATGTGTTACAGATCCACACTGCCATACGTCAGATTTCATTATAAGCGATCTGGCAAAATTGCAGGAAGACCGCCAATGAAGAAGAGGAATTACCCAGAATGAGAGAAGATAATAAGAGAAAATAATAATAATTGATAATAATTATTTCAAATCTCCAATGAAGATGGATTGATTTATTGTGATGACTGTAACTTGATCAGAGCCAAAAAAATATATAAAATAAAAGTTATATTAAACGATTTTATCAAAGAGGCACTAACAACTAAAAAATAATTAAATTCTTATACTACAATTTCGATGGTGTTTTTTAACTTTAAATAAAAACGTGGAGCAGGATTTTTCATAACAGAATATAAATCAATTTAGTACAGCATCAAGTGTCGAAATGAATATGTTGCGAGATATCCTGCTCCACGATTTTATTTAACCCTCGGTTGTTACACTGGGTCAAATTGACCCTGCAATTTTTTAAGCAAAAAACTTTTTGTCGGAATTCTTATTGCTTCAAATTTTATTTTAAACATGATGACTGTTACGTCCGAAATCGAGATTTGGGATTGATGATTGACTTCGTAACGTAAAGAGGGGATCTTGCTCCGTCGCCTCCACAGGTCAACCGTAATCCCTAAGGGCGGTCACGCTTTTTAAAGTAACTGTGCGGGGCAGGTGGATTGGCAATTTAAAAAGATGGAGAAGGAAAAGAAGAGATGTGCGTTTCGTCTTGGGACCGTCAGCCAGACTCATCAGTAGGGCTATAGCTGACGGTCCCGTGCCCTAGACACACGGGGACTAAGAGGAAATAAACTTGGAACTTGTATATATACGATCGAGAGTAGACGATAGGACTTGCGAGAAGAGTAGACCTCTAGCGGCGCCGGCGGAGACGTACCGGTGTGACCCATGGTGGGGCCGGGACGTCACAATGACACTTTAAATGTCAACTTTCAACGATGAGCATACATTCTACAATGTTCAAACATTAGCTCAGAATTTTTTAGACTTAATTTAACAAACAGTTTTTAAATAACAATTGATTGAAAATTAGCAGGGTCAAATTGACCCAGTGTAACAATGACGTTCGAAAAAGTAGGTATGACAACCGAGGGTTAAAGTGAAAATACACCATCGAAATTGTAGTATAAGAAAATAATTATTTTTTAGTTTTTAATGCATTTTTAATAAAATAGTTTATTATAAATTTTTTTATATTTTTTTATTTTCTAGTTTTTAGTGTTTGTGGATTTACACGTCACACCTCAAACTTCTTTACAAATATCTTTTATTACTGTATGCAGTTTAACAGTTTGCCTGAACCCTACAGTGTCAAAAGTTTATAAAGAACGCGTGTGGACGATTTTAAGTAGATTGGATTTTGGTTATAGGTTATTTATTGGTGACTGGGTAATTTTGTCACCCCCTCGGAGTTTTTTCATAATTTTGTATTGTCATCCAAACTACGCACCCCTGCAAACTGTCAAGACAATTGGATGGTTGGAAGTGGAATTTGAATCAATCATACATACAAACAGAGGATCGTATATGAATAAAATCGTTTAATGAGACATTAAAAAATATACGTATTGTTAGTACTGATCTCGAGTTTATATTGATAAATTTTTACAACCGTGGAATAACAAAAGTATTAAATTGAAATATACTTTTTGTCCAAATTGATGTTTTAAATCAGGCGTGCACAGCTGAATGCCCGCCGGGCAAAACTTTTCGGCCGTGTGTGGAAAGAGCATCGTAAACCGCTAGGCCACGCCTTTATAAGAAACAGTGCCGTGGTGGGGAGTGTTCGTGAGTGAGGAACCCACCTTACAGTTTACACGCATACTACTTCAGCTAGTAGCCACAGAGTGGGGGAACAGCTCGCGGCGTCGCTCTTCGCTTTGCTCGCGAGCAATCGAGAGCGCTCTTGCCCGTCACAGCCTTGCTGTGCAGGCCTGTTTTAAATAATGATTACGTTATTAAATTTGTATTTGGACTTCCATTTCCGGACGCGAGAGTGGTAGAAGTGTATGTTTGAAGTGCAGGCTGAGTGAGGGAAGAGTGTGTGAAACTGGTGTGGGGGTGGATAGAGGGTGAGTGGAGGAAGTGGGGGAGAGGTGTGGGGCTGTGAAGGGAGAAGGAAGAAGGGCAGGGAGTGTGGGTGTTGAGGCACGAGGAGGGATAAGAGAGAGTATTGGAGGTTCGGTAGGAGAGAGGTGCTGGCTGGCGGGAAGAGAAAGGTAGAGGAGCAGGTAGAGGGATCTGGTGGACAGGAGAGGAACGAGGAAAGAGCGGTCAGAGAGGCGGGAGATTTGAAAATGGAGTAGAAAGGTAGAGGAGGAAAGGAAAGGAAGAGGAAAGGGGAAAAAAGGGAAAAGATAAAAGGGCAGAGGGAGTAGAACGAGAGGAGGAGAATAAATGGAGGAGGGCAAGGGAGCAGAAGGGGGGAGGGGGAATGGTGAGGAGTCAATGAAGGAGAAAGGAAAGGTGAAAGGGGAGGAAAGGCGAAGGAGGGATAGTATAAGTAGTGCGAGTAGCGTAGGCAGTGGGGCGGGTAGTTTGGAATTGTACTGGGAGAAAAAGAGGAAGGAGAGGGAGGGGGAGGATGGAATGGAGGAGGGGGTAAAGGGGGCTGGATTCAAGAAAAGTGTGAAGACGAAGAGGTCACCGGAGGGAGGGGGGAAAGGGGAGGGAAGAGAAGAGAAAGAAGGTCTGGGAAATGTGATGAATATGATAAGGGAGATGATGAAAGAAATAAGGGAGGAGAAGGAGGAGATGAAGAAGGAGATGAGGGAGGTGAGAGAGGGGATGAGGAAGGAGAGGGAGGAAAGAAGAAAGGTGATGGAGGAATGGAGAGAGGAAAGGAGGAGGTGGCAGGAGGAAAGGAGGGAGGAGAAAAAGAGGAGGGAAAAGATGGAAGAAAAGGTGGAGAGAATGGGAGAGAGGGAAGAGAGGATGGAGGTGATGTTAGAGAAGATGGAGAGGTGGGAAAAAGAGAAGGAAGGGAGGGGGAAAGGGAGTCGGAGGGCGGAGGAGGGATGGAGGAGTGTAGGCTAAGGTTGAGAAGGATGGAGCTGAGGCAGGATAAGAAGGAGAGGGAGGAGAGAAGAAACAATGTGGTAGTAACGGGGATGGAGATAGAAGGGGAGGAGGTGGAAAAGGAGGTGAAGAAGTTGTAGACAAGGTTGGGGGTGGATGAGGGAGGGATAAAGGAAGTGAGAAGGGTAGGGAGAACAGGGAACGGGTTGGTGCTGGTGAAACTGGAGGGGAGGGAGGAGAAGTGGAAGGTGATGGAGGCGAGGAGAAAACTGAAAGGGAGGAGGGAAAGAGTAGATGACGATTTAACGGAGGAGGAAAGGAGGGCGAAGTGGAAGGTGGAAAGAGAGGCGGAGAGCGAAAGGGAGAGGGGGAAGAAAGTACAGACAGGATACATGAAAATGTGGGTTAACGGAAAGATGAGAAGGTGGTTGGGAGAACAGGGAAACGAGGGGTAAGGGAAAGGGGGGAGGGGATGGAGAGTAAGGGGGGGAGAGAGATTGGAGGAAAAGGAGGGTATAAGATAGCTTTCTGGAACGTGGCAGGGGTGATGAAGACGGACGAGGATTTTTGGAGAGGGCTGGAGGAAAGGGATGTAATAGTATTGAGCGAAACTTGGATGGAGGAAAGGGAGTGGGAGTACGTAAGGGGGAGAATACCGAAGGGATATATGTGGGAAAAACAATGGGCCAGGAGGGAGAGTAAAAAGGGAAGGGCGATGGGAGGAATGATAATGGGTGTGAGAAAGGGATTGGAAGTAGGGCAGGCAGAGGAAAAGGAAAGTGAAGGGATATTAATGAGGAAGGTGAAGTTGGGGGGGTGGTGGAGCGTGGTAGGGGTGTATGTTAAGAAGGACTTACAAAGGAAGTTGGGGGAACTGGAGCGGTGGACAGAGGAGAGAGAAGAGGGAGTGAGGGTGGTGATTGGGGGGACTTTAATGCAAGGGCAGGAGAGGAAGGGGGAAGGATGGGAGAAGAGGTGGAGGAGGGGGGAGGAGAAATGGGAAGCAGGAGGTCGAAGGATAAAGTGGTGAATGGAGAGGGGAGGAGGCTATGCAGGTACTTGGGGGAGAGGGGGTGGGGAATTCATAATGGAAACGAAGAGGGGGGCGAGGAGGGTGAATGGACGTACACAGGGGGAAGGGGAAACTCGGTGATAGATTACGTTTTGGGGAATGAAGAAATGAGGGAGGGGGTAGAAAGGATGGAGGTAGGGGAGAGAATAGACTCGGACCACCACCCGGTAATAGTCTGGCTGAGGGGGGAAGAGGGGGATCAGGAGAAAGGGTTGAAGAAAGGGGGGGGGGCAAGGAGAGAGGGGAGAGGAAAATGGACAGTGGAAGGCAAGGAGGCTTTTGTGGAGAAGTTTGGAAAAAGAGCGGGGAGAGAGAGAGGAATAGAGGAAGAATGGGCGGAGCTGAAGAAAAGAGTAAAAGGGGCAATGGGGAAAGTAGGGAATGGGGAAAGACGGGGAAAGAAAGGGGGATGATGGGATATGGAGTGTAGAGAGAAGAAAGGGAGGGTGAGGAAAGAGCTGAGAAGCTGGAGAAGGGAAGGAGGGGATGGGAAAATGTATGCAGAGAGAAGAAAGGAGTATAGGAAGCTGTGCGAGGAGAAGAAGAAAAAGGAGGTGAAAGGATGGGAGAAGGAGCTGGAGGGGGTAAGGAATGGGGGACAAGTATGGAAGGTGGTAAATAGAGAAAGGAAGAAGAGAAGAGGGGTGAAATGGACGAAGGAATGAGAGATAAAGTTGGAGGAGTGGGAAGAGTATTTTAGGGAGCTACTGGGGGGAGTGGAGTGGAGGGTAAGAAGGGGGTAGAAGGAAGGAGGGGAGATGATAATGAGGGGGATATAGAGAAAGAGGAGATAAGAAGGATGCTGAGGGGATTGAAAGACGGATAGGCGGTGGGAGGGGACGGAATAACGAATGAGGTATGGAAGTACGGAGGGGAGGAGGTGGAGGAATGGTTGTGGGAGGTATGTAATAGGGTATGGAAAGGGGATGGATGGCCGGAAGAGTGGAAGGTACGAATAGTGGTGCCGGTGGTTAAAAAAGGGGTAGGAAAAACGGTGGAGGAGTACAGAGGGGTAACACTGACGCAAACAGCATATAAGGTGTATGCGTCGGTGTTAGCGGAGAGGCTGAGGAAGGAGGTGGAAGAGAAGGGTATTTTGCCACCGAGTCAGGCGGGTTTTACGAGGGGGATGGGATGCGTGGATAGCGTGTATGTGATGAACTACCTGATTAACAGGCAGGTGGAGAGAAAAGGGGGGAGGCTTATAGTGATGTTTGTGGACATGAAGGCGGCGTTTGATTCAGTCGACAGGGGTGGTACTGGTGAGGAGGTGTGAGGAAGTGGTAGGAGAGACGATATGTAGAGTGAGGGTGGGGGAAGAGGAGCCCACTGAGCCCCAGCTTGTTCACGATATTGCTGGCGAATATAGTTGAAGAGATGGAGAAAGGACGGTGGGGGGGGTGAAGGTAGGGGGTGGGGGGTTGGGGGGGTGGGGGGGGAAGAAAATATATACGATAGCGTACGCGGACGATATCGCGGTGCTGGCGGAAGAGGAAGAAGGAATGAGGGGGATGATGGGAAAATTGGAAAGGTACCTGGATAGGAAAGGATTACAGTTGAATGTGGGAAAGACGAAGATAATGAGGTGTAGAAAGGAGGGGGGAGATGGAAGATGGTGACGTGGAGGTGGAAAGGAAAGGTGGTGGAGGAGGTGAAAAAATTTAAATATTTGGGGTATGTGTTGATGAGGAAGGGGGCAGCGGTAATGGGACAGGTGTGGGGGATAGGAAAGAGGAGGTTTGGGAAGGATTGGGGGAGGAGGGTATGGCTATATGACAAATTGGTGTGGGCTACGGTGAGTTATGGAGTGGAGATTTGGGGATGGAAGGGAAGGGGCAGAGTGGAGAAACTGGAGGAAAGGTATCTGAGATGGGTGCTGGGAGTGGAGAGATACACTCCAGGGTATATGGTAAGGGAGGAGCTGCAGAAGGAGATGGTAAGAGGGAAGGCGGGGATGAGGGCATGAGGGTACGAAAGGAAGCTGGAGGAAGGGGGTGAGGGGAGCTGGCAAGGAGGTGTTGGGAGGAGATTAAAGGAAGGGCAAGGAGGGGAAAAGCACTGGGGGATGGGAGGAGGAAAGGAAGGAATACTACGAAGGGAGGGGATGGACAATAGTGGGGATAGAAGAAATGAGGGGAAGAGGGGAGCTGAGGGGAGAGGAGTTGGTGGGTAGGGAGAGAAGAATGCAGGAGGAGGAGAGGTGGGAAAGGATAAGAGACTCGGAGTATAACAGGTGGTATAAGGTGGTGAAGGGGGTGGGGGTATCAGGGTACCTGAAGAAGGGATGGGGGGAGAGCAGGTGGCAAAGGGTGGCGAGGTTTAGATTAGGGAATGAGATGAGGGGAGGGAGATATTGGGAGGAGGAAGAAAAGAGGAAATGTAGGATATGTGGATGGAGAGAGGAAACATGGGAGCATGTATGGGAGGAGTGCATGGGCTGGGAGGAGGGGGGGTGGCAGGAGAGAGTGAGGGAAGTAATGGATGACGAGGGAGGAGGGGAGGTGTGGATGAGGAGAGTGGAGAATAGGAGAGGGGAAGGAGGAATATGGGAGAAATGGACGAAGGAATGAGAGTGAGTGGTGGCTTGCGGAAGCGGGGTTCAAGGGGTAAGGAAGGGAGGAGTGGGTGGAATGCGTGGCGGAGGGGGGGGAGCGAGCGAGCGAGCGGACGAGCGGGCGAGAGGGCGGGTTACAGGAGGGCGAGTAGGATAAGAGAGAATAAGAGCGAATAGGTTAAGTGACGAGTAGGTTAAGGAAATAGAGGTAAGGAGTAGGTATAAGGACTAGGTGTAAGGTGTAGAGGTAAGGAATAGGTTAAGGAATAGGTATAAGGAATGGATGGAAGGAATAGGTTTAAGGGAAATGTAGAGGTAAGAGGAGGTGTAATGGGGCGGATTGTAATCCCCAAGGGGAAACAAAAATAAAGTATATATATATTAAATTTGTATTTAAATAACAGACAATTCTTGTTGATGTAAAAGATAATTTGATGTATAGTTAGATAAAAAAGAAAGCGTCATATGTTTTTAGAAGAATTATAGCACTCATAAATTTCATTACAATCGGCGTGTTACACCTCGGTGATGTACCTTATTCAAATTGTATGCTTTGAAATTGCACATTGATTATACAAAATATTACATCCTTCTACATATAAATAAAAACTATTGATACGCAAATTAGTATTGTTTCATTGACATGTTTCCTAACTTGACTTCCCAACTTCTCTATCTTTCATTATTGCTATCCTCCTTTACGTTCAGCGAGGCTCTGACGCTAGACCCAGCTCTCGTGCCGTATTCCTTCAAGACTTCTCGATAGAACAGAACATGTGGCAACTATGCGTCAAAAATTCGTCTACATAGAGTACATGGAGATGTCACTTCTGCTCAACTTCTTTTTATCGACCGCAGTATTTTCATTAGGGTCCGTCTGTTTACAAGGGACATTTCGATCGATTCGGACCAAAACAAACTTGAGACGGCAGCCTTAAAAATAAATGTTCCTGTCTATACTTGGATCAGTCTATCTTAAAACACTCACAATTTAATTATTTAACCCAAAAAAAGGAAACAAAAATATTTCAAAATATCAAGACAAAGAGTTAATCAAGATCTCTTCCATATTATATTACTTTCATCGGATCGAATATCATCTTTAAGGCTGCAACAAAAGGGGAAGGATATTCAAGAAGAGTGTCCAGAAGAAATATTTTTGAATATTAAATAGAAATAATGTTAGTAATGTTATCGTATTATAAGTAATATAAGTAACGTAATGCTATCTAACTAATGAAGGACATATCAACTTCATTAACGCAAGAAGACTTATTACTTTATCTTCATCCGTTCAAAAGTTATAGATTTTTGGCCTGTGACGCACCGATTTTTTCCCACTGTGCGCCGTTTAATTTGCGTAAACATATTGTTCGCACCGATATGCGCGTGAAAACTCGATGTTTCTTTCGGGGTTGTAAGGCCCGATTCACTTTGGGGAACGCGTGTACTCGAACGATTGTATCACCCGCCAAACTAATATTAGGTGACTATTTTATATATTCAAGTGTATTAAAAGTGATCCGCTCGTTGATCAGAAAATGAGAAGTTGTTCTGTTCGTGCTTGTGATCCGAACGGTAATACGATCAAGCCGACGAACCTTGCTTGTTGAGAGCCGAATGAATGCTGTCTTGTCTACCTTTTCGATGTCAAAGGTAGACAAGGCATCGGAATTTGGGAGGCGTCAAAATGCCTGATTGGTTCCGCTTTCCTTGAAGAGGAGGAACCCTCCCTCTGCGATTTCGGTGGTGGAGGAGGAACCCTCTCCCTCTTGATGACGTAGCGGAGGAAAACCGGGCATCTGGTTACCAAACCTCACCAGGTTGATCGGCCGAAGCGTCTCGCCAGGGTCGCGGTTTATGAGCATATTGTCGCGCGAGTCAACGATGATCGACGGTATATACTGGTTCGACGTTACTGTAACTAACCCGCGAACAAAGCAATAAACGGATTTTCTCAGAGCGAGGACGGTCGACGTGTCCAAAAAAAATGGCACGATGTCGATTGCCGCCTATTAGACATCTGGCAGGCAAATGTTCCCCAAAACGCGTCGACGGTAAGCAATTGCCTGGTAATGAAAAACCGTTCAATTTCCGCCTCGCTCTGAGCCCCCCTTTTTTCCCGTAAGACGGAACCAGAGTTGGGCATTATTCGACTAAATCTTTATTCGAAATTTTTATTCGACTAAGTTTTTATACGATGAACTCGACTAAATTATTAGTCGACTAAATTTGTATTCGACTAAGAATTTAGTCGCCTAAACTCTTAAATTCTTAGTCGACTAAATTTTTAGTCGCTATTCGTCCCTCGTTATTCGTTTAGTCGAAGTCCCGCTGTGGCGACTAAACGACACGAATAAGTGGGGGTCAGAACCCGAGCCGCCCCGGCTCGGGCCGGGCCGAGGGGGGTATGATGAGCCAAGGGAAACGCTTTTCGAGTGTATCTATCGCCCCTACCAGGGGCTGCTCGGTATTCCGTACTATATATCGTCAATTTTAACAAATTTCACAAGATTGTAAATTCCGTTCTGTATATTGCACAACAATAGAGGTCGAAGATCTTATAATAACGTATAATATTACAATGACCACCGTTCAGCCGTCTAAAATCGAGAGACTTTTGGATATGTATCCATAACTTCCGAAAAACAATAGTTTTTTAATTATCGAACAAGCTGTTTGAACAACGAGTTGTACTCAAAGTAAATTTGTTAAGTGCGAATAAATAATTACTAACTAAATTTTTTTCTAAGATCATTGTTATACTGTCGTTTGGCGTCGCCTTTGCGACGATCTGATGAGAAATGCGGAGCCTGAAATTTCTCACTTCTTAATCGGTTTTTTTCGCTACGGGGTATCGGGCGGATCACCTTACATTCGACAAGCGTTCCCCTCGGCCCGACCGGAGGTCGAGGGCCACGGGACTCTAGCCGAAGCGGCCTGTTCGTGACGCTTAGTCGCCACGGAGATCATCCGACTAACGAATAAGGAGGAACGAATAACGACTAAAAATTGAGTCGACTTAAAATTAATCGACTAAAAATTTAGTCAGTTCGTTGAATACAAACTTAGTCGACTAAAAATTTATTCGTTAGTCGCGAATAACTTCATTTATTCGAAATTCGTATTCGAAGGTTGGTCGAATAACACTTTAGTCGAATAATGCCCAACTCTGGACGGAACACATATCCGCAGGACGCGGGTCTTGCTTAATTATATCCTTAATTACCGCTCCGACTTCTGTATCGATCGCGGCTATGACTATATCCGCCTTGGTTTGTTCGACCGTAATTTGTGCGGTACGCAACGACGCCTCTACTTGAAAGAACCAAAATTCGGGATCCGTGCGGAAAAATTGTGGAATTTTTGGTACCCGATAATGGTCAATTCAGACGTCGTTAGAGCCGAATGCACGTTGTTCTGCGCCATTTTAGCAAACCCGGATAAAAATACTATAATACAAAAGACTATGCTAAAACGAAGTATAATTATTACGAATAGGATATATAAGAATAGCATATAATAATGACTATGACAAAACGACTATTACAATACGATATATACAGATATGCCTTGTGTGCCAAGATCGAGTTTTCGGTAAAACGAATTCGACAACGAAGTCTCCTGTTCAGGAACAATGAAGCCGAGGAAGGACACGCTACCGCATCAACACGCGACGGAATTGGCGGAAAGCGCGGTTACCAAACGTTTTTACGCAGCGCGCAACCCGTGGAACACGCGCAATTCTGGGAACTCTCGAGCGATCGTACAACGTCGGAATTCTTACGCGCGCCTATCGCGCACGTGGGAACGAAAATTGCGACAGTCGATCGATTTTAACACGAGAACAGAACCACTAACTACTCGCTGATCAAAAATCAATGCCACCTCGCTTACCATACGCTTCAAGTCGACTTGTAGGACAGGATGACCTCGTAGACAATGCGTTATTCAGCATCCAGGAACCTGGGAAAACAATCTCCCTGACAACTCGTCCAACTAGTTGTCTCCGCAAACCTCGAAGATGGGACGTTGTCTCAGCAGACCTTGAAGATGGGACGTTGTCTCAGCAGACCTCGAAGATTGGACGTTGTCTCGCCTTCAAGGACTCTGCAAGTTGATTTCGGCCAATCCACAATGCCCGCTCGATCGTCGTTGAAGTGGGCAATTTTGACGGTCACCACTGTAGGGATTCAGGGGTCGAAGTATAGCCAAACTGATCCCCGCTTTTGCCCCAGGCGAAGGTATTACTAATCCCGAAGGATAGAAATAAAGGTCGTGGATATGAGGTAGAAAAAGATATTTAATTAAACCCAAACCTCTCCGGCAGACACGCCGTAGAGTCACACTAGACTATCAACTAATCAGTCTTGAACGCGATATACTGATCGGTACAGAAGTTTAGTGCCAGACACAGCGGGCTGCCACTCTCATTTGTGATCTTGTGACAGTGTTTCAACTTTTTTTTCAGGAGGGGGAAAATGCATTACGCATACCCCAACATTTATTGTCGGGGTTATGTGGGACTCCCCGCAGTAGTGCGGGATACCCACGAAAAACCCCCTCTGATGGCCTCCTCTAAGAGCCCCATGGCGGTGCCCGGAACTTCTGTTGTAGTCCGTCGAGCACCGCTACCATGGAGTGGTGAGGCTCCGCCACCCGACCCCCATACGGGGGGACGAACCGTCATGCCTGGCGGATCACCCATCGAACTGGGGATCCAGCCCACCATGTATCTGGTGGCGTATCGCGCTAAAACTTGGTTAAAACATATTTGTATAAAAGATTAAAATATTTACCTGTCATAGTTAAAACAAACAAGCCCGCACGCCAAACCACGCCAACCCCCATAAAAAATAAAAACCGCGACCGCTAAAATAAAAGGCCCAAGACCGCTAAAAGACACTAAACGTAGAGTTCCAGGGCCTTCAAAACTCCTATCTTTTCCACTTCCTTTTTCGGGCCAGGCGACGCCTCGCAAGGTCCCTGCGTGCCGCAGCCTCGCGGGCCGCCCTCGCTTGTTGTTCGCGGAGGAGGCGGTTCACGTCCACCTCTTTCGCCTGACGCGCCGACATCACCGCCTTCGTAAAATTGGTGAAGCATTTCCACCTCTCTGCGGTGCCCGTGGCTCGCCCGATGAGGGTAGCAACCTCGATGGGGGCCCCCAGGCCCGTGGCCAGTACCTCGCGCTGGGGGGCAAACTCCGGGCAGTGTACGAGGACGTGCTCCGCATCGTCCCGAGCTGCCCCGCAGTCCAGACACACCTCGGAGGGTGCCTTCCCAATCCTGTGCAGGAACTTTTGGAAACTTTTTTGCATTCAGCAATTGCATAGACCAGTAGTCTGCAATCACTGAGGGACCGGAGGTGTCCGCGAAGGTGCTGACCTGTGGGACCAGACGTCTCAACCATCCAGTGGATGGGGTCTGGTCCCACTCTCGTTGCCTCCTCCAGGGCTACTACCTTATGGAGGCGAACCCTCGCCTTCCTGAGGGCTGGGTCTCCCCGTAGGGCTGGATCCGTCCTATCAGCGGCCTTGGCGCTGAAAACGCTCCGGCTCATTTTCGCTTTAATGTACAGCAGCATCCTTACTGCTAAAACGCAGAGAGAGGCAAAGGACACAGTCCTATATGCCGCTGTACATCTCGTGAGAGCCGTCCGCTGAGCACGACGCAGGATAGACCTGCTGGCCTCTGTGCTCAGCGAGACAGCCCATACCGGGGATCCATAAAGGATCCATAATGGATTACCGACTCCCACACCGAGTAGACCAGCCTCCTCGAGAGGGCGAATGGGCCTCGGGTTTTGGGCAGGAGCGCTACAAGCGCTCTAGAGACCTTATCCGCCCTCGCCGACACCTTCTTCAAGTGGGGCCGGTAATTCCGGAGGCAATCGAAGATCAACCCCAGATACCGGACCTTGGCCCCCCTGGTGATCTCGGCGTTGAGGATCCTGAGACGAACCATCTTATTGATCCTCTGGCCGGTCAGGAAGATGGCCTCCGTTTTTTCCGGTGCCATGGAAAGACCGGTGTTATGAAACCAGTCCCTACTCCTAGGCAGCGCGGAGTCCATCATCCTCCTGACCTGGAGGAGGTCTGTCGCCGCGAAGGGGAGGGCGAGATCGTCCGCGTACGCAATGGCGCGGATCGATTCGCCCATGTCCAACTCGGTGAGGAGTCCGTCATATACGGCGTTCCACAAAAAGGGCCCTAAAACGGACCCCTGTGGAACGCTCGCGAAAATATTCCGGACCACTGTGCCCTCATGTGAGTGCGCAGTGATCCCCCGATTATTAAAATAATCCCCGAAGGTATCTCGTGTGTACGGGTCTACGCCCCTCCTGTCCAACTCCCGCGGGATGACGTCCCAGCGCAATGTATTAAAAGCATTGCGGACATAGAAGAATAGGAGGACGCAGATCTTACGGTGAGCCCTGCACTGCTCCGCAAAACGGGCAACTTCCGTCGCCGCCTCGACGGTGCCAACACCCCGGCGAAAACCAAATTGGTTAGGGTGAAAAGGATCCCTACCGAGCTGGTTCTCCAGAATCTCCTTGATAGCATACTCCCAGACCTTTCATAAGGCTGGGAGTATGGAGATCGGCCTATAGGCCCTCGAACATAAGGGATCCTTCCCCGGCTTTGGAATTAAGATGACTCTAGCCATCTTCCAAACATCTCGCGGACCGCCTCAGGATCGGCCCTGGCCGTACAGGCCACGACCTCCGCCGGGACTACATCGAGTTCAGGGGCCTTCCTGAGCTTAATGCAGGCCAGGGTCCTACCGATAAGGTCCGAGCCAACGACGGGGACCCGTCTCCAGAAGCATGTGAGGAGACGCATAGAGGGGGGGGGGGGCGAGAACGTTTCAACCCAACCACTGTTGGGGGGGGGGGGGAAGAAGGGGAGGGTGTTCCGAGAGGCCCAATACTCCTCCAATATGGATTCCTGGGTCACGTCCTTCATAGACTACGGAGACCAACCGCCGTCTGGCGGTCTCCTAGGGAGATTTGGTTTGACCAGGACGAGGAGAACGTACAAGTGGTCAGAGGCGGTATAATACCTGAGAATCTCGCTCCTCTTTATCCTCCCCGCCAAACCCCTGTCCATAAACATAACATCTATGAAAGACGTGCCCTTGTTCCTCCGAAATGTGGCATTATCACGGACTCTAATCGGAACCAACCCCACCCTCGCGAGGAGGCCCCTCCGCATGGCCCCTCCTGTCTGCGATCTTGCCCCCCCCCCCATTACGGGGACTTAGCATTCAAGTCCCCCGCCAGAATGATGCCCCTACCCGGGGACATCAACGAGAGGAGGATGTCCTCCAAATCTTCTAGATACTTTATGAAGTCAGGGCCCTTCCTGCTCGGCGGACAGTAACAGCTCACCACGATCGTGTCACCCACGATCACAGTGGCTATACCCTCGGCTACGACGGGGGGGGGGGCAAGGGAGGCGAATCTCCCTTTGAACCCGGTCACCTAGATCGCTGCATCCCCTGTGGCATCCCCTATCCACTCAGGTAGTATCCTGAAAAGTTCGGAGATAACCACGACATCAACACTCAACTGGCAGGCATTTTGGACCAGGAGATCCTGGGCTAGCCTGCACCGATTGAGGTTGATCTGCAAGATCTGGAGCATTAACCGGGTTTAGCCGATCTCGGTCCCCCGCCGCCGGTTGTCCCCTAATTGTCGGACAGGCCAGCGACGCCGTGAGATGCGCTGCCCTAGGGCCAACGATTCCTGCCGCCGAGCAGATGATACACCTGGCCACGCCTTTGCATGCAGCAATAGCGTGGTCCGGGACCCCGCACCTCCTACATATCTCCTTCCCCCGTTGTACAGTAGGACACGCGGCGGCCAGGTGAGTAGTAAGACTATGGGGATTCTAGACCAGGGCCTCTGAGGGGAGCGCGGGGCGGGGGGAAGTGAGTGCGCGCGGGGGAGCGCAGCGGAGGGAAACATGGGCGCGGGGCCTGCGGGGAGTGGAAGAGCGGTTGCGCGCGCACGAGCCGCGGAGTGGGGGAAGCCGCGATGATGGAGGGGGTCAGTCCAGGCCGAGCCGCCGCGGAGACCTCTCCAGACCGGAAATGTTTTTTTCAGAGGGAGGCATTGACCCCCGAAAAAAATCTCTTACAGAACTTGGCCCACCCGAAAATTTTTTCAGACCTAACCCAGGGAGGGGACGACCCCAGAATTTTTTTTTCAAACCAATATGCAGCAGAAATTGTTTCGGACGATGTCGGGAAAGATCGGCGTTTTTCGACACCACGTCTTCGAGGGAAAGAGAGAGCATTACTTTAAAGCTAAAATTCTAGGAGGGAGGGAAAGAGACAGCGCTACTTGGTGGTACAATAGCATACATTCTACAGCTAACAAGTTTTCGAAGCGTTCCGATTCAGCGTCGCAGCGTATCGCGCGATCGTGTGTAATTCGAATCTCCTGGAGTAGCCGTGCACGGGTGACGTCATTTAGCGGCGCGAAGAACGAAATAGAATTATGCGGCGTCAGCAGAAATATTTTTCTCAACGCCTAGAAATAATAATTATGAAAAGCATTCCGATTTAACGTCCCAATTTTCCATAATGTTTTTTCAATCTTAACGTCGCAGCGTATCGCGCGATTGCATGTAATTTGAGACCCACCTTCAAGGATAAAAATCTCGACACGTGTTGAATGTAATATGATACCTGTGGAAGCGTCGAATCTTAGAATTATGTGATGTCAGCAGAAACTGTATCGAATGATCTCGCGCGCTAATTGGTCATTCGCATGAATCATAGAAAGAATTATGCTGTATCAGCGGAAATTACCTAGCGGGGAAGGGGTACGTCAAAAGAGTTAGACAGAGAGAGCAAATTCTTAGAATTATTATTATTATTATTATTATTATTATTATTATTATAATTTACGGGAAACCCCTTAGTATACAAAAAGTACAAAGAATGCATAAAATACATGAAATAGAGCCTAAACCATCAAAAATTAGGTGACTACTAATTAACAACCGTGTTATTGTTTAAATGAGAGAATAGCCTCGCACGAAAGGAACTAAGCGGACCTATAAAAGGGTCCACTTCATCAAATTGCAGATTAGCGTATTGCATAGCCCTGTTAATAGGGTCCATTGTATAAGACAAATACAACACCGGCTTATGGACAAAGAGAGGCTTCTTCCGCATCTGCCTTACAGGAGCATTATAAGTGACTAGCTCAACTAGGTCTGAGCAATTTAGCAGACTATTAATAATTTTATATAAAAATACCATGTCAGCAATCATTCTGCGATCGGCAAGAGTAGAGATATTTAAGGCTTGCAGAGCGGGGCCATAGTCATGGCTGGTCTTATCCATAGGGTTACCAAGGACATGAGCGACAAATCGAAGAAACTTATGCTGAACCCCCTCTATTAGTTTAACATATTTCGCATGTCGCGGACTCCAAATAGTTGAGGCATATTCCACGTGGGGTCTGACCAGGGCAACATACAGCAGCCTCAGAGCTCCGACGTCCCTAAAATGCTTCGCAAATCTACGAATACAACCAAGAGTTCGCAACGCTTTATTGGTACTACGCATATAATGGTTTCTGAAATCAAAGCACGGCGTTATGGAGACTCCAAGATCCACCACTTCGGAAACCTCCGTCAACGGTTCATCCAGCAGGCTATACGGATGAATCAAGCAGACCCTAGCCCGAGAAGCCCTGAGTACTACACATTTTGCAGTGTGAAGCTTCATTTCATTCACGGTGCACCACCGCCCAAACCTGTCCAGATCCGTCTGCAGCGCAATCGCATCCTGGGTACCTCGAATTCTCTTAAAGATTTTCAGGTCGTCAGCAAATAGCAAATTGCATCGAATGATCTCGCGCGCTAATTCGTCATTCGCGTGAATCATGGAAAGAATTTTGCGATATCAGCAGAAATTGCTTCGGGGGAGGGGGTACGTCAAAAGAGTCAGACAGAGAGAGCAAATCGTGGTATTGGTATAAATATACGCTCTTAACTGCGCAAAGCCCCAAATCGTAGCAACGTGTTGCGCGGAAAAAAAGACGCTACATTTTACATTCCATTTACGATCATGGAAAAATTCGCGCAAGTAGAACGCCAATTGTTGGATCAATCTAGAGGATTGAATTCACGCGAAGAGTACGTCGCGTGGGAACAACGGTGCAACGAGTGCATCGAATCGTTGGAAGAACAGAGCCGCGTAAAACGCCCGCGATTTTCGATCGGTGTTAGACAATCCGTGGTTGCTCGAATCGCGCAGCTCGAAGGACTGAAATATTCGTTGCGCGGTCGTTTCGTGCGTGAAGGTGCCGAACATTCGAGCATAGGACTTTTGTGGCGCGAAATAGACACTGCGTTCGAAAGCCGCGTATTAACTGGTGTCGTGTTAAATTCGAACTACATCGAGCCGCGCAACTTCCTCCAGGATGCGGCGACCATCGTGCTGGAGCATGTGCAAAGTGCTCTGAGGAAACATCGAAACCTCAAAGTGAACACGGTGTTCAACGGCGAATTTGTGACGGGTGACAAGCATGCTTGTAAAAGCATCAATACCCGAAACTGCGAACTCTTCCGCACATCCGACCTACAGGAGTGGTATCAGCGATGCGTCGTCGAACCCACCCTGGCATCGCTGGAAGAGTTCCAGGAACGCGACAGCGGATGGGCATTGATACGAATCCTCAACCTCATCACCAATGTCAATAAGTACAATCCGCTGCGCGCGGGGTGCCACTACACGTTGCCGCAGGATTTATTGTTGAAGAATGCAACAATTAGTGTACAATCCCCGGACAATGCGTGTTTCGCGTGGGCGGTGGTCGCAGCCCTCCATCCTGCCGAAATATACGTTGATCGCTCAAGTTCATATCCCGACTATGCATCCGTGCTAAATCTCCAGGGCACTGAGTTTCCAATGTCTCTGGGACAGATCGGGAAGTTTGAACGGCAGAACGGCATCTCCATCAACGTGTACAGCTTCGAGATGGAGATGGAGAAGCCGAAGAAAGGCTCCACAGTCTTCCCGCTGCGCCTCACCAACCAAAAGAAGGATCGGCATGTAAACTTGCTCTACACGCCGAATCAAGAGCACGGTGATGTAAGACATTTTGTGTGGATCAAGAACTTGTCCAGGCTGGAAAGCGCACAGCTGAGCAGACACAGAGAAAAAAAATTCATCTGTGACCGGTACGTATATAAAACTTGTGAAATGTTAAAATGTCTCGCGGAAAAAAAACTAAATAAAAAAATTATGTTTTTGTAGATGTATGCACTACTTCGGATCTACCCAGAAGTTGGAGACCCATTCGCTGGACTGCGGCAAGATGAACGATTGCGCCATCCTGCTGCCCAGCGAAAGCAACAACTTGCTGAGTTTCGGCAACCACGGTATGAAGGAGCGGCTCCCCTTCGTGGTGTATGCAGATCTCGAATGCATCATCGAGAAAACAGAGGACAGCCGCCAAATTGAAGACAATAAATTACACACGTATCAACACCATAAAGTTCATAGTATAGCCTATTATATGCATTGCTCGTATGATACATCGCTGTCGACGTATCGATGTCGCCGCGACGCGGATTGTGTTTCATGGTTCGTAGACGAACTAAAAAATTTTGCAAACTTCGCCAAACCCATCTTGACCAGTAATGTTCCCATGCTGGATTTAACTCCTGAACAGTGGACGACATTTCGCGATGCAACGCACTGTCATATTTGCGAAGAACCATTCAAGGCTAGCGATGTACGAGTTCGCGATCATTGCCACCTATCCGGACGGTTCAGAGGCCCAGCACATTCGAAGTGCAATTTAAATTATAATAACGCGTTTTACATCCCTATAGTTTTCCATAATTTATCCGGCTACGATTCGCATTTCATCATCGAGAAAATAGCTACCGCTTTCGAAGGTCACGTAGACGTATTGCCTATTACTAAAGAAAAGTACATTTCATTCTGTCTCGGCAGAATCATCTCTCTCTCTATCCAGCTCAATTTCTCTATCTTTCTGTCTCTCTCTTTCTCCTTTTAATATCAGCCACAAGACAACCAGAACACTCTCTAACAGCTGATGGACTTCTTATTTACTTATCGAGACATTATACATACATACTCTTCCATAGAACACCTCACATACACTCACTCACACACTCATGCTCTCGTGACCGACCCGAGTGCTCGGTTATACAGAGCAGTAGTATCTCCACAACATTCGCCGAAAGTATAACGTATCAATTGTATCGCCTCAATTCTCATTTTCTCAATTCCTCAATAAACTGCACTATTCTCAGCAATTTTTGAGTTCTCTCTATACACATTCACAAAAAATGTCAAAGATACGGCTGAATCAGACTCGCGAAAGTATATTAAATTGCGATTGATCGATTCATACAAATTTCTCAATACCAGTCTCGACAAATTAGCATCTTTTCTGAGCACAGATCAATTAAAAATTTTACGATGCAAATTTGAAACATTATCGGCCGAAGATTTCAATTTATTGACGCGGAAGGGTGTCTTTCCATACGAATACCTTGACTGTGCGAACAAGCTGCAGGATCCATGCTTACCACCGCGCGAGTCATTCTACAGTTCGTTAACGGGTGAGACTGTATCCAAGACCGATTACGCGCACGCCGAGACTGTCTGGCAGCGTTTCGGGATTAGAACCTTGGGCGAATACAGCGATTTGTATTTGAAAACAGATGTCTTGTTATTGGCAGATATTTCTGAAAATTTTCGCGAAAGTTGTATCAAGAGCTACGGATTAGATTCAGCGCATTATTATACTTTACCTGGTTTCACGTGGGATGCCATGCTAAAACACACCAAAATTACGTTCGAATTGCTCACTGACATCGATATGGTCATGTTTATCGAACGCGGTATACGTGGTGGTTTAAGTCAATGTTCCGGAAGATACGCACATGCCAATAACAAGTACATGCCATCTTACGACGCATCGGAAGAGTCGTCGAACTTGATGTACTATGACGTGAACAATTTGTATGGATGGGCAATGTGTCAGCCCCTACCATACGCTAAATTTCAATGGGTCGGAAAGATGTTACCAATTTTGACGTGTCTTCGATCCCAGTCGATTCACCCACGGGATACATTCTCGAGGTAGATCTGGAATATCCGCAACGTCTACACGATGCTCACGCCGATCTACCGTTCTGCCCGACGCGTGCCAAACCACCAGGCAGCCGACAGGACAATTTACTCGCGACGGTATACGATAAGCAGCGTTACGTCATCCATTATCGCAACCTGCAGCAGTGCACGCGTCATGGTCTTGTTATTACAAAGATACACCGCGTGCTTCAATTCGCTCAATCTCCCTGGCTCCGCGATTACATCGAACTCAACACACGGTTTAGAACAAGCGCGACAAACGACTTTGAGAAAAATTTGTACAAATTGATGAACAACGCGGTATTCGGTAAAAGTATGGAAAACATGCGAAACCATGTGGATGTAAAACTTTTGACACATTGGGAAGGGCGATATGGCGCGGAGGCAATGATTGCGAAACCGAATTTCCACAGCAGAAGTGTTTTTTCGGAAAATTTAATAGCTGTTGAATTGCGAAAACTCGAGGTGAAATTCCATAAACCGATATACGTGGGTATGTGCATTCTGGACATATCAAAAATTTGTTTGTATGAATTTCACGAGTATATGTCTCCCCTGCACGCTCAAAATTGTAAAATTCTATACACCGACACCGACAGCCTCATTTATCACATTCGATGCGACGATATCTACGAGTCCATGAAACACAATATCGATAGATTCGACACAAGCGATTATCCCATCGAGAATCCATATAATATGCCGCGCTTAAATAAGAATGTTCCGGGGCTG
This sequence comes from Andrena trimmerana, assembly GCA_951215215.1. NCBI lineage: Eukaryota > Metazoa > Arthropoda > Insecta > Hymenoptera > Andrenidae > Andrena > Andrena trimmerana. The sequence goes on along the minus strand of OX578059.1, from coordinate 85,015,655 downwards.
ATGAAGGATGAAAATAACGGTGCGATAATGACTGAGTTCGTAGGTCTTAGAGCGAAAATGTATGCACTCCGCGTAGACGGCAAAAAAGATACGAAAAAGGCGAAAGGCGTCAAGACCAACGTCATAGCCCGAACGATAACTTTCGACGACTACGCGCAGTGTTTGCAAAGGGAGATCGAAATGGTCCGCAGACAATCATGCATACGGTCTAAATTGCATAAAGTGTACACCATTTCGGAATCTAAAATCGCTCTAAGTCCACACGACGACAAGCGGCATATCGTACCCGATTCGACCGACACTCTGCCCTGGGGACATTACAAAATTCCATTGTAAAAATATCATTGTAAAATAGAAATTATAAATAGCGGAATTAATGTGTAAAAATAAACTGTTCACTTATATATATGTATCATTGTATTTATTGAACCATGTATTATTTTACAATACATTATTTTTATTTATCCAAGAATTGTGTGATTTATCAAAGCCCAGCCACTTGACGTATACCTTATCCCCCTTTTTACGCAACACTTTTTCCACTAGATACACATCAGGATCGGTGACGCGTTGCAGCTCGTGTTCATAGAATCCTCCGGCAACGGGTTTTCCGCGGGAATCGATGATCAGATACGTCGCGGGATTAGATGCCTGTACTTTGGCTATCTCGAACACCTCCGTTGTCCAATTCGGTGTAGCCTTTATCGAAGATGGTTTTAAATTTGCTCACGCGCACAAACTCGCCCAACTTGAATCTCGCTGGAGCAGCGATCTTTAGGTTGCTGTACACGGTGGCTAGCAGCCTGTCGGCGATCGCAGGGGTAACATCGCAAGGACGCATTCCGATGGTTCTATGTTTTCGCGCGTTATACTCTACAAGTAGACGCGGTAGCGCATCGGTCCATCTATAGGTTCCATTGAGCGTAAACAGTTTCCACATATTGTTCTTCAAAGTTCGATTGAAACGTTCCACGACGGAGGCCTTCATCACCGAATACGTCGAATAATGATTAATGTCGTGCTTTGTCAAGAGTTTCTGCACATCGGCGTTGTAAAATTCTTTTCCATGATCGGTTTGCAAATTTTTCGGACATCGATCTCTAAATATCTTTGCGAACGCTTTAGTCACCTCAGCACCACTTTTAGTCTTGAGCGGCAACGCCCACGCATACTTGCTCAACACATCGATGACGGTGAGTATATAGTGGTGACCTTGGTTGAAACGCGAGTATGGACGCATTTCTACAACGTCAGCTTGCCACAGATCGTCGTATCCGTGCACTATGACGCGCCTCCGTGGGGAATGTCTTCGAGCGGAAGCATGCAATTCCTCAACGAGTTGTTGCTTTTTTTGGCCATGATTTACTTCTTTACTCTTGGATTTCGATAATGGCTGCATGTTTGATCGCAGAGGTGTATTGGACACGAATGATGCGATAATTATCGCGTACGTGCATTATGTGCTTCCCTTCGGTCCCAGGAAATTATGATCAAGTTGCTGTACCGTAGCAAAAGCGTCTATAGCCTCTTTAACTTTACGCGTTTCGTTGTCCGGCTGTGGGATAGAATTCTACGCCTGCGATATCTTTTGAACGCTGTTTTGCAACGTCAGCATATCTCTTTTAAACACGACCAACTTCCTCTCTAAATCTTCCTGCTGCTCTCTCCAAAGTTTAATGCTCTTTTCCATGTATAGTTTATTGACGACATCGGTGTCAACCACCGGCTGAGCTACGCGTCGTATCTTGCGTGATTTTGCATGAAAGTCGGTACCAACCACGCAAAGAGCGTTATCTCGCATGTAATTTCGAAGCACACCGTTCGATTTGTAATAGTCCATTCTAGCTGCTCCACCCTTCTCGAGCGATACCCCAAACTTGTTGATCGACATCTCGACGCATACTGTGCACATCATCGGGGTGCGGTTTAACTTATATAATGAGGCCTATCTCGCGGAGTTCCTCGTGAATAGATAGAATTTCAGGATCATAAGAGTTGTTACCCGCCTGACGCGACGCTTCCAGCAAATGCAACCGATCCACCAGCTGGTTGGGATCGTCCCAGTGCACGTAATCGATCTTGTTATCGTTTACCACCATGGCTCGCGGTGTCCTTAGGCCTTTCCCTGCTCTACTAGCCGATGCGCTAGGGAGTAGCGGTGCAATTACATGTTTGTACTTGTATCCCTTGTTGCTCAATGGGGGCTTTTTAGCGACATGATCGCCATTGACATAGTCAATTGATGCATTCTTATCACCACTTAGGATTGCGCTCATGTATTTTTGCCCTAGCGGACCGAAATGGCTGCGAAACGTTTCTTGCCCCTCGGGTGTTTGGAATTGTTGCCTAACAGATGATGCCAACGGCTCGTTGGGACCAGATTCGAAAATGTAATCATCAATGGTTGAGAGCGATTGTACACGAGGAAATGTATTTATTGGTGTGGGAGGAGGAGTCGAAGAATCGTTTTGCCGTTTCCGCTTCGATTGAACTGGTGTTGAGGTTACGGGTGAATATTCCGATGACGTGTGTGGTTTCCTCTTTGTCTTGCGCGATGTGTTCCATTTCGACGGGATTTTTGTTTTAGGCGTTAATTTTTCTTTCCCTTCAGCGTCTGTGCTCATCAGCGGTGATGTGTCAGCTTCTGTCGCTGCAGTATTTTCCACAATATGTTTTAAGGGTTCTACGATAGGTTTGAAGTATCTCTCCAACGCGACATCTTCCTCCATCTTGCCAGTCTTCAAAGCCTGATGTTTCCGACGAATGGCTTCGCTGGTTTTTGCAATTTCCTTCGCTATTCTCTCGCGATCCTTAATTTCCAGACTATCGATATCAATCATCGTTGTACCGCAGATGTTGCTTTCCCACCGACGTGTTGATGACAATTGACCATCTCACGGTACGGCAAACTCGTTAAATCCCTTTCTATAACGTCCATTGGACATCGCGCTAACCTTGTCTATCACCGCGAAACCATACTCCCGTTGCCAACAATTACGGCACAAAGCGCAGAAATCCTCGTAAGTCATGTCAGTGTTTACGTGATCGTAGTACACATGTTTCAAGTTGATACCATCCTGCTTAAACAGAATCAGCAGATTAGCATTGTCGCGTATAAGATGTTTGGGAATCTTTGCATATGTCTGACAGAGATAGAAACAGTCAACGTTCGAGTGGCGCCCCATTGCAAAGTATTCCCTTATCGTATATTGCTTGTCGCATGCCACGTCATCAAAGATAAAAATAGAATTCGGAAGCGATTCGCTCGGTGGAATGACGTCGCTGTTATTCGAAAACGTAAAGTAACCAATTTCATCTATCGGAGTCAATAAATTCTCCAAATACTGATATTTCGGCTGTTGCAACGACTTGGAATACACATACACGTTCTCAAAGCGGACGCCTTGTGGACTTTCCAACAAGCTCACCAGCACGTTGGTCTTTCCACAATTCGATGGACCGCAAATTAGGCAGCGGATAGTGTTTGGCAGCATGCTACCATGTCTGCGTCTTGTTTTCGGGGACATCACTCGTGATTTATCGTCAAAATTTGTCACGTGTATCGTTACAGGTTGTCGCACGAATCGCATCCTCTCCGTGAACTGTGAAAAATGATTTTGATACGTCGAAGCGTTGACGCGCCCTATTTATAGGTCCGCGCCGAAACACGACAGCTCAGTATTCAAAATGCTTCTGATCCTGTCGGATAGTTGAGATTTTCGAGACCTAACCTCTGAACAGTTGAAATATATACCCAAGATTATTCTACTGCGCGAGTTTGGCAGGTACATTGACCAGTTGTGGGACCGACTCCCGGAGCATATAAAAGCCGATTCTGAGGTTCAGCAGCATCGTCGGTGCTTGGAACATTATAACCGCCGTTGGCAGCGAACGCATATCGACGGTCCTGCACCATTGATTAAAAACTGTAGCAAATGTCACCGACGAGAGTAAAGAAAGGTTGGGTTCAGTTAAATCGGGCGATAAACGCGCTACCTATCGAATTACATATCCCGGGATACCAGTTTTGCGGTCCAGGAACTCATCTGATAAAACGATTGGCTAGAGGTGATCGAGGCATCAATCCCTTGGACGCAGCGTTTCGCGAACACGATATTGCGTATTCGCGTAGCAACGACCTCGGTGAAAGGCACGCGGCAGATAAAGTTCTCGCTGACAAAGCGCGAAAACGCATCGTTGCACGAGACTCGACTCTGGGCGAAAGAGGTGCTGCTACAGCTATTTGGGCAACTATGCAGGCCAAGACGAAAATCGGAATGGGGATGAAAACAAAAACCTGCAAAAGGACTCCAAAGGGAGCATCGCAAAAGCGGATTCTTCCGGTGGCAAAACGGGGTGGTATATTACCACTTCTCCCGCTGCTAGGTGTTCTCGGATCGTTAGCTGGCGGAGCGGCGGGGATCGCCAAGGTGGTAAACGATAATAAGGCGGCGAAGCATCAGTTGCAGGAAATGCAACGTCATAATCGCTCCATGGAAGGCCGTGGACTTTATCTCACGCCATACAAGCGTGGACAGGGAATATCGAAACGAAAAAAAAACGCCGAAAAGAAAATAAAAATACCCGCGGGCGTAACTACCGATGTACAATTGGAGGAGTTGGCAAAACGAATGCGTATTCCATTCTATAAAGGTGTGTTTATGTGCAATGCACTACCAGCCGGAGGAGTACGTCGAAACGAGAGCGGTATCGTAAATTTGGACAATGTCGAGGGGCCGGGGACTCATTGGGTGGCATATGCGAAGAGAGGGTGTCGAGCTATATATTTCGATAGCTTTGGGAATCTTCGACCGCCTAAGGAATTGGTACAATATCTGGATAAAGATGTTGTGAAAATCGAATATAATCGAACGTCTTATCAGAAGTACAATCAGAGCAATTGTGGACAACTATGTCTACGTTTTCTACAAACGATCGACACCAAATTTAAGCATTGACTTCCCACCACTCTGATTCAGTACTAGTCGAGCCGTGCAGCTCTGAATATGTCGCTAACATTCACTCTAACCGGCAAGAGTAGCACCCTCGCGGTAAGCTACTTTCCACCCATAGATTTGAGCGACGATGATTACGAGCTTGGCCTGACAACCTTTGAAACTTATCATACAATACCGAACATCGACTGGAGCAACGATAACTTCTACTTCATCGTAAACTATGGCATCAAAAACAGCAGTGTTGACACCAGTCCTGAAATTATTAGGATTCCACACGACTCCTACGAATTAGACGCCACACAGTGGTCCGAATAGGGGTAGTAGAGGACATTCGTGTATAACTTTTGAACTATAAAAGATATCGGATTGAAATTTACGCCAAACAATAGGAAAAAATTATCCCTTTCTAATGATTTATTATTTAATATATTGTACGTTTATTTAATGTTTTTTTTCAATTTTTTCAACTTAATTGTTATTAAAAAAATTGGAAAAAATTTGTTTATTAGTTTATTTAATGCTCTTTAAGTGATTTAAATTGCATGTTGGGGAAACTTTTCGTTTCCAAGTTGTGACGGTCTTCCGTCCGGAGAGAAGGGTATTGGAGGATGCGCTCAGTCGGGATGCCAGGGCATTGAAATCCTCTCCTTATTAAATAATGCTTTTATTCTGCGAATCGTCAATTATGTACACTATTTACAATGCTGTCCGCTGTGTAGATCGCGTTTCGCTTGGCGGTTACGTGCGATACGATGGAGACCTGGAAACGGCCAGTTGTCTCGGTTTCGGAGCGGTAGCCGGAGAGAGACCGGGCAGCGTCCGGGCGTCTCTATTTAGTACGGTAGCGGGAAAGAGACCGGGCAGCGTCCGGGCGTCTCTATTTAGTACGGTAGCGGGAAAGAGACCGGGCAGCGTCCGGGCGTCTCTGTTTAGTACGGTAGCGGGAAAGAGACCGGGCAGCGCCCGGGCGTCTCTGTTACGGAACGGTAGTGGGAAAGAGACCGGGCAGCGTCCGGGCGTCTCTGTTTAGTACGGTAGAGGGAAAGAGACCGGGCAACGTCCAGGCGTCTCTGTACGGTACGGTAGAGGGAAAGAGACCGGGCAACGTCCAGGCGTCTCTGTGCGGTACGGTAGAGGGAAAGAGACCGGGCAACGTCCAGGCGTCTCTGTACGGTACGGTAGAGGGAAAAAGACCGGGCAACGTCCAGGCGTCTCTATGCGGTACGGTAGAGGGAAAGAGACCGGGCAACGTCCAGGCGTCTCTGTACGGTACGGTAGAGGGAAAGAGACCGGGCAACGTCCAGGCGTCTCTATGCGGTACGGTAGAGGGAAAGAGACCGGGCAACTTCCTGGCGTCTCTGTAAGGTGCGGTAGCGGGAAATCGGAGGGTGTACGATCATAGGATCGTCGGATATACGGAGTTTCTCTCTAGTGCGCTCGCACCGGGCAGCATCCAGGCATGCGGTCTAGGAGGGGGTTCCGTAGCCCCACTCGAACTGCCTACCTTGGTCGCGTTGAGGCTTATGTCCCGCTTCTCGGAAATTCCCAGCAGCGAGAAATCGACGCGATCTAGCGGCGCGGTGGGGAGTGAGCGTCATCTGACGCGTCGTGAGCCCGGCGTGCCTCGGGCCGGTTCGGGGTTTCTCGGCTGCGGTCGCCTGTGCGCTCGGCCTCTCGCTCACTCCCGGTCGCACCGCCGTGCGCTCGACTCCTCGCGCTGGGACGCTACGTCACATCCCCCTCTTTCTTCGGAGAGAGATGCGAACGTAATGAAATAGAATGTGCGACACGCGAGTTTTGATTTATTAGATCTGTATTTTCTTATAGCCTAACTTATGCCCATCGGCGACCCTCCACCCTTATCAACTAAACTTATGCCCGTAGGCTACCCTACACCCTTAAGCTACCCCTGGACTTATAACACTTAAACTAGGCTTATGAATAACTTATACTAACTTAAACTTAATGTGGGTTTGGGAGATGCGACGCAGCTGTATCGTACGCCCGTCCTGGCGTACACGGAAACGCTGTCCTTCGCGGAGGCGCTCTAGGTCCACGACGGTCCAGCCCTGGTCGTCCGTTGCTCCCTCCGTGTCCCTAGGGGTCGTGGTCCCCTTGGCTGCGTGCGAAGGCCCGGGTGTGGTATCGCCGCGGGGCTGCTGCGTCGGGGGCTCGGTCGTGGTGGCCGTCGGTCCTGTGGTGGACAGTAACCGGGCCGAGGCTGGGGGTGCCGTTCCCTCGTGCCGAGGCGTCGGTCCGGGCTTGAGTGGTTGGCAGGCCCGCTTGTTTGCGTGGTCGGCCGCGGGGGCGTTTGCTGGGCGCTTCGGTGCTGCTGGAGGTCGGGCGATTTCCCGTGGTGGCGTCGCTGCTGGAGCGTGCATCGGCGAGTGGACGGACGGTTTCGGCGGGTTGGCGGAGGCCGTGGTCCCTGGAGTCGTCCCCTGTGTCGGTGCTGGTGACGGTTCGTTCCGGGGCCCTGCCCAGGGCGCGATCTTCGGCCGTTTGGCTCGTGGCTGCGGTGGTTTCGCCACGGGCGCGGGCTGCGCCGGGGGCCGCGTCTTGGGGGGTGGAGGCCTCCACCCGCTCGTGGACGGCCTGGGCGGCGACGGGGTCCGTGCTGGGACCCACGGTATGTCCTTGCCCGGTGTTGGCGGCAAGGATGGTGGACGACGGCTGTTCGGCGGGGGCGATTCCTCCCCTGAAGACTCCCCGAATAACTCCCGGAATCGCTGCCGCATTCGGGGGCTCGCCGGCTCTCGCACGTGCACGTCGAGAACGTCGTCCATGGTGCAACTGGCCTTCGGTGCCCTCGTCCTGGCTGGTGTCGAAATCGCTTCCGGGTTCGTCGGGCCGTCCTCTGGCTGGTGGCTCGCTATTGATGTTGTTTTTGGTGCAGGGCTTTAAATCCTTCACGTGTGCCCTGCTGCTGCGGTTGTAGCTGTCCTTCAAAATAACTATGTTTGGTCCCCGGAACTGGTGGACCCGGTACGGGCCTGCGAATTTCGGAGCGAGTTTCGCCGTGAAGCCTTGTGCCGCGTCGGACAGGTGGTGCTCCCGCCTCATTACCTCGGTGCCAATCGTCGGTCTCCAATCTCGGTGTCGCAGATTGAAATGTTTTCTCTGGGACTCGAATGCCCGGGCCTGATTTCGGCGCGCCAGTGTAAGGGTGTCTTGGAAATGTTCGATTTGTTGTCGGCGGCACCGGGTATCGGTGTTGTCGAGATCTGGCGGGACCGCGTCCGGGGGGTGGTACTGGGTGGCTGGTGGGCTGAGCTCTCGCCCGTAGGTCAGGAATGCGGGGGTGAATCCGGTACTCTCATGTTTGGCCGTGTTATAGGCAAAGGCGAGCTCGTGGATCCATCGGTCCCAGTGGCGGTGATTCTCGGTGGTGTATTGTGCGATCATTGTTTTCAAGACTCGATTCACGCGCTCGACGGGATTGCACTGCGGGGAGTATGGTGGTGTTTTCCTATGCTCGCTTCCGGCGTCCTTGAGGAGATTTCCGAACTCTCGACTTTCGAACTGTCGTCCGTTGTCGGTGATAACGACGCGGGGGCAGCCGTGTCGTAGGAATATCAGGTCTTTTAAAGCCCTGGTGACTGCTGGGGCGGTGGCTTGTCGCAGGGGTTGGACCTCCACCCATTTCGTGAATTTGTCCTGGAAGACGCATAGCGTGGTATGTCCCTTGTTGGACCGGGGAAGAGGGCCGACGAGGTCCGCGGAGACCACCTCCCAAGGCTGGAGGGCGGGAGTCGTGTGCATTTGACCGGCCGGTGCTTGCTGTTGGATTTTGTATTGCTGGCACGTGATGCATTGTCGGACGTACTTGGCTGCTTCTCGAAACATCCCTGGCCAGTAGTAACGTTCGGCGAGCCTGGCTGCGGTCTTGGTGGTCCCCAAGTGTCCTGCAGTCGGAGCATCGTGATTTTCGGCCAGCACGATGGCGCGCTGCGGCCTCGGTACGCATAATTTCCACTCGGTTGTTTGCTCGGTCGGTCGTCCGGTGTAGTCGGGGAACCTGCGGTAGAGCCGGCCTTCGGCAAGGCGGTATTCTGGGTGTTTCTCGGGTTCTTGCTGGACCTGTGCTTTTAGGCGAGTAAACCAGGTGCAGGCCGGCGGATCGTCGACGGTGTGAATTTCGTCGGGCTGTCTGGAGAGCGCGTCTGCTACCAGATTATTGGCGCCTTTTCGATACTTAATCGTAAAATCGTATTGTTGCAGCTCCAGGCTCCAGCGGGCGAGGCGGCCTGACGGGTCCTCGATGTTCTGTAGCCATTTGAGTGCCTGGTGGTCGGTTATGATCGTGAAATGGTATCCCTCGAGATAGGGTCGCATTTTCCGGATTCCCCATACTACTGCCAAGCATTCTTTCTCGGTGGTGGAGTAGTTTCTTTCGGCTGGATTGAGTGTTCGGCTGGCGTAGGCGATGACATGCTCGCCCTGGGCGTCTTCCTGGGTGAGCACTACGCCGAGCCCTTCGTCACTGGCGTCGGTCTGCAGGGTGAAAGGTTGCGTAAAATCTGGGCACGTTAGCACAGGTGCGGCGGCCAGCTGGTGTTGGAGGGCGTGGAAGGCAGCGTCCTCCTCCGGGCCCCAGGTCCATTTACGTTTCTTCTGCAGGAGCTTGGTTAGCGGAGCGGTGGTGTCTGCGAAGTGGGTGATAAATCTTCGGTACCATGATACCATCCCCAGGAATCGGCGTAGTTCTCGGAGGTTGGTGGGAGCTGGAATGCTGAGGATTGCCTGCACCTTGTCTGGGTCGGTTTTGACCCCTTGGGCGGTCACCATATGCCCCAGGTATTTGAGCTCGGTTCGGCAGAAATCGCATTTTTCCGGGTTAATTCGAAGATTAGCGGCCTGTAGTCGGTGTAGGACCACGCGGAGATTTTGGAGGTGTTCCTCGAATGTTCGACCTAGGACAATAATGTCGTCTAAGTACGCGAATGCTCGTGGTTCCAATTCTGGTCCGATTACTTGATCTAGTAGGCGCTGGAATGTGGCGGGCGCGGAGTGCAGGCCGAAAGGCATGACTCGAAACTGGTAGAGTCCGCGGCCTGGCACGGTAAAGGCGGTCACCGGTCGGCTTTCGGGGGCGAGCGGTACCTGCCAGTAGCCGTTGGCTAGATCGATGGAGGAAATGAAACGGGCCTCTCGCAGCTTGCTGAGCGTGGCCTCCACTTGGGGGAGCGGATACGCGTCCTTCTCGGTCACCATGTTTACGCGTCGGAAGTCTATGCAGAACCGTCGTTTTCCGTTTTTCTTGCGCACCAGGACAACGGGTGAGCTCCAAGGGCTTTGGGAGGGTTCTATGATCCCTTCGGCCAGCATTTTATTTACTTCTTCGTTGATGATCTGTTGCATGGCCGGGTTGCGGGGCGTATATCGTTGTTTTAGCGGTACGGTCGATTTCAGGCGGATGGTATGTTCGGCGAGTTGGGTGGTCCCCCGTAGGGTTTGAAATTTCGGCAGTTCTTCGTCGAGGAGTTGCTGCAGGGTTTCGGCTTGTGCCGGAGTACAGGCGGTTACGCCGTCGGCTGTTTCGAGGGTGGCTGCTTCGGGAACCAGTAGTCGGTGCCCAAGAGTCATACGGACCCGTAATTTCTTTAGGGCGTCCATGCCGAGGATGACCGGGTGAGTGAGTTCCGGAAGGATTGCATATCTGTGGGTCAACTTCTGGTGCCCCACTCGTGCTGCACTTCGCAGGTCCCCGGCGAGTGATGCCTCTAGACCGTTTGCTAGACGGACTCGGTGTTGCGTTGGTCTGCACGGGTCGCCGTGGCGGAGGCAGTGTTCTGCCACATCGCTGCGCATGTACGACCTCGTGGCTCCCGTGTCCAGGAGAGCTCGGTATCGGCGGCCGTGAAGAAGGATGGTGACGTATGGTCGGGCGGCTTGATGCATCTCGTTTAATGGGGCGCGAGTTTGGCCGGTGGTTGGGAGGCGCCCCCGTCTCCGGGCCTTGAGGCGTTTCCCGCCGGCGGTTGGCATGGGCAATTGCGAGAGAGGCGTCCGTCCTGGCCGCAGCGTGAACAGAATAGTCGTGCTTGTTGTCGGCATTCTTGTCGTCGGTGACCCCGTTGTCCGCACCTCCAACAGCAAGTCTCGCGGTCGTAGCCTGCGGTGACGGCGGCGAGCGTCGAGCGGGGTGCCCGTTGCGTGGGGGTGGTCTCGGCGGCCGAGGTTCTGTTCTTTTTGTCCGTTGTAATACTTTCATATTCGACGGCGGTCTCGAGGAGTGCCGTGATGGTGGGGCAGTCCTTTCGGCGGATGTATTGTCGATATTCGGGTAGCAGGTTTCGGTGAATCAGCTCCAGCTGACGGTCGCGTGGGAGTTGTCCGTGACGGCGGATCAGCGTCTGTATCCCGATAAGGTAGTCCCCGGCTCGCTCCCCGGGCTTCTGCTTCCGTTGCAAGATTTCTTCCTCCAGGTCGTACCGGCTGATAGTTGGGATATAGAATAGTCGGAAGTTTTTTTCGAAGTCTGTCCATGTTGTCCATTCGGCGCGGTTGCTGCGGTGCCACAAGAGTGCCTGACCCTTGAGTAATTCGGGAAGGCACCGTAGGAGCTGGTCGTCGGTGATGCCGTAGCCTTCCTGGAGTTCGCCGATCCTTTCCAGGAAATCGCGGCCGTCTTTGGTGCCATCGAAATGGCAGCCCCATTTTCGCACGCAATCCATGACGCTGGCAATGGATAGTAGCGTGGGGGCGGCTTCGTGCTCGGTGACCACGATGGACGGTGGCGTGACGGTGGTAGTTTCGCTGGTTGTTGACTCGTCCGGTTTCCCCATTGCGGCGGTGTGGACCAGGTATTGGCGGAGTCGAGCGCGTAGCTGCTCGAACGAGCCCTCGGTGTTTTCGCCTGCCGCCTCAAGGGCTTCGATAAGTTCTCCCTTGTTTAGTTGGTATAACCGAGTGAGTGCGGGGCTCATCAGTTATCTTTTTTTTTTTTCTTTTTCTGGTCCCTGTTCGGGCGCCAATTTGTGACGGTCTTCCGTCCGGAGAGAAGGGTATTGGAGGATGCGCTCAGTCGGGATGCCAGGGCATTGAAATCCTCTCCTTATTAAATAATGCTTTTATTCTGCGAATCGTCAATTATGTACACTATTTACAATGCTGTCCGCTGTGTAGATCGCGTTTCGCTTGGCGGTTACGTGCGATACGATGGAGACCTGGAAACGGCCAGTTGTCTCGGTTTCGGAGCGGTAGCCGGAGAGAGACCGGGCAGCGTCCGGGCGTCTCTATTTAGTACGGTAGCGGGAAAGAGACCGGGCAGCGTCCGGGCGTCTCTATTTAGTACGGTAGCGGGAAAGAGACCGGGCAGCGTCCGGGCGTCTCTGTTTAGTACGGTAGCGGGAAAGAGACCGGGCAGCGCCCGGGCGTCTCTGTTACGGAACGGTAGTGGGAAAGAGACCGGGCAGCGTCCGGGCGTCTCTGTTTAGTACGGTAGAGGGAAAGAGACCGGGCAACGTCCAGGCGTCTCTGTACGGTACGGTAGAGGGAAAGAGACCGGGCAACGTCCAGGCGTCTCTGTGCGGTACGGTAGAGGGAAAGAGACCGGGCAACGTCCAGGCGTCTCTGTACGGTACGGTAGAGGGAAAAAGACCGGGCAACGTCCAGGCGTCTCTATGCGGTACGGTAGAGGGAAAGAGACCGGGCAACGTCCAGGCGTCTCTGTACGGTACGGTAGAGGGAAAGAGACCGGGCAACGTCCAGGCGTCTCTATGCGGTACGGTAGAGGGAAAGAGACCGGGCAACTTCCTGGCGTCTCTGTAAGGTGCGGTAGCGGGAAATCGGAGGGTGTACGATCATAGGATCGTCGGATATACGGAGTTTCTCTCTAGTGCGCTCGCACCGGGCAGCATCCAGGCATGCGGTCTAGGAGGGGGTTCCGTAGCCCCACTCGAACTGCCTACCTTGGTCGCGTTGAGGCTTATGTCCCGCTTCTCGGAAATTCCCAGCAGCGAGAAATCGACGCGATCTAGCGGCGCGGTGGGGAGTGAGCGTCATCTGACGCGTCGTGAGCCCGGCGTGCCTCGGGCCGGTTCGGGGTTTCTCGGCTGCGGTCGCCTGTGCGCTCGGCCTCTCGCTCACTCCCGGTCGCACCGCCGTGCGCTCGACTCCTCGCGCTGGGACGCTACGTCACAAAGTTGTAAGGAATAATCGAATAGTACAATAAGAAATTGTGACGAAATCTACAATTTAGTTAAATATTATTACCAATACAATGTTAGTAATACAATGACGGTACAAAGTGGTCCGAATAGTTATAAGATATTCCTGATATATTATTTTTAACACTTGTTAACTTTTGAACCATATGAGATATCCGCATGAAATTTGAACTGTAGATATAATGTAAGAATGTTAGGTCATTCTATCATTCCTATAATAATATCGATGTTTTTTTTCTTCTATTTAAGTATTAGATTTGCAGCTTCGGGATCTAGGTTTTTAACTTTCTTGTGATATGATTTTATTCTCAGTGAAGAAATGTACGGATCAGAAGTTAAAAGAAGTCTATTAAATGTATCTTCGTTTGATGCTTGTCTTGAACATTTTCTCGTATTATTATTCCTAAATTTTTTAAAATCCTTGTGTTTTGTCTCGTGAGCTTCCTCAGAGAGCTGCCCGATTGGAAGTAATGCATGTTTGATTATTTCTGCACCATGTATTAATAATTTATGTACAGATGCTGGCATGCAATATCAGCCGTAGTGAGTAACAAAATATTTTGCGGTTTCTTGTGTGTATAGCTGGAACTTTTCTATGTCTATTCTGTACGGAGAAGAAATTACCTGTAACACAGTATAGAACATTTTAATTAATGTTAGATTAATTCCTGTTTTTTAAATTCTATTTCATACAGAGGATAAATACTTATAAAAATGGCATATAACACTAGCCATAATGAGTTACAAAATGTTTTACACTAGGTATTCTGCCTGTATTCCTAAAATATTTCAATATGTATTCAATGTAGGAAATAAATTACTTACCTGTAATATATTATGCAACTTTTTAATTAACATCACATCAACTCCAGTGATTGCGGCAGACACTTCTGCATTTGTAAAGAAACGTCGTGCTGTATTGCCATCGTTGGACGACCCCCATCCTTGCTTTACGAAATCAATATATAGGCCCATCTTTCCCTTAAATTTTTTTTGTCTTTGTTCTTTCCTTTGCTCTTTTATCTCCTTCATAGCATCTGTATTTGCAGTCCATTTTTTGAATGGCAAATTATATGCTATATGCAATACAAATTCTAAGCGTCGAATCCAAGCGTGCAACGAAGATATGCCAAAAGAATAATTTGAATCGTTACACGTTTTGGAATTTACAAGATTTAAATTGTTCATTTCTGTTGGTGTTGCGTGACAAATATAGCATCGCATTGCAGATGAAGTACTCGTAATGGCATTACAAATTTTATTATCCACCATGGTCAGTGCCATGCTATATTCAATTTGAACGTTGTTTATGTTTATTGCTTTTAAATTTTTTATTTCGCTTCTGACTTCATTTATTTCTGTATCTATAATTTTATTACTTTCTTTAACAAATGAAAATCTGATAGGTCGGCAAAACGAAGGCGATGACGGTTGTGGATTTTCCCAAACTTTTGCTTAATTTAATTTATTTTCTAGCCTTATAGGCACTAAGCTTGGAATGAAAACGCTATCTTCGTTTATGTTGCAATTTCCATGCTGAATTTGTTTATATCGTTGTTGCCCAGAAGCTCCATCGCAACCCCATTTACATATTAATCCAAAATCTATATTATCTCCCAATGTTCCTACACTTTTCATTATTCGGGAAGCAGTATGGTCTAATAAACTCTGCAGGTCAACTTTGACACCAATTTCCGTTATTTTCACTGTGCCTTTGGCTGGATAACAATTTTTTTTCTGCTAATAATATATGATACGAAGGCCATAGATTATTATTGAATTTTATCGATTCATTTCGAATTTTAATATATTGAAATTTGGATAGATCTGCCATAATAAAGGTACTCAAAGCCTTTTCTGCTGTAAATACTCTTTTTTTAATTAAACTGTCATATTTTTAACAAAATTTCCAATGGGTCTACTAGATTCATTAGACTGCAAATACTTAAGGAGTATGCCTTTCGATGCATACCATGGCTAAGCAAACTCAGCTTAGTTGCATGAATCAATTCTTCCAATGAAAAATTGGTGACTAGAGACCGGGCTCTTCGTGTTTTTTGGCGAGTACTACATTGTAAGAATAATTTTCTTCCCTTGGAAGTAGTAGCCCTTGATGTCTGCGGTCTAACTACGGCACTTGTCGATGGAATTGCTGCTAATATTGTATTAGGGTACACCAAATCTTTCTGCAACCATTCACAATTAGATTTCAGAAATTGTCTTTTTGTGTATCTGGCTTTTATCCACGTTTGTTTTAATTTGGAAGCAAATTTTTTCAAAATCATTTTCAATTTTTTGGAATTTTCGGGAGAAATATGAATTTTTTCACATATTTTCTCATATAAAAATATGTAATCACTCATATCTTTACTGGAATCTTCTAATTTCAAGAATAAATCTCGATGTGTACGAAAACCTTCCATTATCACGAAATAAAGAATATCTAGATAGCAAAGAACGATATATTGAATACCAATAGAAAATAATTCATGTAATAAATCTTTAAGTGTTTTCGTACTTACCAAATGGAAGTGAAGCGAAATGTTATATAAAATAAACAAAACAACACGTCGAACGAACAAAAAATAAAAAAAACTTAACAGTAACTTTTGAATATGCAATGTCGGGATAGGAATATCTCAATGTGCAAGTCGAATGGTTCTGCTGCAACTGACTGCAGTCAGAAAATCGAAGGCTTAGTCGAAGACTTATCTGCACCATAGCATAAACAAATGACGTGCGTATAATCTAAACAGTATAGGAGTTCCATAGAACTCCTTAGCTCGTCACTCCTCGCGGAGTTTCGGCGATGGATACGAACGCGTATACGTAAAACGCGCGGCGAGCGGCGTTACTGGCGGCTTCAAGCAGTAATAATTTGAAGAGAGGTATGAAGTGGGATATGATTTTTGCATGATCTATACAGGAAGGTGTGCTGAAAAGATTCCAATAGGTTACAACGTGGGACACGGTGGGACTTTAAAGATATTCCTTGTCAATTGTACAGAACTTCGACAATTTTCTCTATTTCATTGAACATTACTTTTTTAATATATTATGAACAGTAATTTTTAGTTAAAGGTGTTAATTCTTAACGGGAAAAAATGCTCTTCATTCTAGAAAAAGAATGGAGAGAAAATATTAAACAGGGTCATCAGGGCATTGCTAAGAAGGAAGCAGTTTTTTTCTGGTGAAAAATGTTATCTTTAAAATGTCCAACTTTAAGCGTTCGTGCTAATTACAATTTTTATTAAATTTTAATAAGATTTTCAGTTTCGAAACTGCTGGACATTTAGGAAGTAGTATACATTCATTAGATTTCGATAGGGGAAAGTTCATTTTTCGGCCGAATGTCCTCTACTACCCCTATTCGGACCACTGTGCGCCATTGCCAAGTATTTGAGACAGCGATTACTCGAGCGGTATCCAAAAAATCTCGATGACACCGATGGTGACAACGATGTGTATCCTATAGTGTTGCGTCCCAACAACAACACCATGAAAAGCGAGCTGTACTGCTCGTTCACCGTAGATTTTACGAAGCGCAATAACATTGGATCGCTACTGGGCTTTTCGACGAATCGGATATTAGAACCAGGGCGGTGGCATGAATCAGACGATCCAATTAATATCATGAACGTGAACATTATCCGCATAGAATGTAGCGTGACCGCTGGCGCGTACAACAATGGCAAACGTGTACATACCATACATGAATTTTCTCCGAGAGTTCCACCAGGATATAAGATATCGGAAACGCCCGCACAGATCATTTACCTTCCAATCACCGCACAGGTCATTACGGATCTAACGATACGCGTTGTGGATCAAGACGGACGGTTGCTAGATTTTTGAGGTGAAGAGATTACCATCAGACTGCACGTGCGGCGACGACGATAATACGTATGGTGCGAAAGAGATGCTTGTGTTGAACGACTCCAGAAACTCGTTTCTTCCAAGTGAAATTGTTTACAACAACAACAACAACAACTGCAACAGCTCTGATCACGCTAAAAAGAAGAGGCTCAGTGCTGCAAACATTGCATTTTTGAGATCATTGGGATTCATTGTTCGCATATAAGTTGTAAAATGGCTGATATTCTAAGCATTGGAGGGAAGCCGACGTTTGATGATCGCATCGTCAAGCTCGAGACTCACACGTACAACCCATATGTCAACACAACGTTTGGATACAGCGATGAAATAAGAATACCCATACAACAGCAGGATTTGTACGCATTACCGTGTGAAAGTTTCCTCTATGTGAAGGGGAAATTGAAGATAAATAAACAAAACGATGCGTTAACGGTTATGTTGGGAAATAATTGTGTGGCGTTCTTATTCGATGAGATTCGATACGTGCTGAACGGCGTGGAGATTGATCGCAACAGAAACGTTGGAATAACTAGCACGCTTAAGAACTATGTATCGATGACATCTGACGAAGACAAAAATATGGAGAATGCCGGATGGGGCTTGAAACGACGCGATGGGCTAATAGTGAAAAATCATTTCAATTTTTGCATCCCACTCAAATATTTGCGGGGATTTTGCGAGAACTACAAACGCATAATTATTAATGCGCGTCACGAATTGATTTTAATAGGATCGCGCAATGACAACAATGCTCTGATAGGATCACCGATGTTGGAACCAGAAATTGAATTACTTAAAGTGCAATGGCGAATGCCTCAAGTGACGCTGAACGACCTTAATAAGCTATCGTTGCTACGTGCTTTGGAAAGTGGACAAAACCTGAGCATTTGTTTTCAATCGTGGGATCTGTACGAGTATCCTCTCTTACAGAGCACGACCAAGCATTCGTGGGCCGTGAAGGCATCTGCGCAGCTGGAGAAGCCGCGCTGCGTGATCCTTGCTCTACAGACTGGTCGAAGGAATGTGATGAGCGAAGATGTTACTAAATTCAACAAACTGTAAATTGACCAATGTAAAACTTTTTCTCAACTCGGAATTTTACCCATGCGATGACATGAACTTGGACTTTGACAAGAATAAGCATGCCATCTTGTATCATATGTATACGCAATTCGGTAAAACGTATTATGGACATAGTTGCAACGAGGCATTATTCACCGTGGCTGAATTTTTACAATTTGGTCCCCTCGTGGTAATTGATTGCTCGCGACAAAATGAGTCGATCAAGAATGGCACAGTGGACGTGCGCATAGAATTTGAGAGTAAAGAGAATGTGCCGGTAAATACTACGGCCTACTGTCTGATTCTGCACGATCGGGTGGTTGAATACAATCCGCTGACAAACGTGGTGCGCAAAATCAATTAAATTGCCACGCTACTTGCCTGCCCTCTCATGTGTCAAAATCATACCAAAATTGAATCGTGAAAATCGAGATGCTTTACGAGAAAGACTGCATTCTCCCGTCTGTCTTGGAAGGGAGCGGACCTCTAAATTGTGCCGATAATGGCTGTACCAACATTTGTTGACCTGCAAGGGTTCATCGTTGATGGAAGATTTGTCGCGAAGGAAGTGGCTGTCCTACGAAAGGGAAGAATTCTCTCGCACTATATTTTCGGGAGTTCGACGCCGCAATATCTTCTTACAAAATCCGACAAATCAAGCATCCGGTGGTTGGTGGCAAAACATCATGGACTACGGTGGGACGATGGAGACGTTCCGTACAGTATGGCTAAACAGCTAATTTCGAAAGCTGTAGCTGATGCAATCCATGAAGAAGATGACGCATCCCATATCGTATACGTTAAAGGGTTGCAGAAACGCAACTGGCTTGCGGATTTCCTCGATGAAAATACGAGAGCGGACGTGGTCATCGAGACGCTGGACAATGACTACGAGGATATTAAATCTCTAAATAAACTAAATGTAGTTAATAATAAAATGTATTTAAAATATTCAACTGGTGGTCTAAACGCGAGAGGGAAATTCATAAATAAAATATAATCAATTTTTAATGCATAAATGTTTTTTCTTCACCCTCCCCAACCTCCTATATACGATGTACGCTAGATTAAGACGATAGTTATAATTATTATGTAGAAGTGGTATGATTCACGTTCAAAGCCGTTGAAAGCCGTTCAATTCACGTTCGAAGCCGTTCAATACCCATTCGATTCACGTTCAAAGCCGTTCAATATCCGTTTGATAGTGGTTCAGAGGGGTACGTTAGGCGTTGAAAGTGGTACGATAGACGTTTGATAGACGTCCACTACACGATCAATGTGGTGTGGTGTAGTTGAATGATGTGTCAAAGAAGAAGGGAAAGAAGATGCGTGTGAATAAGGAGAGGATGGTCAGCGAAAATAAAGGTGGAGAACAACAACATCTTATTTCGCAAAGCTACGCACTTCTCGGTTTCATGTTATGGGTTTACATGCGAGAGCTTGGAGATGCAGCGAGACTAGTTCTCGTCAAACGGTAAAGACGGACAGTCGCTTTTGTAACAATTTTTTGTGGTACTGATTTTTTGATAATGGGATAGAAAAGGATAGCGCCCGAGTGTGACCCCGAGGTATGTACATAACAATATTTTTAACATTTATCGCGTTAACATTTGAGATCGTGTTAATATTAAATCCTGAGTTTCCATGTTCTAGAACTCGCCACCACCGTCGCCTCCCCCGCCACCTCACTGGCCATCGCCGCCGCCATCCCCGCCGCTGGTGCCTTCGCCGCCGCCGCCTCCAGTGGTATGTAATACTTTGTATTGCTTTGTGTTTGTGTGTGTGTGTGTGTGTGTGTGTGTGTGTGTGTGTTTCATATTTAATGTGCAAATATTATATCAATGCTTGTGTATATGTTCCAGAACCCGCCACTGTATCAAATATTATTAAATATGTTAGCGGGGCTGGAGGATGCGCCGCAACATGGGCCGATAATCGGTCCAGTCGGCCCAGCGGTGGTGGCTCGGTTGCGACACCCATGGGTGCCGCACCGACAAATGGCATTGCCACTAAGACGACCGCGGCCGCAGTCCCCGTCACTCCCACCTCATTAATTTTTGTTTTATTTTTTTATATTCTAGTTTTTATTTTATTATATTCTTTTAATTTTATATTCTTTTAATTTTAAAATAAATTATCATTTTAAACTTGTATCATTTCTCCATTTATTTACCCGTCCTCCTCCTCGCCACATAATTTTAAGATTCGACGTTTTGGAATTCTCCAGATGTCATATAATTCTGTTTCGTTCAAGCGTTCTTCGCGCCATCAAATGATATCATCCCACGCGGCTGCTCCAGAGGAGTCGAATTAGGCATGCTATCGCGCGATACGCTGCGACGCTGAATCGGAACGCTTTGAAATACTGTTAGCTTTAGAATGCATGTGATTCTATCCCCTATGTAGTGACGTCTCTTTCCCTCCCTCGAATTTAACTTTGGAATGCATGCTCTCTGTCTCTTTCCCTCCTAATGCATGCGATTGTACCACCAAGTATTGTTGTCTCTTTCCCTCCCCAGAATTTTAGCTTTAAAATGCATGCTCTCTCTCTGTTCGCAAAAGAGACATATTGCTGACACCTATTGGCACCTCATGCTAATTAGGTAGGTGGCCAACGGCCCGCTCACTCAGGTGGAGCTCGACTCGCGTCCCCCCCATCGACTCGCGATCCATGGAGGGGGAAGGCTCGCGTTTCCTAGAAATCGACCGTGATTTCTGGGAATCGCTCTCTCTGCTCCAGACCAAGGTTGGGTAATTATATCTTCTTTCTTTGCACATTGCTTGCACCATCTCTTGTCTTCGACATTGCTTCGAAGTGCCCACAATATCGCTTAGCGACTTTGCCTCGCAAGTGCCTTGACCAAGTAAACTTGATTATTAGACATTAACTGCTTATGTATAAACTGTTTATCTGTGATTAATTCTTAGACATTGATTTAGTGTAAACTGCCTATTTGTGATTGACTCTTAGACATTTAAGTGACCGTAACTAATTGTGATAATATTCGTAAAATTAATGTGTTTGACCATGTACAATTGCTTATAAACTCTGTGTTAATTATACGCCTAAATATTCGTATCGCGCGCTTTAATAACTCCTAAAATAAATCTTGCGTTAAAACTACTCTAAATACTTTCTCGTGCCGGTTCCAATATTACTTTGTAACATTTTATGGTCCTTCGAGCCGGATCCGGTGCCTGTGAAACAGTTACGAACGTGCGGTAGTGCTATCCAACCGTCGTGCGTGACCTCCACTTGCAAAACAGTTACGAACGTGCGGTAGTGCTATCCAACCGTCGTGCGTGACCTCCAGTTGCAAAACAGTTTTGAACGTTCGGGAGTGCCGTCCAACCGTCGCGCGTGACCCCATCTGCAAAACAATGAGTCACATCATTGAAAGTCAACGCAACCTTAACCGTCGCATCGCTAACGCGTTTGAAAATCTGAAGAAGATAGGAGCCAAAAATCTCACGAAAGCTAAAGTGACCGCGCGATTAACGGCCCTTCGCCAAAATTGGGCCAAGTTCGAGGCGCAACACGACAAACTACTTATGCTAGCGTCCGACCCGGAAACCGTGGACGATCCGTATTGGGATACAGATGAGCCTACGACGACCGAGGAACTCTTCCTTGATCAGGAGGCCCTTTTTATGGAGAAGTTAGAGGAGTTCACGACCGCTGAAAGAATTCTAAATGCTACGAGGGAACGCATGGCATCCAGAGACTTCACGAGTGACCATCCCATTGCCGTGGCCGCCCGTCCGTCGTCCTCACTGCCGAAGATTCCATTGCCTACCTTCTCCGGCAACCATAAAGACTGGCCGTCCTTCCAAGGGCTTTTCCGCTCCCTAGTTGTCCGAGAAACTGCCCTAACGAACGCCGAGCGTCTCCATTATCTTCGGGGCGCCCTTACCGGTGATGCTGCTCTCCTCCTTCGTAATATTCCGGAAAGCGAAGAAAATTTCGAAGCTGCGTGGGAGCTACTTCAAGAGCGATACGAAAACCCGAGACTCATGGTCAAGGCTCAATTAAATACGATATTCAGCCTACCGACTATCGCGCGCGAGTCGGCGCTGGAGCTGAAGCGGTTATTTTATACAGTGTGCGATAGCGTTACGGCTCTCTCCTCAATAAATCGCCCTTTCGATGCAAGCGGCGACTGGCTTGTCCATTTTATCGTGGACCGAATTGATCCCACTTCTCGACGCGAGTGGGAAACCCTTATAGGAAGAACGAAGACCCCACCGACTTTCAAGGACCTGCAGGAGTTTCTAGAGGGAAGAGTCAACACCTTGGATGCCTTGGAGGAACAAAGAAAAGCAACGGACAACCGCTACTCCAAACCAACTGCCAACCCGAGAGTGGCCAAAGCACATCAAGCTAGTCAGGAGAAGCGTCCGTTCGAACCATGCAGCCTCTTCAAGGCGAATCATTTTATATTATACTGCCGCCTATTCAAATCTAAATCTGCTGCCGAGCGTCGCGTGGCGTTACAAACCGCGGGTCTATGCTACAATTGTCTGGGTAGGCATCAAGTTAAGGACTGTACATCTGAGAAGCGCTGCCAGAAGTGCAACGGTAAACATCACACAACTATCCATGTAGACAATGCCGAGGTTACTGACAATAAAGAGCTCACCACCAACACCTCGCGTTGTGATAAGAGCTCGTTACCTACCGTTCTACTGGCCACTGCAATGGTGAGAGTGTCGCAGCCCAACGGAGACTCCAAGCTAGTCCGTGCTCTCATCGACCAGGGTAGCGAGGTATCGATAGTGACCGAGGCGCTGGCGCAGCAGCTCTGCCTACAAAGAAGACCAGCCAATATAAATCTCGTCGGCGTCGGGAGCCAACCACCCGAAAGAGTGAAGGGCAAGGTACAAATAACGTTTACCGCGCATTATCAGCCGTCGGGACAGCACGTGATAGATGCTCTGGTGCTGCCTCGAATCACGTCTTACCAACCACGCATCGAGAGTCGGGTGACCACATGGGAACACCTGAAGGGCCTTACTTTGGCCGATCCTCGTTTCAACGCCGCTGGACCGATCGAATTACTGCTGGGAGCAGACGCCTTCGCCATCATCCTGCTTGACGGCATTGCTAAGGGTCGCCCCGACGAACCCATCGGCCAGAGGACCACGTTGGGATGGATCATTTCCGGGCCCGCCGCACCGATTGCCAACTACGAATCGGCCGACAGGCGCTGCCTAGTTACCCTTCCAAGTGCCGCCGAGGAGGACTTGCTATCCTTGGTGCGACGTTTCTGGGAGCAAGAAGAAATGACGGTATCACCCGCCTATACCGTTGAAGAGCAGAAGTGCGAGGACCATTTCAGGACGACACACCAGCGCTTGCCGTCCGGACGCTATATGGTACGCCTTCCATTTTGGGAGACACCGGAGCTCGGCGATTCCTTCCACGGTGCCAGAGGAATGCTGCTTCGGATGGATGCTAAATTCAAACGGAACCCGAAGTTCGCAGAAGCTTATTGCACATTCATGCGTGAGTATATGCAACTCTCGCATATGTCTAAATTAAAGAGTATACCACAAGGGTCCGCTTATTACTTGCCTCATCACGGAGTGTTGAAGGAGAGCAGCACGACCACCAAATTAAGAGTGGTGTTCAATGGCTCGTACACCACGACGTCGGGACAATCCCTCAACGATGCCTTGATGGTGGGCCCCAACCTATTGCCAAATCTGCATCGGCTGTTACTCCGGTGGCGCATCCATCGAGTCTGCCTCACAGCGGACATTGAGAAAATGTATCGCCAGATCCTGCTTCATCCCGATGATCGCCGCTATCAACGGGTACTCTGGCGAGAAGATGCGAGCCGTGAAATAGAAGAATATCAACTGAACACGGTTACGTATGGATTAGCCTGTGCCCCTTACCTGGCTATTCGCACGCTACGGCAGCTGGCCTTGGACGAGCAGACGCGTTTTCCACGAGCGGCGGCCATTCTGCAGCAAGACGTTTACATGGACGACGTCTTGACAGGCGCTGACTCCGAGCAAGAGGCCATCGAGTTACAAACCGAACTACGCCTCTTATGCAAGGCGGGCGGTTTCAACCTAAGGAAGTGGGCCTCCAACAAACCAGCCTTAATGGAACAAGTACCCGCCGAAGACGCGGTTCCTGAATGCAAGTGGCAGGCCGGTGAAACCCACACAGCTTTGGGCGTCCATTGGAGCCTCTCGGACGACTGCTTTCGAGCCCAAGTACAGTCTACCACGCCGGGGAGCGTCGTAACACGGAGACGGGTTCTATCTAAGATTGCAAAAATATTCGATCCATTGGGTTTATTGTCCCCAGTGACCGTTAACGCAAAAATCTTTATGCAATCTCTTTGGTTATTACATTTAGAATGGGACTCACCCTTGCCGCCGTCGGACGCTGAGTACTGGATGCGGTTTCTCTCGGAGCTGCCCACGCTGAATCGCATTATAATACCACGCTGGCTCGGACTACAACCAACTTCGCAACAACGGGAGCTTCATGGATTTGCTGACGCCTCGGAACGGGCCTATGCTGCCGCAATCTATCTCCGAGTCATGGAGCCCGATGGAGCGATCCACACCCAGTTAGTCACTGCAAAAACCAAGGTTGCTCCGCTAAAAAAGATATCGCTCCCCAGGCTGGAATTGTGTGCCGCCGTGCTGCTGAGCAATTTAATGGCTCTCACCTGCGAGAGCCTGGGCTTGAATGGCACTGCCATACATCTGTGGAGCGACTCCACCATCACACTCGCATGGATTCAAGGACACCCGTCACACTGGAAAACTTATGTGGCCAATCGTGTGTCGGAGATTCAGCGAACACTACCTGGAGCTCAGTGGCATCATGTATCCAGCCGTGACAACCCTGCGGACTGCGCCTCCAGAGGCTTACAACCCAACCAGCTACCCGACTTGGCCTTGTGGTGGGCTGGACCGAGATGGCTGTCTTCTGCTGCTGGCTGGAATCCCGCCACGCAAGCTTCAGCACCTTGGACGGATTTGGAGGCCAAAGTCACTTCCCACGTGACGTCGGGTGAACCTGCAACATACGAATCTTTAATCAAACGATATTCATCCCTTCAATTGCTTCTTAGAGTCACCGCCTGGTGCTTGCGATGGCGAAGAAGAGATCCAGCCAATCAAAGAGGGACTCACCTGCTGCCCTCCGAGATAGAGTCAGCTCGGACCCGATGGCTGTCACTCGTGCAGCGAGAAGCATTCGCTATGGAGATTCAGCAGCTGCAGCTGAATCGCCCGCTGCCGAGCCGCAGCAAGTTACTGCGTCTCAACCCCTACTTGGATGATCAAGGACTACTACGAGTGGGCGGACGGCTACGCCACTCCACAATCCCAACGGATGCCAAACACCCGGTGGTACTTCCTGGAAGCAGCAGACTGGCTGAACTATTAGTCAATGAGGCTCATCGACGGACGCTACACGGTGGGACGCAGCTTACCTTGGCCACCTTACGCCAGCGGTATTGGATACTGCAGGGTCGACAACGAGTGAAGGCCCTCATCCACCGCTGCCCTACCTGCATACGATGGCGAGCCACAACAGGACAGCAGCTGATGGGGGATCTGCCAGCCCAACGCGTAACGCCATCTCGACCCTTCCAGCACGTCGGAGTAGATTATGCTGGGCCGGTATCGCTGCTTGCGGTTAGGGGCAGAGGCCAGCGCACTCACAAGGGCTATGTGGCGTTGTTTATATGTTTGTCCACGCGAGCTGTCCACTTAGAACTTGTTTCCGATTGTAGCACTGAGGCCTTCATTGCTGCCCTGAGACGCTTCACTTCCCGGTGAGGCCTGTGCACCTCAATCCACAGTGACCAAGGGACCAACTTCGTCGGAGCCGACCGGATGCTGCAAGAGATGCTGGCCCTCAGAGACACTGGACGCAGCCTCATCCACTCCACACTGTTGAAGGAAGGCATTGAGTGGAAATTCAACCCGCCTGCTGCCCCTCACTTCGGAGGACTCTGGGAGGCCGCCGTCAAGTCGACCAAGTATCACCTGAGGAGGGTGATAGGCGACCAAAACCTCACCTTCGAGGAGATGTCGACGCTGCTCCACCAAATCGAGGCCTGCCTGAACTCCCGGCCACTGCAGGCGATGAGCGACGATCCCGGAGATCTAACCACGCTCACCCCAGGCCATTTCCTCATCGGCGACGCCCTGCTGAGTCTGCCCGATCCCGCCGTCGAGGACGTTCCCGCCACCCGGCTTTCCCGGTGGCACCTTCTACAACAAATGAGGCTGCAGTTTTGGAAGCGGTGGTCCGCCGAGTACTTGCAGTCGCTCCAGGCCCGCAACAAGTGGACCCAGCAACGTGCCCAGCCCCGCGTCGGCGACTTATGTATTATTAAATCGGAGTTAACCTCACCTGTCAGATGGCCACTTGCACGTATAATCAAACTGCACCCTGGTTCGGATAACTTCACTCGCGTGGTCACTGTCAAAACCTCGCGGTTAGAATTTGTTCGTCCTATCTCGAAATTAGTCTTTCTTCCATTTCGCGATAATACTGAAAATTTCACTTCACAAAATCGCGATCAATAAATTCACTTGAGTTGCCTGATACCGCCACCTGAGCTGAGCGGCGCCACCGGCGCGAGATCGATCGAACCGATTATCGATTGCTTACTATATCTTATTCATCGAGTGATGAATGCCGGGGAGAATGTTCGCAAAAGAGACATATTGCTGACACCTATTGGCACCTCATGCTAATTAGGTAGGTGGCCAACGGCCTGCTCACTCAGGTGGAGCTCGACTCGCGTCCCCCCCATCGACTCGCGATCCATGGAGGGGGAAGGCTCGCGTTTCCTAGAAATCGACCGTGATTTCTGGGAATCGCTCTCTCTGCTCCAGACCAAGGTTGGGTAATTATATCTTCTTTCTTTGCACATTGCTTGCACCATCTCTTGTCTTCGACATTGCTTCGAAGTGCCCACAATATCGCTTAGCGACTTTGCCTCGCAAGTGCCTTGACCAAGTAAACTTGATTATTAGACATTAACTGCTTATGTATAAACTGTTTATCTGTGATTAATTCTTAGACATTGATTTAGTGTAAACTGCCTATTTGTGATTGACTCTTAGACATTTAAGTGACCGTAACTAATTGTGATAATATTCGTAAAATTAATGTGTTTGACCATGTACAATTGCTTATAAACTCTGTGTTAATTATACGCCTAAATATTCGTATCGCGCGCTTTAATAACTCCTAAAATAAATCTTGCGTTAAAACTACTCTAAATACTTTCTCGTGCCGGTTCCAATATTACTTTGTAACACTCTCTCTCTCTTTCCCTCGAAGACGCGGTGTCGAAAAACGCCGATCTCTCCCGACATTGTCCGAAACAATTTCTGCTGCATATTGGTTTGAAAAAAAAATTTCTGGGGCCGTCCCCTCCCTGGGTTAGGTCTGAAAAAATTTTCGGGTGGGCCAAGTTCTGTAAGAGATTTTTTTCGGGGGTCAATGCCTCCCTCTGAAAAAAACATTTCCGGTCTGGAGAGGTCTCCGCGGCGGCTCGGCCTGGACTGACCCCCTCCATCATCGCGGCTTCCCCCACTCCGCGGCTCGTGCGCGCGCAACCGCTCTTCCACTCCCCGCAGGCCCCGCGACCCAGATCCTGTTCCCCTCGCCCCACCTTTAGGGCCTCCCCGAGATCCCTCAAGAGGGTCGAGGGGTCGACCATACGGTCGATGTCCTTAATTTCCAGGGCTGATTAGTCCTGGAGGGGGAACAGGATATTTTACCTTACACGGCCGTGACCGCAGTCAACGCCTGCCACCCCAGGGTCACGGTCGTCATATACTTATCAATGTACATTCCGCCCACTGGGACCCTAATCAGTATAATCTCCGGCCTCTGCCTGGGGGCCTCCTTTTCTTAAGCTTCGGCTTGACCTGCAGGGTCTGTAAGGGCTGCTGCGGGGGGGGGGAGTAACCCCCGCCTGCGACTTACGGGTCAGCTGGGTCCGGGGGAGTGGTTGGGGAGTGCCAGAGGCGGGTTTCCCCAGCGGGTAGGAGGGGGGGCCTGGTGTTGTTGGCCCACCGAGTCCTCAGGAACTCGCTTGGCACGGCCTTTACCCCTGTTTCTCTACCACCACAAATGGCTCCTCCCCAGGTTCCCCCACCGAACCCGTGCTCGTCGTGGAGGGTGCCACCGCCCCATCCTTACCGGCAGACCCACTAGGGACGTGTGCCTTCTGGGAGCCTCCGAGGAAAGCCGCTTCTTATTCGCCATCGGGTCGTCCTCCTGGGGGGACGGGCGCGACCTCTTGTTGCGATTACCCCCGCCTTTCTTCCCGAGCCTCCGGAGTCCGCCGTGCCGAAGGAAAGTACCCTCTCCACCGTCTGGCATCCGGCCTCGGCGGTCTGCGGGGGCACCTTCGGTTGGGAGAAAGGCAAGGGTTTCATGCCCGTTTCATCTCCTAGGGTACTCCATGGGCCCCTTACCACTCCCACCAGACCCAGATCTTCCTGGTCAAAACAGGGGGGCGGGGAATAGAACCCCACCCGCCCCAAGTCCACGTTACGGTTTCCCTACAGAGTTTCCGGAGGGCCCCACCCGTCCCCACGCCAGAGCGTAGGGAGGGAGGGGACCACCGGAAGTTGGAACCCACCTTACACTCTATCCGACTAACTGCTTCTTCTTTTTTCAGGTTAACCCCAGGGATAAGGACTGAGCATCCCACACAAAACGGGGAGCATCCTCGGGAGTCCCAAGAAGATGGTGTTACAGCTGACAGTGTTTCAACTGCCACCAAGGCAGTTCCAATTTTTCGAACTAAAATTCACTATGGCCGTCCAACATAGTCTGCGAATCCAGTAATAATCTATTAATTGCTGCAACATTTGTTGTATTTTGATCGCAAACCATACTGAGGATGATAAGTTCCGTTTCTTCGAAAGCTTTTACAACAGTTTTGATGCAGTGCATCAACTGATTTGAAGACGTCTTGCATTTTGCGAAATAAAGCAGTCAGAGCAACAACGGAGTAACCTACATTTTTTTCGAAATTGAAGTAGTAGCAATAACGTATTCCAATAGGCTTTTTTTTTACTTGGAGGAAATCCCCACGGATACCCCCCGCCCGCGGGGGCAGGCAGGGGGTTGTGTGAGACTCGAACCTACTAAAACCTCCAAGGTGGTCTACCTCGTGTGCGGAGTTGCGCGCCTGGGGGGAGGGACTTTATGCGAGGACAAACTAGCGATTCGTTCGCTACCCTCCCCCCTGCGCTTTAAGGGCAACTCCCCCCCCCCTTCAAGGGGGGCCTTCCCTGGGGGAGTATTGATACGTCCCCCAAGTATATTCTACTAACGCGGCGGCGCGACGGACCACGCGTCCGCGCCGTCCGGAGTCGCTGCTACTAGGGCGGGTGGTGCCCCCCGGCACCCCCGCCCCGCGACCCCGTGATCGAGCTGCTACCCGGCCTCAACGGTGCTATGGTTGCGACCGGGCCGGGGCGTGATTCCCCGACGGCCTCGCGGGCCGCCCTTCCCCGTGGCCCCTTATCAGCCGCCTGTTTATGCCCCGGAGTTCGATCGCACTATCGGGGGGGGGGGGGGCCTAGTTCATGGAACCCCCCCGCTCTCCCTCCCTGACGTACAGCGGCCCACCTTAGAACATGGCGAGCCGCTTTTCCCCTTCCCCAAAACAACCCCCCGGCTGCACGCGCCCCCCCATCTCTCACAGGGGAGGGGGGGGGGGCATACGAAGGTCTATCGCCGCCGCACCCGTTATGGGGTGCGGCCCCCTTCCCACTCCCGTTACGTGGGAGTGTCGGCGCGACTCGGGGCCTTTTAACCGGGGGAGTGGGGCGACTCGCGGAACTAAGTCGCCGCATGACCTCCCCCGGCCCCGGGTCATCTCGCGCGCCGCCTCCATTCCAATAGGCTCCACTAACCATATAAAATAGGAAAGACATTTTTTTTAATGTGACTTGCTCCGTTGTTGCTCTGACTACCTCAAATAATAAGCAAATGGAAGTTTCCAGTTCGATACAATACCTTTTAACATAAACACTAATGCATGGCCATATTGAATTTTAGTTCGAAAAAATTCAAGCCAAGCGACGTGATTAGCTTGGCTAGCTTGGCTTGACTTGACGGTGGCGCCGTTTCGTTTACCACCTTGACGTTGATTGGTTTGACGTCATCGCGCATGCGTAAAGGAAGCGTAGTCCTTAGCGTCAGGCCTTTTCCCGTGGACACTGATGGCAACGCTTGCCACAACGCGCGAGCTCCCCACTCCCAGGACAATCCCCTGTGGAGGGGGCAGCCACTTCCCACAGCTGGTGTTGCGATATCCGATGGTGTTTATCCGTATATTATATGAAGTTAGCCATAATACATATGGATATCAAGGTTTGATGCGAGAGCGAAATTCAAAATCCTTTTGTACTGGAAGATAGATATATTATAAATACATTCGAAGCGAACGGCACATCTGGAAGGTCTTAAGCAAGTTTGAAACGGGGGACAAGGCGGAGTTTATTGTCAGGACTAGTCGTATAGCTAGGCCGGTTCCAACGCAGGTCCTCTGAGGGGAGCGCGGGGGCGGGGGGAAGTGAGGGCGCGCGGGGGAGCGCGGCGGAGGGAAACATGGGCGCGGGGCTAGCGGGGAGCGGAAGACAGGTTGCGCGTGCACGAGCCGCGGAATGGGGGAAGCCATAATCGTGGAGGGGATCAGTCCGGGCCGAGCCGCCGCGGAGACCTCTCCAAACCTGGCCCATACCCGAAAACTTTTTCAGAGGGAGGGAATGACCTTGGCCCACCCCCGAAAATTTTTTCCAAACCAATATGTGATGGAATTTTCCCCCCAACACAGAGAAATAATAATTTATTTTTATCGGATGATGTCGGGAAAGATCGGCGTTTTTTTACAAACCACGTATTCGGTGGAGGGAAAGAGAGAGCATTAGTTTAAAAGCTATATTCGGAGGAGGGAAAGAGAGAGCAATACTTAGCGTCGCAGCGTCTCGCGCGATTGTGAGTAATTTGAATCCTCTGGAGCAGCCGTGCAGGGTGACGTCATTTGGCAGCGCGAAGTACAAAATAGAATTATGCGGCGTCAACAGAAATGCTGAATCTTAAAATTAAGTGGCGAGGAAAGGAGGAGAATGATGGGTAAATAAAATCGAGAAATTATATACGTTTAAGAATATATATTGTTACAAATAGAATATAAAAAGATAAAATATAAATATAAAAAAAAGAAAAAAGAATAATAATAATAATAATATAAAAAAAGAATATAAATATAAATATAAAAAAGAATATAAATATACAAAATGAAAGAAAAAATATATAAAATAAATGTTGTGCCGTGACGCCTGGGGGTCGAGATTCTGGGTACGAATCTCGGGGTGCTCCTGGGCGTCCTTCACTATCGTCGTCCACGGGCTCCGAAGGTTCGGGTGATTGTGCCGGGACGGGAGGATTCGGTTTAGAACCCGGAGGTAGGAGATCGTTGCAGGTCGAAGAGTTGGAACTCACCGTAAGGTTTTAACAAGTTTATTTGATCCCGATCTGGGTGACAATGACACTGTGCCTAGTTTGGCATGAGTCTCGAAAGGTCGGGTGGTGTTCCCGTAACAAAGCTTTATCAAGTCTGCCCTCGCCTTGTTTTTTTTTTCTAAATTTGTCTACTCAGTACAGGAGAGAGGGGGGAAGATACCCTTCGCCTTTTTCTTGTCCTGATGGGCCGTTCCTCTAAGCGAGCGCCTAGTTACCGGCCAGCGATATGTACGATTGGAGTTACCATCATCAAGTAATACTGCCTGAGCAAAAAGAGTAGCTGGCGGAAAATTTTCAAAAAACCGCCACACCTATGGAGAATGCTGAAAGAAAATGTTAGGTGTATGTTATGATGTTCATTAACTTATCCTATAGTGTAGACATCATGCAGATCTAGAAGCAGAAAGCTGACAGATGACAGATGGTGTGAGAGTCGATAGGGCAAGCAGCGTGCAAGCAGAAGAAAAAGCCATAGGTAGCGTGCATGGCGCTGACAGTCAGGTAAGCCGAAAGTTAAGCCCTTCCTCATAGAGAAAAATCCTATCAACTTGAGTTTAAAGTATGAGGCAACTAGATTGAAGTATGCGCTTCTGAAACAGAATGTAATTAGTGTGCGGGGGGAGGGAGGGGGAGGGAAAGGAAAAAAGAGGACAGTATAGGAAGGTTTGTTGGATATTAGGAGGACATAGGAAAGGGGATTTTTACCTTGTATGGTATTCTGTTTCTATCATAGGTGCCAGTAAGGCGGACCAAGGGGTTAGGATGGTCAGAGACCAGGTAATTACACTGTCCAACACGATTTTTGGTCCGCAATAACCGCTGGGCGATTCTTGTAGAGTTTTTCGCCCTGAACACGAATCCGCAACCCGTTTGTCGCCATCACCCTCAGTTTTTGAGAAAATCGATTTTGTAAAAACTGCAATTTTTCAAATTTGAACATTTTTTGTGTCGAAACGGTAATAGTTATTCGATTGTTCGTTGCGTAAAATTATTCTATGAACCCTCCCGAATACAACGATATAGGTTATTATTGCATTATGAACATTTAAATATGTTTAAACAACGATCAAAGGGAAAAAGACACCCGAAATGCACCAATTTTTGCGGATATCTTTCAATTTATTTCCAAAACTAAGGGTCTGAGACGAAATCTGACCATCCCACGCGATGCAGCAGACATTGTTCCTTCGGAAAGCGTCGCCAGAAGTGGTAAGTCTCGTTGCGTTTTCAATACAGAAGCGAAATAGTTTGGCAAAACGCGCGGTGTTAATAGCGGTAGTCAACGGCAGCGCGCGATCCACTGCCGCTCAGCGTAACACAATCGCTTATGGCGCGTGACTACCACTGTCGACACCGCGCGTTTTGCCAAACTATTACCACTTCTGCCGACGCTTTCCGAAGGAACAATATCTGCTGCATCGCGTGGGATGGTCAGATTTCGTCTCAGTCCCTTAGTTTTGGAAATAAATTGAAAGATATCCGCAAAAATTGGTGCATTTCGGGTGTCCTTTTCCCTTTGATCGTTGTTTAAACATATTTAAATGTTCATAATGCAATAATAACTTATATCGTTGTATTCGGGAGGGTTCATAGAATAATTTGACGCAACGAACAATCGAATAACTATTACCGTTTCGACACAAATAATGTTCAAAGTTGAAACTTTACATTTTTTTTCAAAATCGAATTTCTCAAAAACTGAGGGTGAGGGCGACAAACGGGTTGCGGATTCGTGTTCAGGGCAAAAGACTCTACAAGAATCACCCAGTGGATATTATGGAACAGAAAAAAAGTTTCATTTTGTTGGACTGTGTTATCAATAAGTTTGTAAATAAAGTCACTCATGAGCGGGACTTTTGGTTCGTTGTGCAGTGCCCTGGTGGGGTATCTAAATGGAGAGTGAGTAATTATTTTTAATATTTTGTTTTGTGTGTACTGTAACTTATTTTTTTTTTTTAAGTGTTCCACCAGATCTGGGCCCTGTACGTGAGTACAGGCCTGGTACAGGATATGTAAATATGTAGCCGGATTGGAAGGCTGAGAGGGGACTTATGGCAGATATGCCGATGCAGACACCCCGCAACCTTGGTGGTCTTATTAATGCGGTCGTTAATGGGTGCATCCCACAGCATCTTATAATGCAATATCACCCCCAGGTATTTAACCTCATTTGCCCAGGGCACTGCACAATTATTTATACTGATGTTGTATTTATGCCTATCAGCAAGCGTGCGAGGATTTCGAGAGAATATTATGGCCTCTGTTTTTTCAGGGTTTATGCGTAGTTTCCATGCATTAAAAAAGGATAATACCTCATCGAGGTATACTTGAAGTCTGAGGACCAGCGTCGAGAGCTGCCACGACGAAGAATAGAGCGCTGTATTGTCAGCATAGAAAGCTAGTTCACAGCCAGTGAAGGTAGGAAGGTCGTTAATAAATATATTAAATAATATTGGTCCGAGAATTGAGCCCTGCGGCACGCCTGCCTCCACTCTATGGAGCGAGGATTTAGTCCCGCCACTGCAGACATATAGGTTCCTATTGGTTAGGTATGACGCTATAATTTTAATAAAACCTGAAGTCAGTCCAATACAATGCAGCTTGTATAACAATGCCTCGTGCCACACAGAATCAAAGGCTTTGGAAAGGTCCAAAAGGATCATTCCAACTGCTCTTTTGACATTTAGTTCATGTATGATACTCTGCGCTATGCGAAGTGTTTGCTGGATGGTTGAGTGACCCGCACGGAAACCGAACTGCCTGTCAATTATGATGTTGTGTTCTGAGAGGTATTCAGACAAAAACATGTAAATACTTCTTTCAAAGAGCTTGCCAAACATAGAAAGCAGGCTGATAGGCCTGTAACTGGACGGTAGCCCGCGCGGTTTCCCAGGTTTTGGGATTGGAACAACCCTGGAGATTTTTCCATGCGTCCGGAAAATAGCCCGACTTTGCTGCTGAGGAAAAAATATAGTACATTTGACATATAATCTTGCGCGACGCGTGCTTCAACATAAGCACCGTCACTCCGTCACTACCAAGGGCTTTTTTGAAAGCCATCTTTTGAATATTTTGAAAAATACGCCCAGGGGTGACTGGAAGGGCCAATAGAGGTCCAATGTTAGTTGTCTCAAAGGAGTTGACATAATCAACTACCGTCGGCTCCTTCCTGGAAGGGAGGCTGGCGGCTTCAGAGTGAATCCTTGCGAAGGAGGATGCTAAAAGTTCCGCTTTATCAGCATCGGCAGTGATGTCAGTATGTCCTTTATTGAGCGGTGGTAAATTCCTCGTTGCTATTGAGCTGGTTATTTTACGGTACGTCCCCCAAAAGGTGGGGTCAGGTTTTTTAAATGCTCTGAGTATCCTGTCCCACTCCATGAATCAGAGGTAGGATATTCTTTTCCTAATGGTTGCCGCGAGGTCTCGAATCTCCTCAGCCACCACCTGCGAGCCAATACGCTGACCTCTGCGCCTTAGAGCTCTTCTGTGACAAATTAGGGACTGAAGTATAGTGTCCGTGAGCAGATGAGCGTTCTTGTTCAAATGATTGAGGTCCGGAAGAGCTGCACGCTTGCGGCAAGAGTGAAGAAAGGACGTAAGATTTTTGATACAGAAGTCTATGTCGTCGGCAGAGGAGATGTTTCTATTTATGGAGTATTTTGAGGTTAATTCTTGATATCGACTCCAATCTGTGACCGTTTCATGGCTGGTGGGGCCACCTTGTTGTCTGACCGACAGGACAACAGGTCGGTGACTAGTATTGAAGTGACTTGTCACGGTGCAATTGAAGTCGGCATGAAAGTCGGTGATAAAAAAGTCTATAACGGATGGTCTGCATCGGCCCATTTGATGTGTGAATTTGTCCGGGTGAATGATCCGGTACGGATACTTGTCGACATGCTCGTACATGATTTTACCAGCTTTATTAGCGGAGTAATTTTTCCATGCTTTGTGCTTGGCATTCCAGTCACCCCCAATTAGGAATGGGGATCCCAGTCGCGTAAGGGAGTCAAGCAGACCAGAGTCTTCAATATAGTCTAGGGGCGTATAAACCACCCCGATTATAATTTTGGGTGCAGAGAGCTTGATGAAGCACGCGTCGAGCCGTAAAGGGCTGCCAGGGATGAAGTTAACGAAATGAATTGAGGAGTGTATGCAGATGGCAACACCACCGTTTTTGACTGGGCGATCCGCACGGACTACCGTGTAACCGGGCAAAGAGAAGTTTACCTGTTGTGTAAACCGTGTTTCTGTGATAAGTATGATACCAGGCTGCAGTTCGGACACCGCGAGAATCAGCTCATTTCGCTTAAGCAAGAGCGAGGTCGCATTCCAGAGCATAATTTTTGGAAGAGGCATTAAATTAATCCAAATAGCTAAGGACTGAACAGAAAACTTGAAATTTTTCGGCAACCGTGCCGCAGGGTCGCAATTCTTCAACTAACGATCTCGTTAACGACAGCATTTTATTAATATCAATGATAGAATTTAGTTCCTGTATAGCTCCAATCAATTCAACCATGGAGCGAACGCCATCTGACTGTCCCCAGTGTACCTCGGGAGGAGCAGGAGTCACTCTGTCGGCGAGTGGAGGGGGGAAGACAAGAGGTCTTCGCGTGCCAGTTGTTACCGCGTCAGCATATGAAAGGAGGGGGGAAGATAAGGAATTTGATGGAAGGGGAATATCAGGAAGATTTTTACCGTGAGGTAAATTAGTAATTTTTATTGCAGGGGCGTTAATCGCGATCCCGTTGGTGGCCTTTCAAATCTTTTTTCTTTTTTCCAGGTATTTAAGGAGAGCAGGGCCGTAATTTGCCGTATGTTGTTCTAAACAATTTGCGCACTTTGGAGGGGACTCCCTATCCTTCTGGCAGTCCGCTAATCGGTGCGTATCGGCACATTTTACGCATTTAGGCGGGAGCCCACAATTGGAGGCCGAATGACCGAATGCTTGGCAGCAAAAACATTGCGTGTAATTCTTTTTTGAAAAATATTTTTCCCAATAAATTCTTGTACTGAAAATGACGATATTTTTAGTAACCATGGAAGGGGAAGTCCCAGGGGGAAAATTTATCTTATAAATTTGGAAGAAGGATTGCTTCTTGTTCCCGTTTCCGGCGAGCGGAATGCACGAAGTGGGGCACAGCCCTTTGGATTTTAATTCCTCTAGAATTTCCTCCGGAGGAGTAACTGGGAGGCCCTTTACGACCATGGCTAGGCCTCGCTCCGAATTGATCGAGAAAGTGAAATAAGGAATTTTTCTTCGAGATAAAGCATTTTTGAATTTTTTAAAGACTTCTACTTCATCGAACTGGAGGCGGACTTTGTTGCCTAAATATTTAATTTGGAATGTTCTTCCAAAATCTGAGACTAGGTCCCTGTGTTAAGAAAAGTAACGTTCCGAGGAGCCTTGTTTACTTCCGGCGAGGTTTTTTTCGGCGGACAGACAGAGGTTGACGAAGAGTCACAAGATGGTTTGAAGGCATCTAGTCCCGAGAAACGGTTAAACACCGGGATATTAGAAATTGACTCAGACTCCATATCTCCCAAATTTCCCTCTTCTGGGAAATGGATTAACGGGAGAGAGACACTGATTGAGGGACTCTTCCCAGCAGGAGTAGGAGTCGGGTTTTTTTTATGAGTATTAGCAGAAGTTTTAAAATCGCGTTTGGCGTCTCTTTTAGAATTTTTCTTACCCTGGGGTCTTTCGGCGCTGGTCCTTTCAGAATTTCCCTCGGGGTGAAGAGATAAGTCAGAATTATCGGAGGATGCCGACCCGATAGACTGATCTAAGGCGGAACCGGCCCGCCTTTTTCCCGTCGCAGAATTTGAGACGTTTTTTATATCAGAAAAAACTGACGCACTCACCATCTTTTTGGTGACGAGAGCGTCTAGAGATGTCCCATCTTCATTAGAAAGGTCCGGAGGGACCCTGGGTAGCACCCAGTTTGGGGAAGGAAACGATTC
The DNA here is from genome assembly GCA_951215215.1 of Andrena trimmerana. NCBI lineage: Eukaryota > Metazoa > Arthropoda > Insecta > Hymenoptera > Andrenidae > Andrena > Andrena trimmerana. The sequence continues at coordinate 84,978,081 of OX578059.1, read as the reverse complement.
CTTTTCCAGGTCTCCAGTTGGAAATCAATTTTTCACGGAATTATTTAGTTATCCGAAAGAAAATGAGAATTTTTTTAAAAAAACACTGTACTGCACTGTTATTGACGGATGTCTGTGTGATTGCTCACACACAGGATATAAGAATTTCTCAGAACACTGTACCGTGTTATACACGAGGAAGAGTAACGAGAAAAACACGTGCGTCCCCAACGAAGGTTCCGCGTCGACTGTGAAGTCTGCCCTCGCGTTGCTTGTACATCGTTATTATACTATCGTCGGGACGAAGCGGGGACCATCGGGGTCTCCGCCTTTGGCCTGGTTTTTTGGTGTTTCGCCATATGCTGATGGTCTCTATGCGCTTCCGAAATCCCTTACGTGGTTGTGCCGGATTTCGGCCACTCGATTGTGGCAATCGGTATGTGCGCGGTGTCGACACGCTCAGGTGTCGGCTCGGGCACAACATAAAAGAACAAATAAATAAAAAATATAATAGACTAAAAAAATAAAAAAATGTATATACATAAAAAAACTATCGCGGCGGCGGCGATGGTGAGGAGGACGATGGTGACAATGGTGGCGATGGTGAGGGGGCGATGGTGGCGGTGATGGGGATCACGTGGCGACGCCAACTGATAACGACAATTAGAAAATATGTATATATTTATGTAACATTCAGGTATATATTATATTTTCTGTATATATTTATATATCTTTCATGTTTATATTATATTCTCTGTATATATTTATGTTCCTTTCATGTTTATATTATATCTTATGTATATGCATAAATACATAATGTTTTCATTATTATTTTGTGTTTTCTGTTACCTGCCACCGATGTTACATATATTTGAATTCATTTTATTACAAACAGGGACGTAAAGGATCTTATATTCTTGAATGTTACCGCCATAATTCATTGCAGTGTCACGTGATCGAGGTGGAACACCTACAGAAGCGGTGGTAATGTGTGCGTGAGACGCCACGATTGGAGACGAACCGACGCCAGTGCCAAGCGAGTGACACCGCGGCCAATCAACGTCGACAACCTATTTCCCCGGCGACGCTGATTGGCCGTGGTGTCGGTTCGGCTCCCATCGTGCGTCTTACGCACCCATTACCACCGCTCCCTGTAGGTGTTTCCTTCTGAACAATAGCAGCGGTAGCTGGTGGACCCTGCCTGAAATTTAGAATTGCCACGCCGCGCCGTGGTCCGCCGAAGCGCACTTTTTAGGTGGCACAGGGTCCACCTGTGACGTCATATTCGTTTCGCGTTGTCGCCACGTGGCTAGAGCTTGGCGCTGTCGTCAATTCACGCACACATTACCACCGCTCTTGTAGGTATGCTGCCACGCCGGAGTCGTCCAAACCCTGTATTAAACATAATAAACATGAAACACACATAACAATGTAAAAGTATTACATACCACTGGAGGCGGCGATGGCGACGACGATGACGACGACCAATGGGGTGGCGATGGGGGTGACGGTGCTGGCGAGTTCTAGAACATAGAAACTCGCGATGTAATATTATCACGAACGCCTGATTTGATCTCGCGCGATTTCAAAAGGTTAAACGCGATAAATACCAAAAATATTTTAAGTACATACCTCAGGCCTGTCTCGCTCGGGGTCTTCCTCCGGCGCAATTCTCTCTAATCCCATTTTCACAAAAAAATTATCTCTTCAAACAAAAAAACTGACTTGGTAGCCGTCAAGCTTTGAAGACAACTGGTCCCACAGCGTTCATACAATTTGTCACCCATGCCTAAAGTTGCATATGTTGCAAAGTAGGATGCCTTAGTTCTTCACTGGCCACCCTCTCCTTCTATGTGCTCCACCTGCATTTTCGCTGACCATCTTTACCATCTGCATTTTCTTCAAATTATTCACTGACCATCCTATCCTTCTTCGGTTGCATCATTTCACTACACCATAGTCGTGTCGAACGTGTATCAAACGTCTATGGTACCCCTCTGATTGGGTATCGATCGGGTATTGAACGGCTTGGAACGTGTATTGAACGGGTATTGAACGGCTTTGATCGGGTATCGAACGGGTATTGAACGGCTTGGAACGTATATTGAACGGATATTGAACGGCTTTGAACGTGAATCGATCGCGAATCGTACCACTCTGAACGTAAATCGAACGTGAATCATACCACGCTGAACTTAAATCGAACGTGAATCGTACCACTCTGAACGTGAATCGTACCACTCTGAACGTGAATCGGATCATTCTGAACGTGAATCGAACCGCTTCTACATAATAATTATAACTATCGTCTTAATCTAGCATACATTGCATATAGGAGGTTCGGGAGGGTGAAGAAAAAACATTTATGCATTAAAAATTAATAATATTTTATTTATGAATTTCTCTCTGGCGTTTAGACCACCAGTTGAATATTTTAAATACATTTTCCAAGGCACAATGCTTTGCGTGTCTGCTACATCGCAGAGTATTAACTACATGTTAGCAATTACTTTTAGGCGCGGCAAAGACTGCAGTATAACGCGTCCCAGGACAGTTCTGGGGTAAGTGCCGTGGGGTTCATCACAGTCCTCTTACCAAAAGGCATAGCCTTCCCCACTCCGTGGCCAGATCCTCCAGGAACAGAGTCCCTATTCATTAGCAATACGGCGTCGGGCCGCTTGCCATTCCCATATTCTCTACCTCACTCTAAACAACCAATCCTTCGACACCCGATAGCTGGGAGACCCAACGTAGTCACCAGCCATCGCCCGTCGCCAGGACTGCTTAGTCTCGCGTACCCTCAACAATCAGGACCGCATACAGGCTAAGTCCCTGCCATAAAATCTTCGAAGGCAGGTCGGCATGGGGCCATCCGCCCTCGGCCGCCCCCTAAAATTTGGTGACGCTAACACGGCCAACCTGGCATGCTTCACGCTCTCGGGAAGCATCCATTCGCACAATAGCCACCTGTAAAATCAAAAGACTAACCTGTTCGGCTTTTCCTGACTTTATGCACAAAGTCACAAATTTGAGGTACTCTGCTACCCTCGTACACAATATTAAGCAGTATCGAGGTCCCAAGTTACCCTCAACCACAACAACAAACAGCATCGAGGTCCCAAGTTATCCTCGTATGCAGCATCAAACAGCATCGAGGTCCCAAGTTATCCTCGTATGCAACATCAAACAGCATCGAGGTCTCAAGTTACCCTCATTCACCATATCAAACAATGCTCAACATCTTACAATGTTTCACGCACAAACAAGGCTAACAAGTCAACAAGCAACATATTAAATGCAGAATTCATTTAAACCATCTTTAATCAACACATAATGAAGTGAACATTAGAAAACTATTGTAACACACGTATCATCACAACCGCTAACACGGGTCATCGGCACTTTCTCCCTCACTACTACAATGGTTACTAGTATTACCCGACCATTCACCCTTCCATAGCCTCAAGCGATCCTTAGGGGCAATCTGGGGATTTCCAGTTTTACCAACAATTTCGTACCTATCATTAATCAATACTTTAGAGATAACAAATGGCCCTATATACTTATCTTCTAATTTTGCTCGTCTCAGATCTGCCGGTTTTATAAAGACCGTATCACCCTCCTTATACACTACATTATTCCTACGTTTTTTATTAAACCTATTATTTTGTTTCTCAGCGTTTTCTGTTAATCGTCGGGAAGCTAGTTCTCTATCAGCATTTACGTTAATCTGTTCGTCTGTGTCCGGCAACTCCATCTCAGCCCGATCTGCGGTTCCTGCACTACGCTCAATACCAAAAAGTAAACGATGTGGAGAAAATCCCGTCGTTTTCTGAATAGTTGTATTTAAAGAAAGCATTAATTTAGAAAGCTTGCTCGGCCATTCCGAACTTTTGCCTATCTCAACCGTAAGCAGGTTTATGACAGTCGACACGTAGCGTTCGGCTTGTCCATTCGCACGTGGAGCTCCCGTAGCAATAAAATGAACCTCAATCCCGTGTTTCTTTATAAATTGCACGAGGGATTTGAATGTAAAATTGGTAGTCCGATCCATTACAATGACTCGAGGTGTACCGAATAATGTTAGGCGTTCCTTAAATATTTGCAACATTTCAGACCCGGTCAGTGACTTTAACGGAACAAGTTGTACGTACTTTGAAAAAGCGTCAACAATAATAAGTACATGCCGATAACCGTCTTTTGAAAGTTCGAATGGTCCCACGAATCACAATGGATAGTATGGAACGGCAACGGTTTCTTAACAATCGAGTGTAAAAACCCTTGTTTCGCTCCGGTCTGCCGCTTCGACACTACACAAGTGATACAATGTTCAATATACTTTTTCACAAATTTACGCATTTTCGGAAACCAATATTTTTGTGTTATACGATCATACGTCTTATCGGGACCGACGTGACAATTTTCATCGTGATACAAACGTAACAGTCCGATCCTACTTCCCTTAGGGACGAAACTACGATACACGATACGACCGGTGTCTCTCTGCAACTTTCTACACAATATACCTTGTCGGACCGCAAAATCACTACTTATAGAACCGTTATCATTTAATTGTTTTATGATAGACCCTGTCTCTTCGTCATTCCGTTGTGCGACTTGTAACCAGGATCCCTCACAAATGACATTAACACGGTAGACCCTGGGTGGATTCCTGCTTAGATAGTCCACGTGTCCAACGTATTTCCCTTTGCGATACTCTATATCAAAGTTAAAATCTTGCAAAAAAATCCACCACCTTGCAACACGTGGCAACAAATCTTTCTTGTTACACGTGGACTTTATAGCGTTACAATCAGTTACAACTTTAAATTTAATCCCTAACAGATACACGCGAAAGTGCTTCAAAGCATTAACAATTGCAAGTGTTTCCAACTCGTAAGAATGGTATCGAGACTCCTCCGCTGACGTACGCCGACTGAAGTAAGCAACTACTCTTAGACCGTCGTCTATCTTCTGAAATAAAATAGCTCCGTAACCGATTGCACTTGCGTCTGAATGCAATTCTGTTTCCCTATTCGGGTCAAAAACAATGAGTAGAGGACCCGAATTTAATTTTTCCAAAACGTAGCGCCGGGCTTCCTCGTGTTCCTTGTTCCATCTCCACTGTTCATTCATTTTTGTCAATTTTGTAATACACGCTGTCCGCACAGCGAACTCGGGAATAAATTTCCGGAAGTAGCTTGCCAAACCAATAAATTGCCTGACCTGTTTCACATTACATGGGACAGGGGACCCTAATAAGTCCCTAACTTTACCTTTCCCCGGACTAATACCCTGTGCTGATACTTCCCTGCCTAAATATTCTATAGTGGTCATAAAAAAACTGCATTTCTCCAAATTTAAACTAAAACCGGCTACATCGAGTGCCTTTAATACTCGTTCTAAACGTTCTAACCCTTCCTCAACAGTTTGTGACGGAATCAAAATATCGTCGAGGTATACCAAAGCAATATTGTTCCTCAATTTCCCAAGGGCGACGTTTATTGCTCTTTGAAATACCGCGGGGGCATTGGCCAAACCGAAAGGCATACGCAAAAACTCGTAATGTCCGTCCGGTGTTACGAAGGCGGTCTTTTCAATAGAACATGGTGCAATCGGAATCTGGTAAAAACCGGAGGTCATATCTAACACAGTAAAATACTTCGCATTGCCCAAACGATCGAGCTGGTCGTCAATTAGAGGCAATGGGTATCTATCTTTTTTAGTAATTTTGTTAACAGCCCGAAAATCTATAACTAAACGGTCGTCACCATTCTTTTTCTTAACGAGTATCACCGGACTTGAAAACGGTGAAGCACTCTCGCGTATCACCCCACTCGCTAACAAATTATCGATTATTATTCGAACCTCTTCACGCTCAGACATAGATAAACGGTAAGGGCGATAATTTACTACCTTGTCCTCTCGAAGGTCGATCTTGAGTTCACCCGTACTTACGCGCCGGACTGGACTTCCCTTTGCGACCATGTGCTTATATGGTTCCAACAACTTTTCCACGGCGTCACGCACGTCATCGCTTCCAACGTTAATAGAGTAACACAACGGTGCCAGATTCTCCTTGTTCCCTGGGGACGTCGACGGGCATCGTCGTAGCTTCGTCGTTCCATCGGATTCCGTCAGAATTTGCACCCCGTGTACAACTGCATTTTTCCCAATTACCATGTCATATGACATGACGGGTTCAGAGACCACAAGAAGGTCAAGTTCGATGGTTAAATCCTCCGTCCGAACGTTGGCTGTTGTGCAGCCGACTGTAGTTAGTGCAGAATCACCCAGTGTTTTAATAACCACAGTAAATGGGTCAATCCTGCAATTAGCTTGCTTAGCCACCCGTTCCTTAACGAGAGAACAGGTCGCACCATTGTCGATCAAACAGCGTTCGATCGGCATATCCCGTAAAATAACAGGGGTCAGTTTATGGTCCATCGAAAAACAAGTATTAGCTTCGAATTCCGAGGTCTTCGGTCTGTTCACGTCCTTATCGTCGCGGGACCTGCGCTGCTTGGCCCAGCAGTGAGATTCTTCATGACCCCTCTTCGAGCAGAAAGTGCATACGGGTACACAGAACCTCTTGGCTGACTCTTGCGGAGGGGGTGTCGCTTTCCGTTTTCTCGGACACTCCCTGTATAGGTGTCCCGTTTCTTCGCAGCCATAACAACGTCTCTGATCCGCATAATCACGATAATTACGCACGTATCTCTTGTTTTCGTCCTTCTCCTTTAGCGGTGCTTTGACGAAATGCGCAATCCCACTCAGTAATTCCGCAGTCGTTTCGTAACGCGCGTTCATAAGTGATTGACGCACAGTCGAATCTGTCACATGGCCTATAACGAGGCTAACCAATTCCCGCGGTGTAAAATTGATTCGTGTTTGTCCGTAATATTTTAATTTATTCCGAGCGTACTCAGGGTAAGAGCCCGCAGAGTCACTATTGTAAGCTACGGCACGAGACAACCGTTCACACAACCGATCTTCGGACACAAACACCGAGCACAGGTCTTCGCGGAAACTAGCCCACGTTCTCGGATTGCCTTCCCACCCCTGGTACCACCTTTTAGCGGATCCAATAAGAGCGTGGGTGGCCAAGCTTAGTCTTTGAGAAGCGGGGAGTTTTTCCGTAATTTTTTCCACAATATCACACCACCTACTCGCGTCGTCTCCAAGATCTACACCACTAAACTCCGGCACAGCATCCACAGACGTTTTATCAAGCACCACTAACGAGGTAGAGGGTACCGCACCTGACGCAATCGTTCCCATAAAACGTTGGAAAAGCTCCTCAAACGATGGCGTAGACGTAGCAGATCCAGTCGGATTAACAACACGGTTTGATGGCTTGCGACCCGCCATTGTGTACGTGGATTAGACAAAGTAGACTTTATCACACGTATCCCACTTCTGATGTTAGCAATTACTTTTAGGCGCGGCAAAGACTGCAGTATAACGCGTCCCAGGACAGTTCTGGGGTAAGTGCCGTGGGGTTCATCACAGTCCTCTTACCAAAAGGCATAGCCTTCCCCACTCCGTGGCCAGATCCTCCAGGAACAGAGTCCCTATTCATTAGCAATACGGCGTCGGGCCGCTTGCCATTCCCATATTCTCTACCTCACTCTAAACAACCAATCCTTCGACACCCGATAGCTGGGAGACCCAACGTAGTCACCAGCCATCGCCCGTCGCCAGGACTGCTTAGTCTCGCGTACCCTCAACAATCAGGACCGCATACAGGCTAAGTCCCTGCCATAAAATCTTCGAAGGCAGGTCGGCATGGGGCCATCCGCCCTCGGCCGCCCCCTAAAATTTGGTGACGCTAACATACATTTAGTTTATTTAGAGATTTAATATCCTCGTAGTCAATGTCCAGCGTCTCGATGACCACGTCCGCTCTCGTATTTTCATCGAGGAAATCCGCAAGCCAGTCGCGTTTCTGCAACCCTTTAACGTATACGATATGGGATGCGTCATCTTCTTCGTCGATTGCATCAGCTACAGCTTTCGAAATTAGCTGTTTAGCCATACTGTACGGAACGTCTCCATCGTCCCACCGTAGTCCATGATGTTTTGCCACCAACCACCGGATGCTTGATTTGTCGGATTTTGTAAGAAGATATTGCGACGTCGAACTCCCGAAAATATAGTGCGAGAGAATTTTTCCCTTTCGTAGGACAGCCACTTCCTTCACGACAAATCTTCCATCAACGATGAACTCTTGCAGGTCAACAAATGTTGGTACACACGGCTCAAACGATTGTGGCCGATCGAGTTTCGATTGCATTCGAGCTTACTAGGGCTGGCTTTTTTGCATCGCTAACATTCTACAGTATTTCATGAATCTGGTGAGAGCACTGCCAAGCCACAGGTTCCCGTCTAGAACACTTCCAATTCATGTTGAAACACCACTGTGGCACCATCTGCCTATGATTGTCATAATTATATAAATCTGTGCGATCGGCTCTGTTCGCGATGCTACATATAGCGTAAATGACAGCAAGAATAAATGTCAAATGACTTTTAATGCAATGAACCTCAAGTAAAATCATAATAATTTTGACACTATAAACGATAAACTTGTAATGTCAAAGTAAATAAATCAACGGATTTATAATGGAAAACACAAATAAATAAAGTGGGATGGTGGGGTAATAAAGAAAAAAATGGAAACGAATGTTATGTATTTCGTAGAGATGGCAAGGGTTAGAAACCAGAATACTGAGATGAATAAAGTCTTGTGGTATTTTATTCGTAGCAGTCTTCCTAGATTAAAATCTAAGACGCTCATTATTAGTAGAAATATGTAGAGCAAAGAAATACGCATTTATTTCAAAATTCGCTATCCGTTATTTTATGTTAACAACGCGAAAATAAACATAACCGTAGCAATGTAAATTAAATTTTGTGACGGGACTGCGCGATTGTGTCTTATATTAGATGGCGTCACAGTGATGTTTCCTCATGAAATAGAAGTGTTCTAGACGGGAACCTGTGGCTTGGCAGTGCTCTCACCATATTCATGAAATACTGTAGAAAGTTAGCGATGCAAAAAAGCCAGCCCTAGTAAGCTCGAATGCAATCGAAACTCGATCGGCCACAATCGTTTGAGCCGTGTGTACTGTTGCGACTCCCGTCTAGCGGCGCGTAATTTAAACTCCAGAAGCGTGAAGTTCGAGGCGGATCACACGAATGTAATAGGAAAGGGAGACAATGTGAAGTTCGCACAAGCCGAGGGGTTTGAAAATAGTTAGAGATCTTTTAATGAGAGGACTTCAAGATTAAAAACTAATCGATATCCACTTGGCAACGAGTGTTTGAATAAATGAACTTCTCCTTCCTTCCTTCTCCTAGGTGTGTAATTCCAGCGCCAGGTAGTTAAACGCTTGTTGTTGAGTCAAATCGACGAATAGGAATTCAGTTAATTAATTAAGAAATTTACGATTGGCTCTTAGAGCCTTAGACATTTTGAAATTGACAAAAGGTGTACAAGACCCGAGGGACCATTTGGAAGCGTCACTCGAGCCTAGAAAGCAGAAGCGAGCACACGTACAATCAAAAATCCACATAAACTTTATTCATTGTTTAATTATTTCGTTGAGTTCATTAAAGTTATCAGTTATTCGTGTTTTAATCGTTTTATTATTTTATTATCATAAAAAGTTCATAGTTCATTTCCTTAAAAATATCGCGTCCAAGGAGCAGAGTGCCTTAGCACTCCACGGGCATCGTTCCACGCCAAATTCCCCACGAAGGATCCAAGAAGACCAAACGGCCACGCAACAAAATTGATGACAGCGGTGGGATTCTTCAAAATTCGCCGGCTCGTGGACGCAGGATTCGAGGAGCAGCCATCGGCCAACTCGTGCAGTCTCTCTTTCCTGGGTTTTTGGACGGTTTCCCCCGGAACACGGGTGAATGCCAGAGGGAAGTGACTTCGGACGACCGTACCAGTTTTTCGCTGAAGCCACACGCACTCGGCCAGGGGATCTTCTTCGCTGACAACGAAGCCTGCAATTGCGTGAGAGATCGAAGTTTTATTTATAAAATACGATTCATTGTTCTGTTGTTAGATTTGTGTGCCGTAATTATCGTCACGTTGTGTTAGTTATTAGTCGATGAGATTAGAGTTTGTATTAACGTTGCGAAAATGCCGCGTCGAAGTAAGGTATTACCAAAACGAAAGGGATGACAACTACGTTCGGGTAGCGTGCAGGTACCCGAAATAGAGGATGTAAATGTTGAAATTATGCAAATAGAACGTCCTATGGCTATTTCACGATCTCAAACGACACAAACCAACGATCCTATCATTGATTCAGCCAGGTCAGAGGATTCTTTGCCCTGCCCAACCGCGGTTATTGCTGCTAGTTCAGAAGTTTCTGGTGGTGAATTACAGCCGCGCGAACTAAACTTTGTGCCGACGCGACTGAACTCACCTGTTGTTAATTTATCCGAATTAATTAGTCAATTGCCTTGTTCAAAGATAATATCTCAACCAAATCCAATAAAACCTACGGACCCACCTAAGTCTTATCTCTCTCTAAAATTAGTGAAAGACTCAATTCCGCGATTTAATGGGAAGTCTGACTCGTTAATCAGGTTTATTAAACAATGCAAATTAATTAACGCTAAGGTAAAGCCTGAGGATCGAGAGAATCTCTTCCTCATTCGGGGTAAGATTGAGGGACACGCCAATTTACTCTTGTCAAATCGACGAGAGCCCGAAACTTTAGACGAATTAATTAATCTTCTAAAAACGATCTTTGCGCAGTCCTTTAAGGGGGTAGACACGTCACGTGACCTGGCCGATTTGGCCGGTCGGTATTACAGCAGGTTTTTTCTGCACTGAAATGGTATTACCCATAGATACGCGGCTGCCTGTGCACGCGAGAGGGAGCTGTTTGCTATTTCCGTATTCTATTCTGAATAAGGAAAGAAATTCTCAGCTGTTGCGTTGTACATTTTAAACAGAAAGTCTGCTGGTACTGCAAACGTAGAAAATTCATTGTAAATTTACTTGAAATGTGCTTATGCTACAATATTCTACGTTGGCAGTAAGGAATTATAAGTGAAAAGGAAAAATAGATGAGGGCATGTCCCCAGAAAATGAAGTTTGTTAGGTTAGACATTTTTTTATTAGCAAAGCACCGAAACAGAACATGAAATACACTTATTACACGTCCTATGCAGAAAGCAGTTATGAACAAACATTGTATATAAAATTGTGTTGGATGTTGAATTGGACTAGTGAAAATGCGCAGGCTGGATGCGCGTGATTATTATGTGGTCGGCTCCTCGAAGCGACAGGAAATATAACCTAAGTATACGCTATATGACAACAAATGTTTAGTAGCTATTTCGTTCGTTTACAAAACATTTGTGAACTTTTTAGCATCCTTCCAAAACATTATTATTACGCCGCAACAGTATTTTTAGGAAATCGGGTATAGCATATAGGTTATATTTCCTGTCACTTCGAGGAGCCGACCACATAATAATCATGCGCATCCAGCCTGCGCATTTTCAGTAGCGGATTTCATGAATGGATTCTGAACTGGATGTATTATGAAACACAATGTTTACGGGGTTTATTACTATTTTATTTGTAAAAGATGCTTCAATTATTTTAATGTTCCTGTCCATATAACCGTTGGCTAAACAAATAATATAAAAAAAAAGTATTAAAAAATATTGGGAAACACCGAAGTTATGAGATTATGATGAGAACTATATTGTTACATAGAGCAATATCGGTTACAAAACAGTTCGGTTCAAGACAGTCTTCGGGTCGTCGTTCAGATCGTCCTCTCGAAGGGGGCCGACCTTCTTCTATCTTCAGCTACGAGCACCAGCAGGTTATGCACGGGCCTATACCCGGTGCTCGCAACACTGCTCTCCCCTCTGGAAGAGCGGACGTCTCGGCCGCATCGAATCCTTTTCGGAATCTTCGTACCCCTGCCTGAAGAAGTGGTCGTGCAGCCCCGTGGCTTCTTCAGACATCCGCCTCGGCATTTGCCTTCCCGCTCAGGGGAAAACCACGGAAAAACCCTGAGCAAGGCGTGGGTACAACGTGACTTCTCGATCTGCCACGACGAAACGCTCCAACTTCTGCTCCCGCGACGTCTCTGGAACTCTGCAGCTTCCTGTCCCACGACGTCTCTGGTACCCTGCGGCTCTTGGTCCCACGACGAAATCCACGGGGAGCTCCGGGTCCAGCAGTCAGGCACGGGTACCGCGGGGCTTCTAATTCTCCCTCGACGAAACGCCCCTGGTCCTTGTCCCGCGATGTCCCTGGAACTCCAATCTGGAACGTCCCACGTCGACTCCAACGCTCCGACGCTGCATCCTCCTACGTGCAGCCTCCGGAACCCCGTGCAGACTCCAGCGCTGCCTCCTTTACAGGCAGCCTCCTCCAGAAGGACGTCCGACGACGTCTCCACTGCTTCGGCGACGTTCCCTCCTCCTCGTCGAATCCTTGGTCGCGGTCGACCCTCTCCCCCAGGGACTCGTCCTCGATGTCCTTCCGGTGGCCGTACGAGCTTGAGACTTCAATCCCTTCGCGGCTCCGGATTCCATGCAAAAGAGACGGAGAAGCATTAACATTTACTTTCATTTGAGAGAATCCGTTGCAGCTGAAAGAACCGGGAAGATGGAAAGGCGAGACGGAACCAATAACAGGCAATCACAGCTCATGAGCATATTATTGGCCCGTTGCCCGATCAATCTGCCCAGCACCCCAGCTCGTCTGCATTTTCTTTCTTCTGGGCTTCTTGTCCTCTTCTCCCTCTCTCAGGCCTTGGCTTTGAGATGGCCCCATTCCTCTTCGTGGCTTCTGGTGCTGACCCAGGGGACCGTCCTGTGCGTCCTGTTAACGCTCCCGTCTCCGCGACATCTCCTCCAGCCGATCCAAGCAGTCGCACCGCTTGTCCGACTGGTGGTTGGAGATGCCGTTTCCCGGCTGCTGTCCACCCTGTCGACGCGGACCTCTTGGTTTGCACAAACCGGGGAGGAGCCAAGATCCACGCCAACAGGGCTAGAGAAGCGGTTCCACGTATGTCCGCGCTCCACTGCGGACTGCTACTCTGTCGTAGCACAGACGGGGAATTCGGGAACGCGTATCCAGGCCGCGGTGGCAGTCCCCCGACACCTTGTCCCTCGTCGTGGGGTTTCGTGCTCTCTGAAACACTTTAAAGAAACAAAGGACTGGGCTACGAAGGTAGCCTCCGCAGCCCAGTCCAGTAGATTAGCTTAGACTAATCTTCAGACTCTTCGTTCAGAACTTCAAACTCTCTCCTCGAGCGAGAGACTTGCTGGATCTTTGGTCGGCGAACAACCCATCCTGTCTAAACAACTCCACTCTTCGGGGCTCTCTCTCATGGGGAATTCGTCCATTCTGCGACGACGTTCGCCTTCGAACTCCCTTCGTCGCAGTTCAGTAACTCTGCGCACTCCAGGCGCCTCCACGTTGCTCCGGTGGTGCCTGCGCTTTATAAACTACATGCTTATACTTACATTTTGGAACATTGCTTATTCGACAGTTCTTCATATGCGCTGGATGCACTCGCCGGTGCAATAGTGACCTTGAATAGCAATTGATTATTCGACAGCTCTTCATATGCGCTGGATGCACTCGCCGGTGCAATAGTGACCTTGAATAGCAATTTATTATTCGACAGCTCTTCATATGCGCTGGATGCACTCGCCGGTGCAATAGTCACTTTGATCGCAATTGCTTATTCGACAGCTCTTCATATGCGCTGGATGCACTCGCTGGTGCAACAGTCACTTTGATCGCAATTGCTTATTCGACAGCTCTTCATATGCGCTGGATGCACTCGCTGGTGCAACAGTCACTTTGGATCGCAATTTGCTTATTCGACAGCTCTTCATATGCGCTGGATGCACTCGCCGGTGCAATAGTCACTTTGATCGCAATTGCTTATTCGACAGCTCTTCATATGCGCTGGATGCACTCGCCGGTGCAATAGTCACTTTGGATCGCAATTTGCTTATTCGACAGCTCTTCATATGCGCTGGATGCACTCGCCGGTGCAATAGTGACCTTGAATAGCAATTGATTATTCGACAGCTCTTCATATGTGCTGGATGCACTCGCCGGTGCAATAGTGACCTTGAATAGGAATTGATTGTTTGACAGCTCTTCATATGCGCTGAATGCACTCACCGGTGCTATCGCGATGTTGTCATCTATCCTTTTATGTAGTTTCTTGTGTACTCGTACCTGCCCCTCCTTTTTGTATGTACGGAGGTTCTCTAATCGGCTGTTGTCGATTATATCTACTATCTATAATTTCTGGCAACATGCAGTCCTCATAGAACTTGCTGAGTTTTTCTTCCATCTCTGTTGCCCAGAATCGATCATCTCTCGATACTGTTGTAACCTTCATTCCTTTTGGCGTCCATAAACAAAAATAGGCCCGTTGCCTTTTCGTTATGTGCAATTGTCCTTGCACTTGATAATAGTAGTAATGATTTTTATTCATTTCATTACCCTTGAAAATACGCCTTATATTACCAAGTTGCTGTATTGCTTCAGCAGGTGATAAATCCTTGGCCGATTCAGGACACTTTACTTCGACGATTTTATCACTGTCCACGAGGCCGTCAGGAGTTGCACCTAAGTGAGGCACAGTGTCGTCGATGAAGAGGCCACACGGTAGAATATGGATCCCTAATTCTTCTTCCATTTGTCTCAAGGCGTTTGCCTCATTTTCCCTTCCGTATTCGAGAGAACGTACATTTTGGAGTTGCGGGTACATTATACTCTTCACAGTATTTGCCCGTGGTGCAGTCTTCCGTAATCGGCATACCTTGCCGAAATTGGATGCAGTTAATAATTTTTTTCTATAACTAATCCACTTTTCGCTATTCGCCTGATTGCGAGTTTCCTCTTCGATCTCGCATCGCATCCTTTGCCAGTCATGGAGTATAGCCGCGTGCCTTTCACACTCGGAAGAGTATACTGTCTCTTCCATGTCTGGTTTTTCTGCGCTGGGACCGTAATCCTGGTCGCACGATTGTTTTTTATTTCGGAAGGAGGATGCTTTCGCTTCTTTTTTATATTCCCTTGCTTTTTCTGCTGCACGCTTCCGACGTCCTTCTAGCTTTTTTACCATGGTTGGCGGCTCTTTATCCATTGCCGTACTCAATCTGCTAAACGCCTCTTTTGTATTATATTGGACGACTGCAGCGGAGACTCTGCCCTGATACGAGCCCCCTCGTCCAAAGTTTATCCTTTTGCCTCCGATGAATTTGGCAATGATATTATTAAAACTTTCAACAGCATTGTTGTTTAGACCGTGCAGCAAACTGTCAACTTTAGGGAAAAGTGGCTGCATCGCTTCTTCGATACTCTGATAAATACCAGCTTCTCTCAACCGTGGTACGTAGTCCTCTCTGTTTGGATCAGAGTATTTCTTACAGAAGTATGCTAACTTCTGACACTCCTTGTGTTCACCGAAAACGTGACTCGGTACATTCGTCAAATCTTGCTTCAAATTTCTTATTCGTTCCTCGAGTGTTATTTCTTCTTGCAACCGGTATTCTGCAGCTTTCTTTATACCAGTACGCAGGCGGAGTGCATTATTCTTTACGACAGCTCTTAGGTCTTTATCGCGGCCTTTTGTTGCGATTTCGTTTATTTTTTTACTGAAATTGCGTAGCAGGTGATTGGTGCATTCTATTTTTCGTACCTGCACCATGTAGTTTTTATATGGATCACTGTCCAATATCTTCTTGTACACACTGCTATCGCCATCGGCAACTAATATAGAGTACACTAGGCCGTGCATATCTATGCTGCAATTGAAACCTTCGACAATAGCAACACTCTCCATGCCGGTTGAACTCTGATTACGACCCCAGTTCTTGAAGCAACGATGCTTGCGCGGTTCTTTCTTCTTCGTACCTGCTATTTGGCAAGTCATGCAGAATTTATTCTTCACGCTAATGTACAGCACTTTCTTCGTGTGGTATCCCACGATGGCTCCTACGCCAGAAAGAGAATTGTAATCTCCTCCGCGGTACGACCTTTTCATCCAGCTACCATCTGCGACAACTGGGATAAAGGGTACACCGGATTCTGGATATACGTCGCCTCTTGCTATAGCTAATGCTTTTTCCTCTTTTCCAGCATCTTCCATTTCGCGTTGTGCGGCCACTTCGAGGGCATCGATTAGGTCGTTTTGAGAGTTCTCGTAGATCCTTTTAGTCATACAGGGCACGTTCACGGCAGTCATTATGTCCTCCAGTTGATTATATCCGCCGCCCGTCATCATTGTTGCGGCAACAGCGGCGCGGTTGATATCCATAGTGGCATCACTCTTCCGAAGACAGGATATGCGCTCTGTGTATTCGCACATTTTGCACTCTACATAATAAACATTTTCCAGTCCATTCCGTTGACATGTAACTATTTCGAAATGTTCGATGCCACAGCCTATTGTCGAATGTTTTCCAAGATTTTTTATCTGTTCGAAAACATACGGAAAATCAACGAAGTCGATTCCTTTTGAAATTGGGTTTTCCGGCTGTTCTGGCTCTGCAGTCTCCACCACCCAGTAATCGGCATCACTTCCAACATCTTCGTTGATGTATGTGTCGAAATCTATTTCTTGTGCAATTTCTTCTTCGTTCGACTCGAAATGCTCTTGTTCTACAATTTCCTCTTCGTCCGCATTGAAATGTATTTCTTCTTCAATAACTTCTGCGTCCGTATCGAAATGTGCTTCTTCTATAATTCCTTCCATAATTGGAATATCTTCAAAATGTCCTACGTCTTCTTCGTGTATTCTGTCCGTAGGAAAATCACACGTAGCAGATGTGCTTGGAAGTGTTTCTTCGTACGAGGTACCTGCACGCGTACCTGCTTCCGCCACGGTGCCCTGACCTACCGTGAGGCACGCTGCTGTTTTGAATCGTTGCCTGCACGTAAAGAGTCAATAATCAGTAACACGCGTTGTACATACATAGAAATAATAAAAACATATATTAGAAAAGAAAAACAGGCACAGTAAAAGAAGATATAGTACAGTAAAGTCTCGATGTAAGCGAAAGCCTCGGCACGAAGTAAGTTTAACCCTTCGTTGACTCTCTGGGTGTGAACCACCCATAAGCTGATTTTGACGTTCTGAAACTTTTATATGCAAAATAAATACATTTTTTCAATGCCGACTTACAAACAATTTTTTCTCGGAAAATATTAGATCCGAACATCGACTCTGTAGATTTTTAGCTTCTAATATTGAAATTTGTAAAAGTTACAATTTTTTAAAGATTTTCTCCGTTTTTTCTCGACATGTGGTAATCTAGAATTATTTTACAAAAGCTGTGACAAAATTTAAATAAAAAAATTATTGGAATATATTCTAGAGACCTTGAAATTGACTCATGTTTTTTTTTATAATGATTGGATTGTTTGGATGAGAATGGCAGTCGTTCAAAAATTGCTCTGTGTGTGAGCCACCCAGGTATGTCAAAGTTGATCGAAAAAAGAGGTGTTTCAACGAAGGGTTAAAAATACCCGTGTGCGTGTGAGACAATACTAACGCAATCAAAATTTAAAATTAAAACTTGTAGTGTGTGTTTGTATGAGTGCCGCGAAAATAGAGGGAGAGAGAGAGAGAGAGAGAGAGAGAGAATGGAGAGCAAATGATAAGGCGTGGTAGAGAAAGAGAGGGAGTGGAAGAAAGGACTGCCGATTGTCCCCATCTCTTTCATTCGCTGTCCTCCTCTGCGGCCGACGCGTATTACCACTAAATGGGTATTATCCAAATTTATATCGTGTTTGGTGTCATTTATCATTAGGGAAACATCACAAATGTTAGGACGCTTTATTTATGAAATTATTATTACTATTGAATTACTGTGAATATCATTCTAATTTATCCTCGCGATACGAAGAGGGACGTACCGTGATACAAATGTTCCTCTTAGACAACGTGATTCCCTCGCTACGCAAACCGAGGGACATGCACTTTTGGCACGTTTTCTTTTCACACGCACACATCTGCACAACCGTCTCCGCTACTCGCAAGCGAAGGCAGCCACAAGCAGACATTGTGCGCTGCGATACGCGGCTGTGTGTGTATCCAGGCACGCGTGCACTTGACCGCGGGTGAAAAGAATACTTTTCGCATTTCAATCCTGGGTCATTCAACGCGAAATCGGACACTTTTCGGAGTATCATTTAGGATTTGTGTGAAACTTGCATATGTTGTAGTCTTTACTGATATATAAACGTATTTCAAAGGATTTTTCAAAATTTTCACGATTGTAGAATTTTACTTTTCTTCATATATTTATAACTGTTGAACTAAGAGAAAGGTAAGAATGAGCTTTTGGGTGCTTACACTGGGTAAGTAAGAGTGCATAATAAAAATTATGTCACTTAAAAAAAAAAACAAATTTGAGACCATTTATTCTGCAATTGTTTTAAACAAATGCAATTTTATACTAGCAGGGCGCTATTTAAAAAATTTGAAAAAAATTGAGGATACAGCCCTACTTGTGCTCTTTATGGTCACGTTTTCAGAAACGCGGACAATTTAAAATTAGTCCCATGAAAAGGAATTGAATGTGACGCTGCGTCGCCCAATACCGGGTGGACTAGCTAAGCCGCGCGGTATTAGCACCGGCCAAGTGGCTATACCTGATATTGTTATATAGGGTTCTCACGAATGGTAAGTATTTGACAAAAACTGAAAGAGGAAAATTTTAAATATTTTTTAAACCCAACATAATACCTGTATGTCATCTTTTGGTGTTCGCGATATTATCCGTGAGCCGAAGGTGACTTTCAGTTTTTTAAATGGAATGCTACATATTTCATTACCCACTACGAAAGTGTACAACTGTCAAGACAAATTCAACCATACGGTGTACTATGACTTTCAAGGCCACGCAAGGTTAGGAATGAAAGAAATAGATAATTGTATATTGTAGCACGCACGGCTCAGTCGGTCGAGCCTGTGCTGGACGCCGCAGCGTCACATTCAATTAATTTTCATGCGACTAATTTTAAAGTGTCCGCTTTTGTGCACACGTGACCATAAAGAGCACAAGTGGGGCTGTATCCCAATATTTTTAAAATGTTTTAATAGTGCCCTGTTAGTATAAAATTGCATTTGTTTAAAACAATTTCAGAATAAAAGGTCTCAAATTTTTTTTTTTAAGAGAACTAATTTTTATTGGGTACCCTTACTTCCCCAGTGTAAGTACTCAAAAGCTCATTCTTACCTGTCTCTTTGTTCAACAGTTATAATTTAATGAAAAAAGTAAATTTCCACAATCTTGAAAATTTTGAAATTGGCGTGGAATGACCCTCCTTGAAAAATTAGGATATTGTAGAGAGAAAGAGAGAGAGAGTTGGTAATAATATAATTGAAATGGTACAACATTGTATATGACACACAGGACCATATTTCTAATAAATTATAACCTGAAGGAATAAAAAAAATTCCAAACAAACATTTTGTCAGAAAGGATAGACCGGCAATCCCAATCATTGTTATATTTTTAACGTTGTACCTCCTAAAATTCAACGAGGGGCTGCAGGGTGGTATTTGGTTTTATGGAACGTTGTAAAATAACGAAGAAACGAAGGGTCCCAGAAACACGTGTCGTTTGCCTTGCGCGAAGTAAACCCTACTTGACCGCGCCGGTGTTGGAGATCCGTCTGGTTCTCGTCAACGAGCACGCTTTCACGCGCATCACCCTGTCTCTTTAGATAGCTTTTCGAAAGCGTGGGACTGACCTCGACTTTCGTTACCCCGCACAAGGCGAGTCGATGAGGGCGCGAAGCGTTATTTTCGGTTTTTCGGCAAGGGCTGCCTGCCTGTAGCCCAGATGGGCAAAATTTTTGCCTGTATAACCATTGGGGTCAGTTGGATTTTAGCTTGAGTCAAGAAATATATAATTACTTTTCTTACGTCCGGACAGATGTTTGTGGTACTCAGGAATGCATGAAAAATTTCGCGATCGATATTGCCAGGAAACGGGACCGAACGTTCTACTCGGCTGGAGACGTTATTCTTCATTGATCATTCGATGTGATCAAGTTCTCGGTAACGTTTGTTTATTTTAGATATACTCAACCCTACCCACCGATGGGGATACCAATTACGTATTACCCGGACGAAATCCCCGAATAGATACATAGCGAGAAATCGAAATTCCATCCTGTGATAACTCAATAAAAAAATATACCGTTCTATTACAAAAAACTAATTTGACCTTGACATCGCTTCCAGTACCTCATTCATAAAAAAAACGTTTGTACCATTATGACCGATGGAACAGATGCCAAACAGGAATATGTATAAGTTTCACTTATTGGAGTAATTGGTAGGAGTGTGCGGATCGTCCCGAGGCTCGTGTACCCGGTCCTCGGGACGGTTCGGAAAATTTCGGGCGGGATCGGGCGGGGTCCCGATACTTTCCTATTGCTCGAGATCCCGAAGTTTTCGTGATCCCGGGACTCGTTTCGGACTACAAGCCTGACTGCCATGAGCGGGCAGTTTGATTTCAGGTCGGCTCGGCAAAACTCGGACGCGATCGGCTCGAAAGCCAGCTACTACGCGAGAGGACCGAGACGGAAAGAATTATGTATATCAATTTATATCAATACCAGAGTGATAAGTTTTTACCTTTCTGTCTCCTGTTGAATCATAATTTGTATCTTATTATTTATTTACATATATATGTATTTTCATTGCTACCTAATAGTCTGTGAATACCGAATATGTCCATATACGTATTTGAATAAATACCATGTTCAGAACTTGGGAAGAAGACTATTTTTATATCGACAATATTTTAAAATAATAATAAAATATACTTCAATAGGGTATTATCTTTTTCGGGGTAGGTTCAGATTTAAAATAGAAAACGTACGAACGACTATAATAAGCATACAGAAAGGAATATTTCCTGGTTGTTTCATAGTAACAACAATATACAAGAAGGCGAATATTTTATTATTTCAAATTAATGTGTAAGAAACATAATTTTTCTATGTCTTTAGGTAATAATTTTGATCTATTACTGGTGAAGATATCGTCCGATCGCGTCCGAGTTTTGCCGAGCCGACCTGAAATCAAATTACCCGCTCATGGCGGCTATGCTTGTAGCCCCAATCGAGTCTCGGGATCCCGAATCCGTCGGGATCTCGAGCAATACGAAAGTAACGGGTCGCCGCCCGATCCCGCCCGAAAGTTTCCGGGCCGTCCCGAGCCCGAAAAGTCGGGTACCCGCACACCCCTGGTAGTTGGTAAGTAATAAAAGGCGTCCGTCAGTTCGAATTTGAATTTATACGATATAGGTATAGGTATTCAGCGAACAGTATTCTCCGATGCTCGCGGTTTACTTTGTCGCTGTCAATGGGTCGTAAAAGAGGAGGATAGAACGGGGGTCGTAGCAGCCGAGAAATAAAGCCAGTGCCTTGGTCTACTAATGCCTAGAGAGACACAGCGTTATTTAGCGGAGGGGGAACACCTACAGGAGCGGTGGTAACGTGTGCGTGATGACGATCGCTTACGTACACATTACCACCACACAGCGGTCCGAATCGCCGAGAACGCGATTAAAAATCCTTACGTTCACATTTCACACTTTATCATTATGAAGATGCTCATTCCAGGGATTTTTGTGGTCGCAGAATCTGATTCCGAAGTCAAAATTTTTATTACTGTACTGTCTGATTTGATTATGTTATTTGAAGTTAATTACGGTATCAAATTTTGAAAAGTTAACACACATAGCGTTTTTATGATAGCAAAAGCTACTGGGCGCGTAGAAACTGAAAAGTCGATAATTTGTATAAATTCACACTTCAGATATTGAAAATGCTTTCATTTATCTACAAGATGAAATTATGCATTCATTCTATGTTATTGAAATATATAAAAAGTTATAAATAACTGAAATATAAGAAATTATGGGATGGTCGTTTTTAATCGCATGTTACATTTTTCGAAATCGTCAGGCATCTTTGAAACTTATATTATTAGATAGTCTATAGTATAAGGAATGCATGTGCGAAAGGAGCAGTTGCACTTTTTTGCGACTTCCGAGTAATAACCAATTATGTTGGCGGCAATCAGGCCGCTTGCGCGGAAGAAGTAAGTGTCTGCGACCCGCCAACATGCATCTACATATATTTCTGAAAATACCTGTGACTATATGGACAATTTTTTCGATATAAGTCATAAATAAAATCGTTTTATAGTAACTTTTTTAAACAGATAGAACAATGTATTCCTAAAGCATTTGGTAATAAATTGCATTTTTTCTGTGTCTGACGGGACACTCTGTATATATTTCGTGCAAGTCTTGAAACATGTGCTGGCTAAATTTTAACTTTACCTTTCTTTTGCTGTATTGGCTAGGCGAACATTTTATTACTTTATTAGTTTACGATACCAGCGCAGGCCGGGGTAATCCTCCGCACGTGCGGAATCTTAGGGGTACTACCTGAACGAAAATTAAACTCCGCGCGGATAGAATGCAAGGAATCATCGGAAGGGCAATCACGGGGTGACACTGAACAGTGTTCACCTATTGTAGAATTAATTATTTTGCCATTAACTGAAACAGAAACCGACGAGTGTACAGACGAAACACAGTATATCTAATAATATAACTATCTAATATAAACACAGTATATCTAATAATATAACTATCTGACTATCTAATAATATAAGTTTCAAAGATGCCTGACGATTTCGAAAAATGTAACATGCGATTAAAAACGACCATCGCATAATTTCTTATATTTCAGTTATTTATAACTTTTTATATATTTCAGTAACATAGAATGAATGCACAATTTCATCTTATAGATAAACGAAAGCATTTTCAATATCTCAAGTGTGAATTTATACAAATGATTGACTTTCCAGTTTCCGCGCGCTCAATAACTTTTGCTATCATAAAAACGCTATTTGTGTCAATTTTTCAAAATTTGATGCCAAAATTAAATTCAAATAACATAAACAAATCAAACAGTAGAGTAATAACAATTTTGACCTCGGAATCAGATTCTGCGACCCCAAAAATCCCTGGAATGACCATTAGAGTGTGAAATGAGAACGTAAGGATTTTTAATCGCCTTTTCGGCGATTCGGACCGCTGTGCACAGCGACTCCTGTAGCTGTTCGTCTCCGCTAAATAAGCGGTCCTGCATAATGTTGCTGGCAACCTTATGCAGATACGCAACAATTTTTCCATAACGATAATGGCTCAATTTTTTTACTTTTAATTTTTTCTGCATAAACATTTTTTCAAATATTCATAACATTTTCCTGATTAGGATGAGAGCAAACATGATACAATTTCGACCATTCTTGGCCGAAACCGATATTACATCGTGCAACGTGTACGAGAAAATCTGTGTGAAAATATCTTTCTACGGAATAGAATTCTCTTTTCGCGTAATAGTATCCACAACTGCAGGGTACGTGAGATCTCATAAACATTTCCCCGGCTGCGACAAGGGGTGCCAGTGAGGCCTGGAGAATGTTTCGAAGAAATTTTTCGGAGTAACATTTCGGATTTTGGCACAACTTGGATATGTTGTAGTCTTTAGGTGTATAGAAACATATATCAAAGGATTTTTCGAAATGTAAACAATTGTGGATGTTACAGCTCTTTGAAATATAGTGTATACTATTTTTCCAAAAATTATAACTCTGGAACTAATAAACTGATAAAAATGACCTTTTGGGTGCTTACAGTGGAGATATAAGAGTACCTAATAAAAATTATTTCACCTATTAAAAACGAATATTTGACCATTTATTTAGCAATTGTTTTTAACAAATGCAATTATATAGGTGAAGGCACCTTTTTAAAAATTTGGAAAAAATATCAGGATAAAGCCCTGCTTTTACTCTTTACGGGCACGTTTCGAAAATCGTGGACGTTTTAAAATTGGCCAAATGAAAATTAATTGAATGTAACGCTGCGTCAAATCACACCGGCTCGACTGGCTGAGCCGTGCGGTACTCGCAGCGGCCAAGCGGCTATATCTGCTATTCTTATACAGTGTTCTCTAATATGGTGAGTATTTGTAAAAAACTGAAGAAGGAAAACTTTTACTGTTTTTTATACACAACATAATACGGTATCTGCATTATAAAGGAAACATACCTAACGAAACGCGTATAGTGTGAACGTTTTATAATAATAAAACGTATATAGTTTGAAATATATTTTCTATCACTTTTCAAATGAGAACAAAATGCTACATTTGTATTTTCTGAACGTATGTAAAGAAGAAAGGGAAAAGAAGTGTATAGAAATGTTGTGTATCGTATTATAACGAAATTTAAAATTTCTACATTCTGTCTCATCGGCCCAAAAGTTGCAGGAACGTACTGCTGACAGTTTTTACATGAAAATGAGTCCAAACACGGTATAAATCGGATTATTAATTAATTAAACAATGATGAACGTACAAATGGGAAAATAATGAGTGGGGCAAGAGGGGTAAAGTAATGACATGTGTTGCTGTGCGCATAGTATAGAATAAGTGTACGTAAAGTGTCAAAGATAGCTGTTCATATACGTATTTGAAGAATATGAATAATACTGTATTATATACGACAAAATACCGTGCTGCTACTACTACATCACAAACTGTAACTTCATATAAATCTGTACTATAACACGTAACTTACCTTTCTCGATACTTTTTATTTCTTGACAAACGCTTTGCAAATAACTTAGGGTGCTTCGCTTTTGCATCACCCTTCGAATAGCGATTGTTTCTTGCATCTGCGGCTTCCTTCTTTGATTCCATGGCAATGGAATGATCACACACACACTCACTCACTTATCGACACTACAGTAATGAACACAGAATATGAATACAGAATATTCCATATGAAAAAACTCGATTGCTTTCTGTGTCTTCACCGTTGTGCAAACGACCAGAAACTGATCAGCTAGCGTTCCCGCTACAATGGCTACAGATGCTGAGTGGCCAAACAGAGGATAGTGGGAAAGGGACGGATATACGCGTCCTGTTCTTCTCTTTCTCATTAGGATTGCTGGTTTGCTGATACATTTACGTAGACTGTATGTACTTCCGGGAATACTGTTTGGTGCACAGAAATGTGCACAGGAAAGAATTTTTGATTATCCTGTGCACATACTTTTGACGTATCACCGACATTATTAGCGAAGAATTCATATTTCGTTCTACCATTATCCTTTCCCACTTGCCTGACGGTGAAGGACCACCCCGCAAGTATGCGCGGGCACGCGCCGCGTTTTCAAACCTTCGCGCATTCGAACTTTTACGCGGGCCGATGACGCCCCGCTCGGTCCTTGGTGCGAGTGAAATACAAAATCTTGAGGGAGTGAGAAAGGCAGTTTGGGCCTTGTCCACCCTTGAGGGTAGCAAAGGCTCGATGGTCAGAAAAAAAGCAACTGTCGAACAGGAAACAGCGTAAGTACTTTCACGCTTACTATCCCTGTCTTTTTCACTATATGTGCCGGTTATTATGAAAGTGGTCCAAGTCCAAATTTTTCGTTTGTTACATTTCACTTATTTTTTTTTACGTATTATATCAATGTGATACATGATAAACGTAAAGTTCAATTTATTTTTTTTTTTTAATTTCGACCGACGCCACTTTCATAACAAGTGACATACCTACTTCTATATTTTAGTACTTCCAAACCAAGACTGTATTTAGACATATTCCGGGTAAAGTTTCCAATTACCGTCATAGTATTGTTGTAATTTTTTGTGCAAAATCTATCGTGTGAACTGTGATTGTTTGAGTGTCCGCGTGTTTCTCAAGCTTCGTATCGCCATTGCGAGGCTGCCTCGCGTGGCACCCCTCGCGGAGTGGAGAGTCTGGAGACTACCTCGACCGTGATTATTTTACGAGGCATCAGCCGTCGATTTTTCGACGTGCTGAAAGGTGCTTCGCGGCCTCAAGATAAAAAATCGCATGGCTCGGGCGACGCAAATATCGTGCTGGACGTAGGGCGAGACTGTCGCCCGAGCCTGCCTCGCAAAGTGATCATGATCGAGGTAGTTTCCAGATTCTCCACTCCACGAGGCGTGCCTCGCGTGGCAGCCTTGCAATGTCGATACGCTGCTTCATGCTCAGAGATTCGTGTATTCATTCTCACGTAGAATAAGAAAGTTATGTTATAATTTACCCGCGAATTGTCTAGAAAAGGTATATACATTCGGGTGGAATGTAGGCTTCCTTTAGTTGAAACTGAAACCAAGTGATGAAAATTAAACAATTTCTAAACATCAGAAGTGGAAAAATTGGAAATATTAAAATTCAAGGCTCGGATGCAAAAAGGAGACTAGCGCTCGAAAATGCGAAAAAGTATTGTCCAAACGCTAAGAAAAATTGGAAAATTAAATAGTGTTGTAAAGCTCGTCACGGCACACATTTTTTCTTTTTACAGTTTCTTTATCGAATCATTAGTATTCCAGATAAAAATTGTAAAAACATTGCCGCTGCAAGTTATATGTATGTCAAAATTGCCTCCATACTTTTTAACGACGAACGTTGAAAAACATGGGTTACGTCCAGTATTACTTTTTAATTAAATATTATTACATTTTTTAACATAAGGCTTTTGTGCATACATTTTACGGCTTCGCTAGAGTTTTCCGAGTTTTATGATTCAAGTCTCATAACAATCCGATAATAATTACTCAAGTTATCGCAATTTTTGTTTAAAAAGGTATCGACTTTGGTCGAAGAAATTTGTTTGGTTTATAATTTTTATCTCGAATACTAACGATTCGATAAAGAAACTGTAAAAAGAAAGATGTGTGCCGTGACGAGCTTTACAACACTATATTTTTTAAAATCCAGTGTAATAAAATTTAATTTTCCAATTTTTCTTAGCGTTTGAACAATACTTTTTCGCATTTTCGAGCGCTAGTCTAAATAATAAATCCCCTTATTGCATCTGAGCCTTCAATTACAGATAATGTGAATCTTGATAACCTCATAATTACAAATTTTGGAAGTGTTTGAATTTCAACGCTTTCGAACTTGGAAATTTCAGCATTTAGAAATCTGAAGATTCTCCTCCTGCGCTAAATCTTGGCTAAAGGAAGTCTATATTGTACCCAAATGTACCAACTTGATAAATGTGTCCTCTCTGAGTTGGGCAAAATGTAATATAATTATAAATTATAAGTTACGAATGTAATTGTGTAATTGACTACACATTATTTTCTGCAATCGATAATTTAGATAGTTGACAAAATTGTGGTCAACTACCTAAATTAATAATTACAGAAAATATTGTGTAGGTAATTCATTACACAATTACATTTTAATCGTAATTTCTAATTTGTAATTAGATTACATTTTAGCTAACTCTGGCTCTCCTACAGCACTTTCAAATCCATTACGTTCAATAGTTTCACTGTTTCTTCGACTTTTTTTTAGATGTCAAAAGCAACGGAAAGCATGGACATTGACAAGCCTTCGTCCCCAGGACGGAGGCGAAGAAGCAGCAGGACTCCGTCGCGAGGACGGAGTCCGCAGAGAGAGCCGACTACGTTCTCGCGACGGAGTCCGCGGAGAGAGCCGAATCCGTCCTCGCGACGAAGTCCGCGGAGGGAGTCGACTCCGTCCTCGCGACGAAGTCCGCGGAGGGAATCGACTCCACGCCCCAGGTGGATGGAGATTGCGTTGCGGATTCAGAAGCAGGTATGTAGATACGTAGACAATCTCGCACAAATATTTTTTACATTCTAATGAAAGTTTATTTTTCATATTACAGAACAGCAAGCTCAAAAAGCAATTGAGAAGATTAAAGTATGGAGGAGGAAGAGGAGGAAGAGGAGGAAGAGGAGGTAGAGGAGGCAGAGGAGGAAGAGGAGGAAGAGGAGGAAGAGGAGGCAGAGGAGGGGGAGGAGGGGGAGGAGCTGTATATAATTTTTATAATTAAAATGAATCATTTTTAATCATATTTGTTACTCGAAAGCCTTTCATCCGTCGACCATGAATAATTTTCTCGTATTTATTAGTACTTTAGTTGCGAATCATATATTTAGTTGAGAAAGTACGAATAAACACGAGAAAATTATTCATGGCCGATAATTTAATTACCCATTAAATTAATTCAGTCCTAGCGCTTCAAACGAAAATTGGCTCGGGTTATCCTTTAGCGCCCAGTGTGATGGCTTAGTGCACACATATTGTATGTCCACTTTTTATGAAATTTGAGTTTTTATATGCAACAAATAGTGCTTGACTGTTTCTTTATGCTGCATAAAAATTACATTTTTATCGTTTTTATAAATTTATCAAAAATAATATTTTTGTTTATTGTATGTCCCTAAATTTTTTATGCTGAGTGCACAAATGTTGTGTGTCCATGCCAGAGGACGAAAATAGTCTTGAAAAAAATAAAATTTTTTAAAAAAGTCTTCCTACATCTACCGCGAAGAAAAAAGATCTTCTGTATCACAACGGAATTATTCCTGAATACTACAAGGCATTTATCAATAGCATACCACCAGTAAAATCACAACGTGATGTAATTCCAATTCCCATGAACATTGACAAAAATGAAAACGAATAATTACTTTTTTATTCCTGTTACTTTCAAAATAAATATAATATTGAAGTGACATTATTTCCAGTGTTATTCCTTTCATTCATTTTTATATAATATCATTCAGTATAGTATGTCCTCCTCTGTACTTGGTTACATATAGCATGTCCATCTTCCAAGTATTATTATCGTATCATTATTATAATTTTGCAGATTCTAACTTATACTTTTTTTTTCTAACTTATACTATTTTAGTCCGTTGTTGCTCTAACTGCCTCAATTACTATAACATAAATACGACAGCGATTTCAAGTGATGTATGTGTTACGGTAAAAGCGTTAATTTAGTAAATGTAGACAATTCCTAGCAGTTCCTAGTCAATGTATGCCTAAAATGCATATAACCTAACCTAAAGTCGTCCGAAAATGCATGCAATGACTGCATCACGCTTTTACTGTGGCTTGTGTATCCAGCTAACGCTTCAGTTTTACTATGATTCCACGTTGGCAGTCCTCCCGAGTAGGCGCCATCTCGTGTCCACTAGCTCAACTAAATTTGTCACGTGACTTGCTCTGTATTATCGCCAATATGGCGGAACTCGTATTTGGGAATGCAATCACGGGGATACGCTTTTCGTCCTTATATGAACAGATTTTACGCTGGGCGAGGTCTCATTCGAAAGAGGAAGGTTCACTGCAGTGCGCTCTGGTCATCGTTTGAGTCACAAAACTCTTTTAGTGACCTAAAAATACTTGGATTCATGCGGGTGTATTTTGTCAACTTTTGCTCTACTTTGAACACTCGTATTATTAGATATCAACACAAGCTCGTCGAACCATGACCAGAGCGCTGTGCACTGAACCTTCCTCTTTTGAATGAGACCTCATCCAGCCCAAAATTTGCTCATATAAGGACGTAAAGCGTATCCCCCCAAACCCATGTTTCGGGCACATTATGTGGGTATTACAGCGCGCTGCATTACCCGTGTCTACCCCCTTAATGTACATAGTTTGAATGCAGAGTTAATGAATCTATATCAAGACAAAAACGAAACAGTTGAGGTTTTCGGAGCCCGAGTTAATGAAATATTAAATGGTGGTTTAGAAACCGCCAGAGACGCGTATAATCCGGAGCAATTAGTTGGTGTTAATGATCTATTTAAAAACACGGCAGTAATCACTTTCATTAAGGGCCTCTGGAATGAAACTGCGCGGTTTTATTTAAATAGATTAAAGGACGGCAACAATCTACCTGACCTTGAAACTGCAATTAACGTCGCGAGTAAGATAGAGTCCGAATCAACCGATCACTCAAGGCCTTCCTCATCTTCCAAACCTTTCGTCACTGACGTAAAAATATTTAAGACGGACTTAAAAAAATATGCATGTTATCAATGCAATCAAACAGGACACTTACGCCGTGATTGTCCTCAGGGAAGTAGACCACATTTTCCCAACCGCGAGGAGATTAGATGTGGGTATTGCAGGAAAACGGGTCACTTGGAAGCTCGTTGTTTCATAAAACAAAACCAGGTTGGGGTCCGGCCGGGTGACGATGCTTCCAGTCAAAGTAATTTAAACTCCACCGGGTTTCCACGAACGGGCGCGACGGGAACCCAACCCTTAATTGCCAGCGTCACCAACGGGGTTGTTTCCAGATCAAAATAAAGCGATCAGGTTCTTTACCTCTGTTTAACTTAACCCACAGTTGCTTCCAAGAAGGCTTCGCTAGCTTCCTTATCGATATGGGTTCCCAACTTAATCTAATAAAACGAAAAGGTATAATCTCTGATATGACAATAAATAATAATATCGTTTATAAAATCACGGGTGTTGGTTCAGGGGATATATTTACCCGCGGCGAAGTTATCATTAAAGTCCATCGCGTCGACGTAAGATTCCAAATTGTCGATGACGACCTTCCCATTCCTGGGACGGGGATATTAGGAATGCCGTTCTTGGAAAATCAAAATGCGATAATGAAGATTGGAAACGACGAGCCTAATAGCCTCCAGATCGGTGATAGGGAATTCTTCCTTCTTTAATCCTCCATCTTTTATCCTGTCAAGGATTCTGGAATTAAGAAATGTTATATTAAGAGATTGACCACTGATCCAGGCGTCTATATAGGAGAAGCGTTAGTTACCCAGCGAAACGGGTCTGCCAAACTATATGCAATTAATACCACTTCAAATCAGGTCACTGTAAATATACCGCCTGTTGAGTTAGAGGCATTCACGGAGCGTCCACCTTCACCGCGTTCGTCCCGCACAGGAAATCCTAACGTGGATCAGTCAAGGGCCGATTCGGGTAGATTAGTCCAGATAGCTAAAATATTAGAATTAAATGGTTTGAATGAGGACCAGCAAGCTAGTATTCTGGAAATTATTAAAGAATTCCCTTACCAGTTTTACCTTCCATCCGATAAATTGAATTCCACAAACACCATCCAGCATTCGACTGAAACTGTAAATGAAACCCCCATTAACACCAAACAGTATAGATTTCCTCTTATTCATAAGGAAGAAATAAGGAAACAAGTCGATGCATTGTTGGAAAATAATATTATTCAACAATCAACTTCCCCTTATAACTCACCTGTTTGGGTGGTCCCCCAAAAATCGGACTCCACTGGCAAGCCACGTTGGCGCATGGTCATCGATTACCGCCTGTTGAATGAAAAAACCGTTAGCGATGCCTACCCACTTCCTAATATAACAGAAATATTAGACCAACTCGGAGCCGCGAAATATTTTAGTACACTTGATTTGGTTTCGGGTTTCCATCAAATCCCTATGGACCCCAAATCCAAGCAAAAAACCGCTTTCTCGACACTCCACGGGCATTATGAATTCAACAAAATGCCTTTCGGCCTAAAAAATGCCCCGGCCACCTTCCAACGATGCATGGACTTAGTTCTATCTGGTCTACAGGGAGTTGAACTGTTCGTGTACATGGACGACATTGTCCTGTATGCCGATTCAATAGAAGAACATTCGCAAAAGTTAAAGAAATTACTAGCCCGGTTACAGAATGCAGGGTTAACATTACAGCCTGAGAAATGCCGATTCTTACAACGTGAAATTACTTACTTGGGTCATAGCATTTCTAGTGAAAGAGTGAAACCAGATCCCGGGAAGATCGAAGCCGTGAAATCCTTTCCCATCCCTAAAACAAAAAAGAATATAAAGCAATTTCTGGGCCTGGTCGGTTATTACAGACGATTTATTCCTGATATGGCGAAAACCGCCAAACCTCTAACGCGATTATTGAAAGCGGACGTCCCCTTTATTTGGGACAATGATGTTCAATCAGCCTTCGAAAATCTACGTGATAGAATCTGTTCCGAACCATTATTACAATTTCCGGATTTTAAACGACCTTTCCTTGTCACGACTGATGCTTCAAATTATGCTGTGGGTGCTGTGTTGAGCCAGGGCCAAATTGGTAAGGATCTCCCTATCGCGTACGCGTCAAGGATGCTTAACAGTGCAGAAATAAATTACTCTACTATTGAAAAGGAATTACTCGCAGTTATCTACGCAGTTGATCATTTTCGACCCTATTTGTATGGTCAACAATTTACATTAGTAACCGATCATCGACCGTTGGTTTGGCTTCATAGCGTAAAGGACCCTATTTCTCGCATTATGAGGTGGCGGATTAAGTTAAATGAATACGACTATAACATAGTATACAAACCAGGAAAAGTAAATTCGAATGCGGATGCATTGTCCCGTAACCCTCCGGACTTCACCAATATTAATGAAATCCCTTCTTCATCAATCTCGAACACTTCATCTAACTGTACCAAAACGGACTGCACTGACACCCCATCCTTTAAGCGTTTGCAAAGGTAGTCGTAGGCGCCGACGACGTGCCACTTGTAGACTCTGGAAGGGTGGAGGATACGGACTGTAATAGAGTATGGGAAAATAATGAAAGGATAATTGCTACCATTTTCCTTGCCCACGGGAGAGAAATCAATGGTCGACCTGAGGTTTTAGTCGGGATTGATCACTCTGATGATGGTTCAAATAACACTGACGCTCACCTTACGACAGGGATAACTGGGACGAGTGGATCGCCCATTAGAAATGTGGTTGGTGGAGGATCGCTCTCGGGGGGTCGTGTGGAAGTGCTCCGACCTGGCTGTCTGTTGGATATAAGAAAGGCCGACCTTGAAGGCACTCCGTCACGGAACTCGTTAAGGGCTGCCCACGTACCTCAGGGCGCAGTATCGTTCCACCTGGAACATCGTATAGGCTTTAACGCACCCCGTCCAGGTGCCTGCGAGCTGCGGCCCGCGGCTTGTGTCGGGTTAGGGGCTGACGAGCCAAACTTAGAGGCTGAAAAATGCCGGACTTTATTTATGACCAAGCGCGCAGATGATGAGACACGATCCTCCGTTGAAATGACCTCAGGAAACAGTGACCTAAACAAACAAAATAACCTTAGAATCTTAATGACAAAGACGACCTCATTAACGCCAACCATCCATCACTCCCTCCCACCTAATGTTATTTACTCCAAGGATTATCTCCATATGCGCAAAGATAACTTCGTTCATTTCTTTTCCCTCGATCACGAAGTCCAATCTCAAGTCACTAAAGATTTGTTGGATAATCATAAATTTTCCCTTGAACAGCTTAGACCACACAACCCCAATGTCGGTGAAACAATGGTTTTCCCTGACACAAAACCCCTTACCTTTCACCTTTTCGTAAAATCACGTGCAGTAGAACCAGTAAATTATCTCCATCTTAAATCCTCGATAACCTCCCTCAAACACCTTATGGATACTCTGGATGTCAAAACGGTTAACATTTCTAAAATTGACAATAATATCGAACCTATTAGTTGGGACTCCATCGAATACCTTTTAAGGGAGGAATTAAATAGTTCTGAATATACTATTACTGTTTGTACAGGCGAAGTTATAGTTCCCCTTCCACCTAGGAGATCCCTTATAATTAAGGAATTCCACGAATCCGCCATCGGGGGTCATCAAGGTGTCCGTAAACTCTTCAATAGAATTAGGGATGATTTTTACTGGCCACACATGAAAGAAGAAATAGATAATTTCGTTCGTTCATGCCCAAGTTGCCAAAGGAACAAAATCCTTTCTACTAAGACCAGACAGCCGATGCGAATAACAGACACCCCTAAAAAGGCGTTTGAAAAGGTACAGATGGACATCGTAGGGCCCTTACCTATAACAAAAAGGGGTAATCGGTATTTGTTAACCCTTCAAGACAATCTTACCAAATATTCTGACGCGATACCACTGCTTAGTATAGATTCTGTATCCGTGGCCATGGCTCTGGCTGAACAATTTATCAGCAGATTTGGGTGTCCTCGA
This sequence comes from Andrena trimmerana, assembly GCA_951215215.1. NCBI lineage: Eukaryota > Metazoa > Arthropoda > Insecta > Hymenoptera > Andrenidae > Andrena > Andrena trimmerana. Next base: position 84,944,157 of record OX578059.1, on the reverse strand, counting down.
ACAATTCAAACTGACCAGGGAAGTAATTTTGTTAGCAATATTATGAAAACCTTTTGTAAAATATTTAAAATACAAAGAATTACCTCAACTGCGTTCCACCCACAATCACTGGGATCTCTTGAACGGGCGCATCGCGTATTTACGGATTACCTGAAACATTACTGTACTAAGACCGACTGGGATGATTGGATTCGTTTTGGCATGTTCTCTTACAATACGTCTGTCCATGAAGCTACTGGCTTCACTCCACACGAGCTTGTGTTTGGAGTAAAGGCGATTATTCCCTCAGAGTTCATGAACCAAGTAATTCCACGAACCTTCGTTAACCATTTGGATGAGTTATTTTCAAAAATAAGCTCAACGCAAGCTATAGCAGCAGCAAATTTAGAAAGGGCAAAACAGAAAAGTAAATTACACTCCGCGTCAAAATTAAGGGAACACTATAATTTCCCGAAAATTTTGGTCATTTTCAAATGGCTGTATCTCTGCGAAAAATGGTCGCAAAAAATATTTAAAAAACGCATTTTAAAGCTTGAAGTTTCTAGTTTTTGAATCAAGTACTCAATTTTTTTTCTTCGTCCATTATGATACTGTTTTATCAAGATGAAGCGCAGGAAACAAAGTTTCAGAAATTTTTGCCAAGTTTGGACGTATGTACGGGCTGAAATTTTTTTTTCCAGATAAATCCAATAGAGGACACTTATAGAGCAAACATTTCTCTTTAATTTCGTTTTTTTTGTTTTGTTGTATGATTTTTATTGACCGAGTTATTCGCTATCAAAGCAAAAAAGGAACTTCCTACTTTGAACGCCTATAACTTGCGAACGCATGATCGTAGAACATTGTTCATGAGTGTTTTGTAAAGCTAAGACAGTTTCCTTTCAGAAGCTTTTGTTACCAATTCAATGAGATTTTTTTTAACCGTATTAAATTCATTTCAAAATGATCCCAAAAATTGCATATTTACCATTTTCTAGAAAACATGATGCCACTTCAAGGAAAATCATGGAATCATTCAAGTGTCCACGTTTTTTCTGAGGTGAAACTACCCCTTAAACACTATGCAAAAGGCCGGACCGATCAGATGTTTTTTTCCGTATGCCCTCGATGGTCAAACATGCGATACGGTCTGAAAAATTGAAGGATGACCTGTTTTACGTTATTTTTCTCTGTAAAACTCTTTCTTTTGTTCTCGCGGCTTTTGAACACTTGTTGCACGTTTTTTTGTTAGTTCAACGTCATTTTAGTAAAAAGAAAAAATTTCAAAAATTTTAAAAGAAATTTAACCAAACTCTTCGCAATGACGAAAACTGTACTTCGATAACTGGCATTAGCACCATCTAAAGCGCGCCACGAGCTGGCGCATGCGCGGTCGGATTTACACTTCATTGTATGTGCGTCACGTGAAGAGATGAAACCCTGCGGTTCGTCACTCCCGCAGTATTTTTTTACTCCAAACTCACTCACCGATGCGTATGTGTATGAAGCAGTGATGGGCAAAAAATTATCTAAAAGTTTTAAGGAAAGATAAGTTTCGGGTATCCTTTATTTGTACTAGTTTTCTGAAGAATATATATTCAACCTAGTTTATCTGTGAGATTTGTAGCAGGAGATACATTCGTCCGGGATAGTTTATTCGATGCTCGATGTAACGAGTATCTGTATTCGACGCCCCTATAGCGGTGAGACGTTATTCGAGAGGCATTATCCTCAACAGTGTAGCCGAGAGGTTTCAGCTTATCTTTAACCATTATTCGACAGCCGAAGTCATGTATCTTACAGTTGTATCCGTCAGGGTTTGGCTACGAAGTTTATCTGTGAGATTTCAAGTTTCAATACAACGAATTCCTTCCTAACCCTTATACGTTATTCGAAGCTCGATGTAGCAAGATAATTTATTCGACGCTTTTATTCGTGACGAGATTTTCAGAGGGGATAAAATCACATGATATCTTTATTCGTAACTTTTATTCGTTGGCTTCGAATAACTGGACATTGTGATCCGACGTTGCCAGATCGTAATACATATGTATAAATGAACGGTTTAAAAACTATGAAGCTCGAGAATGTTGTAGCTGCTAGAAAGGACAATGGTAGAAAGTGGCCATTTTTAGATCTGTCTGGCAACGAAACATTTTTACAGCATGGGTACAGATCGCACGATATAGCTTTGTCTCCGAGTGGCCACTGAGTAGGCCGTGAGTTTACCGTGCGTGCGAGAGAGTCCGACCGTCGCGTCGGCGTTCTTTTAATTCGTTTCTGCTTTCGACTCTGCTGTAAAAAAAACTGTATTCGTCTTTTTACGTTTGACATGATTTTTCTCGATTTAGGTATCCTTTATTAATTATTGACTTTAAATGACAACCAAAAGATGATAAAAAATTCGATTTTGTATGTTACGTCTTTTTCAGTTGTTATTTTTTGCTTGTCCCCGCATAACTCCTCAGCACATGGACCGAATTTGAGGATCTTTTTTTATTCGAAAGAGGTCCCCGGTGGTCCCATCCTACACTGCATCAACATTGGCCCAATGATTTGCCACTTCTGGTTAATAATAAAGACTATTGTCACCTAATAATTATTATTTTATGTACGTACGCGCATATCTCCTCAGCACGTTGTGTTAATATATATAAAACTAAAAAGTTAAAAATAAAAAAAATTATAAAAATAATGGATATCGGCACTATCGAAGGTTTACAAACGCAGATCAACTCATTCAATTAACTATGTTTATACTTCTCTTTCGACCATAGCGAAAACGAGGGAGGCCCTGTAGTGACAAAATCATTATCAATTATTTAAATATATATTTTGTTATATAATTACATATAATTACAATATTACAAATTAAAATTATCATGTTATTTGACGAGCAAATATAGTTTTAATCACTGTTGACAAGTAAACTGAATTACTTTATTAATAATATTATTCCGTTATTTTATTAATTCCTTCCTAAGGAAACTTAACTATAAGTAGTTAAATGCATCTATATGCTAGGAGGTACAATTAAACAGTGACTATTTCCGAATTCGTATACAAGTATGGTAAATAAGCGATAAGGCTGTAACAATTATATATGTAGGTACGATGTTCAATAATTCACTGTTTGTCAAAATTTAACTTTCTTTTCGGACTTGTATCATTCAATAGCCCCTTCCTATAGATTTTTGTGCGCCGCAAACGAATCCACAAACCGTTGGTCCCCATCACCCTCAGTTTCGAGAAATTCTATTTTGAAAATAAATGCAAATTTTCAACTTTGAACAGCTTTTGTGTTCAAAAAGTAATAGTTCTTCAGTTGCTTGTTCTGTCACATTATTGTATGAACCCTCGCGAACACAAGGATATAAGTTATTATTGAATTATAAACATTTAAATATGTTTCAACACAATCATGTGAATTGAATGTAACAGATCAAAATGGCTGTTGGACAGTGTTATTTACTCTGGAGGCGATGGGAAAGTTATAAATATTAAGCGTAAACTGATTGAATCGTATCAAATTACATTCTCTTATAAACATATTCTTCCCAGCCAGGAAACGAATTAAACGAATGCTATCTTACGATAATAAACGCTAGACTCTAGGACACACACAAGGGAAGATCGGTGAGTGACACGGCGATTTACTAAACGAAAAAAAAAATTTTTCGAAAATTGTTTTCGACAGATATATAGACCTTCAGAAGCGGTATAACATTTAATTGCATGTTTTTTTATATCTTTCGTAATTTACGAGTTATAAGCGCATAAGTAAAGAAGGCGACTTGGATAAAAGAGGTAATTTCTCCCTTCAAGGGCGAAAGTAACACGAATCAAATACGGCAAAGTTCTTAGGTTAGTCCTACAAACAATCGAGAGCACGAAAATCGTCGGGTATTGGACTGGAGGGTCACATTTTCCGTAAGAGATTAACGAAAAAGAAATTGTGTTGATGAGAAACAAAATCCTGCGAGTTAAAGAATTATGCATTTTGGATTTCCTAACACCTGTAGAAACATAAATACCCATGTTATAAAAATGTTTCGTTGCCAGACAGATCCAAAAATGGCCACTTTCTACCATTGTCCTTTCTAGCAGTTACAACATTCTCGAGCTTCATAGTTTTTAAACCGTTCATTTATACATATGTATTACGATCTGGCAACGTCGGATCACAATGTCCAGTTATTCGAAGCCAACGAATAAAAGTTACGAATAAAGATATCATGTGATTTTATCCCCTCTGATAATCTCGTCACGAATAAAAGCGTCGAATAAATTATCTTGCTACATCGAGCTTCGAATAACGGATAAATGATAACGGATAAACCTTGCGCGACATCTGGACGTTCGAATAACCCACAAGGTTACGCATGAACTTCTCCAGTAAAATCTGACGAATAAACTATGCGACCAAGTTCCGACAGATACGGGCGTCGGATACATTGTGGCGCTGTATTCGACTGTCGAATAACAGTTGGAGATAACAAGAAACCTCTCGGATAGACATAACGAATAAACTCTCTAAACCAAGCGATGACGGATAAAAGTTACCGATAAAATCTCGCGCTACATCTGTCTTCGAATAACGAACCAAAGATACAGTAACTTTTATCTCAAATGTATTTTAATAATTTTTTATCTAGATAATGCCCATCTCTGGTATGAGGGAACGTGCGTGCGTTTTGGTTGCGCATGTTAATACAGTTACGAATTTTCCATTCTTGGGCGACGTTTGCGACAACAGTACCCGAACCCGGCGAATTTTGCACATACAATGAAGTGTAAATCTGACCGCGCATGCGCCTGCTCGTGGCGCGCTTTAGATGGTGCTAATGCCAGTTATCGAAGTACAGTTTTCGTCATTACGAAGAGTTTGGGTAAAATTTTTTTTTTAATTTTTGAAATCATTTCTTTTTACTAAAATGACGTTGAACTAACAAAAAAAAAACGTGCAACAAGTGTTCAAAAGCCGCGAGAACAAAAGAAAGGGTTTTACAGAGAAACAACGTAAAACAGGTGATCCTTCAATTTTTCAGACCGTATCGCATGTTTGACCATCCAGGACATACGGAAAAAAAATCTGATCGGTCCGGCCTTTTGCACAGTGTTTAATGGGTACTTTCACCTCAGAAAAAACGTGGACACTTGAATGATTCCATGATTTTCCTTGAAGTGGCATCATGTTTTCTAGAAAATGGTAAATATGCAATTTTTGGGATCATTTTAAAATGAATTTAATACGGTTGAAAAAAATCTCATTGAATTGGCAACTAAAGGTTCTGTAAGGAAACTGTCTTAGCTTTACAAAACACTCATGAACAATGTTCTACGATCATGCGTTCGCAAGTTATAAGCGTTCAAAGTAGAAAGTTCCTTTTTTGCTTTGATAGCGAATAACTCGGTCAATAAAAATCATACAACAAAACAAAAAAAACGAAATTAAAGAGAAATGTTTGCTCTATAAGTGTCCTCCATTGGATTTATCTGGAAAAAAAATTTTCAGCCCGTACATACGTCCAAACTTGGCAAAAATTTCTGAAACTTTGTTTCCTGCGCATCATCTTGATAAAACAGTATTATAATGGACGAAGAAAAAAAATTGAGTACTTGATTCAAAAACTAGAAACTTCAAGCTTTAAAATGCGTTTTTTAAATATTTTTGGCGACCATTTTTCGTAGAGATACAGCCATTTGAAAATGACCAAAATTTTCGGGAAATTATAGTGTTCCCTTAATTTTGACGCGGAGTGTAGATTATGATAAAAGAGTTCATTCTTGTAAATTCTCTGTAGGTGACGATATATATATATATATAAAGAACCAAAAACTTCTAAATTTGATTCTAGCTGATCGGGACCTTACAAAATTGTTAGGATGTTTGATGACTTAAACGCGGAAATAGCCATAGGAGTTGGTAAAACCAAGATAGTTCATACGAACAAGTTTAAACTAGCATGCATAAGATTAGATTCCTCATAGTCTACCTTGTAGTCGTATCATTGTTGATACCACTTTGTCATTTGCATGTATAGTATGTGTTAAGCTAAGTTACTTCATTCGTTCGTTGATCAAAACCTTGTAATTTTGAAATCAAGATGTCATGTCACTGAAACAAACTTGTAACCCATTGTAATCAACTGTGACAAGCAGCCTGTAGCATCTTTCGACTCTCAACCCTCTCGGGAACCCGGGTGGACCGAGTAGCTCGGTTACCGTGGGGGAAGTGAGGAGGGGAGGCTCAGGAATGCTTCACTGAGATGTTTATTTACATACGAGTAATTATTCATGTTGTCATATTAGAAATTAATGCTAGTTTAGCGATACTAACATCCTATATAAGGGGCGTAGGTCTTACTTATCATAAATGTATTTTTGGAAAAGCTGTTTCCATTGGAAAACACCTTTTGTATAAGGGGGGAAGTGTTGCGACTCCCGTCTAGCGGCGCGTAATTTAAACTCCAGAAGCGTGAACTTCGAGGCGGATCACACGAATGTAATAGGAAAGGGAGACAAGGTGAAGTTCGCACAAGCCGAGGGGTTTGAAAATAGTTAGAGATCTTTTAATGAGAGGACTTCAAGATTAAAAACTAATCGATATCCACTTGGCAACGAGTGTTTGAATAAATGAACTTCTCCTTCCTTCCTTCTCCTAGGTGTGTAATTCCAGCGCCAGGTAGTTAAACGCTTGTTGTTGAGTCAAATCGACGAATAGGAATTCAGTTAATTAATTAAGAAATTTACGATTGGCTCTTAGAGCCTTAGACATTTTGAAATTGACAAAAGGTGTACAAGACCCGAGGGACCTTTTGGAAGGGTCACTCGAGCCTAGAAAGCAGAAGCGAGCACACGTACAATCAAAAATCCACATAAACTTTATTCATTGTTTAATTATTTCGTTGAGTTCATTAAAGTTATCAGTTATTCGTGTTTTAATCGTTTTATTATTTTATTATCATAAAAAGTTCATAGTTCATTTCCTTAAAAATATCGCGTCCAAGGAGCAGAGTGCCTTAGCACTCCACGGGCATCGTTCCACGCCAAATTCCCCACGAAGGATCCAAGAAGACCAAACGGCCACGCAACAGTACGAGCTTACTAGGGCTGGCTTTTTTGCTTCGCTAACATTCTACAGAATTTCATGAACATGGTGAGGGCACTGCCAAGCCACAGGTTCCCGTCTAGAACACTTCTAATTCATGATGAAACACCACTGTGGCGGCATTTGCCTATGATTGTCATAATTATCTAAATCTGCGCGATCGGCTGTGTTCACGATGCTGTAGCGTAAATGACGCCAAAAATAAATGTCAAATGGCTTTTATTACAATGAACCTAAAAAAAATCAATAATTTTGAGACTGTAAACGATAAATTTGTAATGTCCAAAATAAATAAATCAATGGATTTATAATGGAAGACACAAATAAATAGAGCGGGATGGTGGGGTAATAAAGAATAGAATGGAAACGAATGTTATATATTTCGTAGAGATGGCAAGGGTTAGGAAACCAGAATACTGAGATGTATAAAGTCTTGTGGTATTTTATTCCTAGCAGTCCTCATAGATTAAAATCTAAGACGCTCATTATTAGTGGAAATGTGTAGATCAAAGAAATACGCATTTACTTCAAAATCTACTATCCGTTATTTTATGTTAACATCGGGAAAATAAACATAACCGAAGCAATGTAAATTAACTTTTGTGACGGGACTGCGCGAACGTGTTAGATGGCGTTACAGTAATGTTTCCTCACAAAAAAGAAGTGTTCTAGACGGGAACTTGTGGCTTGGCAGTGCCCTCACCATGTTCATGAAATACTGTAGAATGTTAGCGATGTGAAAAAGCGGACCCTGGTTCGAGATTCGATTGCATTCGAGCTTACTAGGGCTGGCTTTCTTGCTTCGCTAACATTCTACAGAATTTCATGAATATGGTGAGAGCACTGCCAAGCCACAGGTTCCCGTCTAGAACACTTCTATTTCGTGAGGAATTTAAAATTTAATTTACATTGCTTCGGTTATGTTTATTTTCCCGTTGTTAACATAAAATAACGAATAGTAGATTTTGAAATAAATGCGTATTTCTTTGCTCTACACATTTCGACTAATAATGAGCGTCTTAGATTTTAATCTATGAAGACTACTACGAATAAAATACCACAAGACTTTCCATTCTTTTCCTTATTACCCCACCATCCCGCTTTATATATTTGTGTTTTCCATTATAAATCCGTTGACTTATTTACTTTGATTCAAAATTATTATGATTTTATTTGAGGTTCATTGCAATAGAAGTCATTTGACATTTATTCTTGGTGTCATTTACGCTATATGTAGCATCGCGAACAGAGCCGATCGCACAGATTTATATAATTATGACAATCATACGTACATGGTGCCTCAGTGGTGTTTCAACATGAATTGGAAGTGTTCTAGACGGGAACCTGTGGCTTGGCAGTGCCCTCACCATATTCATGAAATACTGTAGAATGTTAGCGATGCAAAAAAGTCAGCCCTAGTAAGCTCGAATGCAATCGAAACTCGATCGGCCACAATCGTTTGAGCCGTGTGTACAGATCCCACGATTGAAAACAAATGTTAAGGTTTTGTCCACCTTCCAAAGCACGTAGCAACTATAGCTTAATAATGTTGTTCAGCGTGACATGAGGCATCCGCCATTGCACTTTAAGTAATTCAATTTCAGGTTCCAACATCGGTGATCCTATCAGAGCATTGTTATCGTTGCGCGATCGTATTAAAATCAATTCGTGACGCGCATTAATAATTATGCGTTTGTAGTCCCCGCAAAATCCCAGCAAATATTTGAGTGGGATGCAAAAATTGAAATAATTTTTCACTATTAGTCCATCGCGTCGTTTCAAGCCCCATCCGGCATTCTCCATATTTTTGTCTTCGTCAGATGTTAGCGATACATATTTCTTAAGCGTGCTAGTTATTTCAACGTTTCTGTTACGATCAATCTCCACACCGTTCAGCTCGTATCGAATCTCATCGAATAAGAACGCCACACAATTATTTCCCAACATCACCGTTAACGCATCGTTTTGTTTATTTATCTTCAATTTCCCATCCACATAGAGGAAACTTTCACACGGTAATGTATATAAATCCTGTTGTTGTATGGGTATTCTTATCTCATCGCTGTATCCAAACGTTGTGTTGACGTACGGGTTGTATGTGTGACTCTCGAGCTTGACGATGCGATCATCAAACGTCGGCTTCCCTCCAATGCTTAGAATATCAGCCATTTTTTCAACTTAAATGCGCATAATGAATCCCAATGATCTCAAAAATGCAATGTTCGCAGCACTGAGCCTCTTCTTTTTAGCGTGATCGGAGCTGTTGCAGTTGTTGCCGTTGCCGTTGCCGTTGCCGTTGCCGTTGCCGTTGCCGTTGCCGTTACCGTTGCCGTTGCCGTTGCCGTTGCCGTTGCCGTTGCCGTTGCTGTTGCCGTTGCCGTTGCTGTTGTTGTAGTAAACAATTTCACTTGGAAGAAACGAGTTTCTGGAGTCGTTCAACACAAGCATCTCTTCCGCACCACACGTATTATCGCCGTCGTACGTGCAATCTGATGGTAATCTCTTCACCTCGAAAATCTAGCAACCGTCCGTGTTGATCCACAACTCGTATCGTTAGATCCGTAATGACCTGTGCGGTGATTGGAAGGTAAATGATCTGTGCGGGCGTTTCCGATATCTTATATCCTGGTGGAACTCTCGGAGAAAATTCATTTATCGTATGTACACGTTTGCCATTGTTGTACGCGCCAGCGGTCACGCTACATTCTATGCGGATAATGTTCACGTTCATGATATTAATTCGATCGTCCGATTCGTGCCACCGTCCTGGTTCTAATATCCGATTCGTTGAGAATCCCAGTAGCGATCCAATGTTATTGCGCTTCGTAAAATCTACGGCGAACGAGCAGTACAGCTCGCTTTTCATGGTGTTGTTTTTGGGACGCAACACTATTGGATACACATCGTTGTCACCATTGCTGGTGTCGTCGAGATTTTTAGGATACCGCTCGAGTAATCGCTGCCTCAAATACTTGGCAATGGCGTCTAGTTCGTAGGAGCCGTGTGGAATGTTAATAGTTTCAGGAGTGGTGTCAACACTGCTGTTTTTGATACCATAATTTACAACGAAGTAGAAGTTATCGTTGCTCCAGTCGATGTTCGGTATTGTATGACAAGTTTCAAAGGTTGTTAGAGCAAGCTCGTAATCATCGTCGCACAAATCTATGGGTAGAAAGTAGCTCACCGCGAGGGTGATACTCTTGCCGGTTAGAGTGAATGTTAGCGACATATTCAGAGCTGCACGGCCTGACTAGTACTGAATCATAGTGGTGGGAAGTCAATCCTTAAATTTGGTGTCGATCGTTTGTAGAAAGCGTAGACATAGTTGTCCACAATTGCTCTGATTGTACTTCTGATAAGACGTTCGATTGTATTCGATTTTCACAGCATCTTTACCCAGATATTGTACCAATTCCTTAGGCGGTCGAAGATTCCCAAAGCTATCGAAATATATAGCTCGACACACTCTCTTCGTATATGCCACCCAATGAGTCCCCGGCCCCTCGACATTGTCCAAATTTATGATACCGCTCTCGTTTCGACGTACTCCTCCGGCTGGTAGTGCATTGCGCATAAAAACACCTCTAAAGAATGGAATATGCATACGTTTTGCCAACTCCTCCAATTGTGCATCGGTAGTTAGGCCCGCAGGTATTTTTATTTTCTTCTCGACGTTTTTTTTTTCGTTTCGATATTCCCTGTCCACGCTTGTATGGCGTGAGATAAAGTCCACGGCCTTCCATGGAGCGATTATGACGTTGCATTTCCTGCAGCTGATGTTGCGCCGCCTTATTATCGTTTACCGCCTTGGCGATCCCCGCCGCTCCGCCAGTTAACGATCCGAGAACACCTGGCGGCGGGAGAAGTGGTAATATACCACCCCGTTTTGCCACCGGAAGAATCCACTTTTCCGATACTCTCTTTGGAGTCCTTTTGCGGGTTTTTGTTTTCATCCCCATTCCGATTATCGTCTTGGCCTTCATAGTTGCCCAAATAGCTGTAGCAGCACCTCTTTCATCCAGAGTCGAGTCTCGCGCAACGATGCGTTTTCGCGCTTTGTCAGCGAGAACTTTATCTGCCGCATGCCTTTCACCGAGGTCGTTGCTACGCGAATACGCAATATCGTGTTCGCGACACGCTGCGTCCAACGGATTGATGCCTCGATCACCTCTAGCCAATCGTTTTATCAGATGAGTTCCTGGACCGCAAAACTGGTATCCCGGGATATGTAATTCGATAGGTAGCGCGTTTATCGCCCGATTTAACAGACCACAACCTTTCTTTACTCTCGTCGGTGACATTCGCTACAGTTTTTAATCAATGGTGCTGGACCATCGATATGCGTTCGCTGCCAAGGGCGGTTATAATGTTCCAAGCACCGACGATGCTGCTGCACCTCAGAATCGGCTTTTATATGCTCCAGGAATCGGTCCCACAACTGGTCAATGTGTCTGCCAAACTCGCGCAGTAGAATAATCTTTGGTATATATTTCAACTACTCAGAGGTTAGGTCTCGAATATCGCAATTATCCGACATGATCAGAAGCATTTTGAATACTGAGCTGTCGTGTTTCGACGCGAACCTATAAATAGGGCGCGTTGCCGCTTCGATGTAGCAAAATCATTTTTCACAGTTCACGGACAGGATGCGATTCGTGCGACAACCTGTAACGATACGCGCGACAAATTTTGACGATAAATTGCAAATGATGTCCCCGAAAACAAGACGCAGACATGGTAGCATGCTACCTAACACTATTCGCTGCCTAATTTGTGGTCCATCAAATTGTGGAAAAACCAACATGTTGATGAACTTATTGGAAAGTCCATACGGCGTTCGCTTCGAGAACGTGTACGTGTATTCCAAATCGTTGCAACAGCCGAAATATCGGTATTTGGAGAATTTATTGACTCCGATAGATGAAATTGGCTACTTTACGTTTTCGAATAACAGTGACGTCATCCCACCGAGCGAATCGCTTCCGAATTCTATTTTTATCTCTGATGACGTGGCATGTGACAAGCAAGATACGATAAGGGAGTACTTTGCAATGGGGCGCCACTCGAACGTTGACTGTTTCTATCTCTGTCAGACGTACGCAAAGATTCCCAAACATCTTATACGCGACAATACTGATCCTGTTTAAGCAGGATGGTACCAACTTGAAACATGTGTGCAACGATCATGTAAACACTGACATGCCTTACGAGGATTTCTGCGCTTTGTGTTGTAATTGTTGGCAACGGGAGTACGGTTTCGCGGTAATTCCATTCTCAATGTGTCATAAATCTAAGTCATGTTTTAAACAAATGAAAGGAAAACAGAGATGAGTGTCACCGAGTGTCACGCTGTAACAAGTTTCTTGATATAAAGTAACATGTCAAGTATGATATCCAATTTGCGACAATTTGCGGAAATTTGCGGTTTTTTAAGATATTTAAATTTAAAGTGCCAAGTAGGGGTATGAACGCTATTTACACTCTGTCCCACCAGAGTGTATTGATGATATCTCTGCAAAATTTAATATATTTGTAAAAAATGTAATATGAGATAAAAAATGTATCGAAAACACTAGTTTGATCTTACTTCATAATGGGTCCAAGATTATAACTTGACAATGTTTCGATTTGAAGCGTCCAGTTCAATACAGGAAGACCACTTCCAAAAGATCTGCTTTTTCAATGATTTAAACAAAACTAACAGACGTGTTCGAAATGGTTTCGGATACCGAAGAAATAATATATTTAGTTCAGAGGAAAGCACATCCGATTCTGATGATTCTGAATGAGAATATAAATAAAGACAGATTAGTATATGAATAAAACAGCATTCTTTATTTTAAACAACACTTATAATCCATAATTCCCTTTTATTATTTTCGACGATATATTTGACCTACGTGATCTATTAGGGGAGACCGGAGCAAAGTGAACCCCGGGGTAAAATGAGCTTCCTTAATTTATTCTTTAAAAATAGAATATATTTACAAATTTTGGTGACGTAATAAATGTGTGTAATACCACAATGATAATTATGCACATTCAGATATCGAAAAATGGAAATTCATTTAAAAAATTAAAAATTAAGTTTTAGAGACTTCCGATTGGTTTTCTTTTCAATTTAGCTTTTTGGATAAATGTGTCTTAAATGTGTTATTTTATCTCCTAATTTTTTCTGCTTGTTTATAAGAAGCTTATAAACATACATGTACACGCGTTTAAGAAAACATTAATCCTAACATTATTAAATAATTCATTTTCTACTGAGTACATGTTCGGGGTAAAGTGACCGGGATAAACTGAGCTGCAAATGTCTACTAAGAACCAATGCCCAAGTCACGGTGTAACAGACAGGTGTTACGACTGTGTCAGAATGTGTGACTTTTTCGTCCTAGTTCTTCTGCCGGCCGGCAGATTTCGTCGATGTGGTAAAGGCATTTGCAGCATGGCCTGTTGTTTCTGGCAAGCCCAGTAATACCACTAAAATCTCTATTACTACAGTCTCATTAATACATATGTATATGCCTTTTAAGTCACGACGCCTCTCGCGACGGCCAGGGGAACTAAGCAGAAATCGGCACACAAAATCGTTGGGGTTAAAGGTATAGAGTCGGTACACCTGTCTATTACGCCGTGGCCCAAGTGATGTGCGGAATATCCTAACCTGTCAGCTGGATAGAAAGCCACGCGGCGTGGTGGGAACAGAAACTAACTACAAAAAAGTTTCCATAGTTTTTGACAACCACCGTGCAAAAAAGCCAGAAGCTGCCGTGCTACACACGTCATTCCAACGCAAGGGGTTAATATTTACGTATAGTCGAATTAAAGTTCTTACTTTGTGGCACCTCACTTTACCCCGGATAGGAGTTCAGTTTACCCCATACATGGGGTAAAGTGATACCTCTTGCATCATTTCTTTCAAGTTGAATTTTAATATACTCTAAGTTTATTTTAAGTATTGCTAATCGTCATTTATCAATAGTAATGTTTTAATTATATTATAAATCCATTTCCAAACATTTTTATTGAAAGGGAAAAATTTTATTCGACTTCAAACTTTTTTCGTGTCACTTTGCCCCGGTCTCCCCTAAACGTAGAAATGGAGTTTGTCACTGAAGTCCGAAAAAATTTCAAAAACGTTTGGAAATTAACATCGTTATATTAAATTCGATATTCTAATTATATAATTTTAGTAAAAAATCGAAGAATCCATTTTGACAAAAATTAAAACCAACGTTTACACCAGTAATACTAGATTCGCCATTTTGTTTTTTGGAATTTGCACCCAGATTCGTAGTCAGTAACCTCAAACACGTTAGTATATCAAGTTTCGTCCAATATGATGTGTTTCTGATATACGCGTCCGCCGTATTGGATTCGCCAGTTTGTTTTAAAACTTTTGAAGTTCAGAGTCGTAGTCAGCCACCTGAAAAACGTCAGGATATCAATTTTCGTGCAGATCTATCAATTTTTTAATATGCACGTCCGCCATATTGGATTCGCCATTTTGTTTTAAAAAATTTGAATTTCAGATTCCTAATGAGCGACCCCAAAAACCCCGAGCACCGATTTCTGACTAAATTGAAGTACGTTTTGATGGGTTTGCCGCTTTTTAACGATTTGGGACCACTGTGCGTCGGTGGGAAAGCAACGTCTGCGGTACAATGATGATTGATATCGATACTCTGGAGATTAAGGATCGCGGGAGAATAGCGAAGGAATTTGCAAAAACCAGCGAAGCCATTCACCGGAAATACACTCCTCACATTAATTAAAGGATCACCTCTGGGAGCCCGAAAAATAGGGGCAAGTTCAAATGGCCATAACTCCGGTAAAAATAGTCGTATCGATATTTTGAAAATATGGTTTGAAAGCGTGGAATCTCTACTTTGACCATTCTCTAAAATTGTAATGACACGCATTACTTCAATTTCGGTAAGCGAGCGCCGTAGCATATTAAGAGCGTATTCGGTGGTATCTGACAGTAGCAGAAGTTGAATCAGGGAGCTGCACATGTGCTTACAGAACGCCGTAGATCGGCTCGCTTTCGCCTACGTATGTAGACGGGTGGGGATAGAAACAAAAGCCGATCGCCGTCGCGAGAACGACAGTTCGGCACAATACCATTGTAGCCTTATTTTTCCGAAATCGTAACTTCAAACATAAAGGCCACAGGTAAAAAATTATCGCAGCCGGTTCGGGAGACACTCAAAAGAATCGGCAGACTCTCCGCTTTAAAATGGGCTTAAGATATTGTTGTTCCGATCATCCCTCGCGAAGATACAGCGAGTTGAAGAGAAAATGGAATTTGTGCAATTTTTAAGCATATTTTGGAAAAGACATCAGAAACCCAAATTTTAATCGAATCGAAAAAGTCGAAGATGCGTCTTAAAGAGGAAAGTCTGTTCTTTCTAATGTTTTTTTCAGGAACGTTCTACGATGATCGCTTCGTTTGCTAGAAGCAATTAAATTAAAAAAAACTGCTTTTTCTTCAAAGTTGAATAACTCGGCCAAAAAAAATCGTACAAGAAATGAATTACTCGTTTTTTACACAGTAAGTAGCCGCTTTCGAGTGGTGTAGGTGAAATTTGTGTAAAAAATTTCGTGCACGCCGTGGAACATCGCAAAGTTGAAGAAAAAATTTTCAAACTGACCAAGTGCTCTTTATATTGCTATAACTGTGCCAAAAAGCAATGCATCTGAAATTTGCAAAAATCAGATCAAAGTAGAGATTCCACGCTTTCAAACCATATTTTCAAAATATCGATACGACTATTTTTACCGGAGTTATGGCCATTTGAACTTGCCCCTATTTTTCGGGCTCCCAGAGGTGATCCTTTAATTAAGGGGGGGGACCACTGTCTCGGTCCGAAATGGAAGGGTGTTTTCGGGAATTTATTTCAACCAAACAACGCAAGTAAATCAATTTATTGCGTAGTATAGTTAATAGTGTACATATCGAAGGGTAAGAAAACATTTTTTTCAATCAAATTCATAAATCCGTTTTGTGTATACTCTTCGTCAAAATTTGCGCTGCGGCAAAAACATGCTAGTCGCGTTGACAGTCCCCAGGCCATATGGTTAATCGGAATCCAAAAAAACAATAATATTTAGAAACTAGAAACCTGCCTCTATTACGTGACGATCAAAAAATCTCAAAATTGTAAAAAGTAACAAAATGGCGGACCATTGAAAAAAAGTCATGTTTTCGGGGTACAAAATTGGGGAAATGTTGCTAAAAAAAAAAAGCAGGTCGAAAATTGAAAAAAGCTAATCGTCACGTAATAGCGACGGGTTTTCCGAACAATAAATGTCCTTGCTCATGTCAATTGGACGTATAGTTTTCTCTGTAGACTGTCAACGCGGTTGAAAAATGTCGTTCTGAGAAAAACGCGTTCAATGTTCCGCGTGGCTAAGCCGCGCGTTTGACACCGCTCCACGAAACACACCATATATCCGTCAATTTTGCGAATTTCTTCATAAAATTTGGAGAGAACATTCTTGAAACATACGTCTTTCAGAAAATGTAAAAAAAAAAATTCAGATTTCAGAGAGTGGTCTCCCCCCTTAATGTGAGGAGTGTATCAGGCTTTGAAGACTGGCAAGATGGAGGAAGATGTCGCGTTGGAGAGATACTTCAAACCTATCGTCGAACCCTTTGTTACGAGCCGAGGCTGAGGGCAATGTGAATGGCGGCTGCGAGGCCGAGGATTGAGTTTGTTTTTTGGAGTTTGTTAGTAGCGGACAAACCGCGGTCTGGTATCCCCGGGAGCCGCTATAAGGAAGTTGGTTGTCGTGGACGAACCGGGGTCTGGTATTCCCGGGAGCCACTAGGAAGGTAAGCTTTCACGGACGAACCGGGGTCTGGTATCCCCGCGAGCCGCTAGGAAGGTGGAAGTCGTGGACGAAGCGGGGTCTGGTATCCCCGGGAGCCACAAGGAGGTTGGTTGTCGTAGACGAACCGTGGTCTGGTATCCCCGGGAGTCACTAGGAAATGTTAGTTTAGCCTCGTAACTTTATAAAGTGATACACCTTGAGCGGTAAAGGAGTATCTATGTGGGTTTATCTCGAAGAGGAAATTCAGATAATGATTAATATAAATAAAAGAACTCTGGGTTAGAAATAACTAATTATATTCTATAAGTTCAGTCTTTTACAAATGTTTTTAGTGTTTAATTGTCGCGGTACCTAAGTCCACCTCTCGGTTTTGACGCACTGAGAAATGCGGGGGTCTCAAAGACTTTAATATATTAACAACACCTATCAGAATCTACGTACTGTGTGGTTTAAGTTGTATTAATACTTGGAGAAGAACGTTACTCGATCTCGCTAGCCTCTTTCGTCTAACCGTGCTAGATTTTAAATGAGCCCCCGAATGTGAATTCGTGGCCCTTTTTATACAGTGAAATTCGGCTTAGAAAGTAGTGGGGACATGAGTGCCTCCATTGAATATAAGGTTTTCGGGGAAAACTTGGTTGCATCACACCACTGCAGGAAACGGTGACCCTGTCGGGTCACGTGCATTCCGGACACCCAAAAGGGTTAGAAAATCAAAGATAAATCTGCGTACGTAACACCTTAAAGCATATTGCGGAAAATACCGCAGCGACAGAAGCTGACACATCACCGCTGATAAGCACAGACGTTGAAGAGAATGAAACATTAACGCCTAAAACAAAAATCCCATCGGAAGGGAACACATCACGTAAGGCAAAGAGGAAACGACACACGTTATCGGAATATTCACCCGTAACCTCCACACCGGTTCAATCGAAGCGGAAACGCCATAATGCAATAAATACATTTCCTCGTGTACAATCGCTCTCAACCATTGATGATGACGTTTTCGAAACTGGTCCCAACGAGCCGTTGGCAACATCTGTTAGGCAACAACTCCAAATACCCGAAGGACAAGAAATGTTTCGCAACCATTTCGGTCCGCTGGGGCAAAAATACATGAGCGCAATCCTAAGTAGTGATGAGAATACATCAGTGGACTATGTGTACGGCGTATACTTTGGCAATAGTGGACCCATGCTTGGGGATAAGGCTTTCGATATAGACAAGGATGGCAATATAATCATAGATGGTGTAAAATACAGAGGAACAGCCAGCCTTTACGAACTGATTTTCAAGAGACTTCCTCACGATACTGTATGCACCGATGCCGATAAACAAAAATACAAAAGTATACTGCTGGCGACGAACGCCCACACACGCGATCATGTCACTAAAAAGCCCCCATTGAGCAACAAGGGATACAAGTACAAACATGTAATTGCACCGCTACTCCCTAGCGCATCGGCGAGTAGAGCAGGGAAAGGTCTAAGGACACCGCGAGCCATGGTGGTAAACGATAACAAGATCGATTACGTGCACTGGGACGATCCCAACGAGTTGGTGGATCGATTGCATTTGCTGGAAGCGTCGCGTCAGGCGGGTAACAACTCTCATGATCCTCAAATTCTATCTATTCACGAGGAACTCCGCGAGATAGGCCTCATTATATAAATTAAACCGCACACCGATGATGTGCACAGTATACGTTGAGATGCCGATCAACAAATTTGGGGTATCGCTCGAGAAGAATGGAGCAGTTAGAATGGACTACTACAAATGGAACGGTGTGCTTCGAAATTACATGCGAGATAACGCTCTTTGCGTGGTTGGTGCCGACTTTGATGCAAAATCACGCAAGATACGACGCGTAGCTCAACCACTGGCCGACACCGATGCCGTCAATAAACTATACGTGGAAAAGAGCATTAAATTTTTGAGACAGCAGCAGGAAGAATTAGAGAGGAAGCTGGCCGTGTTTCAGAAAGATAAGCTGGTCGTGTTTCAAAACAGCGTTCAAAAGATATCGCAGGCGTTGAATTCTATCCCACAGCCGCACAACGAAATTCGTAAAATTAAAGAGGCTATAACCGCTTTTGCTACGGAGCAGCAACTTGTCCAGAATTTCCTGGGACCGTCGGGAAGCACATAATGCACGTACACGATAATTATCGCATCATTCGTGTCCAAGACACCTCTGCGATCAAACATGCAGTCATTATCGAAATCCAAGAGTAAAGAAAACCATAGCCACAAAAAGCGACAACTCGTTGAGCACGCTCCAGCTCGAAGACATTTCCCACGGAGGCGCGTCATAGTGCACGATGATCTGTGGCAAGCTGACATTGTAGAAATGCGTCCATACTCGCGATTCAATCAGGGTCACCACTACATACTCACCGTCATCGATGTGCTCAGCAAATATGCGTGGGCGTTACCGCTCAAGACTAAAAGTGGCGCTGAGGTGACTAAAGCGTTTGCAAAGATATTTAAAGATCGATATCCGAAAAATTTGCAAACCGATCAAGGAAAAGAATTTTACAACACCGAAGTGCAGAAACTCTTGACAAAGCACGACATTAATCATTATTCGACGTATTCGGTGATGAAGGCCTCCGTCGTGGAACGTTTCAATCGAACTTTGAAGAACAATATGTGGAAAATGTTTACGCTCAATGGAACCTACAGATGGACCGATGCACTACCGCGTCTACTTGCAGAGTATAACGCTCGAAAACATAGAACCATCAGAATGCGTCCTTGCGATGTTACCCCTGCGATTGCCGATAAGCTGCTAGCCACCGTGTACAGCAACATAAAGATCGCTGCTCCAGCGAGATTCAAGTTGGGCGAGTTTGTGTATGTGAGCAAATTTAAAACCATCTTCGATAAAGGCTATACGCCGAATTGGACAACGGAAGTGTTCGAGATAGCCAAAGTACAGGCAACTAATCCCGCGACGTATCTGCTGGTCGATTCCTGTGGAATACCTGTTGCCGGAGGATTCTATGAACACGAGCTGCAACGCGTCACCGATCCTGATGTGTATCTAGTGGAAAAAGTGTTGCGTAAAAAGGGGGATAAGGTGTACGTCAAGTGGCTGGGCTTTGATAAATCGCACAATTCTTGGATAAATAAAAATAATGTATTGTAAAATAATAATACATGGTTCAATAAATACAATGATACATATGTAAATGTGCAAACAATTTTTATTTTTACACATTAATCCTGCTATTTATATGAATGAGTTAATAAATACAATAATAATTTCTATACAGTTGCGAACAATTTTATATTACGCAATAATTTCACTATTTATATGAACGAGTTTTTAAATACAATAATAATTTCCATACATTTGCGAACAATTTTATATTATACAATAAATACAATTTCTATTTTTTTATACAATGGAATTTGGTAATGTTCCCATTGCAGAGTGTCGGTCGAATCGGGTACGATATGCCGCTTGTCGTTGTATGGACTTAGAGCGATTTTGGATTCCGAAATGGTGTACAGTTTATGCAATTTAGACTGTATGATTGTCTACGAACCATTTCGATCTCCCTTTGCAAACACTGCGCGTAGTCGTCGAAAGTTATCGTTCTGGCTATGACGTTGGTCTTGACGCCTTTCGCCTTTTTCGTATCTTTTTTGCCGTCTACGCGAAGTGCATACATTTTCGCTCTAACGGCCGATTTCTTCACCTCCGGTAATCTTCGGATTAGACTTATGTTCCACATAACTGACACATTCCTGTTTCCTCACCTCTGATTAAGAGTGATCTGCCAGTTAATCTAAGATTAACTTTACCGGAGGTTCAGGCACCGATTAACTGCCAGAAGTGGCAGTTAATGCATGTTTGCGGTAGAGGGGGAAATAGGAATATATACCTACGTATACCCAGCGATTTTACTTTTAAGGAAAAAGGAAAAATGGCTAGGAATAATAGATTCGTAAATTTGAACATTTTTGAGCTTGTGGAAGATGAGGAAGATGATGAATTGTTTGGTACAAGCCGGCCATATACTATTAGAGTGAGGAGAGACCATTTAGATATTTGGGATGACTTAGATTTTCGCTGTCGTTTTCGGTTAAAAAAAGAAACTGTAATTATAATTAAACAAGCCACTGAAAGGAGATTACAGGTTACTTGCAACATGTATGTATTTTGATTATGTGAATATTAGGGCGAAGCGAAACTATATAACCAAAAATTTAAATTTGAATTTTCAGTTGACCTGGGTGCGGGATACCCAGTTGTCTTTTGATTAACCAAACACAACAGTAAACAAATTTTAGAAAAATATGCATGTCTGCATGTCTGTATTCATGTCTTCTGTTTTTATATGTACGCAAAGTGTTGAATTAAATAATTTAATAAAACACAATTTATAAGGACTGGATAAACCAATATGGCTAATCAATGAAGTATCGACGACTTTATCAGATTTGTATTAATCGCGCTTCGCGCACGCGCGAACAGGATGATTGCGCTTTCCACAAGAGGGCGCCCGTTGCTGAAGCACAGGTGGCGCGCTCTGGCGAGACCGTCACAACTCACAATCACTTTTAAGCTACTACACAATGAAGTTCTCGCTTTACCGCCTTTGCGGCGTTGCTGCGTCAAACCTTTCAGTCACTTAACCATAGGATCCAATAGCGCAAAGAAACACGCGCGACAGTTAACTACCACCTAGCATCTGACTAGCGACTAACTGATCGGGACTTTAGTCAGAGGTGAAGAAATCGGCCGTAAGACCTACGAATTCGGTCATTATCGCACCGTTATTTTCATCCTTCATCAGCCCTGGAACCTTCTTATTTACGCGCAGCATATTATATGGATTGTCATTAGGATAATCGCTTGTGTCGAATCTATCGATATTGCGTTTCATGGACTCGTAAATATCGTCACATCGAATGTGATAAATGAGGCTGTCTGTGTCTGTGTATAGAATTTTACAATTTTGAGCGTGCAGGGGAGACATATACTCGTGAAATTCATACAAACAAATTTTTGATATGTCCAGAATGCACATACCCACGTATATCGGTTTATTGAATTTCACCTCGAGTTTTCGCAATTCAACAGCTATTAAATTTTCCGAAAAAACACTTCTGCTGTGGAAATTCGGTTTCGCAATCATTGCCTCCGCGCCATATCGCCCTTCCCAATGTGTCAAAAGTTTTACATCCACATGGTTTCGCATGTTTTCCATAGTTTTACCGAATACCGCGTTGTTCATCAATTTATACAAATTTTTTTCAAAGTCGTTTGTCGCGCTTGTTCTAAACCGTGTGTTGAGTTCGATGTAGTCGCGGAGCCACGGAGATTGAGCGAATTGAAGCACGCGGTGTATCTTTGTAATACGAAGATCGTGACGCGTGCACTGCTGCAGGTTGCGATAATGAATAACGTAACGTTGCTTATCGTATACCGTCGCGAGTAATTTGTCCTGTCGGCTGCCAGGTGGTTTTGCACGCGTCGGGCAGAACGGTAGATCGGCATGAATGTTGTGCAGACGTTGCGGATATTCCAGATCTACCTCGAGAATGTATCCCGTGGGCGAATCGGAAGCAATTGAAGATACGTAAATATTGAAAACATCTTCGACCCATTGAAATTTAGCGTATGGCAGGGGTTGACACATTGCCCATCCATACAAATTGTTCACGTCAAAGTACATCCAGTACGATGACTCTTCCGATACGTCGTAAGATGGCATGTACTTGTTATTGGCATGTGCCGGAACATTGGCTTAAACCCCCGCGTATACCACGTTCGATAAACATGACCATATCGACGTCTGTGAGCAATTCAAATGTAATTTTGGTATGTTTTAGCATTGCATCCCAGGTGAAACCAGGTAGAGTATAATAATGTACTGAATCTAATCCATGACTCTTGATACAACTTTCGCGAAAATTTTCAAAAATATCTGCCAATAACAAGACATCTGTTTTCAAATACAAATCGGTAGAATGATTCGCGCGGCGGTAAGCATGGATCCTGCAGTTTGTTCGCGCAATCAAGGTATTCATACGGAAAGACACCTTTTCGCGGCAATAAATTGAAATCCTCGGTGGATAATGTTTCAAATTCGGATCGTAAAATTTTTAATTTATCTGTGTTTAGAAAAGATGCTAATTTGTCGAGACTGGTATTGAGAAATTTGTACGAATCGATGAATCGTAATTTAATATAATTTCGCGAGGCTGATTCATCCATATCTTCGACATTTTTTGTGAAAGAAATATATTTTTCTTTAGTTATGGGTAATACGTCAACGTGACCTTCGAAAGCGGTAGCTATTTCCTCGATAATAAAATGTGAATCGTAGCCGGATAAATTAAGAAAAGCTATGGGGATGTAAAACGCATTTTTATAATTTAAATTGCACTCCGTATGTGCTGGACCTCTGAACCGTCCGGAGAGATGACAATGATCGCGAACTCGTACATCGCTAGCCTTGAATGGCTCTTCGCAAATATGACAGTGTGTTGCATTGCGAAATGCCGTCCACTGTTCGCGAGTTAAATTTATCATTTGACTATTACTTGCCAGAATGGGTTTAGCGAAGTTTGCAAAATTTTTCAGTTCGTCTACGAACCATTAAACACAATCCACGTCGCGGCGACATCGATACATCGACAGTGACGTATCATACGAGCAATGCATATAATATGCAATGCTATGCACTTTATGATGTTGTTATGTGTGTAATTTATTGTCTTCAATTTGGCAGCTGTCCTCTGTTTTCTCGATGATGCATTCGAGATCTGCATACACCACGAAGGGGAGCCGCTCCTTCATACCGTGGTTGCCGAAACTCAGCAAGTTGTTGCTTTCGCTGGGCAGCAGGATGGCGCAATCGTTCATCTTGCCGCAGTCCAGCGAATGGGTCTCCAACTTCTCGGCGGATCCGAAATAGTGCATACATCTGTAAAAACACAAAAAAAATTTATTTAATTTTTTTCCGCGAAACATTTTAACATTTCACAAGTTTTCTATACATACCGATCACAGATGAATTTCTTTTTTTCATATCTGCTCAATTGGGCGCTCACCAGCCGGGACAAGTTCTTGATCCACACAAAGTGCCCTACATCGCCGTGCTCTTGATTTGGCGTGTAGAGCATATTGACATGCCGATCCCTCTTTTGGCTGGTGAGACGCAGTGGAAAGACTGTGGAACCTTTCTTCGGCTTCTCCATCTCCATCGCGAAGCTGTACACATTGATGCAGATGTCGTTCAACCGTTCAAACTTCCCAATCTGTCCTAGAGACATCGGAAATTCAATGCCCTGGAGATTTAATACGGACGCATAGCTGGGGTATGAACTTGGGCGCGCGGTATCTCGTTCGGCAGGATGGAGAACGGCGACCACTGCCCACGCGAAACACGCATTGTCCGGGGATTGTACACTAATTGTTGCATTCTTCAACAATAAATCCTGCGGCAACGTGTAGTGGCACCCCGCCCGCAGCGGATTGTATTTGTTGACATTGACGGTTAGGTTGAGGATTCTCGTCAATGCCCATCCGCTGTCGCGTTCCTGGAACTCTTCCAACGATGCCAGGGTGGGTTCGACGACGCATCGCTGGTACCACTCCTGTAGATCAGATGTGCGGAAGAGTTCGCAGTTCCGGGTATTGATGCTTTTGCAAGCATGCTTGTCACCCGCTACAAATTCGCCGTGGAACACCGTGTTTACTTTGAGGTTTCGATGTTTCCTCAAAGCACCCCGCACATGCTCCAGCACAATAGTCGCTGTATCCTGGAGGAAGTTGCGCGGCTCAATATAGTTCGAATTTAGCACGGCACCAGTTAATACGTGGCTATCGAACGCAGTGTCTATTTCGCGCCACAAAAGTCCTGTACTCGAATGTCCGGCACCTTCACGCACAAAACGCCCGCGCAACGAATATTTTAGTCCTTCGAGCCGCGCGATTCGAACAACCAACGATTGTCGAATACCCGATCGATAATCGCGGGCATGTCACTCGACTGTGTTCTTCCAAAGATTCGATATATTCGCTGCACCGTTCTTCCCACGCGAGGTATTCTTCCCGGGAAATCAATCGTGCAGATTGATTCAACAATTCGCGTTCTACTTGCGGGAATTTTTCCATGGCTGTAATGTCTTTTCTGTGCCACGTGTTACAACGAATTGAAGCTTTGCACAGTTTACAGCGCGCTTTTATGCATGATTTGCTATCTCTGTCTTACTCTTTTAGCGTACCACCTCCCTCGAATGCATTGCATGCAAAAAAAAATGGCGATCCGTCCCAACATGGTTCTCTGCAGTTTCTGTCGATGCAGCATTATTCTTTCTATGATTCACGCGTATGACGAATTAACGCGCGAGATCGTCCAACAAATTTTCTGCTGACACCTATTTTCTAATAATCGATGTTTTTGCTGACACCTATTTCTAAGAATCGATGTTTCTGCTGACACCTATTTCTAAGAATCGATGTTTTTGCTGATTCCGTAGAATTCTAAGATTCGGCGCTCCCACAGATATCATGTTACATTAGCATTGCAAAAATGACATCATCTCGCGCAATACGCTGCGACGTTAAGATTGTAAAACATTATGGAAAAGTTGGAAGATTTTAAAATAAAATGCGGTGGTGGGGGAAGCAATCACACCACTATTTAAGACGGCTCCCTGACGCTATTCCATCAATCGTTCAGTAGCCTCAGTGACTTTCGACGGAACAAATAGTGCTCTGAAAAAAATGTGCAGTACCAATGTCGAAGAAAACGCCAGACGCATGAATTATTACGTTCCGTTCATGCGAGATGATGGCATAGCTCCATGCGGGGAGAATACAGTTGACAGGTAAGGATTAATTTTTCACATCTTTTCGAAATTTTTATTCCTAATACGAGCGGATAATTTCATGGCTATGATTGTTCTCTTAGTCCGCACCGAGGATCGCGTATCATGGTTAGAAGGTACGCATTAACATCTATGGGTAGCAAATATTTGGAAATTGGAATCAACATAGGATATATAACCAATGTAGAAGTTCTTCTCGGCGACAATCGTGGGACTCATCTCATATTACCACGCAATACATGGGGTATACTATTCAACAGCTATACAAGCATCGAAGAACGTGCACAATTGCCTGGATCACCTTCGATGCAGATTGATGACTTAACGGTGGAATTTTCTCGGATCTATGATTCTCCGATTGTAAAGATGACACGATGTGATAAGTCGCTGTATTTCAAACTGAATACTATATCATTTTTATGTAATCTTAAGCCATGTCTACGCTATGTGCATCCGCGGTTGTATCAAACTGCAGAAGATGTGAGGAGAAAATTTGAAACTTTTATTAACTTGTTGCGACAGAGCAATGTTGTCTGTGAAACGTTAGATACGGATCGCGCCGCTAAAATCATACGTGATAGCGAATATTACGACAAGGAATATCTTGTAGATTGCGAACTGTTAGCATGCTCCATCAATGATATTGTAGCTCAAGCTTGATGGAAAGAAAACAATATATTATATTCTTAAACATGAATTATTTCTACATTTTATTTGCCCGGTTTCCTCCTCCTTTCCTCGCCACTTAATTTTAAGATTCAGCATTTCTTCTGAAGCCGCATAATTCTATTTCGTTCTTCGCGCTGCAAAATGACGTCACTCTGCACGGCTGCTCCAGAGGATTCAAATTACACACGATCGCGCGAGACGCTGCGACGCTAAATCGGAACGCTTTGAAAACTTGTTAGCTTTAGAATAAAATGTGATTGTACCACTATGTAGTGGCGTTTCTTTCCCTCTCTCGAATTTAGCTTTAAAAGTAATACTCTCTCTCTCTTTCCCATCCTCGGAATACATGGTTTGTAAAACGCCGATCTGTCCCGACATTGCCCGACATCATCAGATAAAAATAAATTATTATTTCTCTGTGTTGGGGGGAAAATTCCATCACATATTGGTTTGGAAACAATTTTCGGGGGTGGGCCAAGGTCATTCCCTCCCTTTGAAAAAGTTTTCGGGGGTGGGCCAGGTTTGGAGAGATTTTTCGGGGGTGGGCCTCTTCATCTGAAAAAGTTTTCGGGGGTGGGTCCGGTCTGGAGAGGTTCCGCGGCGGCTCGGCCCCGACTAATCTCCTCCACGATTGTGGCTTCTCCCACTTCGCGGCTTGTGCGCGAGCAACCTGTTTTCCGCTCCCCGCAGGCCCAGCGCCCATGTTTCCCTCCACCACGCTCCCCCGCGCGCCCTCACTTACCCCCGCCCCCGCGCTCCCCTCAGAGGACCAGCGTTGGAACCGGCCTAGCTATACTACTAGGACTCATAAACACGAAGAGCGCGTTGTGCTTTTCGAGGGTTTTCCCTGCCAGTTTTTAAACGCACTCGTGGAATATTAATAGCTAATACCTGAACTCAGAAAGCGTACGAGAATCTGGGGTTGCATTCAGTAATTTTTAAAACTACAGTTAGGCCAGGCGAGGATAATAAATAGCTTAACTTTTCCTTCCACATCTGCCTGCCAAATTTCGTCGAGCAGGCAGCTGCTCGTCTCGTAAAACCATTTAAAACTCTGTCCTCCCTTTCAATAATTGCCGATGTCCTGTTAGGGTAAAAACTCAGGTCGGGAGCAGCTGAAAGTCATAAAGTCATAACCTTTGCGCGGGCGACGTCGCCTTGACCCTGAGGGTTGCGCGTACCTACCTGTTAGAAATGTATGTACTGTACCTAGCCCATGTAAGCTATGTACTCGAAAAGCATGCCTCGACCACCAGCCTAGAGTGGAGGAAAACGCGAAGAAAGGGCCAAGGACGGAGAGGTGGCTGAAGGACAACCTACTGACGAAACTTGAGGGACAACACCGTCTTGATTGGACGAAGGGATCCAAGGAGGGAGTCAGAAGAACCAGCCGAAATTAGAGGAGTAGGGTGTTCGGAAGTTACAAGCGAGGAGTAAATTTGTATAAGATCAGATCAATCTTGTCAGCAGACTAACGAACAGTCTTCCTCTGTGTAACAATACATATACTACAGTCCATCCTAGTTGATTTCTTTTAAAAATTCCCGCGTCACTTCGCGAGCTGAGTGCGTTAGCGCTCCACGGGTACGAACCGGCGCTTTATTGGGAAGTCCCACAAGATCGCGCAACACTGGTCGGTTGGTGGCGCACCCTCTCGGCATGGTGGCCGGACCGCCACAGTTTAACATCACGCGCATGCGTGGGGTGTTCCCCCTTCACTGCGAATAGACTACGCATACACTAGGTGACGAAATCGGCTTCCCTCCGGAAATTTGGCAACGTTGCATGTCGGGTCCCCCTGTGTCGAAGAACCAGTGAGTTATACTTGGTGACAATTTTACAAGTTATTACTTAGTTTGCTAAAATGAATTGTGCTTGATAAAACATTACACGTAAGTGGATGATGGGCTCGATTCCTCATCTATTTGGCAAAGAAGTAGCATGTATCGTAGGTAGAAAGTCAATCAAGTCTATCATCAATCTCAAATCTCGATTTCGGATGTAACAACCAGCTCTAGCAGCAGTTCTTAAGCAAAGCGATTAGAATTGCACGGATATCAACCCACGATTTTCAATACCGATAACTATCGATAGTGAGGACCATCGATATTGCTCCTTCGTAAGAAATAACTAGCCTCTTAGCGCCAATTCGCTGCACGGGAGTGACGGAGAGCATGCGGTAGACAGGGATGGTGCTAAACAAGGACAGGGCTTTATGTGCAAGTGAGAGCGTCTTATGCGGACGACGGCTAGCTTGGGGTCGCGGCGAACAAAACGCCTTCCCTCGCCTTCCCGTGCTGGAACACCGATATGGCGATTTTGTGCGTTTACCTAGACTTCGGCCTGGCAGTCTAAAAACTTTCTACCTACGATATATGCTACTTCTTTGCCAAATAGATGAGGAATCGAGCCCATCATCCTCTTACGTGTAATGTTTTATCAAGCACAATTCATTTTAGCAAACTAAGTAATAACTTGTAAAATTGTCACCATTGTCACTAGATATAACTCAGTGGTTCTTCGACACAGGGGGACCCGACATGCAACGTTACCAAATTTCCGGAGGGAAGCCGATTTCATCCCCGAGTGTACACACGGCTCAAACGATTGTGGACGATCGAGTTTCGATTGCATTCGAGCTTACTAGGGCTGGCGTTTTTGCATCGCTAACATTCTACAGTATTTCATGAATATAGTGAGAGCACTGCCAAGCCACAGGTTCCCGTCTAGAACACTTCTATTTCATGAGGAAACATCACTGTGATGTCATCTAATATAAGACACATTCGCACAGTCCCGTCACAAAATTTAATTTACATTGCTTCGGTTATGTTTATTTTCCCGTTGTTAACATAAAATAACGAATAGTAGATTTTGAAATAAATGCGTATTTCTTTGCTCTACACATTTCGACTAATAATGAGCGTCTTAGATTTTAATCTATGAAGACTACTACGAATAAAATACCACAAGACTTTCCATTCTTTTCCTTATTACCCCACCACCCCGCTTTATATATTTGTGTTTTCCATTATAAATCCGTTGACTTATTTACTTTGACTCAAAATTATTATGATTTTATTTGAGGTTCATTGCAATAAAAGTCATTTGACATTTATTCTTGCTGTCATTTACGCTATATGTAGCATAGCGAAGAGAGACGATCGCACAGATTTATATAATTATGACAATCATAGGCACATGTGCCACAGTGGTGTTTCAACATGAATTGGAAGTATTCTAGACGGGAACCTGTGGCTTGGCAGTGCCCTCACCATATTCATGAAATACTGTAGAATGTTAGCGATACAAAAAAGCCAGCCCTAGTAAGCTCGAATGCAATCGAATCTCGATCGGCCACAATCGTTTGAGCCGTGCGTACTGTTAAGGCAGCCACACACGGTCCAGTCGGCCTGTCAAGTCTGCCTGCGCAGGCCGGCCTGATCAGGTCGACCGGACGCCCGTAGTGCCTCCACACGCTCCGTTCGGCCTGACAGGCTGGCCGGATGGTGCATCCACACGCTCCGACCGTTTCAGAAAAAAAAAATTATTTATTCTTTATCGTATCGGTGTGGAAGTGATGCCGATGGATTCCTTATGTTTTTCCGATGAAAATCATACCAAATTTCATGTAAATCGGACTATTATTAACGAAATTAGCTTCAGGTTATGGGAATGAATTTTTCATGAAATTTCCTTCATTTTTGTCCGAATTATGTCGTTGTTGGTGTCACTTTCATCGGCGAAACATAAGGAATCAATTGGCCTCGTTTTCGCAAAGATCTGATGAGAAATGCGGAAGTCAACAATTTTTCTGACTTTCTTTTGGTCGAGGGTCCCGAGGTCCCTTCCTCGGTATCATATGGGAGGCAAACCTTTGGTCTCCACTACTCTAAACACTCTCTGTCCTTCAATCTTTAGCTGTCGCGAGCCACGAGTCTCTGTTTAAACTGGCGACGATCACTAGACATATACGTTCCACACATAGGAACTTGGTATTGGCCGCGGCGTCAGGCCGACCGAATCGTTTTTCGATTTTCCTGCACAGTCCTTATCGCGCTGGAAAAATAAACTTTCTCCTACCGAAATCTACTGAATGTGTACTACAGGGTGATTCTCCAGCGACGTCAGTCAAAGAGATGCCGCCTGGTACCCCGTGGCGGGGACAGGATTCTCCATTGCTTCACCGAATTTGATGGCTCTCGATTTTCGAAAGTGTTGGAATCCATTAAAAAATTAGAAATGTCCAGGATTTCCGCATTTCTCATCATATCATTGCGAAAACAACGCCTATCGATTCTTTATGTTTCGCCAATGAAACTAACAACAATAACTACATAATTCGGAAAATAATGAAGGAAATTCCATGAAAAATCAAATTATATAATTTCCAGCTGAATTTGTTAAAAATAGTCCGATTTACATGAAATTTTGCATGAATTTCATCGGAAAAACATAAGGAATCCATCGGTAGCACTTCAATATCGATACGATAAAGAATAACGAATTTCTTAATACGCTGAAATGAATAAATCCGTTGAATAAATGAATACTAATGATTAAATAAACTGCAGATTTCGTCACAATTTCTAATAGTACTATTTGGTTTTTCCTTATAATCGGAAACTAAAACTTTTTCCAACAAGCGATTTAAATCGCTTAAAGACCACTAAATAAACTCCTAAATATACAGTTTTCAAATTTTTTTATAACAATTAAGTTGAAAAAATTGAAAAAACAACATTAAATGGACGTACAATATATTCAGTTATAAATCATTAGAAAGGAATAATTTTTTCAATTTATGTTTTTTGGTGCCATTCCGATATCTTTTATAGTTTAAAAATTATACAACAATGAATGTCACTAACTATCCCTATCCCGACCACTGTGCGGCGTCAGGCGTGCCTGTACAGGCCGGCCTGACAGGCACACTGGACGCGTAGTGCATCCACACGGTCCAGCCGACTTGCACAGGCCTGCCTGCGCAGGCCGACCTGACAGGCACACTGGACCGTGTGTGGCCGCCTTTACGTGTTGTAAAAGGGATTATCTTCGAAAGATGTAGATGGGTTCGCTGCCCGTGGAGCGCTGATCCGCTCTGCTCGGATTCGTTCTTGATAACTGTCACCAATTTCTTCGTGTGATGATCAGCAAGAAAGTAGGTAAATAAACTGAGACTAGTTTCTGTTGTTACTTGGTTTAAGCTTTATAATTCAAGATAGGACGATTAAGAAAATGCGTCTGATTGCTTTAAACGTTGATCTTAGTGCATATAAACATGGAGGAAGCATGCAATAGGCAAAAATGTAGACGACGATAGAAAGAGAAAGATATACAGGAGGGACACCCCCTCTCTCTCTAGCTCCAGTGGCGGCAGTGTTTTTTTGTTTGATGTTAGAAAGAGAAGGGGTGTCCCTCTTGTATATCTTTCTCTTTCTATCGCCGTCTACATTTTTGCATATTGCATGCTTCCTCCATGTTTATATGCTCTAAGACGTTGATCAACGAATGAGTGTACAAAGATGTCGTCGTTCGGAATCGAAATGTAACATGTTTTTGTTAATAAAGATATCCAATTATACAAAATGTCTCTTAATTAATAAACTAACAAATTATTTGATTGGTTCCTCGTTCACTAAGAACGAGCGGTTCCTGTAGTATCCGTGATTTTATGGCAAAGCAAACGAAACCAATATTTAATCAATATTATTTAACGAGCGTCTCCAAGTAGTATTCCTTGGAATGCTTTGTTCATAATTTCAGTTGCTTCGTTTAACAATTTAAATTTGGCGCGTCTAAACCTGACCATGCAGAGCCATCTAATATTAGACTATGTTCATGTGTTACCACATGAGATCGTAACAGTACATATACCGCCACACGGTAACCCATTTTCCGGCAACGCACTACGCAGCCGGCAACCCTGGTTTTGTTCAGTGACTACTCATCATCTACTGGGTAACTCCATAATTCTGTTCTCACTGAATCTTTTAAATTTTCTAATATTTCGTACGAATAAGATCGTTATAGGATCGGTATGAGAACTTGGAAAAATTTAACATACTCCGATCGTTCTTAATTTAAAGCTCTTATATAATATCAAATGCATGCTGCCTATTATTTGGAACAGCCTTATTTTATCGATACATTTTTATTCAACGACACTATTATTTAAAATGTAATTTTTAGAGAGCGAACGTTGTAAAGGAAAATTATGTAATAAGGAGACTGTAAAATTTATAAAGCTTCTCTTTTTTTAGAATCGATTTATTACGTTAGGCATATAATTTCTATATTGGGAAACCAAGAATTTCGATACGCCAACTAGTGACAGAAAATTGAACTACTGCGGGTAGGCTGAAATCCGTCGCAGTCCATATGATTATCAATGTTTAAATCTTGTTTAAATAGACATGGTGTAAAAAACGAGTGTTTTTAAATTCGTTTGAACACAAAATTTTTAAATTTAAGTATTAAGGAGTTATACAAATTGACACAATGCAATGGAGTTTTCTTCTAGAAAAAGTAAAAGTAGAATATATTGCTGTGTGTACGGTTGCAACAGTCGGGCGTGTGAAAATGACACGGTCCGATTTTATCACTTTCCCCAGCCAAAAGCAAACTTTGTAAAATTAAAAAATAAATTACATCAAGACGATATTATTGATCGGTTCCGTGCATGAGTGAAAATTCTAAGAATAGGCAAGAGTATATCCTCATCTATGAGAGTATGCTCGTTACACTTTACCAAAGAAGATTTTATTTCATCAAGTAAGTATTGTTGTAATCATAACGAGGGTAGAACTTAAAATATTTTCTTCTAGATAATCGCATACATCATTTAAAAAAAACAGCGGTTCCATCAATAAACCTTCCAACGTCTTCAGTTGATATAAAGGCTAATACCTCAAGAGCTGTTGAAGCCTCTGAACGTGAGAAAAGATTAATAAATAGAAGAGCTCACAAAGAACATTTGACAAGGTGTAAGCTTAACATACCTAATGAATTAGAAGATAAAGGAAAGGAAATCAATGAAGAAATAGACCAAGATAAAGGAGATTTGGAGCCGGTTGATGCATCAAATAGTGTATTAATATTCAAAACTTTTCATGACGTGGGTGTACAAGTTAAAAGTGATTTTGTAACTTCAAAATTTTCTAATTTTATTACAACAGATCATGAATTAAGTACATTAACAGGTATTCCCAACTTCAGTTTATTAAAAACAATTAACAAATTAGTTGACCAAACGAAATCACCAACATTACATTTGAATTCAAAATTGGATAGCTTAGAAATAATAATAATGACCTTTATGAAACTAAAGCAAAATATGTCATATGCAGTGCTAGCAATTTTGTTTAAGTCTTGTAGCGCAGAAACTTGTAGACAAAATTTTTTAGAAATGATACATATTTTGTACATTTGTTTAAGACCCGCTATTTTTTGGCCCAGCAAGGAAAATATATTGAAAAATATTCCCCAGTGTTTTAGAGAATTTACAAACGTTCGTACTGTAGTTGATTGTATTGAAATACCAATACAAAAACCTAAAAATTTGTGTTGTCAAATCTTAACTTATTCTTATTACAAAAGCACTTATACAGTAAAATTCATGACTGCTGTGACACCTGCAGGATTAATTTCATTCATTAGTAAAGCGTATGGTGGGCGTGCTTCTGATAATGCCATATTCGAACAAAGTGAAATTCTTTGCAAAATGGATAAAAAAGATGATCTGATGGCTGACAGAGGATTTACTGTTAGTGAACTTTGTCAAAAACATGATATAACACTTATCATACCTCCTTTTTTAAAAAAACAAAAGCAATTTTCAAAAGTAGAAGCAATCATTGGACGTTTAGTTGCAAAAGCACGCGTTCACATTGAACGAAGTAATCAAAGAATTAAAACTTTTCAGATTTTTTCTTCAAAACTGCCTGTAGGTCTTATTAATAAAGTAGAGGAAATTATTACTATCATATGTGCTATTGTAAATCTAAGTAATCCTATTCTTAAAGATGATAAATTTTAATAAAAGTAGCGGTAACAATAAGTTAAGACATTAAAATATTCTTTCATAGAATGTCTATGTTAATAACAAATAAAAAATACATATTAATTTATTTCTTTATTTCACTAATTCTCTTTCACATATATTATGCAACATTTTATTAAAATACAATGTCTTCAAAGAAAATAATAAATGGCTCGTATATTTGTAATTAAAACTTATGGGAATAATCTTTATTGTTTTATCAAACGACGAATAAATTATTAAATCCGTAGATTGTAGATTTAAGATTGCCATACTTATTTGAATTTGAGCATAATATAAATGTTTTTCTCTTAAAGTTAATTGACCATCCTTTTTTTCTATCCATGTAAGTAATTGAACTAAATCATCCACATTGTGTTTCTTTCCAACTTTAGGACATTTAATTTCAATTAGTTTAAATAGTTTACCATCTTTAAAAACTATTCCATCAGGAGTGCACCCTAACCAAGGATTAGTTTTTGAGACAACTAAACCACATTCTACTACCTCTACAGACATCAAGTTTTTATATGCCTCCCGCGCAAAAGGTTCATTTTCTAAGCCATATTTTGTATTGGCATTACTAAATGAAGCACCGTAGAAGTAAGCATTAGATTTTTTTTCCCAATCAGGGGATTTGTTGTTACGGTAAGTAAAAAGTGAATAAGCATTGCTAGCTGTTATTCGGAACTGTCTTTCACTAAGCCAAACACTGTATAATTCCATGCTTTCAATACAAATAGTGTAAGGATCTCGTAAAAAGCGACGTAATACTTCTTCGCAACATTTCTTGAGACAGTTTACTTCTAATATGCTTAGAGATTTTAATAATTCTGAAGTATCTTGATTGTTGATTATGTCTGTAACTTTCTCAAAAGACATGGATATAGTATTATTATTTTCATGCACAGGACTATGTCTTCCATATCTAAATAATAAAACAAATTTACATAAATTGATATGAGTTTAACGTTTAAATATTATTATTCTTAAATTAATATGTACTATTGTGTTAATCTATGGATACATTGTAGTTGAATTACACAATATTACATATAAATATTTAAATATACTTCAGTTTATGTGTAAGAAATAATTTGATTCCTAAATATACAAATTTGATGTTAAATGATTGTATGTATAAAGGGTATAAAAAATGGTTTAAAACATTAATATTATGGAACTAAAAATCAAATTTGATTATTATGATAATTACACGTGGTGTGCTAGAGCTGACGATGGGTTGTCTTCAATCATTATTGCACGAAATAATTCCTCATACGAATTCTGTTGGATTTCATCCAGAACATCAATGTGGGATGATAATAAATCACCAGATTTTCCATCTTTAGACTGGCCAGGAGTTGGTTCTTTTGATGTTGCTGATTTATTATTCTTTATCGTATTTTGTTCAAAACAATTGTGTACAGTCAATGGCTTCGCTTCATATTCTTCCAAAGCCAATTTTTTTGGAGCATTCCATGCACATTTTTTATCGGTACAAGAAATTATCTTCAAATTTTCCAAATCATTTCTAAAATAAAAATCAAATATCACTACTTTAATTAATACTATTATTATGATTAATGATGATACCTATATCAGTCATTAAAACAATATAGTGTAAGGAACGAAATACTTACCGATTACAGAATAAAAGCACTGCCACAGTATGTTTACATGCACTTCCTAACCCTGCTTTACATGTACAACTCATCCCAATGATTCGTCCATCGTTTAAGATTTCACCATTAATTTCATGCGGATCATCTCTTAAATTTGCAGTTTGTAAACAAAATGCAATAATTTGGATAATATCATTGTTATCTTCGTTCACTTTTCCACAATTCAATAGGTGACCACCATTAATTATATTTTCACCACCAATAAAATTTTTACTTTGAGGTGTAGCACATGCGAATTTACAAATTTCCTTTATAGAAATTCGCATTTTTTTCAATTAAAAGAACTTTAAATTGTTAAAAGCTATTACCAGCTATTACTATTCTGAATGTTTAGCCTACTGGCAATAGTTTGCCAACTTGCCACCACAGCGCTGAAATCTAAGCCACGCCTCCGCTTGGTTTCCCAATATGAACACTAAAGTTGAATTTTTTGTATTTTGATAATATTAATCGATGGCAATACTATTATGAAATAAACAAATTATAACATTTAAATTTTATAATTGTATAAACCCAAAATTACTGATCTCGAGTTCATTTTGAATACAATCGATTGATCACACCTTCCCTTCCCATATAGCATGAAATTGAAATACAAAATTCGTGTGATATATGAAGTTCCTCACAGGTACCTATGAACTAAAAAACAAGAATGGTATTCTAAAAAATGTAATTAAGAATGATCCTGTATTACAGTGATAAGAAATACATTGAAAATGTAGTTCTTAGAGAGGTAAATTAGAGTGCAAAAATATACTGAAAGAGTGTTTAAAAAAGATTAATAATCATATAGTTATGCGATAAATATACAAATTTATTTTTATTTTCTGTTTTTT
The DNA here is from genome assembly GCA_951215215.1 of Andrena trimmerana. Lineage (NCBI taxonomy): Eukaryota > Metazoa > Arthropoda > Insecta > Hymenoptera > Andrenidae > Andrena > Andrena trimmerana. The sequence goes on along the minus strand of OX578059.1, from coordinate 84,907,143 downwards.
TTTTGAACAATTAAAATAATTATCGAGTCAAAATTACATTATCCTTATCATTAAAAAATAGAAACATGTTGGTGACGGAAATTAAAGAAGGTGAAGAATATAATTGTGATTAAATTTTCGAAGCAGATAAAAGTACGAATTTAATATCTTATTGATAGTAATAAATATTATTTCATAAAAGTTTCAATGCGCCTAGAAATCGACTTGTATTATTCGAAAAACCGAATATACGATTTCGATAAAAACTAAGCCCTATCTACTAAGGCACTCTTCATTGAGGCTGCCCCTTTGATATCCTTCAAAATCGTCGCATAAGTTCGGCAGGTAATGTTACTAACCATTAAGATTTCTATAAGATTAAGATAATTTTTTTACGCGTAAGTATTGTGCAATGTAAGAAACTTTTGTAAATAATTCTTTACTACACATTTTGTACCAAAAGTATATCTATTATAGCTTAAATACACGTGGAATTATTATTTAATAGTATTTCCACTGATAATGAGTATATTTACTTTGCTAGATATTATTTGTAATGGAAAAACTGTGAATAAAATCTTTCTGTACACATTCATAGTCTGAACAAAATGAATTGCCAGTTTAACACCACTGATAGCCTATCCCCAACATACAAATTGATTATCTTAAAAATCTTCAAGCCATTAAAAGTGAGTGAGAAGTGTAATGTAGTTAAAAAGTTTTAAATAATCAAAACCTTTGCAATGAAATTATCTACGCCTGCTTTTGTACATTTAAAGTTGCTTGTAGTTCTATTTATGTGTCAATATGTTTTATTTAAATAAAAAACGCATTCTATTAATTATTGAATTATTTCTACTGTGCTAAGTAAAAGATGTTTCTCTGATGTTAGTACTTGATACTTCTTCAGTGGAATCAAAATGCTCTCGTTCCCCGTAATGGACATTGTGTTTGCCGCATCAAAAAAAATCTGCAGTCTATAATAACACCTGTGTAAAATCTACTTTTTACTAAAAATAATACGTAAAAACAGACAAATCTTAACAAAGAAGACTTATGACATTGAATAGTACTTTACATGCTGCAGTCCATAAATTTTTCCTTTAAAGATATTTCTCAATTCGCTCTATGTTTTTCAAATACATGTTCTATAAAAACCACAAGACTGAGGGTGATAATTTTTAACCATAGCTTTATTCTTTATGTGAATAACACAATGTGCATTAAATCTAATTCTACTCTTGATCATTAGGTATATGTTAAGAAATTGTTGCAAGTAGGTAGTATGAAATTTCTAAGAATCCACTCAAATAAATTTGAATGGTGAAGTAGAAAGCGGGAATTGCGCGGAGTCTCGTGAATTTTCAATGTGCTAGTCGAAGATCTTTAAAGCGTCCCATAACTTCGCAAGCAAGAGAGCCCGCAAAATGTATAACAATCTCTCTACGTCTGCGCGAGAATGAGTGTGTACGGAATATAAAGAGTTTAAGAGAGTCTACACCTATTTCTATTTGAAGAAGGTACAGCTTCGAGCGTCCCCCGTCTAGCTGCGTCTTCGTCTAGCATGGAAGCCTGAAGAGCTCTGGCAAGTGCCTCGTCTTCACTCATACTGCCCTGATAGCTCTTGACGATTTCACCGTTTCTCCTGTTTGCGTTTACATTCTTTTCCAAAGCGTCTAGCCGTCTTCTGCGTGTGGCCTCTGCTTGGCCCAAACACGCGTGGTCCGTCGGATGCCTATGCTTTAAACAGAAGTTCTCACCGCAATCGGAACAGCGCACTTGAACGATTTCCTTGATTCTACAACCTTTCGTTGAACATCTGGAAAAGGAAGGATTTCTCAACTAATCGCTATGTGTATTTTGATTAACAAATATTCGTTTATCAAAGAACTTTGGATTTGTAAATGTAGACGTTTGGCGCTCGGAGAGAGACGGCCTATGGTGCCAGTGGCGTCTATTAAGTAGGAATTCGGAACTAAGAGAAAGGGAAAGCTGCGGGGTGTCAGGATTCGAACCCGGGCAGTCCGCCTAACTGAGTCACCCACGCCGACTTCTCGTAGCCTCTTAGTTCCGAACTCCTACTTAACCGAAGCCACCTATGGACTACTCACACCATAGGCCGTCTCTCCGAGCGCCAAACGCCTACATATAGATGTAAACTCATTTAAAAAAGTCAAGAATAATTACACATGGTTTATAGGAAGTAATGAATTAAGATTTTATGGTAAAAGTCGATATATTTAGTAATCATGTTACTAGCCAGAATTATGGTTGATTAACCATGTACCAAATTAGAGATGATGTTTTACCTGTTAGAGAAAATTTTCTGTCCAGGTTTTCTCAAGTCTGATTGACACTCATTATCAATATGTTGTCCAACCGCAATGTCTGGAGGATCGCCACGTTTCGCAGGTACTGGCATGTTACACAGCGGGCACACTGGAACTTGGACATCTTTCTTATAAGCGCTTGGACAGCTATGGTTGGTATATGATATGTGTTCTGTACAAAAAATTGCTGAACAGGCGTCACATTTAAGTGGTAAAAAGTCCAAACGATTGCAACTGTTTTCTGAACAATGTTCACCTACGTTTGGAAGTTCCATTTCTGATAAGAAGAATCTGAAACAGAAATTACATCGTACTGTATATTTCGCAACAATACATCTACGATATACACTGGACGTCAAAAGTGGCTTCTCTTTGAAAATTTGGCTATGTTGCATGTCATTAGAACCACTGAGTTATGCCTAGTGACGTGCAACGTTGTGAAATTTCCAAAGGGTAGCTGGTTTCGATGCCTAATGTACCCAAAATTTGATATATACAGAAAAATAACTCAATTTGCTTGAATCCATTGACAAATTATATATTATTATTTAACAAATAACCAATAGCATTACAAATGTATTGGTAATATTCCAAATTTATATTTTATATATTTTATTTTTATATTTCTTTAAAACATGCCCCACTGCTTTTAACAACAGAGTTGTATAATATATAATAAAGAATTACAAGTGCATTTATCAAATGGTGCAATTATAGAATGAAATAGAATTGTAAATAGTACAAAAACCAATTTGTTATTTATTATTCCAATGAATGTATTAGATTTATGAAACACTATTATTAAATGACTTTTCATTGTTGCAAATTCGAATTCAGTGTGCGAAAAGATATATATAAAAAAAGAATGACTTGCATTATTTATTTTTTATTAACATTGATACATAATTTGTAGAAATTATTACAAATATGGGATAAACACTTATCCTAAGAATATTTCAAATGTAACAAAATACTTTTATTATACACTTTGAGAAAATTATCTGAAGGATTTTTATTTAAAAAACGCTGTACCACAACAATGATTATTACAAATTTCAAATTCTAACCTAAAATCGTACTAAACATACTTCGCATAAAGGAGTTACATTTTTTTAGAAAATTATGTATTTCATTCAAAGTGAAAGGATGTTGGAAAATATTATATCAAATTAAAATTCATTTCCAAAACCAAATTTGTATGTAACAATCTGTGACTGTAAAATATATAGCCTCCAATGTTTCACTTGCTTCTTAACAAAAGATAAGATTAAACGAACAAAAGATTCTGAACGACCATAATTTGCACGAATAAATTTAAAAAATGCATCGTAATAAATAATAAAAAAAGATTCGAACATAAAACTTAATAAAAATGGAAAATATGTGGTTATATGAATTTAAATACGTACCTACATTAAAGTTGAGCTAAATTTGCAGAAATTTCTCGCTATATCATAAATAACACTTCACTTTTAATATATATCCCGATATAACGAATATCACTCCGAATAATTCGATTTTTAATTGTACCACTCAAATTTTCAAAATTTTATCACGGATAAAAATTGGACCTCACGGTTATACTTTTCCTATATCTGTGAATTGACATGCGCTTTCACCAGGCCACCAAGAACGACTGACTTGTGATATATGACATGATGCACGTTATAAACGGTTATAAACCTTACGAAACGGACGGTGTAGTCACGTCATTCGATGAATAACGTCAAATACTTAACGCGAATTAAGCATGACATTTCTTTCGAGCATGTGACGACGCTTCTTAGACAGGCTACCAGAGGGCTACGAGTAGCAGATCATTCTCGTAAATTCTTACAAATATTACGCTATCGCTTGAACGTGGCTGGGGAATTGTGTATGTACAATTAGAGATGGAGTGCAAAATCACTAACAGTGATTTATCACAGTGATCGCAGATTCACGATCACGGTCGTGATTTAACTTCAATCACGACCGTGATTGTGATTTTTTTAACTTGAGTGAATTGTGTACTGTGATCGTAATTCTTGATCTTGATTGAATTATTTTTTATAAAATACTTTCATAGAGCTTGTGTTACAGTCAAAGCGTGCTAATTCAGCGAATATATAGAATATTCATTCATAAATAGTCAATGTATGCACGCACTGATTTGATTGGTTAAAGTATTCACATATACATTATACGTTTTAACTAAAGTAAAGAAATATTCATTAATTTAAATAGATTGAGAATGATTACATTGGTTCAAAATATTCAACTGAGATTCTATAAGAACAGTGAGGACTTGAGAATGTTTCGAGAGGAAGTAGAAATTGGGGTTATGTGGCGCGTGCAAAGAGCAGTTATGCTCTCCACCAATCAGAAGCGATCACTATTCTGCCTGCACCAATCAGAGGCGATCACGGATCACCGTTCTGCCTGCACCAATCAGAAGCGATCACGGATAGTGTTGGCTAGAACAGTGATTTGTGAATCACGAGTGATCCGATCACGTTCGTTCCCAATCACGGTGATTTTTCACAGTGATCCGTGATTTTCATGATCGTATGTGATTGGTGCAGGCAGAACAGTGATCCGTGATCGCTTCAGATTGGTGCAGGCAGAACGGTGATCCGTGATCGCCTCTGATTGGTGCAGGCAGAATAGTGATCGCTTCTGATTGGTGGAGAGCATAACTGCTCTTTGCACGCGCCACATAACCCCAATTTCTACTTCCTCTCGAAACATTCTCAAGTCCTCACTGTTCTTATAGAATCTCAGTTGAATATTTTGAACCAATGTAATCATTCTCAATCTATTTAAATTAACGAATATTTCTTTACTTTAGTTAAAACGTATAATGTATATGTGAATACTTTAACCAATCAAATCAGTGCGTGCGTACATTGACTATTTATGAATGAATATTCTATAAATTCGCTGAATTAGCACGCTTTGACTGTAACACAAGCTCTATCAAGATCAAGAATTACGATCACAGTACACAATTCACTCAAGTTAAAAAAATCACAATCACGGTCGTGATTGAAGTTAAATCACGACCGTGATCGTGAATCTGCGATCACTGTGATAAATCACTGTTAGTGATTTTGCACTCCATCTCTAATCACGGATCACTGTTCTGCCTGCACCAATCACATACGATCATGAAAATCACGGATCACTGTGAAAAATCACCGTGATTGGGAACGAACGTGATCGGATCACTCGTGATTCACAAATCACTGTTCTAGCCAACACTATGTACAATCGATATGTAGAGTAGGTACCAGGGGTGGGCACTTCCCATATATTTCTGTTGGCAAAATCAGCACCCTCTGGTGGATTGTGCCGCCCACTAAATCATGAAAAGCAGCAAAATTGAATCCTGGAATTATGGTATTGGTTACAAGAGAACATATGGAACCCGCACACGCAGATTTTAATGTGATTTTTGTAAGAAGTTATTATATATTATTCTCAAAATATTTTTCTGAGAACTATTTCATACAAAAGCCCCATTAAAATCGACGTGTGCGGGTTCCATATGTTCCCCTGTTAGGCAATTTTATTACAAATAGGAAATAAATTACTGAAATGCAATTTTCATTTTGATTTATAGTCTTTATTATAGTCTAGATTCGTCGCAATCTACATATGGTATTAGTGACATTTCGTAAAATATTACTGAGCATAATTTGTTAGTGCACAAATATTATATGTCCACCTTTAGTGTTTTTGAGAAAAATAGGTTTAAACATGTCAAGAACTATTTGTTGCATATAAAAACTCAAATTTAACAAAAAGTGGATATACAATGTGCACTCAGCAGTCGACATCGTGTATTGTAAAATTGAAGAAATACAATAATTAACTGTTTGGCGATGGAAGCTGAAATATGTAAACCTTTGTACTGATTTTTACTTACATTGACCAGCTTGCACTGGCAAAGGCAATTCCTAATTTGTAATATTGATGTTGACACTGATGCTGATGCTGTTGACGCTGAGGTTGATGCTTTTGGTGTTGATCCTATGAACAAAAAATTTAATAATGTAGCCATTGTTTGTTTCTATATCCTTCCCAAAAATAGTTCTGTGGGCGGTATTCTCAGTCGTTGCTTATTCCTAAAATCGTCTTAAGCATACTGCATCCTTTACTAACCTCGTAGACTAGTAGAGGATGCAGCATGCTTAAGACGAACTTAAGAATAAGCAACGACTGAGAATTACCGCCCTACATCTACACATACTGTGCAGAAGCAATACCTGTGGCAGGTGGTAAATTGTGTATAGGTATTGCTGTCCGTACCAAGAACATGTTCGAGGACTTATCATTCGCAGTAAAGTGTTGATGACACACGCTATAATTGGTAAATACCTGTTTGGGATCCAGCTCAAGTAAATTTGGATTCTGAACAAGTTGAAGCCACACGTCAAAACGTTTTCTGTCTTTATCTGGATTTGGAAATTGATGTCGGGTTGAATGTGTATCTGAACATCCAGGCACAACACATAAATGCCAGGTACGACGACCCATCTGGTATCTGTGACCAATAATTAACGCGGCGTCAATAATTGGAGGGTTCAATTACTTATTTTGTTAATAGTTTATTTCTTACCTCTCAATATGATGCTTTCCTGCACTCTCCTGTGCTGATTATGTTCTATTCCCGCCACAAAATAATCTCATCAGCGCCATCTGTTACCAAATATTTTCAACTTTATTGATCCCAGCGCCTCTGCTGGATTGTGCCGCCCACTAAATTTTGCCAACAGAAATATATGGGAAGTGCCCACCCCTGGTCGGGACCGGCGGTGAGCCCGTATCATGAATGGAGCCCTAATTCCGAGGCTGAGTTTCTCGCTTCTTTCTGGCCGAAGGGGGGAGCGGGATGGAACGCTTTGCGTGCACGTCGGGCGCGAGCGCTCAGATGGAATCGTGACTGTTCGACGCATGCGCGCCACGGTCAGACAACCAGGCACGGCACGACTCTTTTTTGCGACATAACCGAGCTTGCCAAATTCCGCCATTTATTATAAAACATTTAATTCAGCTTCTTCATGACCTTACTCTAAACTTTTACTCGTAGTTTAAAACCGTTGTAATATAATTTGTAGTATTTCATTTAAAAATTTATTTTCAACAATGCCAACAATGAAAAGGCCATTTTGCGCCTCTTGTCAACCTTACGCCCTAGCAGTTGCCTAATTTTACAAAGTAAAGTCATAAATAATCTCAAATAAATGTAATATAATAAAGGGCGCAATTTGACAAGTTCGCCTAGGGCGCAAAAAAGACTTACGCCCGACCTGCATCAAGATTTTGCGAAGCGGTTCCCGTGGTCACCGTAACTGCTTGCGACCATCGCGCTCGCCCGTCGCGCACGCAAAGGACGGAGTGTCACGGTGCCCGAAAGACGGAGCGAGACAAAACATTAACGTGTCGTCTGTCTCGTACCGTCCTCGCTCGCTTTCAGTGGCTCTCGCTCGCTCTCGTTCCATCTCGCTCTCGCCTTCGCCAGACAAGAGTGAGCCAGAAGTGGTGGGGATAGCGAGTAACCCGTATCGTGTACACCAAACCGAGTACATACGGAGACAATACTGTATATAGAAACAGAATTTGTTTTTTTTTCATCGTATCAATATGAAAGTGACACAAATGGACTCCTGGCATTCAACCGATTGAATTGACAGAAAATAATTTAAATCAGACTATTTTTAACGAAACGGGCTTCCTATTCTGCAAACCAATTTTCACGTAATTTACATAATTATGGTCCGAATAATATCATTTTTGGGGCCAATTTGATCGAGAAAACGTGACGAACCGATTCACGTCACTTTCGCAAAGATCTGATTAAAAATGCAGAACTGACGATTTGTCACTGCTTAGTGCGTAACATTGTATGGCCCCGCTGAATTCGAGCATCGAAACCCACGAAACTGAGCGAGTTGCATGATTGCCAGCGTGAAGGACAAGAGAGGACTTTGCATGGCGAAGGAAAGTCAGCCTTCTATAGAACTCAAATCGAGAAAAACTTTGCTGACAAACTTTACATATGTATATTCGCGTCAAATAAATACTTTAATTGTAAAATTTAGACGACAAACTATTGTTGAATTTCGCCAGTTCTTACATATGCATCATCTTGGTTGGGAATTCCTGATCCCAGAGTTTCATGCATTTACGTATTGAATTGTTGCTTATAGTCATCGGGAAATTGCATTGCTTCATCTCGTACATATGTACATATATCTGTTCGCGAGTAGGTGTCACGAGTGATGCGGCTTTGGTTTCCCAAATAAATGCACATTTATTAGAGCCCTCAGTCGACGGCGACTTGAGTCATCCAGTACTGAATATGAATATGTTCATATTTCTCATTACACCTTGATAAGAGTGTTACCACCGATGGATTGGTGAGTTTATGTCCACGAAAATAAGTCGAGTTGCGAAGCAATTCGGTCTATTTTTTCTTATGAATACATGATTAGGACACACACACACTACGTTCACTAAAAATAGGCCGAATTGCTCCATGTTTGGCATCATTTCCATCAGTAATGCAGTGCTCTGGTGAAGAACATCGTATTACGGAGCTAATATTGTAGGCCCTAGAATCTACGATATTGTCAATGTGCAGTTGAAACGCACGCCGCTTCACACTATCGTTTCTTAGCATTTATACGGGATGATTCTCTAGCTAGAGTCGTCAAACGCAATGCTCGCCAACAATCATGTGTCTCGCTGAGTTTCGTGGGCTTCGACGCTCGAAACCAGCGGGACTATACAATGTTGCACGCTAAGCAGTGACGAATCTGAAGTTCTGCAATTTCTAATCAGATCTTTGCAAAAGTGACGTCAATCGATTCCTTACAATTTTATATATAATGTTTGTTCATAACTGCTTTCTGCATAGGACGTGTAATAAATGTATTTCATGTTCTTTTTCGGTGCTTTGCTAGTAAAAAAATGTTTAACCTAACAAACTTCATTTTGTGAGGACATCCCCTCATCTATTTTCCCTTTTCACTTATAATTCCTTACTGCTAACGTAGAATATTATTATTATTATTGTGCTTATAAGCACATTTCAAGTAATTAAAATGTACAATGAATTTTCTACGTTTGCAGTACCAGCCGACTTCCGTTTAAATTTTTATAAGTACAACGCAACAGCTGAGAATTTCTTTCCTTATTCAGAATAAAATACGGAAATAGCAAACAGCTCCCTCTCGCGTTTACCGGGCAATCGGCGATCTATCGGTATTACCATTTCTGTGCAGAAAAAACCTGCTGTAATACCGACCTGCCGAATCGGCCAGGTCACGTGACGTGTCTACCCCCTTAACGTTACTGGCATTCTGTCGCTAACCAGCTTTCTGCGCAGTTCAAATACACTTTGTCGTTTAGCTTGAAAATAGTTCCGTGTACGTTGTTTTATTTGAAACACCCGCACTCCGACGAGCAGAGCGGTTCAGCGCTCCACGGGTACCAACCCGCGTCCATTTTCTCAATATCCCCGCTAGTGTTGGCTAGAACAGTGATTTGTGAATCACGAGTGATCCGATCACGTTCGTTCCCAATCACGGTGATTTTTCACAGTGATCCGTGATTTTCATGATCGTATGTGATTGGTGCAGGCAGAACAGTGATCCGTGATCGCTTCAGATTGGTGCAGGCAGAACGGTGATCCGTGATCGCCTCTGATTGGTGCAGGCAGAATAGTGATCGCTTCTGATTGGTGGAGAGCATAACTGCTCTTTGCACGCGCCACATAACCCCAATTTCTACTTCCTCTCGAAACATTCTCAAGTCCTCACTGTTCTTATAGAATCTCAGTTGAATATTTTGAACCAATGTAATCATTCTCAATCTATTTAAATTAACGAATATTTCTTTACTTTAGTTAAAACGTATAATGTATATGTGAATACTTTAACCAATCAAATCAGTGCGTGCGTACATTGACTATTTATGAATGAATATTCTATATATTCGCTGAATTAGCACGCTTTGACTGTAACACAAGCTCTATCAAGATCAAGAATTACGATCACAGTACACAATTCACTCAAGTTAAAAAAATCACAATCACGGTCGTGATTGAAGTTAAATCACGACCGTGATCGTGAATCTGCGATCACTGTGATAAATCACTGTTAGTGATTTTGCACTCCATCTCTAATCCCCGCTAAAATACTAGAAAAAGTATCGCGTACATGTGTCCCTAGAGATATGTTATTAAATTCTATCTTACGGTACTGAGAACAATTGGTGTCGTTCGTAAGGGGTCTAGATACGCGAATAGAAAAATCGACATTACGACATTATCTGGAAACTTTACATTTTTGTCAAAATTGCCCGCACTAAACATTTCTGTGATATCTACGAGACTCAATAGTCTCGCAAGATATTGTCCCTTGGGCTTTGCCAGACGTCCCAGAGCTATTGAGGAATATTCTAAATACAAGGCGACCGAGTTTCGTCAGTTCCTCCTATATACAGGGCCAGTTGTACTGTATGATGTACTCAAGGATGAAGTATACAAGCACTTCTTAATTTTACATGCGGCCATAAGGATTTTGGTTGCAGAATCTCCATCGAGCCCACACTTGAGATTCGCAGAGTCCGCTTTGCAGAAATTTGTTCTTCGTAACGAAGAACTATATGGCCCAACTTTTAATAGTTATAACGTTCCTGGTCTTCTTCACTTAACCAACGACGTCAGACGTTTTGGTAATTTAGATTCCTGTTCTGCTTTTCCTTATGAAAACAACATGTCCATTTTTAAAAAATTTCTTAATAAGCCATCTCTTCCTCTCCAACAATTTTCCAACAGGATGAGGGAGATACAATCACATGGCACAAACATTCATCGTAATGTCGATTTTTCTATTCGCGTATCTAGACCCCTTACCAACGACACCAATTGTTCTCAGTACCGTAAGATAGAATTTAATAACATATCTCTAGGCACAAATGTACGCGATAATTGTTGCATCTCAGACGATGGCTCGATCTGCATAATTTTCAATATTGGCATGGACAATGACTCGTATCGTTTGGGTATCAAAAAATTTTTAGAAGTCGATAATATTTATGATGTCGGCATAGAGTCTTCGGCTCATGGCATATATAAATGCGCCACATTGAGCCCTGAAATTTTATATATCTCCCCCGATCAGGTTCGTGGCAAATGTTATAGAATGCCTTTTCGCTGTAGTATGTCCACTGACACAAACCTCTCAGAACCCCGTAGGTATATCGTTTCTGTTATTACGCACAGCGAGAAGCCGTAAAATCCATAGTATTTACATTCTTCCACCTTTATTTTCGCTAAATGTATCTCGCTGCTAGTCCCTCTCCCTTGTGTAGCTTCTCGCGTCAGCCGGTCACCATGGTGGTTTTAGTGGGTGCAAGCCCCACATATTCTCACCCCTGCCTTGGGGGCTGAGATATCCGTTAGGGATTTCCACCATGTAAAAAAAAAAAAAAAAAAAATATCTTCCCTTTCCAGCCTCGTCTCTTGTTTTTGGTAAGTTACGACTATTTTCTGGTGAGTGGCATGCTCTATGATATGTACATTTACTTCTTTTGTATTGCTTTTCATAAGTAATATTATATTTACACGTATCCTTGTTAATCTCTGTTGATGAGTTATTTTATCGTTTGGTTCGAATATTTCTTAATGGGTCATTTTTTCACGTTTTCTACTGTTATAGAACCTTTGTCGAGTTACACTCGAATTATTGAGTTATACATTACCTGAGTTCGTCTTGAGGTTTGAGTTCGGTTAATATTGCATGTATGCATGTAAAATAGGAAAAACAGCCAACACGCCTTTGCTAAGTATTGTAATATGTATTTTTAATCACAGGTTGACATGTCGCAGCGAGAGAAGCGTGTGGTCGCCAAACCAGCGAGATATCAGACGACTTCTTCGGAGGAGGCAGGCCCGAAAAAGAAGACGGCAACCGTGCAGAAGAAATCCATTGATCAGGACATCCAGGATTTAATGACAATCGTCCAAGAATATAACAATCAAAGTACGTCAAAGGATTTTTCTACAAGTAACGTTCTTATGTTACAGAACAGTCTTGCTGCTGCCAATCTTCCCGCCCTCGCAACATCAAGGGATCATCACGATCCAGGGACGTCGACTGCACGCGCCACAGTCATTCGGAACGAACCGTTGCAGCACCAAACAGTGCACGTACAACCTCTGCTAATGGGTAAATTTACATGTTTCTTTTTTTTTTGGTTATAAAAATATTGATAGTGTGAAGTTTTCTATTATAAATGTTCATGTTCGCAGGAGCCTGGAAGATCGCACGGCGCGCGTCGAGACGGAGCTAAGGTAAGTATTGCATGTTATCGTGTTTATTAATACGTTATGTCGCCATCCGTTCTGCTTGCAGAAGAATGAATACTCCGTTGGAGAATGTTCTCCAATGTGTGCAACCCACCCGTAACGGTCCACCAAGAAAACCAGCGACCATTCCTCTCTCGTCACCGGAGGAGGTGGACTGTTTCGAGACCATCGACGACGAAACGTATTCCAATGTTGTAAGTGAAACCGAAATTATACTTTTATTTACTTTTATATAATACATACTTACATCAATATTTACTTACTTTGTTTAGGTCCAATATTTAAAATACGTGGGTGGGTTCAGTCTGAAGGCCGCGGTCGATTTTTGTGTAAAGGAGGCCCTCGTCGACGACGTGACAACGGCCTTCACGTGGTTCGGCCGAACGGGACAACGGCCGTTGTACAATGCCCGTATCACTATGGCGATTTACGGTAAGAAGCAATAAGCGTCTTCATGTTTCTATACGTAATTATACTAACTTACTTTGCGTGCATTACTTTTTCAGAAGCGGTGTCTGGGAACCCGCATTTTAACAAGCCCCTCCGGTCCGACTTTCAACTGTGTATGCAGCGGGCACTGCGGACCGCGAATGAAAGAGTACGCAGCCGGAGGCGTGGTCCACAGGCGACGGCAGCCCCAAGTGATTTGCAAAGGCGCCGCGAGTTTTGGAGCGACCAGCAGCCCGAAGAAGAAGCTGATGACGTCTGAAGGTCCGTTTTAACGTAATATTAAAAATCACGACATTTAGTGTCATATCCGTAAAAGTCACGATTTACTGTCACGTGAAAACGACCCTTAACTGCGGTAAATATTTTATGTTTCAGAAATATGCCCATTAAAAGTTGAGATGTGTCTCCTTTTACAGTGGCGAAGAGACCAAACGGTAGTTTTCAGTGCCCATTTTAATCGAGTCCAGCGGGAACAACCTCTCGACGTTCACAAGGAACAATAATCGGCACTTTTCAGCGCCAGTCTCTTAAAACGTACCAAACCAAACAGTACTTTTCAGTGCTCACTTTACTTCAGCATCACTGAAATAAGCTACTTAACGTATAATAAAATACTCATCGGTACTTTCCCAGTATCGTTTCAATTTTATACTAATGTTGTTTTTGTTTTCAGAGTTAATACAAGCAGGGATATGGTGATTCTATGCAAAAACAATAAGTCGAAAATCTATATAAATAAAAATTTAATATAGAATAAAAGTTCATTCTCGAGAAAATTGGCTTATGTTTGTATCTAGAATCATCATTTCTAAATGTAAATATTAAATGATAATATATGTGCCACTTCTATATATTTTGTACTTGTAATATTAAAGAATAAACACATACCTTTAGAAAAAAATAAAGAACTTATTTAATAAACAGCGGCTCACATAACCTGCGAGCAGAATCTTAGAATCTGCTCCAAAATTTCTCAACGCGCAGTAGAAAGGGTGGGGATACACCTAGTGTGACGTCACGCGTAGGCAATTGTATGTTAATTCTGGACCACAGATGGCGCTGTTGGCTGTGCCTAGCAGACGGCAGAATCTGCTGTCCATCTGCTGCCGATCTGACATCAGAATCTGACATCAGAATCTATACATCAGAACGCAGCCAAATGCGGACACAGACGACTACGGTTCTGACGTCAGATTCTGCTCCCCAAATCTGGTTATCAGGGCATTCAGAGATTCTATCAAATCATTGTATTGAGGATCCCTCGTGCAGTCTTGGTCGCAAAACAATCAGGCCCCTCAGCCTCCGCCACAATACCAGGCGCAACAACATCAGGCTCCTCAGCCTCCGCCACAATACCAGGCGCAACAACATCAGGCTCGTCAGCCTCTGTCACGACCTCAGTCGCAAATAAAATAGGCTCCCCACACCTCTGCCACGAACCAAGATACTGCGAGCCCTGCGATGTTCCCTCAAGGGCCGAACAGAGCGCAGGCACCCTTGCCGAGCACAGACTACTTCTCATGGCTCCTGAAGCGGGCTCCCGGGGCTGAGAGTTACCGTATGTCAACAGGCGACCGAGTCGACGCATCGTGCCCGACTGAGGCGATCCTCCAAAAAATTCCATTTCCCACAAGCAAAGGTGATACTAAGAAATCTGAATTTACTCGTAAACTATTTGTGGCCTCATTATGGATGGATCCATTATCCGGAAGGGACATATTAAATCTCGGAAGAGAAGTAGATTGTGTCGGCACTAATTGTAACCCGTCGGGTTGAAATTCGGAAGTGGGCACTGGCGCATTACTTGTTCCTACCATTAACTCTTGTATCTCAAAAATACTACTACCACTCAGACTAGAATTACGCATTTTCCTAAATCGTCTGTACCTTTTTCCAAACGGCGGCATTTTTACAGATAATAAACGAGTACAGTTCAGAAATAAAGTCACTTGAATTGTTACTCCGTCCAGTACTCCAGCTATCGTACGGATGTCCCATCTGCGTCCAACGCTGACTTCGTTGATCCAGTGTCCCTCGATGATCCAGTGGACTTCAACCCTGTGAAGAAATCGTCCGAGTGTCCAAGTCCTGGAGTCCTTTTCTCATCCGTGCATGAAGTGTGAAAGTAGCTCAGTAAAAATTGTGGATAATGACCGAGTGCACGTGATTTCAAGGGATTATTCGCACGGCCACTGAAATCACCCGTCTCTGGTATTCACCCTTGCTCTTGGGAAAACCGCGCAAAACCCAAGAGAGAGAGGCTGCACTTAATAACTTGTGATGCTTGTGTCCATTTGCACGATCAAAAAGAAATGATTTCAATAAAAGTTTATAATAATTCCCGTTCAATTACCCATACAGCACACTCCGTTGCCCGAGGCTTGCAGGAAGGTTCCATGGGGGTTGCCGTGGAATGTTGCCTCGGTGCGGACATAGGAACCTTCCTTGAACATTCCAGCCATGTAGCGGTGGAACATTGCCACTTGGAACCTTCCTGCCAGCCTCACGGAACGTTCCGGACATTCTCTGGCAATGGTCACGGAGCGTTCCGGACTTTCTCTGGCAATGGTCACGGAGTGTTCAGGACATTTTCTGGCAATGGTCATGGAAAGTTCAGGACATTCTCTGGCAATGGTCACGGAGCTTTCAGGGCATTCTCTGGCAATGGTCAAGGAACGTTCCGGATATTCTCTGACAATGGTCACGGAGCGTTCTGGACATTCTCTGGCAATGGTCAGGCAACTTTTCGGACATTTTACAACAAAGGTTCCAGAATCGATTCTTATATCGACTTTTCCCTAATTGATATCAATAATAATTATTGTTGGTGCAGATTACTGTATATGTACATTTTTTTACAAAATCCTTATGGAAAAAGGAGAAACATTTATACACACCATTGATTTGTTAAATAAATCGGCTACACATTTTTTACATTAACACACACTATATTATTCAGAGTAGGAAGTTCAAAGTTTCTCCTGTATATTAGGTTACGCTTTGTGTAGACGATATAAGTTGTTGTATGCTTTATGTAAACTATGGGACTATTCCCGTTTATAATAATAACAATAATAATAATAATAATAATAATAATAATAATAATAATAATAGAGTAAACCAACCAGTAATTGACCGCAGACCAGTGAATGACCATTAGGCAAAGAAATGTAAATTATAAATTTAAAAAATACTATATGTTTATCAATGGAGTGTAGTTGCACTTTTAATATTCCATATTTTTAGTTATGCATATTAAACAAACATTAATAAGTACAATTCTTAATAAAAGTATGCGGTCATTTACAGGGCTTCTCATTCAACAATTCGGTCATTCACTGGTTGGTTTACCCTAATAATAATGTCAAAACGAGCCTTCATTTTTTAATAATTTGAGTTTAAAGTTATGCACGGTAGGAGGTAAAGTTCGAATACGTAAGCAATCCTTTCAATCTTGGTTGTAGCTGCAGCGGTAAAGTGTTCGTCTACGGTGCTCGAGGTCATGGGTTCGAATCTTACTGAGGTAAAAAATGTTATATTTATTATTAATGACGTACAGACGTTATACTACTACGATTCTGCACACATTCATGTCCCCGTCGTGTCTCTCGCAGCACAGTATAAAATAATATATACTATCGATATTTTTATTTTTGGCCTTACTGTTCGGAACGCTCCGTGAGCATTGCCAGAGAATGTCCTGAACGCTCCGTGAGCATTGCCAGAGAATGGCCGGAACGTTCCGTGAGCATTGCCAGAGAATGTCCTGAACGCTCCGTGAGCATTGCCAGAGAATAGCCGGAACGTTCCGTGGAATGTTCCAAAAGGGCGGACATAGGATTCTTCATGGTACGTTCCATCAATGTAGCAGGAAGCTTCCGGTACTGCACAGGAACCTTCCTGCTACATTGATGGAACCTTCCTGCCATGGGAGTGTGCTATAGGGGTACGTCAATACACACTCACGAGCCGGCGAAGTCATTTACACAAGTGTTCGAAAGTTTATAAACCTTAGCACTGAAATGACTTTTAAATTTCCCACAAATTATTTTCAAGATCCCACCGCTGTCACCAATTTTGTTACGTATTTCTGGTGGGAATATCTATAGGACTTCGTGGGCCCGTGCCCGTGGAAATTAAAAGAAACACTTTTATTTAACTCCTACGTTGAGATTTATTTCTATCTTGATGTTAACTCTGTTGCTAACAAGTTAGATCTGACTTCTTACAAATTAACTCGTCGCTTGTCGCCTCCGATCGCCCTACTCCTGTAATTTGGCGCATTCTTCCGACTCCCTCTTCGGATCCCTTCGTCCAATCAAGACGGTGTTGTCCTTGAAGCTTCGACAGAGGGTTGTCCTTCAGCCACCTCTCCGTCCTTGGCCCTTCCTTCGCGCTTCCTCCCACTCTCGGCTGGTGGTCGAGGTACGCTTTCCGAGTACACTCGGCGACGAAATCGGCTTCCCTTCGGAAATTTGGCAACGTTGCATGTCGGGTCCCCCTGTGTCGAAGAACCACTGAGTTATGCCTAGTGACAATGGTGACAATTTTACAAGTTATTATTTAGTTTGCTAAAATGAATTGTGCTTGATGAAACATTACACGTAAGAGGATGATGGGCTCGATTCCTCATCTATTTGGCAAAGAAGTAGCATGTATCGTAGGTAGAAAGTTTTTAGACTGCCAGGCCGAAGACTAGGTAAACGCACAAAATCCCCATATCGGTGTTCCAGCACGGGAAGGCGAGGGAAGGCGTTTTGGCCGCCGCGACCCCAAGGTAGCCGTCGTCCGCATAAGACCCTCTCACTTGCACATAAAGCCCTGTCCTTGTTTAGCACCATCCATGTCTACCGCATGCTCTCCGTCACTCCCGTGCAGCGAATTGGCGCTAAGAAGCTAGTTATTTCTTACGAAGGAGCAATATCGATGGTCCTCACTATCGATAGTTATCGGTATTGAAAATCGTGGGTTGATATCCGTGCAATTCTAATCGCTTTGCTTAAGAACTGCTGCTAAAGCTGATAAAGCATTAAACTTAGCATAATAATAATCAAAAACATCGAAATCCATTAGGAAAACATCGATCGCCTGACACGTATAACAGCGCCATCTGAGGGTCAGAATTGGCAAACAATTCCCTACGCATGACGTCACATGGCCGTCCCTACACACCAACACAAATGTAGCGTTATTGCTGTAGGTGTATCCCTACTCCCACATA
This sequence comes from Andrena trimmerana, assembly GCA_951215215.1. Taxonomy (NCBI): domain Eukaryota; kingdom Metazoa; phylum Arthropoda; class Insecta; order Hymenoptera; family Andrenidae; genus Andrena; species Andrena trimmerana. The sequence continues at coordinate 84,888,803 of OX578059.1, read as the reverse complement.
ATCAGCTAGTAGATTCTACAGTTTATTAAATAATTAATTCTACTTATTTCAAAAAGGATTTATTCTTTATTTAATAATATACAGGATTGATGATTACAATTGTTACAAAATAATATAAATAGCGCATATAAATTCGAGGAAGAACATTCAATATTTACATTCATAAATCCATATACAATACGTCCCGTAACCAGTGGTACCTATTAGGTGCGATATCAGAAAATTTCCTTTATTTTCGACTTCTTTTTGCTGTAGAATCACCACATTCCGTATTGTGTTAGCGCTGAAAACAAATAGAACCTTAGTATAAAATTAAACGTAACGTATGAATAAACAGGATACATGCGATACTTACTTCAGCTCCATCTCCGCACAGCACACACCCCAGGCGATCATGCATGCTCCTGCGAACAGTAACATTTATAATAAAACATGTGTTTAATTATTATCTACTAAACAAGACGCTAAACATTCGCACTTCGTGCATAACCATACTTTTCTGTCTTGCAGACAATGTGAAACTCGATTTTCGCGACGTAGATAATTGGAAATTATTCAATTGCATAATTACGTTTGCCACCCAAAAATCCACCAAATCAGCTGAGTATTCTCTTTTCAAAAGCCCACATAAAAACCCCGGAAGTCCTTGCGGCGAATATTTCGTACAAGGCCACATAAAAACCCCGGAAGACTAATTCTATTAAGGCTGCCGTCTCCGCGGGGCTTGAATGTGTGCGTACACTCACACAAGCTAGGAAAAGCATTCGAGCTTACTAGGGCTGGCTTTTTTGTATCGCTAACATTCTACAGTATTTCATGAATATGGTGAGGGCACTGCCAAGCCACAGGTTCCCGTCTAGAACACTTCCAATTCATGTTGAAACACCACTGTGGCACCATATGCCTATGATTGTCATAATTATATAAATCTGTGTGATCGGCTCTGTTCGCGATGCTACATATAACGTAAATGACACCAAGACTAAATGTCAAATGACTTTTATTGCAATGAACCTCAAATAAAATCATAATAATTTTGAGTCAAAGTAAATAAGTCAACGGATTTATAATGGAAAACACAAATATATAAAGCGGGGTGGTGGGGTAATAAGGAAAAGAATGGAAAGTCTTGTGGTATTTTATTCGTAGTAGTCTTCATAGATTAAAATCTAAGACGCTCATTATTAGTCGAAATGTGTAGAGCAAAGAAATACGCATTTATTTCAAAATCTACTATCCGTTATTTTATGTCAACAACGGGAAAATAAACATAACCGAAGCAATGTAAATTAAATTTTGTGACGGGACTGTGCGAATGTGTCTTATATTAGATGACATCACAGTGATGTTTCCTCATGAAATAGAAGTGTTCTAGACGGGAATCTGTGGCTTGGCAGTGCCCTCACCATATTCATGAAATACTGTAGAATGTTAGCGATACAAAAAAGCCAGCCCTAGTAAGCTCGAATGCAATCGAATCTCGATCGGCCACAATCGTTTGAGCCGTGTGTACGTATACGCGATGTAGTAAACAAACCGTTTCAACCGTCTTGCGTCCTGGAATTGGCAAAAAGGAAGATTTTGCGGATATAGTTGCCTCCAGTAGACATCAGTGCAGCTTGGTCTGGTGCGTTTGGGCGCTAATAACCACCGTACGTTGAAATAATAATGAATTTCTGACTCGTGTACTGAGACAGACTCGAGAAATGACAGAATGAAGCTTCAAGGATTCTCCATCACCGGCGTTGATGGTATATTCGTGCATTGTACCATCAAAACCGGTGAAAGTCCAATCTAGCCGATAAATGTAGAAAAGACACAGTTGCCGAGATGTATCGAGAGTCGAATCGCGCTGTTGCCGCATTTCCTCTATTACTATTTTGTCGTAAGGGAGGCTTGAATGAATCACGGCGAAGCGGCTGGAGAACAGAAATGGGCAAAGATATTATCTGGATAAACTCAAATAAAAGATAGTACAGTACTGTCTTGTTACGGGCTCGGTTTGGTGTAAACGATGTGGACTTTTCGCTATTCCCACCACTTCTGTCTCACTCTTGTCCGGCGAAGGCGAGAGCGAGGGAGAGGCACTAAAAGCGAGCGAGGGCGGTACGAGATAGACGACGGGATGATATTTTGTCTCGCTCCGTCTTTCGGACGCCTGACAACTCCGTCCTTTGCGTTCGCGGCCGTCGCGCAGGCAAAGCGTTCCATCTCGCTCCCCCCTTCGGCCAGAAAGAAGCGAGAAACGAACACTGGGAATTAGGGCTCTGTTCGCGATACGGGCCCAACGTCGTGCCGCACAGTGGGGCAAAGTGACGAAGTTTGTTTCATAATCAAAGATCTTTTGATAGAAATGAGATAGAGTGATGATTTTTTTTAAAATTAAAGTTGAAAGATTGTAGAATAAGGGAAAATTATTGAAATTTTGATACGAACGTTTTTTACCTTTGAAAATCTGTGTTAAACTTCAAACCGATTTTTTTTCAAAATCCTGAGGTATTGAGTAGACAAATTTTGCGAACGGATTTGAAATCAGCGCGACAAAATCTATAGGAAATGATGTACAACATGTCAAGAAAAAATTCTAACCGAATATGGTATTGGACAAAACATATTTTTGTTGTAAAATTTCAAGTTTAACACAGATTTTCAATGGTAAAAAACGTTCGTACCATAATTTCATTAATTTTCCCTTATTCTGCAATCTTTCAGTTTTAATTTAGAAAAAAATCATCACTCTATCTCATTTCTATCAAAAGTTCTTTGATTTTGAAACAAACTTCGCCACTTTGCCCCACTGTGCGCCGGTCCCGACCAACGAGGACTTGGGCTGTTTGGCAGCGACTTGTAATCTCGGTTGGAGAGGCATACAATGTGGATAAAATGTAAAACGTCACGTTTTCAGTATTCAGTAACATACTGCTGAGATTGTCCAGATTAAAATGAGTTCAAACACGGTATAAATCGGAGTATTTCTAAAACTGTGATTGGTAATTAAATATAAATGTAACATTTCTAATCTAAAAATGCTAAAAATAATCGGTTTATACTGTGTTTAAATTTATTTTCATCTGGAAAATCTCAGGAGTATGTTATTGAAACGTTCATGCCGATACGATAGCGAATGTGGAAGTTTTACATTCTATCAACACAAACTATATAAATAATCACAATCATTTTAAAATATTTTTTTAAGAGTAAATATAAATATTGTTCCCCCACGGCTATTTCCTCCCCGTCGTCCTGGGGATTTTGTTCAAATTGAAATATGTTAGAGTCCATGTGAAAATAAGAAGGATTTAAATAATCATTTTGCCATATTCGAAATATAATTTTCAAAAAAACCAAGACAGTTGAGTACTTTGAGGGTCTGTATTTATAAAAACAATTTTGAATGTGGCAAAATGTGACAACTTGAACCCTTCTTCTTTTCACATGCACTATGTACAACGAATTGCAATTTGAATAAAATCTCAGACATTGAGTGTTCAAAGTGATCAGCTAGGTATGGAATGCACCGTATATACGACATTGTCCATTCCAACCGAAATGGATCCTAACCCACTTCCAACTATCGCGTTCTTTACGAAAACGACAAAATGCTTCTGCATTCGGGACGCTAGTCACATCGCGATTACCGAAAATACACAATTATTTATCGAGAAATGATCTGTCACGTATGTAGGAATAGTAAAACTAAAACTTTGCAGGCGTTCGTAGTATATCACCATCAAAATTGTAGTACAAGAACAGAATTATTTTTTAGTGACTTTAGCACTATAGCAAACGGTTAAACTATATACAGCAATAAAAGATATTTCTAAAAAATTCTGAGCTGTGAAATGTAAATCCACAAACACTAAAAAATAGAAAATGAAAAATATTTAAAAAATAATTTTTTATGTTAACTGATTTTATTAGAAATGCACTAAAAACTAAAAAATAATTATTTTCTTGTACTATAATTTTGATGGTGTTTATCACTTAAATAATTCACTTTAAATAAAATCGTGGGGCACCATGTGCAACTAGAAGTTGAATTATTAAAGTGATTCATATCCTGTTATGAAATGTCGTGCCCCACGATTTTATTTAAAGTGAAATAGGTGATATTAACATCATAAAATATTTTTTATATAATTTTTTCTAAATAAACCATAACACTACTAATCGTTAAAAAAAGTAATTTTTTTATTAGAAACTTAGTAAATATAAATGTTGTACCCCCCCCCCCCCCCACCGCTTCCTCCGCGCCTACCGCCGCCATCCTCCACCCCCTCTGCGTTGCCACCCGTCCCTCGCCTGGTATCGCAGGCGGCGAAGTTACCGTTTCATCTGAAACAGTACAATAAAAATGACATTTTCTACTTCTATCCGTACATATAGTGAATATGTACGACGTTCGAGACGAGATTTACTACAGCATAATTAAACAATTTTTAATTCTTCATCAAATCGATATGGCAGTCACACCAATGGATTTCTTAGGTTTTTTCGTTGAAAATCATGGTAAATTTCGCGAAGATCCGAAGGGAAATGGAGAACTTGAGATTTATCATTTTTTAGTGCAATATTATGAGGCAGTGAGAGCGACAATCCATTGGTGTGACTGCCATATCGATTCGATGAAGAATTAAAAATTCTTCAATTATGCTGTAGAACTACATTTCACGTTCGACCACGCGGCGTCGTTTCGTTTTTGCCGGGCTTCGCCGCGCAGTGTGCGATTTTGGACAAAAATCGCTCGACAGTGCAAATCTTGACCGATTTCAATAATTTTTATTTTAAATACTCGTAAAGGACTCAGTAATAACGGAGCACTGCAGTAAAACCTGTATCAGTTGGTCTAATCTATAAAAAACATTATAGAATTTTTTTGAGGTAACTAATTTTATAATAAATTGTTTATATGAATCAGCGGAGAACTTTTCGCCAGAAGAAGCTATTGAAAAAGTACGCGCTGTCTGGCGCATGTTCGCAAGTAAAACAGGTATTTCAATGAACAAAACGCATCACTATTTTTATCAAGTACAAGGCCAATTACATATTACTGACAGAAAGTATTGTATATTTTACCTTTGGACCACGAAGAGGCTGAAATCTATAAAAGTAGAGAGAAATTATGCGTTTTGGAAAAGAGAAATGGAGCCAAAACTGGTTCAATTTTATTTAGAATGCATGCTACCCGAATTAATAGATAGTCGGTACAATAGGTGCATGTCTATTCGGGAGCCTCAATTTATATTAGCAGAAAGAGCGAGAGAAAAACCGAAAAGCTTGAAAAAGCGGAAGAGGTCCCCCTCCAAAAATAGTGAAACTCCGACCTTATCGAACTGGCGTCGCACCGCACTATAAAGTGCAGGGCCACTGACTGTGTCAGTGGTCATAAGTGTCAGCAATCGCACTTTTCCTCGCGGATCGTACGATCACGCGAGTCGATCGACGTCGCCGTAACTTTCCCAAAAAAGTGACGAGGGAAATAATATATTTGATCAATCCGGCGTCGCACCGCACTGTAAAGTGCAGGGCCACTGACTGTGTCAGTGGTCACAAGTGTCAGCAATCGCACTTTCCCTCGCGGATCGTACGATCACGCGAGTCGATCGACGCCGCCGTAACTTTCCCAAAAAAGTGAAAATGGAAAGAATAAATTTAATTCACTATTTAATTTTTTCAGACACATTTCTAAGTTCACAGGAGCAGACAGACATAAGACAGACGCAAGGTAGAAGAAACGATTCTGATGCGGATCTACGTTGCAAATTATTTGCATACGTAAGGGTGCCGAGTCCCGTTGGGTCATAGGACGCCAGGCTGGTACATACGGGCGTCGCAGGTATGCATGATGTTCGACGAAATATTGAAACAAACTTTTACTTTTATACCCAACTTACCGAAATGTCTGCGATTATTTGTTATAGGTGGTCTTCTTAAAAAAATACTGAGAACACGGTGTATGGAGCAGTAATGCCAGGGCAAATGGAATGTTAAATATTTCAAGTAATGTTTCACACCTTATAAATCTACGGAAAATTTTGTACGCTTATAAAACAACAGTAAAGTATTAATACTGTGTTACAGATCCACACTGCATACAGGTCGGATGCAATAAGAGGACTACCTACTTAGCAGCCTTACAAGGGGACGTTCAGGGGACCTTATTGAAATAAACTATCATCAGTTTATTCGCCGGGAATTCATGCGTCGACCACAAATAATTTTTTAGCCGAACCGGCGCGATCTCTCTTCGTGCTGAAGACTTGGGCTGTTCGGCGGTGGCTTCTGATCCCGGTTCGAGTCTCGGCTCGAAAGGTATACAGTATTGCGATACGTTAATATTTACTCAAGATATTGCAATTTATGATTAAAAAGATATTGACTAATCTAATAATGCTGTGACGGTAGTTACTCCGATGATAAGGATGAGGATGGTTCGCTCAGTCGGTATGTCAGGGTTGATTAATTCCTCTCCTTTATTAAATACGTTCACGTTTATTCACCGATATCTTCTATTTACACTATGTACAATATATATGGTACGCGTATTGTTCGCGTGGATTTGTCCGGTGTTGGTCGCGGTCGGACGGTATCTCGGTATCGGTACGGGGGAGGCCGCGGCCGGGTCGCGTCCGGTCGTCCCTTGCCTCGGGATCGGAGGAATGGAGAACGAGAGGCCGGGCAGCGTCCAGGCGCCTCTCGTCTCGAGAACGGAACGGTGGAGGTAGAGACCGGGCAGCGTCCAGGCGTCTCGAGCCTCGGGATTGGGACGGTCGAGAGAGAGACCGGGCAACGTCCAGGCGTCTCTCGTCTCGAGAACGGAACGGTGTAGGTAGAGACCGGCCAGCGTCCGGGCGTCTCTACGTCTCGACAACGGAACGGTCGGGAGAACGGTAGCGATTCAATCGCTCGGTACACGAACACTTTCCAGTGCGCTTGCACCCGTGCAGCATCCAGGTAAGCGGCTGGTGGTGGGGAGTCCGCGGCCCCACTTGACTGCCTTGCCTCGGGATCGGTGAGGCATATGTCCCATTTCTTGGAAATTCCCAGCAGCGAGAAATCGACGCGATCTAGCGGCGCGGTGGGGAGCGAGCGTCATCGCGTCTGACGCGTCGCGAAACCGGAGCGATTCGGCCTGGTTCGGGGATATTCGGTCGCGGTCGCCCGGGCGCTCGGTTTCTCGCTCACTCAAAAAGCATTTTATGTTCAACGATTTTATTCAAAGTGCACTAAAGACTAAAAAATCATTCTTTTCCTGTACTACAATTTTTTCCTATTCGAACGTAACGAATCACTTCTCGATTTCTGTATTTATTACGGAAATCGCGATTCCACTAGTGTTTAGAACGAAGCGGTTTTTCGTCGTTTTCGCAAAGAACGCAAATGGCTGATTTCAAGTCGTTTTGTGGTTATGGGTTATATTTATTGATGAGTGGGTAATTTTTTCACTCCTTCGGGGTTAATTTTTTTTAATATTGTATTGTCCTCCAAACTACGCACGCCTGCAAAGTTTCAAGACAACTTGATAGTTGGAAGTTGGTTAAATTTCAGTTGCCAGATTTCTACCATGCATATATCAAACACAAAAAATATACAAACAAACCGAGGGTCGAAGCTGAATGAAATCGTTTAAAAATAATCTGATTTATACCGTGTTTAAATTCATTTTCATGAATTGTCACAAATGTGTAAAATCGTCGTTTCGAAAAATGCCGGGGTAAATCGGCCACTCCTTCGGGACAAAACGGCCACCTTTTATTCAGGTTGGATATTGATTAATGTTGCTGAAAAATGTAGACGATATTCATTTCTCCTCGTAACTATTCAAGCTACAATCGCTTCAATCAATATTTAAACGCACGGATATAACTTCCTTTTTCCAAAGATCGAACTGCACTGCGTCGCCGCGCTTCCGTCCATGCCACGCGACTCCTCACCTCGTCCCGAAACCGTTAACTGTTTTCCAATGTTGAGCGTCGGATCCACCGACAGCACTGCATCGATGAATATTTTTAGCACACAAGTTAATAAAACTACTTATTTACTATGGTTCGGCATCATCAGTGAGTGGCCGATTTGCCACGGGTGTTACGTGGCCGTTTTGCCCCAGACGTAAACTCTAACTTCAATCATTCAAACACAATAGAGATTTTCCAAAATAACTCAAACTATCATCGGAATCGTAATCGGTACCGCTATTTTAATCAATAAATACTTACCTCAAACTTCAGAACATCAATATTACAGAATAAAGACAAATTTTCCACAAGTCACGAAAATTTTTTATCACTGCCGAAAACGTATTTTGCCTTCTACAAAGTGCAACATAATCTCAAATGCTATCAAATTCCGTTGGTACTGTAGACACGTAGAGAGACGTTTACAAAAGCAAACACGAGATTTTATTTTAACTTCTACTGGGTAAAACTTCCTATGGCCGATTTACCCCAGTGGCCGATTTGCCCCGGTCTCCCCTAATAAAAAAATATAAATTACTTAGTGCCGTACTTCATAATGGTCTTCATCCTGAGAGCGGTTCATATTCTTGTATTCTTTTTTTGCAAGGCCAAAAATGAAAAGAAATCATACTTTTTAAACGATTTTTTTTTAGCTTCGATCCTCTGTTTGCATGTTGTATGTATGTTTGCTTCATTTCTGAAAACTCGAATTTAAACCAAAACTTGGCAGGTTATGATTAAGTGACAGCCAACTGACATTTATAAATTATGCTTTCGAGGCGACACCTACTGGCGTCAAGTGGAGGAGGAAAACGTGACGTCATACCTCGTAATTTTAAAAGTATCACTTTTATAACTATTAATTCAGAATAAATCTTATATCTTTTAGACAAATAGCTTGATACATTAAGTAAAACGACATATGGGTTCGAAAAAAAAATGATTCGCTTAATCATGTAAAAACACCGGGATTATGTCATAAAATAAGATAATAAGGCTAAAATAACTCCGATGACCTGTCAATTTCGCTATCTTTCGTGTATAGAGACATGGTCGCTCAGTGTACCTATGGGTAGAGGGGCAAGGGGGGAATTAGCTTCCAGACGCGACCGCGTCTGTTGATGAAAAGAGAGAACTCTGTGGCAACAGCGCGGCAGAGACAGAGAATACAGAACATGTGGCAACGATGCGTAAAAAATGCGTCTACCCAGAGTACCTGAAGATGTCATTGCTGTACAAATTCTTTTTATCGATCGGAGTAATTTCATTAGAGTCCGTTTGTTTACTGGGGACGCTTCGATCGATTCGGACCAAAACAAACTTGAGACGGCAGCCTTAATAACATTGTACTGCGACGCATTTTTGTACACAAGTCATGGTACATACCGCGCACCCTTCACCCCTAACAATCTTGAAAATCGCATAAATACAAGGGCCCCTGAGGCCGGAGCTCATTACCATTTTTGCGAACAGTGTAACTATACGGATTACCATTTTTGCGAACAGTGTGACTAAGGTGTTATTCTCTTTACCTTTATTATATTTCAACCAACATTACTGTGCTTATTCATTATTATTGTTCATAAAATCAGTGCAACTCCTCTAAGAAGGATCGCCTTTCTACAACATTCATTGTAAGCAATTATTATTATCTATTATAAACATTGTACATCATCCTCATTCATATTATATTGTATTACGAACACTTATTGCGTATATTTCACTTTATTTACTTATTCATTTATATTGTTTCATATTGCTAAAGCTTATTGGCTTATTTTTGTATTATTTGCTTATTGCTAATATTCAGGTATATCATGTTCATAGATAAATGTACTCATATAACTGTCTATATACATTCAAACGCTAATTGTCCTACGAATTATTATAAAACTTGAAACCGCATTTACATAACGGTACAAGCCACATTTTCGTACTTTGAATATAAACAAACGTTCTTATTTACAAACCACACGCTTCGAATTATTGCAATCCATAACAAGCCAGTGCAACAGCTGATCTCGCTTCGCGAACGCGAGAGTTCTTATAATGTTTACAATGTTTACTTTCGCATGACTTTTCTGAGACCATATGTCTAAACGGATTTCGCGGGATATTGCGAGCAGTTCCGTGGATTGATGCAACGGTAAATCAAAACAAAACTATTAGCGTCCTAACGGGTGTCATTCAAATACACAACAATCATTTGAAACCTTCCCTGGTCGCTTTGTGTCGCGAAACTGGTTTTCGTGCCAAGACTCCTGTCCTGCTTGTGCCGCGAAATCAATTTTCGTGCCAAGACTCCTACCCTGCTTTGTGCCGCGAAATCAACTTTCGTGGCAAGACTCCTGCCCTGCTTGTGCCGCAAAATCAACTTTCATGCCAAGACTCCTACCCTGCTTGTGCCGCGAAATCAACTTTCGTGCCCAGACTCCTACCCTGCTTTGTGCCGCGAAATCAACTTTCGTGCCAATACTCCTACCCTGTTTTGTGCCGCGAAATTTACTTTCGTGCCAAAACCTCCTCTCGATCTACCCCAACCCCAACAATGTCATTCCCCTAAAAGACCTCAACCCGGGACGTGACATAAATTAAAATAAAAGTCTTTAACCATTGGTACCGCAGACATTTCAATGCGTTTGCGGTTTGTTGCTCCTACATTCATATCTGACATAAGCTGTCTACATTTCAGCCAAACTGAAAATAACGCCTCATACCTTTCTTCTCCGCACCATTCTCGTTCTGTGGCTTCAGTCATTTTAAACAGTGGCAGAAATTAATTAGAGCCATTGTAGCATGCGACGAATGTCCATCTAGGTATATGACTATTGGAAATACAATTCCATTTTCAATGCACCATGGGGGAATAAATTGGTCATGTATTCATAAAATGACTCTCCAGTCATCTACCCATTATCAGACCTTCCTACATTCCAACCTCTTGGCACTTTCTTAATGATGGTTAATGCTAACCTTTGGTATGAATACACAATCATTGGTGGCAATAGCTTACCAGCTGCATTACCTATAATAATTAAATGTTTACTAAAAATAATAATATTCTTTTAAATTAAAAATAACATTTTATTTGTTACCTGTAATCAATGTCGTTGGGCATTCCTTCTCATGTGCATCAACTAGGTTATATGCACCATTTAAAATTGAAAGTTGTAGGTGACGGTTCATAAAGACTTGAAACCTAGTGAAACATAGTGAATGGTTTCTCTCTGTTTACTTTCTTGAGTAACAATTTTAAATTGTCCAATAGCATATCCTTGGTCAAGGAAAAACCTTTGTTGCAGATTAGAAGATTCCAGTCAACTAACATATTCTCCTCGTCCTTGGTTAAAATTGTTGCAGTGCCATTCTTTTTTTCCAATAGGATATATAACTTGGTGCTTAGCTGTAATTGTACAGAAAGGCACCTTGAACTGCTGGCTCGCAGCTCTCATAGCCATTCTTTTCTTGACAGCTTGTAAAGCATTCATTACATTTTCTTCAGTATACATTAAGTATTTCTATTTTTACACCTCTCCTTCGCCACTCTCCCAGATTTTTCTTCTTTCTTCTTTATAGATATATTCTTTTTAGTTCTTGGAGACATCCCTGATAGCCAGATCTGGGCAGCAGAATCTGACATCAGAACCGTAGTCGTCTGTGTCCGCATTTGGCTGCGTTCTGAGGTGCAGATTCTGATGTCAGATCCTGATGTCAGATCGGCAGCAGATGGACAGCAGATTCTGCCGTCTGCTAGGGGCGGTATTCACAGGCGCGTCTTGATCTCAAGACCATCTCAAGCATTTGCTCAAGATGCCGTCTAGATTCATAGTTGCGTCTTGAGGTCGTGTCTTGAGCATTTGCTTGAGGAAAATCTTATTCCAATAATTAAATCCTTGTATGACGTCACATGTGTCAAAATAGACGGTAAAGCGAGGTTATATTTTCAAGACGACGTTTTACATGTCTTGAGACCGTCTTGAGATTCCACCGGAAGAATGTCCGGAGTAGAGGGGGAACACTTACGGCAGTGGCGGTATGTGTGCGTGATGATTCCATCACCCATGTACCGTCACGTGTTGGTCCCCCTCCACTCCAGAGATTCTAATCCTCGGCAACATGTTGAAAGTTTAAACCATCAGATACTTACGCCATTACCTGCATAAAGGACGCGAAACATGGATTTTGAAGACGATATCGACATTAATATTGATATTAGCGATATTGACGAAGATGATTATATAGCGGACAATAGAGTCGTTAGAAGGTATATTCGGGACGTGCAAAATCCATTTGAATATTACGATGAAGATGAATTTAAACGGCGATTTCGATTTAATAAGGACTCTGTATTATATGGTATTTTACCGAAAATTATTGAACAATTGGCGAAAATAAATAATCGTGGCCTGCCGATTACCCCGGAATTGCAACTACTCGTATGCTTGCGGTATTATGCAACTGCAAGTTTTCAGGTAATTTAGAAATCTAATATTTTATTTTTAACGTCTAAAATATTGATAATTAAGGAGTGTGCATGAGGTAAATTGTTTAAAATATATTTATAGCAACTGCTTGGGGACTCGATGCAGATCTCTCAACCCACAGTGTCCAGAATTGTTTTCCGCGTGAGTTGTTTACTTGGGGGTTTAAGGGGGTAGACACGGCACGTGACCTGGCCGATTTGGTCGGTCGGTATTACAGCAGATTTTTTCTGCACAGAAATGGTAATACCCATAGATACGCGGCTGCCTGTGCACGCGAGAGGGAGCTGTTTGCTATTTCCATATTTTATTTTGAATGTGGAAAGAAATTGTCAGCTGTTGCGTTGAAGTTGTAAAAATTTAAACAGAAAGTCTGCTGGTACTGCAAACGTAGAAAATTCATTGTACATTTACTTGAAATGTGCTTATGCTGGAATATTCTACGTTGGCAGTAAGGAATTATAAGTGAAAAGGAAAAATACACGAGAGCATGTCCCCAGAAAATGAAGTTTGTTAGGATAGACATTTTTTAATTAGCAAAACACTGAAACAGAACATGAAATACACATCCTATGCAGAAAGCAGTAATGAACAAACATATATAAAATTGTGTTTGATGTTGAATCCAACGCGTGATGATTATGTGGTGCCTCCTCGAAGTGACAGAAAATATAACCTATGTATATGCTATATGACAATAAATGTTTAGCGGTTATTTCGTTCTATTACGCTACATTTGTGAACATCCTTCCGAAACATTATTATTACGCCGCAACAGTATCTTTAGGAAATCGGGTATAGCATATAGGATATATTTTCTGTCACTTCGAGGACAGAAAATCTGCTCCTCCAGCTGACAGAAAATCTGCTGCTGCACATTTTCTCTAGCCGAGTCGGCGTCATGGAAGGAGTACCTCTTCCACCCTGCATCTGTGGTAGTTGCAACGATATTCCTCCGCCCAGTGTACGTATGTACACCCTGGTTTGATCTGCAAAAAGAAATAAATTTAATAAAAATTATTTTTGTGTTTATACCGCTTGAATGTAAAAACTGATACTTACACATACCGAAGAAACCATTATTATCGTGTCCTATTTCTTATAAATATTTCCTTCGGATGGCACTGACCCCTTTCGATTCCAGTTAGTTGTCATAGAACCTGTGATAAAAAGTTAGAACGAGTTGTAATCTGAATGCAGTAAAAATGTAAATGTACGTATGTTATTTACTTATCTTTATGCTTGCGGAGAAGACAGCTTTCCTTTCCTTGCTTCATAGAGCATGATTTTCAACGTTGATATTGGTTGGTGGAAATATCTAAAACAAATTCATATATGAGAGAAATCATGATGATTTCCAATTAATCCAATTATTTGCATGACAAAAGTATACGTCATACTTACGCTTTTATACATGTCATTTCCACTTGATATGAAAGAATAGCTATAGGTATTTATTATTAGAAGAGTGTGAAAAGGCCCACCACCACCCCCGTCATAGACGGTCCTATTCACTCTCCGTATGTATCTTCTACATACTTTCTTACTTACATTTTGGAACATTACTTATCCGACAGCTCTTCATATGCGCTGGATGCACTCGCCGGTGCAATAGTGACTTTGAATTGCAATTCCTTATTCTACAGCTCTTCATATGCGCTGGATGCACTCGCCGGTGCAATAGTGACTTTGAATTGCAATTCCTTATTCGACAGCTCTTCATATGCGCTGGATGCACTCGCCGGTGCAATAGTGACTTTGAATTGCAATTCCTTATTCTACAGCTCTTCATATGTGCTGGATGCACTCGCCGGTGCAATAGTCACTTTGAATTGCAATTCCTTATTCGACAGCTCTTCATATGCGCTGGATACACTCGCCGGTGCAATAGTGACTTTGAATTGCAATTCCTTATTCTACAGCTCTTCATATGTGCTGGATGCACTCGCCGGTGCAATAGTCACTTTGAATTGCAATTCCTTATTCGACAGCTCTTCATATGTGCTGGATGCACTCGCCGGTGCAATAGTCACTTTGAATTGCAATTCCTTATTCGACAGCTCTTCATATGCGCTGGATACACTCGCCGGTGCAATAGTGACTTTGAATTGCAATTCCTTATTCTACAGCTCTTCATATGCGCTGGATGCACTCGCCGGTGCAATAGTCACTTTGAATTGCAATTCCTTATTCGACAGCTCTTCATATGCGCTGGATGCACTCGCCGGTGCTATTGCGATGTTTTCATTCATTATTTTGTGTACTTTCTTGTGTACTCGTACCTGCTCCTCCTGTTTTTATGTATGGAGGTTCTCTAATCGGCTGTTGTCGATTGTATCGACTATCTATAATTTCTGGCAACATGCAGTCCTCATAGAACTTGTTCAGTTTTTCCTCCATCTCTGTTGCCCAGAATCGATCATCTCTCGATACAGTTGTAACTTTCATGCCTTTCGGCGTCCATAAACAAAAATAGGCCCGTTGCCTTTTCGTTATGTGCAATTGTCCTTGCACTTCATAATAGTAATGATGATTCTTATTCATCTCATTACCCTTGAAAATACGCCTTATATTATCAAGTTGCTTTATGGCTTCAGCAGGTGTTAAATCCTTGGCCGATTCAGGACACTTTACTTCGACGATTTTATCATGGTCCACGAGGCCGTCAGGAGTTGCACCTAAGTGAGGCACAGTGTCATCGATGAAGAGGCCACACGGTAGAATATGCATTCCTAATTCTTCTTGCATTTGTTTCAAGGCGTTTGCCTCATTTTCCCTTCCGTATTGGAGTGAATGTAAATTGTGAAGTTGCGGGTACATTATACTCTTCACAGTATTTGCCCGTGGTGTAGTCTTTCGTAATCGGCATACCTTGCCGAAATTCGATGCAGTTAATAATTTCTTCCTATAACCGATCCACTTGTCGCTGTTCGCCTGATCGCGAGTTTCCACTTGGATCTCGTCTCGCCTCGTTTGCCAGTGAAGGAGTATATCCGCGTGCCTTTTACACTCGGAAGAGTATACTGCCTCTTCCATATCTGGTTTCGCTGCGTTGGGGCCGTAATCCTGGTCGCACGTTTGTTTTTGATTTCGAAAGGAGGATGCTTTCGCTTCTTTTTTGTACTCCCTTGCTTTTTCTGCTGCGCGCTTCCGACGTCCTTCCAGCTTTCTTATCATGGTTGGCGGCTCTTTATTCATTGCCGTACTCAATCTGCTAAACGCCTCTTTTGTGTTATATTGGACGACTGCAGCGGAGACTCTACCCTGATACGAGCCCCCTCGTCCAAAGTTTATCCTTTTGCCTCCGATGAATTTAGCAATGATATTATTAAAAGCTTCAACAGCATTGTTGTTTAGACCGCGCAGCAAACTGTCGGCTTTAACGAAAAGTTGCTGCATCGCTTCTTCGATATTTTCATAAATCCCAGTTTCTCTCAGGCGTGGAACGTAGTCTACTCTGTTGGGATCAGAGTATTTCTTACAGAAGTATGCTAACTTCTGACACTCCTTGTGTTCACCGAAAACGTGACTCGGTACATTTTTCAAATCTTGCTTCAAATTTTGAACTCGTTCCTCGAGTGGTATTTCTTCTCGCAACCGGTATTCCGCAGCTTTTTTAATACCAGTACGCAGGCGGAGAGCATTATTCTGTACGACATCTCTTAGATCTTTATTGCGGCCTTTTGTTCCGATTTCGTTTATTCTTTTGCTGAAATTGCGTAACAGGTGATTGGTGCATTCGATTTTTTGTACCTGCACCATGTACTTTTCATACGGATTACTGTCCAATATCTTTTTGTACACGCTGCTATCGCCACCGGCAACTAATATATAGTATATTAGGCCGTGCATATCTATGCTGCAATTGAATCCTTCGACAATAGCAACACTCTCCATGCCAGTTGAACTCTGATAACGACCCCAGTTCTTGAAACAGCGATGCTCGCGCGGTTCTTCCTTCCTCGTACCTGCTATTTGGCAAGTCATGCAAAATTTATTCTTGACGCTGATGTACAGCACTTTCTTCGTGTGGTATCCCACGATGGCTCCTACGCCAGACAGAGAATTGTAATCTCCTCCGCGGTAGGACCTTTTCATCCAGCTGCCATCCGCGACAACTGGGATAAACGGTAGATTGGATTCTGCATGTACGTCGCCTCTTTCTATAGCTAATGCTTTTTCCTCTTCTCCAGCATCTTCCATTTCGCGTTGTGCGGCCACTTCGAGGGCATCGATTAGCTCAATCTGACATTTCTCGTAGATCCTTTTCGTCATACAGGACACGTTCACGGCAGTCAGTATGTCCTCCAGCTGATTATATCCGCCGCCCGTCATCATTGTTGCGGAAACAGCGGCGCTGTTGATATCCATAATGGAATCACTCTTCCGAAGACAGGATATGCACTTTGTGTATTTGCACATTTTGCACTCTACATAATACACATTTTCTAGTCCATTCCGTTCACATCTAATTATATCAAAATCTTCGATGCCACAGCCAATAGTCGAATGTTTTCGAAGATTTTTTATTTGTTCGAAAACATACGGAAAATCGACGAAGTCTCTTCCTTCTGAAATTGGATTTTCCGGCTGTTCTGGTTCTGCCTTCTCCACCACCCAGTAATCGGCATCACTTTCGACATCTTGATCCGTTTCTTCGTTTATGTCTGCCACGGAATGTATCTCATCGCAGTCTGCGTCGAAATCTATTTCTTGTATAATTTCTTCTTCGTTCGACTCGAAATCTATTTCTTGTATAATTTCTTCTTCGTTCGACTCGAAATCTATTTCTTGTACAATTTCTTCTTCGTTCGACTCGAAATCTATTTCTTGTACAATTTCTTCTTCGTTCGACTCGAAATCTATTTCTTGTACAATTTCCTCTTCGTCCGCATTGAAATGTATTTCTTCTTCGTTATCTTCTGCGTCCGTATCGAAATGCACTTCTTCTACAATTCCTTCCATAATTAGAAAATCTTCAAAATTTCCTCCGTCTTCTTCATGTATTTTGCCCGTAGGACAATCATCCGCAGCAGATGTGCTTGGAAGTGTTTCGTAGGAGGTACCTGCACGCGTACCTGCTTCCGCCACGGTGCCCTGACTTACCGCGAGGCACGCTGCTCTTTTTAATTGTTGCCTACACGTAAAGAGTCAGTAATGAGTAACACGTGGTATATACATAGAAATAAGAAAAACATACAATAGAAAAGAAAAGCAAGCATAGTAAAAGAAGATATAGTACAGTAAAGTCTCGATGTAAGCGAAAGCCTCGGAACGTAGGAAAAGAGAGCGAGTGGAAGAAAGGACTGTCGATTGTCCCTATCTTTTTCATTCGCTGTCCTTCTCTGCGGCCGACGCGCATTACCGCTAAATATGTATTATCCAAATTATATCGTGTTTGGTGTTATTTATCATTAGGGAAACATCACAAATGTTACGATGGTTTATTTATGAAAATATTATTATTGCATTACTGTGAATATCATTCTAATTTATCTTCGCGATACGAAGAGGGACGTAGCGTGATATAAAAACATTGTTCGCGAACGTTTTCGTCTGTTCTCGTCGTGTCCACACCGCCGTAAATAGAACAAACCGTTCACATACGATTCGTACACTGAGTTTTGTTCATGTTTGCGGCGGTGTGGACACGGCAAGATCAGACGAAAACGTTCGCGAACAATGTGTTCGTGTTCGTCTTGGTGTAAACGCGGTATTAGACAACGCGATTCCCTCGTTACGCAAACCGAAAGACATGCACTTTTGGCCCGTTTTCTTTTCACACGCACACATCTGCACAACCATCTCCGCTACTCGCAAGCGAAGGCAGCCGCAACTCGCAAGCAGACATGTCTGCGCTGCGATACGCGGCTGTGTGTGTATGCAAGCACGCGTGCACTTGACCGCGTGTGAAAAGAATACTTTTCGCATTTCAATCGTGGGTCATTCAACGCGAAATCGGACACTTTTCGGAGTACCATTTGGGATTTTTGTGAAACTTGCATATGTTGTAGTCTTTAGTGATACATAAACGTATTTCAAAGGATATTTCAAAATTTTCAAGATCGTGGAAATTGAGTTTTTTCATTAAATTCTAACTGTTGAACTAAGAGAAAGGTAAGAATGACCTTTTCGGTGCTTACACCGGGGAAGTAAGAGTACCTAATAAAAATTATGTCACTTAAAAAAAAATTTTAGACCATTTATTCTGTGATTGTTTTAAACAAATGCAATTTTATACCAGCAGGGCGCTATTTCAAAATTTGAAAAAAAAAATTGAGGATACAGCCCTACTTGTGCTCTTTGCAGACACGTTTTCAGAAACGCGGATACTTTAAAATTGGTCGCATGAAAATTAATTGAATGTGACGCTGCATCGCCCAATACCGGCTGGACTAGCTAAGCCGCGCGGTACTAGCAGCGGCCAAGTGGCTATATCTGATATTGTTATATAGGGTTCTCACGAATGGTAAGTATTTGACAAAAACTGAAGGAGAAAAACTTTTAATATTTTTTATATCCAACATAACACGGTATGTCATCTTTTGGTGTTCGCGATATTTTCCGTGAACCGAAGGTGACCTTCAGTTTTTTAAATGGAATGCTACATATTTCATTACCCGATATGAAAGTGTATAAATCTCAAGACAAATTCAACCATATGGTGTACTATGACTTTCAAGGCCACGCAAGGTTAGGAATGAAAGAAATAGATAGTTGTATATTGTAGCACGCACGGCTCAGTCTGCCGAGCCGGTGCTGGGCGGCGCAGCGTCACATTCAATTAATTTTCATGCGACTAATTTTGAAGTGTTCGCGTTTCTGAAAAGGTGATCATAAAGAGCACAAGTAGGGCTGTATTCTCATTTTTTTCAAATTTTTAAATAGTGTCCTGCTAGTATAAAATTGCATTTGTTTAAAACAATTGCAGAATAAATGGTTTAAATTTTTTTTAAGTGACATAATTTTTATTAGGTACTCTTACTTCCCCAGCGTAAGCACTCAAAAGCTCATTCTTACCTGTCTCGTTCTCCAACAGCTATAATTTAATAAAAAAAGCCAATTTCCACGATCTTGAAAATTTTGTAATTCGCGTGGAATGTCCCTCCTTGAAAGTCTATAATACTGTAGAGAGAGAGAGAGAGAGAGAGAGAGAGAGAGAGAGAGAGAGAATTGGTAATAATATAATTGAAATGGTACAACATTGTGTAAGACACACAGGACCATATTTTTAATAAATTATAACCTGAAGGAATAAAAATATTTCCAAACAAACATTTTGCCCTTTTGCACACTCAGACAATACGACGCAGAAAGGATAGGCCGGCAATTCAAATCATTATTCTATTTTTAACGTTGTACCTCCTACAATTCAACGAGGGGCTGCAGGGTGGTATTTCGTTTTATGGAACGTTGTAAAATAACGGCGAAACGAAGGGTCCGCGAAACACGTGTCGTTTGCCTTTCGCGAAGTAAACCCTACTTGACCGCGCCGGTGTTGGAGATCTGTCTGGTTCTCGTCAACCAGCACGCTTTCCAGCGCATCACCCTGTCTCTTTAGACAGCTTTTCGAAAGCGTGGGACTGACCTCGACTTTCGTTACCCTCACACAAAGCGAATCGATGGGGGCGCGAAGCGTTGTTTTCGGTTTTTCGGCAAGGGCTGCCTGCCTGTAGCCCAGATGGGCAAAATTTTTGCCTGTAAGGTCCTTGGGGTCAGTTGGATTTTGACTTGAGTCAGAAAAAATATAATTGTTTTCTTACGTCCGGATAGATGTTTGTGGTACTCAGAAATGCATGGAAAATTTCACGATCGGTATTGCCAGGAAACGGAACCGAAAGTTCTACGGGGCCGTAGACGTTATTCTTCATTGATCATTCAATGTGATCAACATCTTGGTTACGTTTGTTTATTTTAGATAAAGCCAACCCTACACACCGGTGGGGATACCGATTACATATTACCCGGGCGAAATCCCCAAATAGATCCATAGCGAGAAATCGAAATACCATCCCGTGACATCTCAATAAAAAAAATATACCGTTCTATTGCAAAAAACTGACTTGACCTTGACATCGCTTCCAGTACTTCATTCATAAAAAAAGTTTGTACCATTATGTCCGATGGAACTGATATCAAACAGGAATATGTATATTAAACAATTTTCGGTAATTATGCAGAACAGGTGTTTCAGCACCGATTTCAATGATTTTTTAATATGTTCTCGGGGACATGATTCTAAGCAACTTTTTCTTATACATGTTACCGCCGCTCGACCTTCGTTTCCGAGATATTTGCGAAAAACTTCTGCTGATTTATTTCAACGCAACGCATTCCACTTTCATACTTGTCTCGAGTATTAGACTTGGTTTGGGCTAGATTAGCGCGGGGGGCGCGCGCCCGCTCGCGGGCGCGTAAAGCATGGTAGCGAACCGATGTGAGTTTAGAGATTTGAACCAGAAACTTGCGGATGCCCGTCAACACTGTGACTCTGTTCGGCGGTGCCGACGCCGCCGGTTATTAGGATGACTCTGGTTCTACAACATAATTTTTTTGCAAGAACGAGGATGCCTTCAAGAGCACCTGTTGGGTGTGTGGGGACACCCATCAACACCCCAACTCACATCGATTCGCCACCATGCTTTACGCGCCCGCGAGCGGGCGCGCGCCCCCGCACTAATCTAGCCCAAACCAATACTAATACCCGGGACAAGTTGGAAAGTGGAATGCATTGCGTCGGAATAAGTCAAAAGAAGTTTTACGCAAATATCTCGGCAACAAAGGTCAGCTTCGTCATTTGTTTTGTCCCATGCTGGCGCATACGCTGTGGCGGACGCGTACTGTAGGTAGGTATACGGCAGAATACATTGTAGCAGTAGCAGCAGTTTTTCGCGAATATCTTGGAAACGAAGGTCGAGCGGCGGTAACATGTATAGGAAAAAGTTGCTTAGAATCATGTCCCCGAGAACATATTAAAAAATCATTGAAATCGGTGCTGAAACACCTGTTCTGCATAATTACCCAATTTTCACTTATTGGAGTAGTTGGTAAGTAATAAAAGGCGTCCCTCGGTTCGAAATTGAATTTCTACGATATAGGTATAGGTATTCAGCGCAGTGATGCCAGAACCGTGGGTTTGCGCCCACGGACCCTACCATCACTCCACGACCAAGCGTACCCCCTCCTAGCGCCTGTACCGCACCACATAAGCATACCCGTCCCTCCATCCCTGTGCCGTACGCGCTGCCTGGCCGGCGCTCTCCGGCGAGAATTCGTTTTCCCGATATCGAAGCGCTTGGGTTGCAAGCAAAAAGTCAAGAGTTCAAATCCCGGTGCGGATATTCTACTTTTTTTCTTTATTTATTCTCTAATTTCTCTTCCTATATTCTCAGAAGGCTAAGCGTACAGCCTTCTCCGATGCACGCGGTTACTTTGTCGCTGTCAATGGGTCGTAAATGAGAAGGATAGAGCGAGGGTCGTAGCAGCCGAGAAATAAGGCCCGCGCCTCGGTCTGCTAATACAGAGACACAGCGTTATTTAGCCGAGGGGGAACACCTACAGGTGTGGTAGTAATGTGTGCGTCACCGATCGTCATCACGTGCGCGTTACCACCGCTCCTGTAGGTGTTCCTCTCCGCTAAATAATCGGTCCAGCATAATGTTGCTGGCAACCCTGCAGATACACAACAATTTTTCAATAACAATAACGGCTCAATTTTTGGATATTCTTCCGAATGGCCCCAGTGGCCGATCGAGATGAGGTTTGGGGGGGAGGGGGTGTGAACCCTAAATCTAAAATTGTAGCTTGGGGTATTTATTAGTTTCCTAAATTATTAATAAAAACTTGTTAATTTACCCGCTCGCGTGCGCGTAAAGCATGGTAGCGAACCGATGTGAGTTTGGCGATGCTACAAACGAGACCGTGGTTACAAAATTTAAAAAATAAAAAATAGGGGGATGGAAGGTCTCCCGAACAGGGAGGCCTGCACCAACGTCCAAAAAAATTTTCCAAAAAAATTAACAATTTTTTATTAATATTTCGGAAACTAATAAATACCCGAAAAAAATAATTTTAAATTTCGGTTCCACATCCCCTCCCCACCCTTCCCCCCAAACCTCGTATCGATCGGCCACTGGGGCCATTCGGAAGTACAGCCCAACTTTTTTACTTTTAATTTATTCTGCATAAATATTTTTTTCAAATATTCATAACATTTTCCTGATTATGGTGAGAGCAAACATGATACAATGTCGACAATTACATCGTGTAACGTGTACGAGAAAATCTGTGTGAAAATATCTTGCTACGGAATAGAATTCGCTTTCCGCGTAGTAGTTTCCACGACTGCAGGGTACTTGAGATGTCGTAAACATTGCCCGGGCTGGGACAAAGGTTGCCAGTGAGGCCTGGAGAATGTTTCGAAGACTGCGCTTTTCAATGGAAAAATTTCGCTGAATGTACACATGGACGTATATATTGCGGACAAAATTCCACAGAAGAAAAAGCTCTATGTATTTCGTATTCAACAAGTAACTAGGTACATATGCTGAACATCGAATCGCAAATCATCGATGACTGTTGCTAATTTTAAACATTATCTTCTACATCACATAAATAAAATCTAAAGTGCATGTTTTATCCATTCGAAACTACGTACAACGATTGAAATAGTCGTAACTGCATTGGAAAGGAAGCATACCTAACGAAACGCGTATAGTTTGAACGTTTTATGCTAATAAAACGCATATAATTTGTATAACATATATAACGAAATTTAAAATTTCTACATTTCGTCTCATCGGCATGAAAGTAGCATGAACGCGCTGCTGAGGTTTTTCACATGAAAATGAGTCCAAACACGGTATAAATCGGATTATTAATTAATTAAATAATAATGAACATACGAGTTGGAATAGAATGAGTGGGGCAGGAGGGGTAAAGTAATGACATGCGTTGCGGTGCGCATAGCATAAAATATGTGTACGTAACGCGTCAAAGATATCTGAGTTGATATACATATTTGAAGAATATGAATAATACTATATTATATACAATAAAATACTGTTCTACTACTACTACTACTACTACTACTACTACATGTCAAACTGCGACTTCATACAAATCTGTACCATAACACATACCTTACCTTTCTCGACGTCTTCTATTTTTGGACAAACGCCTTGCAAATAACTTAGGCTGCTTCCTTTTTGTACCATCATCCAAATAGCGTTCATTTTTTGCATCTGCGGCTTCCTTCTTTGATTCCATGACAATGAACGTAAATGATCACACACACTTATCAACACTACAGTAGCGAACCACGCGGAAATAGAACAATTCACAAAATATGAATATTCCATATATCAATATCCGCGCATCAAATAAAAACCTGGTTGCTTTCTGCGTCTTCACTGTAGTGCAAACGACAAGAAACTGATCAGCTAGCGGTGTCGCTGCATTAGTTCCAGATGCTAAGAGGCTAAACAGAAGATAGTGGGAAAGGGACGGATATACGCGTCCTGTTCCTCTCTTTCTCATTAGGATTGGTGGTATGCTGATACATTTACGTAGAGTATGTACTTCCAGGAATTCTGTTTAGTGCACATAAATGTGCACAGGAAAGAACTTTTGATTATCCTGTGCATATACTTTTGACGTATCACCGACATTATTAGCGAAGAATTCATATTTCGTTCTACCATTATCCTTTCCCACTTGCCTGACGGTGAAGGACCACCCCGCAAGTATGCGCGGGCACGCGCCGCGTTTTCAAACCTTCGCGCATTCGAACTTTTACGCGGGCCGATGACGCCCCGCTCGGTCCTTGGTGCGAGTGAAATACAAAGTCTTGAGGGAGTGAGAAAGGCAGTTTGGGCCTTGTCCACCCTTGAGGGTAGCAAAGGCTCGATGGTCAGAAAAAAAGCGACTGTCGAACCGTCAATATCGTAAGTACCTTCACGCTTACTATCCCTGTCTTTTTCACTATATGTGCCGGTTATTATGAAAGTGGTCCAAGTCCAAATTTTTCGTTTGTAACATTTCACTTATATTTTTACGTATTATATCAACGTGATACATAATAAACGTACAGTGCAATTTTTTTTTAAATTTCGACCGGCGCCACTTTTATAACAACTGATATACTTCTACATTTTAGTACTTCCAAAACAAGACTGTATTTAGACATATTCCGGGTAAAGTTTCCGATTACCGTCATAGTATTGTTGTAATTTTTTGTGCAAAATCTATCGTGTGAACTGTGATTGTTTGAGTGTCCGCGTGTTTCTCAAGCTGCGTATCGCCATTGCGGGGCTGCCTCGCATGGCACAGCATTCGCGGAGTGGAGAGTCTGGAGACTACCTCGACCATGATTACTTTACGAGGCATCAGTCGTCGATTTTTCGACGTGCTCAAAGGTGCCTCGCGGCCCCAAGATCAAAAATCGCATGGCTCGGGCGATGCAAATATCATACTGGAGGTAGCGCGAGACTGTCGCACGAGCCTGCCTCGCAAAGTAATCATGATCGAGGTAGTCTTCAGACTCTCTACTCTGCGAAGCGTGACTCGCGCGCGGCATCCTCGCAATGTCGATACGCAGCTTCACGCTCAGAGATTCGTGTATTCATTCTCACGTAGAATAAAAAAATAATTTACCGGCGAAATGTTTAGAAAAGGTATATATATTCGGGTGTATATATATAGGCTTCCTTTAGTTGAAACCGAAGACAAGTGATGAAAATTAAACAGTCGTAAACATCAGAAGTGGAAAAATCGGAAATTTTAAAATTCAAGGCTCGGATGCAATAAGGGGACTAGCGCACGAAAATGCGAAAAAGTATTGTCCAAACGCTAAGAAAGATTGGAAAATTAAATTTTGTTCAATTGGATTTTAAAGAATACAGTGTTGTAAAGCTCGTCATGGTACACATTTTTTCTTTTTACAGTTTCTTTATCGAATCATTAGTATTCGAGATAAAAATTACAAACCAAACAAATTTCTTCGACCAACGTCAATTTCTTTTTAAATAAAAATTGCCATAACTAGAGTAAATATTAGTGGATTGTTATGAGACTTGAAACATAAAACTCGGAAAACTCTAGCGAAGCCGAAAATTGTATGCACAAAACCCTTATATTAAAAGTGTAATAATATTTCATTAAAAAGTATATAATACTGGACATAACCCATGTTTTTCAACGTTCATCGTTGAAAAGTATCGAGGCAATTTTGACGTACATATAACTTGCAGCGGCAAAGTTTTTCCATAATATATGAAGAAGATTTTCACAAATTTTCACACTGAATAATAAATAATTGTAGAAAATATGACGATATATATAAATCTCGCGCGGCACCAACAGTCAACGCGAGTGCTAAAACTGCTAAGTAGAGCATTGTACGCGCCTGCTGACTGTTGGTGGCCCGCGAGATTTATATATATCGTTATATCTTCTACAATTATTTATTATTCAGTGTGAAAATTTGTGAAAATCTTCTTCATATATTATGGAAAAACTTTGCCGCTGCAAGTTATATGTACGTCAAAATTGCCTCGATACTTTTCAACGATGAACGTTGAAAAACATGGGTTATGTCCAGTATTATATACTTTTTAATGAAATATTATTACACTTTTAATATAAGGGTTTTGTGCATACACTTTTCGGCTTCGCTAGAGTTTTCCGAGTTTTATGTTTCAAGTCTCATAACAATCCATTAATATTTACTCTAGTTATGGCAATTTTTATTTAAAAAGAAATTGACGTTGGTCGAAGAAATTTGTTTGGTTTGTAATTTTTATCTCGAATACTAATGATTCGATAAAGAAACTGTAAAAAGAAAAAATGTGTACCATGACGAGCTTTACAACACTATATTTTTTAAAATCCAATTGAACAAAATTTAATTTTCCAATCTTTCTTCGCGTTTGGTCAATACTTTTTCGCATTTTCGTGCGCTAGTCCCCTTATTGCATCCGAGCCTTCTCACAGATATTGTGAAACACAAATTTTGGAAATGTTTGGATTTCAACGCTTTCGAACTTGGAAATTTCAGCATTTAGAAGTATGAAGATTCTTCTCCTGCGCTAAATCTTGGCTAAAGGAAGCATATATTGTACCCAAATGTACCAACTTGATAAACGTGTAGTCCCCTCTGAGTTGGGTAAAATGTAATATAATTATAAATTATAAATTACGATTCAAATGTAATTGTGTAATTGATTACACATTATTTTCTGTAATGGTTAATTTAGGTAGTTGAAGAAAATTTTTGTCAACTATCTAAATTAACCATTGCAGAAAATAATGTGTAATCAACTGGTAATTAGATTACATTTTGCCCAACTCTAACTCTCCTACTGCACTTTCAAATCCATTTTCATTACATTCAATAGTGTCACTATTTCTTCGACTCGTTTTTTAGATGACTGACAAAGGCCAAATTGTGAAACATCATTCTGATGAACATCAGAAAGATGTGCCTCCCTCGGGAGAACAGAATCCGCCTCCGTCGGGAGAACAGAATCCGCCTGCTGCGGGCAACAGCAGAATTAGCAGGCCCCCTTCTTCCCAACGAAGTCCCCGCAGCAAGCGGACTCCGTCCCCGCGACGGGGTCACCGCAGCAGGCGGACTCCGTCCCCGGGACGGAGTCACCGCAGCAGGCGGACTCCATCCTCGCGAAGAAGTCCGCGGCGGAGCCCCTCCATAAACTGGATGGAGATGGCTCTCCAGTATCAAAAAAAGGTATGTAGATACGTACAGTGACTCTTAAAAATATTCGGACACTTTTCAAAATCGCATAACTTTTTTAAAATTAATCCAAACGACTTGAGTTTTTTTGAGAAGCTAGAAGGATTAGTTTACCAAGCGATATGTTTCGTCGTTTTAGAAGAAATTGCAATTGATCGGAATAGCGAAGAAAATAGTGAAGGCCGTTTTTTAAACTTTTTTTGTGATCCTGCAATGAAAATCCAAAAAACCCGTTTGTAGATTTAGGTAAGTTGTATACAAAATCGCGGAAATTCCCGAAATCAGCGATTTTCGACCTTATTCTGCGATCTTTAAACGTTTGTACCTCGGAGCAGCGTTACCCGATCTTGATGAAATTTTCAGCATGTATACAACTTACCTAAATCTACAAACGGGTTTTTTGGATTTTCATTGCAGGATCACAAAAAAAGTTTAAAAAACGGCCTTCACTATTTTCTTCGCTATTCCGATCAATTGCAATTTCTTCTAAAACGACGAAACATATCGCTTGGTAAACTAATCCTTCTAGCTTCTCAAAAAAACTCAAGTCGTTTGGATTAATTTTAAAAAAGTTATGCGATTTTGAAAAGTGTCCGAATATTTTTAAGAGTCACTATAGGCAATCTCACACAAACATTTCTTACATTCTAATGAAAGTGTGAAAACGTCTAGACATTATTGCAGTAATTAACATAAAATTAATATTTATTTTTCATATTACAGTTCACGGAGCTCAAAAAAGAGTTAAGGAAAAGGGACTATAACAGAGGAAGAGGAGGTAGAGGAGGTAGAGGAGGAAGAGGAGGCAGAGGAGGCAGAGGAGGCAGAGGAGGCAGAGGAGGAAGAGGAGCAAAAAATTTCTTTTATTTTAATTGATTTTTTACCAATAAAATAGGTCTATATTATATATGTAGTCAATAATTTTTTTATTCGAAGGCCTTGCATCCGTCGACCGTGAATAATTTTCTCGTATTTGTTCGTAGTTTAGTTGAGAATCATATATTTAGTCGAGCAAGTACGAATAAATACAAGAAAATGATTCATGGCCAACAATTGAATTCCCCATGGTTAAATTAATTCAATCATAGCGCTTCAAATAAAAATTGGCTCGGGTTATTTACTGTGACATAAACGTCAAATCATTTTCAGATGTATAAAAAAAATCGAAAGTCGATAATTTTGGGTCTCAAAACGGTTCGGTTCTATAAATGGCTCCGACATGCAAGCCACTGATGCGTTTACCGCTGTAAATAATGTTTACGGTAAACATGAAAACGTTTCTGGCGAATGCAGGTTGGACATTTTTAGATAATCTGAAACGTTGCTCTTGTTTTCTTTAAAAAGTTGAGAGTAAAATTATTTTTCTTATATTTTATTTGATAGATACGTGTAAATTGATTGTTATAATAATAGAATATTACTTATAAAGTTTGATTTGATGAATTTTTAGTTTGTAAATACCAGAGATGGGTTACGTAATGCTCATCTCTGGTATTTTTCCATATAATTGAGGCAGTTATAGCAACAACGGGCTAGCCACCTTTTTATTCGGAATTTAGTTAGCTAGCAATAACGTATTCCAATAGGCTTTACTAATCATATCGATGGCTTAGTGCACACATATTGTATATCTACTTTTTATGAAATTAGAGTTTTTATATGCAACGAATAGTGCTTGACTGTTTCTTCGTGCTGTATAAAAATTACACTTTTACCTTTTTTATTCCTGTTTCTTTCAAAATTAATATAATATTCAAGTGAGATTATTTCCAGCATTATTCCTTTCGTTCATTTTTATACAATATCATTCGGTATAGTATGTCCTCCTCTGTACTTAGTTACGTATAGCATGTCCATCTTCCAAGTATTATTATCAAATTATTACTATAATTTTGCAGATTCTAACTTATACTACTAATTACATATTTTCAGTGATGCCTATATTACATATATATGATAATACAATTACATATTTTCAGTGATGCCTATATTACATATATATGATAATACAATAATGCAAAAAGTATTTATTTATAAAGTACCATTGAATGTTTGAACCTGTTTTTCTAAAAAAAACGCTAAAAGTGGACATACAATAGGTATGTGTGCGCTAAGCCATCAATGTACATTAGGAAAAAATTATTTGCAGGTTATTCCGTTGTTGCTCTAACTGTCTCAATTACTATAACATAAATACGACAGCGATTTCAAGTGACGTATGTGTTACGGTAAAAGCTTTAGTAAATGTAATCATTCCCAGCAGTTCCTAGTCAATGTATGCCTAAAATGCATATAACCTAACCTACAATCGTCCGAAAATTCATACATTGACTGCATCACGCTTTTACTGTGGCTTGTGTATCCAGCTAACGCTTCAGATTTACTATGATTCCACGTTGGCAGTCCTCCCGAGTAGGCGCCATCTCGTTTCCACTAGCTCAACTAAATTTGTCACGTGACTTGCTCTGTATTATCGCCAATATGGCGGAACTCGTATTTGGGAATGCAATCACGAGAATACATTGTTTGTCCTTATATGAGCAGATTTTGAGCTGGGTGAGGTCTCGTTCGAAAGAGGAAGGTTCAGTGCAGCGCGCTCTGGTCCTCGTTTGAGTCACAAAACTCTTTTAGTGACCTAAAAATACTTGGATTCATGCGGGTGTATTTTGGCGAATTTTGCTCTACTTTGAACACTCATATTATTAGATATCAACACAAGCTCGTCGAACCATGACCAGAGCGCGCTGCACTGAACCTTTCTCTTTCGAATGAGACCTCGCCCAGCCCAAAATTCGCTCATATAAGGACAAACAATGTATTCTACTAAACCCATGTTTCGGGCCAGATTGTGTCGGTATACAGCGCGCTGCATTACCCGTGTCTACCCCCTTAATTTCCGAATTTATAAAAATGCCAAGATTATTCGCTGACCTTGGGAAAGGAAATGGAGAAATCGGTCTACCTGGTATCGATGGGGCCATCGACTGCACGCACGTGAGATTAGTGCACATGCGATTCCACAATATCGCTGAAATATTTCGGAATCGCAAAGGATATTTCTCACTTAACGTGCAAGTAGGTTTTCATTCATGTTTTTATTTCATATTTTCAATCTTCGCGTAGTTCTTTCTATTTTTTAAAGTATCATCTTTGTTGCAGACTGTTGTTGGTCCAAGAATGGAATTCTTGAGGAACTCCTCTCGAGAATTTCCCCCACCACGCATGCACACTACGCCGGAGCGGCGTGTCCGTGAGCTCGGCGCTTCGGACAACGTCGGGAAGACGAGAGAGAAAACGAATCTGCGTCTTTCTCTCTCGCTCTTGAAGCGCTGGGATCCATGGTGGGGCGCAAGCGACACGCGGCCGTGCGCGATATTCTTGAGTGCCTCGAGATTCACTTTTCCCTTTCTGACATATGTATAATACTCTTGTAATGAAAAAAAATTTGGAAAAAAATTTATTACGGAAATCACGTTTTAAGACCTCCTGATCACGTTTTGGCTATTTAGAAAAGAGCCTTTTTTAAATATCTCATATATTTGTTAACACGATTACGTTTAAACGGCAAAATGGATTTCAATGAAACTTTACATTTAAAGTTTATATTGTCTTAAGATCCGATTAGATCACGAAAAACCATAATTACCAGTTATGGTTCTTCGATTTTTCAGATGTACGAACTAAATTCTACATAAAAAAAAGGTTAGATAAAGTTCTTCTGTAACTTCTTTAACAAAGAAAAATGTACATTCATAATTTCTTGTTTTCATTTTAAATTTCCGTACTTTTTATTCGAGCTATTTCTATTTTTCAAACCTTAAAATGAATTTTTTTATTAAAAGATGAATATTTTGATACTATAAATTGGTGAACTTTGTTAAAATTAGAATCCACTCTTGGCCAGTAGCATGGACGCTGTAGCGCCTTCGATAAAAAATATTTTTTCAGAGTATGATCTAAAATCTAAACGTAATCACATTTCTCGCTAGATTTTTCGACAAATATATCAAGTTGCGACAAAGAATCACGCACTATTTACAAATTTATTACGCGCAGCGTCCACGCTACCGCTCGATGGAAACTACGGGAAAGTGGTGGTCTCTTCCATCGGGTGGGAAATGTAAACGATTCGTTATGCAAAGCTAACATCGCGATACATGTTGTATACTAAAATGTACAAAAACATTATAAAAAAAAGAAAAGAAAGGCAGCACGTAAATATACCAATTGGGTTTGATATATTGACGATATGTAAGTCTGAAATAATGCTACAATTGTTCACATTTCCAAAGGATAGAAAGCAAGCAAAGGAATTTACTATAATACATGCGACAGAATTTCGAGATAATTGTTACATATAAAATGAATATAATTAAGAATATACATTTATTTGTACAATTATCTCGAAGTTCTCTCTATAAAGCATATGTACAGCAAGCAAGCGAATTTATCGCAAGGATAGAACAAGAATTGCGTGAGGTAAATCGAACAACTATGTACATATTCGCGATGTCCAAAAATCGAATGAAATAGAAAATGGATGAAATTGATAATATTCTGGACATCACGAATTTGCATTACTCGACGTAGAGTGAAAATCCGCGAGGCCAACAATGGCATGTAAAGGTAAACTACTCTTTTGCTTCTTCGCAAAAATTGGATATAAAGTCTTAGATGACATGAGAGATAGATGTTTGTCATCTACCTCCATAGTCCGAGCTGTTTCCCCGTCCGCCTTTAATGTCGATTTCGTTACGCAAATCGCATTGACGTTGTTCGAACAAAGTCGGTTTCGTTTTTTGGTCTTTATGTCGGGAAGCATGGAAAACAATCTTTCAGCGTCGGCGTTTGAATTTGGAAGACTTCTAATGGAATTTAATAATTCCTGCAAGCATGGATATTTAAATGAGCCTTGATCGTTTCGCGTTAACAACACCGTTTTCCAAACTTCATCAAAAGCTAATGTACAAAGCTTCTGCTTATCTTCATCTGCAAAATTCAGATGCAATGTCGACCATTCTTTTTGCAAACCGTCTTCGTCGAAACCGCCCAATTTCTTAGCAATAAAGAGAACACTTTTAAAGGAAGTGTCTCTGTCATTATCTACTAATGCTAAATGAGGCTCAAAAACACATAACTTGCTTAGAAATTCGTCATCGATTGGAAATCGCTTACGAATTTCGTTTGCAGCCGTTATGTAAAACTTAATACAATTTTCTCGAACGGTTTGGACAACATCGGGTTTGCCTTCTGCAACTAACTGACTAAGAAAAATGTCACACTCCGGACCTAAATGAATACAATTAAGTGCAATCTGATTATTGCCTTTTGAAAAATCTATTAATTTTACTAAATCCATGTGCTTCAAAACCTGCGGTTTCAAAAAATGACCTAAAATATTATACAATAGAGTTTTGGCAGTATGTTGAAGCAAATGGATTCTTGTTTTTTCAGACGGAAAGAATAAATTAAAGTCATTAAAATACTCTAGAATATATTCTAAAAACAGAAGATATGCTTTCGCTTCTGGATTTTACATCATGATAAGCAGATCTTCCCCAGACTTTGTCTTCTCACTTACGACCAATTCTTTCAGAAATTCCAACACACTGTCCCAATTTTCTAAAAGTGTAACTACGGATGAGTAACGCGATAACCATCGCATAGTACAGAATTTTTAAATTTTGCGGTCAGTAAATTGATAACATTGTTGGAAATCGCGGAAAATGGCCGAGCGTTTGGGACTGCTATAAATGAATGTAGTGACTTTCCGTAATAATTCCTCGCAGACCTCGGGAATGGTAGCGCATGCTTTATGCACTACCAATGCAGAGGAGTGACATGGACACGGCATGGTGAAAAAATTTTCACCGCGAACTTCTGCAAGTTTGGTCTTGAATGACGAGCGACAACCTGTCATCACAGAAGCGTTGTCACACGACAAAGCAACAATGTTTCCGAACGGAATTTGCTTTTTCCACATGGAGTTCTTAAATGAAGTAAATAATTTATCGGCAGTACATTCTCGCGCGTCAAGATTAATTAATTCTACTAATTTCGTTCGAACATCCAAAGTCTCGTGTGCGACATACCGAACAATAAACGACATCCATTTCTCATTGGAAATGTCGGATGTCTCATCAATAAATACTGAAAACTTAGAATTTCCTAAAACATCACTAAGACGCTCTGTTTCCCGAGGACACAGAACGTTCGATATAATATTAGAACACTTGGTGCGACCACACGTCATACGTTCCAAAACATCGGGATCTTTCTCAACGTCTTGGAAAAATTGAAGAATCGCCGTTGCCGATTGATGCGAAATATTTTTCTCCGCAACTACTGCAGCAAAACGAATTTCCGCGACTTTTTTTCGTTCATCAAATGACAAAGGCGATTCCTCGCATTGCGATCTGAAATCGTCCGATTTCCTCACATCTATTCCATTTTTTTCGCAGTTTTTGATGTGGAACTTGGAATCCACGTGACGTTAGATTTGCGACAGTCCGCAAGCAAATGATTTTTTACAAACCGAACAGAAACACGAAAAAGGATCATCGGTGACCTTATTCATCCATGGCTTGAAATCCTCAAGCCATTGAGGCATAAAAGTCTTTCTCGAGACCTTAGCATGCATAGTCATTCGCGGAATTTTTCTAGATGACAAATATTTATGTCTCGCTGATTCCGCATGCCAAAGTTTTTTCGCAAGAAGAACAGTAGAAAAGGCTTTTATCATTGGGTACTTTCTCGAATCCACGATCCGAACTTCTCATTCGTTTCCCACGACGGCCGATAAACAGAAGTAGCCTTTTCACCTGTTTTCTCAAACGTTTCCATCGTACTTACCACGAAAAAATTGAAATATGTAGAAAAGATATTATATACAAAGCAAGAAGCAAATGCTAGCGTATAGAAAAGGGGTGATATAGGGGGCTACTAATTACTTACACACTACAACACCACAGATCCGAAAAACATGCAGGCTACTAATTACACTTCTAACACCACAGATCCGAAAAACATGCAGACAGCGCGAAAGAAATAGTATCCACCACCTGATCTCTACTTCTAATGAAAATGACGGTTAAATGTCGCGAAGCGCGACTGCGCGACCCCGACGAAACGCATCGGATACGTAAACAAAGTATACACTTGGTTCGCGCGAGTCTGCCCGTTAAATGTAATTGACGAAAACCAGGCCCGAGCGAACCCTCGCAACGAGAAACGAAAAGAATACATAGGAAATCGTAAAATAGTAAGAAAACTTCAGGAAGGAGAAAAATCGAAGAAAAGGCTAAAAGAAGTAAAGTACCGAACTGCCTCAGATGCATTTATCAGTTACCTTTCTCTTATTCTTGTACAATTCCTTCATACCGATTGACACATTTTAATGTACCGTATATCGCCATGTTAGCTTTGCATAACGAATCGTTTACATTTCCCTCCCGATGGAAGAGACCACCACTTTCCCGTAGTTTCCATCGAGCGGTAGCGTGGACGCTGCGCGTAATAAATTTGTAAATAGTGCGTGATTCTTTGTCGCAACTTGATATAATTGTCGAAAAATCTAGCGAGAAATGTGATTACGTTTAGATTTTAGATCATACTCTGAAAAAATATTTTTTATCGAAGGCGCTACAGCGTCCATGCTACTGGCCAAGAGTGGATTCTAATTTTAACAAAGTTCACCAATTTATAGTATCAAAATATTCATCTTTTAATAAAAAAATTCATTTTAAGGTTTGAAAAATAGAAATAGCTCGAATAAAAAGTACGGAAATTTAAAATGAAAACAAGAAATTATGAATGTACATTTTTCTTTGTTAAAGAAGTTACAGAAGAACTTTATCTAACCTTTTTTTTATGTAGAATTTAGTTCGTACATCTGAAAAATCGAAGAACCATAACTGGTAATTATGGTTTTTCGTGATCTAATCGGATCTTAAGACAATATAAACTTTAAATGTAAAGTTTCATTGAAATCCATTTTGCCGTTTAAACGTAATCGTGTTAACAAATATATGAGATATTTAAAAAAGGCTCTTTTCTAAATAGCCAAAACGTGATCAGGAGGTCTTAAAACGTGATTTCCGTAATAAATTTTTTTCCAAATTTTTTTTCATTACAAGAGTATTATACATATGTCAGAAAGGGAAAAGTGAATCTCGAGGCACTCAAGAATATCGCGCACGGCCGCGTGTCGCTTGCGCCCCACCATGGATCCCAGCGCTTCAAGAGCGAGAGAGAAAGACGCAGATTCGTTTTCTCTCTCGTCTTCCCGACGTTGTCCGAAGCGCCGAGCTCACGGACACGCCGCTCCGGCGTAGTGTGCATGCGTGGTGGGGGAAATTCTCGAGAGGACCCGTCCTCATTCTGGCATCACTGCACCCGGAGTGGGATGCCCACTCGCGCTTCCGCGGTCTCCGTGGGCCCTTCCCCTGGGCCGTCGGGCGACGCCACCCTGCAGGAGATGTTCGCCACCCTCCAGCTTAGCATCGTGGGACAGTTGCAGGAGCAGCGGAGGGACGACGAGGCCCGGAGGAGGGAGAAGGGCGCCGAGGACCGGCGGACCCAGGCGGCCCTCGAGGCGCGCATGTCGAGCATGGAGGAGCAGATACAGGTCGTAACCGCTCTTTTCCGAAATGGCCGGGGTTCCGTCGGTGGCGGCCCGGGCCCTCGGGGTGGGGTTGAAAGTGGTGTTGTAAATAGTGTTCCTAACCATTTCCCCGCCGGTGCGCCCGCTGCCGCGCCTTTGTCGGAGCCCCGCACGCTTAGCCTAGGGTACGCGGTCAAACCCACGGTGTTCGACGGGAGAATTTCCTGGGAGGAGTATAGAGTGCAATTTCAGACAATCGCGCGCGCGAACGGGTGGGACGACGAGAGGAAGGCTACGGCTTTGGTCGCTTCCCTCGGGGGTTCTGCGAGGAGCGTCCTCACGGCTCTCTCCGCCGCCCAATGCGGGAATTTCTCGGACTTGGTTTCGGCGCTTGAATTCCGCTACGGGGCGAAAAATCTTTCGAACTTGAATTTTGTGCTCTTCCAGAGCTATAGGCAGCGGAGGGATGAGAGCATCTCCTCGCTCGCCACCAAAATTGAGCGTTTAGCGCAGTCCGCGTTTGCCGACTGTCCGGCGGAAACCCGCGACAAACTCGCCGCGTCCCAATTCGTGACGGCTTTGTCGAGCTCTGTTATGCAGAGGGAACTGCGACTCGGCGGCTTCACGTCTCTGAGAGCCGCCGTGACCAGAGCGCTGGAAATCGAGGCCGTGGAGGCGATGTCTGGCGGCCCCGCGTCCGAGTCGCGAAGACGGGACTCGGAGAAACGGAAAGCTGAACCCTCCGACAATTTCGAAAGGTACCCGGCGAAGAAGTGGAGGGCCGACGAGCCCGTGGGCCGTTCGGAAGACACGCCGAGGGTGCCGAAGTGCTGGAGCTGCGGGACAGCGGGGCACTTGCAAAAGGATTGTTTCAAGGCCAAGAACGGCCGGGCGGGAGCCGCCCCTGCAAGAAGGCCCTTCGAGGGAAACGAGAAGAGGACGGCGTAAGGGGGAGACGCCGGACCGTGAGGAACAGTCTCCCGGTCGTCAAGAGTGTGGCGATGCAGGGGGCGACTGGGCGACAAGGGAATCCGGCCGACGAGGTCTACGTATGCGGGAAAGTCGAAGGAAAACCGTGTAAGATTGTCTTAGATACAGGTTCACCTATTAACCTTCTGGACAAGGAGCTGTGCCCGGCGAGGGACATCGTCGGGACGAAGGTCGACATCCGTTCCACTACTGGGGAGAAAATGGGAGTGTTCGGGAAGAGGAGCCTGGAAGTCAGCGTTGGAGGACTCTCGAGCGTGGAAGAATTCTACGTCGTCGAGATGGTGGAAAAGTGCATTTTGGGAGCAGCGTTCCTGCAGAAGCACCGTTGCAGCATGGACCTTTCCCGGAACGTGCTGTGCCTTCCCGGCAGACCGGAGATACGCTTTGGAGGGCCGTCCGCCGAGGAGGAGAAGCAAGCGAAAGGAGAGGGGGAGACGGTCGTCCCGCAGCATTTGGATGAGCTGTACACACGTTGCTCGTCAGGTTTGTCGGAGAAGCAGAAAAATCTTTTCGCTGAGCTGCTTCACGAGTTCCAGGACGTTTTCGCCGTGGATGCGACTCAGCTCGGAAACTGTGACTGGGTGAAACACACCGTTGACACCGGGGATCACCGGCCGATCAAGCAGGCACCGCGGAGGTTGCCCCTACATCGTCGGGCGGAGGTCGAGGAGCTACTCAGGAAGATGCTGGCGCAGGGCGTTATCGAGGAATCTCAGAGCCCCTGGTCTTCGCCGATCGTCCTCGTCAAGAAGAAGGACGGGACCATAAGATTCTGCGTGGATTTCCGACGCCTGAACGAGATCACGAAGAAGGACTCGTATCCCCTCCCCCGTATCGAGGATAGCCTGGACGCCCTCGCCGGTTCGTCGTGGTTTTCTACCGTGGATTTGCAGAGTGGATACTGGCAGATTTCGATGGATGAGAAGAATCGGGAGAAGACTGCGTTTTCAGTTGGAACAGGACTCTGGCAGTTCAAGGTGATGCCCTTTGGACTCTGCAACGTCCCTGCGACGTTCGGGCGACTGATGGAGGACGTACTCCGGGACCTGACCTGGAAAATTTGCTTGGTTTACTTGGACGACATCATCATCTACGGGAACGATTTTGGACAGGAGCTCGAGCGCCTACGGACGGTGTTCTCGCGTTTACGTCAAGCCGGATTGTTGATGAGCCCCAAGAAGTGCTCCTTCTTCTGCCGGGAAGTGAATTATCTGGGCCACATCGTCATCGAGAGCGGAGTCAAGACGGATCGGGAGAAGATCAAAGCGATCTCGGAGTGGCCGCAGCCGAAGAACGTCACTGAATTAAGGAGTTTCCTAGGATTGTGCACGTACTACCGGAAATTTGTAAAGGATTTCTCTAGGATCGCCAAGCCCCTGCATCGTCTCACCGAGGCCAAACAACATTATGCGTGGACAGAAGTTTGCCAGGAGGTTTTCCAGGAGCTGAAGAGGAGACTAACCGGAGCCCCGGTGCTCGCCTACCCGGTGGTCGACAAGGACTTCATTTTGGACACGGACGCCTCTAATTTCGCCGTAGGTGGCGTCCTCTCACAGGAACACGAAGGACAGGAAAAGGTCGTAGCCTATTTCTCCAAGACCCTGGGAAAAGCGGAAAGGAACTACTGCGTCACCCGGAGGGAACTGCTGGCAGTGGTGAAGTCAACCGAACACTTCCACCACTATCTCTACGGACGGAGATTCCTCATAAGGACGGATCACGCGGCGCTTCGCTGGTTGCTGACCTTCAAGTGCCCCGAAGGGCAGGTCGCCCGCTGGATCGAGCGACTCCAGGTGTACGTCTTCGAGATTCGTTACCGCGCAGGAAGAGCCCATGGGAATGCTGACGGACTGTCGCAAAGACCGTGCATCGAGGGAGACTGCAAGAACTGTGATCGACTGGAGAAGAAGGAAGCTGGAGTGGAAGTTTCCACGAAGAAAATTCACAGGATCTTCTGCGAAGACAACCGGAACGAGTGGAAACGAAGCCAGGAGAAGGATGAAGCGATTGGTTTCATCCTTAAAAAGAAGGGGGAAGGGGAGAAGCCGGGCTGGCAGGACATTGCTCGTTTCTCCCCGCAGTTGAAATATTACTGGACAATTTGGGATTCGCTGGAGGTTCACGAGGGTTTGCTTTTTAGGAAATGGGAGTCCCACAACGGCACAACGGCCTCGTGGCTTTTGGTGGTGCCGCGCGAGAGGGTTGCGGAGGTTCTGAAGGAATTTCATGATGCGCCAGCAGCTGGACATTTCGGAGTGAACAAGACCTTGGCGAAGATCCGCCAACAGTTCTTCTGGTTGACGTGTCGACAAGACGTACAACGTACAGATCGGGGGACTGCCGCCGCGACCTGACCACGCGCTCCCGAATCCCCCGAATGTGCCATAATAGCGTGGCAGTCCGCAGCGGGGTGCGGACATACGTGAAAGCGCCCCGCTAGCCCCCTGGAGGAAACCCTGCGAGCCCCCGGCGCGGCCGGGATGGAGGCTCTCGCGGGGTACCCAGGAGAAAGCAGGAGAGGAGGGTGGACAGCAAGAGAGGAGGGTGGACAGCAGGAGGGAAATGGCATCCCCAACCACCAGGCGGACAAGCGTCGCTTGGATCGGCTGGAGGGGGTGTCGCGGAGACGGGAGCGCTGGCAGGACGCACAGGACGGTCCCCTGGTTCGGCACCGGAGGCCAAGAAGAGGAATGGGGCCATCGAGCAGGAGGAAAAAAGGAAGGCGGCCAGGGCTGACGAGATGGGTGGCTGGACTCGGGGCTGGGCCGCTTGCATGCTCGTGACTAGCTGCGATCCTCTGCTTGCGCGCTCGGCCCTCCTTTCCGGTCTTCCGGCTCGTGCAGCCCCAACGGGTTGTCTGCGATTCCTGACTAATGAGGGCAACGTTTTCTTCGCAAGGGAACTTCGAGGGGCGAAGGGACGCGTAGGATCTGGATGCAGTCGAGGACGGATCTGGATGCAGTCGAGGGCGAGCCGGGATGCAGCGCGGGACCGGCCGGACCGCTGAGGGGCGACGGACGGAGCGGAACCGCCCAGGGATGATCCGGAGCGCCGCGGGATTCCGCCGTTGGAGCCCCGGAGGAACCGCCGTCGAGGGAACCTGGACTGCCGAGTCGTCGCACGAGACACGCCGTGCCTCCCGACGGCTAAAGGAGCGAGGAGTCCCGGCCCCCGAAAGAACAGGAAGCCTCACCCGTCTCTGCCCACGAAGAAGATGCGCCGTCGGAGAAGAGGAAGACCGCGCAAGAAAGAAGTACGCAAGTTTGAAGACGCAAGTGGAGGGCGGGGGCGCGAAGACCCACGTACCCACGCCTTGCCCAGGGTTTTTGGAGTGGTTTTCCCCTGGGCGGGAAGGCGAATGCCGAGGCAGCAGACGGAAGGGGCCACACGGCGTCCTTTCCACCCTTCCGGACCAGGGTACGGCTACAGGAGATGAAGGAACTGCAGCGGCCGGGACGACCGCTTCTCCAGAGGGGGGAGCAGTGTTGCGAACACCCCTTGGATGGGAATCCATGGCTCACTGGTGCTCGCGAGCGGAACAAGAGACAGCGAGAAGAAGGCGATCGGAACGATCGCCTGTCAAGCTGTCATTCGATAGTCAGCCGCCATTGCCAGCAGACGTCTCGATATCCTATTACGCTTACTGATTGTATTCGTTAACCGTTCTTGTATTGGCCTTGTTATCCCCTAGTTAATGTTCTGTTATCGTTGTTGTTCAGTAAATGCGCGTTATGCCTTGCCCGAAACGTAACAATACTATATATCAATTGAAAATTCAATATTTGACTCACCTTTCGCAAACGAATACTTGATGTCCGTGATTACCGAGTTGCTTCGATACGAGCCTTGACATGCTGCGAATGCACGTGAAATGATAATGCTGGGAGTCCTTGGGATCCTGCACCAGTAGCAGATTCGCGTGTTTCTCCCGCTTGTCCTCGGTCAAACGCAAAGGCGCGCAGCTTCCGCCAGACCACGTGTACACGTTTACAGACACGTCGTTCAACCTCTCGAACTTCGCCAGCTGGTTCAACGTTACGGGAAGAGTCATATCGTCCGTGTGAAGCACCTCCGAGTAGTGTGGGTACGATGCGATCCTATCCCCATGCGTAGCAGTAGGATACAAACTAGCGACGACTGACCACAAGAAGCACACATTGTCTCTACTCTTTACGTTCACCACCGCCCTTTTAAGAATGATCTTGCGCGGAAGTGGTACGTCGCAGCCGGCTCGAAGTGGATTATGCTTATTAATATTCACTAGAATATTTAGCACAGTCTTTAGGGCCCATCCACTGTCGCGATCTTGAAACTCTTCGATCGCCACTAACGTGGGAGCGACCACACACCGCGAATACCACTCGCGCACGTTCGATGTCCTGAACAGTACGCGATTTCGCGTCCCGAAACTTTTCATGTCTGTATTCGTGTTTAACATAAACTCAGCGTTCAGGATCGTATTCACGGCCACACCAGAATGTTCTCTGATAGCGTCTGTCACGCGCGATAGCACCATTCGTCGGGCCCCCGCCAAAAATTGACGCGGATCGATGTAACCCACGTTAATGACCGCACCAGTCGAAATACGATTACGAAACGCGGTTTCCACATCCTCCCATACGACCTTACGTGTCGCCAACCGACCCAATACCCCGAGTCCTACTCGCGAAAACTGTACCCGCACGATCGTACGTAATGTCTTGATACGCGCGATTAGCGATGCCAGACGCTGCTTCGATGCCATTGACACTCCTTCGCCGCACTGATACTCGATGACGAGTCGCAAGCACGTGTCACATTGATTCACTCAGTCTCGGAATTCCGCAACACTGCGTAAAAGTCCGGATATTCGAGACAAAACCCCGTACGTGTCCATGAATACCTCCATGTTTACTTCTTCTGCTTTAATATTCAATTAAAAGGCACGCACTAGCAGGTACGAGTGGTTGATGCAACTCTTCCGCCTGATGCGGTTCTGATCCGAATATTGAAAACTCAGGGGAAGAATGATTGCGAAGATGTTTATCGAACGACTGCGTGGCTCTAATTGAATGTCCTAACCACCTACCCTAGCCGAGATTCATGAGTCGTTATCGCTCCGAATTCTTTTATTCGAACTCTCCCACCCTCAACGTTTCAATCAGGTGACATGATGTAGCGCTTGCTCGATGCGTTGCCACGCGTATCGAATTCACGCGTCCGCGATAAGGGTATTCGCACCCGTCACGGCGGTCTCGATTTTCAAAATACGTTGGGCGATGCCCGAATAATTATCGCGCTATACTTCCGTATGCGTGCGATCATGAAGCAGCAACCTTAAAATCAGTTCTCAAATGCTACTGCACCGGTCAATTAAAAAACTTAATATTAATATGTCAGGTTTACGTACCTATCTTCCACCGTCCCTGTGAAATAACATATCAAGTATTTGCATGTATCGCGATTATGGGAGAGAAAAGGGCGTGTGAAAGAGCGTGAAACCATTTTCGTTGACAGATATTTATACGCGACGTTAG
The DNA here is from genome assembly GCA_951215215.1 of Andrena trimmerana. Classification (NCBI taxonomy): domain Eukaryota; kingdom Metazoa; phylum Arthropoda; class Insecta; order Hymenoptera; family Andrenidae; genus Andrena; species Andrena trimmerana. The sequence goes on along the minus strand of OX578059.1, from coordinate 84,846,507 downwards.
ATATTTTCTCTCACACGCTGTAACATTCGTTCGATGCGTTACTACGTATATCGAATTACAGTGTTGGTGATAAGGCGCCGATCCTAGACTTTAAAATATTCGTCTGCGGATGTTTATACGAGCGCTACGTTGCATTCTTTCACGAGGCGGTTGCGCTATTTAGGCTAATTAATCTCGAATAGTCATCAGTATCGAATTACAGCATCCACGTTACATCCTTTCGCCCCTTATCTTTCGCGCCTGCACCTCACCACCGTCAACGGTTGCGCGGCGGCGGACGCCATTTTGAAAATTTTGAAATCCCTGTGACGTCACCCCCTCACCCACGAACGCGGTACCCCCTCCCCGCCTCGCCCCGTACCCATCGCGCGGAAGAGCGCGGTACCCCCTCCCCATCTCGCCCCGCGCCAGCGGCCGGTACCCCCCGCACCGCCTCACCCCCTCGCCCCAATTTGGTCCAGAATCGGCATAGCTTACCTACTCGAATGCCGGTTGGAATTATGCCATCGATTACGATAACGACACTTTTCATTCGGGCGCTTTCAATTTCTGCGTACCTCTGAACGTGTCATTAGGATTCTGCGAGGATTACAAACATATCGTGATGAACGCGCGGCACGAGCTAATCCTTATACGATCGCGAGTAAATTCGAACGCGATGCACTGCACCTCCGCCACTGCGATACCGAAACTAGAGATACGCAAGGTGCAGTGGCGTATGCCCCACGTCGTTTTGGAGGAAGTGAATAAATTATCGATGCTGTGTATCCTGGAAAGCGGCCGACCGATCGCGATGAGTTTTCGTTCGTGGAGCCTGCACGTGTACCCGTTACTGCAAGCGACAACGAAACATACGTGGACCGTGAAAACTACGTCGCAAATCGAGAAACCTCGATATGTGTTATTCGGCATGCAAACCAATCGAGAGAATCAGTCCAATACACCCGCGTGGAAATTCGATCCAAATAATCTCACAAACGTTCGACTCTACCTAATTTCCGAGACGTATCCGTACGATGACTTGAACTTAGATTTCGATAAGTATAAATACGCGCTCCTGTATGAAATGTACGCGAAATTTGGCCAATCGTACTACGGTCACGGAGAACCGTTGCTGAACGCGATCGAATTCCTGCAATACGCGCCTATCACGGTCATAGATTGTTCTAGGCAAAACGAGTCGTTGAAGAGCGCTACGGTGGACGTGCGAATAGATTTTGAATGCAAAGAAAATGTCCCCGCTAATACTTCTGCCGTCTGTTTGATCATACACGATCGTATAGTCGAATACAGCCCTTTAACCAACGTGGTACGCAAACTAATATAGCGTGCATGCATAAACTATTACTATTACTACTACTAATACTACTACTACTACTGCGGATACTGCTACTGTTTTAAAACGTCGATGTCGAAGATCTCAGTTGCTGTTCCGACACCATCACTGACGGTGCTACCCACGATCGTATAGTCGAATACAGCCCTTTAATCAACGTGGTACGCAAACTAATATAGCGTGCGTGCATAAACTATTACTACTACTAGTGCGGATACTGCTACTGTTTTAAAAAAACGTCGATGTCGAAGACCTCAGTTGCTGTTCCGACACCATCATCGACGGTGCTACCTAAACGAATAATAATGTTCGCCATTGTCGATCTGCAAGGTTTCAATATCGAACGCGAGTTCGTCGCCAAAGAGATCGCGATTTGCGCAAACTGCAACAACGATAAAACGACGACGCCAACAATCAGTCATTGGATCTTCGAACCACCATACTTCTGGGAACACCTGAATTCGTGGGAGCATCGTCAAGCATCCTGGCTCGCGAAGCATCATCACGGACTTCGCTGGTCTGACGGCTACGTTCCATACTCTAAACTTCCGGGGCTCCTCACCAGCGTACTCGCGAACATTGACTTCGTCATCGTGAAAGGTGCGGAAAAGAAAACGTGGATGCTGCAATTACTACCTGACATAATCGTCGAGGATGTATGTAATTTATACGAACTGACGGCGCGAAAGATTAACAACAACAACAACGCTCGAACTGTAGAAGACGACGGTGGCTACGACGTTGATGATGATTATTGCGGAATCATGCCTGACGTTCCTAATCTGAAGTCTATGTCTTCAACGAATGCCATTCGATGTGCATTTCATAACAACGGCGGTGTTTGCGCGCTGGAGAACGTCGAGAAAATATGGAATTATATACTTGCGTCACCTAAAGTAAGTCCTATACACATTGCATCTATTTTACGCATCATATGCTCAGAAAAACGAATATGTAACAATTTTTGTTTCTGTTTTCCATAGAGATTAATATAACGGCGACGGCGATGAGAGCAACGACAGCGGCGACTGCTTCCTCTACCCACGAGTAGGAATTTCCCTCCCATACGAACGTTATTTTTACGCAAATACCGATTCTACAATTTAAGTATGCATGCATTAATATACATTAATAAACACACAGTTTTGAATAAAAATGATATTTATTTTTCAAATTTTAAAATTATAACAAATATTTTATTTTTTTACTTTTTCTAACAAGCTTTATTTAAACAAATTTCGGTCTGATGTTACGTCCTGCAACACACAGAGAAAACACCAAATTATTATTAAAGAAAAACGTTGGTGATTGCACACGAAACACCCAACAATTAAAATTCACTCATACTCACTCTCCGAATAATCGCCGCAGGCCCCAGAACTCCTCGCCTTCGAACGCCAGAAATTCAACGTCTATCGTATCCTCGCGCCACGTACGCCGAGCCGATTGTATTCGCAACTGCAACTCGCGGCAAATCCGCCCGTCCTCTCGCGTCGGGTATTGGCGACGCTGAAACATACACATGACTCGATTAAAACATCATCGAATGGTGTACGCGTATCATTTGTACGAAACATTACTGACCAGCTGCTGAATGATGATGTCGCGATCTCCATCGCGCGCATGGGCCTCGATGTCAGCCCGACGCTGAAACAAACGCGCGACTCGATTAAAACATCGTCGATTGATGTACGCGTAGCAGAATAATTTTTCCCGAAACATCACTTACGAGATGCCCAAGCATTCCTAGATATTGGTCGCTCCATTCCGCCATTTCAATTTCACGTTCATGCTGCAACAATCATACGTTTCAATTAAAACACTGTTGAATGGTGTACACATACCAATATAATTTTTTCGAAACATCACTTACGAGATACTGAACAGCCCTCCTTCGCTCCACGTGCCACGCACCCATCAGATTATCGAGCTCATACTGAAACAAATGGATAACTTTTGTTAGAATGCCGTCAAATTGAATACATACACCAATTCAATTTACACCAATTCAATTTACACAAAAAAAAAACAAAAAAAACTATACTTACGATTTTTCGCTCCATTCTATCCCGCTCCTCGTGCTATGTACGTTCGATTTCACCATGCCGTTGCTATAACAAATGCACAAATTAAGTTTTCATAAAACTTTACTTACAATGCATTGCTGCATTTTAAATGCGTTCATTCCCTGCGCCGCTAAATATATGCTATTTTCAAACGCGTCCATGTTTTTTTCTTTCTTTTTTGTAAAAAAAATACTTGCGATAACTGCATTGATCCGTGCGGCGGTGGTCACCACCCTTATATACATTTCGTTTCCCTAGCCTAGCGCGTTGCAGGGTAGGGGTAGCTTCAAGTAGGGTAGTCTTGAAGCATGGTGGGGATGCCCACGTCACAATTTCTTCGCATCCTTCTTCTTCTTCTTCTTCTTCCTCAATAATTTTATAATATGAAACTAATTATTCCAGCATATAGTGTACTTTTATGATCCACACACTTTTATATGCACTGTGATATGCACGCTCCTTGAATTTGTCATGCACGCTATTTGAATTTGCCGCGTATTCTCTAACCCTTGTGCGGTATACATACACACCTTGACCATCACTGATATGATATACTTTCACACATGGACGTGTACGTGTGCGTGAATCAGTATAAAATGACGTGGTCGGTCCTGCGGACTTCATTATACCACGTACACTCGAGTGCTAACAAGTATCGTTCACATCATTTTTTCTCCGCCGATGAGAATCATACGTAGTGCATATCAAAATGTACAAACGCAGCTTAAACGATTCATCCTGCGCATCCGACAACGATGGTGGTCTTCCAAATAAATGTCAAAAACAACAATATCATCAACAGTCCAATATGAGGTATGTACTCGTTACTGTACACTTTACACTTTACACTTACTTCATTCACTTACTTCTTTCACTGTAAACGTTAACGAACGATGCATTAATTTCGTGTACATGTTTCTTACAGTTCTAGATTCGCAACGAAAAATACGTCGAAAACACCAAAACCGTCAATTATACGGATTCTGGGGCGTGATTACCCGTTGACCGCAACAGCTTATAAACGTCTAACTATTGAAATACGCATTGGTATGGATTCGTGCCACGTTGAGATCACCATAGCCGACAATAAAGGCAACGAATTGAGCTTTTCAATGTCGACGTGGAAGCTCCTGCTACAAAACGAAGCGGACATATTCCAACGATTACGAAGCAACGCAACATTGCCCCAAACCCACATCGTAATTGATCATTTACGACTAGACTTCACGCGTGTGCATGATGATCAACTTATTAAAATCACCGATAATCGCACTGTCATATATCTGACTGAAGCCACGATGCGTAAACTATTCGCGTACGAACATTGTATTGAACATATGTATACCTTTTTTCTTTTTTTTTTTGAAGAGGGGAAAATGCTTTACGCATACCCCGACATTTGTTGTCGGGGTTATGTGGGACTCCCCGCCTGTAAAAAATAGGCGAGATACCCACCAAAAACCCCCTCTGGTGGTCTCCACCAGGGGCCTCATGGCGGCGCCCGGAACTTCTGATGTAGTCCGTCGGGGGCCGCTATCATTGCTGATGAGGCCCCGCTACCCCCCCCCCCCCCCCCCACTCCCAAATTAAACTTTGGGAGGAGGGGGAAACCACCGACCGGGTATCCACTCTGAAGTATCAGAGTGGACTCCCCCGTCACCACACGCTGCACCCCGTAACCAGCGGTAGTGCCGCGTTCCGCAATATAACTAGCTTAAAGCTAACTTAAATGCTAACTTATTAACTATGTTAAAAAACTATGTTAAAAAACACGCAGGCGGCTCTCTCATGGGGACACCGCCGGCAGGGGGTTAACACCCCTCCCACGCGATCAGCGGGGGCTCTTTCTCTTCTTTACGAGCCGTTGACGCATGCGGGCCCTATCGGCCGCAGCCTCTTGGGCCAGGCGCACGCGCTCCGCTCGTAAGAGGCGGTCGGCTTCGACCTCCGCTGCTTGGCGGGCCCCCATAACTGAGGCCGCAAAATCGCGGAGAGCGGTCTACCTCTCCGGAGAGGAAGTGGCAAGGGGCACCAACGTGGAGACTTCCACCGGTGCCCCTAGGCCAGCACCTCGCGCTGGGGGGCGAACTCCGGGCATACAGTGAGCACGTGCTCTGCATCATCCCGGGCCGCTCCGCAGTCCAGACACGCCTCGGAAGGTACTTTTCCAATTCGATGTCTGAATTGTTGGAAAGACCCGTGCCCACTCAGCAGTTGCATTGACCAATAGTCTGCTATTGCTGAGGGGCCCGAGGCGTCGACGAAAGTGCTGACCGCGGGGACAAGGCATCTCACCCACCCAGTGGGCGGGGACCTGTCCCATTCGGCCTGCCATTCCTCCATTGCCGCTGCAAGCGCAGCAGCTTTGTGGAGGTGGGCTCGCGTTTTAAAATTCTCCGGATCGCCGCCAAGGGTGGGGTCATCCCTATCACGCGCTTTCGCGCAAAACACTGCGCGCCCCATTTTGGCCTTGATGTACAGCGGCATTCGCCCTGCTAAAACGCAGAGCGAGGCAAAGGACACAGTCCTATATGCCGCTGTACATCGGATCAGGGCTGTGCGCTGAGCACGCCGGAGGATAGCGCGAGCACCCTCCTTGGTCAATGCCACAGCCCAGACCGGCGACCCGTATAAAATTACGGACTCCCACACCGAGATATATAGCTTCCGGGCGTGGACGGATGGGCCCCTGGTGTTCGGCAGGGGCGCCGAAAGCGCCCCTGAGACCCTATCCGCCCTAGCTGCAACCTCCCCCAGATGGGTCCGATAATTACGGAGGCAATCAAAGACTACCCCCAAATATCGGACCCTGGCCGCCGTGGTGACGATGGCATCCAGGACCCGAAGACTAACCGTCTTCTGGATCCTGTGGCCAGTCAGGAGGATGGCCTCCGTTTTATCTGCTGCCAAGGAAAGGCCGGTTTTACGAAACCAGGCTCCAATCCTCGGCTGCACGGTTGCCATTTGCATCCTGACCTGGGAGAGGTCCCTGCCCGAAAACAAGAGGGCGAGGTCGTCGGCGTACGCAATCGCACGCCCCGCCTCGCCCATATCCAACTCGGTGAGGAGTTCGTCATAAACGGCGTTCCACAGAAAGGGCCTTAAAACGGACCCCTGTGGAACGCCTGCAAAAATGTCACGGACCACGGTGCCCTCATATGAGTGCACCGTGATCCCGCGATTATTAAAATAATCCCCGAGGAGCGCCCGAACACGTCGATCTACCCTTCTCCTACGCATCTCGTCCAGCACAACATCCCACCGAAGGGTGTTGAATGCATTCTGGACGTCGAATGAGAGGAGGAGGCAGATTTTGTTTCTGGCCCAGGAGTCTTCGGCAAACCGAGCTACCTCGGTGGCCGCCTCCATGGTGCCGACACCACGGCGAAAACCGAACTGGTTTCGGTGGAAAGGATCCCTGCCGAGCTGGGATTCCAGGATCTCCTTCATGACATACTCCCAGACCTTCGACAAGGCCGGGAGTATGGAGATCGGCCCATAGGCCCTCGGACTTAGGGGATCCTTACCCGGCTTCGGGATCAAGATGACTCTTGCCATCTTCCACGAAGCCGGGATTCCACTTCGCTCTAAAGTGTCGGCAACCATCTCGCGTATCAACTCCTTGTTTGCCCTGGCCACACAGGCCACGACCCCCGACGGGACTGGATCGAGTCCGGGGGCCTTATTGCTCGGGCGTCACCTCGGGGATTCCCCTCCAATACGAGGAGAGGAGGCGCATATGGAGGGGTCGCGACAAGAGGGGGGCGTGCGCTCGCACTGGCCCAACCGCTGGTGTGGGGGAAGAAGGAGGAAGGGGAGGGGGCGGGGCGGTGACAAACAGGGTATCAACTACCCTGCCCACCTGCTTCCGCGTCAAAACCATGTTTGGTTTTCTCCCCCCCCCCAACCTAGCCATAACAATCTTGTATGGCTTCCCCCACGGATCGCCATCAACCGTGCCGTACGGCTCTCTCCAGAGGCTCTCCTTGGAGCGCCAGATCAGAATCTGAACTGTACGCCTGGCCAAGGAGAAGTCCCGCCTGAGTTGTTCGAGGCGGGGGGAGGAAGGATCTAATTTCCTCCGATTTCTCTGGAGCAGCCTACGGGCACGGTGCATCGCCGACCTTGCTTCGGCGATGTCCGCGTTCCACCAACGGTTGGGCTTCCGGGTCCCCCTGGGAAGACACCTCTTCCTGGGGACCCGGGCACTGACCCCCTCTAGGAGGCGCTGAAGTCCCTCCGCCCGCGGAACCTCGTCCGTAAAACCGGACGGTTCCAGCGGAGGGGGACGGGCCGACACGCCCGCAGGCGTTGCCAGCGAGGTGGGCGGAGTCGGGAGGGCGTTCCGCAGAACACGGAAACCCTCCAAGATCGACTCCGGGGTGACGTCCTTCATCACGTATGGCGTCCAGCCGTCGCCAGGTGGTCGGCGAGCCACACCCGGTTTTGCCAGGGTGTGACGGACATAGAGGTGGTCGGAGGCGGTATAATGCCGAAGCACCTCGCTCCTCCGAACCCTCCCGGCCAGACTTCTGTCAACTGACAGTACGTCGATGAACGACGACCCCCTGCCCGTCCGGAACGTGCAACGGTCCCGGAGTCTGATGGGCAAAAGGCCCAACCTCGCCAATAGCGCCATGCATGCATGTCTCCTCCGATCAGCAACCTCCCCCCCCCCACCCCCCCCCCAGGCAGGGGATTTGGAGTTCAAATCCCCCGCGAGGATGACCCCTCTCCCCGGGGTAAAAAGGCTTAAAACTACTCCTTCTAACTCCTCGAGGTAGCGTAAGAAGGCGGGACCCTCCTTGCTCGGCGGACAGTAGAAGCTCACCACGACCGTGTTGTCCACGATCGCGGTGGCTATCCCTTCGGCAGTGATAGGGGGGGGGGGGGGGTAAGGGAGGCAAACCTACCCTTAAACCCGGTAACCCAGATCGTTGCATCCCCCGTGGCATCCCCTATCCATTCAGGTAATATCCTGTATGGTTCGGAGATAACCACGAGGTCAACCCCAAGCAGGCAGGCGTTATGGATCATAAGATCTTGAGCCAGCCTGCATCTGTTGAGGTTGATTTGCAATATCTGGGTCATTATCTGGGTCCACCAGATCTTGGCCCCCCCGCCGCCGAATTCACCCTTATAGCTGGGCAGGCCAGCGACGCCGTCACGTGCGCCGCTTTAGGGCCTTTCACCCCTGCCGCCGAGCAAATTATACATTGGGCCACGCCCTTGCATGCCGCAATAAGGTGGTCCGAGGCCCCGCACCTCCTACACAACTCGCGCCCCTTGGGGACCGTGGGACAAGCGGCAGCCAGGTGCCCCAGTAGATGGCACGCGAAGCAACGCGTGCTCTTTACCAGGGGCCTAGCCCGCACAACAGTCAAACCCGTCCTAAAACCGGGTTCCGCGCCCTTAGGGAGGGCGGTGATGGGTACCTCCACCACCGCGGTCTGTGTCCCGCTGAGGGCCTGCCTCAGCGAACGGACAACCAGACCCGACACCTCCACTTTAAGGGCCGCGCCCAAGTCCTCGAGGAGGATCGGGGCATCGACCATTGGATCGATGTCTCTAATTTCTAAAATCGTCTTGTCCTGAAGGGGGGCACATGACACCTTCCCGGACGTGAGCCTCATGAGCTCCTTAGCCACCAAGGCGGCGCTGACCTTGAGGCCCAGCTCGAGGAGGACGTGCCCCAGGCGCGTGCGTTTCACGGCCCTGACATCTGTCAAGGCCGCACGCCCCAGGGTCACGGTTCTCCGGTAGGTGTCTAGGTATTGCCCACCCTCACTAAAACCGCCTCTGGGCGGGCCCTTGCCGGCCGCACCTTCTTTTTGGGCGGGGCAACCTGACCCCGGGAGCCACCGCCGGAGTGGGGGGGGGGACCCGTCGTCCGGACACCGGAGCGGGGGGTGCCCGCCTTCTCGGTAGTGGGGTTCGCCACCGGTCTAGTCCTACTCGCTGGGGGTGGGCGGGGAGTACTCCCTTTGGGCCCCGCCTCCGGAGGCGCCCCTGGTGCAACCAGGGTTCCAGGTGCCCCACTCCGACGGGCGGTCGTTCCCTTTTTCGCCTTCTTCTTTTTCTTCTTTTAGGTGACCATCACAAATGGATAGTCACCATCACCAGTCCCTCGGTCCACGCCCTCCGCGGGAGGTGGTGGGGATCCACCCCCAGCCTTCCCGGAAGGCCCCGCCTCTTCCCTAACCGGGGGAGGGGGGTGTGGATGAGCCTCGGGCCCATAGGCTTAGAAGTGCCAGCGGCGACAGAGAACAGAGCCTCAGAGAAGAGTCTCTTCTTCGTTGCCGCCGCTGTCACCGCCTCATTGGGGGAGGATCGCATCCTCTTCCCCTTCCCTTTGGACAGTGGGGTCTTATTTTTACCCCCCTTCTTAGAAGGAGGGGTCTTATCCCCCATCAAATCCAAAGGCATGGTGCCCGGTGCCTCCCCGGGGGCCGAGATACCCGGCCCCCGAGGGCCCTCTACCTCCACCGTTTGGGTGGCCGCCTCCGCGGTCAACGGCTTGCTGAGGGCCTGGAGACCGGTCTGAACCAGCCCTTTCGGCTGGCTCTTGCCCGGTCTGCCCTTCGCTTTTGAGACGCCCGCGTCGTGGTAGGCCTGGGCCTCAATCACGGCTGTCGACGCCACCTCGCATCTTTCAACGATCCCATCGGCAAGGGTGGCCACCCTTCCCTTGGTGACCTTCCCTGATGCGACGGTGGCCTTGAGGTCCCGGCATTCACGGACCAGCTCCCTAAGGAGCGACCCTAACTCCTCCAGCCGGGCCTCAAGCATCTGCTCCGAGGTCAGGCGTTTGGCGCGAGGCACCGCCTCCGACCCCGGAGTCGACGTCGACGGGGGGGGGGGGGGCTTGGTGACACTGAACCCTGATACAGGGCCCCCCATCACCCCCCTCCCTACCCAGAAGCTCCACACTCCTAATAAGGGGGACGCCTTTTGACGTCCCCAGTGGCCCTGAAAAGGGCCGTTTGACGGGGTCCTCCCCCACAGTCCCACCCATAGGGTGGATAATGTTCCCCCCACCACAAGCGGCTCACGCTGCAGCCTCGGCGCTGCAGCAGCCCCACCACTGACAAGGCCCTCCCACTGAGCTCTGCGCTCCGGAGGAGTCCTCGCCAGGGTCCGCCCCCTAGTTATCCCCGACTCGGCCGGGGTAGTGGGGGTCTCCGGGATGACAACCCCATCCCGATTTCCCTTATTAGGGGGGGGGGGGTAATCGAAACCCCCGCCGCCTCGAGTAACGCGACCCTGTGTCGCCACTCGGCCACGCTACCCGCCACCATTTTCTTTTGTCCCCCGTGGACATCCTCCGGGGAGTCCTCCCCCAGAATAACGAGGGGGGGAGACCCCTCCGACAGCTCAGGGGTCCAATCCATAGCCAAATCGTGATCCTTGGAATTGCCAGGTCCTGCCGCTGTGACTTTTTCCCCGGAGTGCAATGGCGGTATAAACCTACCGCCTTCCGGGGTGACACCGACCCGCCGCATCAGCGCGGTGTCATCGGACTTATTCCTCCCCTGATTGTTGCCGACGTCACAATCAGGGGCTGACCTTATGTCAATGATCGCCGTGGTTGCATCCGAGGCACGGCTCGATCTTGACATTTTATCATTGATGTCTTTAAGGGCGACGGCCCCACCGCCCGGCGGATTTTCTCCAACTCGTGGCCCCGATGGTATGGCCACAGCAGCACAGCCGACAAATGTCGGTGGGACCCCAACGCTGCAGGTCCTATCTCCGGAAAACCCGGAGACCGAGACCCCCCATGGGAAGATGTTAGGCCCATGGGGGGCTCCCAAAACACCCCCCTTGTTCACCAATTAACCTCCCGACACCCGCCCGCATGGATTCCCCGTACACAGGTATTGTGTATACCGTGCATTCAGCACGGGGCCTGTTAGGGCTACCCAGCCCTAAGCGGATACCCCGTGCTTGCCCCACTAACCCCCCTTTTCTTCTAGGTTGCAGCGAGCCAGAAGAGTGGAGAGATGGGCGAGTATCGGGACGCAGGCCCAGGAGTAACCCCGGGACGAGCGGGTAAGGCCTCCCGTATACTGGCCCACCATCTGGACCACGCCCCCCCCTCTTGGACTTTTTGCGGCGAGGCCCGGGTCACCCTGCTCAGGGCCACCCAGCGACCCCACCGCGGCGGAGGGGACATCAGATGGCGGCCGTTCCGCCCACCCACTATCCTTTCCCGGAGGATCGGATATTTTAACGCAGCTCCTATTCTCAGGACCGCCAAGGAGGGTGGTCAACCCTTAGCCAGGAAGGTAGACTCCCCCGTCCGGCCCCTAGGTAAGGGATAAATCCCCCACCCAGGACCCGAAGGGGAACATAGCCACCTTCCCAGAGCTCCCCCACCACGCTCAAGGTGGTTGACCCTAGAGGGAGAACATATGTATACCTGGCTAACTGAAAATATGTACTCTGTAAGTAGTAAATATGCAACCTTCGTAGAAGTGCTACGTGCCGCTCCCGTACCAACGAATTATATGAAATTAATTTCCGAAAGCGAGCACTTTGAGCAATATTCTTTGATTGATTGTGAATTGTTGGCGTTAGGATTACAATCTATGCTGCGTGATGTAAACCATGTACCATTATAGTACGTGCATATATGTACATATATGTTTTAATAATAAATGTATGACTTTCACATCAATACCTGTAACGCATCAATATTAATATCCTTTCGTACATATCCATATATTAATTCTTAGAGACGTGCTCTTAACTATCGCGACGATTGACTTACAATCTACTCGATAAGGGCAATCACCCTATTCTCGATCGTGAAAATACTCGGAACTCTACCTCGAATAATTATCGCTTAGTTGCTCGCGTGAACGCAACACCTAATTTATTGCTTCAGGGACATTGAGTTTTCTCGAGGGTACTTCTTAGAGGCATGGTCTTGGGAAAAGTCAATGCTTAGATATAAACACACGGCATGGCGCGGTTCGCTCTAAGATTCCTCAGAAATTATGTACCACCCTCTTTCTCAGAAATCATCATCGAACGCAATGTCGTGTTTACTCCATGGGCTGCCGCGACGATTGATTTACAATAATTATCATTATATGTATACATCATTGCACGTGCGCTAGCATCAGTCCCACGATTAAAATATAAATACAGGGTACGAAGAGCGTGCACGTAGACGCCAAAATGCGTTCAATCGTGCTCAGATATAAACATACGGCATGGCGCGGTGCAATGTTTATTCCCATGGACTATCGCGATGATTGATTTACAATAATTATCGTTCTATGTATACATCATTGCACGTGCGCTGTATCGGTCCCACGATTCAAATATAAACATACGACACGAAGCGCGTAGGTGTCAAAACGCGTTCAATCCTGTCGCGCCCCATGATTCCTTATGTTTTCTCAGAAATCATGGTCCACCCTCTTCCTCAGAAATCATCATCGAAAACGCGATTTGAATTTCCTCGAATCGGTCGCGATTGCGCCAGCGAACCGATCCCCGCACGCGTACGGAGATTGCGCGGCGGCGACGCATGCCCAAAGTACCTTAAACATCCAACAGGTGACGCCAATACGAAATGTACGAAAAACCTGGAAAATTTACCAATGCGGGCCCAAATATCGACGCGGGCCCAAAGTACCTTAAACATCCAATAGGTGGCGTCAATACGAAATGTGTGAAAAACCTGGAAAATTTACCAAGGCGGGCCCAAATACCAACGCGGACCCAAAGTACCTTAAACATCCAATAGGTGGCGCCAATACGAAATGCGCGCAACGCCATTTTGAAATTTTGAAAATCCTCCCCCTCCCTGTGACGTCAGCCCCCTCGCCTACGAACTCGAGCTGCGCGCGCGGCGCCATTTTGAAAATTTTCAAATCCTCCTTCCCCTGTGACGTCATCCCCCCTCATCCCCGACTCGGTCGACGCCATTTTGGAATCCCCCTCCCCTGTGACGTCAGCCCCTCACCCACGAACTCGGTACCCCCTCCCCTCCCCACCCCCTCACCCACGAACTCGGTGCCCCCTCCCCTCCCCATCCCCTCGCTCTCGCCGAAGAGCGCGCGGTACGCCCCGCCCCGCCTCACCCCCTCGAGCACCAGAGTCCAGAACTCTCATAGCCTACCTACTTATAAGAATTTATGTTTTCGGCCTTCAGATAATTTGCGATGGGTATGTGAGAAATTCAATTTTCCAAGTCACTATTGTTTTTACGATAAATTCACACATATATTTCGAAAGTAGACAAACTAATCTCTATAAATAGTTATTGCCCAAACCTTTTTTCACTACGTTGTTGCTAAATTAAAGCTGGGACGTTTGGTACTCCAGAATTTACAATATGCCTCAACAAAGAATTTACAATACGCCCAACCTCAAAATCATATTTTTCACGAGTAATGTATGTCACGCAAATATACATATAAGGACTACTACATTACGGGCGAAATTAACACCTGTTACGTTCGTTAATCGCTATCTTCACTATGCAGTCTACTCCAAATTTTGACAGCTTACAGTCAGGTTATAACCTGACGAGTATTAAATAAGATAAGGTGTAAAAATTTGAGATGCCACGTGTTTATACATATGTGTATCGTTGTACCATTGAATTGCAACCAAAATGCAGTCTCAAACACGAGGTAAGTTAGTAAATTTTTATTTATCTATGTCGGGGCGTTTGGTCGCATAGGTGCAGCGTTTTACCCTTAGAGCATATACTATGGAGGTCTCATTGAAAGCTTGAAACTGTCGCCAACATGGTGCAAGAGAGAGAAGTATATGTCCTATTCGACCGTAATGCGCAAGTGCCGATATCGTGCAAGAGAGAAACACATGTGCGAACTGGTGCGAGAGAGAGGACATATACTTCTCTCGGTCGCAAGATGTCTTTCTCTCTCGCACGATATCGGCGCTTGCGCATTACTGTCGAATAGGACATATACTTATCTCTTTCTCTCTGGCGTGATGTTGCCCGACAGTTTCGAGGCAGCCACTCTAAGGCAATGATACCTCCATGTATATATGCTCTAAGGGTTTACCTGACGACTGTGTTACACAACGCCCAACGTAAGGTTCAGGAAAATAATTATTTACAGTTATTTCCAGTTATGTTTTTTTCATAATTTCGGTGTAGTTGTAAAGAGAAATGAACACTTAATGTGTTTAGACAAAAAATTTAAAGAATTATCAAAAATGATTGGTTTTATAGATGTTTCTTGAAATGTGAGGCGTAATGTATAGTTTTACCCTATATTTTCGTGAAACGATTAAAACAATTAATGAATGAAAATTAAGTTACCTTTCCTGAAGGATTTTTCCTCACTGGCGAAGTGGGAGGGCCAGGCTGTTGCTGGTACTGCTCCATTTTTCGCAGCCACGCACAATACACACAACACTTAGGTAAACTGAACACAATCTGTACAATTGCACTGCGAATGCTTGGACAGCTTGACTACACGATCTTGTCGCGTTGCGTGTTCTGTTCAAACTAATGATTACCTGCATTTTCACAAATTCGTCGGTCAAGACTTTGAAACGATCATAAAATATTTTGGCCACCCGTCCATCGCTTACTCACCTGCGACCGGGAAGTCCAATAGGAATAAAGTCATAAAGCTGATATTTCTGCAAACCATAGTGTGGGTAAATCCCGGTGACATGACTCGGCAGGATACCTGGCGCAGTTGCTATGTATTTCAAATGAAGCACATTAAAATATTGAAAAATTCAATATTCAAGATATTGTATGGACCCCGATTTCTGCATATACCGCTGACTTCCATACGTCGTATGGACCCTAATTCTTCATAGGGTAAAACTATACATTACGCCCCACATTTCAAAAAACATCTATAAAACCAATATTTTTTGATAATTCTTTAAATTTTTTGTCTAAACACATTAAGTGTTCATTTCTTTTTACAACTACACCGAAACTGTGAAAAAAACATAACTGGAAATAACTGTAAATAATCAGTTTCCTGAACCTTACGTTGGGCGTATTGTAACACAGTCGTCAGGTAAAACACTCCACCTATGCGACCAAACGCCCCGACATAAATAAATAAAAATTTGCTAACTTTCCTCGTATTTGAGACTGCATTTTGGTTGAAATTCAATGGTACAGTGATACATATTTGTAAAAACACGTGGCATCTCAAATTTTGACACCTTATCTTATTTAATACGCGTCAGGTTATAACCTGACTGTAAGCTGTCAAAATTTGGAGTAGACCAGCGTGCGGACCAATTATGCTCAACAATGAAGGGGGAAAAACACCGACAGGGGGTTGTGGTAATGGTGCGTGAACTGAAGCTAGCGTATTTTATACATTTTGACACTTGTAGTGCATTTACAAAGATGCAATGTTATGATAGGATACTTAACCCTTAACTGGTATCCTGGGGTCAGTCATGACCCCAAGCACGCAAGGTTCGCTGCAAAATATTTGGTTGTCTAAGTTTGTAAACTGAATTTCTAATTAATTTGATCATAATAGTTTAACTTCCTACGTTTCTATTATTTTATACATTACCTAAGAACAAAATAGGTATTCATAGAGGTTGATCTAATGTCGACTTTACAAATTTCTGTGTCCTTTTTTATTTGGGGTCTGCCACGACCCCAAGATACCAGTTACGTTTGAAAAAACAGTATACCAGTTAAGGGTTAAGGCAAATGTAAAAATGTTCATTTTTATATTACATAGCAAAATGTTCCAAAAACATGCCAATGTTCGCCCAGTTTACGGTAATAGTCATAAAATTAGTTATTTCATAATTAATTGAAAATTTTAACAGTTTTATTCGATCTCTGTCAGTAGGACACTTCTTTTTTTAAACGGACTCCATAAAATCAAATACAACTCATGTAATTTTGATTATTTTTACTTCAAAAAAATAATTTACATACTTTAAATATCAATAAATATGTGTGCAAAAAAACTTGTACAAAAATCTTATCGTTCTTTTGAATATAAATCCTAAAAAAGACATAATAAATGGCATTCTAAATAGACTATATAGAACACCTCCTAAACTGATGTTATATCTGTTCGGAACCAAAGAATTACCGGGTAGATACACTGCACTCCTGCAGTATTGACATCGACATCGGTCACGTCACGCCCTCGGAGGGGCAGGGAAGTCGGCAGGTAAAGTGCTACGAGCAATAGCCTGCGTCGGGCCCGTAGGCGGTAGTGGAGGCTGCGCAGAACGGCCACAAAACGGTCGGGGCATAGGATTTTTCTTAGGATGAAACGAGTATAGTAATAAGCGTTGATAACGTAAAATGTAAAGCGTTGACAGTAAATGTTTGTAATACAAAATATATATACGCAATAAGCGTTAATAGTACATAAAAATAATAATATGAATGCAATAAGCGTTATTAATATGAAAGAAATAGTAAATGTTTGTAATAAAATATATATATACGCAATAAGCGTTAATAATACATAGAAATAATAATATGAATGCAATAACCGTTATTAATATGAAAATAATAATTGTATGAGGGTGATATGCAGTATATTAATAATAATAATTTCTTACGGTAGTTGCCGCAGCTCACCGAATTTAACACTTTGATAATAATGATACTTTTCACTGACGTCTCTGGAAGAGCGTTTCGTAGAAGAGAGATACGGCCTCTCGAGCCTTTGTATTTATGTGATTCTGCGGGGTCGTTGCGGGGGTTTTATGCGGTAAGGACCTTGACATAATTATGAAATAAGTCGCAGTAGGACTTCCGGGGTTTTTCTGAAATATTCTATTATTAGACGTGTTTACGGCACATACACCAAATATTCGTCGCAATTAGGCTTCTGGGGTTTTTATACTTGTGAAGCTGAAATACTCTACCCATCGAATGGATTTCGGGTGTTTTGATAGGAAAGGGTTGGATTGGCTTGGACTTGGTGATTCGTAAAGAGGGGAGTAAGACGTGGTCTCGATTTAAGAGGATTTTGGGACGAAGGACTTGTTTGAATTCAAGTATGAAAGAGAAATTTGTGCCTCATAGGGCGAGTAAGCGAAGGAGGTTTCGTACCAACCGTCTTGAGATGGGGACCGCTAAGGTACATCGTCAAGGCGATCAGCGATTGGGGAAAAGGGGTAAGAGTTGAGGTCGAGGGACTTGTTTGGTGAAGTGATTTTGAAATTTCATGGTAGAGGTTTGGTATAATATCGCGGAAAATTTAGTGGGACATCACACCTCCCCCCCCCTATGTGCAGAAATTTGTACATTTCTTAACATAAGGTTCGGGTGGTTCGAAATGAGGTGAAAAGAAAATATATGGCCTATTTGGCGAAAAGAAAATAAAGAAGCAATAAAATAATTTAAAAATGTAAATGGTAATTATTAGAGGAACTATTTACAGGGGATATTTACAAGGAGAGGACTAACGGAAGCAGCTATGTACAAGGAAATGGGAATTAGTATGGGGGATAGGAATATTCTAAGGTTTCGAGGAATTCCGAGTGGTCCAGGACGTACGTGAGGTCATAACCTCCCTGATAGAGATCATCGAACATCCTCAAAAACTCGGGCGTCAGCTCCGTAATATCAGGTAACCTGGTAGCTGACCCCGTCTCCAAGATCTCCACGACGCCTGGCCAAGGAGGGATTGAGGAGGGGACCGGGACTCTGGGAACATGGGGTGGAGAGCGGTAAGGAGAGGGTGGTGGACGGGAGAGTACCTCTCTGCTCCCTGCGGGAGGGCAGCAAGGGGGTGGTGGAGTAGCGGCCTCCTGCATCGTCTCCAGGTCCATTGGGGGGTTGTCATCAGGGAAGTCATCTATAGTGATGACTTCGGGGGTGTGACCAGCCTCCCTGATGACAATGGTGGAGGAGAAGGGGTGAGGCACTCTCTCCCTCCTTCATGGTCTTCCGGCGCAGCCACTGTATGTGGGAGAGCCTCCTCCTGAGGCCTCCCCCATTGGTCCTAGGCCCGTTGGGCTTGTGGGCCCTTTTGTGCGTTATCTTATAACGATCTAAGAAACATCTAATTTAATATTTATATCTCTATATTGTATAACTAGGGTCAACCGTGATTCTTGCGTATTCGACCAAGACGCACTTTGTTCGCGTGTATAATTTTTGTTTTTCCTTTCCAGGATATTTTTAGATTTTGCGAAGGGATAACATCTAGTATAGTGTGTGGACCAGAATATTGGTCTCCGAATTTTCCTTTTCGTGGTTCTATAAGGACGAAAACTGCGTCACCCGGTTTGAAGGTCTCCTCGTTTATGTGTCTATCGTAGTACTTTTTATAACCGATTTTAGATTGATGTAACTTATCTGCTGCAGCAGTTTGCAGCTCTTGCATCCTTATACTCAATTTCGAGAGGTAATTCGACTGGGTACCCGGGCTATTTTCCCGAATACTAACTCGTGTGGAGTGTAACCAGTGCCCTCGTGGACGCTGGTATTATAAGAAAACGCGGCCATATCGGTCCATTCGTCCCAGTCGCTGTATTAACTGATAAACATTTTTAAATATTCCGTTAGGACAAGGTGCGATCGCTCTAAAGAACCGCTAGTCTGTGGGTGAAAAGCTGTGGTTCGAAATTGTTCAATTTTAAATTTTTGCGCGATAGTTTTCATGAATTTACCAGTGAAATTAGCTCCTTGGTCAGTGAGAATGGCTCTGGGAGCTCCGAATTGACAGGTAAATTTCTTTATAAACGCATCTGCGACTTTTATTGATGTGGATTGTTTAAGGGGTACGCACACGAAATATTTTGTTAGTAAATCCTGCATTGTTAATATATAAGTGTTTCCTTCTCTACCCATACAGCACAGTTGGTTGCAGAAACGTTGCAGAAACGTTACTGAAAAGTTGCGATTTTACAGCAACTTTTCTGCAACGTTTCTGAGATTTTACAGCAACTTTTCTGCAACATTTCTGAGATTTTACAGCAACTTTTCTCCAACGTTTCTGAGATTTTGCAGCAACTTTTCTCCAACTTTTCTGAGATTTTACAACAACTTTTCTGCAACTTTTCGCAGATTTTACAACAAAGGTCCCGCAATAAGCAGGGCTCAAAAACTGTTATGAAATCGATTTAGTATATGTTTCGAAAACTGTTAAGTGTGGTTGAGCACGCTGGTGGAAAGTGAGGTTTGGACGGTGGGAAAGGTGAAATGTAAGCACTATTTTGAACTAGATGGTCAGTTTATTAAAAACACACCGCGCTGATATTGTGAGGCGGTAAAATTGAGAATTTTGTTGAGCCTTGAACCCTCTAACACCAAATGAAACACAATGCACGACACTCGCCGATATAATCACACTACGTACAATGATGACTTCCCATACAGCACACTCTCCTTACAACATACTTGCAGCATACTTGCGGCGCAAGATGGCAACGACTCACGCAAGGATGCCGCAACTATGCAGCAAAAATTCTATGTCCACCTGCTGCAACTTTGCACAGCAAATTTCAGGCAACTTTGCACGGCAAATTTCAGGCAACTTTGCACGGCAAATTTCAGGCAACTTTGCACGGCAAATTTGAGGCAATTTCGCATAGCAATTTTGACGCAACTTTGCACGGCAATTTTGACGCAATGATCGTCCTCCCGAAACGTGCCCCCAAAATCGCGTTATTCCGGAAACGTTAAAAGTAAATGTGAGGGAAGGGAATTAAATTACAATAAACATTAACCGTTAAATATTCATATATTTATATATCAACTTATCATCAATACAAATAACATTAATATTTTTTTATTTTATTTATTTTTATATATTATTTTAATCCTTGCCTTTCGGTTTAGGATGGCTCCCGTTTACATTTCCATTTCCTTATCTTCTACGCACATAAATACATTTATCAGTCTTATCAAATAACATTAATAACAATATGTACGTTACATTCTTAAAAACGAAAAACAATTCCTCGCAAAATAAAGATTTCTTTCAATCTATATAAAAAATCAATGCTCGATACTTGTATTATACACTGACTCTGTCAGTGGTCACAAGTGCCTGCAATGACACTTGTACTCGCCGATCATACGATCACGCGAGTCCATCCACGCCGGCGCACAGTGTGCGATTTTGCACAAAAATCGCTAGACAGCGCAAATCTTGACCGATTTCAATGATTTTTTTTTTAAATACTCGCGAAGGGCTCAGCAATAACGGAGGGCTGCAGTAAATCCTGTATTTTTGGGCTTAATCTATAAAAAACATTATTTAGCATAACATCACATAAAAGCGTAAACTTTGGAAATGAAAGATATTAAAAATTAATTTTTTGTAAATTGTATTTTATAGCTGATATTAAATATCCGCATTGCTCCGTTATTGCTGAGCCCTTCGCGAGTATTTAAAAAAAAAATCATTGAAATCGGTCAAGATTATTTGCGCTGTCTAGCGATTTTTGTGCAAAATCGCACACTGTGCGGCGACGCGGCGTAAGTTTAACAAGAAAGTGACGAACCAACTAATACATTTTATGGATCATGTCTCGCACCGCGCTGTAAAGTGCGGTACCACTGACTCTGTCAGTGGTCACAAGTGCCTGCAATGGCACTTGTACTCGCGGATCATACGATCACGCGAGTCCATTCACGCCGGCGGCGTGGCGTAAGTTTAACAAAACAGTTATCCGAAATAGGAACGATTAATGTAATTTTGTTAAAATTGAAATCCTACGCTACATGGAACATAATAGATTTCAGTTTATATATATATATATATATATATATATATATATTTCTTACTAGCTGTACCCGGCCACGCGTTGCTGTGGCTCAGTCTGGTTAAAAAACATGTAAAAAGGCATTTTTTATCTGTCACAGGTGTGACATCTATATAATAATAAGTATATAAAATCACGCGCGTATTTGAATGCAACGTTGTGTCAAAATTTCAAAGCAATCGATCAAGAAGTTTCGGAGATTTAAGATTTTGAAGAAACGAACATTTACATTTTTATTTATATGGGAGATAGATAGAAGATAGATATTTCCATCTCAGATCATCCAGTCAGTCCCGGGAGTGTGGGACATTTTTGTTGCAGTGCTCCAGGAAACCATTTTGCGGAAATCTGCAAAAAAAGAAAAACTATTCTAAGCAAAATAAAGATTGCGTTCAATCTATATAAAAGCTCTATACTTTTATTTATATAAACCAAAAATCCTTAACTTTGTCTGTTGTTAGTGGCTTCAGGGTGGCTTCGCACCTTAAAAGGTGATGCGATTGTGATTTGTCCATTATTTAAATATCGGAGGCTACCCACTCTTCCCCTACGTCTGGCTTACGTTCATTTCTTTAGTTACACTACGTGCAATGCGCAATTTACATTGTGATAGCCATTTCGAGGCCGCATCTACAATGTCCGCATCACAACAATATATATTTCTTGATACACATGCATAGTTTACAGCACCTGGAATAATACGCATTAATTTATTTTACAATTTTTCGTGCTCAAAGGAGATAAATAATAAAGTTACTTACTCAGTAATAACTTCTTGATATGAACGAACTTCGAAAACGCTGGTTTCTGCTTCTTCCCATGCCAACTATAATTTGTAGCGACACTCCATGTCACCAGTTTATCCAAAATTACGGATGTCGTCAGGGCCACGTTCTTTCCACTGGCCCTCTTCAGCATTTCAATCTATGAAAAGTCATTAATAAATTATTCCAGTCATGAAACATGGGCTACATTAAAAAAAGCATTCGTGTAACGCCAATCACAGGGTGCATTGAAGCAGTTAAAAGTAACAATCACCATTAAGTACTTTATAATGATTTAACGGAAAGTGAAATTAAAGTTATACAGTATATGCACATACACAAAAAAACTGTATGAAAAGTAAAAGCTTGTCGCGCCGCCAGCAAACAAATGCCCCAAAAAATTACGAGAGTTCCCGGAACATGCAATATCCTACCTTTTTGCATCGGGATATCACATGTTCCGGGAAGTCTGCAATATTCATGTTCCGCAATTTTATGGAACACCCTGTACATGCAAAAATCTCATCGCCGTACAATAGTATAAGTGCAGTGCATTTTACAAATTACAGGTACAGTAAAGTGATGGAACATTGACAGTACGGGGTAACATTGGTATCTACTTAACATCTATTAAAATGAAAAAGGACAAAAATTTTATGCATTTGCATACTTGTAGTACAATCACAAACGATGCAATGTTATAATAGGATTCCTAAACCAAATTTAAAAATGTTAATTAAAAAAATAAAAAAATAAAAATAAACAAAACAGAGTGCATTGAACATAACAAGAAACAAATTTAAGTGTCAATGTAAGTTCAGATGTGGTAAAACTTTAACTTTTTAGTGCTATTTATATATGATGTGCCAATGTTACCCCAGTTTACGATATGTTGCTACCATTTATAAATTATAATATATAATAATACTCATGTAATTTTCCTTTATATGACTGCAATGCAGAAAGATAAAGTAGTTGTTGAATATGAAAATAATTAGAAAATAAAGTTAAATTTTGGACTTTATCATATTACTCTTAGTAGTTCATTTATTATTATTCTTACGTCACTTACCATAGCATTAAATGTAGTCTTGTTCTGCAATTTATCTTCCAAATTACGTAAACCCTTTTCATCCTTAACGGGAAGATTTTCCGTTATTGCCAAAAATTCGGTATCAGTATTGCTGCTTGTAACGTTTGAAATTTCCGACAGTTTTGACTCTATCTGTTCCAACCTTTTCATCATATCGGCCAATATCAAATTAATTGCTGCAATGTTTTTCTTCATAAGTGTTTCCAACTCTGAATAAAGATAAGAGAAGATAATTATATAAAAATCGTATTTAGGATTATAGTCAATGGGTAGAAACCCATTGGATTGGATAGGATTTTGTACATGCGGAGACGTACTTGCTAATGATGACGATGATAATGACGACGATGATGATGATGATGATAGTGGGTTTGGTGTTAGTGTTGGGATTGCTGGTGTTGGTGCTGTTCCTACTCTACTTTTCTCGGGAGACGCGTGTAGTATGGGTGTCATCCTATTCTCAACACTGTTAATTCTTTGGAAATACTGGTTGAGAAATGGCATCGACGTCGATGGGAGATCTGCATTGAAACCTGCAATTCAGCATATAATTGACACCATGCTCCGATCAATATTCAAAGGGGGGTCCCAAAATGGCGAGACTACTCGGATGATGCAATATACCGATGAAAAAAGACATCGAAAAGTCCTTAATCATTTTCAGATCCGAGGCTTCCGGCCCACACAGATTAAAGCCGTGTGAGCTGTGCGCGTGGCAGCGTACGGTAGGTAAATGACTTCTCGATGTATCTTTGCATCAAGATATTGCACGTTTCCGGAAGTCGCACAATTTGGGAACACACTATACAAATTACTTCACATTTACATTCATAATGAATAATGATTGAATAATATGAAAATACCTTCTTGTACATGCACTTCTGACATTTCAGACGGTGCCTTAGGGTACATATTTCCCTTCTTCCTTTTCTCCAATGGCCCTTCTGCTTCAATGTCCTCTTCCTCGCTGGACATGTAAGGGCGAGTATTTGTTCGTCTGCGCTCTTTCGACACTTTCCTATGTCCCGAATAATTCGTCGCATCCGAATCGGGAATATTGGAGGTGCCCATGGCAGTCTCCAGTTTATTCAATGCTCCCACATAAGTATCTGACACAGAGAATTCATTAATACGTCACACATTAATAAGTTATGCATATTGAGGTTCAATTTATATACTTCGCGTAAAAATTAAAGGAACAATATAATTTTCCGAAATTTTTGGTTATTCTGAAAGGACTGTATCTCTGCGAAAAATGTTTGAAAAAAATATTCAAAAAACTTGAATGATTCCATGATTATCCTTGAAGGGGCATCAAGTTTCCTACAAAATGATTTAATACGATTTTAAAATTGATTTAATACGATTAAAAAAATCTCATTAAATTGCCAACAAATGCTTCTGAAAGGAGACTTTCTTAGTTTTCCAAAACACTCTTGAAAATTTGTCTACGATCATGAGTTCGCAAGTTATAGGTGTTCAAATTGAAAAGTACCTTTTTTGCTTTGATCGCGAATAACTCTGTCAATAAAAATCATACAACAAAACGAAAGAAACAAAATTAAACAGAAATGTTTGCTCTATAAGAGCTCTTCCTTGGATTTAGGGGCAAAATATCCTTTTACCCGTGCATACGTTGAAAGTACGCAAAAATTTCAGAATCTTCGTTTCCCGCGTTTCATCTTCATAAAACAGTATCATAATGGATGAAACCAAAAATGCAATTCTTCGTTCAAAAACTATATACTTTGTCACGTCCCGGGTGTAGGTCTTAGGGGAACAATGACATAGGGGGATTTTTGGGAGTCCAGGCGAGGATCTTGAATCCTGCACGCTGGGGTAGAGGGAATTTTAGGCGAGGATCTTGAACCCTGCACGCTGATTTAGAGGGAAGTTTAGGCGAGGATCTTGAATCCTGCACGCTGGTTTGAAAGGAAAGTAGGCGAGGATCTTGAATCCTGCACGCTGGTTTGAAAGGAAAGTAGGCGAGGATCTTGAATCCTGCACGCTGATTTAGAGGGAAGTTTAGGCGAGGATCTTGAATCCTACACGCTGGGTTGGAAGGAAAGTAGGCGAGGATCTTGAATCCTGCACGCTGATTTAGAGGGAAGTTTAGGCGAGGATTTTGAATCCTACACGCTGGTTCGGAAGGAAGTTTAGGATATAGATACACTGAGGAGACACCCGTTAGATCACTTGTAGTTTTTACTGAGGTGCGGTAATCGGATTTACCGTTGCATGAATATAAGAAAGCCGAATGTAACGTTTCTGCGAAATACGTCTACACTTACGGCTTTACGTAGGTGTAACGTCCCACGGGGACTCGAACCAGTAATTACCGACCGTCGATAAAGTAGAACTGTACTACATTATCGCAGAGCCAACCTATGTTACCGCGCACAAGCATTGTACATACTTTAAGATATCAATTATAATCTAAGCAAATATTAGAGAAACAAATATTATAGAAATGTTATGAATAATTAATTATACATACTGTCATAAGAGCAACACATAATAATATGTATTAAGCGAGCAAAATACAAAATAACGAATAAAGACACTGCGCATGCGCCAGCCCGCCAAATTTCCAGTATAAAAGGAGGCGTGCGCAGCACCGAGCGCGCTCATTCGAATACAATCAACGTCCCTGCGACCAACGAATGCTAGTTCCTAGAGGCAGCTTGTGTACTATCCAGCAGAATTACAGCACGCTCCGGAAACGGCAGCGACTGGTTCTCAGTGTACAAAGGTACTTAGAGCTCCTTTCTGGATCTTTCATTCAAGGTTGAGAACTTTGTTTTCACGGAGGTTTCAAGCGTTGCTCCTATTAGTAGGCAGCAGCTTAACTTCTTAGTGAAGGCAAGGTCTACGGAACACTAGAATTCAAACCCTGCCACGAGTGTCGGGAACCGCTCCGGAAACGGCAGCGGCCGCCCTCACAGCAGAAGCATAAAATACGAACTCTGTCAAAAGTTTCGGGAACCGCTCCGGCAACGGCAGCGGCCGAGCTTACTACAGAAGCTACATACTTATATTCACATAATTAATATATATTAGCGCAATTAGCATAGATAAAAAACAAAAAAGACCCAAAAACATAAAAAACACGTATATAATCGTAGTCGTAAGCAATATTATAATCATTATTAGAGTTAAGTGTTATTTTTGAATAAAGACATTGTTAAGTTTAAGTTGGATTTTACTCCTTAACTCTGACAACGAACCCCCACCTATCCTATACTCGAGGGGACGCCGCTCTCCTCTCGAGAACCTGAAGCATACCAGTAGTCCCCGGACAACCGGACGTTACATAGGCTATGCAAAAGAACGTTTGTAAACACTGAGGGAGCACTTGCGTTCGCGAACTGAGATCAGCTGTTCCTGTAGCCTGTTCCGGTTAGGGGGATATTCGTAGTCGATGGAATGATGCAATAAATCGATGGGTGATTTAAAGTGAAACTGTTTATTGTGTTAGCGGCACGAATGTATGTCGAGCACCGTTAAAGCAGGATACGGTTATAATAATGCGTTGAACATTTATATAAATGATAACAAATAATATTAGGTGTATATGAGTATGTTATGCCTGGGTTTAAGCCGCAAAAGATAGATTGAAAGCAATATGAATTTGATAAGCTAACAATTAAAACGTTGAGTGAGGAGTAATAATATAGAACGTTACAAAGTGTTAAGCGTTAGCAATGATAATAATACAACGATGCGATAAGCTTTGGTAAGGTTTATAACACGAAAAGCAATAGACATTAGTACGTGAAAATAATAAAAGCAATAAGCGTTATTAATGAAAAATATATATAGAGTGCAATATGCGTTAACAATAGGATAATATAGATGCGGATGATATACCGTGGTATAAATGATAATTATAATTTCTTACAGTTGTTGCAGTAGAATCACTTTCGACACTGAAGTTAATTCAAGTAAAATCTTTGAAAGAATACTGTTTGTTTCGTAGGAAGGTTCTCGTTGAAGAGATTTCCGTCCAAGAAGAAGAACTCTGCCCCGCGAGCCCTTGTATTTATGTAACTTTACAAGGGGTTGTGGGGGTAACGCGCGGTATGGACTTTGACCCGTTTATACAATAATTTTTGGTACGAAGGGGGGGTGCGCAGTATCTACCTTAGCCTAATTACGAACACGTGCCGCAGCAGCATTTCCGGGGTTTTTGCAAGGACCAAAGGTTGGTCTATATTTAGAATTGGGAGACAATGGAATTTTGTCTTCCGGGGTTCTTATACACGTGGTTTGGAGATGCTCGCCTCCTCGGATTGATTTTAAGAGTTTTAATGGGAAAGGGGTGATCGTGGTTTTGATTTGAAGGGTCTTAGAGAAGGGGTGAGACGTGGTCTCGATTTAGGAGGTTTTTGGGACGAGGGACTTGTTTAGATTTTGTAATAGGGGAAGTTTGTGCCTCGTAGGGCGAATAATTGAAGGAGGTTTCGTACCGATCGTCATGAGATGGGGACCGCTAAGGTACATCGTCAAGGCGGTCAGTGGTCGGGGACAAAGGGTTAATTAGTTGATTTTGAGGAGCTTTGGTGGAGTGATTTTGACAGTAAGTTTTGATTTCTAGGATAATATTGCGCGAAAATTTAGTGGGACATCACACTTCAACCGTTAAAATGCGTTCTCTAAATATTTTTTCAAAACATTTTTCACACAAATACAGCTTTTTGAAAATGACCAAAATTTTCGCAAAATTATAGTGTTTCTTTCATTTTGACGCGGTGTATAAATAATACTTTAATGAAATAAATATACCTACTGAGGCAAACCACCTGACGATGTCCCATTTTTCCCACTTATCGCGGTCCACTGGAACAATTCCGTTCATAATTGTTCTATTGAGGGTATACAAATTCTTGATATGGCTCGGCCAAATACTTCGCTGTCCATCAGCGTCCATCCAGTTTGATGGTATGATTTGCATACCATCCGCGAATTCCACGATCGAAAACTTTTTCAACATTTTTTACTGAAAAAGAATTAGGAGAATTTATTAAAAAATTGTCACTGTATTATATAATAATACTTATGAAATATTGCAGTATGATAGTTTTGTCTTAATCGTGATGTCACTCGTACTTACCGGTGATGAATGTAAACTTTCACTTTGTAAACGGTGTTCGAAGCTCGCTTTCGGAAAACAAACGAGAAATTTAAAAAAAAAAGTAACGCGTACACACGAACTATAAAACGAATAAAATAACTTAAATATATTTTAAAAGAGAAACTAAACACACTATAACTATGAAAAGAAGAAGAACAAAATTATATATAATTTTAAAAAATACACTAACACACTATAAGTAGAAAAAGAATAAGAAAAATTGAATATATGATTTAAAAAAAAACACTAACACACGATAAGTATAAAACGAATAAGCAAAATGGAATATATAATTTTAAAAAACACTAACACACGATAAGTATAAAACGAATTCAAAAGGGAATATATATTAAAACAAAAAAATGCGAAATATAAAAAACTTGTGAAAAGGGTAACTGCTTGTTTTTCGAGAGTTTACTTCGAACTGGCTCGGTCCAGGGTTGCCAAGCGCGAGTCAGCGAGGCAACAAAGAAGTACTTTGTTTGGCGCTCGAGCCGAGCCGAGCGGAGCCGAGCGGAGTCGAGTCGAGCCGAGCGGAGCCGAGCGGAGCGGAGCCAAGCGCTGCGTCGTTGAATTCACTCTCATGCCGGGTTTACACCAAGGCGAACACGAACAAAAACACGAACAAAAACGTTTTCGTCGCGTTTACACCGCCGCGAACGCGAACAGAATACAGCGTACGAACGTTCTCGAAGATGTTCGCGACGGTAAGAACGCAGCGAACGAACATTTCTGTCGGTACCTGGCGATCAACATCCCTTGCCGTTGTGGGACTGCTCGTAAACAGGCGACCCTCTAGGATCATCCGCCGGCAGGTACTCCACCGAAATGGTATGCGTGACAAGCTCGAATAAAATGTTTATATTTTTTCTTTCAGCATAATGAGAATATTTCCAACGTATGGATGAGATTTTTCTAATAAAAATGAAACCAAACCCGACACAATTCAGACAAGTTTGAGTTCTGCTTATAATATATAATGGCTTTAAAATATCAATATTTTTTAATACTAGTCAATAACAGATTTGCTTGAAAAAGAAGATAAAATTTTTGGTTGGAGGTGATTCGTGTTTAAAGCTGTAGGATATTACTTACTAGGGAATAAGGAGACAGTATTAACGAGTTATATGTGCGTTTAGAACTATACGTATACTGCATAAATATGCATATACATACATATATTTTAAAACATATACAACACTACACAAAGATTAGCATACAATATACAAACATATAAAATATACAAACATTATACAATACACACTCGCATACGTACATGTACATAGGACATATAGATATTTACAAATTTAAGAAATAAGTTATATATATCTCTGCTGAGATGGGATTTGCCCATGCGGGCCTAAACAAAATTTTCCAAATTGAGAACGATCGTCGCTTGCCAGACTGGACGGTGCCTCTGGTACACTTTGCAGTGGAAAGTACGCACCATCATTCGAATCTGTTCTCCACTCGCCCGGTATAAAATCTCCCGTATTTGAGTCGAATCGGTCGAAAGTACCGGGCGGCGAATAAATCGACTGCGTGCTAGCGTTTCGTCTTCGAAAATTATGTAAATGGACGCACGCTAAAACGACCATGGTCGCTTTATCCGGTTGGAGTAAAATGGGACGTGTCAATACTCTAAAAACCGAGGCCAATATGCCGAAAGCATTTTCAACTACAATGCGGGCTCTGGACAGTCGGTAGTTAAATACTCGCTCCATTGAGCCACGCATCTGATATCCGCTAAATGGTTTAATAATATGTTTTTGTAGCGGAAACGCATCGTCCGCAACAAAGACGAAAGGCAAATCCGCCGTTCCCCCGGGTAGACGCCTGCTCCGTGGGAGATCTAGTTCTCCCCTCTGTATCTTATCATAAATGGAGGTGTTGCTAAAAACACCTCCATCTGAAATTCGTCCTTGGCAGCCCACATTAACAAAAATAAAATTCGCCGAGGCATCGACGATTGCCAGGAGAACAATGCTAAAGGAGCCTTTGTAATTAAAGTAATCACTCCCTGTATAGAGAGAACTCAAAAATTGCTGAGAATAGTGCAGTTTATTGAGGAATTGAGAAAATGAGAATTGAGGCGATACAATTGATACGTTATGCTTTCGGCGAATGTTGTCGAGATACTACTGCTCTGTATAACCGAGCACTCGGGTCGGTCATGAGAGCATGAGTGTGTGAGTGAGTGTATGTGAGGTGTTCTATGGAAGAGTATGTATGTATAATGTCTCGATAAGTAAATAAGAAGTCCATCAGCTGTTAGAGAGTGTTCTGGTTGTCTTGTGGCTGATATTAAAAGGAGAAAGAGAGAGACAGAAAGATAGAGAAATTGAGCTGGATAGAGAGAGAGATGATTCTGCCGAGACACTCCCGCTGTTTTGTGGTGCTTGAATCGCCACGTGCTTCCCGTCAATAGCGCCCACGCAGTGCGGGAAGTTCGTTTTTTTTAAAAATGTTTCCGCTACTTCTAGCCACTCTGTTGATGTTACTGGAAGCTGGAAAACAAAGTTCAAGTTAGTTTAGTTTAGACCGGGTAGCAATAGTGATTATTTCAGTACTGAAGGCAGTAAAGCCTATAAAATAAAGTACTGTCAATTAAAATATAGTTACCTTTATCGTATCCTCTAGAACACTGACCAATGCTTGGCAAACTTCCGGGATTATTAGCGATATAGTCGATTTCGCTACCCGAAACGTGTACATCAAACTTTGGAATGTATCTCCCGTGGCGAGAAATCTTAAAGTAATTAACAGTCTATCCGTGACCGAAACACTTTTTCGGAAATTTGTATCCTGCCGAGCAATTTGAGGGCCAATTTGCATTAATATCTGCTCAAAGTCATTGCGCGACACCCGCGCAAAATTCTTAAACCCAGTTGGGTCACCTAGGCTTAAATCTTCGAGGAGGGAAGATCCTGTACGCCGTTTTAATAATGCCCTCGTCCAGCATTTTCGCCTCCTCCTTTGTGTTATTACAGTATTTAAAATAACTGCAGCGCAAGAGACAATCAAATCATCGTCACTGCTAGACATGTTGACACCACTTTAATAAAATGTGTAATAACTATTGTAATAGATACAATAGTGTAGTTGGGTCGAGACACTTCTGTTCGACACGATCGACGGTTCAAATAAAACTGATTTTGGCATCGAGGTACGCCGCCTTTTATAGACCATTGTTTTCGAAGATGGCCACTAAACACCCCGCCGCTACCCTGGTTGCAGGGTAGAATGAGCGACCACTCAGAAGGAGAGGTTCCCAGGTGTCCGCCTCCGATTTCTTTGAACTTTGGATATCTTTTAGAGTACCGAAAAATAAGAAATACGTGTTTTTTTTATAACAGCCAGGTTTCATTTTTAGGGGATGAAACCACCCCCCAAAGTTCATACGGGGTACAACATTTTGTCGAGTAAAACTTGATATAAATTCAACTTGCGTCATAACTTGCTCTGTGGACAATGTTGTTGTCGTCAGTCACCGTTATTAGGGGGTAGCTATGAGGGGTGGTTCCACCCCTTGAACATGCAATTCGGTCAAAATAGAAAGACATGCATTTCCTACTTTTCAGCCCTCTAAAACACATCCAAAAACCAAAGCAATCGGGGACGAACACCTGAAAAGCTTATAAAATTGGGGGGATGGTTTCACCCCCTAAATATGAAAACGGGCCGCCATAAAAAAACACGTATATCTTATTTTTCGGTACTCTAAAACATATCCAAAGTTCAAAGCAATCGGAGGCGGACACCTGGGAACCTCTGCTTGTCAGTGGCCGAATATTAAAGAAACACATATGTATGTGCGTGTGTATGCATATATATATGTTGCTCGTGCAAAATGTAGGTACTAGTGGGGAAAAGATAATTTTCCATGAAAAAATAACTCGAAAATATATAACAAAACTTTTCCTTTCAAACAATTAATGCTGAAAATTTGATCTCGATTATGATTTGTACTCTATCATTTCCATTACCTTCACACCGATATAAATTGGTAAAGGGTGCACAACAATAGAACATGTGCTTTTAAAAAAACTGATGACGCTGCGGAATGAATTGTGAAAAAAGGCAGCCGTATAAGCGCGCGAACAACCACCACCCTTCTGCTCCAACTATTTCCTCTCTGCTCGTGAGATACCATTTTCTGTTTATAGTTGTTTCAATTAACACCGAATGTTCTTTTCCAAGATGCACACAACACTTTATTCACTTTCAATAACAAATAACAATAAAGGATTAAGTTATAGTTTTGATCCTGAAATTGAGGCTGATCCCACCCTCAGGTTGATTAGAGAAATATATTCTCAGATTCTCTGGTGCTTTTTCTGTAAAATAAGCGGCTCGAAGAAACTGGAGCGATTTCAGGAACCTTATTTTAAAAAATCAAAGTTTACGGTAGTGTACTCGACAACGCACAGTAGTGCGGCTCTCAGACATCGCGGAAAATAATATTTACGTTAATAACACACGGCTATTCATTGTAAAAACGAGTTGATAGGGGGGTCTTTTAGGCCGCAGAATTTGATGTTCTGGTTGAAATTTGAATTCGAGTAAAGTTCACTCATCTACGGAGTGGGGAGGTGTTAGTAAAATGCTTCGGCTTTTATTTCTGAATACTGTTCGATTGATTTGTGCTAGTAAAGGTGCATTACAGTTTAATTTATCCCCACAAAATTACCCTTTCACAAAAAGGTAAAAAAAGAGCGCCAAGTATATATATAATCCCATCAAAAAGAATCCCATTTAAAAACATTGTCGTAAATTAAAAAAACCCAGCAAAAAGAAGACCATTTAAAAACAATATCGTAAATAAATATAAATATAAATATCTTAAAGTGATTTATTAAACTTTATGAACGTAATGATATACAACAATTGCGCCAATTAACATAATGGCTAATTAAACAAAGAAAAAAAGCATTAAATAATAATAAGCAGATATATTTTTAGACAAATAAATACTTTAATACGAATAAATATTTTATTCAAAATACTTGGCGCTGCGCCCCGATTTGGTATTGCTAAACTGAATAAATACACTCCGCGTCAAAATTAAGGGAACACTATAATTTCCCGAAAATTTTGGTCATTTTCAAATGGCTGTAACTCTGCGAAAAATGGTCGCAAAAAATATTTAAAAAACGCATTTTAAAGCTTGAAGTTTCTAGTTTTTGAATCATGTACTCAATTTTTTGCATCCATTATGATGCTGTTTATATCAAGATGAAGCGCAGTAAACGAAGTTTCAGAAATTTTTGCCTAGTTTGAACGTATACACGGGCAAAGGTATAAAAAGCATGCGGCCTCATAAAATCAACCCTGGGACCCTGGTTTAACAAAGTTGTAAAGCCGGTAGGGGGTGAAAGTAATCATGCTTTGGGTGTCAGGTCCAGCGAAGGGACAACAACAGTGAGAAATATGGATTTCGGACCCTTTCAGAACCAAAGCTAATAGTCATCGTCTGTTCAAATAAAAAATTAGAAACATCAATCGTTAAAATGCGTTTTTTAAACATTTTTGCGGCCATTTTTCGCAAAGATATAGCCATTTGAAAATGATTCCCAAAATTTTCGGGAAATTGTAGTGTTCCTTTAATTTTGGCAAATGTTTTGTAATTACTTTATAGCTTGTAGTAGAAACGAAATGACGTTATTTTCTCAAATAACGCCAAACCTTCGTATGAGTTGTTTATTAATACATTTATTAACATCCTTAATAAAATTCGGCATTTTGAATGCGAAATATGGGATGTTGCATTCTTCCGCAATTGCTTGGGAAACAATCCCACAGTGGTGAGGGATCGCCAGCGTCCTGTCGCAGGAAAGGAGATTCAGCCTAGGGACCATTCGTTGTGTCTGTCGCAGCTAGAAGATCCCACCTATGGTCTGACTTAGCGCGTCTGATGGCAGTATGCATCCATGGTATCCAATTGTGTAACCCCTTAAACTGAAAGTACCGCAGCAAAACAATACGTGTCCGTTTTTTTGGCTGTTCTACGAGCCTACCTGGTTTCACGCAAATCGGAGTGGCATCGTTCGCGACCATTCCTTCCGAGTGATGACCTCAAGCGACGAATTTGCAGCACGAGATCGCGGAAATCCCCAACCTAGCGATTGTCCGTTTGAAGCGACCGCGTCTGGCTAATAGTGCTAATACATCGAAGATTTATGATATGGCAATCGCTATTGAAAACAAACGAGCAAGATGGGTACCGGTCAGACCCGTGTTTTCCAGATCCTGGTTCTTTCAAGTAATTTGGTTAATTAGGGTTTCACATCGGAGGCATCGCATATACTACCTACCGGCACAGCAATATACGGATTAACACAGGCTGAAGAAGGCCTGAAATTCTTAAAGACGGTAAAGATTGATCCTGTTTTCCCAGATTTTTAAGGGGCTATCAAGAACGCGGTGCCGTCTTTAAGAATTTTAGGCCCTGTTTAGCCTCCGTTAATCCGTATATTGCCCCTGCCGGTGGGTAGGAAGGTACATACGATGCCTGCGGACACGCGCGTACCTACCCTTGTTAACCGCCGCCTCACGGAACAATATGATCATAAACCGCGCCCCTGGCCCTGGCGAGACGCTCTGGCCGACTAGCCTGATTAGTTTTTGGGACCCAGATGAGGCGTTTACCTTCTCTACTTCGTCAAGAGGGAGAGGATTCCTTCTCCGCCCACGAATTCACGGAGGGAAGGACCCCCGTTCTTCGAGGAACGGTGTTCCTAATGTGTGTTTCATAACTATATTAAATCAACAATTACTTGCATATTATTTCCTCTCAACATAATCCCATAACTTTTGTTTCATTATTTCTTGGGATTCGGTCCCACTGTGGCGATGGTACGCAGTGCATTTGCGTCTCGACTGCTGCTGAAGCAGTCTAGCGTTTGGGCGCAGCATCCAGACACCGGCTAGGAGATCCCGCCATTAGAACAGAAAAACAGACACTCATCGCAGTGTGTCTGCCTCTAGAGTAGGCTAGGCGGCTGCTACAGCAGACGCCCGAAGACTCTTACGTCTGGCGTGAATGGAGGTACATACACTGCGCCTGACCACAGCGTCCAAATCTAGCTAGGGGATGTCGCCTTTACGGCATAAATTAGAAAAATAATAGTCTGTGCACACTCAAACCGGATATACTGTACATCTCATGTGTGGACGGCTGGTCCGGCAAAAGTCCCGTACAGGAAACAAAAAGCATGCGGCCTCATAAAATCAACCCTGGGACCCTGGCTTAACGAAGTTGTAAAGCCGATAGGGGGTAAAAGTAATCATGCTTCGGGTGTCAGGACCAGCGAAGGGACAACAACAGTGAGAAATATGGATTTCGGTCCCTTTCAGAACCAAAGCCAATAGTCATAATCTGTTCATAGCGGCAGTCGCTATTATTCGATTCTTCACTCCGACCTCGGCATTTAGGGAAAGTAGTTTAAAAAAGTACTTATGATATCCACCGACAGCAGGTATGTTGGATCTTCGAGTACGCATACCATTCTATATATGCGTCCTCGTTTAGAGAATGCAAATAAATCAAATAGAAACAACATTTTAATTGTGAACAGTCAGTCTCTTCGGCCTATTCTACGGCAATGCCTTTACTCTATTGGCCTGCAGGGAGGTCCATGCAACCGGAAAAAGCCATACTCTTTTCTGATTGCAATTGAAAAGAAATGTTAGAAGAAAGAGGCGAATGGCTCAAAGAGCACCAAGGACCAATTTTTTTGTCGAAAATGCAACGACGCATGTGCATTTTACAGTTTGCAGTTTCGCCATTTTCCTAAGAGTGGATATATACATACCCCTACAGCACACTTTATTGCATGAATGTCCCAGTTACGTTGCGCTGCAACATTTGAAACATTGCACAGAATGTCCCCGAAACGTTTCAAGAAAATTCCTATGTCCGCCTTGTGGAACATTGCAGGAGATATCTCTGGAACTTTGTTTCGGAATTTTACAGCAATTTTTCGTGGAACGTTTCGGAGATCTTAGAGGAATTTTTCGTGGAACGTTTCGGAGATTTTACAGGAATTTTTCGTGGAACGTTTCGGAGATTTTACAAGAATTTTTCGTGGAACGTTTCGGAGATCTTAGAGGAATTTTTCGTGGAACATTTCGGAGATCTTAGAGGAATTTTTCGTGGAACGTTTCGGAGATCTTACAGGAATTTTTCGTGGAACGTTTTGGAGATCTTAGAGGAATTTTTCGTGGAACGTTTCGGAGATCTTAGAGGAATTTTTCGTGGAACGTTTCGGGAAAATTGCAGGAATTATTCGTTCACCGTTTCGGGGATACTACAGGAATTATTCCAGTTTCGGTAATATTACTAGGATCTTCCAAAAAAGTTAAAGAAATGTAACGAAAATTAATTAAATTATAACATACTTTAATTTATTAAACATATTTTATTCATTCGTGAAAAAGCATAATAATAACAACAATAATATCCATAACAATAATTATAGTAGTGCGTTCGCAGGGGAGGGCTGCAGTGCGTTCGCAGGGGAGGGCTGCAGTGCGTTGGCAGGGGAGGGCTGCAGTGTGTTGGCAGGGGAGGGCTGCAGTGTGTTCCCAGGAAAGGGACTCACCCCGCTGCAAGACGGCTCACTTAGGTGTGCATGGTTAGAGCCCCTATTCATGCGTAACTCTGCACGTGTGATCCGTGTTTTAGTCTAGGCCAACCATTTAGAGGCCCCGAGTACTATACTCACATCGGTACATCTATATTCACTCTCGCTGCATATAGCGTGTACAGATCCTGGGAAAATACATACATTTATTTTACAATTTTAAGTGCTAAAATGAGGCAAAATAATATAATTACATACCCAGTATTAAGTTCACAATGTTTGGGAAAATTGTGAATGTTTTTTTTTTTTCCTGCCATACCAGCTGTACTGTTCAGCCACAGAATTATCAATCAATTTGCTCATAACTGTGGCTGTGGTAATTGGCACGTTGCCTCCGCCGATCTTCTTCAGAAAATGAATCTACAAAATGTCATTCATAAATTATTTAAATCCTGAAAATTAGTTCATATAATGTTATTCACAGGATGCATTGAATCAATGAAAAATAGCAATCACCATTACCATTACTTTAAATAATTGAACATTCCTCATTATAATATATATATAAATGTTTCATGCTCTTCAAAATAAAGTAAAAGTTATACAGTATATGCATTATGTTGGAGAGATAATTTCACAAGTTGGTACTGCCACTGCTAGTATAGGTGGCAACACTGAGAGAGAGGAATGTGTGTGTGTGTGAAGGTATCTGTCTCAGAACTCGTATGAATGTCAGAGCGAACGGACGTATGTTTAGTCAAGGAATAAACGCAGTGAACACGTGGTCAGAGAACCGTTTCTTCAA
This sequence comes from Andrena trimmerana, assembly GCA_951215215.1. Classification (NCBI taxonomy): domain Eukaryota; kingdom Metazoa; phylum Arthropoda; class Insecta; order Hymenoptera; family Andrenidae; genus Andrena; species Andrena trimmerana. Next base: position 84,808,997 of record OX578059.1, on the reverse strand, counting down.
AATAACTGCGCACGCTTTATTTCGTTCCCAATCCTATCTCAACAGGTTATGGGCCCAGGAATAAGCGCAGTTTGTAAAAATAAATATTGAGAGGAAGGTTTATTTCTCAGTAAAAATATTAGATAAAGGAAAGAAGTAAAGGTTCGTAAAAATGGAACAAAAAATTACAAATGATGAACTTCACCAAGTCGAAAAACTGAAGGGGCCAGAAAATTTCCAATTCTGGAAATTCCAGGTAACAATTTTATTAAAAGCAAATAACCTGTACCAAAACGTGCTGGAACCAGGTCCGAACCCGACAACCGAAGCATGGACAAAGAAGGATGCTCAAGCACAGAAGGTTATAGTGCTAACCTTGGACAAAAAAGTTGTGATTCATATAATGTCCTGTGAAAGAGCCATGGACATGTGGAACAGGATACATGCGGTGTATCAGAGAGACAATGAGCAATTAAAATGTAATCTGTTGCAGGAATTTTTTGGTTATTCATTCACAGAGAATACAGAGCTGTCGACACACATATGCAAGCTTGAGAACATAGCGGTTAGATTGAATGCACTTGATACTAAGGTAACGGACAGTATGCTGGTGTCCAAGATCCTAACCTCACTTCCTGACAGTTACAAGCACTTTGTTAGTGCATGGGAATCTACAGAAACCACACAAAGAACCTTGGAAAATCTTATAGCAAGACTAACAACGGAAGAGTCAAGACATAAAAACTCGGAAGAGAAGGAGGGACCCGTTGCGTTAAAAACGTCAGAAGTGAAGTGCTTCAAGTGTAATGGCATGGGGCACATTGCAAGAAATTGTAAAAAAACAAGCAGAAATAATAATGATCAAGAAAAGAAATGCTTCAATTGTGAAGGCTATGGACATTTCGCGTCAAAATGCCCCAAGTCTGTAAGAGGGAGTCCAGCATCGTGCAGTATCTGCAAAAAGAATAATCACCAAGACAAGGACTGTTACTTTAGAAACAGGAACAAAGGTAATATGAAAAGTAACTTGATCTCTTTTCTAGCACGAGGCACGAGCACTAACAATTGGATAGTGGATTCAGGCACGACGTTACATATGGTGAATGATAGCAGCCTAATAACAAACATGCAAAAGATTAATACAAAAATAGAGGTGGCAAAGATGGACGAAACCATGAATGCTGAAGGAGTCGGAAAATGTGAACTCCGACAGTGCAACTTGACAAACGTGGTATACGTTCCTGATCTGACAGCAAATCTGTTATCAGTGAATGCGATAACAGAAACTGGAGGAAAAGTGAATTTCTTAGGGGATACAGTAAAAATTGAGAAAAACGGAACGGAGATTGTAGGACGAAAAAACGAAAAGGGCTTATATGAAATAGATCTAGGAAGCAAACGAAAGGAATCCTCATACATGGCTGCATCGGAAGGCTCAGTTGAGAAATGGCACCGAAGATTGGGGCACCTAAACATAAACGATATGAGAAAACTACTTGATATATCTGCAGGTATGAATATAAATAAATCTGACCTTGATAAATTTGGTAAAATCTGTGAAACCTGTTGTAAAGCAAAACATTCAAGAGAACCCTTTAGAAATGACAGAACAAGGGCAACGCGACCACTAGAGTTGGTGCACACAGATGTATGTGGTCCTATAGGACCAAACACGTGGGATGGTAAAAGGTATATGCTAACGTTCTTGGATGATTTTACACACTTTGCAGTAATATATCTTCTGAGAACCAAATGCGAGGTCACCGAAAAGGTGAAGGAGTACATAAATGCAGTCGAGGCCAAATGGAATCTGCATCTGTCAAAACTAAGATGTGACAACGGACGAGAATACATTAATAAGAATCTAGCAGATTGGTGTAGGTTAAAAGGAATTGAGCTTGATCGAACAATCCCATATACACCACAGCTGAATGGAAGAGCTGAAAGACTCAATAGAACGTTAATTGAAAAAACGAGAGCCTTAATAATAGACTCCAGGTTAGAAAAAGAAATGTGGGGGGAGGCCGCCTACACGGCGACCTACCTGTTAAACAGGAGTCCAACAAGCGTGCTGGACACGACTCCGGCTGAGGCGTGGAATCGGAGGGAACCTAACCTCAAAGATATAAAAATGTTTGGATGCACAGCATTTGCCAAAGTCTCAGAACCTCTGAAGAAGTTGGATGAGAGGAGTAAGAAATACATTCTCGTTGGATATGCACCAAATGGTTATCGATTATGGGATGCCGAAAAACGAAAAATAAAAGTTGAAAGAAATGTAAAAGTCAACGAGGAAACATGTGAAAAGACTAAATTCACCCAAAATGAAGATAACGCGACGATAAGAATAATAAGTGAACACGAAGAAGAAAACACTGATAGAAACGACAACGAAGAAGAAGACAGGGGAGACATGCAAGAAGCAGAAGAAGGCCCGGAGGGTTCGACAGAACAAGTGATCAGACAACAAACAGAAGAGCAAAACGAACACGGAGAAACTGAACAAGTGGAACAAAGAAGAGAAGAAAGAAGATCAACCCGTACAAGGAATCCACCAAACAGATTTGATGATTATGCTGCATTATTAACGTATAATGAGGCTACTACAGGTACAGAAAAAGCAGAATGGACAAATGCCATAGAGGAGGAAAAGAAGTCTCTTAAAAAAAACAACACTTGGAAGATAATAGACAGAGCCGAAGTAAAAGACAGAAAGTTGTTAACGAGCAGATGGGTTTTTAAAGAAAAGGAGAACGGAGAAAAAAAGGCGAGGCTAGTTGTCAGAGGCTGTCAACAGGAGAGCGGGATAGATTATACTGAAACATTCAGCCCTGTAATTGGTAATAGCTCACTCAGAGTGCTATTTGCACTAGCAGCTACACGTGGGTATGAAATAATAACGTTTGACGTAAAGACAGCTTTTTTATATGGGCACATAGATGAGGATATTTATATGTCACCACCAGAAGGGTACGACTATGGTGACAAAGTGTGCAAACTAAATAAGGCACTCTACGGGCTAAAGCAAGCTCCGCTAAAATGGAATGAAAAGCTCACACAGTTTCTTAAAGAAAGAAAGCTCGAACAATTAAAGACTGAACAATGCATATTTGAACACAGTAATAATAAGTTAATTTTAGGTATTTATGTGGACGATGGCATACTCCTGGGGAAAGATATAAACCAAATGAATAACCTGCTTGAAGAGATGGAAAAGGTATTTGAAATAAAAGTCTGTAAAAATCCAAATGTTTTTCTAGGTATGGAAGTTTGCATCAAAAAAGGAAAAATTAGACTGACACAAACGCAATATACTAAAAGAATTCTGGAACGGTATAGAATGCAGGACTCGAAACCAGTGAGCACTCCAATAATAAAAGGACCGGAGGGAAATACTGCTGAAAAAGAGTGCACGTTCCCGTACAGGGAGGTTATCGGAAGCCTGCTGTACCTTTCTAGTAGGACAAGACCAGACCTAACGTATGCTACAAATTACGGAAGTCGGTACATCAACGAACCGAAAGGGTGCAACGTAACGGACGCTAAAAGGATGCTGAGATATCTAAATGGAACGTCTACGCAAGGCATACAATTCTGCAAGGGCACTGACAGTAACATCATAGAAGCTTATTGTGACGCGGATCACGCAGGAGATTTGGAAAGCAGGAAGAGCACCACGGGTTATATCATAATGTATGGAGGAGGGCCAATAAGCTGGTGCTCCAGAAAACAAGCGATAGTGGCCTTGTCAACAACTGAAGCCGAGTACATCGCAGCAGCAGAGTGTTGCAAAGAGCTACTTTATCTGAAGTCGCTGTTACAGGAACTGACAAATCAAGAACATCAAGTGAAACTAAAAGTAGACAATCAAAGTGCAATTCAACTCATAAAAAACGGTGTAGTAAATAGACGATCTAAGCACATAGATGTAAAATACCATTTCATACATGAGCTAATCAAAAATAAGGAAATAGTAGTAGAATATTGCAAGACTGAATATCAATACGCAGATTTATTTACTAAAGCGTTAAACTCAAATAAGTTTGTTTTTTGTAAGAATGGGTTTGTTGTGTGATATGTTATATTTCTCTTAGAATCAAACTTTCGAAATTAAGAGAGAGTGTTGGAGAGATAATTTCACAAGTTGGTACTGCCACTGCTAGTATAGGTGGCAACACTGAGAGAGAGGAATGTGTGTGTGTGTGAAGGTATCTGTCTCAGAACTCGTATGAATGTCAGAGCGAACGGACGTATGTTTAGTCAAGGAATAAACGCAGTGAACACGTGGTCAGAGAACCGTTTCTTCAAAATAACTGCGCACGCTTTATTTCGTTCCCAATCCTATCTCAACACATTATTACAACGAAACTGTATGAAAAGCTTTTGCTTGTAGCACAGAAAGCTAAAAAGGGTGTCCCAAAATTGTGGTACAATCTCAAACATGCAATATCCCGATGCAAAAAGACATCGAAAAGTGTCGTGGTGGGGAGTGTTCGTGAGTGAAGTATGCCGCTGACAAATGGCGGCGGTTATACCGATCACTTCCTGGAGGATCACTACCGCAGCCTGACTGTGCAGGCCTGCGGCGTAAAGGACTTTTCGATGTTTTTTAACATCGGGATATTGCATGTTCCGGATTGCCTCGCAATTTTCACCTGTATGTGCAAGAAAATCCCATCGCCGTACAATAGTATAAGTACAGTGAATGTTGCTCTTGTTTACAATACTCAAATACTTCTCTTTACGTAATCCATATCTTCACATGACTGTAATGTAGTAAGACAAACTAGCTGCTCAAAATAAAAATAATTAATGTAAATTTAAATTTTTCACTTCATGATACAACTAGAACATTTATTATTCTTACGTGACCGGAAAACGTACCATATTATTTAAAGTCTTCGGGTCAGCTAATTTAATATTTAAATTCCAGAGATCCAGTTCGGTTTTCACTGGAAGCGAGAATTCGCTTATGTTGAATAATCGGTCAAAATCATTGACATTATCGGTCCGGTTTGATATTTTTTCTTCAATTCGTTGCAATCGTTTCGTCATATCTTTCATGCCCTCGGATGCCCTCATGGTATGTCCAATCATAAATTCCTGGAAATCTGAATAAAAATAAAAGAGGTTAATTAACATATATGATTTGTTAGGAATAATCAGATTTAGTCAATATTTTACCAAATATTGGGTAGGTCTGTTCATTCGGCTGCGGCGACACCGGCGATGCTGTTAATAGCTGCCGTACGGGGTCCAATGAAATTTGAATTGAATTTTCCTCTATAACTGATGGTACAGTAGGAAATTCATCTAAAATGGTGGATCGTTTTTTCTTCGTCCTTGACGGCGTTGACGAACATGGAAGCGCTGGATTGGAACCCACAATTCATCATACAATTATCACCATGCTCAGACAAAGCAATTAAGCTCTACAATGGAGGGGGGAAAAACACCTTCAGAGTGGTGGTAATGGTGGCGTGAATAGTTGTCGGAACATGCAATGACACATCGAAAAGTCCTTTAACGTTTTCTGATCTGGGCCTTTGTTCTCCACATATTAAAAGTTGAATATTAGCGGTACTTATAACTGGCGGGTCGCGCGAGCCAGCTGAACGCGCGGCAGCGTACGGTAAAGGACTTTGCGCTACCTGTTTGTATCAGGATATAGCATGTTGAGTGAAGTCCCGCAATTTTGGGATAGGTACCCTGAATATTATTTCATTTTTGTTTACATAATAAATAACGAATGAATAATATAAAAATACCGTTTTCCACATTCACTTCTGAGACACCACAATGTTTGCCTTTTTTTTTTCCTTTTTTTCGGCAATTCGGCGGTCGGCATGTCTATACCGTGATCACGTTTCCTTTCCTGCTCTTTGTTTTTGGTTCTTCGATTTTCTTCCTCAACCACGTCTGAGTCTAGAATGGTGGAGGTGTCCATCGCCTTGTCACGCTGTTCGGTGGCCCGAATTTATGTATCTGACACAAATAATTCATTAATACGTAACATATTAAGTTATGCATATTGAGGTTCAATTAATAGAAATAATACTTCAATGAAAAAATTTACCTGCTGATCCAAACCACTTAATAATTGGCCATTTATCCCACCGATGGTGGGCATCATCCATTGCGGGTCGATCAGCTTTAATTATAAGTTTGTTGAGCTTACACAAATTCTTTATATAGCCCGGCCAAGCACTTTCACTTCTATCTGGATTCATCCAACAGGATGGAATCACCTGGACACCATCGGCGAATTCGACAATAGAATATTTTTTCACCATTTTTGTAACTAAAAAGTAATTTAGAATTTAATAAATAAATTACCCTGCACTTAATATTGAATATTGCAGTACGACAGGTTTGTTTTTACCCTGATGTTACTCGTACTTACCGATAATGGAAGTGATTCCCAAGGTATACGAAGATCACTGTTAAAAAAAATACAAAAAAAACACGAACTATAAAAAATATAAAACAAAATGGAATATATTCTAGAAAACACACTAACTATAAAATATTAAAAAGTTAAAAAAAAATGAAATATATATATTTTAAACACAAACTATTACACTACCTATAAAAAGTATAAAACAAAATGGAAAATATTCTAGAAAACACACTAACTATAAAATATTAAAAAGTTTAAAAAAATGAAATATATATATTTTAAACACAAACTATTACACTACCTATAAAAAGAATAATAAAAATGGAATATATGTATATTTAAAAACACAAACTATCACACTAACTATAAAAAAACTAAGAAAAACGGAATGTATATATGTAAAAACACGAACTAATACACTAACTATAAAATATTGAAAAGTATAAAAAAAATAAATATATATGTTAAAATGGAAAAACGTGGTGGAAAGCTGAAATGGTTACGATTCGATAGTTCACTTCGATCTGAGGAAGCGATGGATCGCCCTTTCGAACGCGGTACGAGGGAGGGCGGAAGTCGAGTGACGTAGGAAGGGGTAGTAGAGGGGGAACAGTTTATATAGAAATAAGGTGATATGAATTAATTAAACGAAAACTACCACACATAATTTAATGGGACTTTTAACATGCAACATGTTATTAGGTTCGACTCCACAGCTTCTTGTAACGCTAAAAAGAGTCACAAAAAGTTGTAACGGAAGTGACGCAGGATCGACGATTCCGAACCCCCAATGATGCGCGAGTGAGTGAACCAAAGAGGGAGCGAGAGGGGACGAAAGAGGCGACACGAGCAGGGTTGCCAGACAACATTATGCAGGACGGCGCTGACACACACACATGACCACAACGCCTATAGGTGTTCGCCCTCTCGTAAATCGGTGCTCCTATACATAACGTTGACTGGCAACCCTGTACACGAAGTCACCGTCAGTTACGAAAGCCAGATTTTCAGTACCAGATTACACTGTCCAACAAAATTTAACTTTTTTTCTGATTTGTAAGATTCAATAGCCGTTACTTATAGATTTTTGTGCGCTGACTTCGAATCCGCAAATCGTTGATCGCCATCACTCTCAGTTTTTAAGAAATTCTATTTAAAAAAAAAACAATTTTCAACTTTTGAACATCATATGTGTTCAAACAGCAATAGTTATTCGTTTGCTTGTTTCGTCAAATTATGCTACTTAGGAACCCTCGCGAATACAACGATATAAGTTATTATTGAATTAAGATCATTTAAATATGTTTAAACAACGATTAAAGGGAGAAGGACACCCGAAATGCACGAATTTTTCCACATATCTTTCTATGTACCTATTTCAAAAAGTAAGGGTCTGGGAGAAAATTTGACTGCTCCACGCGATGCAGCAAACATTTTTTATCCGGAAACCATTAACAGAATTGGTATAAAAAATACCCTTTTGTTTTCAATACAGAAATGATAGAGTTGGGCAAAACGTGCGGCGCCGACAGTGGTAGTCAATGGCGGTGGGCGCCATCGTACCCGCTGTTACTCCCGAGACTACCACTGTTTATATAGAGAAAAACTATTTTCAAGTTTTACGTAAAGGGATTTTATCCACGCATTCGCCGCTACTTAAATGCCTATAACTAAGTACAATATAGGTTGAACATTTTGGCAAATATATTTTCTTGTATGCGTGTTGTGTGTCACTGGGCGAGTTAGGGTCGTTGGTAAAACACGATGCATCACCGCGGGGCCCAGCGACGCGCTCAGGAAGTGTAAATGTCATTTTTAGAATTATACGACTCTTGGAAAACCCCACGTTTCCCGACCGTGAAAGTCAGGGGCATCTTAAGCGGGGGTGCAATAGCTGCACGGCACCTGGGCGGCTGTGCCTAGGCGATCCCTACTCACACAGGCTCGTCCCTGTATGCAAAATTATGCACTTGCATAGGGCGTACAGTTGACAAGAGGCGGAAAATGGTGCTTTCATTGTTGCTATTTTTTAAAATAAATTAATATAATATTATAATAATATTATAAAAATGAAGTGCGGAAGTTGGGAAGTTCGCCTATGGCGCAAGAAAGGCTCGAGCCGGGCCTTCCGCCCACCCTCGTGCGGCGTGCGATCCATCGGCCATCGCTCCTTAGATCGAAGTAAACTGTCGAGCTACAACCATCTTCACCACGTTTTTTTCTGTTTTCAAATATATATTTCATCTTTTTATACTTTTTAATATTTTATAGTTAGTGTGTTAGTTTGTGTTTTTAAATATATATATTCCATTTTTATTATTCTTTTTATAGTTAGTGTGTGTTTTTAAATATATATACTTCATTTTTTTTTATTGTTCTTTTAAGTTTCGCGTGTTAGAAACAATCTGTTGTATGAAACAGCGCACTTCGAACACCGTCGAAATCACTATCATCATCGGTAAGTGCGAGTTCCATCAGGATATATGTATTTATATGAATAAGCCGAACATGAAGACTCGTAGAAGTAAATAAGGAAAGTGTTTTCATGTAACTAGCATATAAGGGAAGTTCGGGAAACCGGAAATTCATAAAATAACGCACTTTGTGTGCATAGAGTACTTATGTATAGTGTTTAGAAGCGAAACGCCGAAGCTTCGAGCGTTAGCGGTTTAGTTCTCGATTTATGCTTAATTCAATGTATAATAGTGTATAAGGATGGCGGTTAACAGTCGACGTTAAGTTTAAATTAGAGGTCACGAACACTTTGTATTTACACGACGTTTGTACAATATATTACACTTATGCCTAATGACACCACAAAGAACACTGAATCTAATTTACAATAATGCGCAAGCACGCGAGAGTTGGTGGCTGAACCGAGTGGTTCGCACAATACCTTCCTGGAACGTTCCAGTGTCGAGACGCACGTGAGGGAACAAAAGTAGGACCGTCTGAGTCAACGATTCTCAGAAGAAGAGAGCGATCGCGGTGATGGATCGGGCCTTTTCGCCGAATTCTGTGACGTCAGCACCCCACCCAACAGCTGTTCGTCCTAAGCAAGACGGAGACTGTACCGACGACACAAAGCCGGTCGCGCGATAGAGCGAGAGAGCTGCCTAATTAGGTGAGGTGCGCGACAACAGATGGCCCGACCGATCTCATCACCGCGATCGTGCGTACCGCGATCTGGTCGCGTTAGCCGCTTTTAAAGTGCGCGGTTCCGGGCGCGAAACAGCGCCTGCCTGGCCTGTGGCCGTTTGGGCCAATCCCAAACATTCCCGCCCGCCTCGTCAGTCGTGATGAGATATGCTCGATGCTTATTGGCGGAAGCTTGTCATTCAGTAGTATACCTGACTGCGTGACGAGATTGAGGTGGTCGTGAATGAATGAGATCGTCCCGTCTCGCAGCTGCGAGTTTTGCAAGAAAGTTACAGTGCACTTAATAGTATAAGAGCACTGATAGTTGCTAGTGCAACGTGTATCGGCGCAAGTACGCGGAGACAGTAGCAGAGGATAGTTGCAAGTGCAACGTGTAACGGCGCGAGCACGCGATAACATAAAAGAAAGAAGTTACAAGTGCAACGTGTAGCGGCGCAAGTACGCGAAGTGAACATCGAGTGATGTGGGGTGTCGGAGTCCGACAGTGAGAGATCCTTGGTGGATAGTGCGAGCTGGATGCCTCCGTGCAGTCCTCGTCGGTGCGTCTCGTCGACCCGGAGCGTGGCCAAGGGGGACTCATCCGACAGAATGACTGGAGGCTTGGAGGAGAGCAGAGGCTGAAGACGAACAGCGAGTGCCGCCCGCCGACGCGCAGGGTGCCGTTTTCGTCAAGCGACGAGCTGAGACGCAGCGTACGCCGCGTGAATAGAGGTATGGTGTTTCTCTGCACATTTTTGACAGCGTTTATTAGAGGGGCAATCGTCTAATTTGTGCTTACCTAAACAGTTCAGGCAGCGTTGCAACGACGTGAGCGTCGTCTTCCTCGTTTCTTCCGACTTCTCCTGATAGGCAGGACAGAAGAGAAGGTAGTGTGCACCCTCGCACAAGGCACACGCCTTGGAGGACTCGCGCCCAGTGGAGACTTGATGCACCTGAGCATGGTTGAATTCTGCTAGCTTGTCGCTCGCGTCCTCACTCCGTCGTACGCCCTGGCGTTCTTCCAGTGACTCTACGCTGTGAATGCGTGAGACGATGAACTTCTTCAGCTCCTCCAAGGTAGGTGACTCCGTAGTGGACCCGAGCGTGCCTTCCCATTCACGACGCGATTGGAGATCCAATCGATCCACGGTTAAATGGACGATCCAATCCGTCGGGTCTGGTCGGCCCATGTCGGCGAGTGCTTCGACGACGTCCCACGTAGCATAGTACAGTCGTTTCAGCTCCGCGGATGACTCCTTCTTGACAGGCTGAAGGTCGTTGAGTTTCGCCAGATGCGAGCGTAGCAAGCGGCGTTTATTTTGGAAGCGCTCCTGAAGCGCGGTCCAGGCGCGTTCAAAGTTGGATTCCGTCGTCTTAATATTCCGTATTAAGTCGGCCGCTTCGTCCTTCAGGCAGCCCCGTAGGTAATGGAAACGGTCGACATTGCTTAGCGACGTGTCCTTGATCACGAGTGACACGAATAGGTCGTGGAAAGGAGCCCACTCGCTGTATCGGCCGTCGAAAGTTGGAATGTTAATCCGCGGTAGCAACGCTCGCTGACGGAGCTCGCCGCCCTCCGCGTGCCCCGACGGCAGCGTCGTGTTCGTAGCATGAGGTAGCGTTCCAATTATTTCTTCCCGCAGGTCTAGGAGTTGAGCCTGCTGATCCATGAATGCTTCTTCTGCTATGCTGTAGCAGTCTTTAGTAAAATATTCATGTTTCTCCTGCTCAGTGGTCCGGGACGCCATCAATTCGGTGTGCTGGGTCACGAACTGCTTCCAGTGCGCCTCGAGCATATTCAACCGTGACTGTATCATACCGTTAGTAATATTCGCCCTTCCTTTCTTTTTCAGATTTTCGTAAACGCGGCTTAAGTGATGGAACACTTCGATTTGCGTGTTAATCTTATCTGCCATCGTGGGAGTCGAGAGCGGACGTATTCACCACGTGTTCGCGGTAGGAGCTTCCGGACCGATCACTTGCAAGCACTCGCGATTTTACCGGCTCCGGCTCGAAGGACCAATGTTTAGAAGCGAAACGCCGAAGCTTCGAGCGTTAGCGGTTTAGTTCTCGATTTATGCTTAATTCAATGTATAATAGTGTATAAGGATGGCGGTTAACAGTCGACGTTAAGTTTAAATTAGAGGTCACGAACACTTTGTATTTACACGACGTTTGTACAATATATTACACTTATGCCTAATGACACCACAAAGAACACTGAATCTAATTTACAATAATGCGCAAGCACGCGAGAGTTGGTGGCTGAACCGAGTGGTTCGCACAATACCTTCCTGGAACGTTCCAGTGTCGAGACGCACGTGAGGGAACAAAAGTAGGACCGTCTGAGTCAACGATTCTCAGAAGAAGAGTGCGATCGCGGTGATGGATCGGGCCTTTTCGCCGAATTCTGTGACGTCAGCACCCCACCCAACAGCTGTTCGTCCTAAGCAAGACGGAGACTGTACCGACGACACAAAGCCGGTCGCGCGATAGAGCGAGAGAGCTGCCTAATTAGGTGAGGTGCGCGACAACAGATGGCCCGACCGATCTCATCACCGCGATCGTGCGTACCGCGATCTGGTCGCGTTAAGGTAGGATTTCCTAGACACGATTCGCCGCGGCGGCGGATCGCGGCGGCGAATCCTAAGCACCGCTCTTATGGAGAAGCATGTATCTGTTTTCCTAGGCGCGTTTTCCAACCGCTGTGTCAGTGCGTCTTTCTAGGCAGCTACCTAGGCTACTCGAGACGCAACACAATGCGAGGAGTGTCTGTTTTCCGCCATTATGGCGGAATCTCCTGGCGGGCGGCTAATCGTGGCGGTCAAAAGCTTGACTGCTCCAAACTGAGTCTAGCGGAGACCGCCGCGCGATCCATCTCCACAGTGGGACAGAATCCCAAGATATATGGAAACTAGTTGGAATCCAAAAGTTATGGGATTATGTTTTCTTTATATATTTCTTGTAAATTAATAATATGAGCACCTACAAAAGGAAAAAATATCATGGCGGCTACTTCTGATCTGTGTGTAAACACGTGTCAAAGTTTGTATGTTTTTATTTTGTGGAAAAATTTAAGTCGAGGCTTTTGAATTTCGATGATATAAAAGAAAAATATTTTGGGAACCGAAATGAGTAGTATCGTTTTCGACAAGCAGTAGCAAATAATTAGTTACATATAGTTCTTTCCATACGAAACCGATAGAAAAAATATCAGCAATTGTCGGCCTTTTAGTTAACCTCCGGGAACTTCTAAGCAAATTTATTTTTTGTTTTATAATCAACATATACTTGTCCTTGCAACTGCGAACACAAGATTTGGCAATATTTGCCAATCATAGAGTAATTACTTGTATTCCATGTCGCACCGTGGGACAGAATCCCAATAATTACGGGAAATATACATCCCATTTTTAGCACTAAAAATGACGAACATTATGCAGGAAGTTCATAAAGGAAGAGTTAACATACAACTCATACGAAGGTTCGACGTTATCTAAAAAAATAACGTTAATAATTCCAATAAAACTAAAAGAATTTGATAAATATACATACTATGGAATGTGCAGAAAAATTGTAAACCTGTATCCATGTTATCCCGGTACCACCTACTAAATAAATAGGTACTGTTCACAAAGTGTTAAGACATTCCTACGAAATTATATAATATTTGGGCAAGCTTCCAATCGGCTAATTGGGAGAAGGGACCCAAGACGCCAGAAATGAAGATTTTAAAAAGTATAGAAAAGATTTTATTTACGTACAAAATAGTCTCATTGCAATACAAACGAAGAAGTTTTAAACCTTTTATCGACTTCTTGAGATCCAGTAGTAGATTAGTTTTCAAGGTATCTTCGCCAAAAAAAGACAAAAAAACTTTTTTTATAAACTAGCTTGATATGATTCGGCATTTTGATTGGTAAAAATGGCATGTCCACTTTTTTCTCTACTCTTGAGATTGACGCCCATTGTGTGTTGGAACATAGGGGGCTCAGAGCTCAGCGAGAATTCATTCGTTGTTTTTGACCCGTAATTTCATATTTTCCCAAGAACGTTTGGACATCTGTTTGCCAGCATTTCAAAAGGGCAATCATGACCGTCGTGCTGTCTTTAAGAATTTTAGACATTCTTCAATCTGAGTTAATCCGTATATTGCTCTGCCGGTGGGTAGTAGGTACATGCGATGACTTCGGACCTGCGCGTGCCGTTTTTAACCGCCGACTCGTGATGCCGCATCGAATTTTATGGCTTTAGACCCTCGAAGGGTTTGGAATACCATTAAAAGTGGAAAAATCCAAGTTCCACATACCTCATCAGATCTCTGCGAAAACGGTACCAATCGATTCTCTATGTTTCGCCGATGAAACTAACACCAAGAACGACGTAATTCGGAGCATAATGAAGGAAATTAGATGAAAAAATCATTTATATAATTTCTCGCTAGCTTCGTTATAAATAGTCCTATTTACATGAAATTTGGTATAATTTTCATCGGCAAAACGTGAGGCATCCATCGGTGTCACTTTCATATCGATATGGTAAACAATAAACAATCTGGTTTTTCTGAAACAGGTATACCGACCGTTAGAATAGACCCTTTTAAGTGCTCAAACCCAACTGAGTCCCTTATCGCGGTACTTGAGGTCTGCTCGCCGCGGCGGTGAATCGCGGCCAGTCGCCGCGGCGAGCAGACCTCAAGTACCGCGATAAGGGACTCAGTTGGGTTCGAGCACTTAAAAGGGTCTATTCTAACGGTCGGTATACCTGTTTCAGAAAAACCAGATTGTTTATTGTTTACCATATCGATATGAAAGTGACACCGATGGATGCCTCACGTTTTGCCGATGAAAATTATACCAAATTTCATGTAAATAGGACTATTTATAACGAAGCTAGCGAGAAATTATATAAATGATTTTTTCATCTAATTTCCTTCATTATGCTCCGAATTACGTCGTTCTTGGTGTTAGTTTCATCGGCGAAACATAGAGAATCGATTGGTACCGTTTTCGCAGAGATCTGATGAGATATGTGGAACTTGGATTTTTCCACTTTTAATGGTATTCTAAACCCTTCGAGGGTCGAAAGCCATAAAATTCGGTGCGGCATCACGAGTCGGCGGTTAAAAACGGCACGCGCAGGTCCGAAGTCATCGCATGTACCTACTACCCACCGGCAGAGCAATATACGGATTAACTCAGATTGAAGAATGTCTAAAATTCTTAAAGACAGCACGACGGTCACGATTGTCCTTTTGAAATGCTGGCAAACAGATGTCCAAACGTTCTTGGGAAAATATGAAATTACGGTTCAAAAACAACGAATGAATTCTCGCTGAGCTCTGAGCCCCCTATGTTCCAACACACAATGGGCGTCAATCCGAAGAGTAGAGAAAAAAATGGACATGCCATTTTTTCCAATCAAAATGCCGAATCATATCAACCTACTTTATAAAAAAAAAGTTTTTTTGTCTTTTTATTGGCGAAGATACCTTGAAAACTAATCTACTACTGGATCTCAAGAAGTCGATAAAAGATTTAAAACTTCTTCGTTTGTATTGCAATGAGACTATTTTGTACGTAAATACAATCTTTTCTATACTTTTTAAAATCTTCATTTCTGTCGTCTTGGGTCCCTTCTCCCAATCAGCCGATTGGAAGCTTGCCCAAATATTATATAATTTCGTAGGAATGTCTTAACACTTTGTGAACAGTACCTATTTATTTAGTAGGTGGTACCGGGATAACATGGATACAGGTTTACAATTTTTCTGCACATTTCATAGTATGTATATTTATCAAATTCTTTTAGTTTTATTGGAATTATTAACGTTATTTTTTTAGATAACGTCGAACCTTCGTATGAGTTGTATGTTAACTCTTCCTTTATGAACTTCCTGCATAATGTTCGTCATTTTTAGTGCTAAAAATGCGATGTATTTTTCCCCTAATTATTGGGATTCTGTCCCACTGTGCGACATGGAATACAAGTAATTACTCCATGATTGGGAAATATTGCCAAATCTTGTGTTCGCAGTTGCAAGGACAAGTATATGTTGATTATAAAACAAAAAATAAATTTGCTTGGAAGTTTCCGGAGGTTAACTAAAAGGCCGACAATTGCTGCTATTTTTTCTATCGGTTTCTTATGGAAAAAACTATATGTAACTAATTATTTGCTACTGCTTATCGGAAATGATACTACTCATTTCGGTTGCCAAAATATTTTTCTTTTATATCATGGAAATTCAAAAGCCTCGACTTAAATTTTTCCACAAAATAAAAACATACAAACTTTGACACGTGTTTACACACAGATCAGAAGTAGCCGCCATGATATTTTTCCTTTTTTAGGTGCTCATATTATTAATTTACAAGAAATATATAAAGAAAACATAATCCCATAACTTTTGGATTCCAACTAGTTTCCATATTTCTTGGGATTCTGTCCCACTGCGGAGATGGATCGCGCGGCGATCTCCGCTAGACTCAGTTTGGAGCAGTCAAGCTTTTGGCCGCCACGATTAGCCGCCCGCCAGGAGATTCCGCCATAATGGCGGAAAACAGACACTCCTCGCATTGTGTTGCGTCTCGAGTAGCCTAGGTAGCTGCCTAGACAGACGCACTGACACAGCGGTTGGAAAACGCGCCTAGGAAAACAGATACACGCTTCTCCATAAGAGCGGTGCTTAGGATTCGCCGCCGCGATCCGCCGCCGCGGCGAATCGTGTCTAGGAAATCCTACCTTTAGCCGCTTTTAAAGTGCGCGGTTCCGGGCGCGAAACAGCGCCTGCCTGGCCTGTGGCCGTTTGGGCCAATCCCAAACAATAGAGTACTCTACACTTGCAGACAAAGTGCATTATTTACTGAATTTCCGGGTGGCGAACTTCCCTTGTGCTAGTTAAAAAAAAACACTTTCCTTATTCACTTCTGCGAATCTTTTTGTACGGATTAGTAATAAATACAAAAACACACTATAATACGAACCGGCACTTTTCAATTAATTCTCATTATTTTTAGCGGAAAAGTACAAAAAATTCTGACATTACTGCGCGCACTACTTTCCAATTCTTGACGTGCATTGTCCAGTCCGTCCATTGCGTTTCAACATCTGGTAAGTACCACTGATAGTAGATCATCTGAAGCTGTATGTTCTTTTTAATAAATTGGTATAATTGTTTTTCATTCCTGTATCTTCAGGTTATTTTTGGCGGATCAAAACCGTATCAGGAAGGACTATAGTCTATGTTCTGATAGACACAAAAGAAGACTAGTCCGCCAATATGTGAAGCGTATTAAAGGCCAAACCGGACAAGGCAGTGGTGCAGAATTAATAATTAATGAGTTGATTCCTACACAATCACCTTCCTTACAATGTGAAAATTTCGACTCAAATGTTCATATATCGGACAATGAAGGAAATTGTTCGCAGGAAGAGTATGAATCTTGTAATGAAGTACTCAGTGAAAGTGATGCAGAAGAAGAAGAAGTTGATCCATTATTGGATGAAATTAATGAGTACTATCATTGTATAGAGGATCATGACTCGTCCAGTGATGAGTCAGGGACTGACGTTGACTGCAATGAACCCCAGAGCCCTATATTAAGATCGGATTTGGCTAACTGGGCCCTGAGAAATAATATCACCCATAAAGCGATCAATGAACTATTGAAAATTTTTTTGTCCTATATGCCGAAATGTTTATTGCCGAAAGATGCCAGGGCATTATTACATACACCCCGTCCAACTAATTGTACCGAAGTACAAGGGGGGGGAGTATTTACACTTTGGTGTAGAACAAATTTTAAATTTTTATGCTGAAATGTACGTTCAGGCAAAGATTAGCGTGCAACAAAAAAACTATCCTTAAACATTGATGGCTTGCCGGTGTCAAGGGCCTCTTCCAGCAGTTTCTGGCCCATATTAATTCCTGAAGATATTTTCAAACGAATAAAGATCGTTGGGATATATTATGGGCACAGCAAAGCAAATTCATCCAACGAGATGTTGTCGAAATTCATCGATGAAATTACGTTTTTTATAAACAATGGATTTGTGTACGACAATAAGGAATTTTCTGTAACATTGTCGAAAATTATTCTTGATGCCCCAGCAAAATCCTTCGTACTCTATACAAAAGGCCATACTGGCTTTTCGAGCTGTTCGAAGTGTCATATTGTTGGGAAATCAATTGAGAGGACTACTTGTTTCCCAAACACGGAAGTCCCTGATACACTTCGAACAGACGAAGATTTTGTACGACAAATTGATGAAAGCTACCATAGAGGTGCAACCTCTCTTCTGAAAGTTCCGAGTATTGGATTAGTAACAAATGTGGCCCTAGATTATATGCATCTAGTTTGCCTGGGGATCATGAAAAAGCTGTTGGTATTATGGTTGAATGGGCCATTAAGCGTCAGAATTGGTGGACAAGCCGCAAACTCCATATCGCAAAATCTAATGTTTACGGTGAATTATGTGCCACGCGAGTTTTCAAGGAAGCCAAGAAGTTTGGCGGATATTAAATATTGGAAAGCTACGGAATTTTGGCAATTCTTGCTGTATACAGGCCCTGTTGTACCGAAGCCTGTACTATCCAAACAGATTTATCGTCATTTTTTAACTCTCCACGTGGCGGTGACTATATTAGTTAGCCCTAATTTAATTAAGAGCGAATCCAACATTAAATATGCTGAGGAGTTATTAAAATATTTTGTCAAACATTTCGCTCCATTATATGGCAAAAAATTTATTTTCCATAATGTACACAACCTACTGCACTTATGTAATGATGTGAGAAATTTTGGTGTATTAGATAATTTCAGCGCATTTCCATTTGAAAACTTTTTAGCAACATTGAAAAAGTCATTAAGGAAAGCTGAAAAGCCATTGCAGTAATTGGCAAGACGCTATGGAGAACAGGAGCGGGGCTCTGTTCAGAAATCGTCAGCAACTTTGGGAAAATTTGTTTGCAAACGATCGCATAACAACCCACACAGCACCATAATATTGCAGCAACGTTTCGGCAATGATGCGGTGCAAGATTGTAATGTTGCACCATAACATTGTAGAGACGGTGCAGGTTCAGTCCTATGTCCGCTTTCGCAATATGGCATGTGTGTATTTTTGCAAAGATGTGGCAACATTACAAATATGTATTCCTGCAACGTTCTGGCAATGATTCTTTAACGAAACGGCAAAATTGTGACAATGATCCTGCAACTCTTCGGCAATAATGCGGTTCGAAATTGCAATATTGTAACGCAATATTGCAGGTTCACTCCTTTGTCCGCCGTATGCAATATTGCAGGCGTGTGTTTTTGCAAAGTTGCGGCAACAATATAAATACGTAGTCCTGCAACGTTCCGGCAATGATTCATCCACGAAACGGCAAAATTGAGATAATGAAACTGCAACTCTTCGGCAATAATGCGGTGCGAAATTGCAATATTGTAACGCAATATTGCAGGTTCACTCCTTTGTCCGCCGTATGCAATATTGCAGGCGTGTGTTTTTGCAAAGTTGCGGCAACAATATAAATACGTAGTCCTGCAACGTTCCGGCAATGATTCATCCACGAAACGGCAAAATTGAGATAATGAAACTGCAACTCTTCGGCAATAATGCGGTGCGAAATTGCAATATTGTAACGCAATATTGCAGGTTCACTCCTTTGTCCGCCGTATGCAATATTGCAGGCGTGTATTCCTGCAACGTTTAGGCAATGTGACTGCAATATTCAGGAAGCGTTAAAGGAAAATGTAAGGGAAATGAATTAACAATAAAAATTATCAATTAAATATTTATTTATTTTTTAATACTAGTAAAAGGTAATAAAACAATTTAAAATATTCGCGGGTTAGGTATGGGGCAGGTCTGGGGGAGATTCTACGATTAGTGGAATACTTTCGTTGGTGTCATTCTGACTTTGGGAACGACGCATAGCCCGGGTTTTTGCTTGGGCTAGCCACTTAGCCCCCGCACTGATAACGTCTGCATCGCAGCATTTATAGCCCCTCTCGCTGCATGCAGAGTGTACTGATCCTGGAATAATACGGGTAAATTTATTTCACAATTTGAAGTGCTGAAATGACATAAATAATAAAGTTACTTACTCAGTACTAATTTGTGGACATTCACGAAAGCTTTAAATGGTTTCTTCAATTTTTTTCCATGCCAGCTGTACAACATCGCTAAATCTGTTCCTAAAATTTCGCTTAATATTGACGACGTTGTCATCGCAACGTTTTTGCCGCTGCTCCTTTTCAGTAATCCAATCTATAAAAAAAAATTAATAAATTATTTCAGTCATGAAAATGGCTTCATTAAAAGCAGCATTCAGGTAGCGTCAATCACAAAATGCATTGAAGCAATGAAAAATAACAAGCACCATTACAATAATTAAACCTTATTCATTGAAATGAATACAAATGTTTCATGCTATCCAAAATAAAGTGAAAGTTATACAGTACATGCGTATTTACAAAGAAACTGTATGAAAAGTAAAAACATCTAGCGCCAAAGCAAACAAATACAGGGTGTTCCAAAATGTCGAGACTTTCCGGAACATTCAATATCATGATGCAAAAAGACATGCAGAAGTCCATTACCGTACGATGCTGCGCGCTCAGCTGATTCGACTTTAAACTGAGCACCCGGTAGTTGCACCGCTAATATTCAAGTGTTAATATTTCAAGAACGAAGCATCGGTTCAGAAAAGGGTAAAGGACTTTTCGATGTCTTTTTGCATCAGGATATTGTACGCTACGAGAAGTCCCGCTATTTTGTGACACTCTGCACGTGGAAGAAAATCCCATCGCCGTACAATAGTATGAGTGCAGTTGAGCGGTGCATTTTACAAAATAACAGCTATGTTGATACTATTTATAATACTCAAGTAATTTTCCTTCATATGACTGCAATGCAGTAAGATAAAGTAACTGTTGAATACAAAAATAATTAATATAAAGTTAAATTTTTTACTTTATACTACTACTACTAGAACATTTATTATTCTTACGTCACTTACCATACTATTCAATACAGACGCGTCCTGTAACATATCGTCTAGCTTTTTCAAGTTTTCCTCTTCCTCCACAGGCAGACAACTGTGGATCCGTTCTAATTCTACGTCCGAATTATTATTAGTAACAGATATGTTCATCTCTGCATGCGTCCGAATCTGCTCCATTTTCTTCAATCTGTCATTCAAACTATCTAGCATCTTACAGATGAATGCTATCTTCTGCCTCATAAATGATTGATAGTCTGAATAAAGATAAGAGAGGTTAATTAACATATGTGATTCTTTAACAAAAATCATGTTTGACATATTTTTTTATTTAATCAATAACTTGGAGGATATTATATAAAATCTCGACTTAAGTCGAGAATTCGCGAGCTGTTAAATAATGATTTAAATGTTTAAGCGCCCAGGGGCACCCTTTCCCGTTATCCGATCGAGCTCAAACTTTACACGTTTTTTTTTTAATTATTTGGAATTATTCTGGAGGGTGCCCCTAAGAAAATTCAAAATTCGAAAATAAGAGCCACCCTAGTAAAAACCCATTGGGTTCAATGTAATTCTGTACTTGCGAAGACGTACTTGATTGACCTTCTGCAATTCCTTGCTGTGCTGATCCTACTGCTACTACAGCTGGTTCCGGAGACTTGCGTGTTTCTACAATTGTTTGTTCCGGAGACCCCTGTGCCTCTGATGCCACATACTGTGCACTCCAATCTGCAATTTATCATATAATTATACCATGCTCCAATCATTGTTCATGCGGGTGTTGATGCAAATAGACATCAAAAAGCCCGGGTACCGTTTTCGGATCCGATGCTTCGTTCTCGAGATATTAATAACACTTGAATATTAGCGGTGTAATTTCTGTGCCGCGTAGTACAAAGGCTAATTAGCTGAGCGTGCAGCAGCGCACGGTAAAGGACTTTTCGATGTCTTTTTGCATCACGATATTTCATGATCCGGGAGGTCCCGACTTTTTGGGACATCCAGTATATTACTCCACATTTATTTTCTTAATAAATAATGAATTAATAATATAAAAATACCTTCTTCCGAATCTAATTGTGAGGGAATATTAGGGAACTCATTTTTTTGCTTTTTTTGCTTTTTATGCTTTTTCGATGGCGGTTCTGTCTCATCACTAACACTCTGTTCCGCGCTTGACACCCGAACGCGTGCATGTTTCCTCCTGCGCTCCTTCATTAGCGTTCTATGCTCTTCCTCGTTAAAAACCGTCGCATCGGAGTCAATAATAGTGGAGGTCTCTATAGCGGTGTTTCTCTGCTCAACTGCTCGCTGATAAGAATCTGATAGAGATAATTCATTAATAATACGTAACACATCAAAGTTATTTTTTCAACACCTGCATGAAAATGGTTGTTTTTTTACGCCTGCTGAGCGGGAGCAAAATTACTAATTTCAGACGTATTCGCGTTTTCTACTTTTCTCACAAGGAAAAAAGACTACACGCATACGTATTCGCAATTTTTTACTTTCCGCCCAAGGAAACTGGAGTTTGGCGTTTCCCTGTGGTATGAAGATGCAGTTGTTCGACTAATCGTTATCGATTATGTGGGTTTTAACTTGATATTACAACTGTCACAGCACCGTTTTTTATTAAAAGATAGAATTAAAAGTTAAAATGAGTAATAATGAGAGTGATAGCGATACGGGATACATCACGGCCGCCGCAGTAGCAGAAGCTGCAAAAGCGATTGAAGAAAATTTGCTGCCATCAAAATCAAAAGAAAAGTACGAGACGATATACAAAAAGTATATGGAGTGGCGAGATAACCACAAATTAGAATCATTATCGGAAGCAGTTTTTTTAGTTTATTTTAACGAAAAAAAGAAAGATTTTAAGCCATCAACATATTGGGCACAGTATTCCATATTTTTTTGCGAATCGCTCAACAGGCTTTTAAAAACACACCTTTCATGCAGGTGTTGAAAAAAATATAGTGCGCGACAAGGGAGAGACGCGATTTCGCCTCGCGTGAGTTTCACGCTCATCGAAATCGCTGACTTCTCTCCCTTGTCACGCAATATACAATTGTGGTTCAATTTATATAGCAATATTTCTTTAATGAAAAAAACATACCTGTTGCGGCAAACCACTTGAGGATAGTGAAGTAATCCCTCGAAGAACAAACATCTCACGTTTTTACCGCATTTTTATTGATCGCGTTATTTTGTGTTTTAAAATATATTCCTTTTTTTACAATTTTATATTATATAGTTATCGTGTTAGTCTTGTGTGTTTTAAAATATATTCCTTTTTTTACATTTTTATATTATATAGTTATCGTGTTAGTTTTGTATGTTTTAAAATATATTCCTATTTTTACATTCTTATATTATATTATAGTTATCGTGTTTTTTTTTATATTTTCGCTAGCTTTTTTTTTTTAATTTTTGTTTGCGTGTTAAGTATTTGTTCTTCGAATTCACTTGGAAAAATCTCCTCGAAATAATTTTCATCATCGGTGAGTAAGAGTTTAACATTGCAAACGTACAGACAAAAACAACGCTGTCATACATATTCAATATTAGTTTGCTGTGTAATTTTTTTAATAAATTGTCAATTATTTTTTAGTGAATAAGTAAAAAAGATTCTAGCATCACTGCGTAGGAAATCAAACTAATTTGCGTGTAAACATCTGGTAAGTACCACTGGTAGATCATCTTAAGATAATGGTATGGAGTATATACTTTTTAATAAATTGTTATAATTAACTTTCATTCGTGTCTGAAATATGTTCAGGTTATTATGGCGGGCAAAAAACATATCAGGAAAGATTTCAGTTTATGTTCTATTCGACATAAAAGAAGAATTGTCCAACGCTATTTAATGGATGTTGAGAGCAGAAGTAATCACTCAAGGCAATCACCTGAGAACGAAATCGGACAACGCACTGATGAAGAATCGATACTAACAATCAATCAGCATCCAGCACAGTCACATTCCGTAGAATGTGATAGTGAATCGGACAATGAACTCAATAGTTCGCATGAAGTTTACGAGTCCTGCGATGAAGTGTCATGAACTGATAATGACAATTTCACTAACTCCGAACGCATTGAAAGTGATGAAGAACTTCATCAATTAGTTGATGAAGATAATGATCATTATCATTGTGTATTTGATGAGGACTCATTCAGTGATGAGTCAGACAATGTCGTCGATTATAATGAACCAGATACCAAATCACTAAAAACGGATTTGTCAAACTGGGCACTGGAAAATAATATTACTCACAAAGCCATAAATGGACTTTTGAGGATATTTTTATCATACATGCCTGAATGCCTACTTCCAAAGGATGCCAGGACATTACTAAACACTCCCCGTAAAATTAATTGTACTAAAATACAAGGAGGAGATTATCTACATTTTGGTGTGGGGAACATTCTTAATTCATATGCTGAAATGTACGTTCAGGCGAATGTTACCAAAGAACATATAAATCTGTCCATAAATATTGATGGTTTGCCTTTATCAAGGGCCTCCTCCAATAGCTTTTGGCCTATTTTAGTAGCGGATGATATTTTCAAACGGATACAGATAATTGGTATATACTATGGGTACAAGAAACCACAATCATCAAACGAGTTTCTGGGAAAATTCTTCGATGAGGTAACCTATTACATAAATAATGGATTTATGTATAATAATAGTAAATTTACTATAATTTTTTCGAAAATTATCTGCGATGCTCCAGCCAAATCATTCGCATTATATACAAAAGGCCATACAGGGTTCTCGAGTTGTTCGAAGTGTATAATTCATGGCAAATCGATTAATAACACGACTTGTTTTCCGTATACCGAAGTCCCTGCTAAACTTCGAACAGACAAAGATTTTGTACGGCATAATGACGAAGAGTACCATAGAGGTACAACTTCATTATTGAAAGTGCCAAATATTGGACTAGTTTCAAACGTGCCGCTAGACTACATGCATTTGATTTGTTTGGGAGTTATGAAAAAAATTGTATTGTTGTGGATGAAGGGACCGTTGTCCGTAAGAATTGGTGGACAAGCCACAAACTCCATTTCGGACGAGTTAATCTTTGTGGGAAATTCTATACCGCGAGAATTTTCGCGTAAACCAAGAAGTTTGGTAGAAGTGTCATATTGGAAAGCTACCGAATTTCGCCAATTTTTGATTTATACGGGTCCCATTGTACTACGGCGTGTACTTCGAAAAAATGTTTACGAGCATTTTTTAACTCTACACGTGGCTGTAACTATATTAGTCAGCCCTACACTAATTAACACTGAAGCCAATATTAAGTATGCAGAGAATTTGCTGAAGTACTTCGTGCAACATTTCGATGAAGTGTATGGGGAACAATACATTTCTCATAATGTGCATAATTTACTTCATCTCTGCAATGACGTAAGAAAATTTGGAGTATTAGATAATTTTAGTGCGTTTCCATATGAAAACTTTTTGGGCAGTTTAAAAAAATTAATAAGAAAATCGGAGAAACCACTGCAGCAATTGGCAAAGCGTTATGGCGAAATACAGCGGGGATCTGTTTCCAAAACATCCCCAGTTTTGGAAAAATTTTGTTTGAAAGGTTCCCATCGCAATGGACCACTTATCCACATTTTTACAAACGCAACAGTGAACCAATATAAAATATTGCAAACACGGGGATTTTATATAAATTGCGACGATATGAAAAATAATTGTTTAATGCTAAAGGACGGAACGATTATTCGAATTTTAAATATAATCCAAACACGCACAGAAGAGGTATGTAATATAATAGGCCACAAACGCAAAGTAGCCGATGATAACCTATATGAAAAACCCTGTCCATCGTCATTTCTGAAAGTTTTTATTGTTTCGAACGAGACACGATTGTGTCATTGGCCGGTATCACAAATAATGTGTAAAATGTGGAGTATTAGAAGGAACCCAACCCAGGAGTCTGTCATGCCATTGCGGCATAAGCATGTTTAACCCTTTCGGTACGAGCACCGGATATATCCGACATCCATCTGATGACCTGTGTGTATGAGTGCCGGAAATATCCGGCGTCACGGAATGAGTCGTCGTTCCTAGCGCCGACTTTAGTCGGCATCTCCGATAGTTTAAAAATAAAAAAAAATAGTTAAAAACACTTTCGCGGAAATGTACGCCGTACTGAAATGGTTAAAGACGGAAAGAGACTGTTATCACCTCATGTGAGTTCTCGTGATGTCACATAAACTCACGTCACGGGCAAAAAGTGTGCAGTGTCGTTTTACTTACTTGTCCTTTTACGGTATTTTAATGTATCAGAACCACACTCAAGTCGCATACTTACATATCACGTAACATCACAATATCTTCACGTGCAAATTTGTCAACGTGATAGCACGTGAGCTCTCATGAAGTGATAACAGTCTGTTTCCCCCCTAAGGGAGTAGATATTTTCTTTTCTGTGAGGCGTCCTTTTTATGTGATTTTTAGGATAAAAAATTATCAGATTGTTATAGATCAAGGAACTTACTATTTTGCATACATGTTTGGGAATGTTTTAAGAAGACGCAGTGTAATTTTTGTGTAATTACCTTTATTATAGTAAATTACTCTCTTACTTCCTACTCTCTTAACCCACCATTTGATGTATGCACAGTGCCCAGATAGCAAAAAACGTCTAAAACATATCGTAATAAGTTCGTAACACGTTCAGACCAAAAAGCGACGTAAAATACACGTCTTTAAGGCATCGTGTGCTATCTGGGTAATGGTCTACTTAGCTGTATTAATTCTAAGGAAATGGGTGCGGTTATAATAAATATATTTCACGTATATGTGTATACTATATATACAGATTTGTGTGAGTGTCTACGCATGAATGCGTTTGCGCGCGGTTATTTCATTTATATTGGTGAATGAGTGAACTTAGTTCCTACTTTTTACTATAGTCACAATGCTTATTTTACCCTTAATTTTATATTAAATCATGTTATTGCTTGTTATGAAAATAATTATCTATTTACTGTGTGCTATATTTATAAAATAATGATTTTTTCACGTGATTTTAGAATAATGATATTGTTCATATGTTTGTAGTTCATGTTTTGCACAGAATATAATTATACGTGACATGAATAAGGATTGGTTTCCTCTACCCTCTACTTCTCCAATTGTCTGCACCAATGCTATACAGTAGTATTCCCCAGCGAAACGAAAAAGAATTTTTTACCGGTGAAAGAAATTTAAAATTGCTGTACTCTAAAATCAGGTGAACCGGATATATCAGTATTTCAAGAGCGTTGCCACTGCAATAGTACACGGAAATGTGAGTGCAATTTTGCTGGGGCGTTGCCACTGGATCATAATCTGTTAAAATAATAATCGAAGAAAGAATTTGCCTGTCTAAATAAATTTGCCCCCTCAAACGATGTAATTGCATATAAACAATTTCTTTTATATCTCCAATACGTTAGGAAATATCCAGCTGTTTACTGTTCCCGCGGACATCCTGTATAATGAAATGAATTATAAAATATATGTCAGAGAAGGCAACCATTTAAGGCAATATTGAAGATCGCACAATAATATTGAATGTCTACAGGCCGCTTTAGAAGTGCCATCAAATAGTCAGAATCTACTTTACTGGTGCCACGTGCCAACCTGATGTTTCCGTGAAGGCGAGCACGGCGCATATTGGGGCAGATCGGGTCGAATCGCGGCACAACCAAGGGGACCACGCGCTAGTGGACATCGCTTTTGGAATGACAATATATGGGGGTCGTAGTACTCATATAGTATTAAAGTTTTTAACGTACGAAGTAAGTAATATATATATACCATCTACAGTAACGTACATCCAAGAAGATTTCATGGCCACAACGGTAGCGCCGCGTCAGATTGTCATGCGGGCGGCCTGGTGTTCAAGTCGACCTGCACCCATAAATTTTTTTTTTTTTTTAACAGTTTTTCCCGTGGAAATATATTTTGTGATTATTACGTATTATATAGTGCTGTAAAATCTCCGAAATGTTGCGGGACAATTGCTGTAAAATCTCAGAAACGTTGCAGAAAAGTTGCAGAAATATTTCATGCAATGTTGCACACGGGCGGACATAGGAACATTTCTGCAACATCTCAGAAATATTACCTGCAACGTAACTGCAACGTTTCTGCAACGTTTCTTCAACCTTTCAGCAACGTAATTTGCTGTAGGGGTAGTGGTAGGTAACGGTTCTACTATATTCAATGCAATCTTGTCAAAGGTGTGTCCAGGCGTGTCGGTAAGGATCATTGGTTGCCTGGTTTCAACGCGAACGAGTTTCTTCCGCTGACAGTCCTCGCATTTTCGTATATAATCTTCCACGGCTTTCTTCATACCTTTCCAAAAATAATAGTGACGAATTCGATTGTAAGTTTTAGTTACTCCTTTGTGTCCGGCTAATGCAGGCGCGTGATTTTCTATAATAATATTTTGTCTCTCCGATTCTTCGGGAATTCGAACTAGCTGTAAACATATAGTGACACTGATGTCTTCTTCATTAACGGCTTCAAGAACGTCCATAATGATATTTTGCCAGCTTAAATGATCAATATTTGTAGTCTTAGCTATACTGAATGAGTATATGATCAATTCGCGTATTACATCTCTAAGGGAGGAAAGAGCTTCGCTCCAATTTGTCATGGTTAGGGGAATATTTTGTGTTTCTTCAATAACCAACCCTACGAGAATTTGTCCCTTATTTATGATACATGAGCCCTGCCCGAAGTGAGTTCGCTTGCTATTGTCAGTTCTCCTGCTTCCTGTAATTGTTTAGCTCCTTCGGCGCAAGTTTTCCCATCGGCACTTAAAAAGAAGACGAGCGTTTCCTTACGTAGGGACAATGGGTCGCGACTGATTGACGGCGTTATTCTGATATCTCGATCCGGATCTGCTTCGTATGCCGCATCACGGGAATCGTCAGGCTCAATTATTGATAAATCTGAGTCGGTTGTTGATTCGACCGACGCGTTGGATTCCACCTCGGAATCGGGGTCTTCCTGTTCCTGTGGTACTGGAGATTGCGGAGGCGAAATAATTTGATAAGGGGTATCTGCTAATTCCATTTCTTCTTCACTACTCATTGGTTCCGACGGCACTGTTGTAGGTGTCGGAGCTTTGCGTACCTTTCGGCTCGGCTGAATCCTCGTAGGCGCCGTCCTTAGGCGGTTTTTACGTGTGGGTTTTGTCGCAGCGATGGGTGCTTTGGAGCCCCGAGGCCTCCCTGGACCTCGTTTAGGCGGGTTTTGGTCCTCCCAGTCATCGTCGGCTTCCTCACGGGGCCGTATGGGGCATGCTTCCACTACAGGAGGATTACGGGACAGGGCGTCAGCAAGTTTGTTGCTTTTCCCTGATTGATAGCGAATTTCGTATTCGTATTCTGCTAATTTTAAGCGCCACCTAACGAGACGTGACGTTGGGTCTTTTACTCTATGTAACCAGATTAATGGTTGATGGTCGGTAAATAAAATAAATTTCCTTCCGTATAGATAAGGTCGGAAGTGTCTAACGCAATATACAAAGGCAAAAAGTTCCTTCTCTATGGTTGCGTAATTTATTTCTGCTTTATTTAGGAGGCGGGAAGCGTAAGCAATTGGTAATTCTTTTCCATCAACAGCCTGGCTTAGTATTCCTCCTATAGCGTATTCAGATGCGTCGGTAGTGACATGGAATTCCATTTCAAAATTTGGGTATTGCAGAATAGGTTCCTTTTGTAATGCGGATCTTAAGTGGTCAAACGCGGTTTGCTGGGACGATCCCCAGTCAAATGATACATCTTTTTCCAATAGGGAGGTTAAAGGGCGAGCCATCTTAGAAAATTCGGGGATAAACCTCCTGTAATAGCCAGTTAGACCGAGGAATTCTTTAATTCCTTTCAGTGTGCGAGGTGCAGGGTATTTCTGAATAGCTTGGATTTTATTTTGATCCGGTTTTACCCCTTTCTCGGTAATTATATGTCCCAGGTAAGCGACTTCCTTACGTAGGAATTTACATTTCGTAGGTTGTAACTCAAGGTTTGCTTCTCGCAAACGGTGAGCGAGTTTTTTAAATTTAATTAAATGCTCAGTAAGGGAACTTGCGTAAAGGACGATATCGTCCAAATATACGAACATTTCCGTGCCCTGGAGTCCTGTAAGGGTATTGTAGGGATGGCTGAGGTTGAGCGGGAAATTGAGTGAACAGGTCTTTAAAACAGATACTTTAATTAAAATAATAGAATATACTTGTGCGGACGCGAAGTAGACCCGATGGCAACCGATCACAGAATGCCCTTCCGCCCTCGGGCCGACTCGCACTTTCCCTTGCTTCTAGCGACCCTGTCATAAACGGTCGCATCGTATTCGCCCGCGTGTTCGGCGAGTCAAGCGTACTCGCCGAACCAACAATACGCTGACCAGGCGTTGGGAAAAACCTCAGGCCCGACGCTAATTCAGGGCCGCAGCCTACAATTCGGCCATCCTGACCGTTAATCGCCCCGATTAACCGTCCCGTTGACACGCTATTACAAATATTTACGTAACTGACAGTCACAACTCTTAACATAAACAGACAAACACGCAAATACAAAACATAATCCTACTTAGTGCAAAATAAGAAACAAAGAAAATAATTAACCTAACTATCGCTAATACTCAAAACATTACAATAGCGTATTTACACATTATTCAGGAGCCAACCACTGACGCATGTTCGAAGCCGCCCAAGTTCCCAGATACGATACCTGAGAAACTTGAAATCCTTCTACATCCTTGACCACATAACGGTCATTTCTTAAAACTCTGGATACTTCGTAAGGACCCTTGTACTCCGGTGAGGGGTGAAAAGGATATTTATACAGAGGACTCTTTCACCACACTCCTTTTAATTCGCGTTATGGCGATAGTCAGTTTAACACAGATAAAACAATAATTGATTTCGGCGGAAAATTACAAGAGCCTCTACAGGCGGTTCCAAGAGAGTGAGAGCGCGCGTCACCTCTGAAGGCTATTTATACAGCCCTCTCAGAGGGACGCATCCCTCAAGCGACGCCGAAAACGCGCGGCAAATTTCGGCGGGAAAAGCGCGTCCGAGCGCTGGAAAAACCCTGACCCGGGCGAGCCTGGCTGCCAGATGCGTATGTGGCCATCGCCTGACTCACCCAGGCCCACGGGGAAAAACCCAAGCGTACCGAAGATAGGAAAAGTCGCGCCTTAAATATGGAGGCGAAGTAGCGAACACACCGCTACACCGGCATCAGCTTCGACGCGCTGCTAGAATTATCGAAATTTCTTAACATTACCCTATCACCTATTTTATATACATTTGCTGACTTCCGCTTCTTATCGTAAAGTCGTTTGTTCGCAGCAAACTGTTGCTTAATACGCTCGGCCGCTTTGTCCCGTTTTCCTATCAAATCCCTTTCGACACCGGTTTTATGCGTCTCTTCTAACGCATCCCTAAGACAGTCAACAACTTGACCGCGTTGCTGTACCCCATATAACAATTTACTGGGAGTCTCACCAGTCGATTTACTACGATTGCAGGCATATTTCACATCTTCCAAGGCTTCGTACCAATGGCACTTACGCTCATCGGTGAGCTGGCTATCATCGGTATAATCGTCCGATTCACTCGCTCGACCTGTCCATTCGCTTGTGGTGACGCTGTAGCAACCTTAATATGCTTTATACCTTGATCAATAACAAAATTTTCGAACTCACGTGACGTAAAACAACTACCTCTATCTGACACAATGCGTAACGGCCTACTATATGAAGCAAAATAAATTTTAAGGCATTTAAGCACTTCTGCTGTACTCGTACTACTAGTCGCATACAATTTAATATATTTCGTAAAAGCATCGACTACCACTAATATATGTTTCTTGCGGAGCGAGTTTGTCTTGGACATTGGTCTCAAATGATTAATATGTACTGTATCAAAAGGCTTATTACCTTTCGGAATTTCGTGCAACTTGCCCTCCTGTCGCCCCGAGTTGGGACAGAAGGCAATGCACTTCTAACAATTTTGGATATGTTCTTTCACTTTCCGCCTCATCTCCGGAAACCAATAACTGTTCAATATATTGTCCGCTGTCTTTTCAGCACCAACATGCCCTATCTCATTGTGGTATTTAAACAGGATACTATGTTCTAGTGAATCCGGCACATAAAATCAAATACTGTCCTTGTTTTTCCGATACACAAGACCATTCACCATCTCGAAAAACTTGTCCTGAGACCGCTCTAACCTCTCTTTTAACTGCACAATTTTAGCATCATGATCCTGACTTAAGGCTAGATTCCGATCAAACGAATTATCGTGAACAACAAAAATCTGCCTACTCAACGCGTCTGCATGCACCATTCTGGTACTCGATCGGTGTTCCAAAACATAATCGTAATTTTGAAGCTCTAAAACCCAACGGACAATTCGCGGATTAGTGTCTTTTTTGTGTAAAGTCAAACTGACAGCTTGACAATCTGTAACTATTTTAAAATGTATACCCAGTAAATACGTCCGAAACCGACGCAACGCGTAAATTATTGCCAGCGTTTCCAGCTCAAAACTATGGTACTTCCCTTCCGCTCCCGTAGTCCGTTTCGAGAAATAGAACACGGGATGGAATTTCTGGTCCGATTTCTTGTGCATTAAAATCGCACCAAAACCTATCGCGCTAGCATCACAGTGTAACTCGGTAGTATCCGGCGGACTATAAATACTTAAGGTAGGGGCGTGCATTAAACAATTCTTCAACTTATCAAATGCACTTATCTCTTTCGGACCAAAGCTAAAATCCACCGACTTTTTAGTGAGGTCATACAATGGTTTCGCGATAAACGAA
This sequence comes from Andrena trimmerana, assembly GCA_951215215.1. Lineage (NCBI taxonomy): Eukaryota > Metazoa > Arthropoda > Insecta > Hymenoptera > Andrenidae > Andrena > Andrena trimmerana. The sequence goes on along the minus strand of OX578059.1, from coordinate 84,776,616 downwards.
AAACCCTCTATAAACTTTCGAAAGTATGAACAGAGTCCCAGAAAACTCTGCACATCTCGAACGTTTCGCGGAACTGGAAATTTTTTTACATCACCTATACCCCTTTCAGTGGGCCGTATACCCTCACTGGTCACCAGATATCCTAAATATTCCAACTCTGTTTGTAGGAACCTGCACTTATCTAATCGCAGCTCAAGCTTGTTCGCAACACACATTTGAAATACTTTTTCTAGCACCCGTAAATGATGGTCTAATTTAGTTGTTGCAATCAAGAAGTCGTCCAGGTACACTAAAACATCCCCGGAAGCAATTTGTTTGAGAGTTTGATAACAAAGGGTGAGCGTTGAGAGGTGCCTAAGACAGGTTATGTTAAAAAATGCACAGTTTCGGTGAGAACACTTCGTCAATTTATTGCACTGAGATGAGAGCTCTTAATGTTCAATACAAACGTCCCGTGATTTTATTAATCACGGTACAACAGAAGAATAATGAGAAGAGAAGAGAAACTTGATCACCACGCGCTCACTCCACGTGGCGTCCACACGATTACACTAATCGTGGGGACTATGAGCATTCAGTACAATGTATAAATACAATAACTAGCAGTGAGAAGAGCGGACAATTAAAGCACTTGAGAGCGAGAGAAGCTGGTGAGTCGTAATTCGCGGAGCGAAGATCACGGACACTTTGCTGCCGAGCACACAAGAGAAAGAGTGACGAATATGGCCGCTGGCCGTTGCGCGTCTTCACTCGTCTCCTAGAGCACCGTGCGGCACCCCGATTGGCTCATTAATCCGAGCTGATTGGTTCATCGATTGCGGCGACAGTTGATCGATCGCCGCTGATTGGCGGCTCGCCAATCGATCAGCGCTGCTGAATCGCGGTCCGCGAGGTGCTGCCATGAGAATGAGTGTGGTGGCGTGGGAAACTATTTTCATTCCCAAACACAATCAAAACCCCAAATACTTGCGTAATAAACCGCTGAAACTTCAATGGTCCGCGCTTTAAACCGAAAGGCATTTTGACGCATTCGTACTATCCCAACGGCGTGACAAAAGACGTAAATTTAATCGAATCTTCATGCATCCTAATATGGAAAAAACCATCCTTTAGATCTAATAACGTAAAATACTTCTTGCCCTCTATCAAGTCTATATGATCCTCAATCAAGGGCAGAGGGAAATTATCGCGCGCCGTAATTTTGTTCAAAAACCGGAAATCTATACACACTCGGATCTCCCCATTTTTTTTCTTACCAACACAATCGGTGATGCATACTCGGAAGTACTTTCCCTAATCGCGCCCTTTGCTAACAGATCTAAAATGATATTACGTAACTTCGTCTTCTCAAAATGCGACAACCTGCGCGGAGAATGGTGAACCTTCATAACATTTTCCGTCTGTGGGTGATCAGGTCTAACAGGTATTTCGGAATGTTCAACAAATAAGCGGCGGGTTCGCTCCCGAACATCGTGCGGAACTTTCTCATTGATAACTAAACTGGACGCCTGACTCTCATCATCGACAATAGCGTCGACATTCATAATTTGCCTGACCTCTTCATAAATTCTCAACGAAATTTTCGCAAGCTTCATAAAATCTCTTCCTAAAACCAGAGAACTCCGTATAGTTCCTTCTGTGACCATGTGCAGCTTAACCTTATATCTAACGCCATAAAAAGTAATCGTAACTTCAACGCAGCCGACGACTTGCATTAAACTCTCATTTAACCCGGAAAACTTATAAATTTTTTCTACCGGTTGTATAAAACTGCGCGGTATATGTTTTTCTTTAATAAAACTGATAGGGCTACCCGAATCTAACAACGCCTTCAAATTAATTGGTTTAAAATTATTTCTACGGTCACTCAACGCCAACGTTACCGTAGGAAAAAAATTATCTTCCTCATCCTGGGGAAGAGTCACATAGCTAACGTCGCTCTGTGACGTCGATGGCCGGCACTGGGCGCTCCTATGCCCCATGGCTCCACATTTAAAACAGGATCCTCGTTCCCGCTTCGGTTTCTCGCATTCGGACGCATAATGGCCCATCCCATTGCAATTGTAGCAACGCGCCCCCGTTGTACTCTTCACGTGCTGCTGCTTCCTGGTGCCCTGGGCTGCCGCTGAATCGTCCTCCTTGCGCTGCACCGTTCTCGGCCGCCGTCCATCTTCCGGCAACATCGATCTAGCATTCGCCTGTACTAGCTTTTCCACACTCCCAAACTGTCTCAAGTTCGCCGTCGATCTGATACCCGCATCAGGAATGCCCTCAATGAGATAGTCAATCATCTCATTATCTGCAATTGGCACTCGATTTCCTAAAATCAACTTATCGTGAACGTAGTCGGAAAACGTTTCCTTGACTTTCCAGACTCTCCGTTCAAAATCACGCCTAAGCACCAAAACATTCGGATGCTGTCCAAACGCGGCCAGCAAACCATCGAGCAATTGTTGGTAAGTAAGGTCTACACAATCTGGCTTGGAGTGATACCATTTTAAGGTCTTCCCCTTGAGCTTGTGGCATATCAGGGCCTTAGCCACATGACCATCGAGCTCGTGTACCTCGATTAATTTCTTAACCTGGTCCACCCAAGTCTCTGCCTCGTAATTGTTGCCGTCGAAATCCCCCTTTCCAAGTCACTTCTCGTGACCGTGACGACGATGAACTACTCGTCGAAGGCGTTAGACGAGACAACTCCAACTCTCTACGCAACGAACGTATCTCCGCTATTCTGCTACACGTCTTTCTCTCCTCAGCAACTCCAGCTCTGAAGGAGGCCTATCGTACTGAACGCCTGGTGGTATCGTCTCACTGGTATCCTCGTCGTCCATCACTAGTTCCCGATGAACTGTTTCCGTGGGACCGTTCAATTTTAGCTCCGATGCCGGAACACCATCGTCCAGCCACCGACTCACTAACTCGGCCTTCGGGAATCGATTGACGTCACTTTTGCAAAGATCTGATTAAAAATTGCAGACCTTCAGATTCGTCACTGCTTAGTGTGCAACATTGTATAGTCCCGCTGGTTTCGAGCGTCGAAGCCCACGAAACTCAGCGAGACACATGATTGTTGGCGAGCATCGCGTTTGACGACTCTAGCTAGAGAATCACCCCGTATAAATGCTAAGAAACGATAGTGTGAAGCGGCGTGCGTTTCAACTGCACATTCACAATATCGTAGATTTTAGGGCCTTGAATATTAGCTCCGTAATACGATGTTCTTCACCAGAGCACTGCATTACTGATGAAAATGATGCCAAACATGGAGCAATTCGGCCTATTTTTAGTGAACGTAGTGTGTGTGTGTCCTAATCATGTATTCATAAGAAAAAATAGACCAAATTGCTTCGCAACTCGACTTATTTTCGTGGACATAAACTTATCAATCTATCGGTGGTAACTCTCTTATCAAGGTGTAATGAGAAATATGAACATATTCACATTCAGTACTGGATGACTCAAGTCGCCGTCGACCGAGGGCTCTAAAGGCAGCCACACACGGTCCAGTCGGCCTGTCAAGTCTGCCTGCACAGGCCGACTTGCGCAGGCCGGCCTGACGCCGCACAGTGATCGGGATAGGGATAGTTAGTGACATTCTGTTGTATAATTTTTAAACTGCAGAAGATATCGGAATGGCGCCAAGAAACATAAAATGAAAAAATTATTCCTTTCTAGTGATTTATAATTTAATATATTGTTCGTCCATTTAATGTTTTTTTTTCAATTTTTTCAACGTAATTGTTATAAAAAAAATTTGACAAGTGTTTATTTAGTAGTTTATTTAATGCTCTTTAAGCGATTCAAATCACTTGGTGGGAAAAGTTTTAGTTTCCGATTATAAGGAAAAACCAAATACTACTATTTTAGAAATTGTGACGAAATCTACAGTTTAGTTAAACATTAGTATTCATTTATTATTCATTTATTCAACGGATTATTCATTTCAGCTTATTAAGAAATTCCTTATTCTTTATTGTATCGATATGGAATGTGATACCGATGGATTCCTTATGTTTTTCCGATGAAAATCATGCAAAATTTTATGTAAATCGGACTATTTTTAACAAATTCAGCTTGAAATTATATAATTCGATTTTTCATGGAATTTCCTTCATTATAGTCCGAATTATGTCGTTAGTGGTTTTAGTTTGATCGGCGAAACATAAGGAATCGATAGGCGAAACATAAGAAATCCTGGACATTTCTGACTTTTAAATGGTATTCAAACACTTTCGAAGATCGAAAGCCATCAAATTCGGTGAAGCAAGGAGGATCCTGTCCTCGCCTCGGAGTACCAGGCGGCATCTCTTTGATAGGCGCCGCTGGAGAATCACCCTGTAGTATACATTCAGTAGATTTCGGTAGGAGAAAGTTTATTTTTCCTGCGCAATAATGACTGTACAGGCCGACTGGAGCAAAATGGAAAAACGATTCGGTCGGCCTGACGCCGCGGCCAGATCTGAACCGAACGCCACTTGAGACTCCCTATTCTCCATTGCAGCGTAGTAAGAAATTCATAATTTTTTATCGTATCGATATGAAAGTGGTATCAATAGATTCCTGGCGTTCTCCCGATTAAAATCATACCAAATTTCATGCAAATCGAACTACTTTTACACAAGCAATTTGTATTCCTTATGTAAAAGTAGTCCGATTTACATGAAATTTAGTATGATTTTCATCAGAAAAACATAAGGAATCCACTGGTGCCACTTTCATATCGATACGATAAAGAACGAAGATTTTCTTACTGCGCTGAAATTAATATTTCACATTTTCACCCTCGACTGTGGGGGTCGATCACACTTCACTACGTTCACCCGAGGATTCATATCTGTTTCAGAATAAAACAATTATTCATTCTTTATCGTATCGGTATGTAAGCGATGGATTCCTTATGTTTTTTTAGATGAAAATCATACCAAATTTCATATAAATCGGACTATTATTAACGAAATTAGCTTTATGTTATAGGAATTAATTTTTCATGGAATTTCCTTCATTAATTTCCGTGAGGGCGCTCATGGATCGCTGATTCGCGATCCTGGGCGATCCTGGGCGAGCGGGTCCGGCTCACCGATCCACGTGCCGTCTGATTTCACCTTAAGACCCATTAATGTGATGGTACGCGTGCTGTCCGATACTTTATCACCCACTATAATTAATATTAAGCAAGAGAGTGATCGCTAGCCACAAGCTAGTCCAGAAGGTAAACTCGGAATAGGCGGGATCTCCATAATTTTGGGAGTTCTCAATTCTAATTAGTTGCACTTTTGAGGAAGAGGAGGGTCTCTCCTCTGTGAAATCGTCGATGGAACAGGTACTCTCACTGTCCTGACGACGTGGAGGAAAAGCACAGCCAGCTAGTCCTAAAAAATAGCCGCGATGATTGGACAAAGCGTCACGACAGGGTGCGGTTTATGACGGTATTGTCCTGTGAGTCAGTGGTGGACAACGGTACACGCAGGTACGGATGATTACTAAATGTCGACAGAGCAATATACGGCTTAACCCGAAGCGAGGAAAGTCGAAGGCCCCCCCCCCCCCAAAAAACGGCACGTTGCCCCCTATTTCCACATCAGGTAGGCAAATGTTTCCCGAAGAATGATTTGAAAATAAGTTATGCCCGATTGTAAACGAATAGGATAAACCCGAGTGACACGGTCGACCTAATATGAATGGCTATTAAAACTAATATAGACTGCACCAATCGTGACTGCACCAAGTGCTTCGTGAAATTCAAAGAGTGTGGTGATCAATTATTATTATTAGAACAGAAAATGACATCGTCACTTTCTGCTAGACAGAAAAAATGCATAGAGGATTTTTTAACAATTTATAGAAGTGAACCATGCCTATGCAAAACGAATACTGAAGAGTATCGCGATCGTGACCTCAGAGCTACTGCGTATTTAAAATTAGTCAATAAGTTAAAAGAAATCGAGCCACCCAGCACCAGAAAAAGTGTGGTCAGAAGAATCAACAACATGCGCAGCGCCTATCAGAAGGAGTTGAAAAAAATAAAGGCCTCGACCAGGACAGGAGCGGGTGCATACGAAAGGAGCTTCGACGAAAAAACCGGGATCGAGGTAAGTTAAATAAAAGAATTTTTTTTATGCATATTATATTTGAAAAATGTGCACATTGTATACAAAGTAAAATAGTATAAATTTTAGATCCAGTTGTGTAGGGCCATTCCACGTGAAATCAGACAGTTTTCGGAGTAACATTTCGGATGTTGGTGAAACTTGAATATGTTGCAGTCTTTAATGATATATAACCGTATATCGAAGAATATTTAAAAAATTTAAAAATTGTTGATCTTACAGCTTTTTGAAATGTAGACCTGACCTTTTTTGTTCAACTGTCTACATATCTAATATTTTGAATCTATTTCTTTCATTCCACACCTAGTGTGGCCTTCAAGGCCATGTATGCTACATAGTTGAATTTGTCTTGATAGTCGCTTTCAGATCGTGTGAAAAAATATACTAGATTTTATTTAATAAAACTGAAGCTCACCGTCGTTTCGCGCAAAATAATCTGAACACAAAAAATTGACATTACGTACTATGTTGGGTATAAAATAGAGTACAAGTTCTCTGTTTTTATTTTTTCTCCAAATACATAACATTTGCAAGAACATTGTACAAAAATGGCAGGTATAGCCGCCTGGTCATTGTTTGTGCTGCATGGCTCAGCCAGGCGAGCCGGTGTCATTCGACGCAGAGTCACATTGAATTAATTTTCATTTGGCCAATTTTAATGTGTCCGTAGTTTTGAAAATTTATAATTTATTTGAAAAAGGTCACCTCTATATTTCAAAGAGATGTAAGATCAACAATTTTTAAAATTTTGAAAAATCCTTCGAGATACCATTATATATCACTAAAGACTACAACATATTCAAGTTTCACCAATGTCCGAAATGTTACTCCGAAAAGTGTCCGATTTCGCGTGGAATGAAACAGAAAATGGTTACAATAAATGGGTTAAATTTAATTAATAAAGCTATTTTGCCATGGAACTGGACCTTCATTTACAAAATAATTTATAAAATCTTGTCTCACTTTTTTTGCATCATTAGGCGTATTTCCTGGGTTCCTTGGATTCAAATTTTCCATAGTAGAATTGCTTGTATGAAACCCCGACGCAATAGTCCCATCTTCCGTATTTTCTCTATCAAAAGATTCTGGAGGCGAGTATGAATTTGGCACCGATTTTATTAAAAAATTGTGTAATACACAACTTGCCATTACGACAGAATCAATGTTATCTGGTCCTATATTAATTTGCGTATGGAAAATTCTAAAACGTGATGCCATGATGCCAAACGCGTTTTCAACAATACGTCTCGCACGCGATACGCGGTAATTGTATATTTTTCTCTCTTGGCTAATTAGATCTGCTTGTCTAAACGGTTTTATCATATCCACTCTCAACGGAAAGGCATCATCAGCTACAAAAACGTAGGGCAAACTCCTAGTATATGTTTTCCATCAATCGCTGCAAGACAATGTGGAAAGTTCCACCTTTCTTCAAAACCTTTCGCTACATTCCTCCATTCTTCTGTTGTTCGTGGACACTAAAAACAAAAAATATTATTGATTCAGGAACACGCAGTGCAAAATGCCATGGAAGAACCACACGTTGCGGATGATTCTATCGCAGATGTGGAAACTGCAAACTGTGAAACGGGTGAAAATTCATCATCGCAGCCATCACAGCCACCTTCAATCCCCTCTGCATCGGGACTTGAATCCAACCGGCCAAGAACGTCGAAAAGGATTTCACGATCGGACGAAGCGTCATTGACGCATGATGTACTGCTCTCTGTACAGAATCATTTTAAACGTCCAGCAGTGCTAGATGATCGTTTTGACATTTATGCCAAAACCGTGGCATTTAAGATAAGGGACTTGCCCAATGAACAGAGGCTGTTAGCAGAACGCATTATTAATGACACGCTCTTTGTGGCCGAAATGGGGAAATTAGATATAGGACTTAAGTTAATTTCGGAACAAGTAATCAATAGAAATGTACATACTCCTACTCCCTCACAAATTCCTCACCATTATCAGCAGCAAACCTACACATACAACCCAACTCCTCACGCAAATATTCCTAATCCTAGTCCCAGTCCAATGCAACAGTATTACGAACCTTACCCTTACCATTCACTATCACCTCAACCTTACATTCCGGAAAATTCGGGACGGCCATTTTTAATAAATTTAAATAATAATAATAATAATAATGATAATAATACTCCTAATAATAATTGTAAATAGTTTTTTATGCTTATTTTATATGTATTATGTTTTATACGTATTAAATAATTATTATAATCCTAATAATGATAATAATAATCCTAATAATAATAATTGTAAATAGCATTTTTATTCTTATTTTATATGTATAATGATGTAAATTATGCGTAATTATTTACAAAAGAGCAGTCTTGACCGATTTCGATGATCTGGAGTATGTTGTCGGGGATGTTTCTGAACAACTTTTTCCTATACATGTTGCCGTCGCTCGACTTTAGTTTTGGAGATATTTGCAAAAAACTATGATCGGTAGTTGTTTGGGTTTAGATGGATTGGCCAACTTTTCGGACATTACACGTTTCTTTATGTTAAATCTCCGAAAAGTTGGCCAATCCATCTAAACCCAAACAACTACCGATCATAGTTTTTTGCAAATATCTCCAAAACTAAAGTCAAGCGACGGCAACATGTATAGGAAAAAGTTGTTCAGAAACATCCCCGACAACATACTCCAGATCATCGAAATCGGTCAAGACTGCTCTTTTGTAAATAATTACCCAATTAGGTAACGCAATAAATGTGACTAAAGTAAAAGGTGGTCATTTTCCTTACCTTCAAATAATCCTTATGTAGAACTTTATATAGAGCATCGCATGTTTCAGGTACAATATACGAAAGAGCCTGAGGTGAGATTATTGTAGTAAATTTAAGGTCTTCGTAACTTCTTCCAGTTGCAAGAAATCTCAATGTAGCAGTTAATCGCTCGTGCGGTGAGATGACGTCTCTCATATTTGTATCTTGCGTTTGAATGAAGGGAGTGACCAAAGAAAGGAGCCTTAAATATGTTTCTTCATTCATCCTTAAATAATTGTGCCAATCTTTAGGCGCAAAATGCAATTCCTTTAATACATTTACGTGTGAATAACGTCCCCCTTTTTTAACCATTCTTTGCACCACACACTTCGTTCTATTTTCCGTTTGGAACAATTTTTTGTGGCTAATAATAAGCCTACTACAGCTAAAACGTCGTCTGTCGATGTCGTGTTCGGTTGACAAAACTGAGAACACTGTAGGGCTGTTTCAGTGCCCGGAAAAAGCGAGCCCAGCCGAGTATCCGTAAAAACCGATCGATCCGAAAGAACCGAGTAGCTCGAATTTTTCCGAGCGGTCCGAAAAAATCGAGCGGGCCGAATATGTCGAGTAGGTTGAAGCTTGGATGTTTCGGGCAATGAAAATGTTTCGAATATTTTAGGAAACGCGTATCTACTGGAAGGTGAATAATGGTTGTTAATAATGTGAATAATTATAAAGTAAACTGAAAATGGAAATGCATTAGTGGAGAAAATTAAAGGAACACTATAACTTGCCGAAAAATTTGGTCATTTTGAAATGGCTGTATCTCCGCGAAAAATAGTCGCAAAAAATATTTTAAAAAAGCATTTCAACGCTTCAAGTTTCTAGTTTTTGATTTAAGGACACAATTTTTTCCAGCCATTATGATACTGTTTTATCAAGATGAAGCGCAGGAAACAAAATTTTAAAAATTTAAAATACCGTCAGGCCGGCTGGAGCGTGTGGATGCACCGTCCGGCCAGCCTGTCAGGCCGACCGGAGCGTGTGGGGGCACTACGGGCGTCCGGTCGACTTGATCAGGCCGGCCTGCGCAAGCACACTTGACAGGCCGACTGGACCGTGTGTGGCTGCCTTAATAAATGTGTATTTATTAGGAAACCAAAGCCGCGTCACTCGTGACACCTACTCGCGAACAGATATATGTATGTACGAGAAGAAGCAATGCAATTTCCTGATGACTTGAAGCAACATTTCAATAGATAAATGCATGAAACTCTGGGATCAGGAATTCCCAACCAAGTGATGCATATGTAAGAACTGGCGAAATTCAACAATAGTTTGTCATCTAAATTTTACAATTAAAGTATTTATTTGACGCGAATATACATATGTAAAGTTTGTCAGCAAAGTCTTTCTCGATTTGAGTTCTATAGAAGGCTGATTTTCCTTCGCCATGCAAAGTCCTCTTTTGTCCTTCACGCTGGCAATCATGCAAATCGCGCACGCAAAGCGTTCCATCCTGCCCCCCCCCCCCTTCGGCCAGAAAGAAGCGAGAAACTCAGCCTCGGAATTAGGGCTCCGTTCATGATACGGGCTCAACGCCGGTCCCGACCAGCAAGCGCCTAACGAGACTTTACATTCAGATATATTGGCCGGTGCGTTTCGTAACGCGTATTCTCACACCATAGGTACTGCTTGCCTGCCTCGGTGCTCCTGTTTGCAACGTTTTCTGACTCGCTCTCGTTCCATCTCACTCTCGCCTTCGCAGAACAAGAGTGAGCCAGAAGTGATGGGGTTAGCATCAAGCTTCTGGTGTGTATACGCCAAACCGAGCTGTCAGCATAGAAATACACACATCAGAATAGGTGTGCCTTAGCTCCGAAAAAATTCAGGAGTTTTATTGGTCTGAACATTGATTCTTTCTCGATAGCTTCATATCGTATTGGTCATGACAGCCACACGGCTACGCTCAGACGGAGCCGAGCAGCATTCCCGTTACCTCACCATACTCCTCGATCGCTGTTCGCGAAAACGAATTGACCAGCCAATATATCTGAATACGACCTTAGGATAAAGATATAATGAAAGATGAAAAATTATTCGAAGCCCAAAATGAAAGGCCTTCGAAGAAACAAAGGAAACTAATAAATACCCGAAGCTAAATAGAATTTTAGATTTAGGGTACACACACACTCCCCCCAAACCTCGTGTCGATCGGCCACTGGGGCCATTCGGAAATATATTCTTTTATTTAAATAATGCCCATCTCTGCATAGGACCGTAAAGAATTACAAAAAAAAATCAGGGAGTCAACTATTGACTGATTTGGAGACTTTTCCTTGTTGTATGTTATATACAATAGTCGGAAGAATAATAATAAGAGCAATAATTGCAAATAATTGCTGTAACTTCCACATTCTGAAAATATGATATCAGTAAATCAATATTTGCAGTATTAGAAAAAAAGTTCCAATCTCTTTTTTTATTTTAAATAATGTGGCCATATAATTATAATATAAATCCGACAGCAATTTCAAGTGATGTATGTGTTACAATAAAAGCGTTAATTTAGTAAATGTACACAGTTCCCAACAGTTATGTGCCTAAAATGCATATAACCTAACCTACAATCGTCCGAAAATTCATACATTGACTGCATCACGCTTTTACTGTGGCTTGTGTATCCAGCTAACGCTTCAGTTTTGCTATGATTCCACGTCGGCAGTTCTCCCGAGTAGGCACCATCTCGTGTCCACTAGCTGAACTAAATTTGTCACGTGACTTGCTCTGTATTATCGCCAATATGGCGGAACTCGTATTTGGGACTGAAGTCACGATTTTTCATTATTCGTCCTTATATGAGCAAATTTGGGGCTGGGTTAGGACACATTCGAAAGAGGAAGGTTCAATGCAGAGCGCTGTTCTCACCGTTTCAGTCACAAAGCTCTTTTAGTGACCTAAAAATACTTGGATTCTGCGGGTGTATTTTGTCGACTTTTGCTCTACTTTGGACACTCATATTATTAGATATCAACACAATCTCGTTGAACCATGAGAAGAGCGCTCCGCATTGAACCTTCCTCTTTCGAATGAGTCCTAACCCAGCCCAAAATCTGCTCATGTAAGGACGAATGATGAAAAATCCCAACCCCCTGTTTCGGGCCAGATTGTGTCGGTATTCAGCGCGTTGCATTACCCGTGTCTACCCCCTTAACGGAGGATTTCACGACTTTCACGCGTTCCGAATCCTAATACTGAAACCTGCCACTGATTCTAATCCCGATCCCACTTCTGATTTGTAGGGATGGCTGAGGTTGAGCGGGAAATTGAGTGAACAGGTCTTTAAAACAGATACTTTAATTAAAATAATAGAATATACTTGTGCGGACGCGAAGTAGACCCGATGGCAACCGATCACAGAATGCCCTTCCGCCCTCGGGCCGACTCGCACTTTCCCTTGCTTCTAACGACCCTGTCATAAACGGTCGCATCGTCTTCGCCCGCGTGTTCTGCGAGTCAAGCGTACTCGCCGAACCAACAATACGCTGACCAGGCGTTGGGAAAAAACCCAGGCCCGGCGCTAGTTCAGGGCCGCAGCCTACAGTATGGTCCATTAGACGTTGGAAAGTAGCTGGTGCATTACAAAATCCAAACGGCATTCTGACAAACTCATAATGTCCATGAGGTGTAGAAAAAGCGGTTTTTGGTGCGTCTTCCGGCTTCATAGGGATTTGGTAGAATCCTGAAGCGAGGTCGAATACGGAGAAGTATTTTGCTCCTCCTAATTGATCTAATATCTCATTGATATTAGGAATTGGGTAAGCGTCAGGATCGGTCTTTTTGTTCAAATCTCTAAAATCAATCACCATTCGCCACAGGAGTTCCCCATCGGGTCCCGGTTTTTTTGGACACGATCCAAATAGGCGAATTGTAGGGTGATAATGACGGCTTTATAATTTCGTTTTCTAGTAATTTACACACTTGTTTATCGATTTCCTTCTTGTGTACGGGAGGGAAGCGATATTGTTTAGTATTGACAGGCACTGGATCCGTTGTCTGGATCCCATGCTGGATAGCGTTCGTATGACCCAACTTCTCATCTGGTAGATGGAAAAGGTCATGGTATTTATTTAAAATTCCTTGGACATGAAGTTTTTCTTCCGGATTCATATGTTCCGTTGAAATTAATTCGAGCACTTGTTCCATCCTTGTTGTGGGTTTTTCAGAAATTATCGATACTTCCTCACCCGACGCAATAGTAAGAGACTCAAGGAAATTTGGGTGGAGGGTTGATCTGGCATAATGCACAGGGGGTGAGAGTGAGTGCACTTTCGCGGGTGCCTCGGTTTGGTGGATCGACGGATCCTGGGGTAAGAGGGACTTGTTTAAATTTAGATTTATTAGATTTATTAAATTCGTCTTTGTTTGGGTTCTGGAATCACAATTTCAAATTCTTCCAATTCAACAGTAGGTATTGTGATCGTTATGTTCATTTCATTAGAATTTATTATTTGTAAGTACGCATTGCCGTCTTGATTACGGACAAGAGCGTTACCAGCATAAATCCCAGTGCCTAAGTCTAACCGGGGTAAATACCCTTCCTTTATATTTGAATTTAATATATTAATAAAGGAAACGGTTTTTGATCTAGCGGGCAGCACGAGTTGAGCCCTGTTTACAAACGGAATGGAATTTCCGTTGAACTCCAATTGTTTCTTTGAGTAATGTATTGAGGCATTCTGTTTTATAAAAAATTCAGTTCCTAGTATTCCGTGTTGTTTAATAGGGAAGTCGTTTTCGACTACGTGGAACGTAACATTGTTGCCTAATAGAGTTATATTTATTGTCCCAAGGGTGGAGACGAAGTCCTTAGCAATGCCCTTAAGTTGCACATGTTTGTTTATGTCTATATCTTGAGATTATTTTACGGCGTGAATTTTCAATAAGTTCACTTCAGAGCCTGTGTCAATCATTAATTCTGGTGCTATTTCAAAGTCCGGGGACTGGATAATTACGGACGGGGTTTCGCCAACAGTATTTAACCATGCGGTGGCGATCCTAGTTTTGGCATTCCCGGTTCCGCTTGTATTGGACGCGCTTCCGCTTGGCCCGTTCCACGGTACGCCTCCATAGTTGACCGTAGGGGCAGAGCGTTTCCGGAGTCTCGTTCCTGGAAGGTTCCAGGGTTTCTCTCATTGCGATTGAATAAGCGTTTCCTACATTCTCAGATTAAATGTCCGGGCATTTTGCAATACGCACAGATACACAATTCTGTAGGTCTTGAGGGAGGAGGTCGAGTTTTCTCCCAGTAAGGGAGCAAAGGGTTAGGGGCCTGATTACCATATCCCGCAACTCGGTTTTGGGGATATCGTTCGGACGGTTGGGAGGCTATTTTTTGGTTGCCTCTGCAGGACAGTGCGTCGTGTCCTGTCTTATTACAAATTTGACATATTAACTTAGGAGCCTTTTGTTCGGAAAACCTTTGACGATCCCTTTCAATCTTCTTATCCACGAGTACAGCTAGCTCGAAAGCTTCATCGAGCGTTTCGAAATTATGTTGGAATAGTCTTGTTCGTATATGGGGAGGAAGGCCATCCACAAATGAATCTAACGTCAAACGATCTAGGTCCTCGGGGTGATTCCGTGCGAAGTCGCGATAATATTCTCTGTCCTCTTCCAAAATAGCGAATCGGAGATCCTTAACACGCGAGATGTATTCTAGTACGTGTTCGTCAGTCCTTTTATAATATTAGCAAGTTCCCCACAATAGTGGCCCGAAGTTTTGGCAGGGGAGAACGTGCGTTTAAGGATGTATTGGACCTATTTTCAAAATAGTACCAAGTTGATGAAAATTTGTGAGATTGTTCTTTATAGTCTTCCTGGTGCGCTGCAAAAAATTTAAACGGATCCACTAAACGGTTGCTGAGTTATACCGTTTTCAATTTTCACTGATTTTACACGTACTCTTATGGAAAGAGACGATCGTGACGGATAAAACCACTGAAAAAATGTCGAAGGAATATTACCAATGTTTTCATTTTTTTTGTACTTGTAGTATATGGATAGATGAAAATATCTGCCAAGTTTCAATCGTTTCTACTACACCGTTTTAAAGAAATAAATTATAACTTGACAAAATTGTGCTGTCGCCACGATATGTATCTCGATAGCTTATGAAACCGCGGCAACATCGCAATCCCCTGACCAACTTATAGCTGTCACTACACGTATATCTAACCTATAGAAACTGTTAACTCTTTCGGTACCGCGTACATTTCCGGGAAAGTGCTTGCAACTAATTTTTTTTTTTAACTATTTGAGATGCCGACCAAAGTCGGCGTTAGGGACGACGGGTCGTTCCGTGCTGCCGGATATATTCGGCACTGATCCACACAGGTCATCAGATGGATGCCGGATATATCCGGCGCTGGTACCGAAAGGGTTAACGTTAAAGTGTGCTATCTGGAATCTTCTGGCTAACTTTTTGTCTCCGCTACACTCATGCAGAGATACAAAAAGGAAATGAGAAACATAGTGCGATTATGAATATGGAATAACAGGTAAAAATACGCAAAAAGATGCAATAATTTGGCACAGTGGACATAATTTAATATATTTTGCATAATAAAGAATACAATAATAAAATATATAAAATATCACGTTTTTGCGTGTTTTAAGAACGTAATAATTTTATTTATCGATTCTTTGGCAATGGTTTGATTCAGTTTTTCTTTTATCTGATTTTTCAGAAGTTGGACTAGTCCGTCATGTCCACGCAGTGCGTATGTTTCTTGTAACATTGCCATGTCAATTTCAGCTGATGCCAACTTCTTTTTTACCGAACAGCCCAGATTTTCGATTGGTGCGAACGTTGATACAATCTTACTTATTTTGTCCTGGTTATGCCATACCGCAGTTTGTTCCGAAAATCTCTTTGCACTTGTTAACAATTTTTCAGAAGTTATTTTTAATTGTTTTAAAATTGTGTGTAGTATAACACAATCATGTGCCGCGTTGTGGGCACCAATGGCAGAAATGCTCAATGCCTTGGCTAGTCCGTTGATTGAGCACTGCTCTTTTTGTTTGCGCCCAGTAGTATTTCTAATTACTTCTAAAGTATCTACAAAACCAAAAACTACTTCCGCAAATTCATTTTGCAGTGAACACTGTATAATTTTCTTCATTAACCTCGGCCCGTCAAAGGTCAGATTGTGCGTGGCAATACAACATTGCTTTCCCAGCGATGTTAGCCATTCATGAAAATTTGCCAAGGCAGCTCGTATTGGTACAGACGGTACTTCTCGACCATTGTAAAGTAGATCACCGTAGCAGCTTGTAAGATTATTTACCTGACTAGCACTGACAGAAATGTCTTTTATGGGATTAATATAAATATCAAAGGATTTTGTCCCACATTTTGCCCCAATTTGCAAAATGTCACAGTTTATCTCAAAACCGGATGTTTCCAAGTCCACTAAAACAATTACGATTTCCGTTTCGACTTCCTCCACATCGGACTTATCCTCTGCCAGCTCGTTGAGCAGATCAACATTAGTCTGGTATGTCACACCTTCAACGTTCTCCTTCCTATGGCGTAAAGCAGCCCGCCGCTTTTTCAATAGCATACGCTTTTTTTTATACGCTGGTGACTTTATCAGCTGCCGTCTTCACTGGTGCGTTTTTTACGTCGCTTGCACATGTCGGGAATGGTGTTTACCCGGGGATTTTGAAAGTTTGGACACTATCGCTTGCGTATAGCCTTCCCCGATATTTTTTTGACCAACTGCGCAAGCAAATCGAAAATCGGCGGACGCAGTTTTGCTATAGCATCGTGACTTCGGTGCTTTGCTAGCCATGGTTGCATTCAAACTTTCCTTAACATTACTGGATGCACCTGCCGAATACTTTTCGGCATTTTTAGCCAGTTTGTCAAAAATCTCCCGTAACGCCTCAAACAGTTCCGGATCTTGAATTCCCCCTGGAATGATTCGATGATCATAATTTTGGCTATCTTGAATGAATCCACACCAGGAGCCACATCTGCTGTGGTCGTTTATGGCATGATATGGAATGTTACGAACTGCATCCGCCATCGCTTTCGAATCACCCTTATTTTGACACATAGCGTATGTAAAGCATCGGTGCAGATAAGTAATACAGTTTTTAGACAGCTCTTTATGGCTTCTTTGTATTCCATATAATTTTTTTTTTTACACCGCCTGATGTATGGTTCATGTCGGATTGTTTTATAATTGGATGTTTGCTGGCGGCTTGGCAAACTGCATTTGTTGTGCTATCATCATCGCCAATAAGCACCCCCACTTCAGCATTTGCGGTCCTAAGAACACTGCTGTCTACAATGAGATTTTTGGCGACGTGAGGCTCCATGGCTTTTGCTGAACCGTCAAAATTTTTCCGGCAATCGTGATGTGGAGGAGGTTGAATTGTTCCATCACATTTCTTACAAGTGCGATTACAAGTTGCATAATCCAACACCATACCGCTATGTTGACCAATAATAGCTCCGAAGCCATTCAAACTATCATAACTTCTACCCGCACCTCGGGTACTCCATCCCATATCATAAGATACTGCAATGCGGATAATATCATTGAACGTCACGGGAGGTTCTTCATTGGATTCAGTATAGGCAGGAATAGGTCCAGGAGGAATAATAGGATTGGACTGGAATTCTTCAGGTCTAAAAACATGGGGTTTTTTTATATTTCTGTTCTCATGTTTTATAAATAACAATATATTCCAATTACAGAAGAAATGGTATATAGGACAGTCATTTTTTCAACACCTGCATGAAAATGGGTGTTTTTTTATGCCTGTTGAGCGGGAGCAAAATTGCTTATTTCCCCCAAGGAAACTGGAGTTTGGCGTTACCCTGTGGTATGAAGATGCAATTGTTCGACTAATCGTTATCGATTATGAGTGTTCATGCATATTTTTTTGCGAATCGCTCAGCAGGCTTTCAAAAACGCACCTTTCATGCAAATGTATAAAAGTATTATGTGTGATGTGTGACAAGGGAGAGACGCGATTTCGAGCACCTGTAGAGCGAACAATTCAATATATACAAACAATAAATAGTAATTATACTATTAATAACAATACAAGCATAATAATCTATCATAAAATATTACCTAATGCTACTTTCGAATTAATATCGAAGTGGGCTCTGCGTTTGTCGGTGGTAGACTCTAGGGTGTCAGAGCAAACTGTATTCACGATGAGGCACTTGTGACATTCTAGCTAGTGACATCGTACTAAAAGTTGAGATGCCAAGCCTCTTCGTACCTCACTTTCTATATATTGCAATGAAAGAGATTCAGCACAATGTGTGCACCACAACTGCTGTCCCAAAACATTCAATTCCACGATGCGTCGGCCAGTGACATTTATTTCTTCTACATTTTCCGAAGTTATTTGATCACTTTCCCCCGGTTCAGTGGAAACGAATTTTCGAGCCCTTCCAACATTTTGTTGAGCGAGCCTTTTATTATAAACAGCTTCTGTAACTATCTTTCCTTTCCACTGATAAGTGGTTTTAGTCTTTGGCATTGTGGACAATGGATCTTGACTAATGCTCAACTCGACTCATGTGAACTTAGCTGACACCTTGGCTCGCGCCTCGCAAGCTGAGCACTGTGCAATGCTGTCAACCTAACAAGACGTCAATCAAAGCATACAGTGTTGTCACGTTTAACTCTTTCTTCAAAGACTCGCATAATAATGTTTATAATGAATAATATTCAAAAGTATCGTTCACATGATACATACTTATCTTTTTTGACGTTATTGAAGTCACATTTGTTTATCAGCACTGCTAAATAATGTTTTTACTTTGGAAAAAATTTAGCGTTACACAGTTGAATTCGCGGCATCTTCACTGTCAAAAGTTTAGGTTCGTAAATGAAGAAAGTCGCAAATAATACTTGAAAATGCATTTGTAAAATTAAAAATACCTCTCTAGGAGTAAAAATAAGACTCCAACTGTCGTTCGAGTTCCTTACATCTAGATTTACTATGCGTAAAACGTAGATATTCATGTATTTCAAATTTCACATACTTTTGTCTGATATTGTACGTCCCATACATCCTTAAGTTGTTTAATTAAATCATTTACAGAGTCAAAAACCCTATCCTCAACGGCCAAACAGGCGTGGTCTTGCAGTTTATTGCGCAACAACCTCGCCAGCTGGGGTTCAGCCTGCGGGGGAACCAGAGCTTTAGCCCTATTGCAGGCTCTCGCGAATTGCACCACTGGTATATTATGTCCGTTAAAATTAGGGACGGTTTCTATGGCGTCTTTTAACGTGATCTGGGGTGTTGGATCGTGATCCGGAATATAGTTACAATTCAATGCCTCAGGAACTTTATTATATTTTGGCACCGGTTTTCTATCGAAACGGGAGGAACCCGGCGTGGCAAAATTATTCGCGACTGGCGGGGGAGCAAGAAGTTTTTCTATCAGCCCTTGCATAGCTTGCATCTGTTCGGAAAGACCTTCCAACGTGGGGTTGCCCGATTTGGTAGCTACGCCCGAATGTATTTTGGGTTCGACAAATTTCGTGTGCATTTTTTCAATTTCCGCTTGTTTTTGCTTTAGTAATTGCATTCGTTTTAATAATTGGGTAGTCGCGGTATCTACAGCGTTAGCGGAACTGCCCGCGTCTTGGTCCATTATGTGGTGGTCGTCGGTATCGCTACATTCGGACATGGTAATCCGTCTAATTCTACTTTCTTGGAAAGATTTTAGGATGTTTCCTATGGTTTGGGCGTCTGGCAGCAGCTATTCAAAATCTATGGTACTCTCTACCTGGGTAGTTAATATCGAATCTGGTATAAATTTTACTTTTTTGACGTTAATGCTCTGTGCACACGGCACGTAACTTGAACAGGAGGTTTTTACAACGAGGGCACTCAGGGAATATATCGTTAGGTTGGTGGTAGTGCACTTGATATATCTCGTCCACTTCCACCGGGTTTGAATTAAAACAATTTAGGCAAATTTTCCCCTCTTCCGTGGTCGTTGCTACGCCCCCCGAAACACAGATTAATGCACTTGAATCTGACAAAACGCCTCGCAGCCTGCGGCTTGGGTAATATAACCTGTTTTGACGTTGACGCGAATCGCGCATGTTGGGTATCAATATATTATGTCGCGTCAGACAGTCTGTTTAGATTTCGTAGCTTTTATTTCCTAAGTGATTCAGACTCTGTTTGAAAGAAAGTTCCACCGTGTGCACACGGCACAATTAGTTGCGGGACGCGTTTGTAATAAGACTGTATTGCACCGCGGGCAATTAGGAAATGTATAGGGCGTATGTAAGAAATGAATTTGATACGTTATCACCGTATTTGTTGGATCCAGTTGGAAGCAATTTAAGCAAATTTCGTCGTCTTCGTTATTTGCCACTATGGTCCCGGAAACACAGACCATCGACTGTATTGATTCCGCCAACCTTTGTAATTGGCGGCTCTGGTAGGCTGGTTTCCACGGACTAACATATTCTGTGTACATGCTAAATAGGCAATTGTGGGTACCGTATGTTAGGGAATTTATTCCTATCAAGAGTTGACGGATCCCACCGCTGTCACCAAAAATATGTCACGTCCCAGGAGGAGGTCTTTTGAGGACAATGACATGTGGGGTAAAAGTCAGGCGCGAATCTGTAATCCAGCACTCTGAGGGTTTTGAAGGAAGTCAGGCGCGAATCTGTAATCCAGCACTCTGAGGGTTTTGAAGGAGGTCAGGCGCGAATCTTGAATCCAGCACACTAATCGACCAGGGAAGTTTAAAAGCGATTTTGTATCTGAGGGACACCCGTTAGCACACTTGCTTTGATTTGGCTCGATAATAGGATTTACTGTTGCATTCTCGTTAAAGTCATTCGCAATGTTTCCGCGAAATCCGTCTGGGCATACGGCCGTACACAGCCTATGCAGAAGTACGTTAGTAAACACCGTTAGCGCTTCGCGAGATCAGCTGTTGCAGCCGTCTGTTTGGACTAGGAAGTTTCGTACCCAAAAGGCATACACAATAATATGGAGAGATTTAAAAGCAATGAATGATTTAATACTTCAAGCACGTCTATATGCGCTTGTCGCAGGTAACATGAAATGCGTTGGACAATGAGCATAGATACATAACATTTATATAAATGGATGTAAATAATAGAACATGTGTATGGACATGAAATAGAATATACGATAATAAGATAAAAATATATGATAGTGTTGCGAGCACCCTACGGATGGAATCCATGGCCCGATGGTGCTCGCGACGATAACCAGAGACAGCGAGAAGAAGGTGATCGCATCGATCACCTGTCAAGCTGTCATTCGTGAGTCAGCCGCCATAGCGAACCGACATAACGATCCCGCTCATATTTCCGCCGTACCCTGTTGTTCACGTTATATTACATTCCCGTTACTGTTCGTTACTGTGTTGATCTTCTGTTCCCTTCGAGTTACTGCTGAGTTGTATTATGCCGAGTGCGAAACGTAACAATAGTCATAAGCGTTGATAACGTAAAATAATATGGAAAGCAATATGACAGTAAATGTTTGTAATACAAAATATATATACGCAATAAGCGTTAATAGTACATAAAAATAATAATATGAATGCATTAAGCGTTATTAATATGAAAATAATAATTGTATGAGGGTGATATGCAGTATATTAATAATAATAATTTCTTACGGTAGTTGCCGTAGCTCACTGAATTTAACACTTTGATAATAATGATACTTTTCACTGACGTCTCTGGAAGAGCGTTTCGTAGAAGAGAGATACGGCCTCTCGAGCCTTTGTATTTATGTGATTCTGCGGGGTCGTTGCGGGGGTTTTATGCGGTAAGGACCTTGACATAATTATGAAATAAGTCGCAGTAGGACTTCCGGGGTTTTTCTGAAATATTCTATTATTAGACGTGTTTACGGCACGTAGGGGAAAGTGGGGTAAAACGGAACGGGTGGGTAAAACGGAACACCAATGTTTCTGTTAGATAAGAGCTGCGAATGAGTTGGCACCGCGTGACATGGAACCAAAGGGTCCTCATAGCATTTTATGATAGACCATAGACCCCTGCACAAGTTATTTTTCCATTAAGAGAGTTTGAAAAATTTCCGGTATCGACGTTTCAATATTGCGTTGGACTTTCGACCACTTTTCGGTACTTGGACTTCGAAAATTAATAACGGCCAGTACATCGTTGGATTCTATATTTCTTACGCTACATTTTGACGTATATAAAAAGTTCTTTACCTCACGCTGAAGTGTAAATATTAAATGTTTACTAAATGACTGCACGTGGGGCAAAACGGAACACTTTTCGCGGGGCAAAACGGAACGCCTATTATACATGGGGAAGAATGGAAACGTCTCTTACTACGTGTTTATTATCTCTTTTAATTATTAGATTGTAGATTAAACATTTAATTACTATTCTTATTTCCAAGAAAATTGATTTTGTATAGAAAATTATGATGTATGACATACATCTTTCGTTCGATCAAACTGTTAGTTTAAATTGTAATAAACAGCATAATCATTTAATGCAGATGTGTTCTCCATGCAAGTATTGATATTCATGTAAAAATCCACGTGTAGGGGAAAACGGGGTAATTGCAGCCAGCGGGTGATTCCGGCCCCTTCTATTTCTTTAAATATAAAAAAATTTAAGAAAAAATTAAAACCGTCTTCAAAAGAATGAAACTGCACTAAAAAGTAAAAAGTATTTTTTTTTCCTTATTTAATCTACGACTCTCATATTTTTTAAGTCGACGCCAGATTTACACAGTGCAAATGATGAGGCACCGACTTAAAAAATATGAGAGTCGTAGATTAAATAAGGAAAATAATTATTTTTTACTTTTTAGTGCAATTTTATGTTTTTAAAAAAACCGCGTAACTTGACTCTGTATAGTACTACCACCGGTTAAGCCACCATATTCATGGTTTCCATGACGATACCAGTCCTTTGTTTCAAATAAATCCGGGAGTGTTTATTCTACACTTACTTCGCTATCTTATAGCAGTGATCGATTGTTAATCAAGGTAAGTTAGTACATGGAATAGATATAAATTATTAATATTAACGTACACATTCACTCGACCCTCCTCCGTAGAGCACTTTCCATTCGATATTTCCATCGCGTGTCAAACCTGATTCGTCACTATCATTTTTCTTCGAAATTACACAGGCAATTAATTCCAAGATGCCACGGAAGTATCAAAGAAAAACCGAACGGCAGAATTGGTCTGAAGAAAGCATGGCTGCGGCAATTGAGGCAGTCTTAGAGAAGAAAATGTCTCTCCGAAAGGCAAGTCAAGCATTTGGAATTCCTTTAACTACGCTGCACAGAAAAATAGAGAAATCTCAACAGAAAAAATTGCAACCTGTACAAGCTGCAAAGAAAACCCTTGGCTGCTACAGAACTACTTTTACACATGCTCAAGAACAAGAATTAGTTAAGCACCTATTACTTTTAGAGCAGAGAATGTTTGGTGTCACTTTGATAGACTTACGTAAACTAGCATTTGAGTTAGCACAGAAGAATAACATTCCTCATCGGTATAATGTACAGTACAATATTGCTGGAAAGGACTGGCTGTATGGGTTACTTCGTAGGAATAAGGAACTTTCATTAAGACAGCCTGAGAAGACATCTCTTGCACGTGCAAAGGGTTTCAACCAAGTAGCTGTTAATAATTTCTTTAATCTGTTAGGGTCAATATATGACAAGCACAAATTGTCACCTAATGACATCTATAACGTGGACGAAACTGGCATAACAACAGTACCTAATAAACCATCCAAAGTGCTAGCCCTTCGCGGGAAAAAGCAAGTGGGCTCTTTATCGTCATCCGAAACAGGTGTTCTGGTTACAGTAGAAATATGCATGAGTGCTGCTGGAAGGTTCCTGCCTTGTATGTTTGTGTTCCCACGAAAGAAGCAAAACCCCAGATTGATAGATGACGCCCCGCCCGGTTCATTTGCTGTATATCATGAAAGTGGATGGATTCAAAAAGACAGCTTCATTATTTGGTTTAAAAAATTTATTGAATTCTCCAATCCGTCACCTCAGAAGCCCGTGCTTTTACTGCTGGATGGACATGCGTCTCATACCAAAAGCATAGAATTACTTCGTCTTGCACAACAAAATAATGTTATTCTGTTATGTTTCCCTCCCCACTGCACTCATCGGTTGCAGCCTCTGGATGTGTCACTTATGGCGCCAATAAGTGTTTATTATGAACAAGAGGTGCGGAAATGGCTAATTCAACATCCTGGAAGATGCGTAACAATTTACGAGGTAGCGAAATTATTCGGGGCAGCATTTTCAAGAGCCGCCCTAATGCAGACAGCTATTGAAGGATTTAAGAAAACTGGAATATTTCCATTTAATAGAGAAGTCTTCCCCGATTATATGTTTGCTCCATCACAGACTACTGATAGGCCTGTTGACCACAGTCGACCTTCAACCTCCAGAGACTATAGTGCCCCGGTCACGTGTGAGGAAGGTGAACCTTCAACCTCCAGAGACTATAGTGCCCCGTTCACGTGTGAGGAAGGTGAACCTTCAACCTCCAGAGACTATAGTGCCCCGTTCACGTGTGAGGAAGGTGAACCTCCAACCTTCAGAGACTATAGTGTCCCGTTCACGTGTGAGGAAGGTGAACCTTCAACCTCCAGAGACTATAGTGCCCTGTTCACGTGTGAGGAAGGTGAACCTTCAACCTCCAGAGACTATAGTGCCCAGACTTCAACATTTTCATGCACACCTACAATACTAATGCCTATTCCTCAGGAAGAAAATAGGAAAGAGAAAAAAATGAACAGAAGAAGGGGCAAAACTGTGATATTAACTTCATCTACCTATATGCAAGAGCTGGAACTCGAAAACAACTTGAATAAAAACAAGAAAATGATAAAGCCGAAAATAGTAAAAAAAGACAGCCGTTACCAGAAAAAAGGGAAACTACCTTTAAAAAAGGAACCTGAAAAGAATGTAGCCTCAGAGAAATCTCTTAGGGACCGATGCATATTTTGTAATGAACTCTTTGTTCATTCCACACACGAAGAAACTTGGATACAATGCATCACATGTAAAGGGTGGGCCCATGAGGACTGCACCAGTGCTGAAAAGGAAGATGATGAATTTGTATGTGATTATTGTTCATAAAATAATAACCTAACTGTATTAATCTATCCTTCTTTTCCGATATTATATTTATATTTGATTATTTTCTGTAATTTTCATATAATCTAATAAAATATTTTCTCTTATATGTATAATATATATTTTTGTTATATTTTATTTGCAATAGTTATACCTAAAACATATATTTATTGATTTTAACATAAATTAATACATTTTAAATCATAAAAATAAAGATTTTGTACGTTTACGCGGTCTTCGAGTGGGTGTTCCGTTTTACCCCACCATTTGAGCGAAGCAAAGATTTCGATACCTCCGGTAAATTTCATTTTCCGTCGTTCCCAACGATTTTTCGTATCGATAACCATGATTTTCTTATAGTCTAAGGTCCACTGAAGACTCCTGTTGAAGTCCCGTGTCTTTTTCTCCTCCCGATTTTAAGTTATCACCCTCCAAAGTTAAGCGTTCCGTTTTACCCCACCTTCCCCTACACCAAATATTCGTCGCAATTAGGCTTCTGGGGTTTTTATACTTGTGAAGCTGAAATACTCTACCCATCGAATGGATTTCGGGTGTTTTGATAGGAAAGGGTTGGATTGGCTTGGACTTGGTGATTCGTAAAGAGGGGAGTGAGACGTGGTCTCGATTTAAGGGGGTAGACACGGGTAATGCAGCGCGCTGTAATACCCACATAATGTGCCCGAAACATGGGTTTGGGGGGATACGTTGTTTGTCCTTATATGAGCAAATTTTGGGCTGGATGAGGTCTCATTCGAAAGAGGAAGGTTCAGTGCACAGCGCTCTGGTCATGGTTGGACGAAATTGTGTTGATATCTAATAATACGAGTGTTCAAAGTAGAGCAAAAGTTGACAAAATACACCCGCATGAATCCAATTATTTTTAGGTCACTAAAAGAGTTTTGTGACTCAAACGATGACCAGAGCGCTGTGCATTGAACCTTCCTCTTTCGAATGAGACCTCGCCCAGCGTAAAATCTGTTCATATAAGGACGAAAAACGTATCCCCGTGATCGCATTCCCAAATACGAGTTCCGCCATATTGGCGATAATACAGAGCAAGTCACGTGACAAATTTAGTTGAGCTAGTGGACACGAGATGGCGCCTACTCGGGAGGACTGTAGGGACTGGCGCTGCGAGCGTCACGGAAGTCCCTCGAACTAGTGCACGAAGACGAGACTGAACGCCATTACGGCATCACTTGCGACACAGTACGCATCGACCAAAGTTCCTACTTTTGTACCTGAGATTAAAACTATTAAACCCTTTTACGTTATAACCCAGAGTAGTTCATTCTCGCCACAAGTGGTTGAGCAGGCGCAGAGCAGAGTAGGCTTGCACTGAATTAAAACCAAATCGACAACGGGCGCACGCTGTGGCGGTCCCCGTTAAGACAAAACCTACATTGGTGACCCCGACGACCACTCGTCGTGGCGATAACACGGCATTGTCGGTGCTGGCGCAGCCATCTGAAATACAACAACTGGGAAAACGGAATCTGGAGGTGCGATTTCAACAGCTTCGGTGAGCCATAGACATCTCGACGGTGGGAAGCCGGCGACTACCACGTGGCGACGAGCTTAGTCAACGCCGATTCTTGCCAGAGCAGCGGAGTTCGCTGCAAGATCAGCCCCCTCCGAGGCAGATGCGAACCTGGAAACTACCGTCGTTGGACGTCCTTGAGGCTGCGAGGTAGAATTTAAGATTTTCTCGTTGCCCTCGGCCACGCGGTCAGTCACTACGGCCATTTTGTGCGAGGGTTCGTGAGCGCTACAGTTTCGTTAGCCGTATCGACGGCCATTATAGATCACGCGTGCGCGTCGTTCGTCACGAGCGCGTGTTCAGCAAATATTACTAATTAGTAAATCAAAGCCGTTCCACAAAATGTCGCGACAAGATGGAAACGCGAACCCGTCCGACCAAACCAATCAGCCCGCCGATCCTAGCGTTCGACCACACGTGGACGCGTATCGCGTTCCAAAGATACCTAGTTTTTTCCGAGACGATCCGGGACTTTGGGTTTACCAGGTTGAAGCGTCATTTCGCACCGCGGGTATAACCGATGAACGCACGAAGGCAGACACTGTCGTCGCTGCGCTCGACGCGGAAATTGTCACTTGTTTCCGCGACTTATTGTCAAACCCAAATCTCGCAAATCCGTATACGCAAATTAAAGAGCGTATTTTAAAAACGTATTCTGCTTCGTCGGAGAGCAGATTACGACAGTTATTAAAGGGGCAGGTGTTAACAGACGGGAAACCTACCCAAACTTTAATGCGTTTAAGAAACCTCGACGACGGTCGGTGCAGCGAATCAGTAATGGAGGCCATATTCTTAGACCAGTTACCGGCAAATACCAGAGCGATTCTCGCGGCTTCGAAAGTCACCGAATTGGAAGACATCGCAGCCCTTGCGGATAAAATTGCTGAGGCAACGTCAGTAGGTCCTTCATTTGCTGCACCCGTATCTACCACGACCCACGCGAATCAAATCGCCGAGTCTAAATACGCCGCGCCGGCATCGGACGCAACACCCACCACGTTAGAAGCCAGATTTGAGAGATTAGCTACCGAAGTCGCGAAATTATCGAGCACTGTAGGACGTCTCGCGAAGGACATAAAATCCCGCCGGCGTTCACAATCGCGATCGCGAAAAACGAACGAGGGGACAAAGAACTCTTCGAATGGCAAAGAATCGTGTTGGGTACATAAGAAATATGGGAAGGAGGCTCGGTTTTGCAAAGGTAATTGCTCCTGGGAGGAACAAAAGGATTCGGGAAACTAGATCGCCCTCCATCGCGGAGACGAATGTGGGGGAACAAATATCGCAAAGTCGTCTCCACGTGCGCGACCGGTATTCCGGCCAGCTCTTTTTAGTGGACACCGGCGCGGACATTTCGCTACTACCGGCCCCCGCGAAGGGTAGGCCCGAGCCCAGTACCTATAAATTGTACGCCGCTAACGATACCGTAATAAACACGTTCGGCGAAACACGACGCGTGCTTGACCTTGCCTTGCGACGACCGATCGCATGGAATTTTTGTATCGCGGACGTGCCGCACCCGATAATTGGGGCGGATTTAATTAAGTATTACGGCCTTATCGTAGATCTTAAGAGACGTCGCCTCACTGACGCAGTGACGAGCATATATACATTAGGCGTCGTGAAACCAACCAACCTGACCGCAATCCACACCGCGAACCCATCAAATCGACATGCGCGAATCCTTGCGGATTTCCCCGAAGTAACGGGCATAGCTCAAGAGACTCCCATCGGTTCTCGGGGGGTCTTTCACTAGTTGGTGACTCACGGTCCACCGGTGTCGGGACGTGCAAGACGATTGCCTCCCGACAAATTACGAGCCGCGAAACTCGAATTTAAGCGGTTGTGCGAAGCGGGCATCTGCAGGCCGTCCTGTAGCCCGTGGGCAAGCCCCATACACATGACCAAAAAGAAAAACGGTCAGTGGCGTGTATGCGGTGACTTCCGCCTACTCAACGCCAAAACAGTACCCGATAAATATCCCGTACCTCATATACACGATTTTGCATCAAATTTGCACGGAAAAAACATCTTTTCGTCTCTTGATTTGCACGGTGCATATCATCAGATACCGGTGGCTCCCGAAGATGTACCTAAGACGGCCGTGATCACCCCGTTTGGGTTGTTTGAATATTTAGCGATGCCTTTCGGACTTCGAAACGCGGGACAAACTTTGCAACGGTATATTCACCAGTCCCTTGGCGACCTGGATTTCGTGTTCGTGTACATCGATGACATACTCATCGCGTCGGCATCGCCGGAAGAGCACGAGGCACATATTAGAATCGTGTTAGAACGGCTTAGAGATTTCCACTTACGGATAAACGTTGACAAGTGTCAATTCGGCATGCCGGAACTGGAATTTCTAGGGCACGTGGTGAACCGCGAGGGATTGAAACCTACTCTCGACAAAGTCGAAGCAATTAAAAAATACCCGCTACCGCGTACAGTTGTCGAGCTCCGTCGTTTCTTGGGGATGACCAACTTTTACAGGCGTAGTTTGCCCCGGGCCGCCGTCGCGCAGGCTCCCCTGAACAAATACCTACAAAATTCACGCAAAAACGACAAAACAGAGATTGCATGGACCACGGAGGCAGAAACCGCGTTTAGTCAAATTAAAGAGAGCCTTGCAAACGCGGCGATCCTCGCTCACCCCTGTGACGCGGCGGCCACAAGGGTCGTAACCGACGCGTCGGATTTTGCAATGGGTGCGTCACTCGAGCAAGCCTTCGATAAGGACTGGAAACCTCTCGCGTTTTTCTCGCGTAAATTCACCCCGGCACAGTGCCGCTACAGCACATACGACCGCGAGTTAACTGCCATATACGAGGCAATTAAATATTTCAGACATTTCCTCGAGGGTCGCGATTTCACAGTCGTAACGGATCACAAACCGTTAATGTACGCTTTTATGCAACGGGCTGACAAGGCATCCCCGCGGCAGGCTCGGCAATTGTCGTATATAGCTCAATTCACAACTCGCGTGGAACATCTTCCCGGCGGTGAGAACGTCGTCGCGGATTCACTCTCGCGGATCAAGTCCTTGCGTCTTGCAACCGAGTTCAGCTTGATCGAGCTCGCCAAGGAACAAGAAGCCGATTCGCAATTAAAAGAAATACAAAAATCGGAGACCCCCATTCTCTCATTGAAAAGATTAATGTGGGGACCGGAGCATACACTTTTGTACTGCGAAATGTCCGACGAAGTGATCCGGCCGTACATTCCAGCATCGCTGCGTCGCCGGGTTTTCGATACCATGCACAATCTCGCACACCCGGGCGCGAAGGTAACGGACAGGTTGGTCAGGTCGAAATACGTCTGGCCCGACATGCATCGGGACGTCGCTCGGTGGTGCAAGAATTGCGTACATTGCCAACAATCGAAAGTGTCGCGACATGTTCGCATGATCCCGGGTCAAATCGTAGCCCCGGACGGTCGATTCAAGCATATACACATGGATCTCATTGGTCCGCTCTCTGACGACGGCGGATACCGTTATTGTCTCACCTTGATCGATCGATTTACGCGGTGGGCTGAGGCAGTCCCTCTAAAGGAAACATCGGCACAAACCGTTTCGCGTGCGTTTTTCGACCAATGGATCGCGCGTTACGGGTCACCCGAGATTTTGACCACCGACCAAGGCGCGCAATTCGAATCGCAGATATTCACTGCGTTGTTATCATTGACCGGATGCCATCGTATACGCACAACTGCCTATCATCCCGCCGCTAACGGCATGATAGAGCGATGGCATCGAACCTTGAAAGCGGCAATAATGTGTCACGCGAGCGCAAATTGGACACGCGTACTGTCCACCGTACTACTCGGACTTCGTAATCACGTGCGTCTCGACACAGGAGCTTCACCAGCGGAGCATTTGTACGGCTCTACACTTCGCGTTCCTGGCGAATTTTTTCTCCCGGAAGATCTAACCCCTGATCCACGCCCATTCCTGGAAGAGTTTCGCGAACACATGCGCCTGGTGCGTCCTGTCCCAGTAGCTCAAAAATTCAAAAAACGCTCATTTGTTTTTAAAGATTTAAGCACATGTACTCACGTTTTTCTATTGTCAAAAATGGTAAAAAAACCGCTCGAACGACCCCATACAGGGCCGTACAAGGTGTTGGAGCGCATATCAGACCACGTGTACTCGATCGAAGTAAACGGTAACGCGCGAAGCGTATCCATAGAACTTTTAAAACCAGCGTACATTTTAAGCGACGAAGCAGTGAACAGTTGCGATAGCACCGACGTGCCTTCGACGAGCGGAGCGGGAAACGCGCACCCCGCGCTAAAAACGTATATCAAAAAGAAAGTAACATTCTTGTCCAACGCGCCGAACGCGAGTAGAAAGTAAGAAAAAGCGTTAGCATGTAAGTATAATAATATATAGATTAGCATGTAAGTGCAGCAATGCATAGGTTAGCATGCAAGAAAACATCGTGTGCAATGTAACGAAAACAAACTACTTTAGGCATTTGTACGACCGACATGCACACTCGGGGGGGAGTACTGTAGGGACTGGCGCTGCGAGCGTCACGGAAGTCCCTCGAACTAGTGCACGAAGACGAGACTGAACGCCATTACGGCATCACTTGCGACACAGTACGCATCGACCAAAGTTCCTACTTTTGTACCTGAGATTAAAACTATTAAACCCTTTTACGTTATAACCCAGAGTAGTTCATTCTCGCCACAAGTGGTTGAGCAGGCGCAGAGCAGAGTAGGCTTGCACTGAATTAAAACCAAATCGACAACGGGCGCACGCTGTGGCGGTCCCCGTTAAGACAAAACCTACAGGACTGCCAACGTGGAATCATAGTAAAACTGAAGCGTTAGCTGGATACACAAGCCACAGTAAAAGCGTGATGCAATCATTGCATGCATTTTCGGACGACTTTAGGTTAGGTTATATGCATTTTAGGCATACATTGACTAGGAACTGCTGGGAATTGTCTGCATTTACTAAATTAACGCTTTTACCGTAACACATACATCACTTGAAATCGCTGTCGTATTTATGATATAGTAATTGAGGCAGTTAGAGCAACAACGGACTAAAATAGTATAAGTTAGAAAAAAAAAGTATAAGTTAGAATCTGCAAAATTATAATAATGATTCGATAATAATACTTGGAATGATAATACTTGGATACTATACTGAATGATATTATATAAAAATGAATGAAAGGAATAATACTGGAAATAATGTCACTTCAATATTATATTTATTTTGAAAGTAACAGGAATAAAAAAGTAATTATTCGTTTTCATTTTTGTCAATGTTCATGGGAATTGGAATTACATCACGTTGTGATTTTACTGGTGGTATGCTATTGATAAATGCCTTGTAGTATTCAGGAATAATTCCGTTGTGATACAGAAGATCTTTTTTCTTCGCGGTAGATGTAGGAAGACTTTTTTAAAAAATTTTATTTTTTTCAAGACTATTTTCGTCCTCTGGCATGGACACACAACATTTGTGCACTCAGCATAATAAATTTAGGGACATACAATAAACAAAAATATTATTTTTGATAAATTTATAAAAACGATAAAAATGTAATTTTTATGCAGCATAAAGAAACAGTCAAGCACTATTTGTTGCATATATAAACTCAAATTTCATAAAAAGTGGACATACAATATGTGTGCACTAAGCCATCGCACTGGGCGCTAAAGGATAACCCGAGCCAATTTTCGTTTGAAGCGCTAGGACTGAATTAATTTAATGGGTAATTAAATTATCGGCCATGAATAATTTTCTCGTGTTTATTCGTACTTTCTCGACTAAATATATGATTCGCAACTAAAGTACTAATAAATACGAGAAAATTATTCATGGTCGACGGATGAAAGGCTTTCGAATAACAAATATGATTAAAAATGATTCATTTTAATTATAAAAATAATATACAGCTCCCCCCTCCCCCCTCCCCCCTCCCCACTCCCCACTCCCCCCTCCCCTGAAGTGTCCTGAATCGGCCAAGGATTTATCACCTGCTGAAGCAATACAGCAACTTGGTAATATAAGGCGTATTTTCAAGGGTAATGAAATGAATAAAAATCATTATTACTATTATCAAGTGCAAGGACAATTGCACATAACGAAAAGGCAACGAGCCTATTTTTGTTTATGGACGCCAAAAGGAATGAAGGTTACAACAGTATCGAGAGATGATCGATTCTGGGCAACAGAGATGGAAGAAAAACTGAGCAAGTTCTATGAGGACTGCATGTTGCCAGAAATTATAACAAAATACCTGCCTACAAAAAGGAGGGGCAAGTACGAGTACACAAGAAACTACATAAAACGATAGATGACAACATCGCGATAGCACCGGTGAGTGCATTCAGCGCATATGAAGAGCTGTCAAACAATCAATTGCTATTCAATGTCAAGATTGCACCGGTGAGTGTATCCAGCGCATATGAAGAGCTGTCGAAAAATCAATTGCTATTCAAGGTCACTATTGCACCGGCGAGTGCATCCAGCGCATATGAAGAGCTGTCGAATAAGCAAATTGCGATCCAAAGTGACTATTGCACCGTTCTTAGTCAGTGGCTAGATTCGACCAAAATTGTGACGTTTGCACGCAATGATCTCACTGAAAACGTATGCCGGCTCTAAACAATGACTTAAATCAATTGACGAGCTATTGCAGTAGGTGCGAGGGAGAGGGACGAGGTACTACGAACGATCGGAATGATCATTTTTATTGCGATGTAAGAAATATGGACTAAATTCTTATTTTGATCGGATTCGCCCTGGTCTACCCTATCCAATTAAATATTGTGTCCTTTATGTTTGTAAGGAGTGAAAGAAAATGTGCGGAGAGAAGGGTCAATTAAATTAAACAGAACAGGTAAAGTATTCTTCAATTATACTTATTTCTTTATTATTTCTAATTATATTTATTTATTCTTTCATCATACATATATGAGTCACTTAGAACCAAAGGGATGCCGGTAACATTTTTTAAACTTTTCAGTTAAGAGAAGGAATGGTTAGTTAAATCGTTAAATATAATGTTATAAATAATGTAAGTAATTTAACGTTATAACAAAATATCATTTGAAGGCTAGAAAAATAAACAGCTAAGTAAATGATTGATAAAAGTTCGTGACAAAGGTATGCAAGTGATTTATTATCTCATACGCTCCAGTATAAACACCAATTACCATTAGTAACGAGAATATGAATATTAGTACGAAGAACTTCTCTGAATCTGTTGAGTGACGATAAACTCAATACAGTTTTAATAGTATCCTAAATTAATATTAGTATATTACAAAAATTTAACTTGCATTATTTCTAATGCACCCCCTTCCAACAAATACGTTACGTTACGGCAATACAGATGCGGTACGATGCCGCGTATATATAACCCCCCCATAAACATGACTCATGTATGAAAGAAGCTAATTCCCTTTAATTCACGAAAAACATTCTCACGCAAAGATTGTGAAATCAATTTTGCTAATTCCAATTGTATTCTCGTTCTCCGTTCGAACACTGATTCCTCTGTCACTTTTTATACTTGACATTCCTTTATTGGCCACAAATCAATTCAGTGCTCAGATTTTCAGCTTCGGTTTTAAGGAATTAGCGGGCGAGGCCTGTAGTTGACACAAAAACTTTTATAAGAGGGACATCTTCTGTTAAAAATGTCGTATGAAAATCGTTTTACGATGGAAAATAATAAAAACTTGGTAGAGACTAATTTAAACGAATCAAAGTCGGTAATAGATTAATAGCACATTCGCCAACCTGCACTAGTGATATGAAACATTTTGTTTTAAGTTGACTTCATAGTTTTTTCTTATACAACGCCCGCTAATTCCTTAAAACCGAAGCTGAAAATCTGAGCACTGAATTGATTTGTGGCCAATAAAGGAATGTCAAGTATAAAAAGTGACAGAGGAATCAATGTTCGAACGGAGAACGAGAATACAATTGGAATTAGCAAAATTGATTTCACAATCTTTGCGTGAGAATGTTTT
Source organism: Andrena trimmerana (assembly GCA_951215215.1). Taxonomy (NCBI): domain Eukaryota; kingdom Metazoa; phylum Arthropoda; class Insecta; order Hymenoptera; family Andrenidae; genus Andrena; species Andrena trimmerana. Next base: position 84,742,026 of record OX578059.1, on the reverse strand, counting down.
TCGTGAATTAAAGGGAATTAGCTTCTTTCATACATGAGTCATGTTTATGGGGGGGGGGGGGGGGGGATTTCATCACTTTTTTTCATAATTTGTGAATTTTTGTTGTGTTGATCTTATCAAGCTAATGTACCGCCGGTCACTCTCTAGGAAATTTCACCACAAAGAAAACGTATATATGCGAGGAAAGAAATTTATTACTTAATAAATTATAAATAAATTAACAATATTAAGTGTGTTATGGCAGAGCGTCGCTTTTGTTGAAGGTTGTAAATCTTCACGATTCTCTGACCACTTCTCCTGCACTGATGTCGTGCAAGAGCCCAAGATTTTGAAAACTGATGTTCCAAAATGAGAAGCGAGTAATGAGGGTGATTGAGTAGAACACCGCACACAATTTAAAAACACAATGCTTATTCTATATTTTGAAATAAGAAACTCAGCAACAAAAAGTATACTCGGAGATGTTCACATATCTACACGACGTACAAGTCTTATGAAAGTCTTCTGCTCGCAAGCAGAGCTCGATGGATCTTAGTGTGTCTCTAATTTGCTTCTGATCTCGACGGCACAGTTGCTCGCGAACGATGACTCCAAGATTCCTCGCAGGGGTGGAGTCCTAATGTTGCAGGGCTAACAAGACTAAACTATTGGTGGAGTTATAACGGAGAGGTGGTAAAAGAAAATTGTCTATTGGCGTAGGCGTGTCAGTCTCGAGGGTGGTTGTGAAGCGTGAGAAAGGGAACTTTCCAAATCTCGAACCATCGGTACTTAATTTATAGGTTTACGATGTTTTCGCGACCTTCTAATAAGTGGACGCAGGCCACCCGAGTGGAACCCTTAACCCCCTGGGAACTTTAGTTCCGGCTTAAGAGACGGCACAGGCCTCGGTGATATATGACTGGGCAACAGCCCTACGCTTGCACTGACGAAAAACAGACGCGTGTCCTCTACATAAAAATGACAATACGCCGACGGTCCTTTCTGGCCTCGATGGTTTAACGTCTTATACTTTCTCTTCTCAACATGCCGCCACCTCTTGAACGGACACGTTCAATAATAATGCAAACTGTAAGTGCATACCGGTTATTTACCTATGAGTACTAAAACTATAACTGAAAACACACAATTGACGCAATACAATGCGATACAGTACAAAACATATGGTATACACGAATGCACCTTACCACCAAAATATAAAAAACATACAATCCTAAACTAATATAGATTAGTATAAAGTATTCACACAACTTATATATTACATACTCAAACACACAAACAAATAGCAAACTAAAATAGTCAATTATGCCTCGTCGGCAAACAGTGGAGCTAATTTTTTTACACTGCGCTTATATTCGCCACCTGTTGTCTTAACAGTCACTACTCGAACGACACCGTCCTCACCAGGATGAATAGCAGTGATGCGGCCCATAGGCCAACATAGAGGTGGTGCGTTGTCTTCCTTCAAGACAACCAGCATTCCTATAGTGACTTTGGTTGTATGTTTGTCGTGCCACTTCCTTCTGACCGTCAACTCGTTCAGGTACTCCTTGTACCAACGAGCCCAAAAGTGCTGGCGAAGCTGCTGAAGGTGTTGCCAGGACGAAAGGCGACCTGTCTTGACATACGTTAAGTCGCACTCAGGCGTGCTCGTTAGTGAGTCACCAATAAGAAAATGTCCTGGGGTTAGTGGCATTAAGTCATTTGGATCCGATGACAACGGAGTCAAAGGTCTCGAATTTAAAATTGCCTCTACTTCTACCAAACATGTAGTAAACTCTTCATACGTGCGCAATGTATTGCCGAAAATTCGCACAAGATGATGCTTTAAAGATTTTACGGCGGCTTCCCACAATCCTCCAAAGTGAGGAGCACGTGGTGGTATAAAATGCCAGCGTACTTTCTGGTTCAACAAATAATTGTAAATCTTATTATCAGAATTTTCAGCTAAAATTTCCTTGTGTATCCTTTTTAGTTCGCGATCAGCCCCTACAAAATTAGTGCCATTGTCGCTGTAAATGTCAATACATTTACCTCTCCTAGCAATGAATCGTTTTAATGAGGCAAGAAATGCATCGGTAGTTAAATCGCTCACAAGTTCAATATGCACTGCCCTAGTGCTGAAGCACACGAATACTGCCACATAAACCTTTATCCGCTTTGTGTTCCGATGTTTTTTCTCCTTAATGAAGAATGGACCACAATAATCCACACCGGTTGTTAAGAACGGTCGATTACAAGTGACCCTATCTTTAGGAAGTTGTCCCATTTTATATTGAGGTGTTATGGGTTGCAGCTTACGACAGGTAGTACAATTCCGAAGGACAGCCTTGACCGCGACCAACCCGTTAATAGGCCAATACGTTTGACGCACCGCGTTAAGGGTACCTTGTGCTCCGCTGTGACCGTGTCTTATATGTGCTTCCCGAATAACTAATTCCGTGCAATGATGCCGTTGAGGTATTATTAACGGATGCTTTTTGTAAAACGATAACTGTGATTGTTGAAGTCTACCTCCCACTCTCAACAGTCCGTATTTATCCATGAATGGACACAATCCTGACAACTTGCTACCGCGAGTACCTGTACCAGTAGATAACTCGCCTATTTCTTTCGAAAACACAGATTGTTGCCACAGCCGCATTACCCGACCATGGGCCTGCTGCAATTCATCCACAGTCAGTGGCCCCGTTTGTTTTAACTTCTGGTGTGCGTTAACAAAAAATCTGACGCAATAAGCCACTATACGATTTAGAACGCTAAACGACGAAAACCGAGTTAAAATTTGACAATCCGACTGAACCATTGTTTGCAAAACTACGATTTTCCGCTGCTCAGGAATCTCCATTGCCTGCATCTCATAGTGAGGCCAATTATCCTCAGGTTCAGTCAACCAATGAGGACCATGAAACCATGTGCTCGATTCAAGAAACTTAGCGGCATTAGCTCCTCGTGACAACAAATCTGCAGCATTGTGCTCAGACGGTACATGTGACCATTGAATTCCGTTGCTGTGACGTTGTATTTCCGTTACCCGATTAGCAACAAATTGTTTTAATGTATGTGGTGGCGCATTGATCCAATGTAACGTAATCATTGAATCTGACCAAAATACTATTTTATCAAATGTAATTGTACTAACTGCCTTTATCATAAGATTGTATAATCTAACTAATAATACAGCAGCACACAACTCCAATCGCGGTAATGACTGCGTTTTCAAGGGCGCGACTTTAGATTTTGAACATAATAATCTAACCGCGTGAGTTTGACCATTATCCGACGTCCGAATGTAGATGCAGGCGCCGTATGCGCGCTCACTCGCATCACAAAACCCATGCACCTGTATTTTCTCGTGGCTCTCGACCAGAACCCACCGAGGAACTGTGATTTTCGTAATTAAATGTAACTGCGATTGAAAAGTAACCCATGAAGCATGAATGTCTGATGGCAGCAAATCATCCCAGTCTAGTCGGGATTTCCACAAAGCTTGAATAAGGAGTTTCCCTTGTACAATGACCGGACCCAATAACCCAAGTGGGTCAAATAGCTGTGCAATGCGAGACAAAATAGTTCTTTTTGTTACCCTATCTAACGGTTTTAATTGATTTATGGTATAGCCTAAAGTGTCCTGCCGGGACCTCCAATATAAACCCAACGTTTTTTTTCCATCCAGTTCATTTAGAACCATGTGCTCAGTAGGATTTATTGCTTCAAGACTCTCTATCAACCGTGGGTCGTTCGACACCCACTGCCTAAGCTGAAATCCCCCTTTCGCGGTCACAGCAATAAGATCGTCTCGTATCGCGATCGCGTCCTGCATCGACGATGCTCTAGTCAAGACGTCGTCCACATAAAAATCCTTAAGAAGGATGTCCGCGGCAAGCGGATGCTCCGAAATTTCATCTTTTGCAAGTTGATGCAAAGTTCTAATTGCGAGATACGGAGCTGACGCGGTTCCGTATGTAACCGTGTTTAGCTGATAAGTTTTAAGTGGAGCGTTTGAATTCTCGCGCCACAAAATCTTATGATACTTTCTATCATTACCATTTAAACTTACTTGCCTATACATTTTGGCTATGTCTGCTGTCAGAACATACTTGTGAAAGCGAAAACGCGTGATTAGGCTAACTAAATCGTCCTGAATCGTAGGCCCTACCATGAGCGTGTCGTTTAAAGACAACCCAGATGATGATCGCGCGGATGCATCGAATACAACTCGAACCTTTGTAGTAACGCTATCTACTTTCACGACGGGATGATGAGGTAAATAATACCCGGAGGTGTTCTCTTCTACAATCTCTGTCATGTGACCGAGATGTTCATACTCCCTAAGAAATTCAACATACTGAGTTTTCGTACTCAGGTTTCTACTCAATGATCGCTCCAAAGAAAGAAAACGTTTCATTGCCAATGAATATGATTCCCCAAGATTGTCCTGTTTGCTATTGAATGGAAGGCAAAACAGTATATCTCCCACTTATGGAATCTCGAATCGTATTTGCCTGATAGTGGTCCTCACACGCATGTTCTTCCGGAGAGAACAATTTTGTAGATGGACACTCTTCTATCGCCCAAAATTTATGCACGTCCTCTTGAAGTGTGTCAAGAGTTAAATTGCAACTAGTAACCGCGGCAGGCTGACTAGTCGGCAATTGTCCTACTACAACCCAGCCTAACTGAGTTTTCTGCAACCTAGTAATTTGATTTGCTAACGATTTACGTCCAACGCACAACAAATCCCAAAAATACTGACCACCTATAAGCGCATCTATTTCTCCCGGAATATGAAAATTCGGGTCCGCAAGATGAATCCCTGATGGAATGTGTAGGACATTCCGATCAATGTTTTCTTGCGGTAACGGTTGGGACACTTCTTTCACTACAAGAAATGTTACAGTCGTAGCAAACTTTGAATACCGTGACTTTATCTCCGCGCATGCTACTTTATTAACCACGGACGACATTGCATTTGTGCCACGAAGCTGCACAGAACTCGGTTGAGTATTTAACTTAAGCAATTTACACATTCTCTCAGATAAGAAATGTGATGCTGCACATGAATCCAATAATACTCGGCACGGGTTAGCTTTCCCGAATGTATCAATGATGTCGACGACTGCTGTCCCGAACATAACCTGAGATGGGTTAATGCCGATGGAATAGGTATTGTTTACCTGAACTGGCTGTGGTGGTTGGTTAGACTCGAAATGAAGCAAGGTGTGATGCCTTTTATGGCACTGTCGACACGTACCTGCCTGACAGTCAATTGCCGAATGACTAACACGCAGACAATTGAAACATAAACGTTTTTCCTTTGCCAACTTAAACCGTTCGGCTACTGATAAATTCACAAATTTGTCACAATTGTGTGACAAATGAGAACCTGCACAAAAGTTGCATTTTATCGGTTGCGAGACAAGTACATTAGTATTCGAACGCAACTCTCTACCTGGTGGTTTATTGCGAGCCTGAGGACCCTGTCGCGCGCGATTGTTAACCGACTGTGAGGTAGACGCGACTTCTGGCGCTTCGGCTTTTTTTAGCGGTTCACTAACATTGCAACGATCGTGCAAAAACTCATAAAACTTGTCCATACTTGGAAACTGATTCTCACGCTTGGATTCCTTCCACTTTACAACCGTCTCTGTATCCAATTTAGACAATAACAAATGGATCAGAATAGTATCTGCCGTTGGCTGCTTGAGTACTTGCAAACACCGATAATGCACCTCGGTCATACTTATAAAGGTTCTAAATTCTTGGTGGTTTGACTTCGTCAACGACGGTGCATCAAACAACGATTGCAAATGATTGGCAACTATTATCGCGGGCTGGTTATAACGTTTCTCCAAAATGTTCCACGCGACCTTATAATTATCAGCGGAATTTCCTAACGATTTAATGTCCTTTGCTGCTTCGTCCTTTAAACACGACCGCAAATACATTAACTTTTTACAGTCATCGATACGTCCCTTGTCGTGCACCGATGACTTAAACTGATCAACAAAACCTGGCCAGTCTTCGTGTGCTCCCGAAAATGTAGGCAAATCAAGTTTCGGTAAGCGAACATCACTATCTACCATGTCTACCAGTGATATCGGTGATTCTCGAACACTGAGCGACTCAAAACCCGCTACACCTCTTGAACTCGCGGCAGTACTAGCACTGTTCAAAATGTCGATGGCACGTGCCTTGTAAGTCGCGTACAGAGATTTCAATGTGATTCTCTCCAATAGAAACTCACCATTGTCGTCTGCTGTATCTAACTCGCCTTGAGTTTTACAAAAAGCTGCGTATTCCGCCTCCATTTCGTCGAATCGTATCTTGACCTCACTAATTGAGGATCCAGATTGGTATGCATTCAATGCGACTTTGAATTGATCAATTTCTAATTTGAATGCTTCACGTTTCATCTTTAAACTCTTGACGCGTTCTTCTAGCGTTGGCGCCATAGTGCGTTTTTATCGAGGCAAGTAATCACGAAACTAACCGAATGCCAAATGACTCGCAATGATTTCAATTGGTGACTCAAAAAACAAAACACTGAGTGCAGACTTACGTTGTCGATGACTGTGGCCTGATGAAATGACGCTCGATGTCGGCGCTGCTGCTGGAAGGCTGCTAGCGACGGCTGGCTGCAGGCTCTCGATGTGGTCCTTGCCGATGAGTCGACGTACCTGTGCGATTGCCCTCGCACAGTTCCTGATGACCCACACCGTTCCTGATCAGCTGCAGATGGTTGACAAACGTTGTCTTGTTGCACTCCCAATGCAGTTAGATTCCGATCCTGCTGGATCCAGATGATGGCTCAGAGTGGACTTGCTTCTCACCCTGACCGATGAATTCCCAAACGTTTGATGAAATGGATCAAGGCTCTCCTAGCGCTTGTAGATCCGGCTCGAAGGACCAAAATGTGTTATGGCAGAGCGTCGCTTTTGTTGAAGGTTGTAAATCTTCACGATTCTCTGACCACTTCTCCTGCACTGATGTCGTGCAAGAGCCCAAGATTTTGAAAACTGATGTTCCAAAATGAGAAGCGAGTAATGAGGGTGATTGAGTAGAACACCGCACACAATTTAAAAACACAATGCTTATTCTATATTTTGAAATAAGAAACTCAGCAACAAAAAGTATACTCGGAGATGTTCACATATCTACACGACGTACAAGTCTTATGAAAGTCTTCTGCTCGCAAGCAGAGCTCGATGGATCTTAGTGTGTCTCTAATTTGCTTCTGATCTCGACGGCACAGTTGACGAACGATGACTCCAAGATTCCTCGCAGGGGTGGAGTCCTAATGTTACAGGGCTAACAAGACTAAACTATTGGTGGAGTTATAACGGAGAGGTGGTAAAAGAAAATTGTCTATTGGCGTAGGCGTGTCAGTCTCGAGGGTGGTTGTGAAGCGTGAGAAAGGGAACTTTCCAAATCTCGAACCATCGGTACTTAATTTATAGGTTTACGATGTTTTCGCGACCTTCTAATAAGTGGACGCAGGCCACCCGAGTGGAACCCTTAACCCCCTGGGAACTGTAGTTCCGGCTTAAGAGACGGCACAGGCCTCGGTGATATATGACTGGGCAACAGCCCTACGCTTGCACTGACGAAAAACAGACGCGTGTCCTCTACATAAAAATGACAATACGCCGACGGTCCTTTCTGGCCTCGTTGGTTTAACGTCTTATACTTTCTCTTCTCAACATTAAGTTAATAAACTTTTCCGCCTTAACGGCTTTCCTCCTGACCGCCACGGCCCCGACCACGACCACGGCCTCGGCCACGATACTGTGCGTGGATATAAACGTATGCGAATTTTACATGTTCGTTTACGTTATACTCAGATATGTTTCTTTTTTTTTAATAAGTTTATTAAATATTTTCTAACTAATCCTACCTTTAACCTTGATTAAGTATGTAAATTATGTTATACGTGTGGTAATACGTATTCAGTGTATTGGTGGATTTTGTATTAAATTCGAGTTTTCAGATATGTAGCAAACATACAAGAAGCAAACAGAGGATCGAAGCTGAATAAAATCGTGTAAACGTATGATTTCTTTTCAATTTTGCCGTTGCAAAAAAAGAATATACACATTTTTGGCGTTTTTGGGCCATGTCGTTTGATTAATTTTGTCGTTGTCAATACATTTCCATGCTGATCTACCATCACGTATCATGCATGAATATGAACCGTTCTGGGGATGAGGACCGTTATGAAATACGGCAGTTAGTAATTTATATTTTTTATTACATATTGATATTGGTTGTGGGGCAGCGGTAATTTTACAATTAATTTCTTTAATAATGTTGCCATTTTCATCATAAGAGAACAACAACAATTGCATTATAATAATTATTGGCGGAGTAGTAATTTCAATTTTAGTAAATATTTGCTCAGAACATTGTTTGCACAGTTTTTGCGAACTCGATTTCCAACCAATCGGTAAAGCAATATTAACATAATCTTGTAAAGGTGTACCTTTCTTTGACTTTAAACACAATTCTTTAACTGTCAAGGGGAGAATATAATGGGTGTTAGTGGTTGTTTCTTTATGGGAACATTTTCTGCAGTGTACAGATGTTGTCATTTCAAATTGAACTATTTTTTGGACCCCTTGTAAATTATTGCATAATGTTAAAAGAAATTCAGATGCGTCTTGTTGAATCTTTTGCAAAAATTTGCCTCCTATGAACCTCCCGCCATTATCGGGCGAGATCTTCTTTACCATCGTGATGTTTCAAAAATGTTAACAACTAGCAGGTTATGATTGAATGACAGCCAAGTGACATTTATATAAATTATGCTTTCGAGGCGACACCTACTGGCGTCAAGTGGAGGAGGAAAACGTGACGTCATACCTCGTAATTTTAAAAGTGTCACTTTTATAACTATTAATTCAGAATAAATCTTATATCTTTTAGACAAATAGCTTGATACATTAAGTAAAACGACATATGGGTTCGAAAAAAAAAATGATTCGCTCAATCATGTAAAAACACGGGCACTATGTCCTAAAATAAGATAATAAGGCTAAAATAGCTCCGACGACCTGTCAATTTTCCTTTCGTGTATAGATACACGGTCGCTCAGTGTGCCTATGGGTAGAGGGGAAGGGGGAATTAGCTTCCAGACGCGACCGCGTCTGTTGATCCATAAAATGTATGTACAAAAATAATTGATATGTGCCGTTCAAAATCATTCTATTATATACCCACGACAAAAAATTACGCTGTTACAAAAGTCGAAATGTAGACGAAAGTGCGTGGAAATCAATAAGCAGCAACATAAAATCCGAAAGTATTATAAATATATATTTAACATAATAAAATAAAACATTATTTTCTTATGGATTCCTATTGCCAAGGAACTTATCCAGCAAGCGAAATGAACCAGTCTGCGAAAGCATTACGAATGTCCATTGTTTGTTCATTCAGACTTGTGGCTAGCATCTACAACTGCCATTAAAATAATGGAAAATGTTTCTTTATGATTATAATATGCCGATCCATAGTTTTTTGGGAGCAAATATATGCACGTGTTTGTCATCCACTGCGCCAACATATTTCGGGATATTTCACTTTTTCATCAAACTCGGTTCATTTCTTTTAATTTTTCATTATTACATTTAGACGTAATAAGCGTGCTAACGGATCGTGCGGCAATTTTGTTGGACGATATTATTTACAGTTGCTTCTCCAAGACGAAAACCGAAGAATATTGCTCGAAAGACAATAGTGGACAGAATCTAAAACATTATTTAAAATAAACAAAAATTAATTAAAATAAACGAATAGTAATTTTACAATTAAATAATTACGAATGGAAAATAAAAAATCATTTTTCAATATACAATTTGATTCTGACGTTAGTGTAACTGATTCTCAAACTCATTCTGATTTGATACTTTGACATGGATCTTTCATGGGACACGTAAATGATATTCGGAAAAATTATGTTAACTAACCCAACTGTCGAATGTATACACAATTAAGCTAATCAATTTTTGATACACAAATAATATACAGGGCGTCCCACGGTAGACTGGACAGCGCGATATCTCTTAAAGTACTGGAGCTAAAAATATTTAAAAAATAGGAAATTGCATGGTTGGAAGGGGCAAATTAATTAGCGCGGACGATTTTTTTTTCGATTATTATTTTAAAAGCTACGATGGTCAAGTTCGGTTTTTCAAATGGAACTATTTTTTTTTTGAAGTCCTGAGTTGATAGTGCGTTCCAAGACAAATTCAATAAGCTTTAATGTATACACTTGATTTCCACTGGTTTTTCAGCTATTGAGCTTGCAAATTTACTGACTTTCACTGCAAGAAACCCCTCTGGAATAGCAAGGACCACGGGTGGCACTGCCTCTTGAAATAGATACCCACCTGCCAAAGGTCTACGTCAGGCCCAAAGGCTGGACAATTCTTTTCCGCCCGTGGCCAGAAACCTGTAAAAATATATTTTCTAATTAGTTCAGCTAGTGATTGTAAGAAGAGATGGAGGAACATATGGTGTTTAAATTGCTTAATGATCTAGAAATGGGATCAGTGCAAGATACATGTGTTCGTGCGTATGATATTAGTAACATACAATAGCGGTGATGTTCCCAAGGTCACACCGAATAGTATGGAGGTTGGTCACCGTGGGGTTTTAATCGATAAGGATCCGACACTACCTCGGTCTCACACCCCGCGAGGTCGAGGAGTCTATAAAGATATCCCCCCCCCCCCCCCCGTAAAAAGAAAAACGCGTCTGTGCAAGAAACCAACCAAGAGCGACAGTGAAAGAGAGGGAGAGAGTGTGACGACTTAGGCGATGATCGAATGAGTGATAGGATAATTGGCAAAAGGAGAGAGAAAGAGAGAGCGCAGGTCTAAAAAAGCGGAATAGGTAGAATCGAATGTACGAGGGCGAAGAGAGAATGAACGGAAAAGCATGCACCGAGCGAAGCAAGAGCGTACAACGTATGTGCAAATCAACAGTCGGAGCGTGATTATTAACCCGCGTGAAGGCGCGTGACTAATTGGAACGCGAAGGGGCGCACACGGAGGTTTTCTCCGAATTTTAATTATGTTAACAATACAGCCAAAAAATAAACTATATTCGCATTTATATAAACAATAAGCTAAGGGAATACAATAATAAATATTTGCATGAAATAGTAACATTTTTAGCTGTACTATATGTGTACATATAACATTCTGCAAAATTACCAATTCAACAGTGAGAACAATGAAACATGGTTCAATCTAAAGTAAACTAATAAAGAGGAAGGTAGAAAGTACCTCATAGCCTTACAGGTTGACAATCTATAGTTATTTAACGCAATGTCTGACACCCGGAGGAATCCTCCGTGTGCGCCCTCTCGCGGGTTAAGAGGACATACGTACTTTCAATTATCTGCCGTAAAAATATACAACAACTGTAATAAAATTATGTGACGAAAAAATAAAATATGCTTGTGAAAAATTAACTTGCCTCAATGTTAGGAGCAGCTTCTCTTCGGGTGAAATGGGTTTTATTATTCTTGAATAGGATTTTTTCACTAAATCCTGTCCAACAAGATTCAGAACAAAATGAACTTGTTCTTTACTTAGACGAAAAAATTGCCTATACGTTTCATCATTGTCTACTAAATGGTTTCTTATTAAAATTTGAGAGTAACCCTCGGTCCTTCGCTTCTGATACATTGCGTGCGCTTTCCTTCTCTTTCTGCTTTCGAAATACGCCAGCAGAAGCATGTCGTCACCTTCTTCTTCCTGCAGCAACGCACGCAGCAGCAATTTGCGAGACATTGTAGGATTTTAAAACACTTTACGTATAGATAACGTCGCACTGTCACGTCAGCACTTAATATTTAGCACGGTACGAACGTTTGTAGATCGCGAATTCACAGAGATGTGTCTGCTTCGCTAGCACGAGAACGAGTGTCGTTTTAGCAAAGGTTCGGAGAGGTCCTAAGCTAAGGGCAATAAAGTGACTGCGGGTCTTGGAGTGGGGGAGACCTGGGCTGGTTGTCCCAAGGGGTAGGTTTACTAATTGTTAATAACTTTGTACCGACATATGCTCTACTGCGGGAACATTTTCTGTAGAAAGAAGTCGCTTCTACTATGCCATGGATTTATGTTCGACCCCGCGATTGCAGGTTTTCAACAGTTATCAGCGTTTGTCGAAAAATTGACTAAGTACGTAAGTAAATATTTTTTCTGAAAGTTTTTATTTTTTCACGCTCTATACAGTTATAATAGCTGTCTTTCCATATTTTCTCACTTACACAAAATCCTCCATCAAACAAAAGCACTTATTGCAGAACAGCACGGTATACTATACATTATACGGTAGACTATACATTGACAATCTTCTCCATCAAGAAAATTCCCGGCAACACTGACGGCAGAGTTGTGCAAAATGTAATCTAATTACAACATACAAATTGCGATTAAAATGTAATTCTGTAGTTGAATACACATTATCTTCTGTAATCGTTAATTTAGGTATTTGACGAAACCAAAACGTCAACTACCTAAATTAACGATTACAGAAACTAATGTGTACTCAACTACACAATTACATTTTAATCGTAATTTGTATGTTGTAATTAGATTACATTTTGCACAACTGTGATTAACAGTGATTATCGTCTGTGCGATTCCGAGGGACGCTCGGACCAGGTGATGGATCTTCTGCTGCTCTGTTTTGCAAATCTAACATTATTTGCAGCACGGATATTTTAGCTTCCGCCAGCAGCTTTCGCGGCAATGATTTGCCCATCGTCCCCATACTTTTAAAAAAAAGCATTGTGTCATCAATTTCATCCTCCATAGACAAATGTAGTAGTTGCTCCCGTTCGGAAGACCGCGCTGCAATAGCATTAAGGAAATCGCGGGAGTCGCTCCTGCGCCTTTTCCTGGACGGTGGGATTAAAATTTCTGGTGGTGGTGTTTCTGGTGATGAAACACCTTCCCAGCAGGCAGCAGTTTCTATGATGTCCGCAGGTGCTGACACTTCTGGAATGCTGTTATTGGCATTAACAGCATTTGGGACATCCTCCGGGAGTTCCATGTTGCTCTGTGTGCTACAATCAAATAAAGAAAATAAATTTTTAAAATGCATTTTAGAACCCATCTCGTGTGTGAAAAAAAAGACTTGCCTTCTCTCAGACGCGACATAATTTAAAAAATCTAAAGACCCCATGAGGGACCATTGCTTTTTGGGCTTCGCTGCCGACCCCGTTCCGTGTTTATTGGCCCGCTTCTTCTTCATGTAGGAATCGCGAATATTCTTCCAGCGAGTTTTACAGTCCTCAGCTGAAATAATTAGATAATATATTTTTGGGGGAGTTCATTGCTACTGGAGAAGCATTGAGATCCTTATCATTTGCATTCAAAATATCATATAGGTACATAAGTGTTATTGAAACAAACAAACTGAAACAATTATGCGATAAAGTAGTGTCCCGATTTTTACCATAAACTAGGGTAAAAAGGCCAGATGTCAACGCATGAAGTGACTCGCGCATGGTGGCGTGAAATCGTACATAGAAATACATTTTTCGCGTACAAATTTTTTTTTCGATAAATATGTTAATGTTTTATGAAACCAGAAACGTTTTTTCTACATAATAAAAAAACAATAATGTAGATTAAAACTCTAGTTCTTTCAATATTAACGATTAACCAACGATTTGTCCATCTGCTGGGCCCTGTCCAGCTACTGGTCTTTTTACCCTAATGTTTCCGATTTCAAAAGAAATGCAAAAGGCTTTATTATGAAATGGAACTTTTCTAACTGTATTGGAGCTATTGATGGGGAGTATTAAATTGTGTTAAACTGGATTTTAAAAAATGTAGTGTTGTAAAACTCGTCACGGCCCACATTTTTTTCTATTAACAATTTTTTAATGTGATCGTTAGTATTTGAGATAAAAAGTATGAACTAACAAATTTCTTCGACCAAAGTCAATAAATTTTTAAACATAAATGGCGATATCTTGAGTAAATATTAACCCCTTGGCATACAAGATACAAGCCGCGGCCAAACCAACACCGGAGATGAGGCACACGTCGAGTCCCCGCGGGGCGTATCCCTACCCCTTACTGCTTACGTACCACGGGTCCCACCCGTGCTTTCCATCTTTGGCCCGATCCCGCTACCACGGGTCTCACTCGTTGTTGTATGCCAAAGGGTTAAGGGATCGTTATGAGACTTAAAACATAACTTCAGAAAACTCTGACAAAGCCATAAAATGGATGCATTAGAGATTCAGATTTCACGTGAACAACTTGTACACGTGTACACGTGTAGTTCGTACATCCGTGTTCTAATCCGTGTACTTCTTAATACACGGATACACGGGTATTGAAACGTGTACACGTGTATCGAAATTCACGGATCGTAGTATCCGTGTACCCGTGTATCCGTGTACCCGTGTATCCGTGTACCCGTGTACCCGTGTACCCGTGTACCCGTGTACCCGTGTACCGAAATTCACGGATACACGTCTATTAAGATATCCATATTTAACTTTTTAACTAAATATCCGAATGTTTAAATTTTACGCAAATAGTTTGCGATAGGTAGGTACAAACATAATTTAGGGTAATTCCGGGAGACGCATTCGGGCTGGAGACTTATGTTTAAAAAGATACTGACTTTATAGATATTATCTTAATAAAGGATTACAACTAAAAATAAATAAAAACAAAAAATTAAACACAATTGCCCCGGCCATGGGGTAAAGTCGTAAAAACGGATCATTTTTTAATTCATTATTTATTCGAATTTTTCCATGTATTAAAAAATTGGACATGTACTATAAAAATATTTACAAAATAGTTTATTCTAATGAATTCAAATTGCAATTTGTTTTTTACTTAATAATGCCAGAGTTATAACATTTTATTCTTAATGTCCCGATTTTGCAACGGTCTCCCCTAACATTCAATGGTATTAACAGCCCCTAGTTGATTGTTGATGCAAATAAATATAATTAAAGAGTACTTTACCTGTTCTTTTTACTGTGGTGGCCACTTGTCCCCACACGTTGTCCTTCAACTCATGGTCCCTATGAGTTGCGTCCGCAGCATCATACAGGACAGGATAAGTTGATACGCAGTGTATCAGCGTCTCGTCCTCCGTAGTGGAAAATCTAACCTTTAAGGTGGGCATTGCTGATAGACTGCTACAACACTAATTAATTAATGCTGCCGAACCCTTCTCGTATCTTGTGTCTACAGAAATGTTTCCCGAACTGGTCAACTACCGCTGTGAGTCGCAAGTTAAATAGTATTTCCTTCGGGGTACATCCTTTGGGGGGGGGGGGGGGAGATTTGGGCGACACTTGAGCTACCTGAACAATAACCACGTGATTTTCTGTGTTTTCCCCGGGGAGTGGTGGTGTCCGCAGATGTAGCCATCTGCGTGAAGCCCTAAAACGAATTATTAGCGGGTCACGGTTTACTACCGCTTTACGAAACCAGCCGTTTGGTCTCCAATACGCTATAAAGTAATTAGAAAAACATTTACCAAATAACTTGTAGAACTGCAGGACAGTGTTTAGGCTTAATTCTCAGTCCCCTATTTTTTCTTGCACCTAAAGGCACGGTTAAACATGTGGAACTCGCGTTGCAGAACACCATTACAAGGGTCGATTTTTATGTTTCGGCGCGCAACCAGGTACCTCGTGCAACGTCAAGCCGCGCATGCTAATGGTTACGCGCATCGTCGAAGAAATTGGTGATATTTGTCTATAGCTTTTGTACTATAAAAGCCATCGAAACGAATTTTGCCCCAAAAAAGTAGGAACAATCTTCGAAATACTTATAGAGTGACTATGCCAAATATCGTCAGTGTTTCTAATATCGCCACTCACTATATCCAGAATTTTGATTACACAATAATTTTGTATTCCTTATGTAAAAGTAGTCCGCTCTGCATGACATTTGGTAGGATTTAAATCGGGAGTAGACCAGGAATCCATTGGTATCATTTCCATATCGACACGATAAAGAATGAAGAATAACGAAATTTTTAATACGCTGAAATGAATATTTCACCCTCGACCGCGGGGAGCAGACCTCGAATCGCTGCGGTCGACCGAGGATTCATACCTGTTTCAGAAATAAAATAATTCTTTATACTTTATCGTATCGATATGGAAGTGACACCGATGGATTCCTTATGTTATTCCGACGAAAATAATACCAAATTTTATGCAAATGGGGCTACTTTTAACGAAGTTAAATGGAAATGATGAAAATAATTTTTTCATCTAATTTCCTTCATTATGCTCCGAATTACGTCATTCTAGGTGTCAGTTTCATCGGCGAAACCAAAAAAAATCGATTGGCGCCGGTTTCGCAGAGATCTGATGGGAAATGTGGAACTTGGATTTTTCCCCCTTTTTTATGGTATTACAACTCCTTCGAGGGTCAACTGTGCGTGCGGGTGCAAAGTCACCATGCGCCCATCCGTACCACCCGCTGACAGAGCAATATACGGATTAACGAAACAGTCGCTTTTTATTATACTTTCAAATTCTATTATGCTTTCAGATTTTATTATGCTTTGGGCCTTTACACTGTGTTCTGCGTTTTTCCTTTAGGTTGTGTCCTTAATTATCCTAAACGAAGGGGGCTCTGGGAGGTAACAATTGGGAGCGGTGCGAAAATTCATTTACCTATCGTTTATGGTTGGGAATTCCGTATTTTCGAAGACGGCTTCGCAACATCTGGTTGCCAGATTTCCATAAGGGAATCAGGAACGTACGTCCAGTGATGCCAGAACCCTGGCTTTTCGCCCGCGGACCCTACCACCATTCCACGACCAAGCGTACCCCCTCCTAGCGCCTGTACTGCACCACACAAGCATACCCGTCCCTCCATCCGTGTGCCGTATGTGCTGCCTGGCCGGCGCTCTCCGGCGAGAATTCATTTCACCGAAGTACTACAGCTTGGGTCTCAAACAGAAAGTCCGAGGTTGAAAATTCGGTGCGAATATTCTAATTTTTTCATTAATTATTCTCTAACTTCTCTTTCTATATATTCAGTAGAATAAAAACTTAAATAATCAAGAAGCAAATAAGGAGATACGTATAAACCTGATTAACACGAAAAGAGTGTCGTTCGCCAAGGGTGGGTTAATAAAACTGTTCTGTAGGTATAAATGACATGATTGCGACGGGTACGAGACCAGTCGATATTGTTTTCGAACCTCATTACAGTAATCAGGGGTGCGAGCGGTAAGCCGACCGTAATAGCGGAGCGGCCGGATAGCGCGGCACACGGATGGAGGGGCGGGTATGTTTGTGTGGTGCGGTACAGGCGCTATGAGGGGGTACGCTTGGTCGTGGAGTGGTGGTAGGGTCCGTGGGCGAAAAAAAACCCACGGTTCTGACATCACTGGCCGGAGCGTTTCGCCAGGGTTGCGGTTTATGGCCATATTGTTCCGCGAGTCGGCGGTAGGCAACGGTTGAGTACGTATAGGTCCAACATCATCGCACGCACTACCCTCCGACAGAGCAATATACGGATCAACTCATTGTCAGACTGAAGAATGCCTAAAATTCATAAAAACGGGACCACGTTCTTCATTGTCGTTTAGAAATGCTGGCAAACAGATGTTGTCGCAACGTTCTTGGGAATTATGAAATTATCAGTCGAAAACCAAGAATGAATTCTCGCTTGCGCCCGATTCCGCTTTTGTCCCAACGCGTAGTGGGCGTCAATCCCAAGAATAGAGAACAAATTCCATATGCCAGTTTTTCTAATCAAAATGTCGAATCTTATGAACATACTTTATAAAACACTAGTACTGGATCTGAATAAAAAGATAAAATGTTTAAAACATCTTCGTTTGTATTGCAATGAGAATATTTTACGCGTACAATATTTCTGCACGTTCCATAGTAATATAGGTATATTAATCAAATTGTTCTAGTTTTATTAAAATTATTGACATCATTTTTTTAAATAACGTCAATCCCCCGTATGAGTTGTATATTAATACTTTCTTTTATGAACTTCCTTAATTATATTTCGCAGTTGCAGTGCGAAAAATGTGATGTTGAATTTCCCCCTATTTCTTGAGATTCAGCTTCGCTGTGCGACATAGAATACAGGTAATTACTCCATTATTGGTAAATATTGCCAAATCTTGTTTTCGGAGTTGCAAAGCCAAATAGATGTTGATTATATAACAAAAACGAAATTTGCTCGGAAGTTCCCGGAGGGCAAGTAAAAAGCCGATAATTGCTGATATTTCTTGAATGGGTTTCTTATGGAAAAGTACTGTATGTAACTAATTGTTTGCTATTGCTTACCAAAAACGATACTACTCATTTCGGTTCTCAAAAAATTTATATCATCACGATTTAAAAGACTCGATTCAAAATTTTCCACCAGAAAAAACATACAAACTTTGACACGTGTTTACACACAGATCAGACGTACAGGGTGATTGGCCCGAAACGCCTGATCCGTCTCGCAACCGTGACGAGGTCAACCCCGCGTGGTGTGTCACCGAAGTTATGGTTTTCGACCCTCGAAGGGGTTGGAGTACCTATTAATAAGTGAGAAGTCCTCGATTTCCTCATTTCTCATCAGATCTGTGCGAAAGCGACGCCAATGGATACCTGGCGTTCCGTCGATTAAAGTCATACCAAACATCATGCAAATCGGACCACTTTTACATAAGGAATACAAATAGCTTGTGTCAAAGTGGTCCGATTTGCATGATGTTTGGTATAATTTTAATCGGGAGAACGCCCGGATTCCATTGGCGTCACTTTCCTTTCGATACAATGTAGAAAAGAATTTATTAATACGCTGCAATGAATATTTCACCCTCGACTGCGTGGGCTCGACCTCAATTCGCTACGTTCGACCCAGGATTCGTAGCTTTTTCCGAAAAAAAAAACATAAAAATCGAGTGAGGCACTGCGAAGGGCAGCCCTCGCCATGGGGTACAGGTCGGGGTACCATCCTCTTGACGGGCGTGCCTCCAGAATTACCCTGTATCTGTTTAGGAAATATAATAATTCTTTAATGTTTATCGTATGGATATGGAAGTGTCGCCGATGGATTCCTAGGGGTTTTCTGATGAAAATCATACCAAATGTCGTGTAAATCGGACTACTTTTACATAAGGAATACAAATAGCTTGTGTCATAGTAGTCCGATTTGCATGATGTTTGGTATGACTTTAATCGACGGAACGCCAGGAATCCATTGGCGTCGCTTTCGCACAGATCTGATGAGAAATTAAGAAATCGAGGACTTCTCACTTATTAATATGTACTCCAACCCCTTCGAGGGTCGAAAACCATAACTTTGGTGGCACACCACGGGGGGTTGACCTCGTCACGGTTGCGAGGCGGATCAGGCGTTTCGGGCCAATCACCCAAAGTTTGTATGTAGTCACCACGATATTTTTCCCTTTTTTTAGGAGCTCATATTATTAGTTTACAATACATAAAAAAAAACATAATCCCATAACTTTCGAATTCTGCCTTGTTTCCTTATTTTTGGGATTCTGTCCCACTGTGGCGTAGGATCGCAGCGCGGCCACGGCTATGACTCCTCCAAGAGGAGTCACGCGATTTGCCGCTGTGGCGAGCCGCGCGGCTAGTAGATTCCGCCACCATGGCGGAAAACAGACACTCATCGCATTGTGTTGCGTCTTGAGTAGCCTAGGTTGCTGCTGTAGCAGACGGGCGGCCGCCGCCGCTTGAAAACGCGGCTAGGAAAACGGTTACATGCTTCTCCATAAGAGCGGTGCTTAGGATTTGGCCGCCGGCCGCGACCGCTGTGCCGCCGCCGCCGGATCGCGGCTAGGAAACTCCACCTTTACGCGCCGATACGGCCCACCGCGACCCTGTGATGCCAGATCGAGGACAGGTTCCCTCGAGAATTTCCCCCACCTCGCGCATACTACGCCGGAGCAGCGTATCCGTGAGCTCGGCGCTTCGGAGTCCAACTCACGGACACGCAGCTCCGACGTAGTGTGCGCGAGGTGGGGGAAATTCTCGAGGGAACCCGTCCTCGATCTGGCATCTCAGCCGCGACCGCGAAGACGAGCGAGCGAGCGAGCGAACACGACAGACGTCAGGTTCACCGACTTCAAGAAGTGCTATTACCCGTGGGAGCGACCAAATATAAGTTCGATTTTTTATTAACAATATGATCGAATCTTTTGTTTAACGATGCGAATCGTTTGTCCATTAGCAGAAGAGGTTTGCCCATCCATTAATTTCGTATGCCCACCCTCCAGAATCGAATTAAAAAAAAAAGTTCCTAGAAAAGAAAGGTACTGGAGACGCGATCGCGTTAAAGTTCGAATCTTTTCGAAAATATAATCAAAATCGTTTGTTCTTACCGTAAAGGTTTAAGGTGTTTGGTGGTATATTATCCAAAAAATTTGCACACACTCCTTTTCGTCACTTTATTCAAACGACACTTCAATTTGTATCTCTCATCGAATACTTTACACTTTTCACACATCTTTTTTCTTCTTTTCACACATCGTTTTCTAGGCATTTTTCACTAAGCACAACATTGAAATCGCAAAACGGAAAGTAATATAATATTCTCACAGTTACTTCACAAGCCGTAAATGAACGCGTGATCTTGCAAGAGCTGTGGCCAAACTCTGAAGACTGACTGACTTTCGTGCGTCGTTGGAAAGAATTGGACAATGTCGGAGACATCTGTTTACGTTTCAGCAGTGACACTTGGCGCCGTGACCCTTTAGGGCTTAGGACGTCAGCGTTGCGTGCCGTCAGCGAAAGAAAGTAATTACGCATTTATAAACATTTCTGATGAGTTGTCTCCAAATACACTAAACTCTGTAGGGCCTCACTCGTTTAGACAAGCGTCTTCGACGTCCCTGAGCGAGCGATCCGCGGGAGCGCCCGACAGCGCCCGATAGCTTCCGAGCGCGCGAGCGAGCGTGCGCGAACAGCGCGATTTTTCGTTGGTTAATCGTCGTCGTCCGTCGAACGCGTGACACGTGCTTGTTGGGCGTAATAAAGGAAAACTATTATTGAGAACGCGAGTTGTGCTTGTGCAGTGATTGACCATCCACCCCCCCCCCCCCCGCGACTACTCTCTCCTTTCCTGCGACGTTTCCGTTTATTAAAACGCCCTACAACTCTTACATTAAAAATAATCGGTGAAATTTTCTAACAAATTTGAAAAACATTTCAAACTTCCAGTGGAAGAAGAAGAAAAAGAAATATTGGATAGCAGTAATGTTTCTAATAAAAGTAATACTAGAATTTGAGAATTCTAGCCTTACAATAATTCAAATACAATAAAAAATATACTGCCGCAATTATATTTTGATATTACATTATCTGAGGAGCAATGATAGGAACAAATGGCATGTTGAATTTTTCCAGCATTTCTTGGGGTTGAGGGCCGCTGTGCATAGTGACAAAAACGGGCCCAGAGCGAAACGAAAATTGTAACGGCAATCAAGAACGTGGTACGGTTTTTAAGAATTTTAGTTATTCTTCGGCCTGAGCTAATTTGTATGTTGCTTTGCTGGTTCGCCGACTCGCGGGACAATACGGTCATAAACCGCAACCCTGACGACAAACTCTGACCGATCAGCCTGATTAATTTTTGGAGACTAGGGACGGTAACCCCAGTCAGCCCCCTGAGTTTTTATTTCAATATTCCAGATGTAAGAAGGGTGCCATCAACGTAACAATTAAAAAGTATCACCCAACATTAATACGCCTCGCGGTTCAGCAACTTCTAACAATTACTCGAGCTAATTTGTAAATAAATATGAAAAATACCCAGAATATGCAAAATTACAAATATATTTTTAAAATCATCTTAATGATGAAATATAAATCGGTGAATGTTCCACTTGTTATACTATTCCACTATGTTATACCTATTTCTTCATTTATTCATTTATACTTATTTAGCCATTAACGGGCAACACCCTTTAAGAAGGGGTTACGCCATCCTGAGACGCTCGAAAGTTTATTTTTTACAGATACTGTGAGGTTGAAAATTATTTCTTTACTTCTTATGTGTAGAGCATGTATTAACGCATATGTTGTATAAATATTGTATAAAAATATTAAACAATGGCCACGTTATTTCTTGTCCCGTGAAGCTATTCGGCCGTGACGCGCATGAACGATGTATACAATTATGACGCCCACGTTTTTCTAACATAAGAAAAACCATGATTCTAGTGTTCATTAATAAAATATCTGTATTGTAGCATACGGATTTGAGAAGAAAAAAATTTATTGTACAAATGAGAGCAAGGTGAATATCACTATTCATTGTTTACCTAACAAGGCAAACTTAAGACATTTATTATATACGAATGGGTTATTGCATAAAAAAAATGATGTGCTACGTTTTAGATAATACTATTAAGAATTTGTGTACATGGTTTGAAATAAATCAGACAATTAGTTTTGGAAATATTTGACACACCGCTCACGCGGAGGAGCTTCCCGGGACAACAAATAACTCGACCATTTTTTATCATTTTTGTACACCCTGTAACAGGGACAGGACTGTACAATTTATTACGACGGGCAATGCTTGAGGTGTAACCCGGTCGTCTGCGTTGCAGATGTTTACAACTGTAACGAGTTATTATGGTAGGACGACGATCTTGCCCCCCCACAACGCGCCCGACCGTGACAACGCACCGCGCCAACGGTCTTGCCCCCCACCACGCGCCCGACCGTGACAACGCACCGCGCCAACGGTCTTGCCCCCCACCACTCGTCCGCGGTTTCCGAGAACAGGCGCGAGAGGGTCACCGACTAATTAGCTCTCTCGCCGCCGAAAATCCGCGGACGAGGACATATAAGGCGGGGGCATAGGCCTATTCGAGAGAGACCGCCTCGAGCAACAGTACCAAGCGTACGCCTCTCCCAGAGACCTTCTGTGCAGTTCCACGTTCTTGTGCCGACACTAGCTCTTGCGAAAGACAATAGCTCTTGTAAGCATCAGTTCTCGTGCGTTGACAGACTGAGTCCCTGTGTCTTTTTGAATACTCCTCCTCCCCGGTTCCCAGAAGGACAGCGTGAGCCATCCTCTGGACGCAGACCGTTATCCACCATCGATCTCCCGAACGGATTCACCTCCGTTCTCGAGAGCGTCTTTAAAGTCTCCGAATCACCCGCGGGTTGTGCCCACTGGGTGACCGGATCAAAGACTCCTCGACCAGGGTCCAGTGGCAGGGTTGGCCCGCCAGGACACCAAACGATCAAGTCGTCTATCCCCTCCCCTTTCGCCGAAACGCCGCTAACGATCAGCGAGGTATACGCCGCGATACGCGCCGGAACACATACCGCCATACACACCGCAATACGCACCGGGACACACGCCGCCGCGACACGCGCCGGGACCCGCGCCGTCGTACACACCGGACCTCGCGATAGGTTAAGCCGCTCTCACACTGTGTGCCAGCATAGACCTGGCCGGGATACCCTGTATCTAGATTTAAGCATAAATAAATCGTCGTACTCCACACTACCTCTGCGTACGATCATTCGATCGACAGCCCTGGGCCACCGTCCTGAGCTGGCGATACGGTACCTCCACCGTCCCACCGGTAACCCCGCGTTTCACGGTTACATTTGGCGCCCGAACAGGGACCTTAGGAAGTACGGAGGACGATCGAATGGTCAAGGTAGGTTGGGTGTACGACAAAACGAAAGCCGAGCTCGTAGAGCGTGCGAAACACTTCAACCTCGACGATTCCGGATCAATCGACGCGCTGAGAGCGCGAATAGTGGCATACGTACGGGCCAACGACATTATGGAGGACGACACAGAGACAGCCCCTCCATCCACCTCGTCCAGCACCGCCAGGATTGCCACAATGGAGGACGAACAAATCCCCATAGAAACACCGCTGGTCACCTTTTCCCCCGGAAAAACGGGGAAAATGACAACGGAGGCCGCTAACGGCCCACCAACCGCCCACTACATGATGGACCGGGTAAGACGATTGGGCGGGCATTTCGATGGCGAAAAAGGAGCAGAAGACTTCCTAGAACAATTAGAAGACCTTCAAGACGGTTACGAAGTCACGCCGGAGCAAATTCTGCGTTGCCTCCCGGGGATTCTAAAAGGTACGGCACTCCAGTGGTTCCGCGTCGAGAAAAGAAACCTCTCGACGTGGGACACGTTCCTTACGGCTTTCAAACGGAGATTCATGCCGCGGCGCAGGCAACACGATCTGGAAAAAGAAATCCACCAGCGTCTCCAAGGGCCGACCAAAAAAGCCGCAGATTTCGCCGACAGCCTGCGACTGCTCATGCACCGGCACGGAAACATCTCCGAAGAAAACCAGCTGGAATGGGTCTACTCAAACCTACGCCCCGAGTATCGTTTTTACGTACGCCGACAAGAGGTCGCCACGATACCCGACCTCATCGACCGAGCAACCGACTACGAACGGTTACGAATGGAGGAAGCCGCCAGGGTCCCCAAACTCACCAGTGATAACAAGGCCCGGGGAGGCCAAAAACTCGCTGCCGTCGGGGAGGGGTACCGACGAGAAGACTGCTGCTGGAGGTGCGGCCAACGGGGCCATTACCGACAGGATTGCCGCCGGACAGCCCAGCTATTTTGCAGCCGCTGCGGAACCACGGGCCGAACATCCCGAGAGTGCCAATGCCCAAGGCCCTCGGGAAACGACAATGGAGCCGGCGGACGAGGCACCGACCGGAACACCCCGCCCAGACAGCCTCAGCTAAATGCAACGGAGACGACCGACCACACATCCCAATAAGGATCTTCAACCGTTGGTTCCACGCGCTTATCGACACAGGGGCCCAAATGTCATACGTGAGCCCCGCCATGGCCGCCTGGTGTCGAAGGCACGGGAGCCCCTCAGCCACAACCAGGAGAATGGTCAGGGTAGCCAACGGGGAGCAGGTACCCGTCACCGAAGAGATATCGTTCCCCGCGCAAGTAGGGGACAGCATATTCCGGTTCGACTGTGCGGTCCTCCCCAACCTCTCGTGCAACATGCTCCTCGGCATCGACGCACAACGGACCATAGGGCTGACACTTCAGGTCGGGCAACTACAGTGGAACCCACGGGAGGACACCGCCACAATCAATGAAAACCCCGGGCTACGAGGGTGCACCCCGGACCAACGACAGAGGCTGGAAGCGTTCCTCGTGGAGGAACTCGGTCACTTTGACCAGCTACCCGGCCTCACCCACATGGCCAAACACCGCATCCGGCTAAAGGCAGGCGCAGAGCCCATCAAGCACCGCTATTCACCGAGGAATCCGGCCACACAAGCCATCATCGACGAGGAGGTAAGCAGGATGCTCGCGGAGGGAATAATAGAACCCTCCAACAGCCCGTGGAGCTCCCCAGTCGTGGTGGTCAAGAAAAAAAATGGGAAACGTAGATTCTGTATCGATTTTCGCAGGGTCAATGAGCTAACAGAAAAGGATGCGTACCCGCTACCCCAAGTCCAGGCGACCCTAGAAAAACTACGAGGCGCAAGGTACATTTCGACGATAGACCTCGCCAACGGCTATTGGCAGATACCGCTCGATCCTGAAAGTCGTCCAATAACCGCATTCACCGTACCGGGAAGAGGACTGTACCAGTTCCGAGTGATGCCCTTTGGGCTACACTCCGCGCCAGCCACCTTCCAGCGACTGCTCGACCAAATAATCGGCCCGCAGCTGGAGCCGCGGGCATTCGCCTACCTGGACGACATTATCGTATTAGGAAGCACCTTCGAGGAGCACCTCGAATACCTCCGCGAGGTATTACACCGACTACGGGCGGCGGGACTTCGACTAAATAAGGAAAAATGCCAGTTCGGCCAAACCGAGTTGCAGTACTTGGGCCACACTATCACCGACCAGGGAGTCGCAACTGATCCCGAGAAAGTGCAGGCCATCGCCAGGATACCGGCCCCCACCAACCTGAGGGAGCTACGCCGATTTTTGGGCATGGTCTCGTGGTACAGGAGGTTTATACCTAGAGTCACGGACATCGCTGCCCCCCTTAACCACCTACTACAAAAAAAGGTACGGTGGGCATGGGGAGAGACCGAGGAAGCAGCGTTTGGACAGCTCCGGCAACAGCTCGCAACCGCCCCCGTACTCGCATGCCCCGATTTCACACTACCCTTCATACTACAAACCGACGCCAGTAACGAGGGGCTCGGAGCAGTCCTAACACAGGAAATTAACAACGAGGAACGGGTCATTGCATACGCCAGCCGCACACTAAGCCCCGCCGAGAAAAACTACTCGGTCACAGAAAAGGAGTGCCTCGCGGTCGTATGGGGCATCAGAAAAATGCGGCCGTACCTAGAGGGGTACCATTTCACCGTCCTCACCGACCACCAATCGCTAAAATGGCTACGCACGATGGACAACCCCTCCGGTCGATTGGCACGTTGGGGTTTAGAACTGCAAGAATACGATTTCGACATCCAGTACCGAAAGGGAGCCAACAACCTGGTCGCCGACGCCCTCTCTCGTCAACCGGATGGAGACTCCCGAACAGCCGAGATCGCCAGCGTGGAGGCGCCAACCGGCTACCCTTGGTACGACCGCATGAGAGCAGCCACCGAAAGTGAACCGTTCCGCTACCCCGAATACCACGTGGTAGACGGGCGTCTGTACCGACACATTTCCGACGCCCACGGCCCGCGCTCCGAGTTGGAGTGGAAGCTATGCGTGCCCCAGCCACTCCGAGAAGCGGTGCTGCAGGAAAACCACGACGCACCCACCGCTGGACATTTAGGAGTCAGTAAGACGGCCGCGCGACTGACCCAACGATATTTCTGGCCCGGGATGACCCGCGACGCTAAGCGATATGTAAACCGCTGCCAGAAGTGTCTGGAATACAAGGCCCTGCAACAGGCACCCGCTGGCGGGATGCAGACGACACCAGCCGCCAACCCCTGGGAAGTGGTCGCAGTGGATTTAGTAGGTCCCTTGCCACGGTCAGCAAAAGGATGCACGATGCTGGCCGTGATGCAGGATAAATTTAGCAAATGGGTCGAACTTCAGCCACTGCGACAGGCGACCGCCCCCGCCGTCACCAGGGCTTTCAAAAAACGGATCGTCCTTCGCTTCGGATGCCCCCGACGAGTGATATCGGACAACGGCCGACAATACGAGAGCAAGGAATTTACCGAAATGCTCCGTAAGTACGGAATTGAGCACCGACGGACGCCCCCGTACACGCCCCAGTGTAACCCAGTGGAGAGGGTCAATCGAGTAATAAAAACCATGATTGCCCAGCTGACAGACGGGGACCACCGCCACCGGGACCACTGGCTACCAGAAATCATGTTCGCGTACAATACCGCGCCCCATGACTCCACCGGATATACTCCGGCCTATCTAAATTATGGCCGGGAACCAGCAATCCCCGGGGCGATCCGCCAACCGACAACCGCGATCACCGAAGAGGACACCGAGGACCCGAACGCCGACCGCGCAGAAGACATGGAACGTTTGAAAGAGGCCATTCGCATCGCCCGCCACGCCCAAGCACAAGCCACAGAAGCTCAAAAGAGAATATATAACCTCCGACGACGGGACTGGCGGCCGCGGATCGGAGACAAGGTCATGCTCCGGGAGCACCCCTTGTCATCCGCGGCCAAAAACTTCAACGCAAAACTCGCGCCAAAGTTCTCAGGGCCCCACGTAGTTAAGGAATACGTGGGGCCAAATCTGGTCCTACTACGATACGGGAAGAAATCGCCACGGAGGGCCCATATTCAGGACCTAAAACCCTGCGGAGGAGAAGGGGGAGGCCCCCCGGACAAGAAGCAAGACACCGACAAACCCAGGCCGACCACCGCCCTCCCTCTACGCGAAACTGACCGAGTCACCGCCACTACCGTCGAACGCCAGGATACCGTCCATAATTACGGGCACCAGGTGGCTTCCACGATGAACAACACAGGACCTCTTTCGCGCTGGAATAATAAACACGGAAGACGTTATAAGACCCGCGACGGACGAAAGGGGAAAGCGACAAAATTTTGGAAAGATGCCGCCGAAAAGACGCATAGCGCACGAGGTCACCAGAACGGAAGCCGTACCCCTTCGGGCAGCCAACGCGTCCAGACCCATGGAATGCCAGGTCCGGAAGCAACCAGGGACGACGCCACGGATCGCCCCTACCGTAAAGAGGCGACTAGATTTTGGCGGACCCCCCCCCCCCTCCGGCGAGAGGACCACCGGCGCGACCTCAACCACCGCCACGGAAGCCCCCTTCAGTAATGGGAATCACCCTAGTCGAGGAAGTGGAGAAGAGTCAACTGCCACCACCGCTCCAGCCAGCGCCGCCACCTCCGACGACCGAGGACAGCCCAGCGGCATCACTGCTGGCGGCACTCCTCCAAGCACCGCCACCACCGTGGAAGGCAATGGAGACACCACCGCCACAGCAACCATGGGCGCCTCCACCTCCGGAACGCCGAGACCCACCGCCGCAACGGCTATGGGTACCGCCACCGCCACCACCACCAGCGCCGCCACCGCCACTAGAGGGGTCAGGAAGTTCCGACCAGCCACCGCCTCAACCCCCGAACCCCCCGGCCCTAATGGACCTCGACATTCCCCTCCCACCACCACCAGCACCGACACCGACGGAGCGACCGCCACCACAGGCGCCAGGGCCAGCCGAGCAGCCACCGAACCGGACAGGGGCACCACCGGAGCCGCGGCCACAGCCCACGCCACCGGCCATCACCCCAACGACCGCCGGAGTACCATGGCAGCATCCACCGGGCAACCCAGCGGAGCTCCGGATCAATCTCCCGGCCCTGCAAACCGGCCGGCGCTACCGAGTCCCCATTCCTGGGGGCTACATGGAGCTAAAGCTCTTGCGGCGACAGCAGCTGCGGGCCCGTTTCAGCCTCCACCCCCCGCCCCCCGTAGAATAAGTAGGCTAAGATCATGGTTTAAGAAAATAAGTAGTTTTAAAATAGGATTAAGGTAGAAATAAACTAGGAGCATAAGGAAGTAGATATAAGTATTGTATATAGTAGGTTAAACCCGCGTACCATAGGTTAAGGATAAAAGAAACCGTCAACACGATGAACAGAGGTCGTGGGGGGAAACGGGGGTAAGATCGCGTCCTCCGAACGGAGGAGGTGATGTAACGAGTTATTATGGTAGGACGACGATCTTGCCCCCCCCCCCACAACGCGCCCGACCGTGACAACGCACCGCGCCAACGGTCTTGCCCCCCACCACTCGTCCGCGGTTTCCGAGAACAGGCGCGAGAGGGTCACCGACTAATTAGCTCTCTCGCCGCCGAAAATCCGCGGACGAGGACATATAAGGCGGGGGCATAGGCCTATTCGAGAGAGACCGCCTCGAGCAACAGTACCAAGCGTACGCCTCTCCCAGAGACCTTCTGTGCAGTTCCACGTTCTTGTGCCGACACTAGCTCTTGCGAAAGACAATAGCTCTTGTAAGCATCAGTTCTCGTGCGTTGACAGACTGAGTCCCTGTGTCTTTTTGAATACTCCTCCTCCCCGGTTCCCAGAAGGACAGCGTGAGCCATCCTCTGGACGCAGACCGTTATCCACCATCGATCTCCCGAACGGATTCACCTCCGTTCTCGAGAGCGTCTTTAAAGTCTCCGAATCACCCGCGGGTTGTGCCCACTGGGTGACCGGATCAAAGACTCCTCGACCAGGGTCCAGTGGCAGGGTTGGCCCGCCAGGACACCAAACGATCAAGTCGTCTATCCCCTCCCCTTTCGCTGAAACGCCGCTAACGATCAGCGAGGTATACGCCGCGATACGCGCCGGAACACATACCGCCATACACACCGCAATACGCACCGGGACACACGCCGCCGCGACACGCGCCGGGACCCGCGCCGTCGTACACACCGGACCTCGCGATAGGTTAAGCCGCTCTCACACTGTGTGCCAGCATAGACCTGGCCGGGATACCCTGTATCTAGATTTAAGCATAAATAAATCGTCGTACTCCACACTACCTCTGCGTACGATCATTCGATCGACAGCCCTGGGCCACCGTCCTGAGCTGGCGATACGGTACCTCCACCGTCCCACCGGTAACCCCGCGTTTCACGGTTACACAACTCAGGGTTAGGCTCGAATTCTTCAGAATATAAAATTATGCCAAAATAAGATATTGCAGTAATAGTAGATACTACAAACTTGGAATTTTCTTTTTTAACCGCTCCTTTTACATTCCTTTGGTTTAATCTGTGGAGCGCTGGTATCAAATTTTCAATTTTAAAACATTAAATATTTGACACCAATCAGCAATCATAAATATCGGGGGGTGAAAAATACGTTTGCCCCAATATCTCGCAAAATATGCACCGTGGAAAATAATCTGTTAGGCGAAATTGATGTATTTTTTTTATAACGAATTCAGCCACGCAATCAAATTCGTAATACATCAATTTGTTTAAACAATATATTAAAAAGTAGTCATTTTTTACTCCTGTTTCTTATAAATTGTTAATCCATTTTGGCGTAAATTTGTCAACGTAAACTACAGACCAAACTGTGAAATACGGATACGTAGAATTCTTCAATTTCAACTTTTTAGTAAAAACTAAGTACACTACATTGAACTCTCTACGCGCAGGGAACGGAAACATCAGGTATAAAATTTTAGTATATTTCGGGCCTAATGGAAGCAGTTGTTTCCGAAAAACTAGCCAGGTTAACCGGCCAGAGCGTCTCATCAGAGTCGCGGTTTATGACTGTATTGTTCCGTATCATGGTGGAGGTAGCGCGAGACTTTTACAATCGATCAAAACTTATTTTCGAAGCATTCGTCGGGGAACATTTGCCTGCCAGATGTCGAATAAGAGACAATCGACATCGTGCCATTTTTTCTGGGACTTCGACTTTCCTCGCTTCGAGTTAAGAGGTATATTGCTCTGTCGGCGGGGGGTACATTTGGTAACCATCGCGCGCGTACCATCGTCCAAGGCCGACTCACGGGAGAATACCGCCATAAACGACGAACCTGGATAGACAGTCTGTCCGATTATTCCGGCTAGTTTTTCGAACCAGCAAGTTCTGCTTTTCCTGTCGGCACGAACAGGATAGACAATAAAAAACTTTTCGTCGAAACTCGTGGACGAATAGTGGAACGTCAAATTTCTTTCAAATTGTAATGAGTAATTAATGTAAAGCAATCATTCTCGAAGTTTTTTTTCAAAGGTAGACAAAGATTTTGATCAAAATTCTACTTAAAGGTGGTCATTGTCTCTGATTAATCCATTGCTCCTCAGATAATGTAATATCAAAATATATTTGCGGCAGTATATTATTTATTGTGTTTGGATTATTGTAAGGTTAGAATTCTTAAATTCTAGTATTACTTTCGTTAGAACCATTAATGCTATCCAATATTTATTTTTCTTCTTCTTCCACTGCAATTTTGAAATGTTTTTCAAATTTGTTAGCAAATTCCACCAATTGTTTTTAACGTAAGAGTTTAGTGTATTTGGTGATAACTTATCAGAAATGTTTATAAATGCGTAGTTACTTTGTTTCGCTGACGGCACGCAACGCTAACTCCTTAACCTTTAGAGGGCCGGGCTGGCCACTATAGTGGCCACTGGAAATTTTAAAAATTGAACTTGTTTCTAAGGGTTTTTGATATCGCTAATCACGATTCCGTGGTCAAAGTATTGAAATTTTACGCAGAAACAGTGTTGCCAACCTAAACAAGCCTAAATGAATAACAGCAGTGACATTCACACATTATTGTTTCCTTTGGCGTTACCCAGGGCTAACGACGTGGACGTAGAAAGTTTTGTAGCACTTGTTTGTTTTTTTTTGGTTTTTTGTGTTATTTTTGGATTTTTTTTTTGTATTTTCTGATTTTATTATTTATCATACGACCTGCACTCATGCAACGCGTGCATTATACAAAATGAATAATGAATGTGTATCTCTTTGTTGCGATTTTTATCTGTTTGTTCATACTTCTTGTCCTTCCAAATGAAAAAAAAAGTTTATATGTCGGAAATTCGAATTTACGGTATTGATTGTTTCGTATGGAAATCCTCAAAACAGGGTGTTATGCACAATGCAGTGTCACATGTAGAGCATATATAAAGAGTTCGACGTCTAGTTTGTCGTAATGAACACAAATTGCATCGTCGGTTTTTATCCAGTAATTTTGGAAAATGACGACCTATTAGCCGAGAGAGTTTGGGCAGATGAGAAATGGAGTCATTCGGATCAAGATTCAGTAAAGCCCTAAGCACTTGTAAACGAAATGAAGAAAAGGATACACGTTCATTATTCATTTTGTAAATAAAAAAAACACATCCAAAAATAACACAAAAAACCCCAAAAACAAGAAAAGAGCTACAAAACTTTCTACGTCCATGTCGTTAGCCCTGGGTAACGCCAAAGGAAAGAATATAACTGCCGTTATTCGTTTTGGCTTGTTTAGGTTGGCAACACTGTTTCTGCGTAAAATTTCGATACTCTGACCTGAGAATCGTGATTAGCGATATCAAAAACCCTTAGAAACATTAAAGTTCAAATTTTAAAAATTCTAATATATGCCATACCGTTCGCGGCCGGGCTGGCCACTATAGTGGCCACCTAAGAATTTGGATACTTTGCCGGCCATTTTGGTGCTATATATGCATAAATTTTAAGTAAATAAAATTTACAATTTCAATGAAAAAATCCCGGCCCTCTAAAGGTTAAGGGTCGCGTCGTCAAGTGTCACAGTTGAAACGTAAACAGATGTCTGCGATACTCTCCAATTCTTTCCAACGACGCACGAAAGTCAGTCAGTCTTCAGAGTTCGGCCACAGCTCTTGCAAGATCGCGCGTTCATTAACGGTTTGTGAAGTAACTGTGAGAATATTATATTATTTTCCATTCTGAGATTTCAATGTGGTGATTAGTGAACAGTGCCTAGGAAAGCAAAGAGTCTGGTGTTATTCTGCACATGCTGCAGATGTGTGAAAAGTGTAAAGTATTCGATGAGGTCTACAAATTGAAGTGTCGTTTCAATAAAGTGACGGAAAGAAGTGGGTGCAATTTTTTTGGATTATATACCAGCAAACATCTTAAACCTTTACGGTAAGAACAAACGATTTTGATAATATTTAAAAAAAAAATCGAACTTTAACGCGATCGCTTACACCAGTAGCCTTCCTTTCGCGGATTTTATTGTTTACTTCGATTCTGGAGGGTGGGCAAACGAAATTAAGGGATGGGCAAATCTCTTCTGCTAATGGACAAACGATTCGCATCGTTAAACAAAAGATTCGATCATATTGTTAATAAAAAATCGAACTTATACTTGGTCGCTCCCACGGGTATAGCACTTCTTGGCTATTTTTATTAATAATTCGATTCTGGAGGATGGGCAAACCTTTGCTACATCTAAACTGAAGGACTGCATCGGTAAAAGAACGATTTTGAGAACATGGGGGGTGATGAAGACAAATTTTTTCATTTGTTCATAACTTTTTTTTGGGGTGTTGTAAAAAAAAAATTTTTGTTGGGCAAACGTGGGCAAACGATGGACAATCATTTCCCACCGTCAAATCGAAAAAATGTTTTCATGGGGGTGCTGATGAAAAATTTTTTTTTGGCCATATTTTTTTTTTGGAGGGTGGGCAAACGAAAATTTTTTATGGGCAAACATGGGCAAACGATGGACAAACGAATGCCGTTTCGTTTTTCCAAAAATTCGAATTTGGGGGTGGTATCTTCACAGAGCTACTTTCCTGCGTTACTCGAGAGCAACGCGAACGAACACGACCCACGACAGCTTCACTGACTTCTTTGCGTTACCAGAGACGGCGCGCCGTCTCCAGGGTATGTAATCATTCCTTTGCCTGTTTACAGAATATATATCGCACTTTATTGTTATTCCTCTAATTCCTGTGTAAAATCTTATTTAAACCCCTTTCATTTTCCTCTTCCCTGGTAAATGTAGTCAAGGTGGGGGCCTTAGCTCTTCGATAAGAGCAAGAACCCGGTAGAGTATTCAAATCGCTCGGGCTGATCTACGGAAAGGTCCCTTCAGGACGTAACAATAGAATATAAAAAAAATTAGGGATGTGAAATTTATAAGTATAATACCAACAATATTATTCAATCATTATTCTGTGTTATTTAATCATGGCACTTAGGAATAAATATAAGTATATAATTTGAAGATATGGGGCAAAAAAATAAAGAAGAAAGAAAACGCGCAATAAACTTAATTATGCTGAAAATATGAGAAAAATTAGAAGAAATAGTGGTCAAAAATACATTACCAGGAATGATAAAGTTGTTAGTATGGCAAAGTATTTGAAAATAAAAATTGCTTTTGTTCGAGAAAATATTTGAATATATTAAATTGTGAGAATCGACAAACTACGTTTGAGCACTTTTCGTACAAGTTACTCGTAGAATTTTACAATCCTACTAATATAATAAATGAGAAAGTGTGTTTGGATCTTTTTTACTAATCACGTCGCCACGACGCAACAGATCTTTCTGGAATTTTGTATACACGTGGAGTCTGAGACCAGGAATAACATATATGATACTTTCTATCACGATTTTTCTAAAGGAACCGGACCAAATTGTGAATAATTACTCTCTAGAATACTGCGGAAAGTATAGGCTACCGCATAAGTATCGATTTCTCAGATTGATTCGAATCGCAAGATGAAAACTCAATTCAGGAAATAATCGCCTTGTAAACAGACTTTTAGGTATCTTAAATTCATTGAAGTCTAAGAGGTCGTCCTTAAATTACGTAACTCTTTTTGGGGGGGGGGGGGAGAGGGGGTCGCGAATTTTTTATTTTTTCTTACAAGGCGGGGGAACTCACGTAGCGTCTTATGTGATATTTTATAACCTAATTTTCAATAAATACAAATTCTATCATTAATGTTCCAGAAAAGTAGTTTTAGTTTAAAACTCCCGAAACCGGGAAACTTTTTTTATAAATAATAAAGAATTGGAACACGATTTCTGTTCCCCGAGAATCGATTCCATAGGATCGACCTATACTGTAAAATCGATCCAAAAAATCGAACATTATGGTGCAAAAGATCGATCTTTCGATTAGTCGCCTTCCCAAAGTGACAGAAAATATAACCTACAAACATGCTAATTACATGACAATAAATATTTATTGGAAATTTCATTCTTTTACCCTACATTTGTCAACTTTTTATGACTTAACATCCTTCCAAAATATTATTATTACGCCGCAACGGTATCTTTATGAAATCGGGTATAGCATATAGGTTATATTTTCTGTCACTTTGGGGAGCGAATTAGGAAGTTGTGAAGTGTAATTATTCGTGATTAAGAAATCAAAATTTCCATTCATAACGTCATTTCCTGAGTACATTTCATCAAAATAGAAAGTTTTAGCTTAATTTGTTCATGTTTACCAAATTCGTGCGTTTTATTACATTCTAATTGATTTTAGCTTCAATTTTTAGGTTTACAGATGTAAATGCTTGATAGGACCACTGCCTCAAAGTGGCAGAAAATGTAACCTACATTTACTCTCATAATTTGTACTGCGGCTACTAATTATAATTGATGACCATTTTTTTGTTGGCCATGCTAATATAAATGTTAATAATAATGTTGTACAGTCATTAGTGTTAACATTTCCTATATAAAATTGACGAATAAGCTTATACACGTTTGTACGTGAATTCAAGTACCCAGATAGCACACCTCGTCTTAGAGACGTCTAGTTTATGTCTGTTTTAGGTCTGAACGTCTTGATTTGTAACAAGACGTCTTTAAGACGTCTTTAAGACGCCTTTTGGACGTCTTTAAGACTTCACCAGACGTTGTGCTATCTGGGTCCCAGATAGCACACCTCGTCTTAGAGACGTCTAGTTTATGTCCATTTTAGGTCTGAACGTCTTGATTTGTAACAAGACGTCTTTAAGACGTCTTTAAGTCGCCTTTTAGACGTCTTCAAGACTTTCCCAGACGTTGTGCTATCTGGGGTATTACACATCAACTCAACTAATAATAATAGAATAATTCAACCTATTTTCCCTTTCCTCCTTGTTGTCGAAACAGCGGTTGTATCGAGATTTCGATATTTAGGGTTCAGTATCGATACTGCAATGTATCGTCACATTAAATATCGATACAAAATATCGATATTTGGATCCAAAAGTATCGATATTCGAAATATCGATATTTGGATCCAAAAGTATCGATATTCGAAATATCGATATTTGGATCCAAAAGTATCGATATTCGAAATATCGATACTGTATCGCCCAGCCCAGCATTACTTCGAGGACAGAAAATCCGCTCCTCAAAGTGACAGAAAATATAACCTAAATGCTAAGATCAATGTCCCTGTTTCTAATCACGTACTGATATCTGCTCAGTACGCATATTTTTCATTTAATGTAAATAGTTAAATAATATAATTGTTGTATAAAAACGTATTTTAAATTAGTTCGGTATTTCTGAACTAAAAATTCTTACTGAATCTTTAAAACTTGTGCCAAAGTTTGATTTTACCGTATTCATTACGGAAATCGGAGAGCATACTGTTATTTCTTTTCAAGTTTTACGTTGTTTTCGCAGAAAAAGTAAGTGAGTAGTAAAACAGTCGATCTCATAACCCGTAAGTCCCTGTTTCTGATCAGATAATTTCAATGAGGTGGCCCTCGAATATAAATATATACTTATTGTGGTAATTATTATATTTAAAGTTACATTTATTTTATTGCTTCTAGCTTATAAACATGCCTTCAAGAACTAAAAAGAATATATCTACAAAGAAGAAAGAAGAAAAATCTGAGAGAGTGACGAAGGAAAGGTGTAAAAAATAGAAATACTTAATGTATACTGAGGAAAATGTAATGAATGCTTTACAAGCTGTCAAGAAAAGAATGGCTATGAGAGCTGCGAGCCAGCAGTTCAAGGTGCCTTTCTGTACAATTACAGCTAAGCACCAAGATATATATACTATTGGAAAAAAATGGCACTGCAACAATATTAACCAAGGACATCTAATCTGCAACAAAGGTTTTTCCTTGACTAAGGATATGCTATTGGACAGTGTAAAATTGTTACACAAGAAAGTAAACAGAGAATCCATTCAGTAATGAAAGGCCGGACAGGCATTGGTTTCAAGTCTTTATGAACCGTCACCCACAACTTTCAATCTAAATGGTGCATATAACCTAGTTGATGCACATGAGAAGGAATGCCCAACGACATTGATTACAGGTAACAAATAAAATGTTATTTTTAATTTAAAAGAATATTATTATTTTTAGTAAACATTTAATTATTATAGGTAATGCAGCTGGTAAGCTATTGCCACCAATGATTGTGTATTCATACCAAAGGCTACCATTAACCATCATTGAGAAAGTGCCAAGAGGTTGGAATGTAGGAAGGTCTGATAATGGGTGGATGACTGGAGAGTCATTTTATGAATACATGACCAATTTATTCCCCCATGGTGCATTGAAAATGGAATTGTATTTCCGATAGTCATATACCTAGATGGACATTCGTCGCATGCTACAATGGCTCTAATTAATTTCTGCCACTGTTTAAAATGACTGAAGCCACAGAACGAGAATGGTGCGGAGAAGAAAGGTATGAGGCGTTATTTTCAGTTTAGCTGAAATGTAGAAAGCTTATGTCAGATATGAATGTAGGAGCAACAAACCGCAAACGCATTGAAATGTCTGCGGTACCAATGGTTAAAGACTTTTATTTTAATTTATATAAATTGTTTTAATTTTTTATTATTTATTAATTAATCTAAATAATTGAAAAAACATGATTTTCACACGTATTGTATAGAATGTTACGATAAAACTGTTTCTTATTACATTTAGCTTACTATAATACTGATTTTATCACAAAATTATATACAATACATCTAAAAATCATATATTTTTAAATATTTAAATAAATTACGCCATACTAACAATTAAAACAATTTATAAATTATTGAGATGACTTACTTTATTAAGATAAACTGATAAATTATCAGTAATTATCATTGTAACACTGCAGTATCTGATGAAAATGCATGTCCAAATAATAATGGTACTTGTTGGAATATAGGTTTATTGCAACAAGAAGTTGGTAATAAGTTTGGTTCAGAACTATATTTTGTTATTCCTAGTTTCCATGACATTCATAGTAAATAAGTTACCTCTTTGTACTTTTCCGTTTGTGTCTTGCTGCGTAATATAAAAGCTACTTCTTGGTTCCAAGCGAGTTTAATTTCAGTATCATATATAAAACGATCTTAAGTAGTAATCTAACAGTACAGTAAAATACTTACTTATTAATATATCACTAATTAATTACAGCTAATAATAATAATACATTGCTTCCTGCAACTTTCCGAGAAGTATTATTTTGGCCTGATGAAAAGGGAGAAAATTCCAGCCGTCGCGACTTCTGATATAGGGTAAGCAGGCCAGTAGCTGGACAGGGCCCAGCAGATGGACAAATCGTTGGTTAATCGTTAATATTGACAGAACTAGAGTTTTAATCTACATTATTATTTTTTTATTTAGTAGAAAAAACGTTTGTTGTTTTATAAAACATTAACATATTTATCGAAAAACAATTTTGTATGCAGAAAATGTATTTCTATGTACGATTTCACGTCACTACGCGCGGGTCACTCGTTTGTTATTAGCTGTCATTCAGCATCGCGTACCTTAAAGTTAATAAAATACGTATTTGGATGTATCGTAAAGAGGTATGTAATAGATGATTGCATTCTAATATTAACACTTTATAAATAAACGCGTGAACAAAGAAAAATAAAACGATAAAACTTATAAAAATGACTGTCCAGGTACTGATATGGATTTTTTAACCTAAACGCAGTAGATGGACAGAATAGAATTAAAACTTTTGAAGCCGTTTTTTCTTAATAAACAAACAGTTTACATATTTAAATGCAGGTATCTTATTTTTCTTCTTTTATTTAGATGGCACGCATTAAAAAAAAATATACCGTACATCAATATACATGTATATAATTACGATAATTTATTCGAAATGGGATGCAAGTCGACCGATGGAAAGTCGTGCAGCCTAATTGGCGACCGTATTTAATTATATAATAAAGACATACTTCTGATAAATTAAAGCAAAATTAGAAACACTTTATCATAAGAAAAAATTATCTACATAGAATATCAATAATAACTGTGTGGATATATACTTTTACTTTGTGCCACTAAGAAAATGTTAAAAAGGTTACATATCCAATCCGGGACACTTTCTCAGACAGTTTTCAATGCGGGACAAACAATTCAAATTCGGGACAGTCCCACACTTTAGGCTAGACATAACCTCACTTTATTTGCGGCTTGGGCCCATAACCTGTTGCACCGGTTTCTGGCAATGAAGACTCCATACGTTTTTAGTTTTGATGCAATAAACTATATTTTAACAAAAAGTAACTTAATTTAGGTATCTACTATAGCTAATAAAGTCTTTTACTTGTCTAGCCAAACACCCGTCCATCTATTGGTTCTGACCTGTCCATCTGCTAGCCCTATTGTCCATCTAATGGTGATACGGGGTATGAATAGAATTTTCATCATTTTACCCTTATATACATTAATTTTTTTACTTGCAGTTATTTTTTTCTTTAAATTTGTACATTTTTACGTGCAGAGCTTTTGATTTTTGTTTAATACAACAGATATTACTAAGAGACACGTTGATGTAAACTTCGGAATCAGCTAAACTGTCCCGCTACTGGCCTGTTTACCCTATGGAGAGAATATCAGAAGTGAAAAATGGAGATGAAAAGAGAAAAAGAGAAACAAATAGAAGAAAGAAAATGAGGCATGAAAATGTAAAAATTAAGAAAGAAAAAGATGAAGAGAAGATTAAACTAAAAAAACTGAAAGATTTGGTATTGGTAATTTGAAAATTATTTTCGTTACAGATTTTGTTATAAATGTTTTGTATTTTTGTAAATAAAAGATATTTTAAAACTTTAAATACTTTTGTTTATTTTTGTTATCCAAAATATAATTATAGACATTTCAATTGGAAGCTAAATCGTACGTAGATATGTAAGCAGAAACCAAGATAATTTTCGCTGAGCAGAAATAGACATTTTATACTTCATATTAAATTGAGTATTATTAGGTTAAAATGTTTTTAAAAATACTTCTTGTTTATTTTATATGTAAAGGGAAGGTTAAATATTACGTCTAATAAGTTTTTTTATCGATTGTTGCATAAATAAATAATAAAAATCGATTTTTACGATAGCAAAACTCTTACATGATTAGAAATAGGGACATTGACCTTTTACGCGATTCCATAAAGATACCGTTGCGGCGTAACAATAATATTTTGGAATGATGTTGAGTTATAAAAAATTGACAAATGTAGCGTAGAAGAACGAAATATCCAATAAACATTTATTGTCATGTAGCATATCTATAGGTTATATTTTCTGTCCTTTCGAGGAGGGGACCACATAATTTCGACGCGCGTTACGAAGAGTAGCACGTTTCATTTTTTTCTTACGGATAACTGTATGTAGAAAAAAATTAAACGTGCTACTTTTCGTAACGCGCGCCAATTTGGTGTATGTTTTTCATGCGCGCATCAACTGCACGCTTCATGCGCTGGAGGTGGGAGAATTCTAGGGAATCGTATGCGCTAGTGATCCTCTAGAGAGTGATCGGAACAACGTATATCGTCGCTGATTGGTTGCCGCCATTTCGGTCAAAAGCGGAAGTAGAGAGAGAAAGAAACTGTAAAAAAGAAAGAGACAGAAATACGGATAGAAAAATTTAAACAACCCAGATAGCACAACGTCTGGTAAAGTCTTAAAGACGTCTAAAAGGCGTCTTAAAGACGTCTTAAAGACGTCTTGTTACAAATCAAGACGTTCAGACCTAAAATGGACATAAACTAGACGTCTCTAAGACGAGGTGTGCTATCTGGGAAGCAGCCTGGAAAGCAGGTAATTCTTTGAATTTTGATATTTTTCGTGAGAGCTTTTTAATAATTATTATATATAGTGATTATTATAGCTGTGTATAATTTAAATTGGATTATGACTTGACAAACATTTATGATAGTAATTTAGTGTTTTTTGTGTATCATAATTTGGTTAGTAGAGGTTAATATGTCAATAAAATATACTCTAATACATTTGAGAATTTGTTATTTAAATACTGCATTATGTATTAACCTCTGGTTAGTTTCAATTTTTTTTTATATATGTAAAACACCAGCAAGTAAATTTTAAAATTTATATTTACAGTTATTCAAACTTTTGCGCCAAAACTACTATTTCCGGTTTTGACCGAAATGGCTGTGGTTACACCGATCACTCCCTTGAGGATCACTAGTATGCGCCAGCAACGCAACCAATGCACGCCTAGACTGAAACGGAACGGTTTTTTCTGCAGTCTATACGCATAATGCGTGAATTGGAACACAGCCATGGTGTCGCACTGAAAAAGTTCGCACTCAGTGCGCACTAGTGCAGGTTCCCGAAACCGCTATCAATAAATTTCTCTCTCCAGAGGACCCAATATGGCGGATGCGCATACTCACCTCTTTAGTGCTCTAATTTTACTGTTACGCTATCGCTTGAACGTAGCCACAGAAATGTATATAATCGATAGTTAAATCAAGAGCGAAATTTGAAAGGCAATGTTTGTGCATGATTAAGGAGGGTATTTTTAAGGATGCGCGATGTGGGTGGCATACGTGGGAAAGATCTTAGGCAGAGTCTCAATTAGTAAACCCTGGAACTAATCGCGAGTTTCTTCCAAGTCACGTAATCTTTTGAGAAGGCCTTGTCTTTTGTTAGTCTGTAGGAGTGTCGATTGACTCCAGAAGTGTTGGCGACACGAAGGAAGTCATAAATTTCTTTCAAGGGTTGTTCGCTCGATCCTCGGAGCTGAGCCTACTTTCTCTTCCCACGTGGGCACCCCGTCGTGTAACGGAAAAGCGCGCTTCCACAGCGTTTCCACCACCACCCGAAATTAGAAGATAAGATGGACGTCGATTCGCGGGGGCGGACGGACATCCGTGGGACAACCTGCCGGTTGAAGCTGGCGCATCCTTCATCCTGATTGGCCAGAGGACTAGGAGGACGCGCAAGGATGGAAGGGGCACCACCACGTTCGAGGAGGCAAGGATCAACGACGGAGGACCTCGAGAACGCAGAACAATTTTGATTCCTGATTAGTAAAGTCGCAAACTGTTCCCTGTTACAAGTAGTCTTTTCAAACTATAAAGAAAATATATTGAAGTTTTGCCAGTGAAAAATTAAGTTTTATTTAAAACTCCCGCACATTTCGCGAGCAGGGTGCTTCAGCACCCCACGGGCACCAACCCGCGTTTTGTTCTTAAAATCACCGCGAAAGTACGCAACATTACATGTCAGCAGCGCCACCATTCGACCGATGTATTAAAGGAAATAGCGCGAAGTTTGAAAAATGTGGTTTATAAAAGACTAAAAGAATAGTGTAATATAATATATTATTATATGTATTTGTAAAAATATGGATCCATAATATATTATTATATTATGTACATCATGTAGTATAATCATATAGTACGAATTGTTTGTATGATGGTTGAAATTCTGAAAAGTTAATCAAAGCAAATGAAATTCATGAAAATAGTGAAATAAATTTATAAATGTAATA
This sequence comes from Andrena trimmerana, assembly GCA_951215215.1. NCBI lineage: Eukaryota > Metazoa > Arthropoda > Insecta > Hymenoptera > Andrenidae > Andrena > Andrena trimmerana. Next base: position 84,699,333 of record OX578059.1, on the reverse strand, counting down.
TAAAAAACTGAAGAAATGATTAATAAAGATCGCCAAAAGTGAATTTAAAATATTTGTAAACAGTTTTGTCGTCTTCCACAAAATACGCATTTGCCCATTTTGGAAATTTACTTGCTGTTTCCGCGAAGAGCGGAGCGGATTCTCGGCGCTGACGTGACTCGGTGGGAAGGCGAGCAGGTGGATAGAACGACACGTTCGTTGGACGAAACACCTTTTAATCGGCTGGTCGTCGGTTCGCGACAGACATCGTACACATATAAACTTCACAAACAGAGATGGGCGGGACACTAACAACGTGGATGCACGCGCGTGGGCGCAGGGCGGAAGATCGCCAATGTCGCGGCCGCAACACTTCCATAAACACAGCACACTGCACAATTGAACTATTTTTGCCAAGAAATACTTTTTATATACTTACTCAGCTAAGTACACTTGTTTTGGCGTCGATTCACGTGGTAAATGGTGGCAACTATAGGCAAAGTAGAGATCCTCTATTAGGTAAAGTGTTGCAAAGTGTCAAGCACTGCGGGGCAAAGGGAAGCAAAGTACATCGATCGAACGATGGTGGCGCGTCATATCAAAAACCCTTCAAATCGCTTCAAGCATCTGCAATCCATAGTATATATATCAGTGGCGAAAACCCACGAATCTGGCATCACAGCTGCCATGTGCTGCCGTGCAAAACGGTGCAAAATACTTGGGGACCTTACACCTCACTCCTACCTCCCGAGACACGCTGCGGAAAACGTCTTACCCATCTATGGGCGGTATTCGTAAACGGGGCTTAAGATTAAGCAAATGCTTAAGCATTCGGCATCCTTTACTATGCTACTAGGTTAGTAGAGGATGCCGCATGCTTAAGCATTTGCTTAATCTTAAGACACGTTTATGAATACCTCCCTATGACACGATGGTCCATGGCACGGACTACAGCGCCACTGAACGTTGCGCAGCCGTTCTGTGGGTAAGCGACCCGATTGAATTGCTGACTTCTACTGTGAAATTTTTTTTCCGACTTTTACACCGACAATAATGCTAATGCGAATATAATATTACGAACAATATTCATATATTTCAAGTAAATAGCCCTACGACATGCCTTTTTTATTTGAATCCCTATTTTCGGTGTCAACTTTTTTGTGTCATATTTTGCACACTGATAAATAATTTCTATTTAAATTTTATAGTTTCTCAAAATGCAAAATTTATTTTTTCTGTTGCCCTCACGATACCATTATCCTCCAATTTGAATCTTATATAACAAACTGCGAAAAAAATTTCCGAACGCTAATAATTAATTATTCGAATTATTATAATACCTCTATATTTTAATAATAATTTAGAAAAAATAACCGTATTTTGTACCAAAACAAAATAAATCATTTCAAAATGATGTTTTATTTTAGATAACCCATCTTACCCATTTATTTTAGGTCCCATCATCTTATCTGAAAGACAACTCCATGAAAAATTATTATAGCGACATTATTTCAGGAGACATTTATTCACAGGGCCGGCGCGAGGATTGTGGGCGCTCTTATGCAAGGAAATTTTTGGGGCCTCCAAATGTTTGCACCTATTTTCTATTTAATATGTTTTGGCTTTATAAGGTACAATAAAAGAAAAGAATTACATTAAAGGAGTTGTATTCCTTTATTATGAACTTGCATAATGGGTTTCGCCGGCCCTGCTCATTTAAGTATATGCATACAACCGAAAATAAAAAAAATCATAGTTATAAAATTAGTCCAAATGAGCTAACTTACGAGTATCCGTAAATAATTTTCAATAAAAAATGGCAATATATTATCCGAATAATCGTTTCTAAAATATTTTATTCAAATAATACCGACTCTTGTCATGCATGCTCATACGTAGATACATACATACGTCCGCGAATTACTTTGAATATTGGCGCGAAAGTTATCGCGGTTCCATTGCCACGTTCCGTGGATCCGAAGTGCACGGGACACGGAACGCGCTCTCGGCGATTTACAATCATAAACTTGAGTTTGCTTTGTACTTATCACTGGAGCATGGTTTTATTATGATTTTTGAGCGCCAGGTGGCCGCGTTTTTGTTGTCCATTTGTCGAACAGTACAGGTCTCAGCGCCATTACATCGATAAATGTCATTGTATCCGCGTCCCGTGAAACCGATTTCGAATCAATAAATAAATTTCAAACACAAGACCAGCCGATATGTCGACCAAACGGAAAAATCCTCCGATCAAGAAGGGCCGTGCGAAATTGAAGAAGACTGAATACGATGAAGACGACATCTCCAGCGAACATGAGTCGGAGGTTGATGACGCCGAGACCGGTTCGAATGCCGACGGTGAGGACGCCGTCGAAGATGAGCTCACCGACGTCTCCACTATCCCGGAGTTGCCGCCACCTGAGGTGATAACATTTCCATCTTTCCTCGCGTGTTTATTTACCCCAAGTTAGAGAGTACATCGAGACCCGATGGATGAGAAAGCGGCGTTAGTATTCACGACGCTGCTGGGCTTTCTAGCCACGCATTTCAGACGCTGGTAAACCGAATCGTTATTTCCGAAGGGAAACGATCGTACACCGTTATACGTCTTATCAATACACTTCGTAGCTGTGAACATTACCAAAATATTTATGCTTATCTGATCGATTAAGCTTCTGAGTTTTCCTAATGATTTGAAATTTAAATGACTAACTGTAGTCCTCCGAATTTGGAGTAGTATTTACTTAGATCTGAATGTTGTAGAGTAATAAGAGGGACGGTTAGTGAATATTTTGGAGTCAAATTGAATTTTGGATAGTAGATTGCTGATATCATTGTAGTTGCGTGCAGAGGGATTAACGCTAGAATGCCTGGCAGAGTCATGCCGACTCTCCCCCAGCCTTTTTTGTCATCTAACTTTTGCGGCAAAGCCTCTCGTCACTTTTATTTATTATCAAGACTTTACGGAGCAAAAGCACTGAAGTTTGTATTATGTTCCTTTGATTTTATCATCAATGCCCACGGAAGCCCTGCTGCCTCCTCGTTATAACATCATACATATCTTAGGAATTTCCATAAATTTATCCATGTTTACTATCAAAGTATACACAACAGGAACCCACATAGACGACTAAATACTGTCGAGGCGCAATGCAAAAAAATAGAACAGTGGGAATATGTGTTAAGTCGAACAGTTTTGCAAGAAATGTAAAGAAACATAAAACGTTATTATTATTGTTGTAGCTTTTATTTGTAATAAATTATGTTTAGAAATGTGCCTTGCATTATTATTTCACGTATACCTACTCAAAAAAATTATTTTCTATGCTTGGGCATCTGATAGTGAAAAAACTTGCGCATTCTAGTGTGAATCAAAGCGAAGTATTATCCAAGTAATACAGTGAGCATATACAGAGTTCTCCGTAACTGGCGGAATAAATCAGATATGCTATTTTGTTGTCAAGAATCACCAAACAGTTTGAAAACTTCAGAATCCTTCGAAATAATAAATAGCATGATATTTGTAAAATTCATTTCATTTCAAATTTTGTATTTAATATTGACATTAAACTTTCAATTAACAATAAAAATTTGTTAAGGAAATTAAAAATAATAAGTGCCATATGATTTTTGTTTAAACAATTGTTCTGTGCGGATAGTTGACGTTTCTCTGTCATACGATCTGACCGTGCGTGTTTGTTACAGGGAGGATGGGGAAAGCCCGGAACGTTGCTCATGTGTGGTCTGACGAATTGGGATATGGCTGGTCGGAAAGCGCCGCCAAAAGGAGTTAAACCGAACGTAGGGCGGAGTTTGTGGACCCCACATACTTTTAAAAATTTTAATGGTAGCCGAGTCAGATTAGTTGCCTCTGGTCCAGCTGCTTCTCATAGTATTGTCGTTACTGAAGATAATAGATGCCTAGCTTTTGGTAGAAATGATAAAGGTAAATGATTAAAAGGTAAACAAGACTTATCTTTATAAACAAGTAGTCTCGTGTAAGTAAATGTGACTTGAATAAATGAGAAACATACGAATTTTTTGAGCCGCGCGATTTCTGTTGATACCGTATTAGCTCGATGAAGACACGTATGCTTTGTTAGTATCAACATTTTGTAAACTTTTTATGAAACGATTCTTACAGGCCAACTGGGTATTGGTGATGCGAAACGTCGGGATGAACCTACTGAGGTTACAGCGTTAAAGGGGCATACAGTTATAGCAGCATCGTGTGGCCGTAATCATACTTTATTCTTAACGAGTCGCGGCATAGTTTTCGCCTCTGGAGACAATAAATTGGGTCAGTGCGGCGTTGGCAAGTCCGATGCCTGCATTGTCTCTGCCACTAAAGTAAAATACGCTGGTCCGCCCATAGTTAAAGTAGGATGCGGAGCAGAGTTCTCTATGATCCTGGACATTAAAGGCGGCTTGCACTCGTTCGGCAGTCCCGAGTATGGAGCTTTGGGCCACAACACCGATGGCAAGTATTTTATAACAAACACAAAGATGGCGTTCCATTTCGAGAAAGTGCCTAAGAGAATCGTTTTATACGTCGAGAGAGCAAAAGATGGCCACGTCACACCATTAGACCGCGTTGAGATTACAGACTTCAGTTGTGGCCACTACCACACCGTGGCAATCGATAGCAAAAATCGTGCGTTTTCTTGGGGCTTCGGAGGTATCGGCCGTTTGGGCCATAACGAGCAACGAGACGAATTAGTGCCTCGTTTAATTAAGTTCTTAGAACCACCCAGCCGAGGTGTCAGGGCTGTTCATTGCGGCAGCACTTACAGTATTGCCATCAATGTTCATGGGACAGCCTTAATGTTCGGGCAAACGAAACGTACTGGGGAGGCCAATATGTATCCGAAACCAATTCAAGATTTGTCTGGCTGGGAAATCCGATGCGTTGGATGTTCGCAAACTAGCGTAGTGGTTGGAGCTGACGACTCGGTCATTGCCTGGGGCGCCAGCCCCACATTCGGCGAATTGGTAAATAATTCTACATCGAACGAATGTATCCAGAACGTATGCTTGAACGTATCTAACCGTTCCCTCCCGTTTCCCCCCCCCCCCAAATGATTTCAGGGTTTCGGAGAAATGCGCAAATCTTCGACCACTCCGATGGAAGTAAAGGCCCTGGAAGGTTTATACATTACTGCCGTTACCTGTGGTGTCTCTCACACGCTTATGATTTGCCAAGATGAATCTGAAGAAGAGAAAGCCAAAATCAACAAACTTCAAGTATATTCAGTTTAAATTACATGATTTGCACTTATACACTAAGCGAAAGCGACTGAATCACCGCAACGGCTAAGAAATTTTTTAGTGTTCATCGCAATCATTATTACACATATAGGTCGGGTCGGAAATAAAAGTTCATCGCGACACACTTGATCGATAAGTTATTTCAATAATTTAAAGCATAGATTAACAGATCTGTGAGCGGTTGTTAATGGACCGCGAGAAACGTCCATATGAAATACAGACTTAACCTATTACTTTACCATGTACTTCCAACTTTACTTAATGTACGAAGGAAAGTTTATCATAATAGGGAACCACCCATTCTGTTAGTAGCTCAGGATATAGACCAAACAAATAGATGCAAAAATATATTTTGATACGTTGCTATTTTATTGAAGTACTCTGTATCTTTGACCAGAATGAAAATAGTTGACACGTATGAAGAAGAGTGCTGGCAACTGGAAAGAAAACGTTATGGGACTCGTCAAGTACTATCTGTATCTTTGTTTCTCATTTTAATCGACTACATACAAATCGCCTATATCATTGATTCATTACAGTAGTACCTGAATCACTAAATCCGCAGAAATCATTTTTATATTCTATACACAATGACACTTTGAAAGTGGTTATACAAAAACGAGCCGTATTTTATGTTTTAAACGGTTAACATTCTTTATGATAAACTCATTATCGATTTATTTCTACTCATTCAAACGACTGTTATAATTTCTATAATAAACAATGCTTCCTCCAAACCAGCATTGTTTGTCATACTTCTAAACTATTAATTGCTTTTAAAGTTACACACAAGAAAGAAAGTTTTAGTAAAGAGTATACATTGTTAATTATAATAAATGTGGTTCGAACCCATGTATTATCAAAACTCATGTATACGCATTGTATTTAAGCCTATCCATGTCTCTTAGTAGTGAATATAATCGAAATTTACGCATACTTTGATTTTAGAACTACTGTTAATGTAACGAGAATATTCATGAAATTTCACTATCGTCGATATTTTGGTTATACATATTCTTTATACATTGTAATTAGAATCACTGCCAGGATGTATTTGGAATATCCTTCATTGTGACGTTGGATATTCATTCCGCTCCGTACCACACATTACTCCTGTGTGGTTACTGCACCAACATGTTGTTCTAGTAAACTTGAGACAAATGTACAAGGGAAATTACTAAATAAACGAATTTTTTAAGCAATTTTCACTAAAACATGTTATGTATGAACATTTATATATTTCTATTGTACAGGAGGGTGTATAAAAATTGATGGGCACCGCTTTCAGGGGTGGAGCTACATCCCTTGTCAATTTTTCGCGTCGAAACGGTGCGTTTGCGGCACATGCTTTCTTTCAAACTCTTTCTTGTTTCTCGAAAAGAAGCTTTAACATTAATTTTCGATATTATAAACGATCTTGCGGCATCGACGTTTTCGGAAGTTTAGCCATAATTTTTATATTTATATGCATAGTACTTTTATTCTTAGCCTGCGCGCTGTAAATGCTCATCGGGATTTAATACAGTGAGTTTGCAAGAACTACACATTTCTGGATATTCGCAGATTTCGTATTCCTTCGCTGGTCTTTTTATACACTTCCGACATCTTCCTTTGATGCGACGTGATTCTTGGTAATGTTTGCAAAAATCGCAAGGAATATTTTTCATAGTCCCCTCATTCAGGCTTCTAATTAGTTCTTCCTCTTCTAACAGTTTCTTTGCCTGCTTCAAAACAATTAAACACTGTTACGAGAAGAGTAAAAGAATTACATATATTTCTTGGATTCTGAGAATTGTTACTAGCACTAACAATGAGCATCTGGTCCATCGCTATTGTAGCCAGTGCAACAAATTCTTGAGCCTCATCCTTTTCCGTTTGGGTAACATTGTTATGCTTCCAACGTAATAACTGATACATTGCGTAATGTATTGGGTCCGATGGTTTATATCGTAGGGCCCTACTCATTGCCCATGCTAATGGTACCATAACATTCTGTCTATAATGATGAAAATGAAATGGACGAATATTCGTAATTAGTCACCAGTGGCGGATTAAAGAAAAAGGCGGCAAACGTTCCGAGGGGCCCAAATTTTTCGGAAAAATGAAGAGGGGTTTACTAAAAACGGGCTAATCGTAGGAGTGCAGGAATATTAAAATTATAGTGGTTGGACGAAATCATCATTTTTTTTTTTGAAGATTGGGCCCCGGGCGGCAACTGCTCATCGGCCGCCCGTTAAATCCGCCACTGTTACTCACCTTAAATAATCCTTTCTCTGTGCCGTTAATTCATCTGTTGTCTGTTTCTCTCTTTGAAAATGGCACTGACAACTGCACAGTTGGAAATAATCTGATGTGTTAACGGGAGTAGAAGTGCTCTTTGAATTATTCGTCCTGCGAATATCTTGCATTATATCTAAGTTATTGGTATTGGGCTCCAACGTAGCTACGCTGCATTTGCATATTATTTCCTATATACCACAGATGTTGTTGTACATAAGAAAAAATAGTATACAAAGTAGAGACTCCTTGATATCTTTTCCTTATTTAAATTAAGTTCGAACCTCCTTTTATTTCGTTACCTCGGACTTTCGTTTTACTTCGTTAAGCCCTAAGTCAACCAACATTTGTTCAGTTTCATCATCAATTCCATACTGTTCTACTAATTGTATAATATCTTCTTCCATGCCAATGTGTCTCAAGAATTGAATTATCTTCGACGACGTAGAGTTGATAGGCGATTGCCATTTTAAAATCCCAGGAACATCGATACCGCTTAACATTAAGCGACAAAGAGCACGCGAACTTTGAAGTCTTACTCCGTATACAATAATATGCCAACACTCCGTTTCATTTAAACCCGTTGTTCTTAAATTTGAGATCAGATCGGCGCTAAATTTCTTCGACCACATATCTTTGAATTCTAAAGTATACGGATCCACGTTAAAGTCTTCGAAATAAAGGAGTTCGCAGTAACTGAGGCTGATAAGTCCGAGTTTCATTGCTTTAATAATGATATGCGCAGACATGCCTGAAAATTAGATTTCATTAATTAAGTATTTCTATGGAATTCCTTTCTACGGACGCAACCCGGTACCTTTCTTTTGCATTGTCTTTAAAATGTGTGTGCTATATAAACCACTATGTATGATGGTCCACAGTCGTCTGTCACTTATGGTATCAGTAGGACCTTCTTTTGCTGAACCTGAGTCAACACGAACGCATTGCTTAAGTCTGTCCGAAAGTAATTTTCGTAAATCAGTTCCGCTCCACGTCCCATACATTTGGTATCCTCTATTGGTCAAAATGATATTTAATTTAGTTGCACTTAATGCGTGTTCCGCTGTCGAAAGCAATGTAGATAATACGGAAGATGTTTCGCTATAAATATAAAACAGACGGTAAATCTACTACCTCGATTTAAATATTTCTAGAAATACTTCAGGTTACTTATAATGCTGCCACTGACTTTACCTTGTACTTTTTATATGTTCATGATTTTCTTTATTATTAATATGACATTTGCTAATGGATGCGCAACAGTCCATGTTTCATCTATGAAATATGAGTTACGCTAATTTTCCAAACGAAATAAAGATATAAAATACTTATTTAAAATGAAATGCTTTAACAGGCAATTGTTTGCATTAGATTTATTGACATTAGCCAGCAATCTTTGTTGACATACAATTGTATAATTTCAACTGAAATCGAGAAAAGATATACTTTAAATACAGGGAGTACTTTATTTACAATACATTACAATAGCTTTATCTATAGAACGCTCACTCAATCAAGAAATTATAAAACATGCATATTCGAAGCATGATTAAAGAAACTTTTGAATTACATTGATACACAACACTACGCACGTACATATGTATATCGATATGCGTCGCATTCGCAGATTATGCAAAGTAATGTTCCAACCAGCTAGCCTGCATAAATAATAAAGAGAATTATGAAATTTCGAAGTTTGCATATGCTTGTAAAAAATGTGTTCCGTAGGGTTAAAAATACGATGTTCGCAGTGACATTATCGACGTTCTACAAATATTTATTAACCGTTTAACTGCGTACGTATGCAAGATATATTTACACGGATACAAATTTAGTATTACAAATACCTATATAAAATTTAACTATTTAACAGAGTTAGAAGTTACAAGCAAACTCATATATATATATATATATATATATGTATTTATGTATATATATATATATATATATATATATGCTAAGAATCTCATTCTCATGACGTACACATAGCAATAAAGTGCCGTGTTATTATTCGTGTTCACAGTCAAAGTTCTCATTCCTCGGCATCTAATTTTCCCAACATAGTTTAGACCATATTTAAACTGTAGCTCCGTTGCGATTATCACCGGTCGAATTTTATGTCACAATTAGTTACAGCAAGTTACAAGAACAAGCCGAATATGGTTCTTGCCCTTCGGAGCCATTTGCCAGTTGTATGCCTCTCTGGCTTCTATGTCTCGCTCCTCCCATGCTACCGTTACCGTATGACTTAATGAGAGTATGCCGGTCCCAAAGACCTGGTGTTTGTATTATCTGCAAATAACATTAACTTATCGTATATGAAAATTTCGAAGGCAATAGCTTTTAAACCAGTGACGAGCGACCCGCAAGCCGCACTTGGCTCTCAAGCCACTAACCTAATGTAAACCTATGTCAGAAATAACAAATTCACGCCAGAAATAAAAATTCTTTGATTAGTATACAGGTATATAATTCGGTACTTAAAGCGGTTTTGATATTGAGGTAATAACCTTCGTATAACGCGTGCAGTTTCGATGTAACGCGGTTTTCTCTATTAGATCTGATTGTGAGTCTCGCATAGCACGATTTATATAAAGGTGAAGTTAGAGTCGGCGAGCTATGACTCGCGCCAAGCTCGCCGGGCCAGGCGCCGTGGAACTTCACCTTTAGGTTTCCATTTGTGGCCCACTACAGGCCAAAGGTTGCTCCTCACTGCTCTAAGCATCTCATGAAGATTTATACAGTATACCTTCTGCACAAGTTCTTCGAAGCAACATTTAATCCCATCCGCTGTTTTAACACTGCTTTCAATGTATAAAGTTTGATGTCTTCTGGCAAACTGTAGGCCTTCCTCGGTACTCACTTCTCTGTTCGGTAAATCTATTTTATTACCCACTACCATTTTAACAATGTCTGTTTTATTGCAGTAAGTGTTTAGTTCGTTCAGCCAAGTTTCTAGCTTCATAAACGTAGCTCTGTCCGTAACGTCGTATACCAATATAGCACCTTGACCATCCCTATAGTAACTAGGTGTCAAGGTGCGAAAGCGTTCTTGGCCCGCTGTATCCTGTAACGAATTGGCGACGAGTTACAACATTTCTTCAAACTTATATTCAATAAATTTTGGAGCTTTATATTCATTAAGTATTTTAGGTATACGAGTTTAACCACTAATAATGGGGGGGGGGGGGGTCTAATTCTACTTATTCATTATTAGGTGCTATTCGGTCAGGAGCTCAATCTGTATCTTATGAAGTTGGTTTATTTTCTAATATATTTACAATTATTTAATTCGGTTTTAGATTTATATAAGTTTCAATATCACATAAAGTTTATTCTGGATATTGTTCTGAATGGCCCCAGTGGCCGATCGATAGTGATGGGATCCGAAGCACTTCGAATCTATATGTATGACGAAAACTTCGAACCATTTCGAACGTGATTCGAAGCTTAAAACTCTTGATGGGTCTTGAAAGTATTGGAAGTCTTGAAAATGAACATCTGGTCGCTAAAAACTAGCCAGGTTGGTCGACCAGAGGATCTCGCCCCAGGGTCGCGGTTTATGTCTGTTTTGTCCCGCGAGTTGGCGGTGGACGTGCATACGGGTCCGAAACGTACCAAGACTTTGAAGCAAGAGTTTCAAGACTTTCAAGATTATCAAAACCTTCAAGACCTATCAAGAGACTTTGAAGAATTTGAAGCTTCGAAGTACTTCGGATCCCATCACTACCGATCGACACAAGGTTTGAGGGGAGAGCGTGTGGACTCTAAATCTAAAATTGTAGTTTCGGGTATTTATTAGTTTCCGAAATATTAATAAAAGATTGTTCGTTTTTTTACAATTTTTTTATGACGTATCTGTGGGCCCCCTAACAGGTTGAGGGGGGGGGGGGGGCTGGACGCGTTCCCCATACCTCTGCGTGCCCCTTAGGCGCCTAAAAGGTGCGCGTATTTAGCTGAAACTCAAAGTCAATTGTTTCGAAAACGAAGCGTGATATTAAAAAATTGTATTCTACATTTTCGTCTTATTTTTGCTTATGGAATCATTCCCTAGAGGAGTGACTATTAGTAGAGTAACACCCTGTATAATACGATGAATCGCATGCGTTGCGTTGAAATAAGTCAACAGAAATACTGAAAGTTTTTTATTAATATCTCGGAAACTAATAAATACCCAAAGCTACAATTTTCAGTTTAGAGTCCGCACTGGGGCCATTCGGAACTACAGCTTTTATTAACCGACTTCAAAAAGAAAGAGGTTCTCAGTTCGAGGTGTTTGTATGTATGTTATACGTATTATGTTTGTCCGCGAATTTCCCCGTATCTGCTGAACCGATTCTGGCGAAACTTATTGCATTTAGTTTGGCTTCAATCAACTTAGGTCGTAGAGAAAGAATTATTAAAATCGGTCAAGTAGTTTTGAAGTTACACCAAAAAATAAGAAATCTGTTTCATTATAATACATTGTATGCTAAAAATTATACATTGTCCTAAAAACAGCTAAATAACTAAAAAGTACAGAATAAAAAATTTAAAAAAAATTAAAACCGACTACAAAAAATAAAAATGCGCTAAGAAGTAAAAGATAATTTTGCTCCTTTTTTAATCTACGACTCTCAATTTTTTTTTAAGTCGGCGCCAGATTTACACAGTGCAAATGATGAGGCGTCGACATAAAAAAATTGAGAGTCGTAGATTAAATAAGGAAGAAAATTATCTTTTACTTTTTAGCGCATTTTTATTTCTTTTTTCAACATAAATTTCTATAGCATATCAAATTAAGAAAACTTACCCAAATAGCAAGCTTCACTGTATTACCATCGATCTCGATCTGTTTAGTCTTGTAGTCCATACCGACCGTGCTCTGCATATTTTCATAGAATTCATTCTCCGTGAATCTCAAAATTATGCTGCCAAGAAAGATCAAGTTAATAAACCCAGTCGCATTATTATACACCCAGCAAGTAGTTCATTCTTCTCAGCAGATACCTCGACTTGCCAACATTTGATTCCCCTATTATTAACAGTTTCAGTACTGTTAACACATCTTGATCCGTTGTATCCATGATCGCCGCCATACTATCGTAAAACTCGATGCAATTATTATCGAATATTTTAGACTGTCCTTGCAAGTAACTCTTGCAACTTTGATAAAAGCTTTAATGGAGACCTCTGCCACGGCTCAAGTAGTTTGAGACTCATCAAGCCAGCTTCGTAGTTTTCTCACTAACAAAGAGAGATTACAGCAATGTAGAAATCAATTTCAAGATTTTCTAGCGAATCTGAAGAATAGAATAAGCTGGCATTCAATAATCATCAATCAGATAATTGACTACTCATTTTCTTTGCATGTTCACCAACAGAAATTTAATTGAAATCAGTTGTGAGTTTTCCTTGTGAAACACCATAGAATATTCCTGAATTTTCAAAACCACTACTATTTATTTTATAACAATTCAGAATTATTAATCCTGTCTCGGACAACAAGAAGATATTCAATTACCTCTATATATTTAAAGTTCGGAGCAGCTTAATCACAACAACAAGAATCAGCTAACGAAAAAGGGAAGTTTCAGCAGACTTTGTTTATAAAACAAAAGAGTATATTGTTGTTTACAAAGAGGCGGAGAATCACGAACCCACAAGAACCCACCTGACGAAATCTCGCCGTAAAAGTTTAAAGCAACGACGTCACTTGAACCTGACGCGTGATCTCATCATTTTTTTTCAATCAACGAAATAGAAATTACAATACAGTACACATCGTTATTGTAACGTGACGTACATATATACTTATATAGACGGTAGGAATGGAAACGTCAAAACAATTACGCTAGTTTTCGCCAGATAATCCAGATGTCGCTTCTATTTGTTTCTACCGATTATTTTACTTTTATTTTATTAAAAATCGCGCTGATAAAACTACGCGCGTCCAATTGTTTTCAGTAGAGTATTGAAGCAGGGTAAAGACTACGCCGATTATCCAACCGAACAGCATAATAGAACGACCACTAGCAGCATAGATTGAAAATTAAAATAACAAGAATTGTCTAGGAATTTTGTTTATTATCGTCCAAACAACTCGTACAAATGTACAGTATTATTTAAAGCAGCAGGATACGGGCTGCCTAAAAGCAAATTGGGAGTTAGCGGAGCGCGGAAAGGAAGTAACAGAGTGCCAGTAAAACAACACGAATGGAAAAAGATATGGCCGTTGCCGTCCCTAACCTCAACGGCGCCGTGCTTGCGTTATCGTATATCATAAAAGATAGCAGCCTTATCGGAAACGTCAAACTACCGATGCCGATTCATAGAAACGGTCCCCCGACGCAACTCCTCGCGCGATACAGGGATACAGGCATACAGGCACACAGGCCGACGCTCGTGTCAACATCAAATTCATAGAATAACTGATTAAAAAATAACGGAAAAGCGAGAAGCCTCGGAACGCATCGAATATACCGTGCACGGCCGTTATATCTTATATCCTTACTTACCTTATATCACGCTTGCTAATTCGTAGCGCGGCGCCTACTCATGCTACTCACCAACGGGGGGAGCCCTAGAAAAGTGGAGCGTGCGAGCGCATCCTCGAGTAGCGCTTGAGGCCTATATATATGGAATAAAGTAAGTTTTCGTTTCCCTATAGTGGCAGAACGATAAAACGAGCAGGAGAAAAAAGATGGCCGCCGGTGGGCTGCCATGAAGGGGCTGCGTCGCTGGTGCTCGTGGAAATGGAACGTTGCGACATCCAAGTGTCACCGTCGTGCCCGTGAAGTGTCACAAAGTGCTCTCGAAGTGACGTGAAGGAGTGCCGTGCGCTGCTCGAGCGCGGGATTAATTCCTCGGGACATGGCATCGGACGGGTAAGGAGGATCCTCTGGGTTCTAGGGAAATGGGAATACGGCAGGGTACAGCGGCTATGTTTCGCAGATCGATAGTGAATTTTTCTCCCAGTGACCCGTCCCAGTTTTGTCCGGAGAGAGGCCCGCCGTATTCCTCTACCGCGATAGTGCTCTATTGTTTCTTCGCAGTTTCTTATCTTCGACTGGGTGGGTCCCGTTCGGCCGCGATTTTTTCGCGTTTATACCCCTGCGTGCATTATCGAAGTCATGCCCCTGCCTTCTCCCCTCTGCTCTTCTTACGTTCGCTTCTTTCTTTCTTTCTTTCCTTTTCTTTCCCCCCTTTCTTCCCTCTGTATACAACTATGCACGGGACGAATTTCTGCCGCCTATTTCGGTCAATTAAACGGATAGCATGACATCAGACAGACAGTCGCTCGTGTTGCGGCTAACATTCCTATTAATTTATGGTTATGGTTATGGGGGTGGGGGTGAACACCCTTTTATTGCGGCCAAACTTTCCTCGATCGCAGACCTTCCTCTTCCTCTTCCTCTTCCTCGTTCCCTTATCGGAATTTTTCTTCTCCTGACAATCTCGCCTTTCTTCGCCGCCTTTCGCGTGCTCCCGCCGTGATTATTTAATACGGAAACGGGGCCTCGATGCAGCGCTTTTGTCGTGCCCCGTTCTCTGCCGCAGATTCGGCGGAATGATATTGATTAATTATTTATAACTTATTGTCGGTTCGCGGTGCTTTCGGTTTGAAAGTTTCGAGTCGCCTCGGGCCTACTTCGTTCCGGATCGTCGTTTCTTTTATTATTGTTTAATCGCCGCGTTAAACGCGCACTCACTATCTCCAGCATTTTACTCTGTACTACTATTTTTAGAATTTTTAATTATAGCGATAAAAAGGAGTAACAAATTTATCTTGTATTCACCCTACACGCCTTAACGATTTAACATCTACGCAAGGTGCTCGGATAGTTTAAAATATCACGGGTTCTCTGCAACGTTAAGTTCGATAAGTTTTTATTAAAATACATCTTAAGTTAAATAATTTTTTGTAATATATTATCGCCGAATAAACAATTCTGAATTGCGTATAATTGCAGTAGAATGGAATGGGTGGAAATCATAGAGCCTCGTACAAAGGAGCATATGTACGCTAATCTTACGACTGGAGAGTGCGTATGGGATCCTCCGCCTGGCGTGCCAGTGTAAGATATACATTTCTTTTTCCCGTTAAAAATATTCCACCGCTCGAAATTATGATGAAGAAGAGATTTCATTTATTCTTCCCTTTGAATTAGTTTATATACAATAATGTTACAAAGTCAACTTTCCCAACAAGAGAGATAATTACTCGCCGAGGATCAGGTTTGTCTTTCCGATCCAATTAGCCCGGTGAAAGTTATCATCGTATAAGGTTCTCCTTTTATAATATAGGAAGCATTTATAATGGACAAGATTTCTATTTCGAACATGCCTCGAATTTAAATGTTCCACGCGACCTGAATTCTACGATGCTCGAAATGAATTTACAGTTCATTATTGCGCTTTCAATTACAGGAAAAAGACGGACAACAATCAGTGGTGGGAATTGTTTGATCAAAACACTTCGAGGTTTTATTATTATAATGCAACTTCCCAAAAAACTGTGTGGCACCGTCCGAGCGACTGTGACATCATACCTTTAGCGAAGCTTCAGGTGAGTGAATCACCTCCTCTGATAGCAGATACCTAATTCGGAACGACGATGGCACTGGCACTGGCACTGCTGACACCATATTGAAAATTAGGCGCGTCGTGCAAATGTTTCGAATCGCAGGCAACGATAAAACGTATTGAAGTTATATTTACTTACAGAGCGGAATGTCTGACTTTTCAGAGATAAAAATTCTGTTAATACGTTTTGTAAGCATTCCTGTACCACCATACATCAATGTAGTCATTCTGTAAAGTGTTGGAGGTATAACGGTAGGCTCTCTTCTTTTCGCCGCAACTTCTTTCGCCTCGGTTTTTCCGTACCTGAAGTTACCTGAGCTTTCCTCGGTTCATGTGTTTGGTCAGTTGCTCAGAAAACCTATTCCTGCCTCTTTTAGCGGTCACCGAATCTGGTGGCATTGCATGCACTCACACCATGCCTCGCCTCTCTTCCTCAAAATATTCTCGAGGAAGAATCCGCGGCTCGGAGCCGCGCCGAGACGAGGCGCAGTGTGAGTCAAATTGTCAAAATACATAAGAAAAGCATGGGAAGAATAAAATGAGCCGAGCCGAGGCGAGGCGCGAGGCGCAGCGAGAGCCTACCTTAAGTGTGCAAGTTGTCTGCTCTCCTTTCAGCTATAAATAGACGTTTGTAGCTAGGAGAAAAAAACTCAGGTTTACATTATCACCATACCAGAAGCTTGAAAATCTCTTAAGATTACAATGCTTTTTGATACTGCAAAAATGCTATTGCCTTGTACTGTAATTGCACATGTAACAGCAATATTACGCGTGCATTAGTTTATTATACAGTGGCGGACGAAAGAGTGTTTACATCCTTTAAGATTGCATAACTTTTTTAGAATTTAGCTAGAAGAATTAGTTTGCTAAATCACGTGTTTCGTCGTTTTGAAAAAAATGCAGTTGGTCAGAATAGCGAAAAAAAATAGTAAAGGTCGTTTTTTAAACTTTTTTTTCTGAACCTGTAATGAAAATTCAAAAATGCCGTTTTGAGAGTTAAGTAAGTTGTGTACATGCTGAAAATTTCATCAAAATCGGTCAACGTTGCTCTGAGCTACGAACGTTTGAAAATCGCACGGTAAGGTCGAAAATAGCTGATTTCGGGAATTTCGCGATTTTCGAAGGATGTAAACTTTCTTTCTTCCGCCACTGTATGTATTATAGTACAAAAGTTACAGTTGTTATTGTTCTCAGTATTATTGTCAATAAATATACTAGAAATATTTGTACATTCTTCTATTCGTACCAGTGGAAGATTTAAGAGAAAAGACCCAGGTGGCAAACGTTCTGAGGGGCCCATTTTTCGGGGGGAAATGAAGAGGTAGTTTACTAAAAACTGGCCAAGTGTTGTAATACGAAAAAAATTGTAGTGTTTGGATACCAATACTTAATCATAATTTTTTTTTGGTCATGGGGCCCCGCGCGGGGCGTTCTGTGCAGGGGCCTAGGCGGCAACTGCTCATCAGCCGCCCTGTTAAATCCACCAGTGATTCGTACTATAAAAATATTCTCATATTTTCATTGATAATATCTTGCTTGCCACGCGAGTGCAAAATTATGCAAAAGTGTAACACCTTTAGCACAGTGTTCTTCAACCGGTGGTCGGCGAAAAATTTCGTCCGAATCATGTAGCCACTACATTAAGTTCAATTAAATTGTGATTTTATGACATTAGATTTAACGAATAATACTATCTACATTGGTTTTTATTTCTGTCTTAACCGTCAGCCGGTCCGCAGGCGTAGAATAGTTGAAGAACACTGCTTTAGCATAATTAATTAGTCGAAAGAATATCGTCTTGGTATACAAATACTTATTTAAAATGTACAATAGACATTGAAGCAGAACACAGAGCCTGCAAGTAGCAGCGGCGTTGATACCCAGAAGCCCACTGAGCCAAGAAAGAAAGAATCTGTATCAACGCAGACGCAAACTCCTTCTGTCAGTCGATTAGCCCGGTTCAACCATCAAGAAAGTTCCAATTTGTCTTCTTCGTTGGTAAGCTATCTAGCCTAGAATTATTCCTCGCGCGGAAAGACGAATGTTGTAATGGGTGCCCCTATTACAGCAAAGCTCTAGTGTAAATAAGACACGAACGTCTGGTGTCGGTGTGGAACTTCAAACGTCTCCTCCATCGCCATCTCCATCTGCAAGGCGGCATCACCACCACCACCATCATCATCACAATAACAGACATAGGCATCATGAAGTGCCCACAGCGCGCCGCCAACACAATCATTCTCAGGATTCCGGACGTTCCAGCGACAGTTCTGTCTCTCACAGCCGAACATCGTTGGAATCGACTGGATACCGACTGTTGGACTCTCCGCACCGGCACCATCATCGTTCCCCCGCTCAGACTCCACCGAACCAAGCACAATCCTCGCCTAGACAGCACAGCGGTACTTTGGAAGCCAGGGGGCACAAGAGTGGGACTCTGGAAAGCGTGAAGAACCAGAAGTCGGTGCCGTTGGGCGAACCGCCGCCGCCGTTAGGACTATCGCTGTCGACTAGCACTCCCCTGTTTAAGAAGAAGTCGTTCGTCGACTCGCAACGCGAGGGCAGGGCGGGGAATTTAGAGTTGGAAAAGAATAAAAATGGTAAGAATGTGAGTTAAATTTCGTAATCCTTTAAGTTCTACGGTACTCTTACCCGACCACGAAACGTAGAATAAAAGGTATAACTAAATTTCTGTTACAAATATTGTAGGTAGAGAAAGTAGTAGAGGTTCGTATGGTCCTGAACCAAGCACTTCGCCATATCGTGATTCGTTGATGGAGTCTAGAATATTTAGGCAAGAGATGCCTCCGTACCGTCCGCCAGAAGTTCAGTTGAGTCATAGTTATAAATCGCAGGGTGAGAAATATGGCTCCCTGGTGGAAAGTAGTAATCGTTATCATAGAGATAGGGAGAGGGAGAGGGAGAGGGAGAGGGAGATTCACCATAGAGAGAGAGTAAATAGTTTGGACAAGACAAACACATCAGCCTTTTACCCAAGTTCCATGCATCCGCGTAATATGAATAAGCAAGATAATACTGGTAGTATAGGAAGAAGGCATCACGGATGCTCGGTGTCCCTTTCAGAAGCGAACGTTAGAGACATGTATGGCGCAATGCTGGCGGAAAGGAATGATCCATCTAAAAGCCTCGTGAGGGGCACAGGTGTCTTAAGTAATGCATCGAAACAAAGAAGCCTTGAGGTCGCAGAAAGGGAGAGGGAACGAGAACGTGACAGGGAGAAAGAGTATAGAAGAAACACAGCGTGCAATAATTCTTTGGATTGTAAGTGCAACAGCCGAGTTCTTAAACGGAACATTCGTATGTCTATACTTTATCTCACTTCATATCTTTTTAAGGTGTACCGCAGCCCTTGGCTCGGAGTTACAGTTTTGTACAGCAGCAAAAGCAGCAGCAGAAGTTACAGCAAATGCATCAGCAGCAGCAACAGTCGAGGAGAAGAGATAGGGACGACGATTCTATGCACGAGCGTTATTTAATCACTCAGAGCCACGAGCATGCCAGGCAAAGGCTTAGCAGTAACACTAGTAGCAGCAATAGCAGTAACAGTAGCAGTAATAGCGGCGTTGGCGAAGAAACGGAAGGACTCACGGAGGGAGACGACAGCAAGAAGAAAAGAAGCAACGGTAACCCGAGCCCCCCTCCGTCTCCGTTCTACGGAAATCTGTTATCCGATGCCGATCATTTGTTGCCACTTCAGCATTATATTCTTCAGCAAGCAAAACTCTCAGGCACGTTACTGTCCCTTCGAGTCCTCTCACGCAATGTATCCTGTAGCATTAACGAGTGTCTCAATTATACAGGTTGTTACAAGTTCGGAGATCCTTTGTTAGTAGAAGAAGGTGATGATTCCTTGGATGAAGAAGGCGGGAGAGGCGAAGGTGTTAGTGGGAGAGCCGACGACGATTCCGACGACCAGTTCGCGGATGATGAGGCAGCAAGCAACCAGGGTGATTCTTCTAGTCAAGAGTACCTTGAAGATCACTATGCAGGTTCGTAGCTCCGAATATCTCGAAACTATGGGAGAAAAATATAAGAATACTATACGAAACGCTAGCAATTACATTCGCGTTATTACAGATCTGGGTAACTACGACACCGCAGGCCTGGCGACTTACTACAACACTGCGGATACACTAACGAGGCCACAAGTGCGACCTCCGTCGCCACCGAATATCGCCGCGCAGACAGAAACCCGAGACAGTATAACAACCAGAAGACAACCGACACTTCCGACGACCACCATAAGCCCTATTCCCACCGTTGTCGCCGGTGTCGACAATACAGACACCGACGAGGCGAGACGGAACGACAGTGCGGGCGGCGGCGATATCGAGAAATACGCACAAGACAATCTGAACTTGAACTGCGGCAGGCCGAAGGGGCTGCGGCTGCTGTTTCGGAAAAAGTTCAGCGTCCGTGACATTCTTAGCTGGTCGAAAGATCCTATACCGCAGCCTATGCTGGTGGTGGTGGACGGTGAGAAATTGCTGAAGCGGGAGGCATGCAATTTGTTTAGGTTGGTGCAAGTGTACATGGGTGATCGGAAAACTAATGTAGGAATGACATTAGACAGTGTAGCTATGGACATTGTAAATACTGCATTTTCAAAGCCACCGTTGCGGGATGAATTATATGTCCAGATCTGTAGACAAACCACAGAGAATCCACGGAAGGAAAGTTTGCGTAGAGGTTGGGAGTTGATGGCTGTATGCTTGGCATTTGTGCCGCCTAGTGCCACATTCGAGCCTTACCTCGAGGGCTACATGAACAGGCATCGCGATCCCAATTTCCAATTCCCCGAGGTGGCCAAGTGGCCGATTCACGTTCAAGTTAGTCATTACGCGACCGTCGCCTGTCGACGCCTGCAACGAATCGGGGCGCATGGGAAACGGCAACCTCGCAAGGCTACTCTAGAGGATATTGATCAAGCGAGAGTATGTTCTATTATTATACCGATCGCCAGCCTTAGGTGCAAGCTTAACTGTTCAACAGAACTGGAAAAAAGTAATAAAATAGTTTTAACAAACGTAGACCCTTCTTGCGACATACAGTTCTTTAGGTCATAACTTAATTTGGAAATTCAACTAAAGATGAGATGTCTCTTAGATGAGAGCAAGTTAGTAGTAGTGCAGTTTCAATACTTTCACTTATCTTTTCTCTCATTGGTAGTAACAGTTCCACCTAATCTAAGTCTCCTAAAATTTTACTTCAAGCAGAATGTGAAATAATCCAACAGAGCAGAACTCATCTTTTCGGACTACTTTTTCCTGTTATTAATTTTATTAACTGAACTTGCACCTACGGCTTTTATACGCCTCGCAAGCTTTCCCTGTTCGTCAAGTAAATCACTGATTCTGTCCCCTTCACAGATTCAAATCTTCCGGGCATCAATGTTCGGAGCAACGCTTCCAGAAGTGATGGCTCTGCAGAGAGACAGATTCCCCGATCGAGAGTTACCATGGATACAAACGACGTTGACGCGTCAAGTGTTGGGACGCGGCGGTATTCTGACGGAGGGCATCTTCAGAGTGTCCGCGGACGCGGACGAAGTCAGTGCTTTAAAGGCGTGCTTGGATAGGTTCGAGGACGGTACAATTTTGGCAGCTTCTCAAGATGCACACGCGCCTGCTTCTTTACTGAAATTGTGGGTTCGGGAGCTTTACGAACCCCTGATACCTGATTCCTTTTATACGGAGTGTGTGTCGATGAGGCACGACGATGCCGACGTGTCTGCAGCCAACGTTGCCGCGCTTGTAGACCGACTGCCTGATTTGAATCGTCGAGTTCTGTGTCATCTGATACGGTTTCTACAGGTAAGAATACGATACGAGTCACCGGAATATTCCTGTTGGACTTGCTTATATAAAAGGAACGAATAGAATAGAATTCGGATGACTTTTCAACTCCTTTTGGTCTACATTTTCGTTTGATAAATGACTGTAGTAAAAATAAATTAACGCTTGAACACAAATATTGAACTATCGATAATACGTTAAAGTACACTTCTACAGTTCCGATGTTGACAATGTTAGTTTTTACTCTTGCTTGAGAGATGCTGAATCTTGTTTGCATCAAACTGTTACTTATTAACACCACTATTACAAGAAAATAAGAATCTTAGATAATAAGATTAAACTTTACTATAGAAGTTTATTCTGAGTATTTTATGAACGAATTTATAACTATCCAAGAGATAATACGAAACGATTTTGGGTACCTATGGGCCCTTTATTTAAATTTTCGTTCCGTCTATAATCGGTACATTTTCGAAACTAAGATTTTTGCCCAATGGTGTGCTGTTTTTGTTAGAACAGTATATGTATTATTTTATGTAAAATATTGTCGTCTTGTTTTTCAATTTCATTATTCAATTGCATCTTAGTTTACTGTATATGCGTTTTATCGCAGGGAGTACAATTTGTTTACAGTTTAGTTACATATTTCTTCTTCA
The DNA here is from genome assembly GCA_951215215.1 of Andrena trimmerana. Lineage (NCBI taxonomy): Eukaryota > Metazoa > Arthropoda > Insecta > Hymenoptera > Andrenidae > Andrena > Andrena trimmerana. The sequence continues at coordinate 84,676,772 of OX578059.1, read as the reverse complement.
GCTGGGTTAGTTAGATTGTGTATCATCTTTAGTTGGTCTTATACATTTTTCTAATATATTTGTATTTTTTAATGTTCTGCTGATGAATGTTTGTCCCCTAAATTAATCTGATAAGGGCAGGCAGTCGATTTTTTCCGTACTTCGGGATTTTGTAGTGTGCACTACTTCATATCATTGTGTAGAGCAGGTCTGTTCAGAGATTTGCTCGAACTTGCAACCGCGAGTTGCTCTTCGCTCTTGAAGACACCGAGCCAGGCCCGCCCCACGCGCCCCTCAACAGTGGTGGGGTCCAAACGTCGCTCTTGCCTTTGCTCGCAACCACCCGCGGTTGCTCTTCGAGGGCAAGAGTAAATGTTGAACGGGCCTGGTGTCGAGGATTAAGCGTTTATTTATAATATTGGTTTGAAGTTTGTCGCGTCAGGGAAAGCCAGTATATTTGGAAGGAGGAACGCACTGCAGCGATACGGTACTAGTCTACAGCACAAAAGCTCCCGCACTCTTCCCCGCAAAGTCCCCCAATCACCTGATTTATTTCGGTGATTTTTCAAAATTTTATTTATATATTTCTTCCGGAATCTAAATTTCTTAAAACCAATGTTATAAACAACGAGCGTTGGTCGAGCTCAATTCTCTACTAAATGATTTGAAGTAGTGTACAGTACAAAATGGGGGGGGCATTTGACCGCCTTCCCTTGTCAGTGTTGTTTACACGAGAGATAATGTGTTTTTTGTATGTAATAATACATTCAGTACAGTTATTTTCCCTAAGCATGTCTGAAAAGGGGCGGCTTCCAGACGATGATACATGTTTCACTGCAACATGTATCAGCGTCTGGAGGCTCCATAACGAGTGACATGTTGTGTTCTCTTGATATAATGTGTGAAAGATTAATGTCTTTGTCAGTAAATCTATATGTGACTGTGATTTGAATGGAAGATTACGTACCTCCTGGTCCGGGTAGGTTTCTCGTACCAAGGTTTCTATTATTGTTTCTAAATACATACGATTAAGTTAAGAAAATTAATTATTTGATTCTGATTCTTTTCAATGGTAAACCATATGTTGAGATGGTGACTCTAGAAAGTGTGTACTTACAAGGGAACACCGCGAACCCGGACTCACCGATTGGAACGCAATTTTGTGGGTTTGTAGAGTGACTCAAAACAAGAACAACGGTGTGTTTCATTTGGGCCCTATCGTCCTTTAAGGGGGTGAAAACTAACCTCAAAGTCAAATTGGCACTTCCACATTTTCGCGTACGACTCTCAAAGTACGACAGACCGAAAAAAATGTTTCAAACAAAAGTTCAATGGTGCAACAAGTGCTACAAACTTGCGTCAACAAAATTTTGAAAAGAGTTTAAAAAAAAATACGTGAACGGAAAAAGAAACTTTTTCAAAATTTTGTTAACTCAAGTTTGTAGCGCTTATTGCACCCTTAAACTTTTGTTTGAAACATTTTTTTCGGTCTGTCATACTTTGAGAGTCGTACGCGAAAATGTGGAAGTGCCAATTTGACTTTGAGGTTAGTTTTCACCCCCTTAAAGGGCGATAGGGCCCAAATGAAACACACCGTTGTTCTTGTTATGAGTCACTCTACAAACTCACAAAGTTCCGTTCCAATCGGCGAATCCGGGTTCGCGGTGTTCCCTTGTTAGAGTGATACATCTCAATTTTTAGTGTCAAGGTTTAGAATATCATAACCATAAAATAAATTCTAAGGTAGTTTGCCTATTAGTCCTTTTTTTTATTGAGTCTAAAAAAGGAAATTCAAAAAATTATGAAACTTTGGGGATAATGAGAGGACATATATGTATATATTACGATTTTTTTTTTGCTGCCCGAATTCACTCTAAGGGGGTGAAATTAACCCCTGAAAATCCGGCTATTTTTCGATTTTGTGTTATAACTCGCGAAGCGTAAGAGATAGAAGAAAATTTTTCAGATAAAAGTTAGGCCACCAGTAAGTCAACCCTGATGCAAGGGATAAAGGTATTTATAACTAAAAAAAGATGAATGTTAATAATATCCTTAATATCTAAGAAAAATGATTGTGAGAAAAAAAAAGATGTCTCAGAACCACCTAAATACTGTTTTATAGATTCTCTTGTAAATGCTGCCGAAATATTCAGACATTCTGTTCCTTGTGATTCACATTGCTTTTGTACTTATTAAAGGTCTGGGAACAGTTATCAGTTCCGTGTCAGCTCCGTGCCAGTGATAAGAAGAAGTGATCCCGTACGCTCCTCTTCTTTTCACCAGTTACACGGAACTGATAACAGTGCCCACTGCCCAGACCTTTATTTCTGTTGCACCTAAGAACGTCTATTGCAACGTGGAAATTCTATATTTTTCAGATATTCGCGAGACCAGAGGTGGTTGTCCGTACCAAGATGGATGCGAATAATTTAGCAATGGTGATGGCACCGAATATACTGCGGTGTACCTCGCAAGATCCCCGCGTGATCTTGGAGAATGCACGGAAAGAAATGGCTTTTGTTCGTACTCTTATCGAGTCATTAGACACTGCTTGGGTCGATGATCTTCACTGACCATTCTATTGCGCTAGAAGAAAGAACGCTCTAGACTACTATGCCAAATGAATCAGCTGTATATTCACGAGTATTGTTAGTTATTTCACTGTTTCTCTTATTATATCTTCACCTTTGTTTGGTCATTTATCACGTGCCCCATAGCCCCATGAATGTTCGTAATATGGTAATTTAGTGCTAAAGTCTTACCAAGCTAATCACACCAGTCCCGCTCCTCGTCTCCTATTTATTATTTATAACGCAAATTATATGTTATACAGATAGAGATTATTAGATTATATTATGTATATCACTATATATCATATTATATATTTTACCAACCCTTGTTACCGCGTTGACCAAACGTGGACGGCTTTTTTACTCGATTATTGTTGAATCTCGTGTAAGATACAAATCATGTGTTACCGTGTATAGCTGCACTCCGCGATGATCTTTTTGTATAAGCGGCAAATCGACGTGTACAACGTTTATCGAGGAGTAAACATTGCAAAAGATTAGCAAGCTGTATAAGTGTGTTTCTTTTCTTGTAGCCTCTGATATCTTACCTCTATAAAAACAGACAGGTACAATTAATATTCTCACAGTAGGAACACGTGTACCGTTAAGAGCAGCGATTGTTAATGACCGACGCTGTCACTGTATGGCATAACAAATTTATATTTTACATCGACATACTTATAGAAACGTTCTAATATTTAAAATATCTTTTAACAATGCACAGTACAAGATATTCGTATCGTTTACAGTTGTTCTCTTATCTCTGGTTTGTACAATTTTTAAAAGGAAGAAGTTACCAGTAAATTATGTATTATACGTAATATATAAATTATATTAAAAAAGAAAAGGAAAATATCACAAACGATTGTCGCTATTATGCCGCACTCGACATTTGATCTATGTAAATAACGTATAAAAATGTTCCTAGGTACTGTTCGTAATTGAACTAAAGGTTTTTGCGGCAGCAATTCTTGCCAGAAAACGGCGATGATCACTCGCAAAATATCTGCTTTTACTTTACACTAACATTATCTAGTTACACCTATCCAATCTTATATACAAGATGTACAAAGGTAATTGATCGTATTAATACTGCTGCAAAAATGCGCCGATTTCATATGTTACACTTTTCTCAATCGAAGCTAATGTCTATAATTCAACATGCACTTCCGGGGAAAATATGAATATCTTCAAAACAGTGACGAGTCGAAAAACCTGGACACACATTTACCGTACAAATAGCAAATCGTTTTACTCATTTTTGTACGAACAGTTTTTTACGACATTCAAGAATAATTTCATGATTTCAGTTTTCAAATGTACTTATAATCTTTTTTATGGATTTCATTTTTGAAATTTCAGTATATGTTATATATTAAAGTACAAATGTTTTTGAAATAAATTTCCATCAAAAAGATATTTTCTCATGTGCATATAGATAGGTTATTGATTTGCTCTGTGAATGAAAATAGAATTTGTAAATGCATCTAAAATTATGAGAAAGCGAGTAACAAGTTGAATTTGTCTTGGTAGACCCATCACAATTTGTATACATATTTTCCACAGACAAAGTATCGGGTACCTTGAACCGATCATGCTGTAATCAAAAACGCTTCTTAGTAAATCAAGGTGCAGTGTCAGCAGTTGTCGATGAAGGACGCTGTGGATCCGCTAGCAATTTCTGCGTACTCGTGCCTGCTTGCCGAGCAAAGTTTACTTGTGGAGTCTGCTTCTCTCTTTCTGTGAATACAAAGTAAGTAACTATGCTTACCTTTCTTCACAAAAATCTGTATAATATTAGCGATCTAATATTTGTCACGGAAATAATGTGCAAACTATCACTGTCGCAAGAGACAGTGTCAAATGAAATTTTTTGCTGGATCACTCGGTGCAACGACTTTTTGTATTGACATGGAGAAATCTTTCATAATGCGGTATTCTGGTTTAGTGGGTCCAGAAACCATGATTTTGGGATGATTGCATTTTCTTAATGTTCAGAATTTTTAAGAAGTACATATCCCTAAACAATTAAAATAAAATTCATAAAATTGCCAGAATTATAACGGTTTTACGACCGTGAGTATAAAAGTGGATTTGAAGTTTTGCGAGATAAATATCCGTATAACGGTCCCTCCAATTCTTACATAATCGAAGGTCGCTTTCAGATCTCCTCTACACATCCATCTGTAAAAAAAACTATTGACATCCGAGTATGTTTCTCTTGAGACCAAGCAACATTCGTCTTAAGCATTTTTTCTATCGCCAAAAGCAGGCGAGTTATTCAGGCGACCTGTTTTAGATGCCTCACTCTGTATATGAGGATAGTAGACTACCCGACGCGCACAAGTGTAAGGCGGGTGCTCGGCTGTAGGCGCTTCAAGCCCACTTTTAACCCGGCAGTGCACGCGTGAGGGTTAGGGTTTATACAAAAATCGACTTTTGAAAAAAAAAAGGTTTTCGAATTCCACTATTCCCAAAAACCGGTTAAACCGGTTTTCGAATTTTCACAAAAAGGTATATTTAAACTAGTAAATAAATATTTGCACTTATTTGAAAATTTTTCATTTTCCTTAATATTTATGGAATTGCAAAAATATAACAAAATAAAATATAGGTACTCTATCTATTCAAAATCAAATAAAAAAAATTAAGAAACTGAAATCCGTACAATTTTTGAGTTCATTTAATATTTATGGATCTACAATAATATAACACAATAAAATAGACTGCATACAAAACCAAATGAAAAAAAATATAAAGTAACTAAAATCCGTACAAAATATAAATTTTTTAAAAGGTGGTACCAAATTATAAATCTTTATTCCATTTAGTATTTTTCTTCAGAAAATATGAACTCAAAGATTAGTTTTACAGTAAACTGTTACCTACTACAATATGCTTGTGTCCGACGCGATTTCAAATCAAAATGTGAAAGTTTTTAATTAAATAACTAATTCGTTTCTGCACATCAATTCTAGTATATAAAACCGGTTTCCGAATTTTACAAATTTATAAATGAAAACCGGTTTGTAAAAACCTACAAACCCTAGTGGGGGTTTACTAGGCCCCCAACCGTAGAAAAATTTATCGTCGACTGTGTTTCTTTAACAATGGGATTGGCACTCAGTCTAGCTTCTAGATATATTGTTTGCATTCAGTATATGTATAAAAAAAAATGGTGTGTTCATTAATATTTTTGCCGTATACTATAAAACAGTTTTAATGTTCGCTTAGACCTGTATTGTTTGAGTGTTAATAAAGAGTCGTAAACGCACAGAGTTTTATATATCGTGGTCAATCAATATTACTTTTTACTGGGGGATCGTGAACACCCCACGTGGATATTTGTGTTTCAAAAGTTCACGTGTGCACTGCCGACTGAAAGAATATAAAATACCACATAACTATGAAATTAAGCGATATGGGACATGTGGTAGTGTTAAATGAATCTCGCAAAAATTTCCCACTTTTTCATTAACACAGGGCCCAATTGACGGCGCAAATCTTTTGGCAGGATTTTCAAAACGTGACTTGTCTGCCAGTCTCTATCTCGTAGAATATTAAAACTGATTATTTGAATTTTTTTACCATTAATTGAAAAACCAACAAACATTTATAAAATCGAAATCTTTATTTTTAAATTAACATATCTGTCTTTAATTCATGGAAATTACCGCGAAATGACCGTCTAGGATAGTCTAGATCAAAATACAGTAAGCTCTCGCTAAGGGCTCGCACTCGGGGCTAGAGACAAGCGCATAACGAATAGCGTCGACGATTCCGAGCCGTCGATTGCGCGAGGGAGAGACAGAGCGTAGGCACGTGAAAGACGAAGCCGGGCGAAGTATCATACTTTCTTTCGTAGAAGATGATAAAGCGATTGAATTAAATGTTACGACATAGTTACGACATCACGACATCTAGTTTTCACGACGACAAAAATCATGAATTTACTTTCACGTGAAAACGGACCTTAACGTCGCGTTGACACTTTCGTTCCCTCTCGCTCGCTCTCGGGTTCTCACATTCTCAATCGTGCTCGATCGAATGGCTGTTGTGAAGTCAACAGTGGTCAGTCATGTTCTGCTGAACGACATTTGGTTACTACCTAACCGAACCCACTACTGTGGGTAGCAGTAGATCCCAACGTTTTGAGCAAATGTAGCGTAGTTTATTTCGGCTATAAAACATGGCGAACGATCACTATACGTGTTGAGAAGGTGGCAAGTGAACGTTAGCGTTCATTGTCAGAGTAAAATCCTTCAACGGTTGAGGCTGCTGAATGCAGCCATTGATTCCCCAAGAAGTGGTGGGAATAGCGACGAGCGCTGAACGCATAGTTAAGACGAGCTCATAGCGAGAGTTTACCGTTACCCTTTTAAAACTTGCCTAAGGATTCAAGGGGACAGGCGGTACTCACAAAGTTATTGAATCTGAAGACTTACCCTCTGCCAGGAAGTTCCATGATGTCCACGGTGACGGTGTTCACGTAGAGCCTGTCGTTGCACCAGAAAAAGCACAGCGAGCGTGGCTGCAGCACGTCCATGTCGTAAGTCCACGAGAGTTCAACCCGTCTGATTTTTCCAATTTCTCCAATTGCCCCGGCTGGATGGGCGACGACCATTCGCACTGTCGATCCGTGTTCCAATTTCATGTAACCGCTGCAGTCGCGGGTAAAAGAAGCAGTAAATTTATCGTCTGGAAGCAGTAAATTTATCGTCTATCCCATGACAGGGCCCGATCTAGCTCTTCCGCCGCTCTGGGTAAAAATGATTTTTGCCGTCTTTTATGTTTAATTATAATTCTTTTAAAATATAATTTTTGACAGTGAGTGTTTGTTTTATACAAAATTTAATATTCATAAATTAGCAATTAACCAATTTTGCCACCTCCTGCTTGCGGCCCCTAGATCGGGCCATGGTTCATGACGATTCCTCCAAAGATCTCGCTAGAAACTATTACATCTGATTAAACTTGTACGTAGTTTAATAAATTAGCTATTAAATATCTTAACAGCTGATATTCTTCATAAAATTGCCAAACGTATTTAGTAGTTTACATTACACTAACGCTTTCACTGCGGTATTTGACTATAGTCCACGCATTAAAAAATGTATTCTCTTTTACTATGATTTTCCGAAACCATAAGTGGGAAATTAAAAACTTTTTTTATCTATTTTTGGTCTAAAATTTACATTTTTCAAGATTCGCCCGAAAAATTGAATACGCAGCGATAGGGTTAAGTCGACAGACAGTCAAGCGCCCTACAGATATTTAAATTCGTTTCGCTCGAAAATGCAGGCTCATATAAACAAATTTCATTCTTGTTTTATTTTTGTACACGGAATCATCCTATGCAGCTTAACTATGAAAACAGAATTTGCATGGAATGTGGGAAAATACAAAGTTTGGAAAAAGTTACCTAGGAGTGAGATCGACGTCACGTATTATACCGTTTTCGGCGTGAAGCGTGACTCTCATGAAGCCTTGGACCCAGCTCTCTGCGGTTGGTGGTCGTGCAAGATTGATGGTGATCCTGTAATGTCTCCCTGAAAAATGATCAGAATTGCAGTAGTTGAGAAATGAATAAATTTCAAAATGGCTACGCATGTTAATTAGATTTGTGGGATAATTATATGATTTTTCTTGTGCATTATTTACGATGATGTAACACTAACAAATAGCCAGGTGTAACTCAAGAAACTCAATTCAAGATGAAATTTTTAAAAAATATTTTTACTTATATAAATTTTATAAGTACACACTGTATAAGAGTTCCTTCAATGGTAAGGAGAAAAGTAAATTCGTTACGTAATTGTGTACAGATTACATCACCAGTTGCCTGAACGCCTCCTAAATAAACAAAAACTGGTTGAAATGTAAGTTCTCGTTCTCGTTAACCATTTTTTAAATACTTACGTGGAGTTTAAGATGTTTGATTTAAAGGAATTTTATTACTTGTTATTCTTTGAAATTGGCTAAACTTCTTGGATATCAGATTTAATTATTGATTTGAAACCTTTGCGATTTAATTAATTTCTTTTGATTTGGATCCTTTGAGATTTAATTAATTTCTTTTGATTTGGATCCTTTGAGACTTAATTAATTTCTTTTAATTGGGATTTAATTCTTTGGAGACATAATTGATTTGTTTTTTTTTAGTCCTAATTGATTTGGATGTTAAAATTCTTTTGAGTTTTCGAGTACAGGACCCGCTTAATTATTTATTATTAAGAAAGGCGACATACTGCTTTCACTCTCTTATCATCGCGAGGAAAATTGCCGCGTGTCTCGAGGCTGATTTAACTTCGCCCCACATAAGCATCGATTAGAAACCGGCAGCGAGCAATTTCGCCGATCAATCAAGACCTAGATGATCTTGCGGTGACACAGGAGCAATTCTTAATTCCCCAATCGGATGTTCTATTTATTCAATTGTTTCCACTTCAAATCAAATTCAGTGACAAGGGCATGTGGACAAATTTTGGAAAATTTTAAAAAATTGAGTCATTCATCTGCATATTCTTCTTGACTTCTTATTGGTTTTTTGTACATTGATTAAAATGAAAAGTAATAATAATAATATGTTCGTAATAAGAGTGGGACATTTGTTGAAAAATCTTGGGTCTCAAGAGTTTTGAATTTATGCACCACTATTTTTCTTACATATTTGAAATTTTTTTTTAAACATTTTGATGCGAATATGATTGTATGCTAAGTAAGAAATAATTATAACTGAAAGAGCAAGAAGCACTGATAATCATTTTGCACAACAAAATCGCGGTTTTCATAACCATCGTCATCGTCGTTTAATTTATGTGGATTTCACTTATATATTTTTTTTTATCTTGCCAATCCTGTTTAAATGATGAATGATAGTCGAATGACTACCATTCACATGCGTGGTCATCGATCGTACAGTCTGGCGTGGATTATTTTTAACAGTCTGTTTCAAAATGTCATCGCGTACGACTTTCTCTTACCCTCTCCCCCAGGTTCAAATTCTTGGTTTGTCAATTTCTAACGACATACCTTCGGCTTTGACTTTTAAAAGTAAATGTCCAACATTTTCCGTGTTAATGTAACATTCTCCAAATTCTAAATTTAATATTTTCATGTAAATTCTTTTTTATGGAAATTTCAAAAAAATAGAACAGATCAATTACAGAAATTTCGGAAATGAAATTATTTTGGAAGTTTAATAATACCTTTTAACTCCTTTTTTTATTTCAATGATTGCATTTATAAAAATATCCATATCTTTGGATTTATTTTAATTCGACGTGCCAATCTTAGTAAAAAGATTTGAAAACTATTTTATTTAATACAATGATTTATTTCCCAAGAAACAAAAATTTCTGAAAAATACATACTTAACAATAAGTGATCAAAACAGGGCCGCCTTTACCAATGGGCTAAATGGGCTATATAACCTATGGACGGCCGTGATCCAAGGGCGGTTAATAATCAAATATGTTGAAATACTTTTTTCTCTTCAATTTTGGAGACAAAAATTTCTATCTGGAGTATCCTTGCGTCATGATCCGCGCGGACCGAACCAAAGGTGACAGTGAGAAAACGCATCATGTTCTGTCTTTCCCTCAATACATGATACCGCGGCAGTGCCGATCTAAACCCACGGCTTGTCATTGTATGGACTGACAAGTGTTTTCATGTAGACTGCAAATGTGTTTTTTCATGAGAGGAGAGACACGACAATCATTAAGTATATTGCCCCGGGTCTTTACCAGGGCGAGCACAAGCGGGGTCAATGTTCACGGGCGTTTTAGTCTGTTCTTGCCGTGTCCACACCGCCGCAAACGGTACAAGGCGTTCACAATTTCACATATGATTCGTTCGTTGAGTTTTGTTCATGTTTGCGGCGGTGTGGATACGGCGGGGGCGTTCGCGGGCATTGTTTTTGTTCGTGTTTGTCTTGGTGGAGACCCGGGGTTGTGATGTACTGCCTTACACCGATTGCGAAGAAATTGCACCCTTGGGGGCTAGGGCGCCAAATTTTTTCAGCCTAGGGCGCTCAAATTTGTTTACACGGCCCTGGATCAAGAGCAAAAGAATCAATTTCAATTATTTTATTCTGTTCATGATATAGCATAGGTGTTCAAGTGGAGATGAAAGAGAAAAATAATCCTAGCATCTCGATTATTCATTTCACAAAACAGAAAATGTTAAATAATAAAGCAGAACTTTCCACGAATATCGACACTATAATAATTTATTTTAATTTATTTTATGCTACAAAAATTGCCGTTAAGATAGTTTTAGTAGACACTCACTTCCTATTTCAGAATAAACAAGTTTCTGAATACAAAAAAAAACAGCAAATTTTGGAAATACCATTTTAAGTTTGAGGGAAGTATACTTTTTATGTATCTCCACGGAAAAAGAATCCAGAGGGTTGAAGTGATATCTAAGTCCACTCGATCAGTCCTTCTATATTTATTTTCAAAACAATCCTTTTTCGTACTGCAACTAATAAACAAACTCGGATAGATGTACGTATACCTACCAAGTAATGGTGAGGTTTTGTTTATGCATTTGTATTACAGATGTCACTATTGCTTGGTATACCTATATCCAAGGCTGGATCAACGAGGTGCTGCGGTTCCGGGCCCCACTCCCCCCCCCGGGGGGGGGGGCGTTCAAAGCCTTCCATTTACGTAGAAATATAAGTGAATTAAATTTTGTTTACTGCTTCCCTTTTGAAGAAATTAGAAATTGCACTAAAAGTTTATTTCAAAATATTTTTTTCGACGCTTCTCTTTTAATCTTATTTATTTGTAAATTTTTATTTTTTGTTGAGATAAAACGTTATTTAATTTCATTTAGAATAAATTTCATTTTTTGAAGATTTACGTATTGTGTTTAATTATAAAAAAAATAGTAGGACCCCCGTCCGCTTGTCAACCAATGGGGCCCTCGGCTTGATAGCTCCGGGGCCCAAACATATTAAACCCGGCCGTGCCTATAACTCACATTATCAAAACCGAAAATCGCAGTTTCCACTGAAAAGGCTAGCTCGGTGCCCAAAATCCGTCAAGAAGCTTTTATTCAATTTTAAGCACACTACAAGCCTGTGTATTTTTTAACCACCCATTTTCAACGTCCTGTACAATACGACAAAAGAAACATTGTTACTACTCACTGCAGTAGGGATCGTCCTTGCCAGTAGTGAAGAAAAATTTCGAGCCTAACAAGGACAGCACATCCTGCCCCATGGCTTGCCGTCTCACCAACGCGGGGCTGGTGTCCGCATGGTACCCCATAACACCACAGCTGAGGCTGTTGTTGCTCTTGCAGGAGAAACACTCGCCCCTGAGGAAACTCGCGTAACTCGAGCATTCGTGTGCCACGTACTGGCACCTGGAGTTGATGCTTTCGATGAACAGTTTTATGGCACGCACGTGATTGCAGGCAACCAGTACCCTCGACGCCTCCTCTAGTCCCTCCCTGATCAAAGTCAGTGGCAGCGACGGGGTAGTCTCGCTCAGATCCGTACACCCCGGCTGCTCTTTACCGTTATTGGGATAGAAGTCCAGATGGCCACACGGCTGACTCATCCCGTATCCTGGAAGTCCTTATTGTATACTAAGTTAGTCTGGATATGTGCGTTGCAATTTAACTTGTTCGTGGGGAACAACGAGCTATGAGCACAGTTGGAAGCTGACAAGAGTGGGCCTGAAAGAAATGGGAGGCCTATAGAACCGGCGCGAAGTGGGTTCAGCGCGTTCCTCGGAACCCGGCTCAGCGGTTAAAAGGCCCCACGGTCCACGAAAAGCTCATCGTAAATTTTGCGGACCCCTAGGCATAGATATTTATTATTATAAAGTTTAGAAGTACCATATGAATGCGTTTTTAGGGCCCCGCATAATTTTCGAACCCGGCCCCGCAAAAGGTCACGCTGGCTCGGGGCCTATTACTTGGAATTAAGTCTCTGTCTTTCGTTATGCATGTAATTTACAGTAGAGTAGTGTCTCGAAAGAAGGGTTTCTAACTCGAAATAAGGTGATCACTATCCCCTCCCATTCTCCTGTTCTGGCCGCGGCGAATGAGACAGACTGTACATATATGAGTGAAAGGGAACTTCGGTAACCCAAAGATTCCAACCTTTTATTAAATTTTGCATATTTGTAGGGGACTTCAATAGAAGTGTTAGATCATTTCTTTTTCTGCTGCTTCTTGGCACTTCAGAGTGAAAAACCCCTTAAAGGTTAATGTGCGTTTCCCTATTTTGCTGTAAGTATATTTTGAATTCTATAGTAGATATAAAAAAAATTATTAGAATGAAAATTTTTACAAAACCAATTTTCACCTTCGCTATATACGTACGGGCCTCATAATCGCGTCAGTAGAGAAGGAACACTGTGCAAAGTGTCATTTACAGTGAAGCCTCGATACTTGAACCATATCTGTTGCATATAGTTAAGAAATGGTAGGCGTGATTACTTAACAATGTGGATAAAAATAGGGTAGAAAGTAATAGTAGAAGGGGAAGCATGAACTTCAGTCTGACGTAACATTGGTTATCTTGACAATTGCTTGAACCTTACTTGTATGCATGCTCACCCCCTTTTTCTGCAATGATTGAGGCTCTAGTATAATACTAAATATTGGCTGGCACCTTATCACATCTCGCACACACGAATAACTCATAGTAAAGCATCGTGTAGGGACTAGGAACACATGGTACCGCTCAGGCCCAGTCTTGCCAGCTCATAACTGTGTACTGAGCAATAGTGAGATTTGCAGGCTGAGTTGGTACTTTCACGAACAATGATGCAATGTTTTATCTCTGATAGTGCGATATTGTGGACGTGATAAACCTGCGAGTCGAAGAATGTACTCTCGTGGAGTGGTTGGCGCGAAGAAGCAATGTTTGGAATGAAAGAGAGACATATGTACCGTGTGAGTGTTTAGGTTTGGGTGTCGATTGCGAGCGAGAATAATTCTTGGAATGCACGTGGAAATTTTGGACGAATGTGTGCGGTGTGCGTGGTGGCGCGTGTCAGGGGTGTGTGGTGTATGCGTGATCTTGCGAAGTAGGGGGTGATCGAGAATCGGGAGCAGAGCAGGGAGTTGAGTTTTAAGGTGTTGAAGAGCGCCGAGTCAAAGAGTAACGTAGAAGAGTTAAACTTTGATTATCACAAAGTGTCAAGAGGATGAGAGAAGAAGGGGTGGGATGTCGAGATTTCATGTTAGCCTATATTCTCCGCAGGGTTCTAGAGAGTAATTATTCAAAATTGGGTACAGATCAGTTAAAGGGTTTAGAAGTTAATACGGAATATACAGAAATAAGAAGGGTTGGGTTTTAGGCATGGTTGGGGTGGGGAGTATTTTTTCTAGGGTGTCGAAGAATATTCATGCCTTTGTATGCGGATACGTTCAAATACTAACAAACATATATACATATTTTGACTTTTATATATGAAGGGTTCAGAAGCCAATCAGTGTAAGTCCAACTTTTCCTGAAAATCAGTTACGTAGTTCAAAAACCTCTTTACTGGTAAAGCTTTCAGTTGATAAATTAATTAAGGCACTACTTTCATACGTAAGCCATAAATGGCGGACCTGTTAGAAACGACTTTTAAAATGGTTGTATAATTCCAGGACAGTTCTGGGGTAAGTGCAGTGTGGTTCATCACAGTCCACTTACCAAAAGATTTCCTCACTCCGTGGCTAGATCCTCTAGGAACAGAGTCCCTATTCTTTAGCAATACGGCATCGGGCCGCTTGGCATTCCTATATTCTCTATCTCACACTAAACAATCAATCTTTCGACACCTGATAGCTAGGAGACCTAACGTGATCATTAGCCATCGCCCGTCGCCCGTCGCCAGGACTGTTTAGTCTCGCGTATCCTGTATCAGGACCGCACGCAGACTAAGTCCCGGCCATAAAATCCTTGAAGGCAAGACAGCATGAGGTCATCCACCCCCGACCTCACCCTTAAATTTGGTGACGCTAACAGACCTTATATTGACCATGGAATTACTAAGGTCGGGTTCAGATATATTGACCGGTGAGTTTCGTGAGGGGTATTCTCCCACCACACCGCTTGCCTGCCTCGAGGCTCCTTTTCTCTACGTTCTCACTCTCTCTCTCGGGCTACGCTTGGTCGTCGCGCGGTGGGTTAGAATAAACAACAGCCACACGGCTTTGTTCAGGCGGAGTCGAGCAGCGTTCCCGTTACCCCATCATACCCTTCGGGGGCCAAGCAACTTCAACTGCCAATCCACGGTCGTCAGGTGGTGGTGGCTGATTTCTCCTCGCGCGCTGCTCGCGAAAGCGAACTCACCGGCCAATATATCTGAACCCGACCTTAGGCAAAATTATTCAGAGTACAAACAGCGTAAATCTCGGTTTCAATGCTAATAGACTTACACTGACCCTCCACAACCCTTCATACATAAATTAGGAGTAGCAATACTACTATCCTACTAATGTAATAAATGCTAAAGTATTTGGATGTTTGGATGTTTGGATGTTTGGATTTTTCTGAAATTTTGTATACACGTAATCTAAGACCAGGAATAACATATAGGATACTTTTTATCCCGATTTTTTTAACCGATCTGGACCAAATTTTGCATAATATTACTCTCTAGAACCCTGCGGAGAATATAGACTATCATGAAATCTGGACATCCCACCCCTCCCCCCTTATTTCTCCCTTCTGACACTCCGTGATACTCGAAGTTTTACCCGGGCAACGCGGGTACTTTAAGCTAGTAATATATATACACTTATTATTATTAAAGTATGCCATTCTTTTACACCCGTCCAAACTACAAAACATTCCTCCACAATATTTATATCTGTTTATTAGTTTGGGTAAGGGAGGCACTATCATGTTCGATATCTTTCGATGAAAATTTCTCTTACCTAGAAAAAAGATGCTTTTGCCATCGGTGTGAATGACGTCGACCAATTTCGCGTCGGTGTAGTCGAGCCTCAAGTGACTAGGCATTCCTTGAAAGTAGGGCTCGGCTGGATCCAAGCCTGTGATGCGGCCGATAATTCCACCCAACTTTTCACCCGCGTAGCCAGCTGTGTGGGCCCCCAAGCTGTGTCCAATTAGGTGTACTTCGTTAGGATCCAGTCCATAATTTGTCTGCGTTTCATAAAGGGACAACGTTGTTTATTTGTTGCTTTAGGTCCATTTATACATATCCGTTCCGGCGTGCCAGTGGTAAGAAGAAGAGACCCTCTACGCCCCTCTTCTTCTGACCACTGGCACGCCGGAATGGAACGGACCCGGAACGGATGTGTATAAATGGACCTTTATACGTATGTATATCGAGCAATAGTGAGACTGCGGTGTTCAACTACCGCAAAAAACTGTAATCTCTTTCAAGAGATTACAAAATGTTAAAAAAATGTATTCTCTTGAAAAAAAAACGGCTGTACTTCCGAAAGGAACCGGTGGCCGCTCGAGATGAGGTTTGGGGGGAGGGGTGGGGAGAGGATGTGAACCCTAAATCTAAAATTGCAGCTTCGGGTATTTATTAGTTTCTGAAATATTAATAAAAAATTGTTAATTTTTTTGGAAATTTTTTTTGGACGTTGCTGCAGGCCTCTCTATCCGAGAGCCCTTCCGTCCCCCTATTTTTTATTTTTTAAATTTTGTAACCACGGTCTCGTTTTTGGCATCGCCGAACTTACATTGTTCGCTGTCATGCTTTCCGCGCCCCACACACTGATCTAGCCCCAACCAGTGGCCGATCGAGATGAAACTTGGTGGGTATTATAAGAGGTGTAGACAGACCCCAAATATAAAATTGTACCTTCGTTCAAAAGATTAATGCGTTCAAAAGATACAGAAGTAATTGTACATAAAAGGGTACACTTTACCGACTTTTTTTAATCAGTTTACCACGGCCCCCCCTTTTAACAATATTTCTGTTGACTTATACCGACACAACACATTCCACTTTCCAACTTGTCCCGGGTATTAGTATTGGTTGGGGCTAGATTAGTGTGGGGGGCGCGTAAAGCGTGGTAGCGAACCGATGTGAGTTTGGCGATGCTAAAAATAAGATTATGGTTACAAAATTTCAAAAGTAAATAATGGGGACCGGAGGATTTCCGTGTAGGGGGGCATACACCAACGTCCAAAAAAAATTTTAAAAAAAAATGAACAATTTTTTATTAATATTTCGGAAACTAATAAATACCCGAAGTTACGATTTTAGATTTAGGGTTCACACCCCCTCGCCATCCTTCCCCCCAAACCTCATCCCGATCGGCCACCGGTTCCTTTCGGAAGTATATCCAAAAAGTTGAATATTAAAAAAAAATTATTAATGTAAAATTGGCACTTTTCAAGAATCGTCCGAAAATTTGAATACGCAGCGAATTGGTTAAGACGGAGGAGGGGGGGGGGGATAGGAAAAGAATCTGCAGGAGATCTGAGAATCTGGTGCCTTGGTAGTAGGTTGCATACAAAATCTCTAGTTTTTACCGTCCTCACAAAATTGTGACTATGTAAGGGAAGGGATAAATGGCTCAGGCACCTTCTCATTTTCTGTTTGGGCATGCGCATTGGACACCGCACTATTGCTGGTTCCAACTCCGGCTGCTTTTATGCAGAAATTGTTTGTGTAACTTTCCGAGCTACTATAACATTTGTATAGTGGAAGTTCACATGTAGAAACTTTACTTTTTTTTTTAAATTCTTTACTTTTACTAGTACGAGAAAATAAGATAAATAAAGGTTTGAAGATAATTTTTACCAAAAGGTTCTTCAGATTAATACATGTCACTAATAAAGTTTTTGAATGGTGTCATATGTATCTATATTTTTTCTTTCAATAACCAAATTCAAAAGTCTGCATACATAACATTACATTTTCATTGGTACCCAATTTTAAATGAAAAAATAAACTAAATTTCGAAAGTAAAAGAATTTTATCTTCACCTTTATTTCTTCACATTGGCAATAAAACATTTAGCACTTTCTAATCATCCACTATTTTAAAATAAATCTAAACTACCTAACAGTTCTACTATTACTACTATTACTAGCTATTGCATGTTGTAAAATCAACTACAAACGAAATCGAAATTTCCATTTACCTGTAAATGTTTGACGAGATGGGCTATTTCAAGGCCCACTAACCTCGTGTTGGCGGTCGCCTGAGTGTACAGTGGCAAGCTGCCACCAGCCCAGTCGACGATGATGACATTGTAATCGTCGTGCTTCAGCAACTCGTTTCTCATTTCCTACAGTTAATGGACATTTGGTTAACATTGCCAAACAAAACAGCGGAGACATCATTCTTCGGTATATATTTTAAGGAGTTAAAAAAGAGTCATTGTAAAACATATCAGAAACCAGGACACAAAGCAGGATATCTGACACCGGAAGAAAGTCCTGTATTCCAGGATTATTAACTACGAGGGTGGACTGGCTGTTAAGTAATAGCTACGACGACGATGAACGTCATATCTTCTACAAATGGCACGCGGATGTGGACACTTGAGAAACGCGCAGGAAGATAGGAACTCGTTGGGTTGTTGGTAAAAGTCTGAGCAAGTGCATCATTCCATCCGAGAATCTTAAAGGATTATTGGAAGCAATTACTTTCTATGTTTTTCACAACGACAGATTAATAAAAATCTATATGGGGAAAACTTATCTAGTTTGCAATAGCTTTCAATGATTACGTAATTTATTATAACAGATTGAAATTTAAATTTGCAATTACTTAAAATTAATAAATGTGGACTTGATCAGGTTTACCAACAACCCAACGAATTCTCTCCTGGCATTGTGGCGGCCAACAGTGTTATCCTGGAAGAGTGGGGATCGATTTAGAAGACATCGATTTTTACTCTATAGGGTGTTCGGCTACACGTGGGAGAAAACTTAAGGGGTGGTTCTACACGAAAAACTAAGTCGAAAATATAGAAAACCATTTTTTGATATCGTGCTTCGGTTTCGAGAGAAGGTTGACTTTGAAAAGCCGAGTTCGCGTGCACCGAAGTATTGTCAAGGCGCCTGAGGGGCACGCTGGGGTAAGGGAAACCACCACGGATGGCGCCTAAAGCTGTACTCCAACACACGCGTACTCGGCTAAAATTCAAAATCAATTTTCTCGAACACAAAGTGCGATATTAAAATTTTGTATTCTATATTTTTGTCTTATTTTACCCTGTACAATCAACCCCTAAATGGTTTACCACCTGTAATAGAAAACACCCTGTGTAGATATTGGTCTACCAAAAATCATCAATTTTATCCAGCTTACCTTGACCCAATTACTAAGTGGAGTGTCTATGAAACCGTGTATGATGAATTTCGTTTTTCTTTTCGGGCTGAAGTATGATCGTTTGATGGACTTGTCCCTTGCGACTATTAACACTTGGCCCTGAAATGGAAACGAAAAATTTAGGTAAAAGATTGTTGCATTTATATAGCTTTATAACAGAGGATGAGGTTGAATTAAGTAGAAATTTTGAAAAATTTAATTCGATCCGAAGGGAAGCACTTTTGTGAAAGTTTATTATTTCTACTCTCTTTTGTTCTTTTATTCTGGATATAGTATAATTTACACAGACATTAATAAATTATAATAAAAATCACAATATGAATATTTATTATTTGTGAATATCGATATCGTGAGAACATTCTGTGATATTTTGTCTACTAAAATGTGCTCGGCCAAGGACATTTGAGAGCTCAAAAGATACTCAAAAAAGGTGAAGGATTTTTGAGTTACTTTAAATGGTTTGTCTAAGAAACCTTGCAAATTTGATTTTTTTTAAAATTTCATTTCTGTTATTTAGTAATACAGTCTCTATTTAATATTTTGAATTTGAACCTAGAAGACTCTTTTTTGGAACACCCTTGCATCGTTTCACCAGACGTCATAAACTTTTATCACAAAGTATTGAACGATACCAATATCAATTTTTGATAACAATCGTATTTATATAACTGCATATACTCACTTCGTAGGGATTTTCTTTCGTGTACAAGATAAACCTCGTATTGATGACTTCTCTTGGCAGAGGGAAGACGTTCAATGGCCTATGGATGAGGTGGTACCAGCTCCTCGTTATGTTCAAGCATCCTAACTCATCGTAGCAACGTGTTTCGTTCTCGACTAACAAAATGATCACATGTAGGTGTCTATTTAAATAACAAATTAACTGACAATCGTAATGACCTTAGACTTGTGATTTGTATACAGGAACATTACGAACCGCGTGGTAGAGTCACGAGAGGTGGTTAGAGTTGTATTTAGTTTACATTGATTTGTTATCGGTTTAGCATATTATTGAATATAATGTGCATACAGGTGAACCGAGTAGTAGTGCCCCCTATACATATGCCGGAAGAGAAGAAAAGTAAGTTTTTTATAATAACTTTATTTGCTTAGGGCAAAATATCCATATAAAAGTATTGTCATTATGCATGTTATTGTGTGTTTAATATCCTAGGCAAATAAAGATCTACAGGAAAGTAGGAAATCAAACATTAACCTTTAAGGGATGTTTTCACCCAGAAGAACCGAAGATGGGCGCAAACGAAAGATTGCTTGACACTTCTGTTGAGGTCGTCTACAAACCAGGACAGTTTTAAAAAAATCGGGGTGTCCTGGTAACCGAAGTTCCCTTGTTAGCCTACATACATATCAGTGCCGTCTTATCGATTTCGGGGGCCCAGAGGTGAGCTGCATATATGGCTCCCTAAATTATTCTAAATTAAATCACATAAAAAATACCGCCCTAAACATGCGAAGTGCATAAGTATTAAAACAATTAAATAAATTAGATTAAATGTGAGGTCTATTCCACGAAAAAAGGCTCTCATTTTAAAATTTAAATTTTGATGTATTTGTTATTTTCTTTCCGTCACAGTTTGAGGGCCCATTTCAAAAAATTTTCTAGCTTTTACAATCCCATTTTTTTTTAATTTTTCAATTTTCTGGGGGCCCCTTGAGCTCCGGGCCTTGAGGCGGCTGCCAGGGAGTGTAACCGCCGCTAAACCCTAACCCGAATCCGGTTAACCGAGGGAAGGTTACTACTGTAACCCGTAGTAACCCCGAAGGAACGGCTCCCAAAGAGTACAGAGAGCCGGTTAACCCGCTCAGAGCGGGTTACAAGTGACATACGACATTCTACGTCCAAAGTCCGACTATGGTCGCTCCGCGCTCGTCCACCGCTGCGGTAAAGACTCCATCCTAGGAGGGAGCTTAGTTTGTAGGTAGAATTTCAAAGAATATTGTCATTTTTCAAATTTAGAAACATATCACCCTTGAAGAGAAATTTGCAAAATAAAAATTTGTTTATAATTTGACGGTACATAAATAATTTTACAATTTCAAAAAAAATATTATTCAAATAGGCGAAACCTTCTGCATTAAAATAAAAAAAGGATGAACCTAATGCGATATATAGTTTCTGAGATAAAAATTCATAAGTACAGCTCGGTTTCACGAGAATAGGGAAAAACTACGCCCTCTACCGTATTACTGTAACCCGCTCTGATAGCGGGTTAACCGGGTCCCTCTGTGCCTGGATGCCTCGGGTTACCCGGTTATACGGGTTAGCCTACGGTACTGAGAACCGAACCGGCTTAGGGTTACGGTTATAATCCCTGGGGGCTGCTTCTTTCGCCTCCAGGTTAAGACGGCACTGATACATATTCGCCCCTTCACCCCTTCTACGCACATCACTATTGCTCGGTACATACACCTATCATTTATATAGTTTTTGTGTTAGTTTCACCCCATCTATTCTGAGACCGTTGAAGTAGCGACTTTTTTTTACTAAAAATAAACACTCTACTGTCCCTGGTAGTGTACAAAGTAATTAACTGTATATACTTCGTAAATTTTTGTATACAACCGTAAAATTTCTAAATGCAAGTTTTGCAGCGTCACGCGTTGATTGGTAAACAGTAAGGTCAAAGAATAATTACATGGCAACCAGGGAATGTTGACTTCGATCCTATCGCTACGTGCCCACTGCCAAGGGTCCAGGATTCCAGCGGAGCAGATAACAGGAGCCAATGCGACGAGTAGCAAGATCGATGCTCCTTCGCCCTCGGTGACTCCTTGCTTCTTCCTCCTCATCCTGCAACGAATCATGGTAATATATTATTTCATTGTATATTTGTAATAAACGGGTTCTTTTAGGTGAACAAGGGGAATAACAAGAATATATAATTACACAGGGTGTCCTATAACTGGTGGTACCAAAGATACTTTTACATGAAAAAATTGGTCAAAAATGCCGAATAATATTTTTTCTTTTGTGATTTCGTTTTCTGAAAAAGATGCTATTTAATATTCGGAATGATTTTTTTCGAGAAGATTGATTTTGAAAATCTTGACTAAGAATTGATTCCATTTTCGCAACCTCAAAAATATTCTTCTTTTTTTAAAAAAAAGAACAACCACTTCCTGTTAAAACTTTATTCTGCACTTCTGACTTATTTTTTTATAACTATCTATTTGTACCACCGTTGCGTTAATATTAAAATCTATATAAATGCCATTATAAGTAATGTGAAATTTACGTTTTGAACAAATATAACTAATACTTTCCAAAATGTATAAATATAAAAAAAATTCGAGAAAGTTGATTTGGAAAACTGGTCCGCCACATGTGCACTTAAGCATTGGGCAGAGTGCAATAATATATATATGTTAAAAATGTGCCGTAAATGTAGAAGAATTTATTTGTTCAAGATCCTTCGTTTTCAAAGAAATCGACTTTGAAAATGCATCGAGTTCAAAGTTTGTGGAATTGAATAGAAACGTTAGATTATCTTTCCTTATTTCCATTTTCATTGAGCTAGCTTTACACCACCTTCATTCGACGAATAACAAATTCCCATGACCATCACGAAGTTGTTCGCAAGGTGAACACGAGTTTCATGAATGGAACGCAGTGAAAATTGCCATTTGCGAAACGGCAAGTGGAGAGATATGATCAGACACGCGGTTGATCTAAGCACGATAATTTCAAGGTGCGATGTATGTAATTGGCGCTGTTACCATGAAACGTAAAAGGTCTCGAGTGATTGATTAACATTTTGCAGTTACTTGATTTAGCGTTCCACCCCTTCCCGCGAGCAAACGTTGACAGTTGTTGGCGCGGTACTCGACTCTTCTGGTTGGAAGTAAGAAGTCGTTGACATGGGCATACAGGGTGGAGTGTAATTTCTGATATAATTGAAAACTTGTCGACACTTCGTGTAAAATTACATAACCAAATATTTTATATAATTTTTTTGTAGGACTTGATGATTAGGTAACGTATTTGTCTATTATTCCTTATTTATACCATTTTTTTATTAATACTGTTTAAGTATAGGTATTTATAGACACTAGAGTTCAAAGTACATATTATACATCACAATATTTTTACACGTACTTCTTTTATTAAACTAAAAAATCCTGGAATTGGAACATCCTCTGCTCAATTAAAAAGACATACATAGATAGAAAAATGTTAAAGTATTAGTTAAAATTTCTGAGTTTTTGCATAATCATATATATGATATATAATATACAATATATAATATATAAGAATTTGCAGGCTTGTAGTAATATCCTATATTTATTAAGATATGTATTATAATTCTATATAATATATTATAAGTGTAATATATAATTATAATAAATATACATTTACATATCTTAATAAATATAGGATATTACTCCTAACCTGCAAATTCTTATATATATACATATCATATATTATATTATATATATACAATAATTATAATACATATTTTAATAAATATACTAAGATATTACTACAAGTCTTCAAATTTTTAAAACATTTTTTAACACTTCCTCGTTTAACAGCCTTATGCGACAATATTACATCGTGTAACGAAGTGTTAATATTCATTGTATAATTTTATCAGTGATCGATGAATCAAAGAAAAAACCTCTCTAATTGGACGAAAAGAAGGGATATTTCTTTCTCTTACACGACCTCTTTTCCTTGTAATGCTCGTCACTGATAATTACAGTTTTAGTAGCAGGTTTAAGTAGAAAGTACCGTCGCGTGTCAGACGCGAGGCACTTCGTGCCTTGTTCCGCCTTGAATTGCCAGTGGGATGATGTATACATAAACGTGTTGTCAAGGATTCCCAAGATACTTTGCAATTAAACTATATTTTCAAGTTCGCGTGTTTTAGAAGGAAGATATGTGAAAATTTTAGTAAAAACTCTTGAATTTTTATTTATTTAGAAATCATGTCCATGTGGTGATTTTAAATGAATAATCTTCTTTGACTGACATAATAATTATGCTTTTATCGGTTACGTCATATATTTTTATAAACAATGGACCATTATGTTTAAATAAATAAATGGGCAAGTTTCGAATAATAGTTTGGTGAAAATCTTGATTCACAGGAAGTTACTATAATAAGATTGAGTAAAATTTCGATTTCTCATTAATTGTTAATTCTGATCGCACTGTTTCGATGAAATGTCTTCCTCAGAATTTCATTATTATTTCAAATGCGTATTGAATACAGAAACACAAATTACACCTTATATTAGTTTTTAACTAAAAATTAATTGTAATACTAAATGGTTACAACAAAGGAATTTATTGTTTTTAAAAGTGAAGTTTCAATTGAAATATTCATATGCAAATAGCAACATATGCAGTCACTTAATACGTAATTATACAAAAAAAAAAATTAGGAACTGTACAGCATAGATTAAAACGTAACTTGTTCTTTTGAATTAATTGTTCACTTAAAGCAATGCTAAAATTCTGGCCCATTTTTATTCTTGTTCTTAAACCATTATGAAAAAAACGTGAGAGGTGTCGAAACGTGGATTGGGACTATATATTACCTTAGATAGTGAACGTATCGCAAAGTTCTATCGGGATAAGGACTTCCATCACGGCGGAGGATCGAATCGTTACTAAATCTATTGACGAAACGAATGAAACTTAGTCGCGATTAATTTTTAGTGGGGACACGCGACGGCCTTCGAGAATAAAATAACCTTGCCCAGAAGTCGTTATTAATTCTTGAAATATTTAAGGCCCCCTTTTCTGATTCCCATTTCATCACTTGAGTGGACTTATCTTCCTGAAAGATCTTGTACTGCGAATCCTTGCGATGTTAAGGAGATTTAACATTCTCTGTCCTCGTAATCCGTGACGCAATCTTTTTCATTTTGCCACTGATGAAACGACACTTGTCTGGTAAACATTAATTGCAGTAATATTATGTTGTGGTGGCGGCACGTGCAGGAACTAATCCCGAAAAATATTAAAAATTTATGAATTTTTTATCGAACGATGGTTAACGATGCAGTGGTCATAGATGCATGAAAAATGGACATCCGGCCCACAAATGCCCTTTTTCGTGTCAAGAGTTGTCTTAAAAAATAAATGCAAAATTGGATATTTCTTGTTTCTGAATAGACTCCTATGATTTATGTTTAGCTAATTCTTGTATAGAAATTGCAATCGTAATAATAATATATTGAGAAATGAAAATTATAAAATTGTTCATTTATATTATTAGCAAAAACTGTTGGTAGTTAGGTATACCTCTTGGGCCCGGTCCCAATAAATGTGGAAGGTGAAGAAGAATTTTTCAGGTACCGAATTTTCCGTTTGCATACGCATTCAGTACGAACGTGTTCATCAGTGTGTGCATGTCGTTACAAATTTGCAACGTTTTTCACCATGGTGCAGCTGTTTCTTGTATTTAGGTGAAGGTCAACTATTTTTGGTGTCGGACGCAACGTGTTAAGTAAATTGCAGTTTTTAATGGGTAATAAGCTGAATCGCAATAAATCGAGATTCGTTTAATCCAAGTTCTCGATTACTCGACCCAATTTCAGTTGAATTAAGATCGAATTATCAATGCTCTATTATAATAACGTTTCATAAATTTTCTTTCTAAACGGTTTTATTCAGCTTCGATCCTCTGTTTGCTTGTTTGTGTGTTTGTTTGATGTATGTATGGTTCAAATCTGGCAACTCAAATTTAACCCACTTCCAACCATACAATTGTCTTGAAACTTTGTAGTACAAGAACACCATCGAAATTGTAGTACAAGAAAAAAATTATTTTTTAGTGACTTTAGCACTATATCGTTTAAGCAAACCGTTAAACTGTATACAACAATAAAAGATATTTGTAAAGAAGTCTGAGCTGTGAAATGTAAATCCACAAACACTAAAAACTAGAAAATAAATTTTTAATAAAATCATTTAACATAAATTTTTTATATGTAAAAAAAAATTATGTTAAATGATTTTATTAAAAATGCACTAAAAACTAAATTAAAATGCACTAAAAACCGAAAAATAATTATTTTCTTGTACTACAATTTTGATGGTGTTAATATCACTTTAAATAAAATCGTGGGGCACGATATTTCATAACAGGATATGAATCACTTTAATACAAAAGCAAACATCGAAATGAATTTGTTGTTAAAAAGTTTTCATTCGCATTAAGCCACTGTAAAAAATCGGGAAAATCGAGTTTTTCTTTTTCACATTTTCTGCAAGACGTACGTTTCAAGAATGCGCTCTCCAAATTTTAAGAAGAAATTCGAAAAATTGACGGAGATATAGTATTTTTCGTGAAGCGGTGTTAAGCGCGCGACTGAGCCGAACGGAACATTGAACGCATTTTCCTCAGAATGACATTTTTCAACAGCGTTGACAGTATACACACACAGAAAACTATACGTCCAATTGACACGAGCTAGGCCATTTATTGCACGAAAAACTCGTCTTTATTACGTGTAGTGTTCCTTCTCGAGAATTCTTTCTCGAGAATTTCTCGAGAAATTTCATAATTTCTTATTTCTCATTTCTCGAGAAATTACAGTGTTTCTCGAGAATCTTCAGTGCAGGAAAATTATTATAAATCCCATTTGTTTTCAGAAATTAATTTTCGGTTATTTCAAATTGTGTGTTAATCGCGGACACATAAATACACCTACAATCAGTAATAAATGTTAGCAATATATTCGAAGAATTGCGCGAATGTTTATAAACTTTTTAAACTTTTCTCTTCGTATCGCCGATGCTCTATATACAATTAAACCAACATCCACTCAAAATGAAAGAAATTTTTCTACAGCCGCAGATTTTGTAACAAAAAAAAAGAAGTAGATTGGCTGACGCGACATTAGATGCATTGTGCTTTTGAAAAAAATTTTAAAACAAAAAAATAATGTTTCGCCTTGCTCACATATTATATTAAATATATAAATTTATCAATTATATTTAATATCTGTTTTTTTCATTTACACAAGTTTTGTCTAAGTTGGACACGAATAAAAATTTAGATAAATATTATCAACATTATTCCAAAAATATAAATTTTGCAATATTTTTTTCGAGAATTCTCGAGAATTCTCGAGAAATATAATCTGATTTCTCATTTCTCGAGATGCGAAAAATATCGAGAAATCAGGAACACTAATTACGTGACGATTAGATTTTTTTTTAATTAACGGCCTCCTACTTTTTTTATCAACATCATTACCCCAAAAAAATTTTTTTTTTCAATGGTCCGCCATTTTGTTATCTTTTGCGATATTGACTTTTTTATCACCACGTAATAGACGTAGGTTTCTACTCAGTTTATAAATATTTTTATCTTTTTGAATTCAAATTAACCATACGGCCTGGGCACCGTCAACGCGACAAGCACGATTTTGCCGCAGCGCACATTTTGACGAAGAGTATACAGGAAACAAATTTATGAATTTGATTGAAAAAAAAAAATTTCTTACCCTTCGATATGTACATTATTAACTATACTAAGCAATACATTGATTTACTTGCACTGTTGGGTTGAAATAAATTCCTGAAAACACCCTTACATTTCGGACCATTACAGTGGTCTGCCCCCTTAATGAAACAAAATATTTTAGTTGCGGGATACAAATTGTAATGTGACATAAAATTGATAAACTGTAATTGATGACGTTCCACTTGTCAACTGATACTTCAACTTCTGGTTGCAAATGGTGCCCCACAATTTTATTTAAAGTGATATTACCAACATCAAAATTATAGTACAAGAAACGATTTATGTTTTATTTTTTAATGCATTTTTAATAAAATCGTTTAACATAATCTTTTTATATATATATATATATATATTTTTTTTTACATTACATTTCAAAATAAAGAAAACGAAAAAATAAAATTCACATTTACAAACTTCGTATTTCGTATCATTATTAAAAAAGATAAATACGTAATAGTCTCTTCATTCACTAGAGTTTCTAAAACTGGTAGAATTTGTTTAGGTTAATGAATAAATCTATTTAAAATAAAATACTCCGTGTGCGGCAATTTAATGACCGCGTTCTGTGGTAAGGACCGACGATTTTTTACAATTCTTTTTAAAAACTAACACTTGCAATTTATATATACCCGTTCATTACTTACAATTTTTCTCCGTGAGCGCAATATATGTTTGATTCTAAGATTAACCTTCTACTCTTAGCTACAGTTGCGATTTCGCGAACTAATATCAGAAAGCGTTGAATCAGGGACCTTGATAGGTCGAGAGCCTTTAAGCCGGTTTTGCTGTAAACGTTGAACCCGTAAGGTCGCAACATTGTCCTTGAAAAAACCGATTTAACCTACTAATTAGGTATTGGACAGATTCATTTCTTCAAATGATTTTTTAAAACGCTTTATTTAAAAAATGTCAATACGTTGCTTTTTATGGATTGAAAATTTGCAAACAATTTTTGGTCACCTTAATTTTTGCTCTTGAAAGAATAATGACTTATATCACTGGACCTAAGTTAAAGTGTAGCTTAACTCTCAGTCACAAAACTATACATGTTGCACAATCGCAGTGGAATAAATTGTAAACAAAAAGATTGGTTACTGCAATCAATATCATAATGACTCTACAAAAACAGCAGGCGTTATTTAAAATTATTCTAAACACTATTTACAATATTTTCATTGCAGCGCATGAAAATAATAACCACTTGAAATACAATCCAGTCGTAGTTCAGCTAGGGACACATAGGGTTTGCATAAATGTATTTCGGAATTTTTAAGTAAACTTTCAAATCTCACAAATCATAGATCAATAATAATAATAGTATTGTAACGTCTTGGACTTGCCGTTTCTGGATGAGGAGGGATTTGCTACGTTGCCTCCGGCGTAACCGTAATCCCTAAAGCCGGTTACGCTTTTTTGGAGTACTGTGCGGGGCAGGTGGATTGGCGTTTACGCATCGTGGAGGAAAAGAAGAGGTACGTTTCGTCTTGGGAACGTCAGCCAGACTTATCAGTAGGGCGATAGCCGACGAACCCTGTCATAGACACACCAGGGACTGAGACGAATAACTTGAAACTTGTATTTATTAAGGGGAATTAAGGGGACTTGCGAGAAAGAATTAGGAAGATTATATCTCTAGTCGCGCTGGTGAAGTCTAACCAACGCAAGCTCATGGTGGGGCTGGGGATGTCACAGGTTGGGGACCACACAGTATTGTCTTCAGTGTACTAACAGCAAAGAAGAAGTGCTTAAAACAGAAATATATCTAATTGGTGCAGATAGCGAGGTGCGAAAACATTCTTGCAATCAGACCTAACCATTATCTCTCTCCGAATCACCGCCATTCCGTATATCACTGACAAACATGGAGAAATCGTGGTGGCGAGTGTGCAAGTACTTTCTACGATGCACGATGGGGGGTTCGTTATCATTTAAAGCGCTATCAACGCGCAAATTCCGCGCCGCGTATGGGCTGAAAAATGCAGAATAAAAGGGGGAGCGCGGGAGAGGGTGGTGGGAGGAGGGGTAAAAAAAAAGGTAACGGTAACTGGGAAACCTGTATTACGGTAGTGAACGATGAATAAGGTCGGTGTTCGCGCGGAATGTCGCACGATATCCTGTTCTTCTGCATTTCTCATCAGCAGCTGCGTAACGAGTCGATCGGTCAGACCAACGACAGTCCTGTTGACGAACCTTGTGGGTAGCGATGGGAACTAATGCAGCACGTGCACGACAATATTAGGTAGAGCCAGTGGCGGACTGGATCTATAACTATTGACTGCCAAGAGACAAAGGAGGCCCACCCACAACTATAAATTTTAGTATAAGAGTTTCTTGAGTTAGTTAAGTTAGTCAAGCTAGTCAAGCTAGTCAAGCTAGTCAAGCTACTCAAGCTAGTCAAGTTAATTAAGTTAGTTAAGTTAATAACAGTAATAATATTTTCCAGATAGAAAAAGGTCATTAACATTTCTAACGTATTGTCTGATGTTTAAAGGAGCCCACTTGCCATCGGACAAGCTGATACCCCGGCTAGTCCGCCACTGGGAGGAGCTTACGCTACAATTTCTTCAAATACTATTTCAGCATGCATTGGCAATTGGCTACGACTAGACACGTATGACATAAATATGCCAAATATGCTGGGCATGCAGAATTACGAAAAATATGCCACATATGCAGACGTTGCAAAACATATTAAGTATATAGAATATGCAAAATACGCTAAATATGCAAAATAAAAAGTGCCTGTTTAAAATTCTTGGAAGAGGAAACAAATTTCTGACCAAGTCTCACTTCTCTACCTCCACTCTACAAAATTATGCATTTGACGAAAACCTAATACGCGTTTGCAAAATGTGAATGTTCAGTTACGCACGAGCACGCAAGCCATTGATACATCGTAAAAGAGAAAGTGTATTTATGTTCATGTCATGAGTTTAAATGTTATCGGTTAAACTTACTTGTTAAATTGTTCCTGAGATAGATTCAGTTTTTATTCTCCCATAGGTAATAGATTTATTCTCTTATAGTCTCCTACAAGACTATTTTAGGTTTTTTAATTGATCCTAGTAATAATAATAATACGTCTTTATTACATTCCCATGTACATACAATTACTAAATAAAAAAATTTACCACGCTAAAAGAATATGTGCCTATTTGCACGAAGAGATGCAATGTGCGAGATTCAGCAATATGCTGCCCTTACCCTTAAGTGTAATCCTAGGAATAATAACAAAAAATACTAATAATGAAAGAAAAAAAGCAAAATAATAATGATTACAAAATCAAAGAAAAACAAACGCATTACATCCTGTGGCTACAAAAAGAATCTTCTCATATTCAACAAATATCCGAAAACTCGGGGTCCACGGGTATTTATTTAAACGTCCAAAAATTCAGCAAACTATCGTTCCTGTTTTCAAGGTAACACCATTATCGTTATTTACCCACCTCGCTCGCAGGTCGAGACGCTCCGCATTTTTCGCAAGCGCCTCGAAACACGCTCCGGCACAAGTAACGTCAACAGGAGTGGTCGCCATTGTATTGCATAATTCTAGAGCGGCGTCACCTAAAAGGACGCAGGAAAACAGCTAGAGTTACAGCGTCGATGTTTAACCGCCTTCGCGTCCCGTTACGTAAAATCCAGTTTAATTTCTGTCGACCAGTGAGCCTCGAGATCGTAAATCGCCATTTCGAAAATTTCTTCGTTCGTTGCTCGGGGGCAACGATGCTGGAAAGCGTATGACGAGGAGGAAAGAAAGTGAACAGGGGCGGATTTGTATATAGGCATAATTAAAAAATGCTTGGGAACGGCAATCTGTATACCTGTTTGCTTAATATGCGAATAAAATGTTGAACATAATTTAATAGGAAGGACCAGATTTTGATGTTGGCTGTTTTGACCGGATGAGCTTCAAGCACGGCAAGCTTGAGTTAATTTTGAAAACAAATCCACTGTTTCTTCGTGTAGCAAATTAGCGGTAATTCATATCAGGGGCGTAGCCATGATTCCATTCAGGTAGGTGGCAATAAATAGTGAAACCGAATTTTAAAGTTATGTACGTAGTCAGAAGTCAATATAACCGGGATCGGGTAATGCGGAATTACTTCAGAATTTAATTTATTTTTATTTTGTAATAAATTAATTTAATTTTGGACACTAATTTGAACGACTAATTTATTATTTTTCCATGTGACACCCCTGTCCCACCTTGGCTACGTCCATGACTCATATGCGAGTTGTCATAGTGAATTAATTTTAAAATTGTGTCAACTGGGGGTGCCAAATTTTCAAATCCGCCCCTGAAAGAATAACAGAAAGGGAGAGGCAGAAGAAAGGTTTTTAGGTGGTGCAAGTGGACGCAGGATGGGCAGAGCTGTCCCGAAAACCGGTACCACTTCGCTCGCATTTCACCGTGGGCTTCGGGTATTAAATAATTATTATTTCGAAAGCGAGAGTGTAACCACGGCGCCAGTATTGCTGCGTCGACGCGTCCCAGTGATTCGCAATTTCGTTTAGAGGTCCGCGCAACTATGCAGCGTTTTTAATGTGTTCCATTTAAACAGTTACCATAAATTGGTATCATATTCAAAGATGATACCATAAATTCCGATTCCGATGAGAGATGAATAAGAGATTCTGAAAAATGTTTTAGTTTGAATTGAATTTAGGTAAGAGAGAGAAAGAAAATTTTTTGTAAAATTGAGACAGACATTTTGAAGAATGTAAAAGCTTATTTTCAGATTTTTATGAATGGTGATGTTTTGGGTTAAAAAAGACCCCGTGTCCGCGTCCGCAGTCAAGCTACAGAAAGTAACCTCAATATTCGAATACTACCTATACAATTTTTCCTTTGCTGCGTTAGTAATTATGATCAAGACGAAGAAAAAGATATTTTATTGTATATAACACTACGGCATTAGGTCTGGTTAACAATAATATCTCTGAACTGTTTGGTGCACCTCAGAGGAACTTACAGTATTTTGGGCTTACATTCACTTTAATTAATGATATGTGTCAACATGTAGTCAATTTATTACAACAATCATTATAAATTTCAAATATAAAAGCAGAGTATATATATTATTTTATACATATTATTAGACGTAGTATATATATTATTTATTATTATTTTTCAAGATAACATGAAATTTTCAAAAAATGAATAATACCGAGGGTGATTGCTTTCCTGACTTCGTCTTTCTTGAGAATTTTGGGGAAGCACAATATAATGTGTAAGTAAAAAATTAAACGTTATTTTCAATTTATTTTTCATTACTTCCACGCCTAACATCGGCACTGAAAAATATTTTACATTTATTGTAATTATCTATATGCTAAAAGCTGAATATACTCCCATCACTAATAGTTTGCAGATTTATGTTAATAAACCAATAGGAAGCTTTCTTGTATCTTCATATTATATAGTTCTACTAATTAATTAAATTTGCATCTATAGTTCTGAAACCGCCTGTATATTATCAAATTTTTGTAGCACGCTGTAGGCTCTGAGTTCTGTCCATTAAATTCACCCTTCTTGTACTTATTGGCATAGTATTCGATAGTTAGGTACCTGCGAGAAATTCATTTACGGAATGCAATTCTAATCGTTCCGTGGACAATCTAATGGTTCAATAATTTCCCTCTAAAACTCTCTAATTAAGTTTCGCGCCGCAGTTACATCCGGATGTTGCTGCAGAAAGCTAGTACATACTCCCACTTTTAATAAACTTCGATCGTGACTTTGGCATTCTTCGGTGACCTAGATAATTATATAAGAAAAATCTAGCGTGGAAAATCTCGGATGAAAACCGCTCCAACAGTCCTACTTAAATACAATATTTAACGGCGCTATTATATAATTGCTGCTAGTCATAAAAGATACTAGAATCTCACTATCTCCGCTATTTATAGTAATGGCTAAAAGAAAGTTTAAAATTGATAACTCTCTATTAGTATACAACTGGTTTTAAAATTCTACGTTCCATATTGGTATCACTGGTCTGTTCTAGGGACCCCCCCCCCCCCTTCTATGTGATGTAAATAGTCTGTTAAAGTATGGTATTTTTTTCACAATTTGCATTTCAAACATTTTTTTATTTAACCCTTCACACATTTCATTTAAAGTTTCTGTCGATATACATGCTAGAAAAAAGTTTGTAATTTTGAGGAGGTTTACAGCACTCGTTTTTAACTCTCAAGGGTCTAATCACTTGATTTATGTTTTAAAATAAGGAGTTTTCTATAAAGTGTTTGTTTTTAACTGTAGAGCTGTTTAGTGAGCAATGCATATGTTCCGAAGTTCTAAAAATTATTTTTTACAATCTGAATAAGCGTGTGTAAATGAAAGTTGTTATAGGTTAAGTCGTCCATTTTACTTGCACAATTATCGACGGAGCATAAATTAATGATATTCCTTTTTTTAGCACACTGGCAATTTGAATAGAATGTTTAACGATTAAAAGACTGCTTAATTGGCCACTCGTGCGTACAAGATTAAACTGTTACTGCAAATGAAGCAATGTAAATGGTACTATATAGTTCGCCTGTAAATGGTACCAGTTCTTTTATGACCTCGATAGAAATGTGCATAATTTTGATCTCACGCTTCGCCATACACACGCGTCCTTTTTAAATCTCTCGCATCGATAATGCTTAATTTTGTTAGACATTAACACGTGTCAGAAATTACAAATTTTTACAAACCTAACCAGGGAAACAATAAATTTGAGAATTAAAACAGCATAAGATACAATTTGTACATATCTGTTTGTAAAATTTATGTTGCAAGATTTCTAATCGTATAAAAAAAAAGTCATACGAAAATTGATGTGGATAGCGATAACCATCATTTTTCAAAGTTCATTTTTGTACACAACTTTAAATCTTGAATGACCTATACAATATATTGGAGATATTCCTCTAGCTACTAATTGTACTAGTAAAAATTTATACAATAATTGCATTTAAAAAAACGACAATCACTTTCAAATATCCTAAAAACCTCCATCTTCAAAAAAAAAACTATGCCCATTGTGTTATATTCCTGTCGATAAGCTTAAAGTTTTTCTACAACCTTTTTTCAAAATCTTCAAAAAAAATTTGTAATTTTATTTTAACAGCCACTGTATATACGTTTAAATAGATTGCCATAAAATGTTATACGAAAGAGTTGATCCACAGGTCTATCCAATTTTCAATTTTTCTGCCATCTTCTCAATCTTAATCTTCAGTAGTTTGAGAACTACTGGCATACCTACATATCTCCGCAGACATGAAGAGAGGTACATGATTCTGGCCTAGATTCGACGTCCTTCCCTGCGGCAATGCTGTACCACTTCCTGCACACGCCTCTCTCTTCTTCCGAATCGGCTGTGTCTTTTTTTTTATCCCCCTGTTGGCTTCCTCTCCCTTTGCTGGCTTTCCTCTTTCTTGTTTCCATCGACAGGGAATGCGTCAGCGCAGGAAGAAAGTGGTCTAAACGGATCGTGGCGAAAGTAGACGGCGACAGAGGGTAGGAAACGTTCATTTTGCCGTTTTCCACACCTGGTGGAGGGTCTTGCTTGAGGTTACTTGGCTGACGAAACAGTGTTTTAACGACTTCGCAATGGTAGGCGAGATATCTCGAGAAATAATTTTTCTACTCTTTCTGTTCATATTTTAAGTGGTCCAATTTCGAAAACTTCGAATTTAATAAATGAAAAAAGAACCTCCTTCCCGTAAGGATGCATTAAATCTTAAAAATCGCATTATGAGGGGGGGGGGGGGGGTGTTCAGAAAATGGACCAATGCATTTGACAAATTTGAGGTAGGAAAGTGTCTTCTGAATCTTAAATTTGAAGAAAGCAGAAAAAAGTGGACTTCTCTTAAATCTTCAAAATTATGTTCCCCATTAAGGATATACTAAACTATTCAAATCACAGTAGGAGGGGTAGGTAAAAAAAATGGCCCCTGAAGTATTTGCATTTGTTTAGTAGCTGCAAGCCAGTGGTACATCGCTCGTCATTAAATCCTTGATGTTTCACCCAAAAAGGACGTTTAGGATCATATAATTCACAATTTTTATTTAAAACACCCCTTACTTCACTAACAAACACAGTGCCACTTGGAGCAGCCGACAAATTTCGCCTTTTCTTTGTAGAGTAAACCCAGCGGCCTGAGAACACATCCATCTTCTAAGAATAAAACTGTCATCTCATAAAAACACCTACAAAGTCGTGAGCCATCGTTTCAAACCTACCTAAAAACATTACCATTATTTGTTGTCACTATATTACAAACGTTAAAGAGTGTAAACTTTTGTACACGCTAGAATGTAGCGTAAAAGATCCGTTGGAACCGATGAATTACAGCCTCGAGCAATTTCCACTGCTCGCGAGGCAGAAATGGCCCATTACGGTGGCCGTTTCTTGACGCTGGAATCGTCGAAAATGTTCGTTCGAGCAGCACAGATGGCGGGGGACGTTTTACTGCCGCCCGTAAATAACGATCCGAACAATCACTGGATGTTGCACCAGCAGTGAAAAGTTGTATCGCGAACACGCTGCCTCGAAAGTGGCACGGACCGAACCAGTAGCTTTTTTCTTTACACCAGAGCGCGCTGGAGTAGCATCGACGGGAGCCATTTCTTTTTTCCCTCGTTTTAGCGAATTCCCAGCGAACTCGCCGTCCCCTGATGTGAATTAATTCGAATGGCGTGCCTTGCACGGCTGCCGTGACTAATTGTACAGGAAGTGCGAGCAGGTACACGGAGTACACGGCACCGGAAGTGCCGCGTTTCCACGTACCAGCAGGTTTGTTGTCCTTAATATTTGCCGGACAGCGTCTTCGCTGGTAACCGCGCCATGTTTTTAATTGCATCGGCGAGGAGAAAGAAGTAGATATGATTTCTTTTCAGCGTTTTGTTTCTTGTTTTTGGTAACTTTACTTCTGCTTTTCCTACACGATCATGAATAATATTGATTTACGTAGTTATCGATAAGAATTACTAATGGTTATTATTGTAGTAAACGAGAGAATTTGAATAAATAACGCATGACGAGTTTATTCGTCACCAGACTTTTAACCCCTTAACGTCAAACAATAAGTTTAGTGAGTTACATTAAATGAGTTACAGCTCAGTGCTGTCATCGCAAAAAGGTTTTAAGTCCTGAATAAAGATACGATGCATGTACTTTCTTTTAATAAAAATACGATGTACGTACTTTCTTTTAATAAAAATACGATGTTTTTCCGCGGTTCATTTGTACTTATTGCGAGGCAGCAAAATGTATCAGCCTGGTTTTAAATACGCATTGTGGCTTTGCTTTCGAAAAGGAAACTTCTCGCTTAACAGGTTAATTGCAACCGTTTGTTTACTTCAAGTGAACGAAAACACGGAATCCACATTGTAAGTGCGGCTCACTTTCACTGGTCGCATAGCAGGCGACCTCCGCAATTTATGCCCAGGACGCTGCGTGAAATTACACCACCTGAGAATTTCAATTACTTTCGGTCACTTGAACATTGCTACCTAATTACGTGTTCGTTTAGAAGCATCTGGAATGCTTTGTATAGCGGCCAGAGTCAGTGACAAACGACACTTGTTCCTTTCGTCTTTTTCCCTGCACTGGGACGCAGTGGAGTCGTGAACAACCAAATGTGGCACGAGGACGTACATATGTTTACATTCGTTACGTTAAAAAATATTATAATTAATGTTTACCCAAGAAAACGTGAAGTTCATGTATTTATTTAGCAATGTGTAGTTATCAATTTTGTAGACACAGAGAATACCTTTTTGACAAGTTAAAAATGAACTGCGGCAAATTCATTTATTAAATCATTAAATATCTTTTTAAATTTCAGTGTAACAATTTTAAATTTAAAATATAATTTTGGGCATTATCTCATCAATTTTCTTTAATGTCTCTAATCTTAAAAGAGAATTACCGAAATTATTTTTCAAAGCTGAAGAAAAGTGGAAATTTATATATAGTTAAAATGTATTAAATTGTTTTCAACATACAGTGACATTAATTCCTTAAGTGACCTTTTTTGTTTATTATGCAAGGACCACAAAATTTAATAAAGTTTAATAAACGCTAAGATAACAGTGACTCATGTGCTCATGAAATTTCGAAAATTATCGGCGTCAGACGGTGAAATTTATCTCGTGGCCTGCAAAATTCTGGCTCCCCGCATTGCGTAACGTTGTGACACGAAAACAGAAGAAAAAGAGGGAGAAAGGCGTGATTATGTTGAATCGAAAGCATTTCTCTGCCTGTCGCATGGTGGTTTAGGTCATGAGGATGACTCGGCAACTCTTCTTCTCGCGTTTCTCTTCCCTTTGAAAGAGTTACGGTTTCGTCGAAGATGGCGTCGACGATGGCGTCAACCAAAACGTCCGTGGCCTTAATTAACGTTTATAAACGCTCCAAGTAAGGTAGGATCGATTTCCATGCAATCCTTTGCGTTGCGCATTATAAAAAATATGAGAAAACAGTGTCAACTGGCAACCAGCACCAAAAGCGGTTGGAACATAAACAATAAAAATTCTTATTTGAATTTAAAGAAAAGATATAAAATATAAAATTTTAATTTGTCCAATTTTTGTAAACTTCCAAAGCCGAACTTTTTCAGTGAACGAAAAGAATTTTCTTTACGAAGTCGCCAGTGTTTATCATCTAAAATTATTCAAAAATCGTACGCTACATTGAAGAAAATTGATTTTTTTTTAAGTTGAAATAAGATTTTTTGTTCTTTATGTTCC
This sequence comes from Andrena trimmerana, assembly GCA_951215215.1. Lineage (NCBI taxonomy): Eukaryota > Metazoa > Arthropoda > Insecta > Hymenoptera > Andrenidae > Andrena > Andrena trimmerana. Next base: position 84,638,680 of record OX578059.1, on the reverse strand, counting down.
AAGCGCTTGTATTCCTGGGCGGTAGTAAAAAGTAAAATAAAATTAAAATTTTGCCTAATATCTCCTAAAAACTAATAAATTTCACGAGACAATCAATTTCAAATGTATGCATTCGTTTAAGTCTACAAGGTAGTGTACCCACTTAAGCTGCAAGAAGGTGACATCCAATGGTGTTCCTTTTGAACATTTCTGAATATATTTTACATCAAAACATGGAGACTAATTATTCAAAATGAATTTTGGCTTTAGGAAAGCGAAAAATTGAAATGTGAGACATGAAGCTTCAAAGTAATTTAAGTGACTTAAATAAATTGTTATAATTGTTATAACTGAATATAAATTGTTATAATTGTGCAATCGTGGGATCGCATGCAATTCTCGAAATGAGGGATTCTTCATCTCCAAACATCTGATCCAAGTTTCTAGAGAAGTTGAAATACACGGTTCGCGCAGTTAGAAAGAGGCTTTCTCTTCGCTCGGACACAAGCTACCTTAATATTATGCGACTATTTGAGGTAAGTAACAGCAACCTCAGCGTAATAACGATTAGTTGTTCGTAAGATCGGCTTGAAAATAAATTACTAGTGTAATTTACGATAGCTTGGTTAACGTGTTTTATTTAACAATAAACATGCAAACTTTACAAGGTGTACTGAAAATCGCGGTAGCACTGAAAAATAATTAATTCCTTACACTTCTCTAATAGTGAAATTTTTTTGAGTCTTCGTTTTTGAAGAAATCAATGTTGAAAACATCGTTTAGCACGCCCAAAAAACGGATTGAAATAAAATTGTATAGTAGCTTTTTTTCAAACATCTTGCAGTTGGCCATGGTTTCAGATGTTCCTAGATTTAAAAGTGCGCTACAATGCCCTACCACCTCGGCGAGAAAACACGCCAATGCCTGGGAACAAGCTCTTCAGCTATACAAGTCCTTGTTGCCGGTCAAGGAGTTAAAATAGAATTATAATTTCTTCGTCGGTAAGCAACAATACAAACTGATTCATTTATATACTAAATTTCCCATACTTAGGCCTCTAGGCTGTAATCAAATAAGTAGCGGTTCATTACCTCTAAAGTTCACGTGCATCTAGGTGACACACTAATGACAGTCTGTCACATTCCGCGTGCGTTTATTAGAATAACCGACGGGGAAAGAGAGAGAGGGCGTTAGACAGGAAGAGGAGAGTAGGGGACGGGCTCGTCTAACGCCAGCGCGCTTAAGAACTTTCTCAAGAATTTCACGTCCATTTAATCAGCGATCATTGTACGCTACGTACGGGGTGAGTCATGAGTAGCAGAGCACATAAATATTAGACTTGAAGATAAAAGGAAATGCCAGAGAGAAATGTTGCAGCGTGCAAATAGTTCTTTAATGCCATCTTCAAGGACGTTTAAAGGTCATCGGCATTTTGTAAATGCAGACATATATTTATAACTTCGCAGTGTTAAAGTTTGCGTCAAGGTGAGTTAAATGGCATATGAACTCGTGATCTTCTATCGACCTTGAACAAGAGGTCTATTTTTATGAATTTTTTGGGGGGAACTATTGTACGGATTTTAATGTTTATTTTTGCTAAACATTTATTATTCCCAGCTGTATAGATTTGTATTTTTCATATTTCCAAACTATAATTACAAATGTGTGGATTTAAATCACAGCGCGTGTTTTACTTATTTAAATACAAAAATACTAAAAAATATAAATGAAAACACAGATCATTATTAAACATTTGATATACATGAGTTAAACAATCATCGCTTATTCATCTGATTCTATCAAAATCTTCTTCTTCGCTTTCTTTACTTTTGCCTATATCCTTTTTTTTCTACTTTTTGGATTTTCGATTGTTCTGTTGTTCGTCTCTAGAGCATCTTTTTCCGGTGTGTCAGCAAATAGCTTGCTTTATCAGTATTTACAGCGGAGCAAGTAGTAACATGTTACAATTTACCCCGAGCTTGAATTTTTGCGTTTTATTTCACCACACGAGAAACTAAACATCAAATTACTAAAATGCGTACACATTATAATAAACCAATGTGTACTGATTCGTTTGCGACAAAGAAGCAAACATTCAAACGGTTTCTAATGACGATTAATTGAAATAAATGTGTTAAGACAACATTTACTTACGTGCTCTAAATACTAAAATTTTGGGTTATAACCACAAAATGAATACATAACGCTCGTTTGTGCCACTAAAACCGACGGCGCTAAAATCGTCATGCAGCTCTCGCATGCTGTAGGTTACCAGATTTGTCGTTCAAAACATTTTACTTGTTACAATTTACCCCGTAATACAACCTACCCCTGTCTCCCCTACGCATAAAGTGGATTAGAATTAATTATTTATAAACAGTGGTTTCCAAATACCGGTCTTGTAAAGAAAAAGTTCTGGATTTTCTGTCTATTTTTCAATTTTTTTTGTGGATCGGACGAAACGTATTTTTGATATCTTAATGATCCCACTCCACTTTATGCGAACACCGCTATAGGATATAATCATTCTATTTTTAACAGTTTGGGGCCATTTTTAGAGCCTGTGTTCTCACTAACACGAGAACACCGCGAACCCGGACTCACCGATTTGACCGCAACTTTGTGGGTTTTTAGAGTGACTCAAAACAAGAACAACGGTGTGTTTCATTTGGACCCTGTCGCCCTTTAAGATGGTGAAAACTAACCTCAAAATCAAATTGGCACTTTCACTTTTTCACGTATAACTGTCAGAGTACAACAGACAGAAAAGAATGTTTCAAACAAAAGTTGAATGGTGCAATGAGCACTGCAAACTTGCGTTAACAAAATTTTGAAAAAAGTTTTTTTCGTTCAGGTATTTTTTTTAAAACTTTTGTTTAAAATTTTTTTTAACGCAAGTTTGCAGTGCTCATTGCACCATTCAACTTTTGTTTGAAACATTTTTCATGTATTTCAATCGCATCGTGATTACTTTTCTCATTATCCTATAATAATTAGAGACGTTTTCCTAAAGAATAATACCTCCCTTCCATTGTGGGCAAGAGTAGAACGATTATTTTCTTTCGCAACTGTGTCAGATTATCCAAAAAACAAAAATCTCTTACTAATGAATTTTTTGAGGAGAGAGTTTTGCTCGAAGCAAACTGTTGTAAAAATTTCATGAAATTAAAATCTTTCATTTGTATTATCTTGACAATTATTTCTTTCGCCATATTTGAAATAAAAAAATAATGAAGTAGATCATTATTTGAAATTCCTATAATTTAAAATAAATCGATATTATCTATATTTTCAAATTACAGTATTGAAAATAACGAACCGAAATATTATTTCAAATACCATGTTTTATTTCAATTTCAACATTTTCAACACGAAGGATTTTCGAAATATTGAAATTAACTGTAAAAAAAAAAATTGCCCAGGTCTTCCTTGAACAGTGTAACCTCGGCGATACTTTCTACCATTTTCGAGCCTAACACACATCTAAGAGAGGGCTGGGACTATTCGTCCAATTTTTCGGTATTCGAATACCTATTCGATTTTAGTTGCTCAGTTATTTGGAGAATATAATTCGAATATCCAAGTATCCAAATACTATTCGAATATCCAAGTATCCAAATACTATTCGAATATTTAAGTATTCCACTGCTATACTGATGTATTCGAACAGTATTATGGGAATTATAAATCAAGTTCTTTAGGTTCATTTTTTTACAAGCTTTTATTTAGTGTGAGTTGTGAGTTCGTTAGTTTGTCAGGGTGAAATCTTATAAGTTAATTTTGACCCACTTCAACATATCCGATCGACTTGAAACGTTGCACACATACATAGTTCCAATGACAATACAATATTTTCACTAAAAAACATAAAATACTTTATAGTAAAATTTGTTTTTTAAAAACAAGCTTTTATTAAAATGTACTAAAAAGGAACCAATAATTCCTGAAAAACCTAAAATGAATCCCCTCATATGACTGAAAATAAATGGGTGAAAATATTGTATTGTCATTGGAACTACATATGTGCGCAAAGTTTCAAGCCGATCAGATATGTTGAACTAGGTGAAAATTAGCTTACAAGATTTCACCCTGATAAACTAACGAACTCACAACTGAAACTAAATACATGCTTTTAAAAAAATGAACCTGAACAACTTGATTTATAATTCACATCATACTATTTGAATATATCAGTATTCGAATACCTAAATATTCGAATAATAACATTCAGATACTCAAATATACGAAGTTTATTCGTAGCATTCGAATACTTGTAAAATATTCGAATATTAAATTATTCGAATAGTCCCAATCCTAATCTAAGATCATCCCAATCTCTCGACTCACCCTGTATGCGTGCATCATGGTATGTAGTCCCGATCTCGGTAGTCGGGGGATTAAAAAGGAACGGCCTTCCTACTCTGACAATGAGAGGTAAGATCGTCTGGCCTTTTCTCCTGCACAAGGTTCCAGAAGGAGCTCATCGATCTCGTGGCCTTCTGCTCGCGACACGACGATAATGATCGCTCTGTAAATGTCAAGGTGATCGGCGTGGTGGATTCCCGTTTTTTCCGTCCTTTTTCTGCTTGGTCTTTCGCTCTGGCAAAAATCCTGTTCGTTCGACCGAGATTGTTTTTGCTGGTTGTGTTAGGCCCGCACGGTGCCATTTACGAGCAAGTCGGAAGGTAGGTTTCAAATCATTCGAAGTTGTCATAATTGCTATACTGGTTTCTTAAGTTGAACATTTTTTTTACGAAAATCTGTTTTAGTATTTCCGTGTTGGATAAATTTAAGATGTAGCTATTTTAAACGGTGTCGAAAAAGTAAACTCAAAACTGATAAGGAGCGTCAGCCAAGGGGCCGTCCTTGAATTACGTAAGGGTAATTTTGGTGATTTCTTAAATTCACCATTTTATATTTCACCCCATCGCGACTTCACCAAATTTTTTCAGTTGTTAAAATTCTTTTAAAGTTTTATATAATACATTTAAATCAGTTTCGGGATATTTAAACTGAAATTAACTTTCCGGAATATTAATGATAGAATTTGTATATATTGAAAATTAGGTTAAAAAATGTTACGTAAGACGTTACCTGACCCTTACCCCTCCCTCCCCGCAAGAAAACCTTAGAAAGCCTTAGGTAATTTAAAGACGAACCCGAATCGATAATGTCGGAGTAGTTAAAAATATTCGCCATGTATTTTTGCTGCCGGTTGGCATTCATACCTGTGGGGTGGAAACTATTCTTAAAGATGGGGTGGAAAAACCTATGTAGTTAAATATCTCGGAAACCGATTCAGATATGTAGAAAAAAAAGTAAACGCGAAAGATACTTGATTTTTAACGATTCACGATATGGTGTAAGCAAGAATCTCGTCAAGATGTGGTGGAACATTTTTCAATAGAAATCGTGAGTTAGAAGCAATTTTATTGAGGGCCTTGCAGTAAGAGGGGCGCAGCTTCATCTTTACCAACTTCGAGTAAATTATAAAAAACTGTTTATAAAATTATTGCTTTGACTTAACAGTAAAAAGAAAACAATAATTGAAAAATATATATTCTTTCACAATAAATAGTAGTTATTTGGTGGATAAGTTTTATTTCTACCTTTGGCGAATTTTTCAAATCTGGAGCATTCGTATTGCAGATTCAAAACTTATCGTTTTTTTTTATGTCATAACTCAAAAACTGTCAAAAATTGAGCTGCACCCCTGTTGCTGCAAGGTCCTCAATTTTCACAAACGGAAATGGAGAATACGTGGAAATAAATGAATTTGTGAAAACGTACTATAATTATGAAAATTCGAAAGTACGTCATGCGAAACAACTATTCGATGCGAAATTATATGATGCAACTTTTGCCACTGGTTTATGGAAATATTGTTTTGGAGAATCTGGGTCCTGTCTGGTTCTGAGTTCATAAAATTCATGCTTTCACGATTTGCAATATCGTAAACCGCGCGTACGTATGCGCAATTTTATAAAACTTTTTCGTCCATTTCCTACAACGAGATTACGCGCCATGGTGTGTGTGTAGAATTGACAAGTAGAAAGGAAGGAACAGACACACACGGAAATGGAAGAAAGTCGGAACAAAACATGGATGCATCCAGCTGGATTCGAATTTATGGCAGAGTAAATTTCACTGGTTAATGTGAGTTTCGGCATTAAAAGTTATTCTGGTTCAAGTGAACTGTATTCCTTAATTCTCTGCTTTTATGTTACCTTCAAAGATTCGTCTGAAATTGCCGTCAATTTCGTCAACATATCTCGTCAAATATTTACGATGATTGTCCTTTCTCTTCAATTAAGGGAACACTTCACGTGCTGTGATTTATCAATAAAAATATTGCTGTGCCCAAATTCCTGTACGCCTTTCTGCAAGAGGTGGACTGATTTCCGATTCAAAGTCGGATTACTCTATTAAAAACTATAAATTGAGAGATTCGCTTTGTTTAAACCCCATTTTGGAAGGAAAAGGGAAATATATGTCAAATAGGGCTGGGACTATTCGAGTAATTTAATATTCGAATATTTGACAAGTATTCGAATGCTATGAATAAACTTCGAATATTTGAATATTCGAATGTTTAAGTATTCGAATAGTATTCGAATACTGATGTATTGAATTATGAATCACGCGTTTATTTTTAGTCGTATCAGGGAATTCTTCTCAGGCAGTCATCTGGGCCGGTATCAAAATTATTGGTTCCTTTTCAGCACATTTTAATAAAAGCTTCTGTTTAAAACTATATTTTTTTACTATAAAGTATTTCATGCTTTTAGTGAAAATATTATATTGTCATCGGAACTATGTATGTGTGCAAAGTTTCAAGTCGTTCGGATATGTTGGAGAGGGTTACAATTAACTTACAAGATTTCACCCTGACAAACTAACCAACTCGCAACTGAAACTAAATAAAAGCATGTAAAAAAATTAACCTAAAGAAGTTGAATTATAATTCACACCATACTATTCGAATACATCAGTATTCGAATACTGAAATATTCGAATAGTATTCGAATACTTGAATAATCGAATAGTATTTGGATACTTGGATATTCGAATTATATTCGCCAAATAACTGAGCAACTGAAGTATTCGAATATTCGAATACCGAAAAATTAGACAAAGTCCCAGGCCTAATGTCAAACGATACAGGAGATTCTGTAAGTAGAATCTCGGTAAACCGAGTTTCGCTTAATCCGAATTGATTTAGGTCTCCTCTTATTCGGATAATCGCGATGTTATTTTATAAATACAGCCGCGACCTATGTAAAGATTATTCATAAAGATAAAGTAGATGTATATAACCAAACAAATTAAATTAAAAGGCCCCATAAATTAATTATAGTTAATTACCAGAGACTTATTAAAATGCAGTTCAAGTTAAATTATAACGTCAAACATCAAAATGAATTTTCCCCTTATTTCATAAGGATCTTGAGAAGGCCGCCATCGTATTTTGAAAATCAAGTAAAGTCTATAAATTACAAGTGTCAAAAATTGTTATCTATGTAACGATTCGTCGCAATACATATGTATAAATGAAGTTGTTTTTATCAATTGGATACATAAGGTTAAGTTAACATCATGTGAATTAGTGACTAAAAATGGTCCCGGAACTCAGACAACTAAGACACTGGTATGTACAAACGCTAGATCAATTGTCGGATTCCAATGTCTTCGAGGAATATGAGCACATTTAGGGGAGAATCCTATTCTTTGGGCTAAAAACGTAGCGAAATTTTAGATTTTTTTTTAAGAATAATCTGAAATTTGGACCATATTTTTATGCATCTTTGAAGAAGTTGTAGATTTTTTTATTAATTATTAATAATAAATATAAGAGTTATGCATAATCGACCATCAAGCCGTCATTGTCCGCTGGTGTGCACGATATTTCTGTAACCACTGAACCGATTACCTTCAAATTTGGCCTGTATGTCTAATAAACATTACTTTATACTTCGATGAACCAGGATGCCGATAAGTTATATACTTATTTGAATACACAAGAAAATTGGCACAAAATTCTATAGCAAAAGTTAAAGTTTCAGACCTTTCAATTTGAAGACTCTCCACATTCCTCAACAAAATTGTGTATTTTTTTCTGACTGATCAAATTATGGCTACATGTATATACAGTGAAACGTCGTTTCACCAGCGGACGACGAATTTTGCGCGGCGTGTTTGTCCATGATGTATAACTCCTATATTTGTTAGTAGCTATACCCGGCCACGCGTTGATGTGGCTGTCTGGTGCGCTGTTTTTTAACAAAAAAACATGTTTAAAAAAAAAATATAGGGAAAATGTGATTTCAATCTTCAAGTGTCGTTATTTTCTAAAAAATGTCATTTTTGTAATTTTTCTGGTTTCCCCCTAGCCGGAAGTATATTCTTCAAAATAAAAAAAGTTTCAGTTGAATCGGAATTATGGCTAATAATAACCTATAAGTTATTAAACTTTCGGAGATACAGGTCCCACCGATTTGGATGAATTTTTCGACGCCTCGACTTTAACGACTCCCCTGTACCGTCTGCAATGATTAATTATGAAACAAAAAATATATATCTATAATTTAAGACATCCTTAATACAATGCACAAAGTTCCATTAAATTATATTTAGTAGTTTTCCTTTAATAAATTCCTAAAGATCACCTATTTGTATGGGCTTTAGACCGGAATAGCTCCTTAAGGTATCCGGATCGGTGAGCATCTGTTTCAGGTCGGTGCGAATTTCGTGTTCATTTCGATTTACAGTACACTTGGTGCAATCAGTCAGTATGTGCTTGATGGAAAGGGACACTTTACAGACATCACATTTTACTGGTTCGTTTTTGGTAATAAGGTAGGAGTGAGTTATGTAAGTATGGTCGATTCTCATTCGAGTGAGTGTCACTTGACCTTTCCGATTTTCTAAGCAAATCCGATTTCTTTCAGAGATATCAATTGAAGTTGTGTTTCTTATATAACCCAGAACAATTGCAACGTACTATTTCATATTGCTACGTATCATTATACAACTTATATGATAAATTACTCGTAGATATCACTGAAGAATAAACATCTATCCAGAGGCCAATTAGCTACAACGCATTTCTCTCATAATGAACAGAAATACATAAACTTGAATTCCTCTTTCAACATAAGGAGGCGAGAGTTAGTGAAACAGCTGAGCAGATACTACTACTAATCACAAACATTGTTGGAGTGTGCTGGAACCGGTCCAAGCGATGCCTAGTCATAATTAATACAAAAATTGAAAACCGCAAATGGCAAAGATTTCTTCACGACCTTCCCCATACCATTTAAATGAGCATACCCAGCAGATTCGTGCGCAGTACGAGTCTTAACTGAGTAGACGATTGTTGTTTGCCAATAAAGGATCGTTTTAATCACGACGAAATTATGAATCTTTTAAAGTGCTTCTGTTTAATAATCTCTTTGATCGTAATGACAGTGAATGCTTTATCGACATCAGAAGCTAACACTAACAATTCTATGCCAGCAATCACAACGTCAACTATACTGCCTGGCAAATGGCACGCAGACAGTTATAGCGTACTTGATATTCATACGCTTTTTGTTCCCCCTCGGGGCTGTCCAGGGCAACAGAAAGCTGATGCTCAAGGAATATGTCGTGATATTGTATAACCCATGTCTTGGACCTCCATTCGATAGGAACACATTCGTTGATGGACAAGGTTGGTGGAAGTTACTATTGTTTGGGTGTACAGAGCAGTAGTGAAGTACTCCACAGTACAAAATTCTGTGCGGATTGCTATGGCTAGTTTCAAGGTTTGGCAGGTGATCTAGTATGGAGGTATTAGTACAGGGTGGCTGGCAATGTAATACTTTCTATAGGGTTCTTTCTCTCCCAACCCTCTTCTTTATTCTTCCTACAAACCTGACTATTGCTTGCCATACCAATGTCCAGTTTTGCAATGAAACATAGAATGGAACTTTGTGATTATTAGTGGCTGTAATGGGCAGACTAAATTATTCTTTCGTAGTCTATTTTGTCTAGAGGAGACTACTTACTAGCTGCTTGTAGTATATTTTTCCAGTTGCCCCTTTTCTTCGACGCTTTTCATTGTAACCATATAATTCTGGTTTGTCTATCTTTCAGCAAATGCTGTACTGCTCGTATCCAAAATGGCCCAGGAATGACATGGCACTGATATTATAATCCAGGAGGTGATTTTTCAGGCACAAATAAATCGAAAATGTGAAATGATATTTCTCCAAAGGAGGCATTGTTAACGAGAAAATCAATTTTGAAAAGTCAAGTTAAATTAAATAATTCAAGTTAAATAAGTCAAGTTGAATAATTCAGAAATTTATAAAGATCTTTAATAATAAAGAAGAGAATTGCTGTTATTATTATTATTATTGTTTTCGAAGATTTGAGTAATGAGGTGGAAACATGAAATAGGGTTTTGTTAATCTATATATATCCGCCATAATTGAATGTATTATTATACCATCGTTAAAACAGATTGTGGAGTCCCTGTTTGGTGTTAAAAATATGTATCTACTCAGAATAAAATTGCCAAGTCTAATGAAGCATTGTAAAAGTCCAACGGTAAAACATTCCTATTAGTAATTTTTTCTCACATAACTTATAATTGTTGATACCGTTATTCCTTGTCCCAAAAAATTTCAAAGGATGCATGCATAATTAGATATACCGACACCATGTCCACCTCAGCTCTATTCGGTATAACCCTTTCGTTACTAGCGGTGACTATAGTTACTCGACGTCTGACGTTCGCTGTGTACTAACGGTGACTACAGTCACCCGACTAGCGAAGGGGTAGACCAGTCGCGCGGGATCCCGTTGAGTGTCCGCGCTCCGGCGGAACAGACTGCCGTAGCGAAAGGGTTAAATATGGCTTGATGGAGGTCGCTCTGATCATTTAAAGAAAGTTACTTGACCAACCCACCATAGTTCGTCTGCGAACGTCCTGGACGCGTGTTCTCCGTCGTCTGAAAAGTATGCATGATTCAAGAAAATTAAGTGCTTAAAGTATTGTCTTCTGGTAGCCTGTTTATTGCTACTTATAGTGCACATTTCTTCGAGACAAATTCCAGACTTCAAACTTAAGATATAACCTACACTGGCGACTACTATCTCAATGACGATGGACGTTGAAATGACACCTAATACACATCCGCCCGTGCCCCCGCCTAACCTTATGATCCTGCTAGTAGTGTCTGCACCCGTGCGAAGGTGCTCTCCGAACCACGGTGTAATAGACAGGTGTTCCGACTCCTGTTCAGAACAGTGATGCCAGAATCGTGGGTTTGCGCCCACGGACCCTACCACCACTCCACGACCAAGCGTACCCCCTCCTAGCGCCTGTACCGCACCACACAAACATACCCGTCCCTCCATCCGTGTGTCGTACGCTCTGCCTGGCCGGCGCTCTCTGGCGAGAATTCGTTTTCCCGACATCGAAGCGCTTGGGTTGCAAGCAAAAAGTCAAGAGTTCAAATCCCGGTGCGGATATTCTACTTTTTTTCTTTATTTATTCTCTAATTTCTCTTCCTATATTCTCAGGAGACTAAAGACTTGAAAACTATTAATTTACAAAATATTTTCGATGCTTGATTTGTTATTAAAGATGCGATCCACTTTTGGCTTGTACCGCACCACAAGTTGTACTTCGAAAATGTTTTGTAAATTAATAGTTTTCTAGTCTTTAGTCTTCTGAGAATATAGGAAGAGAAATTAGAGAATAAATAAAGAAAAAAAGTAGAATATCCGCACCGGGATTTGAACTCTTGACTTTTTACTTGCAACCCAAGCGCTTCGATGTCGGGAAAACGAATTCTCGCCGGAGAGCGCCGGCCAGGCAGCGCGTACGGCACACGGATGGAGGGACGGGTATGTTTGTGTGGTGCGGTACAGGCGCTAGGAGGGGGTACGATTGGTCGTGGAGTGGGGGTAGGGTCCGTGGGCGCAAACCCACGGTTCTGGCATCACTGGTTCAGAATGTGTGACTTTTTCGTCCTAGTTCTTCTCGCGGCCGATAGATTGGCGCTCAAGGAAAAAAGGCTCACAAAAGGCTTGTTATACCACTAAAATCTCTACTACTACAGTCTCATTAATACATATGTATATGCCTTCTAAGTCGCGACGCCTCTCGCGACGGCCAGGGAAACTAAACAGAAATCGGCACACAAAATCGATCGGGTAAAAAGGTATAGAGTCGGAACACCTGTCTATTACACCGTGCTCGGAACTATCAACTAGATTCTAATGCCGCGTTTACACCAAGGCGAACACGAACAAAAACATTGTTCTTGCCGTGTCCACACCGCTGCAAACATGAAGAAAACTCAGTATACGAATCGTATGTGAACGTTTTGTTCTATTTGCGGCGGAATGGACACGGCAAGAATAGATGAAAACGTTTGCGAACAATGTTTTTGTTCGTGTTCGCCTTGGTGTAAACGCGGCATAACGGGGCATGTCGGATGATTCTGTAGACAACTGTGGATAACTCTTAACTGCTATCTTCTTTGGTCACAACCTTCACATGGTCTCAGAATATACACTGCCGATGAACAGTTTGCTTGATTAGTTGTTGATTATGGTGTATATGAGGGAAATGAAACAATTTTCAGCCCACGAGATTGATTTATAAGGAGAAATATGTGGAGAAGTATTTCTGAAGTATTTTTCATTGATCTACACTGATGTACTAATTGCATGTTGGTCTGCAATGATAGTTCTGGGAGGAAACATTACCAATATTATGTACGACAAGACAGAGCTGCCTGGTTGAATATCAGAAAGAGATGTGTGAAAGTTGTTGCACAATAAGTGAACGAACTTATCATTGGATGAATAGAACAAAGTATATTGGAAAAGTTGCATAAAGATGACAGTGACTCAGCTCTGGAGGACAGTAATCAAGGGGACAGATGGACATTGACGAAGAGGACGTTTTGTAATCAATATTACACAACTTATGATACTTTTGTGACAGTTTTAACTTATCGAAGGACATCTGCCTTTTTCATTCACACGTATATACAAACATTTCAAGTTAGTGGATCGTGGATCAAGAGGATTTTAACAGTTCAGGTTGATGTGAAGAACTGAGTGCTTGGAATGTTTGTAAAAACTACTTTATTTATGTAATATTTGTGCAAACACGTTATTATATTCATGATGACATTTATTCCACTATTTTATTCTATGAATTGTATTGGAACGCCACTTCGACTATATTAGACTCGGCAAGGTGTTGTTTCATGCGCAGGGTAATCCAATTGATTAGAGTCCGGGTATACTGAGCAATACTGAGGTTTCGAATGCGCATGTCCAGATGTAAGATGAAAGTGGGCGGAGTCATCAGCCAACCACCCCACACCGTGTGTAGATTCAAGGGTTATTAGTCGATTGACTATCGGAGCATATCTATTACGCAATTAGCAACCGAAGGCCTATCTAGAATTATATCCTTTTCAATCCACCTCTCTTAATTTCTTCTGCCAGACTTTACTACTGCTGGTTATACCTGTATGGTCATATCTTTGGCTTAGATATGTGTAATTTGTAAAATGATTTGAAGAGAAAAATACAAGTCATTAAAAGTGCAAGATTATTGCTTTAATAATTGGATTCGAGATTTGGAAACCGATTTTAATCAAAGATCTATGAAGAACTCCGGTCCCTTTGCAACAACTCGTCTTAACTCTTACAGCTCTCACAGTTGCTCGATATACATACCTACCGTAATGCGGTAAACGAGATCTGAATTTAAATTTGGATGAAATAATTAGGACTTCTTCTTAATTATTCATCAAACTATTGATTACACGTGTTGCAATATTCCATTACACCATAACTGCAGTGAGTGCAACTGCCAAGTTTTACCACGCGTTTTGCGTACGCACTTGCTTGAAATCCTGCAATTTTTAATGACAGGGAAGAGGCTGCCTTGGTTAAGGGGTTACGCCACCCTGAATGTTTTAAAAAATCGATTTTTTTTCTTGCATTTTCTTATTACGTGAAGTTTTAAGAATAATTTAAGCCATGGTAGACGCAAAGATTCCCCAAAATAGCCGTGTTATAGACTTTAAACGAGGCGCGCATGTCGATATTCCGCAGCAGGTAGCGACCATTCTACTTTACTTCTCTTGCGTTTTTCTCGAAACTACATTTTCAAAGGTGACCTATCAAATATCTCCAAAACTATTTGTCCGATTGATTTCAAACTTGGTACGCATATTCTTAATGGTATTATATACGATGTAGCATATCAATTTTTCCATCCGATACCCCATTCGTATATAATTAATGGTTTAAATTCGTTTTCTTCACGTGAAAAACGTATAATTTTCTTCACATTGCTCTCATTTGTGCAATAATTTTTTTTTCTCAAATCCGTATGCTACATCGTAGGTATTTTATTAAGGAACACGAAAATCTTCATGTATTTGATTACAGACGAACCTGGGCGTTACAATTTGTTAGGTTAGTCACGCGTGTAACGGCGGACGAGCTTCGCGGGAGAATAAATAACTCGGTCATTTTTTAATATTTTTGTACAGTACTTATACAATATATGCACTAATACATGCTCTACACATAAGAAGAAAATAAATAATTTTCAACCTCATAGTATCAGTAAAAAAAATTGATCTAGTTTAGTGCTATTTCGAGCGCCTCAGGGTGGCGTAACCCCTTAATCATTAAATTTGACATTTGTGCGCAAAACTTGTGACAAGATTAACCGTAAAAAATTCCCACCTTAAACTGAATTTGTCAAAGGTCGTGAACGTAAAACCACATGGGATGCCAAATTCATAACGTACAAAATAACTAAAAATCACCACACACTGTATCAAAGAAGCATGAGTCTTAGAACCCATGTACAGTAATCCTAATACAATATTCTCAATTAATATAAATTATTTAATACATAAATCAATGTAATAAAGACATAATCTATACCTATTAATTCTATAAAAAAACTAATGTACAATTTATTATATATATATTATATATATATATATATATATATATATAAAATATGCAAATAAATTTATAATTCCTCTGGGTGACCATATAGTTAAATTAAACCTCTAATTTGTTTCATGACGCAAAAATTATTAATAAAATTAAAAATTTGGATTTACTGAAATTCTGGAAACTTGTTTTCTGTTGGGCGAGCGAATTGCAGAATTTCGGGTAGATTACTTGAGATTGTGTTGGTAACTCGGAAGAGAGGGTGGTCAAATTTGGATTTACTAAAATTACCCCTCTTGCATTTAATTATCACCGTATATGCATCACTAATTACACCTCAGTAGAGCAAGATCGCACGCTCAAATCAAACAATGCAGTATTTATTGCACGAGGAGAAATTTCAGGCATTAATTACTTGTAACCTTAATCAGTTGGACCGGTCCAGCAGATATATGGGCATAATCAATGAAAAAGGAGAAGAAACGAGGCAGATGAATGCTTCCCCGCCAATTTCGTTCCAGCCTTATATAAGAGGATATCCTCCGATCTGAACGCAGTTCGAACGTTAATCCGCTAGACTTTTCGTCATCAGCTCAGCAACGTTTTAGACAGTCAGAAGGATGAACGTTTTAAAGTGTTTCGGCTTGGTGATCTCTTTGATCTTGATGACAGTGAATGCTTTACCCGCGTTACAAGCCATAAAAAGCGATTCTATTCCAACATCAATAACGACAAACAGTATGACAACGATTGTACCGATTGATTACTTGCCCTCCGGAATTATGCCCATATCCTTACTTATATTCCGCAACCGGGCTTGTCCGGAGAAGCATAAAGAAGATTCTGCAGGCAACTGTCGCCCCGTTGTAGAGGAGTTCCTTCCTTAAACATGCACTCGATGGGACTACATTGGTTGACAAACAAGGTGGGTGGAAGTTATTATTGAGGTACCATTTAGGTCAGTGGTCTGCAAGCTTTTCTCACCCTCGACACACCTAAGCCCTTCCCAGAATTCCGCGGTACACTGTATACAAAAATATACAATATATATTATACAAGGGTTACAAAGTGTATATACAAAAATTAGATTTATTTATTTACTGTTTTTTTGTTTGATTAAGTTAACTGGCCAAGATCCTTCAAACACGACCGTTTATCATTTTTTATTGAAACCAGAATTAAAAAATTTTGTAAAAAAAATTGGTGCTTCTACTCCTCTTGGAGGCACTGCGCCGCGGCAACCGTTAGAATCGTCTCGTGGCATACCGGTTGCGAAGCAGTGGTTTAGGTGTACAGAGCAGTAGTGAACTCTCTTATGCGCATGCGTAAGCGGGAAGTAGTACAGTGAAATTAGGATCTGTCTACGGAATGATTCCCAGCAAGCTACATTATGGCATGGGCCTTTATTTCGTTGTTTTAAACAATGTCAAAAGTCCCCATCGATCCGACATTCGCTAAAAATTTTACAGAAGGTTGACGATAAAAAAACTATTTTCGCTTGTCGGCACCCTTTCCTGTTGTCCGACTGCAATAAACTTTTTCGAGGACTATATTTTTATCAAATGGTATTGTTCTAGGGGGTGGGAGCAAATAAAAACAAAAAAATCGATACGTATAAATCAGGCCAACCCTAGTGTACAGAGCTTTACTGAAGTAGTACTTGCTATAGGTATCTTTTTTTCCCATACTTCCTCTTGATTTCTCCCACAAACCTGACTATTCCTTTTCATAACAATACATTTTTTCTGAGAGATTAATATCTATGCAATTAAACACTGGGTGTAACTATGTGAAATCGATCATTTTGATTATCCCTGGCTGTAATGCACCGATTGAAACATTCTTTAGTGGGTAGTCTTGTTTAGAGAAGACTACTATAGCTGTTTGTAGTACATTTTCCAGTTGCCTTTTTCTCTGAAGCATATCATTATAACCATATGATTCTTTTTCGTTTATCTTTCAGCAAACGCTGCTATGCTCATATCCAAAATATTCCAGGAAATAAATATATGATGACATCGCACTGATATTGCAATCCAGAAGGTGGTGATTCTTCATGCATAAATAAATCGAAAATGTGAAATAATATTTTAAAACCTTTGCTTTGAAGAAAATCGATTTTGAAATGTTTAATTTTGTATATGCATACCATTATTGACAATAAATCGATTTTCTCGATTATTAATAAAATAAAGAAAATGTGAATTGTTATTATTATTATTATTAATTTTTTAAGGTTCGAGTAAAAAGGTAGAATAGTGAGATGATGTTTTGTAAATCTATATCCACCATATGTTGGAATGAATTATTACTAATTAACTTAAAACAGTTTTGGCAACTCAATTTAATTGCACTGAGTTGTTATGAAATGGTGAATACAACGTGAATCAATAAGCAATGGAATCGACCTTGATCTGTTATTTCCCTGTACCATATAGAGTTTGTACTTCATATTTCTGTTCAAATTTTTTGATATAGCAGATATTTATGATGAAAGTACTAAGGAATCCTGTCACAAACATTGGGTACAAGAAATTTGATAAAAGTTATTTATTTACGAGATACAGTTGAAAAAAATTATATCTAGCGAGGTAAATACGAGATTAATTGCGCAATTGAGATGGGTCCTCCTGTTTTGCTGGAGACTGAAACAAGTGGCAGAGGAAAAAATTGACAAAATCCTGCACTTTTTTCAATGCCATTTGTATGTCTTTTTTCAAAGCAGATAGATCATTCTTCCCTCTTTACATTATAATTATAACACTGCAGTGGGGACTCGATAATTCTAGACTCTGTGAACCTAATTTCGCTTAATCCGATCTCTATTTAAATCGATGCCTGCTTGGCACGCATGTTGAATATATCATTGGCGTTGCTCATTCTGTAGGCAGGGTTTTATTTATTTTTCTGAAGTGATTAGTCTCGCGTTAACTTTTTCCCAAACATTAAATGCCCATGGGTGGGTGGGTATCGTATGCTTCGCTTAATTCGAGGTTCCAATCAGGTAAGGCGGTTTCGATTCCATTCACCATGAACAATTGAGGCCAGTGTAAGTTGTTCCAAATGCAAATTCTTTGCAAAATATCTCAAATTTCTTCACAAGACATATGTTTTACTTTTGAAGTTTCAATGTCCCGCGATCGTACATTAACACATGGATAACTGATGCGAGGTTCATTCTGACACATAATAGAATTTTGTTTTATTATAAATTGTTGTATTATAAACAGAATTGCATCATGTCATCTTTAAACCTAAAGTTATTCAAATTTTTCTTCCACCACTTTCATCTTCTTTCACATAGAAGTCTCTCGCATCGTTTTACATGCTATGTAGTTCTATATAGTAAAAGTCATCGATCGAACTGTTACAAAGCAGCATACATGAAACAGTTTTATTGTGTATTGACCGATAACAAACGTTATGGTCGTTATGTAGGTCAGTGAAAAGGGCGATCGTTATGATGCTATCAGTCTAAGTAGTAGTAGTGTAAGAGTGATGCACAATTTCGCATACTCACACGAAGAATATTGTAGCCCGCATATAATAGTCCGATTTGCATGATATTTAGTATGATTTTCATTAGAAAAACATAAGGAATCCATTGGTGTCACTTCCCTTTCGATACGATGAAGAAAGGAATTTCTTAATACGCTATAATTGATATTTCACATAATTTTCATTTTCATATAATTGATAGTGCCTCTCCGAGCTATAGTGACTTAGGTGTGAAGTCCCTCAGCGGGGTCTTAACCAACATCCTGCTGGGTACTGGCCGCTAAACGTGCCCCTCTACTACCTCTTGCAGGACTGTATTTAGAGAAGACCAGGACAAAACCGGGGCCCTAACAGAAAATAAAACAGAAATTGGAGATACGGTTTATCATTAGTAAAAGACATCAATTAAGCTTTGCTACTGGCTATTAAAAATTGTCTCATATTAAATCCAAATACATTTTAGTAAGGTATATGTAATATGAGACAATTTTTAATAGCCAGTAGCAAAGCTTAATTGATGTCTTTTAATAATGATAAACCGTATCTTCAATTTCTGTTTTATTTTCTATTAGGGCCCCGGTTTTGTCCTGGTCTTCTCTAAATACAGTCCTGCAAGAGGTAGTAGAGGGGCACGTTTAGCGGCCAGTACCCAACAGGGTGTCGGTTAAGACCCCGCTGAGGGACTTCACACCTAAGTCACTATAGCTCGGAGAGGCACTATACACCCATCTAATTTAATCGATTGCGTAAGCCATCGCGCAATTTAAACTTCACCATGTGATTCAGGGTGCTTTTAAATCCGAGCAATACGGATGCAATTATAAAACTGGAGATCACATTGAATGTTTTGAAAACCGGCCTACTTAGAGATGTAACACAATTGTTAATGACCTTTTTAGAACAAAACTGCCCGAAATAATAAAAATTTTATCATTGTCGTGTCCTGTTATTTCACTCTGTGTATAATAATTACAAAAATGTTCTTCCGTCTAAAACTTTTTGAGAAATGAAGGGAATGGTTGGGAAACAAAGAAGCCCATAGAAAGTTTTAAGATGCCAGTCACCCAATAATAATGCTTCCATGCTAGATTACCTGCCAAACCTCGAAACTAGTAATACCAATGTCCACATCTCTGATGCACATGCGATACTCCTTCGCTCCTGCTCTGTATACCTAACCTAAACAATAGTAACTTCCACCCACCTTGTCTATCAACGAATGTGCTCCCATCGAATGGATGTCCAAGAAACGGGATGCTACACAGTATCGCATCATGTCCCTTGAGCATCCAATTTTTGATGCCCAGGACAAGGCTGCACGGGGACAGCAATCACCCTCTCCGTGAACATGTCGTTAGGCGGTAAAGTCGTCGTCATACTATCAATCCTTGTAGATGTTGGAACAGAATTGTTTGTGTTGATTACAGGCGTGGATAAAGCGTCCACTGTTATCAAGATCAAAGAAATTATCAAGCAGAGACACTTTGAAATGTTCATTCTTCTGACTATTTAAAACGTTGCTCAGCTGACGGACAGAAGTCTAGCCGATTGACATTAGAAATGCGTTCAGATCCGCCGATATCCTCTTTTATAAGGCGGGAGTGAAAATTGCAGGGAAGTCTTCAGCTCAAGGGACTCTCTCCCTTGTCCTGTGTACCCATAACAAGCAATCCAACCAAAAGCAACCGACTTATCACATCTACAGGGTCATCTTCCCACCGGGAACCTCCCCAAATTCGGTTACCAAAGTAAATGCAATATTTAGCACACGCATTTACCGGGAAAAATTCTTCTCAAAAAGAACTATACGCTGTGCTTTCGCTGTCAAGCGTTTGGCCATTCGGCCTCCAATTGCGGGCTCCCCCCGAAATGCGTCAAGTGCGCAGGCCAGCATAGAATGGCGGATTGCCAAAAATCCAGGGAATCCCCCCCTAAATGCTGAAATTGCTCGGACCCCACACTGCCAACTATGGTCAGTACCCTTCCCTCCTCAGGTACCTCGAGAAAAGGAAACAGTCTTCCAAATCAGCAAACGGCGTCCTCCTAAACCCCCCACCAATCAACTTCCTAAACCCATCCCAGGAGCACCGTCCTTTCCCCCCTACCTTCCCCCTTCCTCTCCTACGCTCAAGCAGTTTCAGCAGTTTCAGCTGCAAACCGCAGACCGCCGGCTCGTCTTCCCTCACAAGTTGACCCCACCACCCCCGATCCTCAGTGTTCTAACAGGCAACACTCAAACGACGTAAACACCATGTCTGACCTGATGGATGCCATCAGGGAATTAAATTCCATAGTTAACATTGATAAAATGCTTCTCTTACCGCGTTCACTTATAGAAAAATTAAGATCTTGCCGCTCGCTGGCTGAAAAATTTAAAGTTTTCTGTACGGTTCTGGATGCTATGGATTGATCCAATGTCTATTCCGAAAATAATGTTATGGAATTCGTCCTCGTTGCTACACAAGCGCAATGAGCTTATCCTCGCGGTTGCCGAGCTTCAGCCTGGCATTATTCTTATCACCGAAACTTGGCTTACCCCTCAGGTGGGCTTCTCGCTGCCCGGCTACACGCTGGTTTGCGCGGATCGCCCGGTAATAAGTGGAGGAGTTGCTATATGTATCCACTCCTCACTAAATTTCGTGACTTTTACGCCTGCCGTCACGCTCCAGCACGACGCGTGTTGCATAAGGCTCTCCACACCGAAACTGCTAATCGGAGTAATCTATACACCTCCTGGTGCAATTGTCGATTCCGCCATTTTCAACTCTCTTACCCGCTTGCGTTCACCATTTCTAATAGGTGGAGACTGGAATGCTAAACATAAACTCTGGACCAATTACACCGACAAAAAGGCTGGGAAAATCCTATACGACCATCTTACCAAATATCCATATCATATAATCCATTCGGAAACCTTCACACACAAGATTGGCCGATGCAGACCGTCCACCATAGACTTTTTTATCTCCGACTTCCAAGCCGACTTCATTTGCGAGGTATCAGATCATTTCAACACACCGCACCGTCCAGTCATTCTGACCGCCAAACAACAGCACATATTTAACTGCTTGGAAACAATCACCGATTGGGAGGCTTACCGCAACTTAACCACAAAGTACAACATTAAGCGTCATTTTTCCTCCAAAGCAAACTTAAACTCGGCCATTACCGAGCTAACCGCTTTTCTCCACATCTGCTCGCAAAAGAGCTGCCAAACTGGACCAGTCATACTTAAGCAAAAATTCGCATCTACTGACCGACTCGATCCTCCAATCTCTTATCAGGCATCGACGGGCTCTACGTAGAAGAGGTCAAATTCTCGGCAGTATGGTGGTTGCCGACCAAATTCGAGATATTACAGCTACTATTCGGAAGAGGATCTTTTTTCTCCGAATCCTGGAATGGAAACGCAACTTGAGTGCTTTCGCCAATCCTGACCCCACTTTTTGGGCCATCTATCATAAAATTACATCTTCAGCGAACACGAAGACGGTTCCTCCTCTTCTCAATGGTACTTCCATTGTTACCTCTGATAAGGATAAAGCGGACCTCTTGGCATCCTCCTTCGCAAATGCCCACGCTGATGCTGCTCTGCTGTCCTCCAGCATGACGCCTACAATTAAAAACTACATCACCAACTTGGAGTCAGCTGACATAGAAAACACAGTGGCCTTAGTGAATAAGGTGGTTAAACGTTACTATTCAGGTACTATTACTTAGGTGTACAGAGCAGCCATGAAGTCTTTCATACGCATGCGTAAACGGGAAGGTACTCTAGAGCTATGACTAGTTTCGGAGTTTGGCAGGTGATCTAGTATGGAGCTATTAGTACGGGGTGGCTTGCAATGTAAAACATTCTAGAGGCTTATTTCTTTCCAAAACCTGTTCTTCATTCCTCCAACATAACAATAGATACTTTTAGTGAGATAAAGATTTAAAACAGATGAATATTTTTGCAATGAAACACAGAGTGGAACACTGTGATTTACACTGCATTCCACATTAGAGCATACCGATTTCGCGCAGGCACGACCCTCAGGAGGCGTTGCTACGCTCGACTCCTATGTTTTTCTCCATCTCACGGCCCTCTACTTACTCTCTCTGTTAACTTTTCGTCCACTGTTTACGTTGACAACGGTCAGGTCCCGCGTTTGGGATGTAACAGTTATTCCTTGGAAATTACCACGACTAATCGCATGCGGTTCAAATTGTGGCTAGTAGTGGAAGCTGCGCAGATCGGTCGCAAATCAGTAGGGGCGTCGGTATGCTCTTATATGGAATGCAGTGTAGTCATTTTGCTTATTCCTGGCTGTAATGCACCGATTAAAATATTCATTTGTGGGCTATTTTGTTTGAAAACCTACTGTTTGTAGTACCTAAGTACTTTTGTTTCATAGAGGATTTTGTGTAAGCAAGGAAATATGGAAAGTGAGGCGAGTATCGAATCCGCAAGTAAAGAAGCTAATTTAGAAAAGAAAAAATTTATTTGGAAGACAGCTTGCTGCAAAAAATCGAAGAAATAATATTTAATTAATATTTACTTAAAACATTACATTTTTTTGTTTATTTTTTGCTTCATTTTGTATTTTTTATTTAAGCAATGTATAAAAAATGTGTAACGAAGTAAGCAAATAAAATTATATTTAAATAACTAAACAAAGAAGCAAGTTTGTTACGAATTCACCATATTTACGGAAAAAGGGCATATAAACCACTTGCTTGAAACTTATAAATAAAGACACATATCATTTCCAATTCATGACTTCTGTTGTATAGAACGTTTGAAGGACACGATGACTACATCCCTAAAAAAATTGGATTTAATTGCATTACTTTATATTAAGTAATACTATAATGAAAACTTTGAAATCGATTTTCTTGAAATGGCATTTTGGCGTATGTGCCCTTTTCCATCAAATGCCTCAATTGTAAACGATTTGTAAAAGAAAGAGAATAAGATTTGTTGTTTTTATTATTAATTTTTTAAGGTTTGAGTAAAGAGGTGGAACAGTGAAATGAGGTTTTGTGAATCTATATCCATCATATTGGAATGTATTATTACTAACTTTAAACAGTTTTAGTGACTCAAGTTGATATTCTACGGAATTGTGAAATGATAAACACATCTTGAATAAACAAGTAAAGGAACCGTCATTGACCTGTTATTTCCCTGTACCATACACAGTTTGCACTTTATGTTTTTGTTCCAATTTTTTTATATTGTTGCGATCACTCTATGGATAAGAGCCTAAGGCCTACTGGTGCTCGCGACAGCGATAAGAATACGGCGGAGAAGACGAACGTGATATCGATCTCCTGTCAAGCCGTTATTCGAAAGTCAGACGCCATTGCGAGCAGACGGATTGAGATTATACTATTTCTGTATACTAGATATTCCTTTGCGTTCATTGCTTTTATTTACCTTGTATTCCCTTTTCTTGTATTAAATCATTATTATGGCAAACCGAGCAACCCCCGTCACACAAAAGTGTAACAATATTAGTGGATATTTATGATGGACGTAGTAAGGAAACCTGTCGAACACATTGTATACAAGAAATATGAATAAGGTATTTATTTACGAGGTACAGTTGACAAAAAGTTATATCTACTTAGTGAGCTAAACACGATATAGGTAAGTTACGGAATTGAGAAGGATCTGAACTTTTTATAAAGATAATTTTCTAAGGTAGGAACTATTTTTAGTAATAAAAGAAACTGATTGAAACATACACCTTTAAAAACAATTATTTTATTGTTACAAATAGTAAAAGAAATGAAATTATTGTTTCATAAATTTTGTCTCAATCATTGAAAAAACTTTTTATTTTATTAATTTCTTTTATTTTATCTGATTTAGTTTCTTTTATGTCCTCTTAACATCAAAAGTTTTTAAAGTATTTATGTAACGAATTACGCAATATATAACTCCTGTAAACTTTAAAGACGAACAACCTAAATGTATATCCGGTGACTCGATCTCTCCAGATTTTGTTTAATATTTTAAGTCAATTGGACAACAGCATTCAAACTACTCGTCAAGTTTTCAAGACCTATCAATACTTTCAGTACTTATCGAATCTTTGATGACTCAAGACTAACCAAGTCTCGAGATTCAAGAGTTTCAAGTATCAAATCATCCTCGCAGTGATTCTAATTTTCTCAGTATTAAGAAACTTCGAATCGTTTCGAAATTGATAT
Source organism: Andrena trimmerana (assembly GCA_951215215.1). Classification (NCBI taxonomy): domain Eukaryota; kingdom Metazoa; phylum Arthropoda; class Insecta; order Hymenoptera; family Andrenidae; genus Andrena; species Andrena trimmerana. Next base: position 84,614,008 of record OX578059.1, on the reverse strand, counting down.
TCAAATGCCTATCACTACCTCGTCGAGCCTTACATACAATCGAAGTGCCATTCCATAGAATTAATAGAATGAAATAGTGCCATAAATCTCATAATGAATTTAATAATATATTCACATAAATATTACATAAATAATGTAGTTTCTACCGACATTCCCAGGCACTTAATTCTCCACATCAGCCTGAACTGCTAAAATCCTCTGGATCCACGATCCACTAACTCGAAATGTTTGCATACACGTATGAATGAAAAAGGCAGAAGTCTTTCGACAAGATAAAACTGACACATAAGTATCATAAGTTGTGTAAGATCGATTACAAAACGTCCTCTTCGTCAATATCCACCTGTCCTCTTGATTACTGCCCTCCAGAGCTGCGCCACTGTCATCTTTATGCAACTTTTCCAATATGCTTTGTTCTATTCATCCAATGATAAGTTCTTTCACTTATTGTGCAACAACTTTCACACATATCCAGCCAGCTCTGGTCTCCCCGCCCATAATGTTGGTAAAGCTTCTGCCTAGTACGTACATTCGTCTGCCTGCCTATCATTGCAGATCAACATGCAACTAGTACATCAGTGTAGATTAATGAAAAATACTTCAGAAATACTTCTCCACATAATTCTCCTTATTAATCAATCTCGTGGGCTGAAAATTTGTTCATTTCCCGCATATGCACCATAATCAACAACTAATAAAGCGACTCGCACTTACTCACTTCCTCTACTGAAACATAAACGTCTTATGCGCACCAAACTGTTCATCGGCAGTGTATATCCTGAGACCATCTGAAGGTTGTGACTGAAGTAGATAGCAGATAAGTGTTGTCCACAATTTTCTACAGAATCATCCGACATGTCCCGTTAGAATCTAGTCGATGGTTCGGAGGACACTTTCGCACGGGAACATACAGGATCTCAAGGATAGCCGGGGGCATGGGCGGGTATGTATTAGATGGCATTTCAGCGTCCATCGTCGTTGAGACTGTAGTTGCCATTGTAGGTAACTTCTTAAATTTGAAGTCTGCAATTTGTCTCGAAGAAATGTGCACTATAAGTAGCAATAAACAGGCTACCAGGAGAGAACACTTTAAGCTCTTCATTTTTTTGAATCAGCGATACTTTTTAAACGACGAAGAACACGCGTCCAGGACGTTCGTAGGCGAACTGTGATGGGTTGGTCAAGTACCTTTCTTTAAATGATCAGAATGGCCTCCACCAAGCCTTATTTATAGCGAATACAGCTGAGGTGGACATAGTAGCGGTATATTTAATTATGTATGCATCCTACGACTGAGTTTTTGGGAGGGAGAATAACGGTACAATTATAGGTTACATGTAGAAAAATGACTGATCGAAATGTATTGGCATTGAACTTTTGTGATGGTTCGTTAGACTTGGTAATTTTATTTTATGTGGACATACCGGCGTGTATGTATATATATATTACCCCGTCCGACAAAAAAAAACTATTTTGTATAACCTTAATAAAATATATCCTTCCCGACGAATTTTTGTTTTCTGAAAACGAATTTGTCTGTAAAAATGGCGTAGCACGTCAGGATTTTGAGAAAAGCCAGTTAAACATGCGAAAAAAACCTATTTTGGCCATATGTAATCCAATATATAAAAGGAGCGGTAGGCCCCAACCAAAATCCGACTAAACACTCGAATTCAGCAAAAAAATGTGCAAAATAAGAGATGAAATAAATTCTAAGTAAGCTACCGCGTACAGAAGTTGTAGAGACTTAAATCTGCGATTTACGAAATAGACTATATGGCGCACAAGAAACTGAGTAAATGCACGAACAACTTGTGTAAACAAATTATATTGTAAAATAAGTAATATATAGTACCACAATAATAACATCTACCTACCTTATTCACTAACAAATGTGCTCCTATCGAATAAATAGACAGAAAATGGAGATTTACAAAGGGTGGCGACATTCCCCATCAGGATCAAGTTTTTGTTGACCACGACAGTCACGGTTGCGGAATATAAAGATGAAATGATTCGACCAGTTTCCTGGCGGTTCAGTCGTCGTCATACTATCAATCATTGTAGATGTTGCAATAGAACTATTTGTGTCGGCTTCTGACGTGGTTAAAGCACTCACTATCATCAAGATCAAAGAGATCGCGATGCAGGAATACTTAAAAATATTCATCCTCCTAACTAAATAAATAAAGCGTTACTCAGCTGGCGAGCTAAAATCTAGCCGATTGATATTCAAACTGTGTTTAGATCCGTGGATAGGTATCCTCTTTTATAGGCAGAAACGAAAATAACCAGGAAGTCTTCTTCTGCTTCATTTTTTTTTTCGCATTGATTATACTCAAATACCTGCGGGACCGGTGCAACTAATGAATTTTATAGTTAATTAATGCCTGTTGCGTTCTTGAACTTAACATCTGCCTAGGAAAAGTATTTAATAAATAAACTCGTAAGGTCAACAAAAGTAGCAGCACTTCTTTTTTCTAGCTGTTGTAAATTCAAACTTACACCTATTGTTAACGAACTTTCCTTGCAGTCATCAAATGTTTCCAAGGTCTTGGAAACATCTAAAGGCTTTACGAGTTTATTACACGCGCGTGATCCCGGAAACCTTCCGCGAAATGCAATCTTTAAATGATCAGAATGGCCTCCACCAAGCCATATTTGTAGCGAATACTGTTGAGGTGGACATAGTGGTATATTTAATTATGTATGCATCCTGTGATTAAGTTTTTGGGAGGGAGAATAACGGTACAATTATAGGTTACGTGTAAAAAAATGACTGATCGGAATATGTTGGCGTTGAACTTTTGTGATGCTACATTAGACTTGGTACTTTTATTCTGAGGGGATATATATTATTAGTACCGAATATAGAGTCAACAAATCTATTTTAAGTTAGTATAATAATACATTTAAATATGTGCGGATATAGGTTAACAAAACCTTGTTTCATGTTTCCACCTGATTACTCAAACCTTTGAAAAGTAGTATAATAATAATAACAATTCTTTTGTCCTTCCATTTATTAATAATTGTTAAATTTGAATTATTTTAAGAAATAGCAAGCATATCGAAAAGTTAACTTTGCAACATTTTCAAAACTGATTTTCTCGAAGGCAGAGCCTTATTTGCAGAAATATTATTTCGCATTTTCCATTTAGTTATTCATGATGAATCGCCTCCTTCTGGATTGTAATATCAGTGCCGTCACCATGTGGGTATTTATTTCCTGGAACATTTTGGATATAAGCAATACAGTATTTGCTGAAAGCTAATAAAAAAAGTATTATATACTCACAATGAGAAATTCAAAGAAAAAGGCAATTGACAAATATACAACAAACAGTTTTCAAAGAAATCAGACCACAAATGAATATTTTACTCTGTCTATTACAGCAAGGAATAAACAAAATGACCAAAACACATAGCTCCATTCTGTATTATATTGCAAAAATATTTATCTGTGGCAGGAATCAAGGAATCAAGAAGAGGGTTTGGAAAGAAAGATGCCTATAGAAAATATTACGTTGCCAGCCACCCAGTACTAATACCTCCATACTAGATCACCTGCCAAACCCCGAAATCAAGTAATCGTAGCCATCCCCAGAGAATTCGCGCTGTGGAGTAGCTTTCATTTATGCATGCGCATGGGCGACATCACTCCTACTCTGTACACTTAAACAATAGTACCTCAACAGTAACGTTTACCCACCTTATTCACTAGCAAACGTGCTTACAAAATGTCGCGACATTTTGCATCACGATCAAGTTTTTGTTGCATAGGACACTCGCGGTAGGGGGCGACCACTATTTCAGAAATCTTAAATAATACAGACGGCGTCGCACTCTCAATCATAGTAGATGTTAGAACGGAACTATTTGTGTCGTCCTCTAACGTGGAAAAAGCACCCACTATCATCAAGACCAAAGAGATCGCCAAGCAGAAACACTTAAAAATATTCATCCTCTTGATGAATTACAACGTTACTCAGCAGACGAGCTAAAGTCTAGCCGATTAACATTCGAACTGCGTTCAGATCCGGGGATATCCCATTTTATAAGGCGGGAACAAAGGTTACCATGAAGTCTTCATCAGCTTCGTTTCTTTTTTCCTATTGAATTGAGATACTCACGTATCTCCGGGACCGGTCAAACTGATGAAGGTTATAGTTAATTAATGCCTGTTGCGTTCTTGAACTTAACATCTGTCAAAGAAAAGTATTTAAATCGTGCTCAGTCACATTCCAGGGCTTTTTTCCTGAAGCCAGATAATAAACTCGTAAGGTCAACAGACGTCGCAGCACTTCTTCTTTCTAGCTGTTGTAAAATCAAACTTTCACCTATTGGTAACGAAATTTCCTTGCAGTCACCAAATGTTTCTAAGGCCTAAAGACTTTACGAGTATGTTACACGCGCGTGATCCCGGAAACCTCCCGCGAAATGCAAGGGCTAGCGGTTAGGATTGCACTTCGGAAGGTGTCCGCTGTAAATTGCAGGCGTTCACTCGTTACCATCCTACTTATTTCTCAACTCACCAATAGAACCGACTGAAGTCAACTCGGTCAATAAGCTACAAGTTGTGCTCGACCGATTCTGTTTACCCCGCCATCGAAGTACCTATTCATGCAGGATTGTACAAAGCACCCAGATAATTCTATTTCCGTCATCCAACAGATAACTACACGTTAAATGTATTTTTGAATCTGTTTTGTGCATATAGTGTGAGCTATATTATTACTACCTACTCTGGAAAAGACTAACAAGGGAAGATCCCGAACAAATAAAAAAATAACCGAAACTGCAGAGGTTAATTTCACACCCTCAGAGTGAATTGGGGCATAAAAAAACCTGCATTGTGACCAGGAGGAAATTCCCTACATATCCATAAAGTTTTAGAATCTTTTGAATTATCGGGTTTCGAATCTTCCCTTGTAAGACTTATTTCTCCCTGCATTAACGAACCAGTCTTAAGGCAGCCACACACGGTCCAGTGTGCCTGTCAGGTCGGCCTGTGCAAGTCGGCTGGACCGTGTGGATGCACTACGCGTCCAGTGTGCCTGTACAGGCCAGCCTGACGCCGCACAGTGGTCGGGATAGGGATAGTTAGTGACATTCATTATTGTATAATTTTTAAACTATAAAAGATATCGGAATGGCGCCAAAAAACATAAAATGAAAAAATTATTCCTTTCCAATGATTTATAACTGAATAGATTGTACGTCCATTTAATGTTGTTTTTTCATTTTTTTCAACTTAATTGTTATAAAAAATTTGAAAACTGTATATTTAGGAGTTTATTTAATGGTCTTTAAGCGATTTAAATCGCTTGTTGGGAAAAGTTTTAGTTTCCGATTATAAGGAAAAACCAAATAGTACTATTAGAAATTGTGACGAAATCTGCAGTTTAGTTAAACATTAGTATTCATTTATTCAACGGATTTATTCATTTCAGCGTATTAAGAAATTCGTTATTCTTTATCGTATCGATATGGAAGTGACACCGATGGATTCCTTATGTTTTTCCGATGAAATACATGCAAAATTTCGTGTAAATCGGACTATTTTTAACAAATTCAGCTGGAAATTATATAATTCGATTTTTCATGGAATTTCCTTCATTATTTTCCGAATTATGTAGTTATTGTTGTTAGTTTCATTGGCGAAACATAAGGAATCGATAGGCGTCGTTTTCGCAATGATATGGTGAGAAAATGCGGAAATCCTGGATATTTCTGATATTTTAATGGATTCCAACACTTTCGAAAATCGAGAGCCATCAAATTCGGTGAAGCAATGGAGAATCCTGTCCTCGCCACGAGGTACCAGGCGGCATCTCTTTGACTGTCGTCGCTGGAGAATCACCCTGTAGTATGCATTCAGTAGATTTCGGTAGGAGAAAGTTTATTTTTCCAGCGCGATAATTTCGTTAATAATAGTCCGATTTACATGAAATTTGGTATGATTTTCATCGGAAAAACATAAGGAATCCATCGGCATCACTTCCATACCGATACGATAAAGAATAAATAATTTTTTTTTTCTGAAACGGTCGGAGCGTGTGGATGCACCATCCGGCCAGCCTGTCAGGCCGAACGGAGCGTGTGGAAGCACTATGGGCGTCCGGTCGACCTGATCAGGCCGGCCTGCGCAGGCAGACTTGACAGGCCGACTGGACCGTGTGTGGCTGCCTTTACGTCATTATGTTACTTATGATCTCTATTTAAATCGATGTTTGCTTGGTACAATAGTCAGACTTTGTGTCAAGTATCAAATAACACATACAAACAGTGTCAGAGTTTGTGTCAAGTATCAAATAACATATACAAACAGTGTCAGAGTTTGTGTCAAGTATCAAATAACACATACATGTTGAGACGGAATCATCTGACATCATGTCAGTTGATAACGCGTTTCCATGGAATTTTCGGAGATCATTCTTAAGTGGTAAATTTATGTCTCAGTTGAGGCATCTAAAACATCTAAAAGTCTATGCAAAATAAAGTAAACCTTGGTAGCGCGATACAACAGACAATAACATATAACACTTTTGGCTCCCTCTTGTTCTACGAAGGCGAGAGCGAGTCAGAAAACGTTGAGAAAAGGAGCACCGAGGCAGGCAAGCAGTATGGTGGGAGAATACCCCTCACGAAACTCACCGGCCAATATATCTGAATTCGATCTTAGTAATTCCAATCTCCACAGACTTCGCGCTGTGGAGTTACGTACTGTTTGCGCATGCGCGTGAGAGACTTCAGAGCAGTAGCTCTGTACGCCTAAACAATAGTACCACAATAGTATGGTCCACCCACATAGTTAATAAAAAAAAATGCTCCCAACGAATAGCCAGAAAATGGCACTTTAAAAAGAGTCCCTTTTTAATGCCCAGGACAGCCCCGCTCGAATGCTGTGATAAAATTAGTCGTAAATCGGCGGAAAAATTCAAAATCGGGTATTTCAGCCAAAAACCAAATGTGTTAACGGTTATGAACGCAATGCCACGTGGGTCGATAAAATCATACAGAATGATTTATTTGAATGTATCAAGTTTACACATATATATGTATAACAATCACTGCCTTGTACGAAGACGAGTATTTAGAACCCATGTATAGTATTTACCCAACAAAATTACCTTTTTTTAAAAAAAGGTACAAAAAGTGCGCCAAGTATATAATCCCATCAAAAAAGAATCCCACTTAAAAACATTGTCGTAAATTAATATCCTATCAAAAAGAATCCCACATAAAACATTGTCGTAAATTAATAGGTTCACAAAACTATTGATATACAAAATTTGCGCCAATTACAACAATGGCTATTTATACAAAGACAAAAATGTATTTAATAATATTAAGCAGATATATTTTCATAGAAATAAATATTTTTATACGAATAAAATTTTTAATTATTTTACGAAAAAATGTTAATTAATTGTCTTGGTTAATAAATAAAACAATATAAAACAAGACAAGACACCATTGACACAAGAAAGATGTATATAATAATATTAAGCAGATATATTTTCATAGAAATAAATATTTTAATACGAATAAAAATTTTATTTTCAAAATACTTGGCGCTGCGAAACCGAATTGGTGTTGCTAAACTGAATAAATATTTATAAATTGCATTAAAATCTTTTTCTTTCTTTCTTGTCTCAATGGTGTCTTGTCTTGTTTTATATTGTATTGTATTTGTATTGAATTTATTTAATTGTTCCCCTTAGGGTTACAATGGCTTCCGTTTACAATATCTCTTAGCCTAACTTAACTTAATTTAACCTACTTCCCCCTCCTTCGCGCTTATCTTTCCCTTCCTCTCGTTCATTACCCTATCCTTACTCCATTTCTTATCCGAATACCCTCTACTTCTTCTTTCCCCCCTCCTCCCCCCTCCGATTTTCCCCCGTACTCCCTTTTCTTCTTTCCTCCATATTTTTGATCCACCCTTCCCCTTCCCCCTTCCCCTAATAACCTTCTTATCTTTTCCTGTCTTCCCCCGCCCCTTTCCTCCTCTCCACTGCACCTTTCCAAAACGTGCTCCCACGTTTCCTCTTCTCCCCCACAAACCCTACAGATCCTTTCTTCCTCTTCTTCCCAGTACCTCGCTTCCTTCAATTCGTTTCCCACCCTCCATCTCACAATCCTCCTCCATCTCTCTTCTTTCCATCCTTTCTTCAGGTATCTTGGAATTCCTTCTACTCTCACCTCCCTGTACACCTTGTTGTACCTGGTCTCTCTCAACCTCTCTTCCATTTCTCTTTCCTGCTTTTTCCTATCTTTTCTTTCCACTTCCCTCCATTCCACTTTTCCTTCTCCCCTTTCTCTCTCCACCATACTCCGCTCCCATCCCCTTTCCTCGAAGTACTTCCTTCTGCCTTCCTCCCATCTCGACACTCTCCCTCCCCCTTCCGCTCTTCTCGTTACTTCCTTCCAGCAAACCCTGGGCAACTCCCCGCCTTTTCCTTCTCTTAGCCTCTCCTCGAAACTTCACGCTCTTTTCGCCGCCTTCGTTCTCAACTTGCTCCTCTTAACTTCCTCCCTGATTATGTACCCGGCGTCCTCCAGTCCACCCCCATCGTCCATCTTAAAAATCTCTCCTGCGTCCTCTCCATCTTCTCCCTTTCCTCCCACCCAAAAATCTCCGCTCCGTATGACATTACTGTCCATACCAACGAATCAAACATCCATATCCTTCTTTCCCAGTCTCCTCCGAACACCCTCTTTCCCATTCCCCACACTTGCCTCATTACTCTTCCTGCCTTCCTTACTCTCTCCTCTACGTGCGCTTCCATCCCTCCATTGCATTTCAGTTTGAAGCCTAGGTACGTCATTTCCTTTACCTCTTCTATACTTTTCCTCTTCCATTCCCATTTCTCCTCACTTTTCCTCCCCCCTGCTGCCCTGAACCTCATAATTTTTGTCTTTTCCGTGTTAAGCGTCAATCCCTTTTTCTCCGCGTATCCTTCCAATTTTCTCAGCATTGCCCTCATGTTTCTTTCGTCCTCCACCAGCACCACCACATCATCCGCGTACATGAGAGAGCAGATCCGCCTCCCTGCTATCCTCACTCCTCCTTCGACCCCCCTACTTAACGCTTCCTCTAAATCCGATGTAAGAATATTAAATAGCAGGGGACTGAGTGGGCATCCCTGCCTCACTCCCCTTGCCGTCCAAAATTCTTCCCCCTCCTCTCCCCCACTCTTTACTTTGCTCCTTGTCTCTCTGTATATTTCCCCTACCCTTTCCCTGAGTCCTTCCCTTACCCCCCTCTCTCTCATCGTCTCTCTCAGTATCCCCCTGTCCACCGAATCGAACGCTGCCTTGAAATCGACAAACAGCGCCACTAGCTTTCCTTTCTCCTTCGCTATATATCTGCTGACGATGTAATTTAGCACGTATATATTGTCTATTGTCCCAATTCCCCTTCTAAAGCCCGTTTGACTCGGTGGCACTATCCTTTTCTCTTCCACTTCCTTCTCCAATCTGTTTGCCAGCACCATCGTGTACACCTTGTACAGCGTGGGCATTAGCGTTACCCCTCTATATTCTTCTACCTTCCCTCCCTCTCCTTTCTTTACTATTGGTACTATAACCCCCTCTTTCCAACTCTGCGGCCACCCTTCCCCCCTCCACACTCTCCTGCATATATCCCATGCTCTCCTCTTCACCTCGTCTCCTCCATATTTCCACGCCTCATTTGGCACTCCGTCAATTCCCGTCGCCTTTCCGTCCCTTAGTTTCATTATTACTTTTTCCACCTCTTCCCTTGTCACATCCTCTTCATTCTCTTTCCCCTCCTCTTTGACCCTTCTCCCCCCCCCCCCCCCCCCCGCTTACAACTTTCTCCTCCACCCCTCGTAACAGCTCCATAAAATGCTCCTTCCACTCTTCCTTCCCTATCTCTTTGTTCACTCTTCTCCTCCTCTTCCTCTCTCTGTTTATTATATCCCACACCTTCACCTTCGTCTTGGCTTCTCCTACCTCCTTCATAAATCTTACTTTCTCTTCTTCTTTCTTTCTCTCGCAAAACTCCCTATACTTCCTTTTCTCCTCCCTGTATTCTCTACCCTCTCCCCCCTTCTTCCTCCATCTCCTTAGCTCCCTTCTCACTTTCTTTTTCTCTTCCCTGCACTCCTTATCCCACCATCCTCCCCTCCCTACTTTTTTCTTTTCCTTCCCCATCGCCTCTCTTATTTTCTCTCCTAGCTCTCCTACCAACTCCTTCAGCTCCCCTCCTACCATCCTCAACTTTTCCGTTCTCTTTCTATACTCCCTTATCCCTTCCTCCGTCCAGTCTCCTTTCCTTCTTCCCGTCTCTCTCTCTTCCCTTTCTTCCCTTTCTTCTCCTCCCCCTTTCATCTCCAGCACTATCGGGTGGTGATCTGACTCCACTCTGTCTTCCACCTTCATGTATTCTATTTCTTCTCTTTCCTCTTTCCCCGTTATCACATAGTCTATTACCAACTCCCCTCTTCCACCTGTATATGTATACTCCCCCTCTTCGTCCCCCTTCATGCTCCCATTTAATATCGCCCATCCTATCTCCCCGGTTGCCTCTAGCAGTTTTCTTCCTTCCCTATTCACCTTCTTATCCTTTGACTTCCTCTTCGTCTCTTCCTCCTCCTCCTCTCCTCCTACTCTTCCCCCCTTGTCTCCGGTCCTCGCATTAAAGTCTCCTCCTACTATCACCCCTATTCCATCTCCTCCTCCTTCCCCCCACTCCCTAATCCTGTCCCATTTTTTCTCCATATCTCCATTAACATACACCCCCACCACCCTCCACTTCCTCTCTCCTGCTTTCAATGTCCCCATCATTATTCCTTCCTGCTCCTTTCTTTGCTCCTTCTCGTCCTCTTCCTCTATTAACCACCTTTTCCTTCCCATTAACATCCCTCCCATGGCTCTTCCTTTCTTGTTTCTCTTCTTTGCCCACTGCGCCTCCCATTTAAATTCCTCTGGTAACCGATCTCTTATCCTATTCCATCCGTCCTCCATTATCCATGTTTCCATCATCACTACGGCATCCCATTCTCTTATCTGCTCCCAGAATTCCCTATCCTTATTCATTATCCCCGCCACATTCCAAAACGCAATCGTCCACCCCTTCTTTTCTCTCTCGCCCTCCATACCCCGCTTGCTTCCCCCTTCCTTCCTTCCTACCCCACCGCCATTCCCACCTTCTTTCGGTCTTCCCCTTGGCCTCCCTCTTTCTTCTCTCCTCCACCCCATACCCTCCCTCTCCCATCCTTTAGCTTCTCCTCTCTGTCTTCCCATCTCCATAACTCTCTGTCTATCCATACTCTCCCATACCCCAGCCTCACTCTTCTTCCTCTTTTTCTTTCTTCATCCGCGATTTGTCCTATTCTCCACTGTCTCTTCCTCTCCTCCCATGTCCAGTCCTCTTCTATTCTCTCCCTTCTCCCTTTTAGCACTATTTTCCTCTCCATCACCCTTCTTTTCTGTTCTATGCTTCCCAGCTTTACTATTACCATTCCCCCTTGCTCTCTTCTCTTCTTCCCATTATCCTCACCCCTCTTATCTCTACCTCCGTGTTTAACTCGCCCATCAATTCTCTCACTCTCTCCTCCACACTTGTATCTCCTTTCTTCAATCCTTTAATTATTATGTTCTCTCTCCCCTCCTCCCTTTCTTTCATTTCCAACTTTCTCTCTATCTCTCTCACCTTCCTGCTCACCTCTACTTCCTGTTCTCCAAATCCTTTCTCCTCCCTCCTATTTTCCCCTTCCTTCATTTCCTTCTCCATTTTCCTAATCTTTTCTTCCATGATTTTTATTCCTCCTCCCTCCTTTTGCTCTCTCTCTATCTTTTCCAGCTTCTTCCCCATCTCCTCTATACCTTTCCATAACTCTTTCCTTTCTACTTCCCATATTTCCTCTCTCTTCTTCAACTCTTGCTTTAGCTTTTCCATTTCCTCTCTAATCACTTTTCCCTGCTCCCTTACTTCCTTCCTCTCCTCTCTCATCTCCTCCCTCATTCCTTGCAACATCTCTTTTATGCTTCCCTCCTCTCTTTCTCCCTCTCTTTTCTCCGGAGACCTAGCTGTTTTTTTACTTTCCTTAAATATTCCCTCGCTCTCTTTCTCTTCCCTTTTTCTTTTCCACATCTCGTCTTGTTTTATATTGTTTTATTTATTAACCAAGACAATTAATTACCATTTTTTCGTAAAATAATTAAAAATTTTATTCGTATAAAAATATTTATTTCTATGAAAATATATCTGCTTAATATTATTAAATACATTTTTGTCTTTGTATAAATAGCCATTGTTGTAATTGGCGCAAATTTTGTATATCAATAGTTTTGGCGACTTACCTTGTTAATTGAGACAATAATTCAGTGTCCTAAATAGTGTAGAAACTCGTGACATTTCAACAATTTTGACAAGTTTCCTTATTTGACACTTCGCAGGTTATGATTGTTTGACACTAGCGAGGTTACGTTTATCTCCACAGATGTGCTCTCTGTCTGTCTGTCACGTGACAAAAATTTGTTACGCGATTGGCCGAAAGTGCCGAAACCTTCATCCAATGAACGACGCGCATATTGGAGACATTTCCTCTCCCTTTCATGTTCCCCTCTTGCCAACACTTGACGTTGACGATGCTTAATTCTTAAGAACGTGAAATTCGTCAAATTGGAACTTTGCATTGAAATATCTCAGCTCATAAGGCACGTAGGACCAAAACAAAGACACTTTTCTTATGTAAATCAAACTCAAGCTATCCATTAAGACCATTCAGAATCTAATCGGATCAGCCGTTATTGAGATTCGATAATCTCAGGGTTTTTGATAGCGGGTCGTGGCGTAATAGAGACGCTGTGCGTCTCGCGCTGCGCATATAGCTATATACTTGGCGCGAGACACTGCCGTGTCTCTTGATAATCCAATATTCCCCTGTTGCATTTCAAAATTTACCCGCAATGTATCACTAATTACACCTCTATCTACAATTTCGGAACCTCAGCAAAACTAAGTAGATTATACACTCAGATCAATTAATTCAGTATTTAGTGCACAAAGAAAACTTTTAGGCATTAATTAATTATAATCTTTACCAGTTGAACCGGTTCAGCATATAAGTGGGCATGAAAAAGAAGCAGAAACGAGGCAGATGAAGGATTCCCCTCAATCTTCCTTTCTGTTACATAAGAGAATATCCTCCGATCTGAACGCAGTTCGAATGTCAATCTGCTAGACTTTTGTTCGTCAGCTGAACAACGCTTTAGTCAGTCAGAAGGATGAACATTTTAAAGTGTTTCTGCTTGGTGATCTCTTTCATCTTGATAACAGTGGATGCTTTACCCACGCCAGAAGACAACACAAACAATTGTAATCCAACATCTGTAACGACAGACAGTAGGATGACGACTGTACTGTTTGAAACGTCCCATAACTCGTCTATGCGCACATTCTTCATTACTGCCCCCCCCCCCCCCCCCACGGAACTGTCCAGCGCAACAAAAATTGGATCCCATTCTTGACATCCATTCAGTAGGAGCACATTTGTTGATGGACAAGGTGGGTGGAAGTTACTATTGAAGTACTATTGCTTAGGTCAGTGATTGCCCACCTGTGGGTCGCGAAGTGTTTTGTGTGGTGTCGCCACGTTTATTTTAAAATATTATTAAGTTCAAATTATATTCTGAAATACCTATTTTTAATGAGTTTTCACTGCCTTATTAGCCGGCCATATTAACCTATGTGCCAAAACGGTCGTGTAGAGTCTTACAGACTTCTTTTTAATAATTAGACATTGTCAAGCCTAAACTTTTTTTTAACATATACCGGACACATTAGTGTCTTTAATACATATTTGAAGAGATATTTTTATAAGTTCTGTACAAAACCACTGAAAGTTGCTTTCATGACACGACATATTGCAAAGCAAGGTCGAATGAAAAGAAGGAAAATATAGGAAAAATAATTCTCCGCGCATCTTCCAGATTCCACGTGACCAATTAAGGCTGCCGTCTCAAGTTTGTTTTGGCCCCGAATCGATCGAAGCGTCCCCAGTAAACAAACGGACCCTAATGAAATTACTCCGATCGATAAAAAGAATTTGTACAGCAATGACATCTTCAGGTACTCTGGGTAGACGAATTTTTTACGCAATAGTTGCCACATGTTCTGTTTGTCTCTGCCGCGCTGTTGCCACACAGTTCTCTCTTTTCATCGAGAAGTCTTGAAGGAATACAGCACGAGAGCTGCGTCTAGCGTTAGAGTCTCCCTGAATGTAGCAATAATGAAAGATAGAGAGGTCCGGGAGTGCAAGAAGGAAAGATGGAAAGATAACCTGACACAATTTGAACTATCATTATTAACAAATAACGATATTACACATAAAATTTATTTGCAGAATTGAAAGCCGGTTTCGTTCAAAGTGTGTCAGGTTATCTTCCCATCTTTCCTTCTTACAAAGTCCGATTCAAATTATTTCCTGTCAATTTAATCGGCAGAATCACTTTCATATTGATACGATGAAAAATAAAGAAATTCTGTTTCTGCATAATCAATGATATGTACATCGCCGAGCAACTCCAGGCAACAGATTAGGCGGGTGAGCGATACAATGTTGCTCGGCTCGAGCTTCGAGTGACCTCAAGAATAAAGGCCCTCGATTAAAAAAATTATTTGTGGCCGACGGATGAATTCCCGCCGAATAAACTGATTCATCCATGGCATTTCAAATAAAACTAACTCTGGATTATTTTTATTCGACGACAAATAAATATAAAGTCCCTTTAATTTGATAGTTTATTTCAATAAATTATAAAAGAATACTAATTTGGGTATCAATATCCCTTCTAAACTTCACAATTCTTATTATCTTCTCTCATTCGGTGCAATATTTCTGTTTACTTGTGAAAAAATATAATGATATGATTGTTCAATGATTTGTATATTTTGTGTGTTTTAGTAGAATGTAAAACGTTCTATCGCATCGGCATGAATGTTTCAGTAACATACTGCTGTGATTTCCCCAATGAAAATGAATTTAATCACGGTATAAATCAGATTATTTTTATACGATTTTATTCAGCTTCGACCCTCGGTTTGTTTGTATATTTTTTGTATGTTTGATACTTATATGCATGGTACAAATCTGGCAACTGAAATTTAACCAACTTCCAACTATCGAGTTGTCTTGAAACTTTGCAGGCGTGCGTAGTTTGGAGGACAATATAATGTTTAAAAAAAAATTAACCCCGAAGGGGTGGAAAAATTACCCACTCATCAATAAATATAAACCATAACCACAAAACGACTTGAAATCAGCCACTTGCGTTCTTTGCGGAAACGACGAAAAACCGCTTCGTTTTGAACGCTAGTGGAATCGCGATTTCCGTAGTAAATACACAAATCGAGAAGTGATTCGTTACGTTCGAATAGGAAAAAATAGAGATAGAGTGATGATTTTTTTTTAAATTAAAGCTGAAAGATTGCAGAATAAGGGAAAATTAATGAAATTATGGTACGAACGTTTTTTACCATTGAAAATCTGTGTTAAACTTGAAATTTTACAACAAAAATATGTTTTGTCCAATACCATGTTCGGTTAGAATTTTTTCTTGACATATTGTACATCATTTCCTATAGATTTTATCGCGCAGATTTCAAATCCGTTCGCAAAATTTGTCTACTACCTCAGGATTTTGAAAGAAAATCGATTTGAAGTTTAACACAGATTTTCAAAGGTAAAAAACGTTCGTATAAAAATTTAATTAATTTTCCCTTATTCTGTAATCTTTCAACTTTAATTTAACAAAAAAATCATCACTCTATCTCATTTCTATCAAAAGTTCTTTGATTATGAAACACACTTCGTCGCTTTGCCCCACTGTGCGGCGCGGTGTTGAGCCAGTATCGCGAACAGACCCCTAATTCCCAGTGTTCGTTTCTCGCTTCTTTCTGGCCGAAGGGGGGAGCGAGATGGAACGCTTTGCCTGCGCGACGGCCGCGAACGCAAAGGACGGAGTTGTCAAGCGTTCGAAAGACGGAGCGAGACAAAACATCATCCCGTCGTCTATCTCGTACCGCTCTCGCTCGCTTTCAGTGCCTCTCGCTCGCTTTCAGTGCCTCTCGCTCGCTCTCGCCTTCCCGGACAAGAGTGAGACAGAAGTGGTGGGAATAGCGAAAAGTCCACATCGTTTACACCAAATCGAGCCCGTAACGAGACAGTACTGTAGTATCTTTTATTTGAGTTTATCCAGACAATATCTTTGCCCATTTCTGTTCTCCAGCCGCTTCGCCGTGATTCATTCAAGCCTCCCTTACGACAAAATAGTAATAGGGGAAATGCGGCAACAGCGCGATTCGACTCTCGATACATCTCGGCAACTATGTCTTTCCTACATTTATCGGCTAGATTGGACTTCCACCGGTTTTGATGGGACAAGGCACGAATATACCATCAACGCCGGTGACGGAGAATCGTTGAAGCTTCATTCTGTCATTTCTTGAGTCTGCCTCAGTACACGAGTCAGAAATTCATTATTATTTCAACGTGCGGTGGTTATTAGCGCTCAAACGCACCAGACCACCCTGCACTGATGTCTACTGGAGGCAACTATACCCACAAAATCTTTCTTTTTGCCGATTCCAGGACGCAAGACGGTTGAAACGGTTTGTTTACTACCTCGCGTATACGCAGGGTCGGCGAAAACCACTATGCAAGTTACGCGCCGCATAAGGGCGCCAGCCGAATGGGACGCTAAAAAACTATATCGCACGCTTAATAATAACGGAATCGAACCCCCACATAAACGAAATGTTCGCCCCGTAAAGAAAAAACATATTAAATAGAAAACGGGTGCAAATATTTGGGAGCATCAAAAATTTTCTTGCGTAAGGGCGCCAACTAACCTCGCATCGGCCCTACGTAACGTCACGCTGGTGCTACGTGGCTGCCGTACACCATTAGCGCCACCAATGGAGAAGCCTTAAAGCTTCATTCTGTCACTTTTCGATTCAGAAATTCATTATTATTTCAATGTACGGCGGTTATTATCATTCAAACGCACCAGACCACCCTGCACTGATGTCTCCCGGAGGCAACTATACCCGCAAAAACTTCCTTCTTGCCGATTCCAGGACGTAAGACGGTTGAAACGGTTTGTTTACTACATCGCTTTTCCTACCTTGTGTGAGTGTACGCACACATTCAAGACCCGCGGAGACGGCAGCCTTAAGGGTTAAATTTACATTACCCTATGGGCGGGGGGGGGGGTGCAGATTATTGGAATATTATAAAAGGGGGTCGCGACTGAAAAAAGGTTGGGAAACACTGTGGGTAGTCTTGTTTAGGGAAGACTACTAGCTGCTGGTAGTACATTTTTCAGTCGCCTTTTTCTTTGAAGTTGTTCATTCTAACCATATTCTTTTTTGTCTATCTTTAAGAAAATACTGTACTGCTCATATCCAAAATGACTGAGGAAACAAACATACAGGGTGTCCCACCTAAGACTGGACAGCCGGTTTTCTCCTAAACTATTGGAGATAAAAATATAAAAAAAATAGGGAATTGCATAGTTCGAGGGGGCCAATTAATTAGCGCGAACGATTTTTTTTATCGATTATTATTTTAAAAGATACGATGGTCAAGTTCGGTTTTTCAAATGGAACTATTTTTTTTGAACACCTGAGTTGATAGTGCGTTCCAAGACAAATTCAATAAGCTTTAATGTATACACTTTATTTTCACTGGTTTTTAAGATATTGCGCTTGCAAATTTACTGATTTTCACTGGAAGAAAACTGTCTGGTATAGCACGGACCGGGGACGGTCTTACTGGCGTCACGGGTGGCACTGCCTGTTGAAATAGATACCTACCTGCCAAAGGTCTACGCCAGGAATGGCAGGCCCAAAGGCTGGACAATTCTTTTCCGCCAGAAATGCTACTTAGGTAGGTAAGGAAAGTAGAGACATGATGGGGAAGCTAAGGAAAAATGCAATTGAAGTGGTGATTATTGCTATTAATTAAGTCTTTATTACTCCAATTACAACTATAAGTTAATGATTTAACATTTTTTACACACTTTGGACTATCTGAGGTCAGGCGTCTAAGTGATTAAACTTTACAAAACAGATGGGAAAAAACCGTCCTCCCCCACTCGCTTTCGCCAGCGACCACACTATTATAACACAGTGGCTTCCTAATGATGTATTTGTCACGTGCCTAGCGTCTTTTAATTAGGGATTAGGGAGATGCCC
Organism: Andrena trimmerana; assembly: GCA_951215215.1. Lineage (NCBI taxonomy): Eukaryota > Metazoa > Arthropoda > Insecta > Hymenoptera > Andrenidae > Andrena > Andrena trimmerana. Next base: position 84,595,773 of record OX578059.1, on the reverse strand, counting down.
CATCTTACCTCGCTACCCCGTCATACTTGTCATACGAAACAAGCCGCGATCCACGAGCCGTCTGATCGGTCATGGCTCCGCTCGCCCGGGCTCGCCAAGCCGACTTGACGAGCTAGACGAGCCGAGCTAGTTCGCGGTGCCAGGAGCAGTCTGATTCCACCTGGAGAGTAGTCGGGTCACACACTGCACAAATGATACAAGGTGATTCTGAAGCTACGCCCGTCGAAGGATGCGGCCTGGTACCCCGTGGCGAGGACAGCCCTTCGCTGTGCCTCACCCGATTTTTATGGCTTTTTCCGGAAAAAGGTATGAATCCTGGGCCGAACGTAGCGAATTAAGGTCGAGCCCCCGTAGTCCAGGGTGAAATATCCATTATAGCGTATTAAGAAATTCTTTTCTTCATCGTATCGAAAGGGAAGTGACGCCAATGGATTCCTTATGTTTTTCTGATGAAAATCATACCAAATGTCATACAAATCGCACTACTTTGACACAAGCCATTTGTATTCCTTATGTAAGAGTTGTCCGATTTCCACGACACTTGGCATGATTTTCATCGGAAAACCCCAAGGAATCCATCGGCGACACTTCCATATCCATACGATAAAGAATAAAGAATTATTTTATTTCTTAAACAGATGCAGGGTAATTATGGAGCTACGCCCGTCAAGGAGTTGCGGCGGCCTGGTACCCCGTGGCGAGGATAACACCCCGCAGTGCCCATCGAATTTTATGGCTTTAGACCCTTGAAGGGGTTTGAATACCATTAAAATCTGAGGAATGTCTAGGGTTTCCGCATTTCTCTTCAGATCTTTTAAAAAACGACACCCTTCGATTTCTTATGTTCCGCCGATGCAATTGACACCAAGAACGACATAATTCGGACCATAATGAAGGAAATTAAAAATTCATTTCCATAATCTCAAGCTAATTTCGTTAATAATAGTCCGATTTGCATGATATTTGGTATGATTTTCATCAGAAAAACATAAGGAATCCACTGGCGTCACTTCCCTTTCGATACGATGAAGAAAAGAATTTCTTAATACGCTATAATGGATATTTCACCCTGGACTACGGGGGCTCGACCTTAATTCGCTACGTTCGGCCCAGGATTCATACCTTTTTCCGGAAAAAGCCATAAAAATCGGGTGAGGCACAGCGAAGGGCTGTCCTCGCCACGGGGTACCAGGCCGCATCCTTCGACGGGCGTAGCTTCAGAATCACCTTGTATCATTTGTGCAGTGTGTGACCCGACTACTCTCCAGGTGGAATCAGACTGCTCCTGGCACCGCGAACTAGCTCGGCTCGTCTAGCTCGTCAAGTCGGCTTGGCGAGCCCGGGCGAGCGGAGCCATGACCGATCAGACGGCTCGTGGATCGCGGCTTGTTTCGTATGACAAGTATGACGGGGTAGCGAGGTAAGATGGGGCATCTCCCTAATCCCTAATTAAAAGACGCTAGGCACGTGACAAATACATCATTAGGAAGCCACTGTGTTATAATAGTGTGGTCGCTGGCGAAAGCGAGTGGGGGAGGACGGTTTTTTCCCATCTGTTTTGTAAAGTTTAATCACTTAGACGCCTGACCTCAGATAGTCCAAAGTGTGTAAAAAATGTTAAATCATTAACTTATAGTTGTAATTGGAGTAATAAAGACTTAATTAATAGCAATAATCACCACTTCAATTGCATTTTTCCTTAGCTTCCCCATCATGTCTCTACTTTCCTTACCTACCTAAGTAGCATTTCTGGCGGAAAAGAATTGTCCAGCCTTTGGGCCTGCCATTCCTGGCGTAGACCTTTGGCAGGTAGGTATCTATTTCAACAGGCAGTGCCACCCGTGACGCCAGTAAGACCGTCCCCGGTCCGTGCTATACCAGACAGTTTTCTTCCAGTGAAAATCAGTAAATTTGCAAGCCCAATATCTTAAAAACCAGTGAAAATAAAGTGTATACATTAAAGCTTATTGAATTTGTCTTGGAACGCACTATCAACTCAGGTGTTCAAAAAAAATAGTTCCATTTGAAAAACCGAACTTGACCATCGTATCTTTTAAAATAATAATCGATAAAAAAAATCGTTCGCGCTAATTAATTGGCCCCCTCGAACTATGCAATTCCCTATTTTTTTTATATTTTTATCTCCAATAGTTTAGGAGAAAACCGGCTGTCCAGTCTTAGGTGGGACACCCTGTATAATGACATGGCACTGCCATTGCAATACAGAAGCAGGTGATTCTTCATGTATAAATTGATCGAAAATGTGAAATAATATTTCTCCAAAGGAGAATTTGCTTTCGAGAAAACCAATTTCCAAAAAGCTTAATTGTGTATACGCTTTTATATACTTACCATTATTGATAATAAATCGATTTTCACGCTTATTAATAAAAGAAAGAAAAAGGCAATATTATTATTATTGTAGTTCTCGAAGGTTTCAGTAAAGAGATAGAAACTTGAAATAAGGTTCTGTCAATCTATATCTAATAATTTGTAGAAAGTTATTTATTTACGAGATACTGTGACGTCCCCGCCAGCGCCGCAAGAGGTCTAATCTTCTTAAGGGGGTAGACACGTCACGTGACCTGGCCGATTCGGCAGGTCGGTATTACAGCAGGTTTTTTCTGCACAGAAATGGTAATACCGATAGATCGCCGATTGCCCGCTGAACGCGAGAGGGAGCTGTTTGCTATTTCCGTATTTTATTCTGTATAAGGAAAGAAATTCTCAGCTGTTGCGTTGTACTTATAAAAATTTAAACGGAAGTCGGCTGGTACTGCAAACGTAGAAAATTCATTGTACATTTTAATTACTTGAAATGTGCTTATGCTACAACATTCTATGTTAGCAGTACGGAATTATAAGTGAAAAGGGAAAATAGATGAGGGGATGTCCTCAGAAAATGAAGTTTGTTAGGTTAAACATTTATTTACTAGCAAAGCACCGAAACAGAACATGAAATACACTTATTACACGTCCTATGCAGAAAGCAGTTATGAACAAACATTATATTTAAAATTGTAAGGAATCGATTGACGTCACTTTTGCAAAGATCTGATTAGAAATTGCAGAACTTCAGATTCGTCACTGCTTAGCGTGCACCATTGTATAGTCCCGCTGGTTTCGAGCGTCGAAGCCCACGAAACTCAGCGAGACACATGATTGTTGGCGAGCATTGCGTTTGACGACTCTAGCTAGAGAATCATCCCGTATAAATGCTAAGAAACGATAGTGTGAAGCGGCGTGCGGTTCAACTGCACATTGACAATATCGTAGATTCTAGGGCCTACAATATTAGCTCCGTAATACGATGTTCTTCACCAGAGCACTGCATTACTGATGAAAATGATGCCAAACATGGAGTAATTCGGCCTATTTTTAGTGAACGTAGTGTGTGTGTGTCCTAATCATGTATTCATAAGAAAAAATAGACCGAATTGCTTCGCAACTCGACTTATTTTCGTGGACATAAACTCACCAATCCATCAGTGGTAACACTCTTATCAAGGTGTAATGAGAAATATGAACATATTCATATTCAGTACTGCATGACTCAAATCGCCGTCGACCGAGGGCTCTAATAAATGTGCATTTATTTGGGAAACCAAAGCCGCGTCACTCGTGACAACTATTCGCGAACAGATATATGTATGTACGAGAAGAAGCAATGCAATTTCCCGATGACTTGAAGCAACATTTCAATAGGTAAATGCATGAAATTCTGGGATCAAGAATTCCCAACCAAGTCATGCATATGTAAGACCTGGCGAAATTCAACAATAGTTTGTCGTCTAAATTTCACAATTAAAGTATTTATTTGACGCGAATATACATATGTAAAGTTTGTCAGCAAAGTTTTTCTCGATTTGAGTTCTATAGAAGGCTGACTTTCCTTCGCCATGCAAAGTCCTCTCTTGTCCTTCACGCTGGCAATCATGCAACTCGCTCAGTTTCGTGGGTTTCGACGCTCGAATTCAGCCATACAATGTTACGCACTAAGCAGTGACAAATCGTCAGTTCTGCATTTTTAATCAGATCTTTGCGAAAGTGATGTGAATCGATTCGTCACGTTTTCTCGATCAAATTGGCCCCAAAAATGATATTATTCGGACCATAATTAAGGAAATTACGTGAAAATTTGTTTGCAGAATTGGAAGCCCGTTTCGTTAAAAATAGTCTGATTTAAATTATTTTCTGTCAATTTAATCGGTTGAATGCCAGGAATCCATTTGTGTCACTGTCATATTGATACGATGAAAAAAAAACAAATTCTGTTTCTATATAATCGATGACACATCGCCGAGCAACGGCGATCTCGTGCGGCTCGGGCAACAAAGGTTCTCGTCGGTTATTCGAGCATCTACGATCGTTACGGGCTCGGTTTGGTGTACACAATACGGACTTTTCGCTATCCCCACCACGTCTGTCTCACTCTTGTCCGCCGAAGGCGAGCGCGAGATGGAAAGAGAGCGAGCGAAGGCACTAAAAGCGAGCGAGGACAGTACGAGATAGACGACGCGTTGATATTTTGTCTCGCTCCGTCTTTCGGACGCCTGACACTCCGTCCTTTGTGTGCGCGACGGGCGTGCGCGATGGTCGCAAGCGCTTACGGTGAGCACGGGACCCGCCTCGCAAAATCTTGACGCAGGCCGGGCATAAGTCTTTTTTGCACCCTAGGCGAACTAGTCAAATTGCGCCCTTTATTATATTACGTTTATTTGAGATTATTTATGACCTTACTCTGTAAAATTAGGCAACTGCTAGGGCGTAAGGTTGACAAGAGGCGCAAAATGGCCTTTTCATTGTTGGCATTGTTGAAAATAAATTTTTAAATGAAATACTACAAATTATATTACAACGGTTTTAAACTACGAGTAACAGTTTAGAGTAAGGTCATGAAGAAGCTGAATTAAATGTTTTATAATAAATGGCGGAATTTGGCAAGCTCGGCTATGTGGCAAGAAAGACTCGTGCCGTGCTTGGCTATCTGACCGTGGCGCGCATGCGTCGAACAGCCACGATTCCATCTGAGCGCTCGCGCCCGTCGCGCACGCAAAACGTTCCATCCCGCTCCCCCCTTCTGCCAGAAAGAAGCGAGAAACTCAGCCTCGGAATTAGGGCTACGTTCATGATATGGGCTCAACGCCGGTCCCGACCAGCGAGCGGCTAACGAGACTTTACATTCAGATATATTGGCCGGTGCGTTTCGTAACGCGTATTCTTCCACCATAGGTACCGCTTTCCTGCCTCGGTGCTCCTGTTTGCAACGTTTTCTGACTCGCTCTCGTTCCATCTCATTCTCGCCTTCGCAGAACAAGAGTGAGCCAGAAGTGATGGGGTTAGCGTCAAGCTTCTGGTGTGTATAGGCCAAACCGAGCTGTCAGCATAGAAATACACATCAGAATAGGTGTGCGAAAAAATTCAGGAGCTTTATTGGTCTGAACATTGATTCTTTCTCGATAGCTTCATCTCGTATTGGTCATAACAGCCATACGGCTACATTCAGACGGAGCCGAGCAGCATTCCCGTTACCCCACCATACTCCTCGATCGCTGTTCGCGAAAACGAATTGACCGGCCAATATATCTGAATACGACCTTAGGATAAAGATATAATGAAAGATGAAAAAGTATTCGAAGCCCAAGATGAAAGGCCTTCGAATAAACAGAGGAAACTAATAAATACCCGAAGCTAAATAGAATTTTAGATTTAGGGTACACACACCCTACCCCAAACCTCGTGTCGATCAGTCACTGGGGCCATTCGGAAGTATATTCTTTTATTTAAATAATGCCCATCTCTGCATAGGACCGTAAAGAATTACAAAAAAAAGTCAGGGAGTCAACTGTTGACTGATTTGGAGACTTTTCCTTGTTGTATGTTATATACAATAGTCGGAAGAATAATAATAAGAGCAATAATTGCAAATAATTGCTGTAACTTCCACATTCTGGAAATATGATATCAGTAAATCAATATTTCCAGTATTAGTAAAAAAGTTCCAATCTCTTTTTTTATTTTAAATAATGTGGCCATATAAATATAACATAAATTCGACAGCGATTTCAAGTAATGTATGTGTTACAATAAAAGCGTTAATTTAGTAAATGTACACAGTTCCCAACAGTTATATGCCTAAAATGCATATAACCTAACCTACAATCGTCCGAAAATTCATACATTGACTGCATCACGCTTTTACTGTGGCTTGTGTATCCAGCTAACGCTTCAGTTTTGCTATGATTCCACGTCGGCAGTCCTCCCGAGTAGGCGCCATCTCGTGTCCACTAGCTGAACTAAATTTGTCACGTGACTTGCTCTGTATTATCGCCAATATGGCGGAACTCGTATTTGGGACTGAAGTCACGATTTTTCACTATTCGTCCTTATATGAGCAAATTTGGAGCTGGTTTAGGACTCATTCGAAAGAGGAAGGTTCAATGCAGAGCGCTCTTCTCACCCTTTCAGTCACAAAGCTCTTTTAGTGACCTAAAAATACTTGGATTCTGCGGCTGTATTTTGTCGACTTTTGCTCTACTTTGGACACTCATATTATTAGATATCAACACAATCTCGTTGAATCATGAGAAGAGCGCTCTGCATTGAACCTTCCTCTTTCGACTGAGTCCTAACTCAGCCCAAAATCTGCTCATATAAGGACGAATGATGAAAAATCCCAACCCCCTGTTTCGGGCCAGATTGTGTCGGTATACAGCGAGCTGCATTACCCGTGTCTACCCCCTTAACTCTTTCTCACAAGTCTTATCTTTCAATTCCATTCGTATATATACAAGTTCCACGTTATTTCTGCATAGCCCCTGTGTGTGTCTAGGTCTGGGTCCGTCGGCTGTACGCCTACGGATGAGTCTGGCTGACGGTCCCAAGACAAAATGCGCACCTCTTATTTTCCGCCTTGATCCTTCAAACGCCAATCCACCAGCCCCGCAAAGTTACTCCATAGCGCGTAAAGGTGGCCGTTCCAATGGGCGGCTACAGCCGCTAGCGACTGCGGCCGGCGACTGCGGCCGGCGACTGCGGCCGGCGACTGCGGCTGTAGCCGCGTACACTGGTACAATGGAAAAGCATTCATCCCAACTCCTATGAGCGGCTGCGACTGCTGCGGCCGCGCCATGATTGCTATAGCCCAGGCCCGTCCAAGTTTTGCTCTTACCCTCGAAGAGAAGCCGCGGGTAGCTGCGAGCGAAGGCAAGAGCGACGGCAAGAACGGCAGCCGTAAAAGAGTGGCGTAGTGTGAGTGACTACGTAGTTACTTCCTACTACCACTACATTCACAGATTCCCCCACCAAGAAGACCTTTCGCTCTTGGGCCTGGCTCCGTGCCTCCAAGAGCGAAGAGCAACTCGCGGTTGCTCGTGCGAGCAAACCCTTGGACGGCCCTGCTATAGCCTATGCGCGTCTGGTTCATGAGCAGCCTAGGCTACTCGAGACACAACACAATGCCATGAGTGTCTGTTTTCCGCCATGACGGCAGAATCTCCTAGTCGCACTGCGGCTGCCGCTCTACTCCTCCAGAAGCAGTCTAGCGACTCTAGCCGCTCTGCTGCGATTCATCGTCACATTCGGACAGATTGTCCAGAAGTAAGGAAAGAAGTCAGAATTCATAACTTATGGAATTATGTTTTTTTTATATACATATTTCTTGTAAACTAATAATATGAGCTCTTATAAAAAAAGGTAAAAATATCAACGGCTACATCTGATCTGCGTGTAAACATATGTCAAATTTTTTGTTTTGTGCAGAATTTTAAATCGTGTCTTTTAAAGTTTGTTAAAGTAAAGTTAAAGGGGTCAGAAATGATTAGTATCGATTTTGCAAAGTAACAGCAAATAATTCGTTATATACAGTAATTTTTCCATAAGAAACCCATTGAAAAAACATCAGTAATTGTCGGCTTTTTAGTTACCTTCCGCGAACTTGTGTAATCAACATATATTTGTCCTTGCAACTGCGGAAACAAGATTTGACAATATTTTCCAATAATGGAGTAATCACCTGTATTCTATATCGTACAGTGGGCCTGAATCCCAAGAAATAGGGGAAAAATGCAACATTCCATTTTGCGCGTTGAAAATGCTGAATATTATTGAGCAAATTCATAAAAAAAGTGTTAATATACAACTCATAACAAAGTTTGCCGTTATTTAAAAAAATAACGTCAACAATTTCAATAAAACTAAAAAAAGTTTAATAAATATACATACTATGGAAAGTGCAGAAATATCTGCAAACCTGTATCCATGTTATTCTGGTACCAATGTAATAGATAGGTACTGTTCACAAAGTGTTATACATGCTTACGAAATTATACAATATTTGGGCAACCTGCCAATCGACTAATTGGGTGAAACGACCCAAGAAGCCAGAAATAAAGATTTTAATAAATATAGAAAAGATTGTAACCTCAAAATATTCTCATTGCAATATAATTTCATTTTATTTATACAGAAACGGAGTTTCTTCATTTTTCATCGTAACAATATAGAAATGATACCAATGGATTTATTGCATTCTCCCGATTAAATTGACAAAAAAATATTTAAATCCCACTACTTTTAACGAAACGGGCTTTCAGTCCATGCAAATTAATTAATTGAGGCAGAGAGCAAACAACGGATTAGACCACATTCTTTTCGAAATTGAGTTAGTACCAATAGCGTATTCCAATAGGCTCTACTAATCATATGAAATAGGCATTATTAGGTCGGTGCATATGTTTGTTCGCTTTATTGATAGAAAGTGTTTATTACAAATATAAATATATTTCATACTTTTCAAGGCTGGCGTTCCAATGTGCGGCCGGCGACTGGTACCGGCGACGGTCCCACTAGTGCAAGGGAGAAACAGATGCATACTTCTCCCTTGCACAAGTGGGACCGTCGCCGGCCGTAGTCGCCGGCCGCACATTGGAACGCCAGCCTTGAAAGGAAAACATTTTTGTTCAATATTTATATATTTTTGTCACTTTTCTGGCACCTAGATGAACTGGTAAATTTGCCAATTATAACAAAGCGTGTATCAATATATTGATACAAAGTGTTTTTTAAAAATATATAAATATATTTCCAATTATAACAAACCATGTTTTGGAAACACATTCATTTCTTTTACTTTGTGTTTTAATGCGGTACGTCAATGAATACATTTAAAATTATTTTAACATCAGATACTTCAAATGATAAATTCTGTTATTGTTATTCAATTCGCTTTTTTATGTAGTATAAAAATATATGGAAATTCTTCAAATGATTGCTTGTTTGAATGAAGAGAGAGTTTAGATACAGCAAGCGGCCTGACGCCGTATTGCCAAAGAATAGGAACTCTCTTATATCTGTAATTAAACACTTTGTATCAATAAAGCGTACGAACGTATGCGCTAAACACGCGTTGCAATATCAAAATAGAAGCACCCGCTGACGTATTGGGTACTAGAAAAGGTGGGCCATAAGGTGCGTATCGACTTTGCGAGGATTCCTCGCGAGGCACGCCTCGCGGAGTTGGATATCTGGAAATTGCATACCGCGATCATGATCACTTTGCGAAACAGCCTCGCGCGGAAGCGTCTAGGCCAAATTTCCTAACCGCGATCGGCGGAGGCCCGACATCAGCCGCGCAGCGTTCGGGATCCCACTTGGTTTCGAGCACTTGAAATGGTCTATGTGTGTAGTAGTAGAGCAAAATACAACCTGCTTAATATACAACTAAGTAAATTTCATACCAAGAAGGGTCTAACTATTATCAAATCAAAAGGCAATTAACGAAAAGGTTGCTTTTTATTATATTTTCAAATTTTATTATATTTTGGACCTTTATATTGTGTTCTGTATTTTACGTTTATGATGTGTCCTTAATTATCCCAAACGAAGCAGCCTCTGGGAGGTAACAGTTGTGAGCGAAGAGAAAATTCATTTATCGTTTATGGTTGGCAATTTGGTATTTTCAAAGACGCCTTCGACAACATCTGGTTACCAGATATTCAAAGGATAATCAAAAACTGTTAGAGTGAACAAGGTTCCCGGGATCTAGGTAAATAACTATGAACACACCTTTTAGTATAAACACTTAATTCAGTAAGATTTATTAATATAAAAGAATACTGGCATTGTGCCTTAGGCACCGACGCGACTAACCAAAAAAGGTACAGGTTCGAAGTGAAGTGGTTCACCCATGGAATGAGCATGAACCAAGGAGATACAAGATTCAAAAGTACCATTGTATATCTAACACTCTCCCTCAATGTTACGTTTGGTCGGCTGAGAATGAATGGGTGCGACACCGAGCCCGCTTATGCATTTATAATGTTTTGGTCCTGCAAGTGCTTTTGTAAGCACATCGGCGATCATATCCTCTGTCGCGTTGACCGGCTTCTCGACGAGGCTCCAAGTGTCATTCGCGACGAGGCACCTGATTTCAGAGTAAATCGCATCCTTCCATTCTGCGCTATCGGGGCCCGAAATAGCCTGAGAAAAATTAATTTCAGATGCACTCATGGCAATTTCGGCGTCGTGCCATTCTACATCATCTTCGGCGCTTTGCACGTCCACGTTCGCATCATGTTGATTCACGCTGGTTTGCACGCTTTCGTACACTATCGTCCTTCCATCGAGTTGCGTTTCGCGGCTCCTTTCGTCAGCCACCACGTTGTATTGTTTGGTTGGCCGACCTGGTTTTCCGGTCTTGACTTTTCGGGGCCTCCCTGGACCGCGCTTCACGGTGACTACCTCGTTCACATCATCTTCGGTGTCGAGTGAACAGTCCCTCGTGGATATGATCGGCGGATCGGATGATGCGTTTATTTCACGCAGGATTTCTTGTGCCTGTACCTCCTCTTCAGGGTCAGTCTGGTTTCCGCCGATTTCGGTGATTCCATCGTTCACCATTTGGAATCTTCCGTTCGTAGTCTCGTGCGAGATAATATCATCAAATTTGTCTTCAGGGTCGAACTCATCCAGGAATCTGACGTCTCTCGTCACTCGGATCTTTTTCTCCTCCGGAATCCATACGCGGTACGCTTTGGATTCATTGGAGTATCCCACGAAGATGCCTTCGATCCCTCGTCGATCGAATTTGCCCTTGTTGTGTGCCTTGTCGAGCACATACGCTTTGCATCCGAAGGTCTTGAAGTATCCTATGTTGGTCTCCCTGCCGGTCCATGCATTGTAAGGTGTTGTACCGTCTAAGCTTTTGGTGATACATCTATTCCGGATGTGATTGGCGGTGGCGACCGCTTCAGCCCAGAATGATGGCGGAAGTCCCGAGTGTATCATCATGCATCGTGCTGATTCAACTAAAGTGCGATTTTTGCGTTCGGCTACTCCGTTCTGTTGAGGAGTATGGGTGGCCGTTAAGCGTCGACGAATTCCGGCTTTTCTGAAAATTTCGTCCATACTTTTGTTACAGTACTCCGTACCGTTGTCCGACTGAACCGCCTTGATTTTGCGTCCGGTTTGCGTCTCAACGAGATTTTTGTACTCGACGAATTTTGCCGCCGCTTCGTCCTTGCTCTTGAGGAAGTAAACCTCGCACCAACGACTGGAGTCGTCGATTAAGGTCATAAAATAGCGTGTGCCTCCAATCGACGTGGTTCGCATCGGACCGCACAAGTCGGTGTGCACTATGTCCAGAAGATTTGGTGATCGCTCCATTTTAGATACAAATGGCAAGCTCGTGAGCTTTCCGATCAAACATATTCTGCATTCACGCACGCTCTTCTTATCCTCGATCTTCAATTGGAGTAGATTCTTCAACATCGATGACGTGTCCTCGCAGTTCAGGTGGCCGAGTCTCTCGTGCCACACCTGTGCGCTGGATCGATTGTCTTTCGTTGCGATGCATGCCTGATGTGTCTTACGCAGATAAAATAAGTCACCCTCTCGATCTGCAATTAATTTAACCCTTCCATGAGAGTCTGCGACAATGGCCCCATCTTTCCGAAATGTCACTTCGTTTTCTCTGTCCACGATCTTGGTGACAGATAATAGGTTTGTCCTTAAATCGGGGACGTATAAAGTATTTTCGAGCGTAATTGATTTGCTTTGGTCGCCGTCTGAGGTCGCTATCTTCACATCGCCTTTCGCGGTTACTTCAGTAGTCGCGTTACTGGCTAACCTCAATCCGCTCTGTACTTCCTTCGAGTTTGTGAATAGATTTTTGTCGTTGCACAAATGAGATGTGCATCCGCTGTCCAAACACCATTGATGGTTGGTCGAGATGTTATTGGAGAACTGTGTTGATTCATTTGCGATCGCCGCAGTGAAGTATGCCTCGCTTGCGATACTTGCCTTTTGATCAACAGATTTCTTCTTCCAACAGTCTGCGGCTTTATGTCCTATTTTTTTACAGTAGCCGCACTTGTACTTGGTGTGCGAGGGCGCCATCTGTTTGCCTTCGTTCGGTCGTCCGCCACTCGCGCCACCTCTCGTCGTCTTCGCACCAGGTCGGTGGGATCGAGCAAACATGGCGCCGGCTTCATCTTCGACCGTTTTCTGTTTCCGCGCGTCGTTCTCTTCGATGATTTTTATCCTCAGGGAATCTGCGTCCGGCAGATTGTCACGTGACTCGATCGCGCATCGGAAATTTTCGAATGTACTCGGCAGACTGTATAGGAGCATTATTGATAGTAACTCACCGTTAATCTCTATGTCCATAGCTTGCAATTTATCTACTACATCGAAGAATATCGATAAATGTTCTCTGACGTCTCCTCCTTCGGGCATTTTATGCAGGGTTAACTTTTTAAGTAATGTGGCTTTGCGTGCAGGTCCTTTTGACGCATAAACGGATTCCAATTTTTCCCACACTTCTTTTGATGTGTTGCAGCCTCGAACCTGTTTTAATTCGGACGGTTTGATTGACAGTATTAAGTCCGATTTCGCTTTTCTGTCTTCGATCAGCCACGCTTTATATGCTGCTTGGGTCATTTGGAGATCTGCACCCACTCCGGCCACAACGGGAGCCGGAATCTCGCCACACACATAGCTCCACGAGTCATTTTTTATTAGAAGCGCTTCCGCTTGGATTTTCCAAGTGTCATAATTATCGCGCGTAAGCACTTCCAGACGTGTAGAGTTCACAACATTTGAGTGTGCCATTGCATCAATCATTCACTCGCGTCACTGCGTCACTTCAGAATGTCGCAAATGTATGCACTCGCGTCCGCGACGACGTTCGTTTGATACGACACAATGTGCTCGAGATTGTCCGCGCGCGTGCTTGCGTATTTTAGGTTAGGTTTCACTTCGTTAGTTTCCTTATTTTGATCTCTGGGCCCATAACCTGTTAGAGTGAACAAGGTTCCCGGGATCTAGGTAAATAACTATGAACACACCTTTTAGTATAAACACTTAATTCAGTAAGATTTATTAATATAAAAGAATACTGGCATTGTGCCTTAGGCACCGACGCGACTAACCAAAAAAGGTACAGGTTCGAAGTGAAGTGGTTCACCCATGGAATGAGCATGAACCAAGGAGATACAAGATTCAAAAGTACCATTGTATATCTAACAAAAACGTAACTTTGCCGTCTTTAAGAATTCACATATTATTCGCTGTGAACAAAAGCGTGACTTTTTATTAATCCGCGGGTGTTTGCGGGAACAGTAAACAGCTAGATATTTCCTAACGTATTGGAGATAAAAAAAATTATTTATATGTAATTGCATAGTTCGTGGGAGCAAATTTACTAGCGCAGATGAATTTTTTTTCACGATTGAGTTAAAAAATATAAAACACAAATTAATAGATGTAAAAAATATTAAATTATACATCACTAGAAAGGAATAGGTTTATCCTATTTTTTGCCACAAATTTCATTCCGATATTTGAAAAGAAACACCCAAATGTCATTGACTTCTTCAATCTGGCAGATAAACTGAGCACGATGTACATATAAAAAAAAAGGCTAGTCTTTCACTGTCTTCGACGGTCCTCGAGACCTCATACGACAATAGACCCTTTTTTCAAGTGCTCGAAAAGGTCCTGTGCGGCGCGTCGTTGCACTGGTGGGGCCATGGCGTTGACGCTTAGGTATAGGAAATACCATTTCCGACGACGCCAGTCGCAGTCGCTTGCGGCTGTAGCCGCCAGCCGCGGTCGCTGGCGGCTGTAGCCGCGCATTGGAACGGCCACCTTAACCGGCTTGGGGATTATGGTTACGTCGAAGGTGACGGGACAAGATCCCTTTTCGTCCAGGACAGGCAATTCTGTCCGTTATTCAATACAGTTGAAAAAAATTATATCTAGAAAGCTAAATATGAGATAGTCGATTTAGTTGTGACCTGCAGCGGGGGGAGCGAGCGGCATGTGCCGGGCCATGTGGCCGGCAAGTGAAGTGTACAAACGTTCGGAGAGCGGGGGAGTTCCTCCAGGGCTGACGATCGATCGTGCCGCCCGGCGTGACCGCATCTCTTTCTGCTGCGCTGCCACGGGGTCAGAGAGTCTTCCTTCAACGGCCAGGACCGAGCAGGGAGGGACGACTTGCCACCACTGATATATATGCTATGGATACGAGATTCCCATAAGCCGGCTGTACAGCGGTTGAAGCGAATTGAAGGGTGATTTTAGATGCCAGCGCCATCACCCTTCGACCGATGTATTAAAGGAAATACTCGCGTCAGTGGCAGTTGGCGTCGGTTGGCGTGGCAAAGTGGGGCAAATTGTGGAGCACCGCAGGTGATCGCGGGGCGAACGGAAGTAAAGTACAACGGTTGAACGATAGTGGCGCATCATGCCAAAAGCACCTTCAAATCACGTCAAGCATCTCCAATCCATAGTATATATATCAGTGCTTGTCACCCGGTCCAGAGGACCCATCGACATAGAAATACATGTAGGAACGGACTAATGTAGGAACGGACTAAAGTTGCGACTTTGGGCGAGGGGAGTGAAGTAGTTTTGGGGAGCGGGGGATACGGTCACATGATACTCTGATGCCGCATTGGTGATTGGTTCTAACCTAAATGCGCGAAATATTAAGATGAAACCTTTAGTTTCTTTACAATTATAAATGTACGATAGAATATTTTCAGTACAACAGAGAAACAAAATGTTTTATTTATAAATCAACATACTAAAATGTTAATGGTGCTTGAGATGTCAGAATTAAATGGTTAAAAGTTTGAATCTATAGATATGAAAAATCTTTATTCTTTTCGTTTGATATTTAATTTTGCAACTACGCAGTGAATTCAGTACGGTTTGCATTATTATTTGATGAGATCTGTAAATGAATAAAACATGACTATTTAGGAATAGATAACCTACGAGGTTATCTTTCACTTTTCTGCACTTATGAATGTGATTTAACGAATTTTGTAACAACATACAACTTGCCATCGTAGAGTTAAATATTGGGCATAGTTTAATAATGCAACATTAAAATTTTCATTATAAAATGTTAATCTAATTACCTAAATATTGGTAATTCATCCTTTAATAAATTATACAACTGTTAATATTTATTGCATAAAGAGATTAGGGTGTATTATCAATAATTTTCATAACAAAATTTCTTTTTATCAATTTTATTATGTATTATACGTACGTTCATTGGCCCTTAAATAAGATGAGCTTATTAATTACTTGCCGTACGATTTTTACAACTTTTTACAATGCACAGTGGCATTGTAAAAACAAATATATATCTCTTTTTTCTCAAATATGCTATAATCCACTGACGCTCTTGCTAATCACAGTACAGGGTCAACGTTTTATCCTGCACCCCGCGCTCGCGCGAACAGGTAATATGGCAACAGCACTTCACGGACGCATTCCACTACAACCATGCACGGAGCTTCGAGAATTTTGGGATGATCACTTTCAAATTAACGTCGCAAAGAGCCATTTAGAATTTCCCGGTCCGGGTTGAAAAATTTGGGTCCTTTTTCGTATAATTTTTGAAGTATAAAAGATATCGGATTGCAATTTACTCCGAGAAATGAGAAAAAATTATTCCCTCTTAATGATGGATAATTTAACATATTTTACGTTTACTTAATTTTTTTTCTATCAATTTTTTAACCTTAATTGTTGTAAAAAGCTTTTGCAAACTATTTATTTGATACTGTATTTAATGCTGTTTTTAAAATTCGTGGTGTTGATAAACAATCGGCTAGTTGTTTCTGTATCACTACTTTCATAAATTGAGAAATTAAATTTTTATTCAATTATGTGTTAGTTCTGCAGTCCTCAGAATCTACTGTTCTGGTTATCTTTTTTACGATTTTATCCTTAATGCAGTGCATGCCTAAATAAGACGTAAGGTGTAACTAATGGGTTGTGTCTTTGATTGTAGCAGTGTTTGAATTTTTTTCTAGATTTTTTGTGTTTGAATTTTTTAGCTACTCAACGCCACGCCTATACCGGCTTCCGTTAATGTCATTTTTTAGAACGATGCGCTATTATTGTAGCTTTTACACGCAGGTGGCGAAAAATCTCTCCGTACAAGGGTATAGCGCCGCGGTCAACCCTGTTGTAGCTACAATTTTTTAAATTGAGACGGGTACGAGATCAGTTGACATTATTTTGAAACCTCATTACAGTAATCTGGGGTGCGGGTGTTAAACCGATCATAAACGCGGAGCGCACGGCTCGATTACCTGGACCGGGAAATTCCCAATACCTAGCTCTTTGTGACATTAATTCCATCCTAAAATTTGCGAGGCTAGGACATCACTGCTGTCCAGCGGTCGCTGGCAGCTCTCCGCTGGACCGGTGCATGGTTGTAGTGGAATGCGTCCGTGAGGCGCTGTTGCCATTTTACAAGTTCGCGCGAGCCCGGGTTGCAGGATAAAACGCTGACCCTGTATTCACAGTCTACTCTTTCACTGCCTTTCACACTGCGTCTGACTCACTCTTACTCGATGAGAATAAGAATGCGCTTGCGCTATCACAACCAATCGCCAGTGCGGCACCGGAGTACCACGTGACCATGGTTCCCCGCACCCCCTGAAGTGCTTCACTCCCCTCAACCATTGCTACGTCCCTATATTCCTATGTCCATGAGAGGATCGCACCATCTACCCTGCGTTGTCCGGAAAAACGGACCTCCTCCCGGAGGGAGGAGGGAATGGCTTGGGATGGCCGTCTCCATATGGTACGGATTAACACTACAGGATTTTACCCCGTTTCTCGGGTACGCGTTCGCTTTTTATAGGTCCGCGCCAACTTGCGGACGGACCGTACTCGCGGGGGTGACCATCGACGAGGGTGAGCGGTACTTACCTAAGACGCACGAGTAGGTGCGTAAATATGAGATAAGTTACATAATTTAGATGGATCGTCCTGTTTTGCTGAAGATTGAAAAACGCGGCAGAGGAAAAAATGGACAAACCTCACTTTTTTCATGGATGGTAGTACGATGAATCTGCAAAGTGCCCTTGTACTTTTTTCAATGGATTTACATGTTTTTTTAAACAGTTCTATCCTTGTTCCCTCTTTCCATTGTAAGCGAAAATCGCATAATTCGATCTCTATTTAAACCGATGCCTGCTGGGCACGCACGTTGAATAAAGCATTGGCGTTGTTCATTCCGTAGACTGGGTTTTATTTATTTTGTGAAGTGATCACTCTCGCGTCGACTTTTTCTCAAACATTGAATACTCGTGTGTGTGTGTGTGTGTGTGGATCCGAGGTTCCAATCATATAAGGTGGTTTCAATCCCACTCAACATGAATAATTGAGGTCAGGGAAAGTTGGTTCGAAGACGAGTGCTTCACAAAATGTCCCAAATTCCTTGACGAGACACATGTTTTACTTTAGAAGTTTCAATGTCTCGTAATCAAACATTCGCACATGGATGACGGATCGTCAGAATAATCCACTACAGTAGGTTCTGAACTTCTCATGATATGAATTAATTATGTTCTTAGCGGTGATGCTAATAAGTAATTTAGGATCAGTGCAAGCGTACCCTGTATCCGCCGTGCGAGGGTTAAAGTGTTGCCATACTAAATGTCACCATGTGAATCTGAGTATTTTTGGATCCGAATCAGGATGGTTTTGTATCCGAACAATGCAGAATGCGCTGAAAGATAAATAAAAAAGAATCTTATGGTTGCAATTATAAAATTGAAGATCACATCGAAAGTTTTGAGAAACAGGCAACTTAGAAGTGTATGGCAATCGTTAATGACCTTCTTTGAACAAAAATGTTGCCAGGCACCTAATAATAATGCGTCCGTGCTAAGTTATCTGTCAAACCTCGAAACCAGTCATGCCAATCTCCACTCACTTCACGCTGTGGAGTTCCGTTCTGTTTGGGCACGCGTATCGGAGACTTCACTGCTACTCTGTAGACTTAAACAATAGTACTTCACTAGTGTGGTCCACCCACCTCGTTCACTAACCAATTTCTCTCCTATCGAATAGATACCCGGGAAATGTATATTTATAAAGGCTCGCGACATTCCCCATAAGGATCAAGTTTTTGTTGCTCAGGGCAGTTGCGATTGGGAACAATAAGTATTTCACCCTCCGGATCAACAGGTAAATCAGGCTGCTCCGGTGCAAGCGGTACAGGCGTCGCCATACTGTCAATCATTGTAGATGTTGGAGTAGAATTATTTGGGTCGGTTTCTGGCGTGGATAAAGTACCCACTGTTGTCAAGATCAAAGAGAATGTCAAGCAGAAACACTTTAAAATGTTCATCCTTCCGACTGATTAAAAACTTGCTCCGCCGACGAATAAAAGTCAAGTCGATTAACGTTCGAACTGTGTTCAGATCCGTGGAGAACCTCTTTTATAAGGCGCGAACGAAGATTGCCAGGAAGCCTTCACTTGCTTCGTTTTGTTTTTTCCCAGTCACTATGCCCATCTATCTGCTGAACCGGTTCCACTGATGAAGGTTATAGTTAATTAATGCCTGGGAATTTTCCTTGTGCATTAAATGCTCGAGTGTTTGAAGGTTGCACATTATGTTTTGCAGTCTTTACTGACAGGCAAAAAGTTGACCGGACTGACCAATTAATTTGATATTTGCGCGCAAAGACTGTGATAATATTTACCGTGGATCGGTGGAAAAAAGTAAAAATCGGATGTTTCCACCGAGAACCAAATATGCGAAACGTTGTGATAAAGAAAAAAACCTACAAAATGATCTATTTCAATGTATTAGGTTGCATACGTATATATAAAAAATTACTCCTCACTGTGTCGTAGGAAAATGTGTTTTTAGAACCCATTCTATAGTTTTCATAATGCAATATTTCCCTCTTGCATTCTAATACTGCCGGCTATGCATCACAAAGTAATTACACAGCTATCTATAATTTCGGAACCTCAGTAGAACAAGTTTACACCCTCAGACAAAACTATGTAATTCCGAATTTAATGCATAAGGAATATTTTCAGGCATTAATAAATTATAGCCTCCGCTAAATAGTTGGGCCGGTTCCGCAAATATGCGAATATAATCAGTGGAAGAATACCGAAACAAAGCAAATGAAAGCTTACTGGCAATCTACATTCTCGCCTTATAAAAAGGGACATCCACGGATCTGAATACAGTTCGAATGTTCGTCGGCTGAGCAACGTTTTAATCAGTCAGAAGGATGAACATTTTAAAGTGTTTCTGCTTAGTAATCTCTTTGATCTTAATGACAGTGGATACTATATACGTACCGGAATCCGAAATAGATTATTCGAGAGGTACGTCTACACGACGACACTTTTGTGTCTAGATCAAGTATCTTTTGTGTCTAGCTAGAGCTACTTGCAGTGTCTTCAGTCTAACTCTAGCTGCAACTCTCGCGACGATAGGTCGAATTCAGTGTCGCGGACTGCTCTAGGCAGTTTCCAAACTTCCGGAATTTTTTTTGAGTGTCATATACACTTGATCTAGACACAAAAATGTCGTCGTGTAGACGTACCTTATTACAATGATTCGTCCTAATCCGACGACTCTAGTGGTTCAGCTCCAATCCATATATTGTGCCCCCCGCCGTACTATGTGTCCCGGGAATAAAAAACTTGATTCTAGGGGGAAATGACGCAACCCTGTGTAAACCCCCATTTTCTGACTATCTGTTGGGAAGGAGAATATTTGTTAGTGAATAAGGTGGGCAAACGTTACTATTCAGGTACTATTATTTAGGTGTACAGAGTAGCTGTGAAGTCTTTCATATGCATTCGTAAACGGGAAGGTACCCCAGAGCGCGAATTTTCCGGGGATTGTTATGACTAGTTACGGAGTTTGGCAGGTGATCTAGTATGGAGGTATTAGTACTACTTGACTTGCAACATAAAACATTCTATAGGCTAATTTATTTCCAAAACCACTTCTTGATTCCTCCTGCAAACCTCACTATTGTTTGTCATAACAATACATACCTTTTGTGAGATAAAGATTTAAAACAGATGAATATTTTTGCAATGAAATGCAGAGTGGAACAATGTTATTTTGTCATTTTGATTATTCCTGGCTGTAATGCAGCGATTAAAATATTCTTTTGTGGCCAGTTTTGTTTAGAGAAGGCTATTAGTTGCTTGTAGTACATTTCTCAGTCGCCTTTTTCTTTTAAATTCTTCGTTGTGACCATATGGTCCATTTTCATTTATTTTTCAGCAAATACTGTACTGTTCATAATCAAAATAATCGAGGACACAAACACATGGTGAGATGGCACTGATATTACAATTCAGAAGGAGGTGTGAAAGGAAAATGTGAAAGAATATTTCTTCAAAAGATGCTTTCGAAAAAATCTATTTTGAAAATATTATTATTTAATATTATTAATCCTTTAAACCAACCAAACTAAGTTTATTAAGCCATTATGGTAAATTCGGGAGACGCGATCGGGCTGGAGAGTTGGTTGAGTCGCTATATTTCAGACTCTATACGTAAAAATGCGTTAAAGTGCAGAGCAATTACTTCTCTAGAAGTCAAACTGTTGAATGAATAGCGTCATTTCGCTTTCTTCTGTGTTTTTCTAGATTTATAGGCTTTCAAAGGTAAATTGAGGTTACCTTTAACCCCTTTTGTCAAACAGCGGTGTACAGAATCGTATTTAAAATATACTTCTAAGTTTATTTTCGTTTAATGTTTGGGATAATAAGATAGTAGAGATATTGAGGGACAATCCAGCTAAAGTATTTGGCCATATTAACTCTTCCTCTCAGAGCTAACGAGAAGACCATCGGGAGAAGTGGGCAGATGTCATGACTTCAGTTTTCAACCCGATTTACAGACAATATTGTCTTAAAGCATATATCGACCAATTTTTCTGAATCAGTATAAAATTCTGAACATATAGGTTTGTTCTGATAAAGTAAGTAATTTCTATATTAGTTTTAATAGCCATTTTATATTAGGTCGACCGTGTCTCCCGGATTTATCCTATTAATAAAAGAAAGAAAATGACAATTGTTGTTATATTATTAATTTTTTAAGATTTGTGTAAAACGGTAGAATAGTGAAATGAGGTTTTGTGAATCTGTATCCACCATATTGGAATACGCAGTACGCAGTTGATCAGCCCTCTCCAGAAGAGCCGAGAGTCCCGAGACTACCGCCGCTGGACGTCATTGAAGCCGCTAGGTAGAACCTAAAATCCTTTCAGTTCATCGGCCACGCGGTCAGACACGGCGGCCATTTTGTATCATTGCAGCGCCGGGTCTGTTTCTATAAGTGCGTTTCCGCTGGTCACGCCAGCCCCATAGCCTTGTTACGCGCGCGAACGCGTTCGCCAGAACCGTGCGTCAATAGCCATTATAAGCCACGGAGTATCCGGCAGTATGCCAATCTCAATCCGAGGACGCAAAACAGTTGAAACCCGTCGCGAAAAGTAAAAGTGTCGTGACACAGTCTCTCTCTGCGATCGATAAACGTCGGCGACGTTAAGGCGGGATTTCCTAGACACGATCGGCCGCGGCGGCTGGCGGCGGTCCCACTAGTGCAATAGAGAGGTTATGCATCTGTGTCTCCGTTGCGCTAGTGGGACCGCCGCCGGCTGCCGCGGCCGATCGTGTCTAGGAAATCCCGCCTTTAAGTGTCGACGGCCATACGCGCCAAAGTGTTGAACTTGCAATATGACACCGGGTCAGACATCACGGTTATCGACAGGGACGCGTGGGCCCGCCTTGGGTCCCCGAAACTTACCGACAGCGACGCAGTCGAACACGCTGGCGGGAGTGAGCTCGGGATACTGGATCGTTTCCGTAGCCCGATTCAAGCGTTCGGTCGCGAGGGCGAAATCGACATCGACGTCGCTACCCGAAACGGGATAAACTTATTCGGGTTAAACGCCATCGACGGCCTCGATCTTTGGTCTGTGCCGCTGTCTGAGCTGTTTTCAAACAAGTGTGCCCTAAATGTGCGGTGCGCTTCTTCTCCCAGCCCGGTCATCGCGCCTTCGGACATTAAGACATCGGCCAATAACTCGCCATGGGAAAGCTTCGCGAGGAGGAGCTCCAGCGACTCGAGGCAAACGAGATCATCGATCGCGTCGAATCGTCGGAAAGGACCTCACATATCGTATTAGTCAAGAAACACGACAATAGAATACGTCTGTGTGCCGATTTTTCTACGGGAGTGAACGCCGCGTTGATGGACAATAGACATCCTTTGCCTAGCGTGGATGAATTAATTTGCAAGATTGAAAGCCCGTTTCGTTAAAAGTAGTCCGATTTAAATAATTTTTTTGTCAATTTAATCGGGAGAATGCAAGGAATCCATTGGTGTCACTTTCATATTGATACGACGAAAAATAAAAATATTCCGTTTCTGTATAATCGATGACACATCGCCGAGCAACTCCGCGCTGCAGTGTATACGGGTGAACGATATAATGTCGCTCGGCTCGAGAAGCCGGCGGCTTCAATTGAAGGCTCTCGAGGCTCACCCAAAGTTATTTTAACTTCGAATAACTTTTGGAATAAAAGACGCCTGAAACGGAGAAAATCATTTCAAGCTTAAAATGAATTCCCGTCGAATAAAAAAATCATGCGTAGCCGTCGAATGAATCTCGTCGAATAAAAAAGTTATTTTGAGGCGCTTCGAATGAAAATAACCCAAAGTTATTTTTATTCGACGACTAATAGAAATAAAGTCTCTTTTATTTGATACGTTATTTAAATAACTTTTTATTTAAATGATGCCCATCTCTGCCTGATAGTGAACAGCCATGGCATATCAACTGATCCGGAGGCAACACGTGCCATCGCAAATATGCCGCATCCGAGAAATGTGTCAGAGGTACAGAGTCCTCTGGGAATGGTAAACCATTATGGGAAAATCATTCCCCATCTGCATGAAATCAAGCAGCCCCTAGAGGATCTCACGCGTAAAAACCGTCCATGGACATGGGATCGGCAGCATGACACTGCCGTAACGCAAATAAAGAGTGTCATGCTTAGTTCACTCTTGCTGGAACATTATTTCCTTCGAAAACTTTGGTTGTGGCAGCGGACGCATGCTCCACTGGAATCGGAGCGGTGCTGCTTCAACGTGATTCGAGCGGCCACGAACGAGCCGTGTATCGCATGAACCGTAGTCTTGCGGATTCGCAGCGGAATTATTCGCAGTTGGAGAAGGAGGCCCTCTCACTCGTCACAGCTGTGGATCGATTCCACAAATTCGTGTGGGGCAGAAGGTTCATTCTTCAGACCGACCACAAACCTCTTGTGGCCCTCCTCCAAACTGAAAACACCAGGGTCCTTAAGCCGACTACAGTAACACGACTTAAGCGGTGGGCCATGCGACTTCTCGGTTACGATTTCAAGATCGAGTACATCCGTACACAGGACTTCGGACAAGCAGACGCCCTATCACTCCTGATCGAAAGATTTCGTCAGGACAATGCAGAAGAACTTCAGGTTGCCAGCATCAAGGGGGTGGAAACGGAACTCCTCCAGCTAAGGAATCTCTGCATCGATTCATTCAGGAAAGAGGTCCGCAATAAGCTGAAGAAAGCAACCAGGAAAGACGAACTCCTGAACTCTGTGTTCCAAGCCATCAGGGAAGGTTGGAACACAACCGAGGACTCGGAGGCCGTGCGGCATTTCAAGAGGCGGTCGGAGCAGCTCACCATAGTCGACGACACTCTGCTATTCGACGATAGAGTGGTCATTCCCGAGAAGCTGAAGCCAATAATTTTAGCCACTCTCCACAAGGAGCACCCGGGAATCCGTCGTATGAAGCAGCTCGCACGTGAGTACACGTACTGGCCGAAGATGTTAGAGGACATAGAGCGCCTCGTCCGTCAGTGCGATTCCTGCGCCATCACGCAGAAGCCGCCACGGAAAGTACCGCTAGATCCATGGCCCATCCCGTCACATCCTTTGGAGCGGGTTCACATCGACTTTGCAGGCCCTATTAATGGTCAATACGTGCTAGTGTTCGTGGATGCCGACTCCAAATTCTTAGATGTGGCACTCGCATCCACGATTTCGGCGAGCCGTACCGTTGAATTGTGCCTCGAAATCTTCGCAAGGTACGGGGCTCCGAACATCGTCGTGACGGACCACGGTACGCAGTTCACTTCGGAGACATTTGCCACCTTTTGCAAGGAGCTAAACTGCACACACCTCATGTCTGCTGTAAACCATCCTCAATCAAACGGCCAGGCTGAAAGGATGGTCGACACAATTAAGAGGGCCATAGCCAAGGATCCCTCCAACTGGAGGAGGCAACTGTTCGATTTTCTCTATAGTTAGAGGTACACGCCCTCCTCAGCGACTCCCGACGGGAAATCTGCGGCGGAAATTCTGTTTGGCAGGCGAATGAATTCCCCATTCATCAAGCTGCTGCCGGAGCCCACAGTTGACAAAGCTTCCACGTCCGGCCCTATCCTTTGGAAACAAGGAGCCATGGAGAAGCAGTTCGCCAAACACCATGGCGCGCGTCCACGGCGTCTCTCGGTGGAAGACCGGGTGGTGGTTTTGACCAGGAAGAACAAACGTGAATGTGGCAACGTTTGCAAGATCCTGGCCGAGACGCGTTATTCAGTACGTCTCGACGTTGGTGGAATCGTCGACCGCCACATCAATCACATCTGGAGGGGTGGTACGGATACTCCAAACCCTCCAAGGGAAGATGTGGATGACTGATCAGTCCTCCAACCTCCCCCAGTCCAGGGTCCTGAGCCTCCAACGGAACCTCCAGCGGAACCTCCAGCGGAACCTCCAGCGGAACCTCCGGTGGAGCTTCCCGTAGGTCAAAGCTCCCAGAGCCGGACCCCTGTGGAGGTCGCTATCCAGCCAACTCCTGCGAGGTCTGTTCGGAAACGGGCCCCAGTAAAGAGGCTGATCTTGGACCCAGTCTCCAACTCCTATACCGCATGGGAACCTTAGGAGGTGTTGGGTATTGCACAGCATCGCCAGAGGGCGCTGTGGCGCATGGTGGAGGCCCGCATGCATCCGGGGCCGGGCAGTCGCAACATGGCCGTTAGCCAATACATACAACGCGTATACTTGTACCCTTACTCATTGTTCTATTAGAGTTAATTGTCTTGTTACTACTGTGTTCACTGCGGTCATAATCACACCTTCCGCGTTTCCTCGAAGAACCCAACAAAATCCAAACCTCGAAAACCCGTACACGCAGATTAAAAAGCGTGTGTTAACAACGTACTCTGCTTCGTCGGAGAGCAGACTGCGGCAATTGTTGAAGGGGCAGGTTCTAACAGACGGGAAACCTACCCAGATTTTAATGCGTCTGTGAAACCTCGATGACGGCCGGTGTAGCGAATCCGTAATGAAGGCCATATTTTTAGATCAGCTACCGGTAAACTGTAGAGCGAACCTTGCGGCCTCGAAAATCGCGGAATTGCAGGACAACGCGGCTCTCGCGGATAAAATCGCCGAGACAACGATCGTAGGTTCTCCATATACCGCACCCGTGTCTGCCGCGGCTCGCGCGAATCAAACCGTCGAGGCTACGAACGTGGGGCCTCAATACGCCGCGCCTGTATCGGACGTAACGCCCTCCACGCTAGAGGCCAAGTTCGATAAACTAGCTAGCGAATTTCCGAAATTATCGAACCAAGTAGGACGTCTCGCGAATGACATAAGCTCCCGCCGGCGTACACCGTCGCGGTCGCGTCAAACGAAGGAGGGAAAAAGAAGCCCTTCGCGTAGTAGAGAACTATATTGGGCACACAAGAAATTTGGGAAGGAGGCGCGATTCTGCAAGGGTAATTGCTCCTGGGAAGAACAGAAGGCCTCGGGAAACTAGACCGTCCCTCCATCACGGAGACAGATGCGGGGGAAGCGACATCGCGAAATCGTCTCCACGTGCGCGACCGGTATTCCAGTTAGCTCTTTTTAGTCGATACCGGTGCGGACATTTCGCCATGACCTACTCCCGACAAAGGCAGACCTGAGCCCAGCGTTTACAAATTGTACGCCGCGAATAATACTATTATAAATACGTACGGTAAAACGCGACACGTATTCGACCTGGCCTTGAGACAACTAATTGCGTGGAATATTTGTATTGCCAATGTGCCGCACCCGATCATCGGGGCGGATTTAATCAAGCACCACAGTCTCATCGTAGACCTTAGGAGAAGCCGCCTTACTGACGCCTTGACGAGCATATATACTCTGGGCGTCATGAGACCAGCCGGTCTTACCGCGATTCACACCGCGAACCCAACCAATCGGTACGCGCGAATCCTGACGGATTTTCCTGAAGTAACAGGCCTAGCCCAACAGACTCCTATCGGATCGCTGAACGTCTTTCACTACATAGTGACTCACGGGCCGCCGGTATCGGGATGCGCAAGGCGATTGCCTCCCGAAGATTACGTGCCGCGAAACTAGAGTTCAAACGGTTGGTCGAGGTGGGCATCTGCAGGCCGTCCTGCAGCCCGTGGGCGAGCCCTATACATATGATGAAAAAGAAAAACGACCAATGGCGTATATGTGGCGATTTCCGTTTGCTGAACGCCAAAACAGTACTGGATAAGTATAGCGTACCCCATGTACACGACTTTGCGTCAAATCTGCACGGGAAGACCATCTTTTCGTCTCTTGTTTTGCACGGCGCGTATCACAAGATATCGGCGGCTCCCGAGGACGTACCCAAGACTGCGGTCATTACCCCTTTCGGGTTGTTGAATATCTGGCGATGCCTTTCGGGCTTCGAAACGCGAGGCAAACGCTGCAACGGTATATTCACCAGGCCCTTGGCGAATTGGATTTCGTTTTCGTGTATATTGACGACATACTCATCGTATCTTCGTCGCCGGAAGAGCACGAGGCACATATTGGAACCATGCCGGAACGACTTAGAAATTTCCATTTACGAGTAAACTTTGAGAAGTGCCAATTCGGCATGCCGGAACTGTAATTTCTCGGGGACGTGGTAAACCACGAGGGATTGAAGCCTACCCCTGACAAAGTCGAGGCAATAAAAAAATACCCGCGACCGCGTACAGTCGTTGAGCTTCGCCGTTTTTTGGGTATGGCCAACTTTTACAGGCGCAGTTTGTCTCGGGCTGCCGCCGCTCGGGCGCTCCTGAACGGCTACCTACAAAACTCACGTAAAAACGATAAAATCGAGATCTCATGGACCGCGGGGGCGGAGGCCGCGTTCTGCCAAATTAAAGAAAATCTGGCAACCGCGGCGATCCTCGCGCACCCCTGCGACGGGGCGACCACAAAGGTCGTACCGATGCGTCCGATTTCACTCGAGCAAGCCCTCGACAAGGACTGGAAACCTCTCGTGTTTTTCTCGCGTAAATTCACTCCAGCACAGTGCCGCTACAGCGCGTATGATCGCGAACTAACCGCTATTTACGAGGCAATAAAATTTTTTAGACATTTCTTCGAAGGTCGTGATTTCGCAGTGGCGACAGGCCACAAACCGTTAATATACGCCTTCATGCAACGGGCCGACAAGGCATCCCCGCGGCAGGCTCGGCAATTGTCGTACAGCACCCAATTTACCACTCGCATCGAACATCTCCCCAGCAGCGAGAACGTTGTCGCTGATCCGCTCTCGCGGATCGAATCGTTGCGTCTTGCAATCGAATTTAGCTTAATCGAACTCGCCAAGGAGCAAGAAACAGACTCGCAACTCAAAGAAATACAAAAGTCAGATACCCCCATTCTCTCATTAAAAAGACTAATGTGGGGACCGGAGCATACACTTTTGTATTGCGAAATGTCCGGCGAAGTAATTCATCCTTATATTCCAGCGTCGTTGCGTCCCCGGGTTTTCGACACCTTTCATAGTCTCGCACATCCGGCCGCAAGGGTTACGGACAGGTTGGTTAGGTTGAGATACGTCTGGCTCGACATGCATCGGAACGTCGCTCAGTGGTGCAAGAATTGCGTGCATTGCCAACAGGCTAAAGTATCGCGACATGTTCGCATGATCCCGGGTCAAATCGTGGCTCCGGACGGCCGATTCAAGCACATGCACATGGATCTCATCGGTCTGTTTCCGGACGACGGCGATACCGTTATTGTCTTACCTTGATCGACCGATTCACGCGGTGGGCTGAGGCAGTGCTTCTAAAAGAGCGAACCGTTTCGGCTCAAACCGTTTCGCGCGCGTTTTACGATCAATGGATCGCGCGCTACGGGTCACCCGAGATTTTAACCACCGACCAAGGCGCGCAGTTCGAATCGCAGATATTCACCGCACTACTGTCATTGACCGGATGCCACCGTATACGCACAACCGCCTACCATCCCGCCGCTAACGGTATGATACAGCGGTGGCATCGAACTCTAAAATTGACAATAATGTGTCATGTTAGCGCAAGTTGGACGCGCGTGCTGTCCACTGTATTCCTCGGACTCCGCAATCACGTGCACCTCGATACAGGAGTATTACCCGCGGAACATTTGTACGGCTCCGCGGCCAACGACGGTCCCACTAGTGCAAGGGAGAAGTATGCATCTGTTTCTCCCTTGCACTAGTGGGACCGTCGCTGGCCGCAGTCGCCGGCCGCACATTGGAACGCCAGCCTTGAAAAGTATGAAATATATTTATATTTATAATAAACACTTTCTATCAATATAGCGCCTATTGGGATACGCTATTGGTACTAACTCAATTTCGAATAGAATATGGTTTGCTCTCACGTTGTTTGCTCTCAATTAACGATATTACGTATAAAATTAATTTGCAGGACAGAAAGCCCGTTTCGTTAAAAGTAGTGGGATTTAAATACTTTTTTGTCAATTTAATCGGGAGAATGCAAGGAATCCATTAGTATCATTTTCATATTGATACGATGAAAAATATAGAAACTCCGTTTCTGTATACGTGAAATGAGATTATATTGCAATCAGAATATTTTGAGCTTACAATATTTTCTATATTTATTAAAATCTTTATTTCTGTATTTTCAACGCGAAAAATGGAATGTTGCATTTTTCCCCTATTTCAAATATAATAATAATAATAATAATAAGTTTATATATTTCAACGGGATAAACCCTTTGTTATACGAAATACAAATCACAGTCGCACAAGCCTAGAACAAATAATTAGGAAGTACAAAAGAAAGATAATTAAAAGAAAGAAAGCAGAGAAGTAAGCGCAAAAGAAACCATTAATGAATAGTGACAAAGCCAGATATAAAAGAATACTAGTAATAATATTATATCAGAAGCAAACATAATATTGAAAGTTAGGGGGAGAGGGACATACAAACAGCGATCAGAGCAGAGTGATTGAAGGAATTATAGGAATTATTAAAGAAGTCAACAGAGTTACAATAGCGATTCGCAGTTATTAAAAATCGATTAAGACTATTAAAGTAGCCGTAGAGAGTTCGATGTGACTTCGGAAGGAAGAGATTATGATTTCTAAGGCACCGTACAGGTGCATAAAAACTAAGTTTTTCGAGGATTTGAGAACAAGAGATACAATAATTAATAATATATGTCGATTATACAAGTTCGCGGAAGGTAACTAAAAAGTCGAAAATTACTGATATATTTTCAATGGGTTTCTTATAGAAAAAGAACTGTATATAACGAATTATTTGTTATTACTTTGCAGAATCGATACTAATTATTTCTGACCCCTTTAACTTTACTTTAACAAACTTTAAAAGAAACGATTTAAAATTCTGCATAAAACAACAAATTTGACATGTGTTTACATGCAGCTCAGATGTAGCCGTCATGATATTTTTACCTTTTTTTACAAGAGCTCATATTATTAGTTTACAAGAAATACTTACTTTAAAGGGAACGCAATATTCTTTATAACTTTCCTTGAAAATGGTCTAAACCGCAAACCGAAACGTCGGAATTTATAATTTTTAAAATTGCAAATTAGCTTTTTTCTGATTTAACTGACCGAACTAGTGCGCCGAAACCACTTTTTGTCTATTTTACAAGAAATATATAAAAAAAAACATAATTCCATAAGTTATGACTTCTGACTTCTTTCCTCATTTCTGGATAATCTGTCTGAATGTGACGATGGATCGCAGAGCGGCTAAAGTCGTAGAGCGGCTAGAGTCGCTAAACTGCTTCTGGAGTAGTAGAGCGGCAGCCGCTGTGCGACTAGGAGATTCTGCCGTTATGGCGGAAAACAGACACTCATGGCATTGTGTTGTGTCTCGAGTAACCTAGGCTGCTCATGAACCAGACGCGCATAGGCTATAGCAATCCTGGCGCGGCCGCAGCAGTCGCAGCCGCCCATAGGAGTTGGGATGAATGCTTTTCCATTGTACCAGTCTACGGCGGCTGTAGCGGCCAGTCGCAGTCTCTGGCGGCTGCAGCCGCTCATTGGAACGGCCACCTTAACAGCGGAGCGGACCGCTAACGGGAGCGGGCGGACAGTCTTAATCAGATATTCGAAGGATCGATCAGACTTTCAGATTGTATCTTATTATCCTTTAATAAATTGAAAGTATTTTGTTCGTCACAGAATTGACCTTCGTCGAAGCTGTTACATCGTAACAGTAGATTCGTGTGCGGCCGCAGCAATTGACCGTCGAACGTTTTCTTTTGTTCGCTATTGTAATTTTCTCTACGTGCCTAACAGTAACTTTCTTGGATTACCAGCTACAGCGCTCCAACTGCACATCTGCATGGCAGACCTCCATCCGTAACTTACATATCTCCAAAAAATCATAAACCCATAAAATCATAAAAGACCTTTAGGTCATTCCTGTCCGCGACTTTTCCGGCTTTCGCACTATCTTCTTACCACTTCTCTTTACTTGATTCTTTAACCCCTCTAACATTTCCATCCAATTTTATGTATATTTAATCCTTTGCCTGCTCATTGAAACATTTTGTTTAAAATCGACTTCATATTTTTTTTCTAATGCAACGTCCGCTAATTCCTTAAAACCAAAGCTGAAAATCTGAGCATTAAATTCATTTGTGGCCAATAAAGGAATGTCAAGTATAAAAAGTGACAGAGGAATCAATGTTCGAGCGGAGAACGAGAATACAATTGGAATTAGCAAAGTTGATTTCACTACATTTACATGTGAACTTTTAAATTTTTTTTCGTGAATTAACGGGAATCAGCTTCTTTCATTCATGGGCCATGTTTATGGAAGGGGGGGGATTTCATATTACAAATAATAGAAGAAATTAAATTATTGTTTCATAAATTTTATCTCAATCATTGAAAAACCTTTTTATATTATTATTTTTTTTCTATTTTACTCCATTTACTTTCTTTCATTTCCTCTTAACGTCAAAAGTTTTTAAAGTATTTATGCAACGAATTACGCAATATACCTATAGCTACTGTAAACTTTAAAGTCGAACAATGTAAATGTAATTCCAGTGACTCAAACATGCCAGATTTTCTTTAATATTTTATGTCAATAATAATGCTTGGACAACGCCTATCAAGACTTTCAGTACCTAAATACATATCGAATCTTCAAAGACTCGAGCCTAATCAAGGCTCGAGATTCAAGAGTTTTAAGTGTCGAATTCTCTTCGGAGTCATTCAAATTTTTTCAATATTAAGAAACTTTGAATCGTTTCGAAGTTCATATTCAAACGCCTATCACTACCTTGTTGAGCCTAATACATATAATCGAAGTGGCATTTCAAACAGTTAATAGAATAAAATAGTGCAATAAATCTCATAATGAATTTAATAATGTATTCACATAAATATTAGAAAAATAATATAGTTTCTACCGGCATTCCGAAGCACTTATTTCTCCACATCAACCTGAACGGCCAAAATCCTCTGAATCCACGATCCACTAACTTGAAATGTTTGCATACACGTGTGAATGAAAAGGGCAGATCTCCTTCGATAAGTTACAACTGACACAAATGTATCATAAGTTGTGTAAGATCGATTACAAAACGTCCTCATTGTCAATGTCCACCTGTCCTCTTGATTACTGTCCTCCAGAGCTGCGCCATTGTCATCTTTATGCAACTTTTCCAATATGCTTTGTTCTATTCATCCAATGATAAGTTCTTTCACTTATTGTACAACAACTTTCACACATATCGTTCTGATATTCACCCAGACAGCTCTGGTCTTCTCACACGTAATATTGGTAAAGTTTCTTCCACAAAAATTCGTCTGCCAGCCTATGATTGCAATTACCAACATGCAATTAGTACATCAGTGTAGATCAGCGTTATCCTAATGGGCGGTCCGGGGCGGCTATTCATAGTCGCTACTTATTCTTAAGCAAATGCTTAAGCATTCGGCATCCTTTACAAGCTACTAGGTTAGTAGAGGATGCCGCATGCTCGATGGGTTTGGCGGTCCCGCAATGATGCTGAATCAGGCGCCGGTACCGTTGTGGCCGCGCCGTGGCAGGGTGTGAGGGCTGCAGCGGTGAGGAGAGGGGAGGGGGGCCCTTGAACTTATAGGACCCCCGGGAGCGGCCGAATAGCGCCGCTCCCGATTACCGCGTTTGGGGTCAGTTCGGCGATTCTCTCTGGGGTGCCCTTATGGCACGCTCGGCCGCTCGCCCGGAGGGTTGGCTGAGTTTGACCCTCCTGATCGCTGGCCGCCGTAGCGCCCCTCCCGGGGTTTTGCGGTTTTGGGCGGCCCTTCTGGTATGTCTAACCGCTTGCCCGGGGGGCTGGCCAGGTTTGGCCCTTCTGGTCCTGGCGGCCTCCCCCGCGTTGTGCGGTTGTGCAGTCTTTTGGGCGACCCTTAGGGTTCTGCCGACCGCCCCCACCCGACCGGCTCACGGGCCGGGAGTCCAGCGCGGTGATCGGGGATCGTGGGGCGGGGTTGGCGCCCCTGCCCTAGTGTAAGCAGCGACCCCGGAAGGGCGTGACGCGGGCGTGTGACCCGTCGCGCGTCACCCGAAGTTGGAAGTTAGGAGTTTTCTTCCGGGGGAGAGTATGGTAACGTGAGCACGGGCGCCTTCTCATTCGCGTCCGCGCCCGCACTACTTCCCCCGGGAAGTGCCCTGAATAGGGGGCATAGGCGCGGGGAACACTTACACATTTACGCATCCGTGGGGGAGGCATGCGAATGTAATCGCTAGTTTGATCTCGCCAAAGTCCTCCCTCCGGATACGGCTCCCCGCGCCAGGAGGTCACCTTGGTGGTTTGAGTGGGTTTGAGTTCCACATAACCCCTCCCCCCCCCCGAAGGTTAGGGGTATCCGTTGAGATTTCCACCAAGTAAAAAAAAAAGGAATGCCGCATGCTTAAGCATTTGCTTAACAACAGGGATTGGAGGATTCCGGTTCATGTTGATGGAGGGAGAAACACCTACAGGAGCGGTGGTTAAGTGTGCGTGACTGACGCAGGCGCAGTTCATGCACACATTACCACCGCTCCTGTAGGTGTTACCCCTCCATCAACATGGACCGGAGTCCTCCGATCCCTGCTTAAGAATAAGTAGCAACAATGAATACCGTCCCGAGAGCACGAGCATCCATCGCGTTTTCCAAAGCTCGCATTGAAGGGGGCGCTCGAAACCAATGAAGTGTTCTACATTTTAGGAATTGAGAAAATAAACAGGAATTGACTAATGATTAAACAGTATTATTATATAATTGGACGGAATAGACTTGAACAGTCTAACTTACACCTCTGATTAACAAAAAGTATCTTATTAAACGATTTTTTATCAGCGACTGGCCTTTACTCACTTCCTCTACTGGGCCTAAACGTCCTATGCGCACCAAACTGTTCATCGGCAGTGTATATACTGAGATCATCGGAAGCTTGTGACCAAAGCAGATAGCAGATAAGTGTTATCCACAGTTTTCGACAGAATCATCCGACATGCCCCGTTAGAATCTAGTCGTTGGTTCGGAGGACACTTTCGCACGGGAACAAACAGGATCTCAAGGGCAGGCATGGGCCCGGGCCGGTGTATATTAGATGGCATTTCAGCGTCCATTGTCTTGAGACTGTAGTTGCCATTATGGGTGACATCTTAAATTTGAAATCTGAAATTTGTCTCGAAGAAATATGCACTATAAGTAACAATAAACAGGATACCAGGAGAGAACACTTTAAGCTCTTCATTTTTTTGAATTAACGATACTTTTTAGACAACGAAGAACACGCGTCCAGGACGTTCGTAGATGAACTGTAATGGATTGGTCAAGTACCTTTCTTTAAATGATCAGAATGGCCTCCACCAAGCCATATTTATAGCGAATACTGTTGAGGTGGACATGGTAGTGGTATATTTAATTATGTATGCATCCTGTGACTAAGTTTTTGGGATAGCGTTACACGTGATTTTCATCCATTTATCCTTTTTTCATTGTTCACTTTAAATGCCAAACAAAACATGGCAAAAGTTTCGATTTTTTTGTTACATCTTTTTCACTTGCCATTCTACGCAATTTCCTTCGGTGCATGCCGCCTTGCTTGTTCGTAGTCGCAGCGCGGCCCGGCGCGCGGCCACGATAGCGCGGGAGCTCCAGCGGAAGGCTCGCGCTCTGATTGGTCGGTGCTTTTTGTTATTATCTCGTTAACGAAACCTCGGAGAGAATTTTCGCAAAGGAAAAAGTTGTTTGCAATCACCCCCTGAATCACCCCCTTCAAGGAACCGCAGCATTTTTGGGACACCCTGTATATGGTACAAGGAAATAACAGACCAAGGTCGATTCCGTTGCTTATTGATTTACGTTGTGTTCACCATTTCATAACAACTCGATGCAATTAAATTGAGTTACCAAAACTGTTTTAAGGTAATTAGTAATAATTCATTTCAATATATGGTGGATATAGATTCACAAAACATCAGCTCACAATTCTACCTTTTTACTTGAACCTTAAGAAATTATTAATAATAATAACAATTCCCATTTTCTTTATTTTATGAATAATCGAGAAAATTGATTTATTGAGAATAATGGTAGCCATATAAAAAATTAAACATTTCAAAATCGATTTTCTTCAAAGTCAAAGCTTCTTTGAAGAAATATTATTTCACATTTTCGATTTATTTATGCATGAAGAATCACCGCCTTCTGGATTGCAATATCAGTGCGATGTCAACATATATTTATTTCCTGGAATATTTTGGATATGAGCATAGCAGCGTTTGCTGAAAGATAAACGAAAAAGAATCATATGATTATAATGGTATGCTTCAGAGAAAAAGGCAACTGGAAAATGTACTACAAACAGCTATAGTAGTCTTCTCTAAACAAGACTACCCACTAAAGAATGTTTCAATCGGTGCATTACAGCCAGGGATAATCAAAATGATCGATTTCACATAGTTACACCCAGTGTTTAATTGCATAGATATTAATCTCTCAGAAAAAATGTATTGTTATGAAAAGCAATAGTCAGGTTAGTGGGAGAAATCAAGAGGAGGTATGGGAAAAAAGATACCTATAGCAAGTACTACTTCAGTAAAGCTCTGTACACTAGGGTTGCCGTGATTTATACGTATCGATTTTTTTTGCATTTCTTTTCTCCCCTCCCCCCCCCCCCCCCTAGAACAATGCCATTTGATAAATAGATAGTCCTCGAAAAAGTTTATTGCAATCGGACAACAGGAAAGGGTGCCGACAAGAGAAAATAGTTTTTTTCATGTTCAACCTTCTGTAAAATTTTTAGCGAATGTCGGATCGGTGGGGAGTTTGGACATTGTTTAAAACAACGAAATAAAGGCCCATGCCATAATGTACGTTGCTGGGAATCATTCCGTAGACAGATCCTAATTTCACAGGACTACTTCCCACATACGCATGCGCATAAAAGAGTTCACTACTGCTCTGTACACCTAAACCACTGCTTCGCAACCGGTATGCCACGAGACGATTCTAACGGTTGCCGCGGTGCAATGCCTCCAAGAGGAGAAGCACTAATTTTTTTTTACAAAATTTTTTAATTCTGGTTTTAATAAAAAATGATAAATGGTCGTGTTTGAAGGATTTGGCCACTTAAATTAATCAAACAAAAAAACAGTAAATAAATAAATCTAATTTTGTATATACACTTTGTAACCCTTGTATAATATATATTGTATATTTTTGTATGCAGTGTACCGCGAAATTCTGGGAAGGGCTCAGGTGTGTCGAGGGTGACAAAAGTTTGCGGACCACTGACCTAAATAGTACCTCAATAATAACTTCCACCCACCTTGTTTGTCAACAAATGTAGTCCCACCGAGTGCATGTTTAAAGAAGGCGCCCCTCTAGGACAAGGCGACACTCGCCTGCAGAATCTTCTTTATGCTTCTCCGGACACTCCCGTTTGAGGAAAATAAGTAAGGATAAGGAATTAACCTTTACAATTGTCGGCATACTGTCTGTCGTTATAAATATTGGAATAGAATCGCTTTTTTTGACTTGTAACGTGGGTAAAGCATCCACTGTTATCAAGATCAAAGTGAATATCAAGCAGAAACACTTTAAAATGTTCATCCTTCCGACTGATTAAAACGTTGCTCCGCTTACGAACAAAAGTCTAGCGGATTAACGTTCAAACTGCGTTCAGATCCATGGATATCCCATTTTATAAGGCGGGAACGAAGGTTACCATGAAGTTTTCACCCACTTCGTTTCTTTTTTCCCATTGAATTGAGATACTCACCTATCTGCGGGACCGGTCCAACTCACGAAGGTTATAGTTAATTATACGTTGTGTCTCGTCCTCGAGCGGGCCCTCCTGCGAGGGTGGCGCTTCCGTGGTAATCTCGCCATAGCACTTTTTCGTGTCGAACTCGCCACGCGCTAAAATAGGATTGCAGCTTATTTCTTTGTTTCTCATACGCTTTTCAATAATGGGAAGTCGAAGATTTCTCACCACGGGGTACCAGGCGGCATCTCTTTGACAGGCGCACCGAGAGAATCAACCTGTACCAGTGATAATCAGTAAATTTGCAAAACCTGTTGAAATAAAGTGTATACATTCGAGGTTATTGAATTTGTCTTGAAACGCATTATCGAGTGATCTCTGAAAGAAAATAGTTTCATTTAAAAAACCGGACTTGACCATCGCATCTCTTAAAATAATAAATTTAATAAATTTGCTATAAATTTGCGCCCTCGAACCATGCAATTGCATATAAACAATTTCTTTATCTCCAATACGTTAGGAAATATCTAGCTGTTTACTGTTCCCGCGGACACCTTGTATAATGAAATAAAATATAAAATTTATGTCGGAGAAGGTAACCACTTAATCAGCTACGCTACGATCTTAATTAATAGGTCTATCTCACGTCACTTTTCCCTCACGCGATTCACACAATATATTGTACAATCTTCCAATATGATCCACAGACGGTCAATATTATTGTGCAATATTGAATATTGCACAAAAAATATCAAAACCGTTTTGATTCACGCAATATATTGTGCAATCTTCCAATATGATCCACAGACGTTCAATATTATTGTGCAATATGAATATTACAATATATTGCACAATATATTGAGCGTCTAGGGCAGCGATGCCCAGCTGGGCGGTCCGAGATAAACGAGCATTCATCGCGTTTTCCAAAGCTCGCATGGAAGGGGCTGCTCGAAACCAATGACGTTGCGGGCATGTCACGGACGGGGAAAACTCTAGTACTGTGCGTGTAGGCTCGTACCCATAGGCTTTTTCAACTGGGCTCTTGGAGCCCTAGTGTTTTACATTTTAGGAATTGGGAAAATAAACAGGAATTGACTAATGATTAAACAATAAGATTGTATAATTGGACGGAATAGACTTGAACAGTCTCATTTACACATCTAATTAACACACAGTTTCTTATTAAACGATTTTTATTCAACTACAATCCTCTGTTTGTTTGTATGTATGTTTGTTTATTTCAAATCTAGAAACTCAATTTTAACCCACTTCCAACTATCCAATAGATTTGAAACTTTGCAGGCATAGGTATGTATTTTCGATGACAATACAAAATTATGAAGAAAAAGAAACCGCCCCAGGGGTTTAAAAAATTACCCAGTCATCAATAAATATAACCCTTAACCACACATCCAAACGACTTGAAATCAGCCTATAACCACAAATCAAATCAATTTATAGCGAATTCGGGAGACCCGCACTGGTCGCACTGAGTTATACTGCTAAACTATTTTATTTAAAATGCACTCAAAACTAAAAAATAATTCTTTTCTTTATTTACTTTTTATTATCTAGTTTTGATTTGTGGTTACATGCTGATTTCATGTCGATTAAATTGATTTGATTTGTGGTTATAGGCTGATTTCAAGTCGTTTGGATGTGTGGTTAAAGGTTATATTTATTAATGACTTGGTAATTTTTTAAGGATGAACTTCAGTAACATTCAAAATAAGCGAAAATCTTTGAAAATATCAGGAATGAATCTTTATGCAATAGTAAAACCCCTCGCAAAATTTTAGAAAAGTTGATTCGGTAGTTTTTAAATTATTTAACTTTCAATTTAACATGTATTCTTATGGGAAAACGCAATATTGAGAATATAACTACAAAGTCAAGAGTGAAATAATAGGCCAAATTTTTTTAAATCTTGTGTACAGAAAGTTCAATCACTGAACAAAATTGTCACAAAAATTCCGGACAATTGATTCGCTGGTTTTTTTTTAAATAAAAGAAAAGGACACGGAAAATTGGTTTTTCTTCGATTGTAAGCTGAGCAACTGTGAAAGTGCGGCAACACCGCAATCAGCTCTAGAGGCGGGAATATTTGAACTACATTTCTGCGTTTTGTTCCATATTCGTGACAGTTCCTGCGATCTTTAATGAAAATGCGTAATTATCAGTATATAGACATGTGAATATAATTTTCATATTCATCTTTTGTCAGAAAGTAAAAAATTCCCTTGCAATATAAACCAGATGAAATGGCAAGGGTTAAACAAAGTTCAACAAATTTTTGAAGTATGAATTTTATATGATAATAAAAAAAGGAAAAATTCTACGGTGAAAGAAATGTAGAGTAAAAATAATATTACGAAAAGGGCAAATTTCTATGTAAGAAATTAGAAAAATCGATATAACAATATTTTCAATAATAGTATTTTATTTATATTTTCAACATCTTATCTTCCTAAATGTAATTTCACAGAAATTGACAATTTTCTGAATCGTGGTTTCTCGTAAGCCCTTCAATGGACCCGTTTGTTTGGAAGAAAGGAGTATTTTCACTCCTTTTTCAGCACTTTCAAGATAAGTCATTTGTAAAATATCTAAGGAAATTCCAGCTTTCACTAATTTCTTACGTGTCAGTGGAGTAAGATCTTTCATGACACTTAAATCCCAATAATTGGTTTGGTCAACAAAATTTTCCATGCTTTCTATCAGTACACTATTGGTGATTTTACATTTTTTCAAAATTTTGTCCAATATAACACAATCGTGCATAGCATTATGTGCGCCAGTCGTTACTATACTATAATGTTCCGCCAACCCCGTAATCGTACATTGACCTTTGGTTTTTCGCCCCGTAATATTTGAAATTACTCTTAAAGTATCGACGAAACCATCGACAACAGCTGAAAATTCTGGTTTCAACGAAAACTGATTTATAGCTGTTAATAATCTTGGCCCATCAAAACCTAAATTGTGCGTCGCGATGCAGCATTTTTTCCCAATCAACATCAACCAGTTCAAAAATTCTCCAATAGCTGCTCTCAAAGGAATTGACGATACTTTTATTCCATTGTAAAATAAATCGCCG
This sequence comes from Andrena trimmerana, assembly GCA_951215215.1. Classification (NCBI taxonomy): domain Eukaryota; kingdom Metazoa; phylum Arthropoda; class Insecta; order Hymenoptera; family Andrenidae; genus Andrena; species Andrena trimmerana. The sequence goes on along the minus strand of OX578059.1, from coordinate 84,555,743 downwards.
TGTATGTTCATTAATCCATTGACCGTTGTCACTGCAGAGGCAATTGGTCTTATTGGATTTACATATGTCTCGAAACATTTCTTCCCGCATTTTGCACCTATTTGTAAAATGCAAGAATTTTTGTCGAAACCAGAAGTTTCCAAATCCAAGAGGACAATTGGAATCTGGCTTATTTCATCGACTACTTCTTCAGAATCAAGGCGATCGTCATCAAATTGTATTGCTGGTTCCAATAAGAGGGAACAGTTTGACTCGTACGTCGTGCCCTCCACATTTTCCTTTCGTTGACGCAATGCAGTTCGCATTTTTTGCAATTCCATCCTCCTTTTTTTATGAGTTGGACTGTTCATCATCTGCCGTCTTTTTTTTAAAATTCTATTACTCCTTGCAATGTGCCTCAAATGATGTTTCCCGGGAGAGAGTTGTAAAGGCCTTGCAATCGCTTCAGTAAATCCTGCTCCAAGATTTTTCTGGGCTACAGTAAATGCAAAGCGGTGATCGGCAGATGCACTCATGCTGTAGCATCTAGATTTTGGTGCGAAGCTGGCCATTGATGCATTCAAACTTTCGTTTACATTCGTAGAAGCCGCAGAAACGAATTTCTGAGCATTCGCCGCAAGTTTACTAAAAATATCTTTTAGCGCTGTTGTTAATTGCGGATCTGAAAATCCATCAGGAACAATCCGGTGCTTATAATTATTTTGATTTTGTACATACCCACACCATGCGCCACATTTGCTGTGATCATTGGTTGCATGGTAGGGTATGGACAAGATGGCAGCCGCCATTTCTTTACTCTTTCCTTTATTTTGACTCACTGCATAGGTGAAACATCGGTGCAACCAAATAATCGCGTCTTTTGTGAGGTCTTTATGACTTTTTTTAATATTATAGAGTTGGTTCTTGACTCCTTTAGCCGCATGATTTGTATCCGACTCCTTGATTATTGGATGCGAACTGGCAGCCCGACACTGTGCAATGCTGGAACTATCGTCGTCTCCTATAAATACCCCGACCTCCAGATTTTGTGCCTTAAGTATTTCACTCTCTAGGATAAGTTTTTTAGCCACGTGAGATTCCATGCCTTTGGCTGATCCGAAGTAATTTTTACGGCAATCGTGGTCATCAGGGTTCCCACCATTGGTATCGCATTTTTTGCATTTGCGATTACACGTCGAATAGTCCAGTACCAGCCCCGACATCCTTCCTACGATCGCTCCGAATCCATTCAAGCTATCATAATCGCGTCCTGTTCCTCTTCTACTCCAACCCATGTCGTACGAAATTATAATTCGTACAACGTCATTAAACGAAACGGGATACTCATCTACCCCGGGCTCAGTGGTTTGTTTATTGGGAATTAGGAAATTGGACTGGAAGTTCTCAGGTCTGGGAAGGAAACGAAAAATGATATGAAATAACTAAGTATGCATTCAATTAAATTTATTGAGGTTTTCCATAAACGATACGGCATCGGACGCACGGAATAGGGTCCGCAACGCATCGTACGCCCACCGCCAGCCTCGTTCGTCGGGTTTAATACGAATGTTTACTGTATACTTGGACAAAGCAAAGGCAAAGGAAAACTTTCAACACATACTCGTAACATTAAAGCGATTATTACAATGATTTTTCAATGGAGGTTGCATTTTGAATAGTCAGCATTCGTTCTACAGCTGCTGCGTCCTCACAACTTTTTTTTGCCACTTGCTCTGCTGCTTTCCCGACTTCTTTCTCGTAAACTTTGAAAGTGTTATAGTTGAAGCAGGGAATGTTTAGACACGCGAAAAGTTTATTAATATGAGTCCAGCCCATGCCACCATTCAGGATACCTGAAGATATGAAAAAATTTCTTTATAGGGCATTTTTATTCATTGCTTATAATTATTGTGTATGTTATAATTCTTGTTAGGCAAAAACAAAGAATACATATGATTCGTACCCATTGTTGCTTTGTAATTTATGTCGAAACGTGATGCATTTCGTTTGCCTGAAGGACATTGCTGCTTGCTGGTAGTCACTTCATTTAAAAGCAAGCACTTGTGGCATCGTATGCTCAAAATTGAGCCCAGTCCTCGTCGTATTTCGCGTTCGATGGTTTCCAGTGATAAACATTCCTTACAAGAAACGCACCACAATTGCTGTCCCAAAATTGAAAGATCAACAATTCGTAGTCCGTCCGACAGAGACTTATCATTTTGCTCCTCTGCATCTTTGGTGTTTTCGATAACATTTTCCGAATCATCGTTTTCCTCGATTGTCAAGGCAGGTGGTGGGACATTTAATTTTTTGGCAAGCCCCAGTGCACGTCCACGGAGTTTAGCGTTGTATACAGAATTTTTTACTGGTTTTCCTTTCCAACGACGCGCTGATTGTATTTTGACCATTGTGTAATCGTGTAAAATGCCAACAAGGATTGTTGGTTATGCGACACACACGCGACGCGATTGAAGTTCGCGAATATTACCAACTGCTATACGAGAATATTTTCTCATTGAGCAACGTTGCCACGATCGCAAGGAATTTCCAACTCATGACGATTATATATTATATAATATTTTTATTAATATAATTAAGATATATATGATCAACACTCACCAAATACAACACATTGGCACACATTTCACTGCTTTTCATGTAAGTAAAAAGGAAAATTATAGTTTGATTATTTCATTTCTAGCAGTTGCATGTCAGGTACATTCCAACAAACAAGTTAGTGATTAATCACCAAATATTCAATAAATTGGCAAAATAAGATAAAAAATAAGAGCGAATTCAACTGAATTTGCGATAAAAATACACCATTGCCATTTCTGACTGGTTTTCATCACAGGAAAAAGCCTTATTAATATCTTGGAAATGGATTAACTTTTGGGTAAGATTGTCACTGAAGTTCTACCTTAAACCCCTGGGGCGGTTTCTTTTTCTTCATAATTTTGTATTGTCATCCAAAATACATAAGTCTGCAAAGTTTCAAGTCTATTGGATAGTTGGAAGTGGGTTAAAATTGAGTTTCTAGATTTGAACTAAACAAACATTCATACAAATAAACAGAGGATTGAAGTTGAATAAAAATCGTGTAATAAGAAACTGTTTGTTAATTAGATGTGTAAATGAGACTGTTCAAGTCTATTCCGTCCAATTATATAATCTTATTGTTTAATCATTAGTCAATTCCTGTTTATTTTCCCAATTCCTAAAATGTAAAACACTAGGGCGTTTCAATTGCACATTGACAATATCGTAGATTTTAGGGCCTAGAATATTAGCTCCGTATTACGATGTTCTTCACCAGAGCACTGCATTAATGAATTAAAAAAATAATGAATAGGTCTATTAGTTAAAATTAATGAACTGTGCATGATTTTAATGACGCCTAATTTAATTGCACTTACAAACTGAATTACTAATTGTAATTAAAAGAATTTTTTTGACGTGCAACATGAAGCTGCACACGCAAACGGTTGGCTCGGATTATCGGGAAAGACCTACCCATCCCACCGTTTTGCTTTCTCGCTGCGAGCGAGGAACTTCGGGCCCCAGTAGACCAGTGATGAAATATGGGCCGGTTTTTCTCACTGCTGCTTTCCCGCCAATAAAACTACACCTATTAGTTGCGCCCTAACATAGATACGGTACTGCAAATGCCGTGCATGCGCGAGAAAACCCGGCCCATATGTCATCACTGCAGTATACTACCCGTTGACAGCCGAGAGCAATAAAATCGACGGGCCAGATAAAATGTTCATGTTTTTGATAACTGTTGAGGAAAGTATTACCAATGGAGCTTATAGGGTTTCTCGATGAAAATGATGTCAAATATGGAGGAATTCGGTGCATTTTTAGTGAACGTAGTGTGTGTCCTAACCATGTATTCATAAGAAAAAATAGACCGAATTGCTTCGCGTCTCGACTCATGTTCGTGGACATAAACTCACCAATCCATCGGTGGTAACACTCTTATCAAGGTGTAATGAGAAATATGAACATTTTCATATTCATTACTGGATGACTCAAGTCGCCGTCGACCGAGGGTGCGCTATTTTACTCGCACTCGATTTACGTCGTTGAGTCTCCTTGTGAAGCGGTTCGGACAAGGGCCCTGATAAATGTCAATTTATTTGGGAAACCAAAGTCGCGTCATTCGTGATATCTACTGGCGAACAGATATATGTATGTACGAGAAGAAGCAATTCAATTTCCTGATGATTTGAAGCAACATTTCAATAGGTAAATGCATGAGAAGCTGGGATCAGGAATTCCCAACCAAGTGCTGCATATGAAAGAACTGGCGATATTCAACAATAGTTTGTCGTCTAAATTTTACAATTAAAGTTTGACACAAATATAAAGTTTGTTAGCAAAGTCTTTCTCGATTTGAGTTCTATAGAAGGCTGACTTTCCTTCGCCATGGATAGTCTCCTCTTGTCCTGCACGCTGGCAATCATGCGACTCGCTGAGTTTCGTGGGTTTCGACGCTCGAAACCAGCGGGGCCATACACTCAGCTCAAACGATTGTGGCCGTTCGAGATTCGATTGCATTCGAGCTTACTAGGGCTGGCTTTTTTGCTTCGCTAACATTCTACAGAATTTCATGAATATGGTGCGGGCACTGCCAAGCCACAGGTTCCTGTCTAGAACACTTCTAATTCATGATGAAACACCACTGTGGCGGCATTTGCCTATGATTGTCATAATTATATAAATCTGCGCGATCGGCTCTGTTCACGATGCTGTAGCGTAAATGACGCAAAAAATAAATGTCAAATGACTTTTATTACAATGAACCTAAAAAAAAATCAATAATTTTGAGACTGTAAACGATAAATTTGTAATGTCCAAAATAAATAAATCAATGGATTTATAATGGAAGACACAAATAAATAGAGCGGGATGGTGGGGTAATAAAGAATAGAATGGAAACGAATGGTATATATTTCGTAGAGATGGCAAGGGTTAGGAAACCAGAATATTGAGATGTATAAAGTCTTGTGGTATTTTATTCCTAGCAGTCCTCATAGATTAAAATCTAAGACGCTCATTATTAGTGGAAATGTGTAGATCAAAGAAATACGCATTTACTTCAAAATCTACTATCCGTTATTTTATGTTAACAACGGGAAAATAAACATAACCGAAGCAATGTAAATTAACTTTTGTGACGGGACTGCGCGAACGTGTCTGATATTAGATGGCGTCACAGTAATGTTTCCTCACGAAATAGAAGTGTTCTAAACGGGAACCTGTGGCTTGGCAGTGCCCGCACCATATTCATGAAATTCTGTAGAATGTTAGCGAAGCAAAAAAGCCAGCCCTAGTAAGCTCGAATGCAATCGAATCTCAAACGGCCACAATCGTTTGAGCTGAGTGTACAATGTTGCGCGCTAAGCAGTTACAAATCTGCAGTTCTGCATTTCTAATCAGATCTTTGCGAAAGTGACGTCAGTCGATTCCTCACGTTTTCTCGATCAAATTGGCCCCAAAAATGATATAATTCGGACCAAAATTAAGGAAATTACGTGAAAAATTGTTTGCAGGAATCCATTTGTAGCACTTTCATATTGAATAAAATAAAGAAATTCTGTTTCTATATAATCGATGACACATCGCCGAGCAACGGCGATCTCGCGCGGCTCGGGACACAAATGTTCTCGTCGGTTATTCGGGCTTCTAAGATCGTATTCAGATTTATTGGCCGATGAGTTTCGTAACGCGTATTCTCTCACCATCGCAAAGCAAGAATGAGCCAGAAGTGGTGGGGATAGCGCCAAGCTTCTGGCGTGTATAGGCCAAACCGAGCTGTCAGCGTAGAAATACACACATCAGAATAGGTGTGCCTTAGCACCAAACAAATTCAAGAGTTTTATTGGTCAGAACATTGATGGTGGTCTCGGAACTCCAACTGACAAATCCACGATCGTCAGATGCTGATGGCTGATTTCTCCTCGATCGCTGTTCGCGAAAACGAATCAACCGGCCAATATAACTGAATACAACCTTAGGATAAAGATATAATGAAAGATGAAAAATTATTCGGAGCCAAAGACGAAAGGCCTTCGAACTAACAAAGGAAACTAATAAATACCGGAAGCTAAATATAATTTTAGATTTAGGGTACACACACCCTCCCCCTAAACCTCGTGTCGATCGGCCACTGGGGCTATTCGGAAGTATATTCTTTTATTTCAATAATGCCCATCTCTGCATAGGATCGTAAAGAATTACAAAAATACTTTTCCTTGTTATACGTTATATACAGTAGTCGGAAGAATAATAATAAAAACAATAAATATGATATCAGAAAATATAAATTTCCATCATCAAAAAACGCCGGTACTCGAGAGTGACGGTATATGATCTGCCCGGCTCTCTTATAGGAATGACTGCTGTATCCTACCTGCGAGAAGCGCTCGGCCCGGTCGCCACCTGGCGGTCGCGTACTATCCATCCCGAACCGGCCTAGTCATGACTTTGTTTATGTACATATACGTCTTTAAGACATCTACACGCAGTTGTTTAAAATACGTCTTGACACAGACGTCTTGAAAACGTCTTAACACAGTTGTTTCAAAGATGTCCTGGTACAGGCGCCTTAAAGACGTCTTAAAGACGTCTGTAGGCAGACGTCATAGAAATGTCTCCGCGCAGACGTCATAAAGACGTCTTAATATGGTTTAAGACGTTCAGACCAAAAAAGACGTAAAATGGACGTTATAAAGACGTCGTGTACTATCTGGGCAAAAACAAAGACTGTATATGCTGTCTGTATATGTATTGTTAACACTGTTGTAAATCGATGTGAAGGCAAAGAAGTGTAACTCCCTCCAGGGTCAATCACCTTGAGCGTGGTGGGGGAGCTCTGGGAAGGTGGCTATGTTCCCCTTCGGGTCCTAGGCGGGGGATTTATCCCTTACCTAGGGGCCGGATGGGGGATGCTACCTACCTGGCTAAGGGTTGACCACCCTCCTTGCGGTCCTGTTATAGGAGTCTTATTAAAAGATCCGTTCCTCCGGGAAGGGATGGTGGGTGGGCGGTACGGCCACCATTTGATGTCCCCTCCGCCGCGGCGGGGTCGCTGGGTGGCCCTGAGCAGGGTTACCCGGGCCCCGCAGCTAAAACATCAAGAGGGGGGGGGGGGGCGTGGTCCAGATGGTGGGCCGGTGTTTTGAGTGCTCTTACCTGCCTGTCCCGGGGTCTCCTGGGCTGGCGTCCCGAGGCTCGTTCGTGTTCCCACTCCGCTGGTCTGCTGCAGCCCTGAAAAAAGGGGGGTTGTGGTGGAAGCACGGGGTACCTGCTTAGGGCTGGGTAGCCCTAACAGGCCCCGTGCTGTGTGGTCCAATACACCCGTGCTAGGGAGTGTATGCGGGCGGGCCTCGGGAGGGCATATCGGTCTTTAAGGGCGGGTTTGGGGGCCCCCCATGGGCCTAACATCCTTCCATGGGGGGTCTCGGTCGCCGGATTTTCGGGGACAGGACCGGCAGCCTTGGGTCCCACCGGCAATACGCCGGCTGAGCTGCGGTGGCCATTACATCGGGGCCACGTTATAGGAGAAATCCGCTGGGCGGTGGGGCCGTCGCCCCTAAGACACGATATTATTAAATGTCTTCAATTAGCCGAGCCTCGGATGAAATTAACTCGGCGATTGCTGATATAAGATCAGCCCCAGGGTGTGTTGTCGGCAGCAACCTGGGTAAGACTAAGCCCGATGACACCGTGCTGATGCGGCGGGCCGGTGTCACCCCGGGTGGCGGTAAGTTACCGCCACTGCACCCCGGGGAAGAAGTTACAGCGGCAGGACTAGGCATTACGACCAAGGACGACGACACTGGTATGGATTGGACCCGTGAGCACTCGGGGGGGTCTCCCCACCTCGTTATTCTGGGGGAGGACTCCCCGGAGGACATTGTTCACGGGGTACAAATGAGTAAATTGGAGGGTACCGCGGCCGTCTGGCGACAGAGGGTTGCGCTACTCGAGGCGGCAGGGGTAACAGTTACCCCCCCTCTAGCAAAGGGATCCGGGACGATAAGATCATCCCGGAGACCCCCACCACCCCGGCTGAGTCCGGGATAGTGAGGGGGCGGACCCTGGCGAGGACTCCTCCGGAGCGTAGATCTCAATCGGAGGGCCTCGTCAGGGGCGGGGCGGCGGTAGTTCCGAGACCGCAGCATGAGCCGCAGGTGATTGGGGGGAGTAGCGTCCACCCTATGGGTGGGATGGAGGGCGAGGTCCCCGACACATGGCCCTTTTCAGGGCCACCGGGGGCGTCCAAGGACGTCTCCGTTACCAGGAGTGGGAAGCACCCTGATAAGCGGCCCTTTTCAGGGCCACTGGGGGCGTCCAAGGACGTCCCCCCTAGTAGGAGTGGGGGGAGGAGGACCCCGGCAAACGGCCCTTTTCAGGGCCACTGGGGGCGCCTAAAGGCGTCCCCCGGGTTAGGAGTGTGGAGCTCCTGGGTAGGGAGGGGGGTGATGGGGGGTGATGGGGGGGGGGGGGCCCTGTATCAGGGCTCAGTGTCCCCAAGCCCCTCCCCCCGTCGACGTCGACTCCGGGGTCAGAGGCGTTGCCTCGCGCAAAGCGCATGACCTCGGAGGAGAAACTTGAGGCCCGGCTGGAAGAAGTTGGATCACTCCTTAGGTAGTTGGTCCGGGAGTGCCGGGACCTTAAGATCACTGTGGCAGCGGGAACGGTCACGAAGGCTAGGGTAGCCACCCTGGCCGACGGGATCATTGACCGCTGCGTGGTGGCGTCGACGGCCGTAGTTGAGGCCCAGGCCTACCACGACGCAGTGGTATCAAAGGCTAATGGGAAGTCGGCTAAGGACCAGCCGAAGAGGCTGATTCAGACCACTCTTCCTGTTACCCTTAGGCCTCTGACCGCGGAGGCGGGCACCCAGACGGTGGAGGTGGTGGGCCCTCGGGGACCGGGTATCTCGGCCCCCGGGGAGGTACAGGGCACCATCCCCAAGGATGTGGTGGGGGACAAGACCCCTCCCTCTAAGAAGGGGGGAAAGTCCAAGACCCCACAATCCAAGGGGAAGGGGAAGAGGTTGAGATCTTCCCCCAACGAGGCGGTGACAGCAGCGGCGGCAACGAAGAAGCGTCTATTCTCCGAGGCTTTGACCTCTGCCGCCGCTGGCTCCTCGAGCCTCATGGGCCCTGGGCTTACACACGCCCCTCCCCTTGGTGGGATAGAGGCGGGGCCTTCTGGGAGGGCTGGAGGTGGTCCTCCACCCCCACCCCCCTCCGTCGAGGGCGTGGGCCGTGAGCCAGGAGGCGGGGACCTTCCGTTTGAGAAGGTCACCCGGAAGAAAAAGAAGAAGAAGAAGAAGGTGGAGGGGTCGTCCGCCCCTCAGAGTATCCTAGTCGTACCGGGGGCGCCCCCGAAGGCGGGGCTGAAGGGGAATACTCCCCGTCAACCCCCTCCGAGTGGGAACAACCAGGCGCTGAACCTGGCTACTGGGAAGGCGGGCACTCCCCGCTCCGGTGTTAGGAAGGCGGGGGCTCCCCCCCCCCTACGCTGGCGGCGACGCCTCGGGGCCAAGTCGCCCCGCCCAATAAGGACCCGCCCGGAGGCTGTTTTAGTGAGGGTCCCGGAGGGTGGGCAATAATTGGAAACCTACCGGACCACCGTGACCCTGGGGCGTGCGGCCTTGACTGATGTCAGGGCCGTGAAACGCACGCGCTCGGGGCACATCCTCCTTGAACTCGGCCCCAAGGCCAGTGCGGCCTTGGTGGCGAAGGAGCTTACGAGGCTTACGTCCGGTAAGGTGACCTGTGCACCCCTTCAGGATAAGTCGGTTTTAGAGCTCAGGGACATCGATCCGATGATCGATGCCCCGACCCTCCTCGTAGACTTGGGCGCGGCCCTGAAAGTGGAGGTGGCCGGTCTGGTTGTCCGGTCGCTGAGGCAGGCCCTCAGCGGGACGCAGACCGCGGTGGTGGAGGTTCCCACCACCGCCCTCCCTAAGGGCGCGGAACCCGTCCGTTTTAGGACGGGTTTGACCGTGGTAAGGGCCAGGCCCCTGGTTAAGAGCACGCGTTGTTTTGCGTGCCATCAACTGGGGCACCTGGCTGCCGCATGCCCCACGGTCCCCAAGGGTAAAGAGTTGTGCATGAGGTGCGGGGCCACGGACCACGCCATTGCAGTATGCAAGGGCGTGGCCAAATGCCTTATTTGTTCGGCGGCAGGGGTCAAGGGCCCGAAAGCGGCGCACGTCACGGCGTCGTTGGCCTGCCCGGCCATCAGGGCGAGTTCGGCAGCGGGGGGGCCAAGATCTGGTAGACCGGTTTCATGACCCAGATCCTGCAGATCAACCTCAACAGATGCAGGCTGGCACAGGATCTCATGATCCATAATGCCTGCCTGCTTGGGGTTGACCTCGTGGTTATCTCCGAACCATTCAGGATATTACCTGAGTGGATAGGGGATTCCACGGGGGATGCAGCGATCTGGGTCACCGGGTTTAAGGGTAGGCTTGCCTCCCTTACCACCCCTATCGCTGCCGAAGGAATAGCCACCGCGATCGTGGATAACACGGTCGTGCTGAGCTGTTACTGTCCGCCGAGCAAGAAGGGCCCCGCCTTTCTGCAATATCTGGAGGAGTTGGAAGGAGTAGTATTAAGTCTTTTAGCCCCGGGGAGAGGGGTCATCCTCGCGGGGGATTTGAACTCCAAATCCCCTGCCTGGGGAGGGAAGGTTGCTGACCATGCATGCACGGCTCTGCTGGCGAGGTTGGGTCTTGTGCCCATTAGAGTCCGGGACCGTTGTAAGTTCCGGACGGGCAGGGGTTCGTCCTTCATCGACGTTCTGTCTGTTGACAGAAGTCTGGCCGGGAGGGTTCGGAAGAGCGAGGTGCTTCGGCACTATACCGCCTCCAACCACCTCTATGTCCGCCACACCCTGGCAAAACCGGGTGTGGCTCGCCGATCACCAGGCGACGGCTGGACCCCATACGTGATGAGGGACGTTACCCCGGAGTCGATTTTGGAGGGTTTCCGCGTTCTGTGGAACGCCCTCCCGACTCCGCCCACCTCGCTGGCCACGCCTGCGGGCGTGTCGGCCCCTCCCCCTCCGCTGGAACCGTCCGGTTTTACGGACGAGGTTCCGAGGGCGGAGGGACTTCAGCGCCTTTTAGAGGGGGTTAGTGCCCGGGTCCTCAGGAAGAGGTGTCTTCCCAGGGGGACCCGGAAGCCCAACCGTTGGTGGAATGCGGACATCGCCGAGGCAAGATCGGCGATGCATCGTGCCCGTAGGCTTCTCCAGAGAAGCAGGAGGAGACTAGATCCCTCCTCCCCCCGTCTCGAACAACTAAGGCGGGACTTCTCCTTGGCTAGGCGGTCAGTTCAGGTCCTGATCTGGCGCTCCCAGGAGAGGCTCTGGAGGGAGCTCTACGGCGCGGTCGACGGTGATCCGTGGGGGAAGCCATACAAAATTGTTATGGCTAGGTTGGGGGGGAGAAAACCGAATATGGTTTTAACGCGGGAACAGGTGGGCAGGGTAGTTGATACCCTGTTTGCCACCGCCCCGCCCCCTCCCCTCCCTCCTCCTTCCCCCACACCAACGGTTGGGCCAGTGCGCACGCACGCCCCCCTCTTGTCGCGATCCCTCCCCATGCGACCCCTCTCCTCTTATTGGAGGGGAATCCCGGAGGTAACGCCCGAGCAGGTCGATAGGGCCCTCTCGCGTGTCAAGCCCAAAAAGGCCCCCAGACTCGATAGAGTCCCGTCGGGGGTCGTGGCCTGTGTGGCCAGGGCTAACCAAGATCTGATACGCGAGATGGTGGCCGACACCCTAGTGCGAGGTGGCATCCCGGCTTCGTGGAAGATGGCAAGAATCATCTTGATCCCGAAGCCGGGTAAGGATCCCCTAAGTCCGAGGGCCTATAGGCCGATCTCCATACTCCCAGCCTTGTCAAAGGTATGGGAGTACGTCATCAAGTAGATTCTGGAATCCCAGCACGGCAGGGATCCTTTCCACTGTAACCAATTCGGTTTTCGCCGAGGTGTCGGCACCATGGAAGCGGCCACCGAGGTAGCTCGGTTTGCCGAGGACTCCAGGGCCAGAAGGAGGATCTGCCTCCTCCTCTCATTCGACGATCAGAACGCCTTCAACCCCCTTAGATGGGATGTTGTTCTGGACGAGATGAGTAGGAGAGGGGTAGATCGTCATGTTCGGGCGCTTCTCCGGGATTATTTTAGTAATCGCGGGATCACGATGCACTCATACGAGGGCACCGTGGTCCGTAATATTTATGCGGGCGTTCCACAGGGGTCTGTTTTAGGACTATTCCTGTGGAACGCCGTCTACGACGGACTCCTCACCGAGTTGGATGTGGGCGGGGCATGGCGTACGATAGCGTACGCCGACGACCTCGCCCTCTTGTTTTCGGGCAGGGACCTCTCCCAGGTTAGGATTCAGATGGCTTCCGTGCTGCCGAGGATTGGAGCTTGGTTTCGTAAAACCGGCCTTTCCTTGGCAGCGGAAAAAACGGAGGCCATCCTCCTGACAGGCCACAGGATCGAGAAGACGGTTAGTCTTCCGATCCTGGGAGCCACTGTCACCACGGCGGCCAGGGTCCGATACTTGGGGGTGGTATTTGACTGCCTCCGTAATTATCGGGCCCATCTGGGGGAGGTTGCCATTAGGGCGGATAGGGTCTCAGGAGCGCTCTCAGCGATCCTGCCAGACACCAGGGACCCATCCGTCCATGCCCGGAAGCTGTATCTCTCGGTGTGGGAGTCTGTAATTTTATACGGGTCGCCGGTCTGGGCCGTTGCGTTGAGCAAGGGGAGTAGTCGAGCTATTCTCCGTCGTACTCAACGCACGGCCCTGATCCGATGTACAGCGGCATATAGGACTGTGTCCTTTGCCTCGCTCTGCGTTTTAGCAGGGCGAATGCCGCTGTACTTCAAGGCCAAAATGGGACGCGCACTTTTATGCGCCAAAGCGTCCGATAGGGATGACCCCACCCTTGACGGCGACCCGGAAATTTTAAAAACACGGGTCCACCTCCACAAAGCCGCTGCACTCGCGGCGGCTATGGAGGAGTGGCAGGCTGAATGGGACGGGTCCCCACCCACGGGGTGGGTGAGACGCCTGGTCCCGGCGGTCGGCACTTTCGCTGACGCCTTGGGCCTCTCAGTGATAGCAGACTACTGGTCTATGAAAATACTGACGGGGCACGGGTCTTTCCAACAGTTCTTACATAGAATTGGGAAAGCACCCTCCGAGGCGTGTTTGAACTGCGGGGCGGCCCGGGATGGCGCAGAGCATGTGCTCATGTCATGCCCGGAGTTCGCCCCCCAGCGCGAGGTGCTGGCCGCTGGCCTAGGGGCACCGGTGGAAGTCTCCACGTTGGTGCCCCTTGCCACTTCCTCTGCGGAGGGGTGCACCGCATTCCGCGATTTTGCGGCCTCCGTTATGGGGGCCCGCCAGGCGGCGGAGTTGGAGGCCGACCGACTCTTGCGAGCGGAGCGCGCACGCCGGGCCCAAGAGGCTGCGGCCGTGAGGGCTCAATCGCGTCTTCGTCTCGCCAGAAAAAGAAAGAGGGTTGGCCCCCGCTGATCGCGAGGGAGGAGAGGTAATCCCCCCGGCGGTGCCCCCATGCGGGAACCGCGTGCGCTTTTTACCGTGTTTTTATCGTGTTTTTATCGCGTTTTTATCGTGCTTTTTTATCGCGTTTCTCTTTTTATTGTAGACTTAAGTTAGCTGGTAGTTAGCCATAAGTCTTTTTTATCGCGTGACGCATGCACCTGGTGCTGCGCTTGAGACCGGGGAGTCCACCCTGATTGCAGAGTGGACACCCAGTCGGTGGTTTCCCCCCTCCCAAAGCTCAATTTGGGAGTGGGGGGATGTTAGCGGGGCCTCATCGGCAACGATAGCGGCGCCCGACGGACTACACCAGAAGTTCCGGGCGCCGCCATTAGGCCCTCGGTGGAGACCACCAGAGGGGGTTTTTAATGGGTATCCCGCCTATGTTATAGGCGGGGAGTCCCACATAACCCCGACAACAAATGTCGGGGTATGCATAAAGCATTTTCCCCCTCTTCAAAAAAAAAAAAAAAAAGCAAAGAAGTGTAAAACAAAACATATGAAAACAATCATTTAATTCAAACGGTGAGCGAGTGAATTACTAGAGTGAGCCACTATAGTGGCGTGTCGTTCAGAAAGATGACATCCGCGAAAGCCACTATAGTGGCGCGTCATGCCTAAGAGGTTAATTTGAAAAATCTCAACGAGTTTCTCGTTAAGGAACATTTTCAGATATAGGACCTGAGAATGGCACGTAGGTTATTATCACCCGGGGATTACTTAGGTACCATAGATCCCAGGGACGCTTACTTCCTTATCCCAATCCATAGTAATCATAAAAAGTACCTTAGATTTGTGTTTTGTAGTCATTTATACGAATTCACATGTTTGCCGTTTGGGTTGAGTTCAGCCCCATTGGTTTTTCCAAAGGGAATGAAACCGATAGTTAACTCGCTAGGATCTAACAATCTTCTATCAGTCATCTATTTAGATAACATTTTTTGCATAGGGATAGACTCTGCTTCTTGCAAGGAGAATATAGAGGCAACAAGAGCTTTACTAACCTCTTTAGGGTTTATAACAAACGAGCAAAAGAGTAACCTCAACCCTCAGACTAGCTGTCAATATTTGAGGTTTATCATAGATTCGAGATCCTTCACAGTTAGCCTAACTCCTAAGAAACGAGAAGCATTAGGTAGTCAGGTACGTCACTATCTTGGATCCAGGTCTTACAAGATCCGGGATTTTGCACAGCTAATAGGATCTTTGGTAGGTGCTTGTCCAGCAGTTGAGTATGGAACTCTCCATTGTAAGTCACTCGAAAGAGCAAAAATTGAAGCTCTTACCAACAACAATGATAACTTCGTTAAGGTTATGACGCTACCTAAGTATATAACGGAGGATCTGGTATGGTGGCAACAAAAACCGACTACAAAAAATAAAATTGCACTAAAAAGTAAAAAATAATTTTTTCCGTTACGTAATCACGACTCTCATATTTTTTAAGTCGGCGTCAGATTTACACAGTGGAAATGATGAGGCACCGATTTAAAAAATATGAGAGTCGTGGATTAAGTAAGGGAAAAATTATTTTTTACTTTTTAGTGCAATTTTATTTTTTTGAAATCGGTTTTAATTTTTAAATTTTTTTTTTATTTTTAACTTTTTAGATTTATATATATTGACACAGCAGGCTGAGGAAATATGTGCGTACGTACATAAAATAATAATAATTAGGTGACAATAGTCTTTATTATTAACCAGAACTGGCAAAATATTGGGCCAATGTCAATTTAGTATAGGATGGGACCACCGGGACATCGGCCCCTTTCGAATAAAAAAAAGATCATCGAAATCGGTCCATATGCTGAAGAGTTATGAGGGAACAAACATAAATAAAAAAAACACACGGGTCTAATCTATAACCTCCTCCTTTTTGAAGTCTGTTAAAAATTACCCCTTTCTTCTCGGAAAATTAGATCCGCTAATTATGTAAGGGAGATTTTCTCAGACCCATCGTTGACCGGATGGGGAGCTTACTGTGAAGGTAAACGAGCTCACGCAATCTGAAAAAAAGATGAACAAGGTCAGCATATCAATGCATTAGAGCTAATAGCAGCTGGCTTAGCCCTAAAGTGAAATAATGAATGTGAGATACGTCTTAGAGTAGATATCTCAACGGCAAAGGCCTACGTTAATAAGATGGGTGATACACAATACCCCCTTCTTCATCAAGGAGATTTACGCCACCTATATTCCTTCTCGAGAGAACACGGAGGCGGATAGCAAATGCCATATTAGAAATATAGACACCGAGTGGCAATTGGCGGACTACGCGTAGAAGAATGTAGTTAAACAATTTGGTAGGCCCTCAATCGATCTATTTGCGTCACGAGCCAACGCAAAATGTCGCTTATACTGCGCATGGGAGAGAGATGCAGATGCTTTCGCAATTGATGCATTTACAATCAATTAGAAAGGCCTACAATTTGTTTACTTTTCCTCCTTTTGCTACAATAGCCAGTGCATTACTGGAGATTGTTAATAATCAGGCTATCACTATCGTTGTGGTCCCACTTTGGTGCTCACAACTAATTTTACCTCTCAGCAATCAGCACCACCTACTGATGGCGAAATCCGCCTAACCCGAATCCGGTTAACCCAGGTAAGGTTACTGTAACCCGTAGTAACCACGAAGGAACGGTTCCCAATTAGTACAGAGAACGGGTTACAAGTGATATACGACTTTCTACGTCCAAAATCCGACAATGGTTGTTCGTCCACCGCTGCGATGCAACTGCAGTTATAACAAAAACCGGGTTACATGCAATCACGTCAATCACATGCAGGGTTTTGTATCTCGGTCTAATTTTTAATCTCTCGAAGAAAAATGTGACGAATTTTCTTGAATTATACCCACGACATTACCTACATGCAAATCGTTTCTTGGTCGAATTGCATTACCGTGGTGGATGAACGGCCTATAACAAATGTCACGACAATTCTGTAGAAGTTTATTGGTTACAAATAAACGCACCACCGTCTTTGTCTGAGATAGAATGTTTAATATATTTGGTTATAGATATATACTACTACCCAAAATCTCTGCTAGAAAACGAAAATACTGCACGTACGTATAAACACACAAAATAAATAAAAGAAAGACTGCTAACACGTGGCGAGAGAACTAAATCGGTACGCGCAGACACGTCGTTGCTCAAAAGCCAGAAGAAGGATCGAGAGCGCCGGAAGCCCGGAGACGCATACACGCTAGAGACCCTATAAGTAGAGTCACGCAATCACGTCTAAGTTAGGTCGGTTTGACGCCATGTTTTGTCAAAAGTGTGAAGAAATAAATGTCGGCATAGTGGCGGTATATACGAAATAAATTAATAAATAAAAGAGTGTACTTTATTTTATTGAAAAAATGAAGACTGGACATCAAAACTAACCTCGCAGAGAAACGAAGAATTGGTTGGACTCCAATTCTTTCGTCCTACATTAGCAGCCCATTCTGCTCTTCTTTTAGGATCACGGGGAAACACTTTCATAATAAAGCCTTTCTGTGACGAGTGCGTACAATCTTCCACACAACATCCAGGCATTTTTCTAAAATATCATTTTTGAACTTCTTCCAAGTAACGTTGTTTACGTATAGAAGAGTTGTATGGCGCTATACTACACCACCATTTGTATTTTCACACCTTTGACAAAAAATGGCGGCACCAATCAAAATCGAGGATTTGTTTGCGTGACTCTACTTATAGGGTCTCTAATACACGCTAGACACCAGCGCCACCATACAAACTGCTCAGCAACAGTGCCAGATAACACAAGCTCCTCGTACACACGCGGGGTATTCAAAATACCACAACAAACAAAAACACTCATTCGCACAACACGGACTATATACTACAGAAGGAATATAATACAGTATATTTCAACAAAGTTCGAGAGGTAATTTATTTATTTATAATAAAAATAATATTTTGTAACACAACTATTATATACGAAATTTATCTACCGACCGTAATATAGTGGAGCGTGCGGCTGGCTTATCAGAAACGAAGCGCACTATAATCTTTAACAGCTCAATGTGACGTTAATATTAAGGCTGCCGTCTCAACTTTGTTTTGGTCCGAATCGATCGAAGCGTCCCTTGTAAACAGATGGACCCTAATGAAATTACTCCGATCGATAAAAAGAATTTGTACAGCAATGACATCTTCAGGTACTCTGGGTAGACGAATTTTTTACGCATAGTTGCCACATGTTCTGTACTCTCTGTCTCTGCCGCGCTATTGCCACAGAGTTCTCTCTTTTCATCGAGAAGTCTTGAAGGAATACAGCACGAGAGCTGCGTCTAGCGTTAGAGCCTCCCTGAATGTAGCAATAATGGAAGATAGAGACGTCCGAGAGTGTAAGAAGGAAAGATGGAAAGATAACCTGACACAATTTAAACTATCATTATTAACGAATAACGATGTTACACATAAAATTTATTTGCAGAATTGAAAGCCGGTTTCGTTCAAAGTACTTAGTCTGATTCAAATTATTTCCTGTCAATTTAATCGGCAGAATCACTTTGATATTGATATGATGAAAAATAAAGAAATTCTGTTTCTGCATAATCAATGATATGTACATCGCCGATCAACTCCAGGCAACAGATTAGACGGGTGAGCGATACAATGTCGCTCAGCTCGAGCTTCGGGGGACCTCAAGAATAGAGGCCCTCGATTAAAAAAATTATTTGTGGCCGACGCATGAATTCCCGTCGAACAAACTGATTCATCCGTGGCATTTCAAATAAAACTAACTCTGGGTTATTTTTATTCGACGACAAATGTTTAGTCTTACATTAGCCAGACCACTTTTACTATGAGATTTGTTTGGAGAAAGTTTCGTTCCCATCCGCCTCTCCAATGGGTTGCGGAAAACATAAATCTTTATCGGCTAAGGAGTCCTCAACTCGCGCGGTCGTCTTCGGAGCGCCGAGTTTGACGCATCCCACACCATGGAAATTGGGCTCTTGAGGGTACACCATGGGTCCGACCGTTCAACGGTTTTCGCTAGCTAGCGGGCCGCCGGTGACGTCAAGGCCCGGAGTTTTTCCCACGTGTTGCCAGGCCGCTATCACCAAGCAGAGGAGGCTAACACCAACGCATCCCACCCCAAGAAGACACGCGAAGGGCGCAGTGGAGGGGTGATGCGACATCGCGGGACGCTGATTGGGCAAGGCCCATTTTCCAGAGGGAGAAGGAGGGCTAGGAGACTTCAAGGAACCTCGGCAACGAGCCGATCAGGGGGTAGAAACTAAGATATAAACTTCCAGAATAGTGTTTTAGACCGGAAGCAGCAGGCTTTCTTAATTTAGATGGCGTTAGTGTCACTGTATAGTTGTGTCTGTTTCTGCACGTACACGTTGGCTTGGCTGAGGGTTACGCACACTTACTGCCAACGCTTCACGAAGCTTCGCCAGCCATTTTGAACCATTGACGAGCATCAAGCATCAACAAACATTTAAAATGAATGTACTTAACAAAGGAGCAACATCAAAGAGAATGGCAGGTAAGAAAGTTTCATGTACAGTTTTCATAAACTTAAAACTTGAATTTTTGGATTGTAATTGCGAAATATGTACTATCAAACACAAAAATGAATTTTTTGGTTTTGCAGGGAAAGGGGGAGTAGTTTATTGGAGATGTGCAGTGCCTGGTTGCAGATCAATCAGCAGCGTAAAGAGGCATAGATTTCCCAACAATGTGGAAAGGAGTGAGAAATGGGTAAAGGCTATTAATAATCCAAACCTGCATGGTCTCATGTGTGATGAGTTACGCAAATATAAGGTTTGTCAACTGCATTTTTCGAAAATTTCCTATAACGGTACACCTGTTCGTCAAACATTGAAACCAGATGCAATTCCTGAATTGATGTTAAACATCAGTTCTTCTGCTGCATTAACAAATATGAGAGTAGAAGATGAGAAGACGCAGGGGGATTGTAGTTTTGAAATTCCAATGCTTTTGCCCAGTTCTGATAATATACAGATTATTCCTTGTAAGAGTACTGAAACTCCTGATGAAGGAATAGAGCATAATGCAATCGCTGTACATACTGTTCCTGATGAAGGAATAGAGCATAATGCAATCGCTGTACATACTGTTCCTGATGAAGGAGTAGAGCATAATGCAATCGCTGTACATACTGTTCCTGATGAAGGAATAGAGCATAATGCAATCGCTGTACATACTGTTCCTGATGAAGGAATAGAGCATAATACAATTGCTGTACATACTGTTCCTGACTCTGCCTCAAGTGTGCAGAATACACAATCTTCCGATTCTGCTTCGAAGGAAGCCATCCAGTCAACTCCTAAAACTTGTAAAAGACGAGTACTGCTTGGTTCAATAACAAGAAAAAGCAAGTTAACGCCAGTGGCTAGGCGTTTACATAGGATAGCTTCTACTTTATTAAAGAAACAATCTAAGCATATGCATACAATGAGCACATTAAAGGAGAGGTTAGAAAGTGCTGAAAAGTACATGGGAACGGTGCAAATGAAAAAACTGAAAGGTCTATCTAAAATACAACTATCATTTCTAAAAATGCAGATTCGAAATGTACATAAAAGAGCTAATGTAAGTGAAAATTGTCACCCATCATGTAGGTTTCATTAATTTTTGAAAATATAATATTGTACATAATAATAGTGCGATATAATTGTAATTCATCATTTAATTAAATTTGTTATTTGTATATTTACAATTTGTTTTATAGGGTAGACGATTCACCTTGGATGACAAGGTTCTAGCATTAGCTCTTTTAAAACAGTCTCCTCAATGTTATAGACTTCTTAGCAAAATTTTTATTTTGCCCACCCCACGTTCATTACAGACTTTTTTACACAAAATTCCTTTAAAAGCTGGGGTCAACCAATTGATTTTTGATCACCTGAAAAAACAGGGGTCCAATATGTCTGAGAAGGAGACGGTATGCTTCCTGCTATGGGATGAAGTTTCCTTGCAATCACAACTTTCTTATTCCCAACGTGAAGATAAAATAGTAGGATTCGAAGGTTGCGTGACCACTTTAGCCCATATATGGGGTAAAATGAGCTACTATCCGGGGTAAAGTGAGGCGTAACAAAATAAGAACTTTAATTAAGGATATAGGTAAATATTAACCCCTTGCGCTCGAATGACGTGTGTAGCACGGCAGCTGCTGGCTTATTTGAACCGTGGTTGTCAAGAACTGTGGCAGATTTTTCATTTTTTTAAGGTTAGGTTGTGTTCCATCACGCCGCGTGGTTTTCTAGTCAGCTGACAGGTTAGGGATATTGCGCACATCACTTGCGCATTGGTTCTTAGCAGCCATTTGCAGCTCAGTTTACCCCGGTCACTTTACCCCGAATGCGTACTCAGTGGAAAATGAATTATTTAATAATGTTAGTATTAATGTTTTCTCAAACGCGTGTACGTGTATGTTTATAAGCTTGTTATAAACACGCAGTAAAAATTTGGAGTTAAAATAACACATTTAAGACCCATTTATCCAAAAAGGTAAATTGAAAAGAAAACCAATTGGAAGTCTCTAAAACTTCATTTTTAATTTTTTAAATGAATTTTTCGATATCTAAATGTGCATAATTATCATTGTGGTATTACACACATATATTACATTAAAATTTGTAAATAAATTCTATTGTTAAAGAATAAATTAAGGAAGCTCATTATACCCCGAGGTTCATTTTGCCCCGGTCTCCCCTATCAGTAATCTCTTAAAGAAACAGAAGAGCCTTAAAGAGAACAAATTTTTTGTAAGTATAAACAGTGTGTCCCTACCCTCCTCCGCAAAACTATACCATCAAAATTTCAGTTATTGTACAATATCTTTTATAGCGAATTAAGTAACACTATTTTCAGCTGGCAGAATTGAACTATCGCGACAAGTCATCATTCCTCTTTTTGATCCTCCACATTTGATTAAGGGGATGCGAAACAATCTCTTGACGAAAGACATAGAAGTTATTTTCCCACATGGAAAAACAAGTACGAGTAAAAATCAGGTAGCTGTAAAGCAGTTTCTCCTCACACCGGAATTTCTGAAAGAAATTGACGAAAAAACTGAAAATGTGAGAGACATTGACCCAAAACGTCGATATTTTGCATCCTGGGACATGATAGAATTGGCGTATGATATCGAAACTAATAGCATAAATAATATAAAAAAACAAATGCCGAAACTACATGATGGGCATGTGAGAAAACATAAAATCAGAAAAATGAAGGTCAACCTGGCTGTTCAGACTTTAAGTCGGACAGTATCATCGTTTATAAGACATTTAACTTGTATCAAAGGTTTGTATTTTTTTCTGTGCATTACATTTCTATTTCACATGAAAAGAAAAACAATTTATCATATTTACAGGTGCAGTGCAGACTGTTGCAGGGATGCAAAGTATGCCGATTACGGAAGGTGTAACCACATCTGAAGTAATTAAATTCTTCAACGATGTATTCGATTCCGTCAATGGTAGAAAGCAGGACCAAACATCAACGAGAAACGCCCTCCGAAATGAAGTGACCAGCAGCAGCTGTCACTCCACCTTTTGGAAAGAGGCCAGTCGTTGTATGGCAAATAATATCCAATTTGTTGATAAGAAAACGAAAAAACCTAGAAGTGTGCCGTCACTGAGAAATTTTAGTTTCACGTTGATGGGATTTCAAAGATTGTGGCGGACCCTTCAACAAATGGAATTCAAACGTTTTTCACCGCGATTTATTAATCAGGACCCGCTAGAAATTTTTTTCGGCATGATTCGAGGCCACGGAGGCAGAAATAATAATCCTACGCCGCAGCATTTTGAAATATCCTTCAAATCGCTTCTTATTAATAATTTAACTGCGGCGAAAACTGTGAAAGGCAATTGTGAAGCTGAAGCGGAAGCTCTCTTTTCACTGCACAATTTTGCCATGATGGCTCAGAATTCGGAAAATATCTGTGGTTTTACAGAAGCAGAAGAACACAGTAACCAATATATTATTTCTCACGATGACTCTACGGCCACTGGTACTTGCATGGACACGGCAGCAATATTACTCAAATTATGCACAGACATCCGATTTAAATGTTGTTGCACATGTGTGTCTGATATGTGTAATTTTAACAATTTTGACGCACTATGTAAAGAAGCGCATGATAATCTCGAGGCTAATATCGCGAACTATTGTTTTAAAAAAAATGTTCTAAAAAACTTGATGCTGCCATTATCAGTAATATTAGATTTTTCATTTATAACATGTACTGAGCATTTTCAGCCTTTATGTGAGGCTATTTCAAAATCTATTGCTCTAGAATACATCATGTGTTGGGGTAAAAATATCAATAGAATGTTGAGAGGGCAAAATTCAGGTAGTAGGGCGGGAGTAATGTTAGCAAAGCAAGCAGTTACTCAGTATTCGAGAAATTGTAGGAAAAAAAATAAAGGAACATGTTGAAAAGAAAAAACTGTGCCACTAACTATCCCTTACCTCTACTTGTATGTTTACAATTAAGTATATTATACAAAATGGAGAGTAAGAGATACATTTGTTGGCATTATCAATTATTGTTGGCAAAATAATGTCCAATTATGCCAATAATAATTGAAAAAATGGGGAAGGTTTAGGTAAGAATCTTCAGGCGAATGAGAAATATTTAATTACAGTCAATTATGGCAAATTTAATTAAATATTTCTCTCTAACACCTGAATTTCATATCCAAATCTTCTTAACACGTCAACAAATGTATCTCTTATTCTGCATTGCAGTACGCAAATTCTGAACGAATTTGAATTTTCCCGGCATTGGGTCGCCATATTGAATTTTAGTTCCAAGCAGAATCCCTACAAATTTAGATGGCGCCAAAATAGGGATCCGTAACTTCTGCTGGAGTTTCTACCCCCTGGAGCCGATAACCAGATCGTATTGAACTGGTCGAAGTGATCATACAAAACTTGTTGAGTTGATCACAATAGGAATCGCAACGGGTTTAGATCTCACTTTGTAACTTGATAGAACTCGTGGGCACATAGGACATTGTATAAACGAGTGCATTACACTTATTCGGACAATTCCATAACTCTTTCAAAGTTTCATTGTGTTTTTTACATTAAGTTAAGTTTTATTTAAATAAAGAATTTAAATCAAAACAACCTTGTCTCTATTTGAGGGTGGTCCTTCAAGTCATAGTCGGCAAATAGTTTGCAAATAAAACAAACTCCGAACGAGTTCCATCTCAACCTCGGGGAACTACCAACAAATAAATATAAAGTCTCTTTAATTTGATAGTTTATTTCAATAATTTATGAAAGAATACTAATTTGGGTATCAATATCCCTTCTAAACTTCACAATTCTTATTATCTTCTCTCATTCGGTGCAATATTTATGTTTACTTGTGAAAAAATATAATGATTTGATTGTTCAATGATTTGTATATTTTGTGTGTTTTAATAGAATGTAAAACTTTCTATCGTATCGGCATGAATGTTTCAGTAACATACTGCTGTGATTTCCCAAATGAAAATGAATTTAAACACGGTATAAATCAGATTATTTTTAAACGATTTTATTCAGCTTCAACCCTCGATTTGTTTGTATATTTTTTGTATGTTTGATATATGCATGGTAGAAATCTGGCAACTGAAATTTAACCAACTTCCAACTGTCGAGTTGTCTTGAAACTTTGTAGGCGTGCGTAGTTTGGAGGACAATACAATATTTAAAAAAAAATTAACCCCGAAGGGGTGGAAAAATTACCCACTCATGAATAAATATAACCCATAACCACAAAACGACTTGAAATCAGCCACTTGCGTTCTTTGCGAAAACGACGAAAAACCGCTTCGTTCTAAACGCTAGTGGAATTGCGATTTCCGTAGTAAATACACAAATCGAGAAGTGAATTATTTTTTAGTCTTTAGTGCATTTTGAATAAAATCGTTGAACATAAAATTCTTTTTACATATTTTTTAGCATTATTAGATTAGTCAATATCTTTTTAATCATAAATTGCAATATCTTGAGTAAATATTAACGTATCGCAATACTGTATGCCTTTCGAGCCGAACCGGGATCAGAAGCCACCGCCGAACAGCCCCAGTCCTCAGCAGGAAGAGAGATCGCGCCGGTTCGGCTAAAAAAATTATTTGTGGTCGACGCATGAATTCCCGGCGAATAAACTGATTATTATTAGCATCTTTAGTTTAAAATTTACATTACATTTATATTTAATTACCAAGTACAGTTTTAGAAATAATTCGATTTATACCGTGTTTAAACTCATTTGGATAATCTTAGCAGTGAATACTTAAAACGTCATGTTTTACATTTTATTTGAGTTTATCCAGATATTATCTTTGCCCATCTCTGTTCTCCAGCCGCTTCGCCGTGATTCATTCAAGCCTTCCTGACGACAAAATAGTAATAGGGGAAATGCGGCAACAGCGCGATTCGATTCTCAATACGTCTTGGCAACTATGTCTTTCCTACATTTATCGGCTAGATTGGACTTCCACCGGTTTTGATGGGACAAGGCACGAATATACCATCAACGCCGGTGACGGAGAATCCTTGAAGCTTCATTCTGTCATTTTTCGGGCTGTCCCGAGTACACGATTCATAAATTCATTATTATTTCAACGTACGGTGCTTATTAGCATTCAAACGCACCAGACCACCCTGCACGAATGTCTACTGAAGGCAACTGTACCCGCAAAAACTTCCTTCTTGCCGATTCCAGGACGAAAGTTGTAATTTACGGTTTGTTTACTACACGCGTATACGTACGCGCTTTTCCTAGCTTGTGTGAGCGTACGCAAACATTCAAGGCCCGCGGAGACGGCAGGCTTAAAGACTCCATCCTAGGAGGAAACTTAGTTTGTAGGTAGAATGTTAAAAAATATGGTCATTTTTTTAAAATTTAAAAGCATGCCACTCTCGTGGAGAAATTTGCAACATAAAAATTTGTTTATAATTTAATATGTTACATAAATAATTTTTCAATTTCAAAAAAATATTATTCAAACAGACAAAACCTTCTACATTAAAAAAAAAAGAATAAACCTAATGCGACGATATACAGTTTCTGAAATAAAAATTCATAAGTACAGCACGAATTCACGATAATAGGGAAAAACTACTACCCCTACCGTATTACTGTAACCCGCTCCGAGAGCGGGTTAACTGGGTAACTCTGTGCCTCGATGCCTCGGGTTACCCGGTTATGCGGGTTAGCCTACGGTAGGGTAGAGTGGGGCTAAAAGTCCCGTTTTTCGTATAAACCTATGTAAAATTTAGTACTAACAATCTAGAGATATCTGGTGATATTTTGTATAAACTATAACTATTCTGTTTTACGTTCACGAAGTTCGTTTGTTGATACTGTTATTTTCTGTTGAGTTATACCACAAAATGTTTGTCAATGCAAAATGGACTTCTTGCCCCTCGCACGGGGCAAAAAGTCCATTGCAAAGGGTAGAAAGTCCATAATGTGTTTTCGTCTAATATTAAACTAAATAAGTAAAATAATCTTTTCAAATCAACAAATATTCTTTTTGGTATACAATATTGAAAGGAAAGCATGAATTCTTTACCAAAAAATAAAAATATAAGTCAGAGGTTCACTTTGAATTAAAAACTAAAAAAAATCGCTCAACTAAAACAAAAACACTATTTAAAGACTTTGGCATCATTTCTTTATACTTTGGCCATCTTATTATGAAAACAAATAATAAGATATATATTTTCAGTCTGAGGGACTTTTTGCCCCAATGGTACCTCCATAGTTTCTGCGATATATACGTTAGAAAATATTATCATTCAGCAATAAACAATATCATGCAGATATTACTAAAAGAACATACAATCTTAACGTACTTGGCTGATACGCTTTTAAACTGTGGTTTACTTCGTATAAAACAACAAAGACGACGTATTTCTGTTACTTTTCAATACATAAAATAATGAAGGCGTCGTGTAATTCGCACGAACGTCCAGGAGCGACTGGCGACTCTGTTGTAACCTCCGTTTCTTCTCGCCTTTTAGTTAGTATACTGCGAAACTTAATACATTGTTTAGGAATAGAGATTTTGCATTCGGGACGTTTTACCCGCCGGGCTTTTAGCCCCACCCTACCCTACTGTGAAACGAACCGGCTTAGGGTTACAGTTACAATCCCTGCCTATAACCTTCATCAGTTGGACCGGTCCCGCAAATATGTGCGCATAATCAATGAATAACCCTCCTTTGCGTGCCGCAGTCGGATAAAAAAGAGAAGAATCGAGGCAGCTGAAGGCTTCCCCCGCAATCTTCGTTCCCGCCTTATATAAGAGGATATCCTCCGATCTGAACGCAGTTACAATGTCAATCTGATAGACTTTTGTTCGTCAGCTGAGCAACGTTTTAAATAGTCAGAAGGATGAACATTTTAAAGTTTCTCTGCTTGATAATCTCTTTGATCTTGATGACAGTGGACGCTTTATCCACACCATTAATCAACACAAACAATTCTGTTCCAACATCTACAAGGATTGATAGTATGACGACGACTTTACCGCCTAACGACATGTTCGCGGAGAGGGTGATTGCTGTCCCCGTGCGGCCCTGTCCCGGGCAACAAAAACTGGATGCTCAAGGGACATGTCGCGATACTGTGTAGCATCCCGTTTCTTGGACATCCATTCGGTAGGAGAACATTCGTTGATGGACAAGGTAGGTGGAAGTTACTATTGTTTAGGTTAGGTGTACAGAGCAGGAGTGAAGGAGTATCGCATGCGCATCAGAGATGGTATGACTAGTTTCGAGGTTTGGCAGGTGATCTAGCATGGAAGCATTATTATTGGGTGACTGGCATCTTAAAACTTTCTATGAGCTTCTTTGTTTCCCAACCGTCCCCTTCATTTCTCAAAAAGTTTTAGACGGAAGAACATTTTTGTAATTATACACAGAGTGAAATAACAGGACACGACAATGAGAAAATTTTTATTTTTTCGGGCAGTTTTTTTCTAAAAAGTTCATTAACAATTGTGGTACATCTCTAAGTAGGCCGGTTTTCAAAACATTCAATGTGATCTCCAGTTTTATAATTGCAACCATAAAATTCCTTTTTATTTATCTTTCAGCGCATTCTGTATTGCTCGGATTTAAAAGCACCCTGATTCACATAGTGAAGTCTAAATTACGCGATGGCTTACGCAATCGATGGGTGTAATCGTATATGTGCGGGCTACAATATTTTTCGTGTGAGTATGCGAAATTGTGCATCACTCTTATACTACTACTACCTAGACTGATAGCTTCGTAACGATCGGCCTTTTTACTGACCTACATAACGACCATAACATTTGTTATCGGTCAGTACACAATAAAACTATTTAATGTATGCTGCATTGTAACAGTTCGATCGATGACTTTTACTATATAGAACTAGAATGTAAAACGGTGCGAGTGAGTTCTATGTGAAAGAAGATGAAAGTGGTGGAAGAAAAATTTGAATAACTTTAGATTTAAGGGTGCCATGATGCAATTCTCTTTATAATACAACAATGTATAATAAAACAAAATTCTATTATGCATCAGAATGGACCTCGCATCAGTTATCCATGTGTTAATGTACGATCGCGGGACATTGGAACTTCAAAAGTAAGACATATGTCTTGTGAAAATTTGAGATATTTTGCGATGCATTCGTATTTGGAACAATTTACCCTGACCTCAATTGTTCATGGTGAATGGAATCGAAACCACCTTACCTGATTGGAACCTCGGATTAAGTGAAGCATACGATACAAACCCACCCATGGGCATCTAATGTTTGAGAAAAAGTTAACGCGAGACTAATCACATCAGAAAAATAAATAAACCCCTGCCTACAGAATGAGCAACGCCAATGCTATATTCTATAATATGCTATAAATGTCTAAACATATCGATTGTCCGACGTTGCCATGTTCACTGCTCTGCGCAGTTTCTAAAAAATTTGCACGTAAACGTATTTTTTTATGGGCATTTACGAAAAAACTATGTGGTCAGTTTCGCTGAAATAAATAAATTTATTTCGTGACATTTCGATGTACTTTGGTGCCAATTTTGGTACACTTCGTGAATATAGTTTTCCTGTTTCAGCAGAAAAACTGAAACTATAATCCTCTTTTTTCGACTCTGTCATGTGCTGCTGTGTTAAAATGCATCAACTTTAATTAACAATTTCTCGATAACTATGTGGTAAATCGATTTTAAACTTTGTACAAGGGTTTCCTGTATTACAAATTAGTTTTAAACGAAATTTGAAAGACTTCTTGAATTTAGTAGATTATTCAGGAACTACCTTAAATAGAGATCGGATTAAGCGAAATTCGGTTCACCGAGACTAAAATTATCGAGTCCCCACTGCAGTGTTATAATTACGATGTAACGAGGGAACAAGGATCGATCTGTTTTGAAAAAAAACATGTAGGTAATGGCATTAAAAAGAGTGCAGGATTTTGTCCACTTTTTCCTCTGTCACTTTTTTCAGTCTCCAGCAAAACAGAAGGACCCATCTCAATTGCGTAATTAATCACGTATTTAGCTCGCTAGATATAATTTTTCTTCAACTGTATCTCGTAAATAAATAACTTTGTTCAAATTTCTTGTACACAATGTGTCTGACAGGTTTCCTTAGTACTTTCATCATAAATATCTGCTATATCAAAAAATTTAAACCGAAATATGAAGTACGAACTCTATATGTTACAGGGAAATAACAGATCAAGGTCGATTCCGTAGCTTTGATTGATTCACGTTGTGTTCATCATTTCGTAACAACTCGATGCAATTAAATTGATTGGAATAATTCATTCCAATATATGGTGGATATAGATTCACAAAACATCATCTCACTATTCTACCTTTTTACTTGAACCTTAAAAAATTAATAATAATAATAACAATTCTCAGTTTCTTTATTTTATTATTATTCGAGAAAATCGATTTATTGTCAATAATGGTATGCATATAAAAAATTAAACATTTCAAAATCGATTTTCTTCAAAGCAAAGGCTTCTTTGAAGAAATATTATTTCACATTTTCGATTTATTTATGCATGAAGAATCACCGCCTTCTGGATTGCAATATCAGTGCGATGTCATCATATATTTATTTTCTGGAATATTTTGGATATGAGCAGTGCAGCGTTTGCTGAAAGATAAACGAAAAAGAATCATATGGTTATAATGATATGCTTCAGAGAAAAGGCAACTAGAAAATGTACTAAAATAGCTATAGTAGTCTTCTCTAAACAAGACTACCCACTAACGAATGTTGCAATCGGTGCATTACAGCCACGGATAATCAAAATGATCGATTTCACATAGTTACACCCAGTGTTTAATTGCATAGATATTAATCTCTCAGAAAAAATGTATTGTTATGAAAAGCAATAGTCAGGTTTGTGGGAGAAATCAAGAGGAGGTATGGGAAAAAAGGTGCCTATAGCAAGTACTACTTCAGTAGAGCTCTGTACACTAGGGTTGGCCTGATTTATAAGTACCGAATTTTTTTTTTGTATTTCTTTGCTCCCACCCCCCAGGACAATACCATTTGATAAAAAAATAGTCCTCGAAAAAGTTTATTGCAGTCGGACAACAGGAAAGGATGCCGACCAGGCCTTAAAATGTAGGATTCATTAATAGTTTGAATTTAAAAAATGTCTCAAAAATGGTAAGCCCTTATCGAAATTTTGTTCAAATAATATTAAAAGAGCATTCATTTTTCAACAGTTATTGTATAAGTATATAATTTTTTCGTGCTTCCAACCATTTTTAGATAATACCGTTTGAATATAAAGAGGTCCGCACTTCGCGGGTATAGACAATACATCACGCCCTACAGGTGGGACGCGCGATGTGCGGATCTCTCTATATTCATACGCTATTATCTAAAAAATGGTTGAAAGCACAAGAAGTTATATATACAATAATTTTAGAAAATTGAATGCTCTTTTAATACTATTTGAACAAAAATTCGGTGGGGCTCACCATTTTTGAGAAATTCTTTAAATTCAAACTATTGATGAATTCTAAGCTTTAAGACCTGGTCGGCATCTTTACCTGTTGTCCGATTGCAATAATCTTTTTCAGGGACTATTTTCTTATGATATGGAACCATATTAGGCGGTGAGAACAAAATAAATCGCAGGTTGAAAACAAAGGCCATCCTACTGTACACCTAAACAATAAATAGTACCTCAATAGTAACCTCCACCTACCTTGTCCATCAACAAATGTGATCCTATCGAATGGATGTCCAAGAAACAGGATCCTATACGGGGTCACGACATTTCGCTTGAGCATCAAGCTTTTGTTTCCCTGGACAAGGCCGATAGGGAGCTGTAATCTGATGATGCCCACCAGGTTTGCGATGACGGTTCGCGTACCATCCGCCGGGTTTAGTTGTCGTTGTAGTTGTTAGCATAGTATTGTTAGTGCCATCTTCTGGTGTCGGTAAAGCATTCACTATCACCAAGATCAAGGCGATTATCAAGCAGAAACACTTTGAAAGATTCATACTTTCGTTGTGACTAAAACGGTGTTTGATTAGCAAGCAACACTCGGCTACTCCGTTCAGATTCGTACTGCGCGGGAGTCGGTTGGGTATGCTTATTTAAACGGTCTGGGAAGGTCGTGAAGAAATATTTGCTAGTTGCGTTTTTCCTTTTTGTATTAATTATGTCCAGGCATCGCTCCGATCAATTCTAGCACATTCCCACAAAGTTTGTGATTACATATTATTAGCATATGCTCAACTGTTTCATCTCCAAAGTCCGAGGTCGGAAGCGGACACATTATAGAAAATAGAAAGTTGATAAATTCTTACAACGTAAGTTGCTGAAATTTTCTACTGAGTGTTTGAAGGGGTAGATGTAATCAGATGAGTGATAGAAACAGATGATTATTAGATTTTCGTAATGTTCCATTGGACTTGCTACTTTTATTAAAAGTAGATATGTATGTCTAATGTAGATAGAAATCTAACAAGGTTGCTTCAAGTTAGTAATGTATCCAAATATGTCGAATATCTGTTAACGATATGTACCCTCATTTATAAAGATAAATTACGAATGCAAGGACAGTATTTTCGAAAACCTTCCAACTCAAAATTGCAATCACTATAATAGAATTCTCTTCTTTTTCGTTTTTTCTCTGAATAAAAAATTCTACTCATTTTCTTTTCCTACCATTAACTTCATTTTATTTCATAACTTCATTTGTTTCATTCTTCTCTTTCCCTACAAAACTAATAATACAATCACCATTCTTCAAACGAAATATTGTGTATGGTGCCTCCTGTTAACATTACTAATAATCATAAAAGTATCAGAAATTTAAGTTTCCAATTGATTAAAATCAATTTTCACGGAAACAAAACTAAATTCGAAAAAGAATTTACTTTGCATTTTCCAGTTACTTTTACATAAAGAGCCCCTCTTCTGCATTATAATAACAGTTCGATGCCACCATTCACATCTCTGTGTATCACTTTTAAGAACAGAAATAAAAATAAGTACTGGATCTATATAAGAGTATATGGTAAATGATCACGATTTACATTGTGGAATAATACTAGCACTGCCAGAGATGCTTTTTTTACTGTGCTCCTGACAGTGTGGAATAATAGATGTGTAAGATCGATTACAAACGTCCTCTTCGTTAATGTCCACCTGACCTTCTGATTACTGTTCTCCATAACTGCACCATTATCATTTTTATGCAACTTTTCCACTATGCTTTGCTCTATTCATGCAATGATATGTTCTTTCACTTACTGGGCAACAACTTTCACACATATCGTCCTGATATTCAAGCAGGCAGCTCTGGTCATCTCGCATATAATATTGATAAAGATTCTTCCTAGTACATTCGTGTACCTGCCTATCATTTCACACCAACATGCAATTAGTTCTATCAGCGCATACCAATGAAACATAGTTCAGAAATACTTCTCCACATAATTCTTCTTATTAATCAATCTTGTGGACAGAAATCTTTTTCACTTAACTAATCAAACAACTCACGCTTACTCTTCTTCTCTCTTTTATTAATAATCATATATAACAATTTATTATAAAAAATTTTACGGATATAAATAATTAAACTATTCAAAATTGATTTTCTCGAAAACAAGGCCTCCTTTGAAGAAATATTATTTCGCATTCTCGATTGATATATACATGAAGAATCGCCTTCTTCAGGATTGTAATATCAGTGCCACGTCGCCATGTATTTATTTTCTGGATCATTTTGAACATGAGCAGTATAGTATTTGCTGAAAGATAAAGGAAAAGGAGATATATAGTTACAATGATAAACTTAAAAGGAAAAGGCGTCGGAAAAATACACTACAAGAAGCTAGGATCTAGTTTTCTCTGAACAGAACAGACCAACAATGAACATTTCGAATCACATAGTTCTACTGTGTGTTTCATTGCAAAAATATTCATCTGTCCTGAATCTTTATCTCACAAAAAGTGTGTACTGTTAGGACAACCAACAGTAAGGTTTGTGGGAGGAGTCAAGAAGAGGGTTTGGAAAAAAATTCTATAGAATCTTTTATATTGCCAGTTACCCAGTATTAATATTTCCATACTAAGGTCGTTATCAGATATATTGGCCGGTGAGTTTGTTTTCGCGAGCAGTGATCGAGGAGAAATTAGCCACCACCATCTGACGATCGTGGATTTGTCAATTGGAGTTGCGTGGCCCTCGCAGGGTATGGTGGGGTAACGGGAACTCTGCTCGGCTTCGCCTGAACCTAGCCGTTTGGCTGTTATTTATTCTTAGTTTAATAGTTGTGTGCGTTACGAAGCTATGCATAGACCAGGGGGCTACCACTCTCATATACGATTTTGGGACAGTGTTTCAACTGCCACCTAGGCGGTTCCAATTTTTTCGAACTAAAATTTAATATGGCCGTGATCACGTGTTCGTGCCATGAACTTTACGATTCATCTGTAAATGCTGAAGCAGACACATCAATCCTATCAACAATCCTATATCGAAAAATAAGTTTTATAAAATCAGTTTGACAGTAACAGGTATGTATATAGTTGAATATATATTTTTAATGTAGAATATGTAGAATATCTTTTTAAATTATGTTTTTTATAGAGCTACGTCACGACATATGTCACGACCTATACTACATTAAAAATATATATTCAACTGTATACATACCTGTTACTGTCAAACTGATTTTATAAAACTTATTTTTCGATATAGGATTGTTGATAGGATTGATGTGTCTGCTTCAGCATTTACAGATGAATCGTAAAGTTCATGGCACGAACACGTGATCACGGCCATATTGAATTTTAGTTCGAAAAAATTGGAACCGCTTAGGTGGCAGTTGAAACACTGTCCCAAAATCGTATATGAGAGTGGTAGCCCCCTGGCATAGACCAATACGAGATGAAGCTATCGAGAAAGTATCAATGTTCTAACCAATAAAGCTCCTGAATTTTTTCGTAGCTAACGCACACCTATTCTGATGTCTGTATTTCTACGCTGACAGCTCGGTTTGGTCTACCCCCCCCCCCCCCGAAGCTTGGCACTATCCCCACCATTTCTGGCTCACTCTTGTTCTGCGCAGGC
This sequence comes from Andrena trimmerana, assembly GCA_951215215.1. Taxonomy (NCBI): domain Eukaryota; kingdom Metazoa; phylum Arthropoda; class Insecta; order Hymenoptera; family Andrenidae; genus Andrena; species Andrena trimmerana. The sequence goes on along the minus strand of OX578059.1, from coordinate 84,521,538 downwards.
GAGAGTGAGATGGAACAAGAGCCAGTCAGAAAACGTTGAGAAAAGGAGCACCGAGGCAGGCAAACTGTGTGGTGGGAGAATACCCCTCACGAAACTCACCGGCCAATATATATGATACCGACCTTAGTCACAGCAATCTCCACCAAGTTCTTGTGCGTAGTACCTAGAGTCCAGTGAAATTGGACAAAAATATGGCCAATCTACCGAATAATTCCCAACAACCTAAATGTCGGTATGAGCCTTTATTTCGTCGTTTTAAACAATATGACAAAACTCCCCATCGATCCGACATCCGCTAAGAATTTTACAGAGGGTTGAAGGTAAAAAAAAACTGTTTTTCGCGAATATCTCGTTACCTAACAGTGATGACATGATAGTCATAATTAAAAGAAGTGACTTTTTCCTGAAAACTTCTTTTCTATCTCCTACAGCCCGCGGGTCATAATACAGAATCGAAAAATTTGTCAGTGTGAATTTGGGCAGCAAATAAAATTGCATTGTATTCAGGTGGACGTCCCCTACATGTGCACAAAGTTTCATAATTTTTTGAATTTCCGGGTTCGGGATCTTCCCTTGTCAAAATTGTGAGGGGTGAAGCTTTATAAGCCGTCATACATGAAAATGGTTATTACTACGAAAAAACTCATATAACCTTTTTTCTACAGAATTTCCTAAGCTACAAATTTCATAATGACTATTTTTGTTGTAAACCTGACAGCTAACAAGATATTCGCGAAAAACTAAAGGCCCATGCCATAATGTCGCTTGCTGGGAATCATTCCGTAGACAGATCCTAATTTCACTGAACTACTTTCCGTTTACGCAGGCCCACAAGAGAGTTCACACCTAAACCATTACTTCGTAACCGGCATGCCACGAGACGATCCTAACGTTTGTTGCGGCGCAATGCCTCCAAGAGGAGAAGAAGCACCAATTTTTTTTACAAAATTTTTTAATTCTGGTTTTAATAAAAAATGATAAGCGGTCGTGCTTGAAGGATCTTGACCAGTTAAATTAATCAAAAAAAAAACAGTCAATAGGTAAATCTAATTTTTGTATATACACTTTGTAACTCTTGTATAATATGTTTTGTATATTTTTGCTTGTGGTATACCGCGGAATTCTGGGAAGGGCTTAGGTGTGCAGAGGGTGAGAAAAGCTTGCGGACCACTGACCTAAATGGTACCTCAATAGTAACTTCCACCCACCTTATTTGTCGACGAATGTAGTCCCATGGAGTGCATGTTTAAGGAAGGAGCTCCTCTACAACGGGGCGACAGTTGCCTGCAGAATCTTCTTTATGCTTCTCCGGACACGCCCGGTTGCGGAATATAAGTAAGGATATGGGCGCAATTCCAGGGGGCAAGTAATCAATCGGTCCAATCGTTTTCATACTCTCTGTCGTTATAGATGTTGGAATAGAATCGCTTTTTATGGCTTGTAACGCGGGTAAAGCATCCACTGTCATCAAGATCAAAGAGATCACCAAGCCGAAACACTTTAAAACGTTCATCCTTCTGACTACCTAAAACGTTGCTGAGCTGATGAACAAAAGTCTAAGCGAATAACATTCAAACTGCGTTCAGATCCCTGGATATCCTCTTTTATAAGGCGGGAACGAAGATGTTACTTTCTTTTCTTCAATGACTATGCCCACTTCTCTACTGAACCGGACCAACTGATGGAGGTTATAAGTAATTATCTAATACCTGGAAGTATTTCTATCGCAATAAATGCAAGTGTTTGAGTGTGCTGATTTTATCTGAGGTTCTGAGATCTTAGATAACGCTGTAATTAATGATGCATATACAATGATATTTAAATGCAAGATGGGAATATTGCATTACGAAAATACTGTAGGGTTCTAAAACTCATTCTGCTTTAAGGGATCTCCCTAATTTTTTAAAACAAAAGTACTGAGTATTATAATTCCAAACTTTGTAGATACGTTTATTAATTCACATTCTAGGAATGTGTTCAAATTTTTGTATGTGTTTGGGAATGGAATAGTTCCTAAGACCGCCACACTCACTCTCACTGCAGCACCTTGCGGACTGCGAACCGCCAATTAGCGACGATCGATCAACCAATCAACGACGATCGATGCACCAATCAGCGTGCCGCGTCAACGCTCTAGAACAGGCCTGCCCCATCGGGTGCAAATACCTCTTGAAGTTCTGAGACCCGGGTAACAGTCGAGCGCGGGACTGTTCCATTGCTACCCGTTGCGAGATTTGTGAGAGAACTCCATGAGTGCGCGAGTGGTACGAGCCTGCATGGACGGCCGCACACTCATGCAGTTCTCCCGCAACCCATGCTGTGGTTAGCAACGTAACCAGTCCCGCGCTCAGCTGTTGCCCGGGTCCCAGAACTTCAGGAGGTATTTGCACCCGATGGGGCAGGCCTGGTCTAAGTGAAATGGGAATGACTATCTTACCAGGGCTTTAAGAGAGAGATGGTCAATTTTTGTCTGGGAGAGATGGCCATAGGTGTATTTGATGTAATTTCAGATGTTTTGAAGGTTGTTTTTGTATAGCCTAGAATGGTCATAGCAATGATCACGGTCCATCTAATATGATCTTTACTAATTTGAAACCAAATGTATACTTGAATTGACCATGCACCACGGGTCTTGCTGCTGAAATTGATGAAGAACGTATGCCAACCCAAGTTTTGGAAGATATCGTTCCTGTGTCGCTCAAAAGGTACCCTACCCGGAATCGCGTTAAACAACCGGGAAAATTATTAACGTCGCAAACACATATTAACACTCGAAAAAAGAGTGACAGGGCAAAGGCGGAAAAATAATTAAAATAACAAAAGTCCTACAAAAAAATCACATTTGGCAATAAATGTGATTCCGTTCATGAGTTAGCCTTTGACATTAATAACTGCAGAGGATGCGGAGAAAATTATTTCGAAACGAAAAAAAGAAGACTGCATGTGAAACATGCGGATTAGAAGACTCACAGCAAAAGCCCAAAGAAGTTTTGAGCGGGCAAAAACGAAAGTGGACGGAAACTAGAAAGAATCTATGATAAAACCAGGTAAGATCCACAAGTTGTTAGCCTGAAAGGTACATATGACCATCATTCCCGGACATTAAGAGAGATATGGGCAATGACACTTTTTTTTCATTTGTAAAATTTGTATATTAAATAATAATTTTTCGTTTATGTTCTACATCATTTTCGTTGCTAAATGTCAAATAGGTTGGCTGTAGGAGGCTCCAAACGAAACTATGACCATCTCTCCCGGAGTTACTCTAGATTGCATAAAATTTTGCGATTTGTGTTTCAGATGACTACGACAGCCAGAATCATGGTCGCCAGCAACAAACGTTTCTCAGAACCCTCTTACTACTACAACTGTAACTTTTAACAAAATTATTATTATTGCATAAAACAATTTGGACACATTCTTCGGATATTAAGTAATAAACGTACAAAGTTTAGAATTATAATACTCAATACTTTTCTTTTGAAAAATTTCCTAAAAAGTGCCTTATTTTCAGAGCGACAAACTAGGGAGACCCCTTGAAGCAGCGTGTTGTAATTTTAAATCCATATGTGTCCACCTCATACATTAAAATAGATCATTTAGTAAGTATGTTTTTGTCGACGCACGTGGCTTTACGTTCATAATCTTCGACACATTTGGTTTTTGGTGGAAATATTCAGTTTTGGGATTTTTTCACCGACCCATGGTTAATCTTATCACAGTTTCTGCTCACAAATATCAAATTAATGAATTAGTCATCTCAACTTCTTCCGTGTCAGTAAAAACTCCAGGATTTCAAACAAGTGAGTATGCGAAACGTGTGGTCGAAGATTTCCAAATTCATTGTCAGACCGAACACTTGAGCAATCATTACACAAGAAAATTTTTCCGGCGTTGATTAATTATAACCTTCACTGGTTGAACCTGTCCAGCAGATCAGTGGGCATAATTAATGAAAAAAGAAATTAGAAACGGAGCAGATGAAGGCCTACTGGCAATCTTGGTTCTCGCAGTATAAAGAAAAGGGTATCCACAGATCTGAACGCAATTCGATTGTTAATAGATTAGAATTTTGTTCGGCAGCTCTGCAACGTTTTAATCTAACATTTACAATGATTGACCAGTGCCGCCTTTAGGCATGTGCACACTGGGCAGTCGCCAGGGGCCCCATGGCAGTAGGGGCCCCCAAGTCTCATTTTTAGCCCTATTTCCCGTGGGTGGGCAGGGGCCCCCAGGAACAGTGCATTGCTTTGCCCAGGGCCTACAATACTGTTAAGACGGCTCTGTGATTGACAGTGTAACGACGACCTTCCCGCTTGAAGACTGGACCGAGTACTAGTTGAGTACTACTCCCGAGAGGGATTGTTCTGGGTAACGAAATCTTTCTAACGCGAAATGTCGCGACCCTTTATAAGACCCCCATTTTCTGTCTACCTATTTGATAGGAGCACATTTGTTGATAGACAGCGTGGGTTGGCGTTACTATTCAGGTACTATTGTTTAGGTGTACAGAGCAGCCGGTGAAGCGGGAGATGTATTCTTCTATTTAGATCAGGGGTGTCGAATTTCCCCACTCCGAGAGCCGCACGAGTCGGGCCCTCGTTCACCCGGTTCCCCACTTATTTTTTTCCAGGAGTTCCACACGACATGGCAGGGAGAGAGTGCTGCACCCGGAGGAGAAATTCATCTGAGTGAAGTAGGTGTGGAGGGGGCCGATCTCTTACGGCTCTACGGAACAGGTGAAGATGTGAAGGAGCCACTGCGGCTCGCGAGCCGCTTGTTTCACACCCCTGATTTAGATCTTCCAGCCGTCCCTCCTACGCGCGATGACAGTCGTCGGGGTTCAGGGGGTAAGAATTCCATACTTAGGGTTGCCAGAAGTAGGCGACGCATACGCCGTAATCCGTCCCTGTTGGTCTCTACAGAAGTAGATACGGCAATCAGAAGGCAACAGTAGTTGTATGTATGTACTGTATAACTTAAAAACTCCATGCGAGGATTCCCCCTCTATTATTCCCTACGACATCATAACTCTCTCCTGTTGTCCCTACTTCTGGCATCCCTGCCCACACTATCCCAGCGCTTTATCTTGAGGGCTCCGCCTTGGGGTGCCTTTCGAAGATTTCCCATTTTAAAAATAAAGGTGTCGGGTAAAGAACCCAATTACTAATACTAAATATAGAACCGTTATAGCTTAAAAGTATACGTTGTTCTTGTTATTTATTATTGTTGAATATGTTTACTTGGTGAAAACAATTTACTGGATCTTAAAACTTCGACTTTTATGTATAAATTCATCAATATCAAAAATATATCTTGGATCTATTACTAACACCCTTAAAATGTGTTTGATTGAATTACTGACACACCAATTACTGCTGGCTAACCTAATACTGTTTATCTCATTTTAAGGTTATGTCGTTTCATGTACACGAGTAACTACTATTATGACAGTATGACCAAAATGCTTGAAATGTTTGAAACGCTTGTACCAATCACTGTCACTCAATTATTAAATAAAAATACGTAACGAATCGTTGAATTCCGATCGTTAATACTTTCTATGATGCTTATATTAGGGTAATTCCGGGGTAGTTGGCTATACTTTTTGTAAGGCTCTCACACAAAAAGTTTTATGAATTAAATAAAAACAATTACGACACGAGATACTTTAATAATCTGCCTTTACAACTAGCTATAAAAGTTAAACAAAAATGAAGACAAAATCATCGAAAACTTGAATTTTAAAAAATCTTCGGTGGACCATCCTTCCCTAAAGCTGGGTTTACATTAGTCTTAAGAGACGTCTATACGATTCCAGTAAAGCTGGAATGTTGTGTTCTCGATGGAGGGGGGGAACACTGGATCGAAAAGTAGACTTTCGATCCAATCGAAACATGCTGGAATGACAGCACTGTACTGGAATGAACACAGTGTTCACATTATTCCAGTTCTAATCTAAACCCAGCTTAAGTGTCTGACACAAATCGCCATTATCATGTCTTAGTTTTAAACATACCGTTACTCATTTTTAGGTTATAAAATGTTACAAACTTATTTATTACCTTAAACAATTAAAAATATTCAGAAATATACTAGGAAAGTATTGCAAATAAATGGATCTTTAACCACACTAAATAATTTCACACTACGTCAGAAACATTACACAGGCATTACTTACGTTGTGCTTTGTTTTTCTTCTGAAATCACACATATGTATATCCACATTACATAACCTAAAACAAAACACTCATTGAAATTTTTCACTACCTGTACATTCTTTCTCGAAATATCTTCGTTGGCCATCTCTTCCGTATAGCAATCTCCGCGGAATTACCCTATCTAAAACATATTTTGTTATGTTAATAGCTTAAATATTACAATTACAGCATTTTCTTTAACGCCTTGTTTTTTCTTCCGCTAGTAAGGAAGTCATCGTTTTCACTCTCCAAATATCCGCTTAAATTTTTTCATCGTCTTATCCAAATTAACGAAGAAAAAATGAAGTTGTGTTTTTTATATCGTATAAATAACAGTTTCAATTGTATGGTAAAATATTTTTATGTATCATTTCATAAGGTTTATTCGTTATTTTAAGTAAAACAGCTTAGGGTGACAGTAATTGTGTAGGTAAACTTTCCTTATTTTTCACAATATGTTTAGGTAAGTATTATCCTGATACCAAACCAATGATAATACTTTCTTGAACATATTGTGAAAATAAGGAAATTTTTATGTTATTATATATTAATGGTTAACCGTCTGAGATGCCTACGCTATTGCTTTGGCGTTCGCCGGTCACATCGCTCTATCCCACTCGATCTCGATGTGTTCCGTTCGCTCTCTTCGTCGCGCGGTGCGACAATGTATGTGGCTACTTCAGCCAATAACCAAAATTTGTGTGCCCCGTCTTTAGAAGTGTGCTCAAATAGGTGACTCGACCAATCGTCACAGCGGAGGACTGCATCGTCCGAGACCGCCTGTCAGGAGTCTTCTTTCCGCCGGGTAATAGAACATGTGCGGGCCACAATATTCTTCGTGTGAGTATGTGAAATTGTGCATCACACTTTCACTACTTAACTGGACTGATAGCATTGCAACGTTCGGCCTTTACACTGACCTACATAGCGACCATAACAGTTGTCGTTGGCCAAGACACAATAAAACTATTTGATCTATGCTGCATTGTAACAGTTCGATCGATGATTCTTATTGAAAGTAGAATGCAAAACGATCTAAGAAACTTTTAACAATAAGTGGAGAGTGGTGGGAAAAAATTGGAGTAACTTCAGACTTAAGTGTCCTCTGATGTAATTCTGTTTACAATATTGCAGTAATACAATATGAGTTATTTATAATCAGTTTTCATAGTTGCAAACACTTTAACCCTAATGCGACGGACACAGGGTCCATTTGGACACCCTCAACATTACTTATTAACGCACTGCTTCAAGAAAATAATAAATTCAGGCCATAAGATATGCAGAACCTACTGTAAAAGATTATTCTGAGTACTGTAGCAACAAAATTCTATTATGGGTCAAAATGGACCCCGCATGCGCCATCCAAATATTAATAGGTATATGATCAATGCTGGATTAGCCAATAAACAAAATAAGAAGGTGCTTAGGGCATCAGGAGAAAGGGGGCACCATAGAAATTTTCTGAATTTTAAAATCTAACTTTAGAAACACTTTTTAGCCAAATTATCAGAAATGTCCCAAAAAATCGTACACCGTACACAAAATCTTTTAAGTGCTTAGGGTCTCTAAAGGTCTTAACCCAACCCTGTGTGTGATTGCATTAAAACTTCGAAAGTAAAGCATATGTCTTGTCGGGGAATTTCAGATATTTTTTGCAGCGTTCGTCTTTGTACCAACTTACCCTGACCTCAATTATGGTGAGTGGCATCGAAACCAACTTAAATGATTGGAAACTCGGTTTAAGCGAAGCATACGATACACACACACCCTTAAATAAATTCATTCAACGGGTGAGAAAATGTCAGTAATTATGTATTTACACAATTCAAGCGTTTAGCGAACATTTGTGTGGCATAAATCCACCATCGATGTTATCTGATGAGGACAAACATTTTTCTTGAAATTCCTCAAAGTGACGAATTCTCGCTTTTCCTGTTCAAAGGGGACTTTCGTGGGAAGAAAGGAACAAGCATGGCAGTTATAAAACACATATAACTGCCATAAGAGAAGTGAAAGCGCTTGTTGGTTTCAAATGCATCTATTAATTAAAGTTTCTTCGGTCTATTAAAACTTACACGGCCTGCGGGAAAATCAAATCGATTTTCCCGCCAAAGCGACAGAATTATCGGTCTCACGCGCTTTTCATGTACACACGGCGAATGCAAGTAGAGGGTTCGAAGTGGAATAGGTTTAATATCGTAATTAATGTAAATGGAATGCAAACCGTCTCGAATTTAATTGGAGCAAACTGGACAACGTGTAATTTAGTCGGATTTAATTTTCTATTTCTCTGATAATGTGTCGTAATAAATATTTTATAGGCAGTTGTGAATGTTGTGCTGATAACGGGAATGCAATTAGTGGTTGCAAGTGTAGATCGATATGTGGGTGACATTTTTCGAGAATCTTTTTTAGGAGTGGGTTCGAAACTAATTTTAAAATTCTCAAAACTCGAATACGAAACTTCGCAAGGTATAGAAACTCTCGGAACTTTCGAAACTCGAAACTCTCGAAACTTGAAGTGGTGATTCTGTAAGTGGAATATCTTGTTTTAAGGACTGAAGTAAAACAAAATTTTTGCATAAATTTCTATTGACCATAGTTAAACAAAAATATAACATTGACAAATTCTCAAGGCACGCTGCCATACACTATTCATTGATTTTATATTTTTTCTTATTTGACTTTCGAGAGTTTCGAATCACGAAAAAAGTGCAAAGTTTCGAATTTTCTTTTATACTTTTTTTTAATGTCATTCGACCGAACCTGTTCGCCATATTGGAATGAAGGAGTGTACAGAGACGTGATCGGAGAGTACCTCTGAAACGGAATTTTACATTTGAATTTTAAATTTCGCAAGTGTTTACCTATTTCAAATTTCAATCAAGATATTCAGTTATTCCTTTTTGTTCGTTTGCTTGTCTGTTCCAAATATTTACCCCCCGCCCCCCCCCCCCCCCACACGAAAATCTTGTGTTATCGTCTAAAACAGGCATGGAACTAAAGTGAACGCAGCGGCCGTTTTTCGGAGGCAACGCCTCCTTTCTCCCGCCGCGCGTCTTGGCCCCCGCGGCGGGCCAAGGGGCATCGAGCGCCTCAGACCCGTACCATATGAACCGCGCGTGGCGCATTGGGGCGACACCCGTATCAATAGATTTCCGCATCACCCATGGGGTACTATTATCGATGCGTTTTTTTTTGTCAGTGGTATCCCCTGTAGACCTATTCCACTGTGTCACGCGATAAAAATGGATAGGAAAAACGCGTTTTACTATCAAAATTTTAAATACGTTTGGGAAAACTTAATTTTCGCGCACGTTTAGACGTGCTGGGCATATCTAAAATATCAACGGGGAGGCTGGTCGATGTTGTACGTATTAAAGTTGAAAGCGGGGAATCGCTTGGCTGTGTGCGCTGTTCTGTCTTAATGGCACGCATTTTTGAGAACGAACATTCGCACAAATATGTTGACCCGAACATGGAAAAAATTCGGAGCGCGAATAAGTTTTCCCAAACGTATTTAAAATTTTGATAGTAAAACGCGTTTTTCCTATCCATTTTTATCGCGTGACACAGTGGAATAGGCCTACAGGGGATACCACTGACAAAAAAAAAACGCATCGATAATAGTACCCCATGGGTGATGCGGAAATCTATTGATACGGGTGTCGCCCCAATGCGCCACGCGCGGTTCATATGGTATGGGTCTGAGGCTCTCGAAGCTCCCGGGCCCGCCGCGGGGGCCAAGACGCGCGGCGGGAGAAAGGAGGCGATGCCTCCGAAAAACGGCCGCTGCGTTCACTTTAGTTCCATGCCTGGTCTAAAACGATGGTATTAAACTTGAAAATACAGAAACGATCCAATGATTCTCGAAATTGAAAAAAGATTTTTGAAAATACCTGTGGACCAATCCAGTTCAATAGTTGGAAATTCTTTGAGCTGTTGCTGCATGCAACAACAATGTCAGTTAGTCCCTCCAAATATTAACTTACCTGAAACAAAAAATGATACATGGGCAATTAGAATTTGTTTTAAAAAATTGGCATTTTGACAGTTATTATTTACTACGTTTAATAATAATAAAATATTTGGATGTCATACGTTAAGAATAAAATACACCATTTTTCAGAGAATTTGGGAATTTAGAGTGTGGAACGAGAAAGATTGTAAAGTTATTAATGTCTGGTTTATACACGTATAATATTACATAATTAGTGATGTAATTCGTGTTTAAATGTAATCGTTTTATTATATAACAAAATTGATTATCAAACCACAGTGATCACTGATTAGTTCGATGGTTATTCTACTGCATTTTTATTGTTTCGTGGAATTAGAAAAGTGTAGATTACAATTACATTGTCCATGTAGATGTAGCTTTTCCTTTTAAGCCTTGGTTGTCACACTGGGTCAAAATGGCCCAAAATTTGGATTTGAAATAAAATATATTTGGAGGCATCATTGAAAATGGTACTACTGGCGCCATATATGTAGTAGTAATTTCATGTATATGTACTCTACAGGTAGAGACGCTTCCCGAGTGAGGGCAATTTATTAAAGTTTTTCCTTAAAGTAGCATATCTCAAGAGTATAGCCATACATTTTTAACTAAAAATATTACAAATTAAAGAAGTTACGATTTTTAAACAAAAAAGCTTTTTATGGAACGCTTTATTTACATTTTTTCTTAAACATGATAATTGTTTAAATGTTAATTTTCAATGACGAACATATATTATACAAAGTTTAAACTTTATCTGAGAATTTTTGTGACGTAATTTAAGAGATAGTTTTTAAACAGCAACTATTTTTGAATTTTTAATTCACTTGAGTCGAATCGACCCAGTGTGACAACTGCGATCGAAAGAATATTTAAAGAATTTTAAATATTGCATAAAAAAATACAACCATTTTTCAAAATATGATGGAAAATATGATTTCAAAGTTTGAAAAAATGTAGTTTAATATTATTTATAACGAAAGTGTCGTTTTATTTATAAATGTGAAAAATAAAACAAATATTTTGCATAGAAATTTAGGTATTCAATAAATATCGAATTTCGTCTCCCAATTTCAAAAATCTAACAACAAAGATTCAATTTCTTTGCATCCAAATAAAAGCAAAACGAAAACTAAGGTTTCACATGAATTTAATTCTATGCCCTTTATCGATTAATATAATCAACCCTTAACGCTTCTACGGCGACTTATATTAATATAATTAATCTATAAGATAAATATATTAATCGATTAATTAATTTTAAATAAAATTTTGGACCTCCACAAAAAATGAACTGCGAATCTATTGTCTTGGCAAAACCAAAAAGAAAAGTAAGAGAAAGAACGCGAAAGGTGGAAACCTTGAGGAAAACAACAATTTATTGCTATTTATACAGGAGAATGTTCATGGAACACCTAATTGGATTGGGTTCGAAGTAATAAACATTTTGCTGTGGGTAAATCCCATAAAAATCTCTAGCCGAGAGAGAAAAATACAGTGAAAGATGTCAGGCTGGTTTATTAGAAGGCGTCTTCCGTCTTTGACATTTCCTTCGCGAATAATTGCACGCTGAATGAACGTGCTTCGCTAACTCACCTCGCGCCATCGCGGTTTTTCTCTTTCTCTTTCTTAAACCGTTTGATTACTTTCTAGTTCAAGGGATCATCGAGATACACCACACGTTTACTCATGTACAGGTCGATCTATGCTGCTGCGAAAGATTTCTTTCGAACACGTTCCATCGAATGCCGCTGACCAGCATCCGGTCGTCATGGAATTCTTTCCACTTTCTTCTGACGTTTTACCATTAACGAAATTAGCAAATTTCGTTCAATATTAGACCAAAATGAAATCATTTCAAATAGTATTTTACTGTTTAGTATTTTATTGAAAGTTTTATTTAATTTGCGGTTCATTTGACGAAGTATAGAAATGTTTGAAATGGCGGAAATTTTAAACGATGAAAATGCATTGTCTGTATATTTCGAATTTTCTTTCATAATTTGATCATGTGTTTGCTTCGAATCATGTTTAGAAATAAATAATTCCACTTATTCAGTAGATACAGCACTATGAATGAAAAAAGTGCGGGTGCAATCCTAGAAGATTGACATTGGGTCGCTGATCAAAGAGTCACTGACGAGAACTACAAGATTCAGAAGTTTTTGAGAGTAGCTCCTTTATATCTAGAGACGCGGTAGCGTCACGACGTCAAGTACATGTTTCGACAACCTATATATGTCGACTGTCGCTACCGCTATCCTTTACTCGTCCCCCAGCTAATCCAACCTTATCTGCAACTTATTTCATTAATATCTCATCACACCTGCAATATTTCCTAAATTTAAAGGCATTTGTCTTATGTATACCGCATATAAGCTTTTGAATAAGACCAAATTCAATAGAATCGGTCCACGCATGACAGAGATATCGTAATATCGTCTCATGGATCAGTCGGAAACGGTAAGATTTTTCTTCTTCTGATTCTCCAACCAAATTTTCGTCAACATAATGCGTATACTACGCGTTACACGCATACCTTCAGCCAAAACGAACTAATACATGTTTCGTTCGTCAATCGCTATCTTGACTATGCAATCTACTCCAAATTTTGACAGCTTACAGTCAGGTTATTCCCTGGCGAGTGTCAAATAAGGTAAGCTGTCAAAATTCGAGATGCCACGTGTTTTTATAAATATGTATCGTTGTACCATTGAATTACAACCAAAATGCAGTTTAAAACACAAGATAAGTTGGTCCAATTTAAATTGCGTCATGTTTGTATATCATCAAACTGTTTTTTATTTGTAACTGAACTGAGGATTTTATGTATATGTAGATAATGGAAGTGAAAAATGATGCTGTGACCTTGTAAATAAATTATATTTTATTACTGGAACTAGTAACTACACTTACTCTGGCAAAAAAAGGTCACCCTATTTTCATTTATTTATTTATATATATACTGCATGTGGGGCAAAGTAACACTTTGCGCGGGGTAAAACGGAACACCTATTTAACCCACTTCCAGCGATCCAATTGTCTTGAAACTTTGCAGGCGTACGTAGTTATGATGACAATAGAAAATTATGAAAAAAAACGGTAGGCGTAAAAAAAATTACCCCGTCATCAATAAATATCAAGAGACACGGTAGTGTCTCGCGCCAAGTATATAGCTATATGCGCAGCGCGAGACGCACAGTGTCTCTATTACGCCACGACCCGCTATCAAAAACCCTGAGATTATCGAATCTCAATAACGGCTGATCCGATTAGATTCTGAATGGTCTTAATGGATAGCTTGGGTTTGATTTACATAAGAAAAGTGTCTTTGTTTTGGTCCTACGTGCCTTATGAGCTGAGATATTACAATGCAAAGTTTCAATTTGACGAATTTCACGTTCTTAAGAATTAAGCATCGTCAACGTCAAGTGTTGGCAAGAGGGGAACATGAAAAGGAGAGGAAATGTCTCCAATATGCGCGTCGTTCATTGGATGAAGGTTTCGGCACTTTCGGCCAATCGCGTAACAAATTTTTGTCACGTGACAGACAGACGGAGAGTACATCTGTGGAGATCAACGTAACCTCGCTAGTGTCAAACAATCATAACCTGCGAAGTGTCAAATAAGGAAACTTGTCAAAATTTTTGAAATGTCACGAGTTTCAACACCATTTAGGACACTGAAAGGGATCGATTCGAAGATCGTATCGCAACCATAGAGATCGCGGATCTCTAGCGGCGTGTAGCGTAAACTCTAGAAGCGCGAAGTTTGAATCAGAGCACACAAATATAATAGGAAAGGGAAGCAAAAGTGATGTTGGCACAAGTCCGAGGGGTTTGAAAACAGTTAGAGAAGCGGATGTTTGAATATTTTAACTCCACTTTTATCCCTTCTCCTAGATGTGTAAAACCAGCGCAAAGGTGTTAAACGCTTGATAAGTAAGACATCGACATCCGAGAGGAAATGTAACGACGAATAGGAATTTATAGTATATCGATAATTCGCCACCACTACTGGTCACCTTCGCCTTCCCAGATAGCACACCTCGTCTTAGAGACGTCTAGTTTATGTCCATTTTAGGTCTGAACGTCTTGATTTGTAACAAGACGTCTTTAAGACGTCTTTAAGACGCCTTTTAGACGTCTTTAAGACTTTACCAGACGTTGTGCTATCTGGGTGAACAACCCAAAACGTCCAGGATATCACACAGACGTCTAAAGACGCCTAAAAGACGTCCTAAAGCCGTTGAGACCTAAAACGGACGTACAATTGACGTCTTTATGACGTCTGTGCTATGTGGGGTGCTTTCATTTTTATATTATACACCGCTGTACCTGAAATACATTAAGAATATTACCAACATCGTGTTCGTCCGCTCCTTCACTCTTCGTTAGTGAGATCATTGATCAGTAACACCCACAGACTGTGTCTTGAAGTGCCATCGGTTATGATTACAAGAAACTAAACTAAAGGAAAATAAAAATTTATAGTCATGTTCGCACTGTGACATAAAAAACCTTTGATTGCATTCATTTTGCAATTTGGGGTGTTTGCAAAACTACCATTTATATTTTTTTATTATAATGAATCGATCTCAATGGATCGATTTTTTAGGTTGCGATTTTTTTACAAATCGATTCTTTGCACAACGTTCTGAATTGAAAGATCGGCATCCCTATGCGGGGCAGGTGGATTGGCAATTTAAAAAGATGGAGAGAAGGAACAGAAGAGATGTGCGTTTCGTCTTGGGACCGTCAGCCAGACTACTCATCAGTAGGGCTATAGCTGACGGCCCCGTGCCCTAGACACACGGGGACTAAGAGGACATAAACTTGGAACTTGTATATATACGATCGAGAGTAGACGATAGGACTTGCGAGAAGAGTAGACCTCTAGCGGCGCCGGCGGAGATGTACCGCGCGACCCATGGTGGGGCCGGGACGTCACAGTTATTCGTAACCGAAAATACATTCTGGTCATTGATAATGGTTATTTGTAACCGAAAACATTTTCCGTCGACAATAACGGTTATTAGTAACCAAAACAGATGTCTTAATATTTTTTAATCTCTTCATATTTCGGATTTTTTTTTCAGTATTTAATGAAGACTGACTTCCATTTGAATAAAAATTAACTTTTTCTCAATGGTTTTTTTCGAAAAAATTTAAAAAATATCTGTTATTTTTGGTCTCTGAATTTTACCATCACAATATGTATTCCACATATTTTGCATTTAAGGGGTCTTTTTTGTCACAAAAAGAATGTGTTTGCTAAATTTAAGTTTTATCTATTTACCCCCATACTGCACAGAGTCCAACTGTGGAAACAACTCACGAGATACCTGATTAAAGAAGATTGTAGAATGTTAACAGCGCCATAAAATTGGCAACAAAAAAATTCACTGCTTGATACATCTACAATTAAGAATATTTAGTAGAACATTATATCTAAACATATGTATTTAAACATATATTCCAGGCCCGTTCTTTCCGTTTTGCATAAACATGGCAAGTCTTGTCATATGACGGAAGAAACGAAATAGCGGTAAATTGTTATAAATTTTCGAGGTGCTCATGCGGTAAGGAAAAGGCCAACAGGTCTGTGAGCATAGCCAGACCCAAGTGCACACGGACTTTCTCCGGAGACAGGCCTCTATCCACGTACGTAGGCGTTCTCCGCTCGCGAAACGGTTCTAAACTCATCGCCCGGCCGCTGGAAATTCTTGAAACGATCGCTTAGTTCCACGTGACGTTTATTCCATCCTGGCCATTTTCCAGAATCCCTCAAATTCGCAGAAAGTGGCTGGAAGCCGTTCTTGGTTGCATGATTACTCGTTATTATTCATTGCGCACATCCATTTAGTATCTGTTTAGTGGATTTGGATTTTATTCGAGATCCCTTTTGGCGTATTTCCATGCGTCCGAATCTGGGTAATTTAACACAGTAAACAGGGTGTTTTAAATCTCCGTTTTCAAAGCCTGTCGAATTTGATTTACTCGTCTATGAATCAGATGAAGTTGAAGCTTAAAAGTTTTGGGACTTCGTAAAGGAATGTAGATAGATATGTATCGATTTGAAAGGCATTCATTATAGTAAAAGTGATAACTGAGTGGCGTGCTGGCTAAATAAGGTGTTTCAAAATTGCATGTAAAAACCCGAGGGGATAATAGAATTAATAAAGTGGAAGGAAAAAGTTGTAGTGAATGTGAGTCCAGGGACCAGTTGTCCCTGAGTGTCTTTTTGTTTTTCAGTAGCCAATACTGATTTCTTATTACAATGTTTATTGCGTGTTTTCGTTGTTAAATGTCGATGAAAAAGATATTATCTTATATGTTACCATTGGACTGGCTTAATAAATTCTGTGGCATTAACAAGAAAGAAAGTAATATTGTCATGCTTCCATTTAAAAAAAATTAAGGTAATTTTGGCCCTTTAACAAAGAAGAACTTTTTTGTATGATGTTTTATTACACCGTATTGATAATTAACGACTAATCAGTGCAGATCAAATTGCAATAAATTCAAACAAATCCTGGGTCCTATGAATAAATAATATTTTACAAACATTAGCTGTATATAATTTCTTCTATTTTATCTCTCATTAATAATCTATCCATACTATTTTTCTTATCGAATAAACAATTTATTTTTTGTATTACTGAACAATATAAAAGGTTCAAAGAAATGTTGAGAAGAATTCCACACAAGTGTAACTCAAAAGTGGCTGTCAAAAATTTTGATAAGTGACAGAAATGAAAATATTTATAGGAACATAGCAATTCGATTGTAATTCCTGCAACATATTTAAAGTACACTTGGAGAGAGGCCTTGCAACGTTTCATCATTCAAGATAAGGAAAATAATTATCCACTGAAATTCAGGAGAAAAAAGTTCCTGTGTTATTCAAAACACGGAAGAATACTGATTAATTCTTATTATCACTGTGTAATTAAAAAACATATTAACACACACGTTGTTATAGAAACGTGCATGTATTGAAATTCATTATATTTCCCGGAAGACGAAATTGAAATAATAAGATCGTAATTTCACGATCATTTCTTCCTAGAAAGTGTTTTATCTGCAGTTTGTTTCATAGCAATAATAACAGACGATTCTCTGAAGCAGATTTTCAAGCTGCGTCATTTTGGAATTCACTGGACTATTTCTGAAATTTAAAAGTATGCACAATTTCAAATTGTTAATTCGTGAAAGTCTGCATTTGTTGTTGAACAAAATCCTCGATGATACATTCAGTGAGCATTGCAATGTCTTGAAAGTAAAACAAAACCCGTTGAATCACAACGTTTCTGTTGCCATGTGCAATTATTTGTTGAAAATAATCATTTATTATAAGAAATTTATATAATTAATTATTTACGTGAGTAGTAATGGAAGCAGAATATCATTATATTTTATTTATTTATTTAGCGGGGAGTACACGTTAGTTACAACGAAGTATATCAGCAAGTTTATAAAAATAATATGGAAAAACGAAGATGGAAAGGAAAAAATGAAACGAAAAACACAATGATATAATAAACTGAGATATACAGGGTGTCCGCGGGAAGACTGGACAGCCGGTTTTCTCCTAAACTATAGGAGATAAAAATATAAAAAAAATAGGGAATTGCATGGTTCGAGGGGGCTAATTTATTAGCGCGAACGAATTTTGTTTTCGATTATTATTTTAAAAGATACGATGGTCAAGTTCGGTTTTTCAAATGGAACTACGTTTTCTGAAGACCTGGGTTGATAGTGCGTTCCAAGACAAATTCAATAAGCATTAATGTATACACTTTATTTTCACTGGTTTTTAAGATATTGGGCTTGCAAATTTACTGATTTTCACTGGAAGAAAACTGTCTGGTATAGCACGGACCGGGGACGGTCTTACTGGCGTCACGGGTAGCACTGCCTGTTGAAATAGATACCTACCTGCCAAAGGTCTGCGCCAGGAATGGCAGGCCCAAAGGCTGGACAATTCTTTTCCGCCAGAAATGCTACTTAGGTAGGTAAGGAAAGTAGAGACATGATGGGGAAGCTAAGGAAAAATGCAAATAAAGTGGTGATTCTTGCTATTAATTACGTCTTTATCACTCCAAATACAATTATAAGTTAATGATTTAACATTTTTGACACACTTTGGACTATCTGAGGTCCGGCGTCCAAGTGATTAAACTTTACAAAACAGATGGGAAAAAACCGTCCTCCCCCACTCGCTTTCGCCAGCGACCACACTATTATAACAGTGGCTTCCTAGTGATGTATTTGTCACCTGCCTAGCATCTTTTAATTAGGGTTTAGGGAAATGCCCCATCTTAACTCGCTATCCCGTCATACTTGTCATACGAAACAAGCCGCGATCCACGAGCCTTCTGATCGGTCATGGCTCCACTCGCCCGGGCTCGCCAAGCCGACTTGACGAGCTAGACGAGCCGAGCTAGTTCGCGGTGCCAGGAGCCGTCTGATTCCATCTCGAGAGTAGTCGGGTCACACACTGCACAAATGATACAGGGTGATTCTGGAGCTACGCCCGTCGAAGGATGCGGCCTGGTACCCCGTGTCCAGGACAACCCGCCCGCAGTGCCTCACCGAATTTTATGGCTTTTTACGGAAAAAGGTATGAATCCTGAGCCGAACGTAGCGAATTGAGGTCGAGTCCCCGCAGTCGAGTGTGAAATATCAATTATAGCGTATTAAGAAATTCTTTTCTTCATCGTATCGAAAAGGAAGTGACACCAATGGATTCCTTATGTTTTTCTGATAAAAATCAGACCAAATATCACGCAAATCGGACTACTTTGACACAAGCTATTTGTATTCCCTATGTAAAAGTTGTCCGATTTACACGACATTTGTAATGATTTTGATCAGAAAACCCCAAGGAATCCATCGGCGACACTTCCATATCCATACTATAAAGAATAAAGAATTATTTTATTTCTTAAACAGATGCAGGGTAATTATGGAGCTACGTCCGTCACCCCGTGGCGAGGACAACACCCCGCAATGCCCATCGAATTTTATGGCTTTCGACCCTCGAAGGGTTTGGAATATCATTAAGAAGTGTGAAATATTCAGGATTTCAAATGTTTGCTTCTTTTCTTCATCGTATCGGAGGGGAAAGTTTTGCCAATGGATTCCTGGCGTTCCGTCGAGAAAAATCATACCAAATATCATGCAAATCGGACTATTTTGGCACAAGCTATTTGTACTCCATATGTAAAAGTTGTCCGATTTACATGACATTTGTAATGATTTTCATCGGAAAACCCTAAGGAATCCATCGTTGACACTTCCATATCCATAGGATACAGAATAAAAAATTATTTTATTTCTAAAACAGATGCAGGGTAATTATGGAGCAACGCCCGCCAAGGAGATGCGGCGGCCTGGTACCCCGTGGAGAGGACAGCCCTTCGCTGTGCTTCACCCGATTTTTATGGCTTTTTCCGGAAAAAGGTATGAATCCTGGGCCGAACGTAGCGAATTGAGGTCGAGCCCCCGCAGTCGAGGGTGAAATATCCATTATAGCGTATTAAAAAATTCTTTTCTTCATCGTATCGAAAGGGAAGTGACACCAATGGATTCCTTATGTTTTTCTGCTGAAAATCATACCAAATATCATGCAAATGGGACTATTATTAACAAAACTAGCTTGAGATTATGGAAATGAATTTTTAATTTCCTTCATTATGGTCCGAATTACGTCGTTCTTTGTGTCAATTGCATCGGCGGAACATAAGGAATCGAAGGGTGTGGTTTTCGAAAAGATCTGAAGAGAAATGCCGAAACCCTAGACATTCCTCAGATTTTAATGGTATTCAAACCCCTTCAAGGGTCTAAAGCCATAAAATTCGATGGACACTGCGGGGTGTTATCCTCGCCACGGGGTACCAGGCCGTCGCATCTCCTTGACGGACGTAGGTCCATAATTACCCTGTATCTGTTTAGGAAATAAAATAATTCTTTATTTTTTATCGTATGGATATGGAAGTGTCGCCGATGGATTCCTTAGGGTTTTCCGATGAAAATCATTACAAATGTCGTGTAAATCGGACAACTTTTACATATGGAGTACAAATAGCTTGTGCCAAAATAGTCCGATTTGCATGATATTTGGTATGATTTTACTCGACGGAACGCCAGGAATCCATTGGCATAACTTTCCCCTCCGATACGATGAAGAAAAGAAGCAAACATTTGAAATCCTGAATATTTCTCACTTCTTAATGATATTCCAAACCCTTCGAGGGTCGAAAGCCATAAAATTCGATGGGCATTGCGGGGTGTTGTCCTCGCCACGGGGTGACGGACGAAGCTCCATAATTACCCTGCATCTGTTTAAGAAATAAAATAATTCTTTATTCTTTATAGTATGGATACGGAAGTGTCGCCGATGGATTCTTTGGGGTTTTCTGATGAAAATCATTACAAATGTCGTGTAAATCGGACAACTTTTACATAGGGAATACAAATAGCTTGTGTCAAAGTAGTCCGATTTGCATGATATTTGGTCTGATTTTTATCAGAAAAACATAAGGAATCCATTGGTGTCACTTCCTTTTCGATACGATGAAGAAAAGAATTTCTTAATACGCTATAATTGATATTTCACACTCGACTGCGGGGACTCGACCTCAATTCGCTACGTTCGGCCCAGGATTCATACCTTTTTCCGTAAAAAGCCATAAAATTCGGTGAGGCACTGCGGGCGGGTTGTCCTGGCCACGGGGTACCAGGCCGCATCCTTCGACGGGCGTAGCTCCAGAATCACCCTGTATCATTTGTGCAGTGTGTGACCCGACTACTCTCCAGGTGGAATCAGACGGCTCCTGGCACCGCGAACTAGCTCGGCTCGTTTAGCTCGTCAAGTCGACTTGGCGAGCCCGGGCGAGTGGAGCCATGACCGATCAGAAGGCTCGTGGATCGCGGCTTGTTTCGTATGACAAGTATGACGGGGTAGCGAGTTAAGATGGGGCATTTCCCTAAACCCTAATTAAAAGATGCTAGGCAGGTGACAAATACATGACTAGGAAGCCACTGTTATAATAGTGTGGTCGCTGGCGAAAGCGAGTGGGGGAGGACGGTTTTTTCCCATCTGTTTTGTAAAGTTTAATCACTTGGACGCCGGACCTCAGATAGTCCAAAGTGTGTCAAAAATGTTAAATCATTAACTTATAATTGTATTTGGAGTGATAAAGACGTAATTAATAGCAAGAATCACCACTTTATTTGCATTTTTCCTTAGCTTCCCCATCATGTCTCTACTTTCCTTACCTACCTAAGTAGCATTTCTGGCGGAAAAGAATTGTCCAGCCTTTGGGCCTGCCATTCCTGGCGTAGACCTTTGGCAGGTAGGTATCTATTTCAACAGGCAGTGCCACCCGTGACGCTAGTAAGACCGTCCCCGGTCCGTGCTATACCAGACAATTTTCTTCCAGTGAAAATCAGTAAATTTGCAAGCGCAATATCTTAAAAACCAGTGAAAATAAAGTGTATACATTAAAGCTTATTGAATTTGTCTTGGAACGCACTATCAACTCAGGTGTTCAAAAAAAATAGTTCCATTTGAAAAACCGAACTCGACCATCGTATCTTTTAAAATAATAATCGAAAACAAAATTCGTTCGCGCTAATAAATTGGCCCCCTCGAACCATGCAATTCCCTATGTTTTTTATATTTTTATCTCCTATAGTGTAGGAGAAAACCGGCTGTCCAGTCTTCCCGCGGACACCCTGTATAGATAAGCTATACATATGTGCACACTAAAGAAACAAAAAAAAGAAAGGAAAAATCATAAATAAAAAAAATCCATTATTAGGAGTTTTATGAATGTACTATTAGCAATGTTAGAATGACTTCCTTGTTTCAAGTTCATTGTAATAGACTGCTTAACATAGTTACAGAAAAATGTATGTTTTTTAAGCTTTATGGAGGTCAGCCACAAAAGGCTATTTTAAATGAACAGTTTTTTAAAATAGAACTTTCGGTACATATTTTCAAATAGACAAACTTTTAGAAAACATTAGAACAGCTCGATTTCCTTCGAGCTCCACATAGTGGTTACGCTCCCCCCCTGCCCCTTAAGTACTATAAATCTTGAACTCCTATTTTACAACCTGGTATCTCCTTCCTCTGTTTTTAAAAATTATTTCGAGTAAAAATTACGAATACTGATGACAATTTCATAAATACTCACAAATTTTGTTGCAGCTTCTTTTAAGTTCCTATGTGACACCTTCATAATACGAATGTCCCCACTCTTTGCCTAAGGATAAGCTTCAAGCTTCTGTTATCAAGGTAAAACAATAAATTATTTAAAAGAAAAATTATATAAGAAAATTAAATTCATTGAACCTTGCTTCTTTACTGGTGCACTAAAGTATTTAAACTTCATTTTCTAGATAAAGTTGTTTTGTGACATTCCCAGTTTTTCCCTTAACATTCATATATCCTTTTAGGGGATGCATAAAATCTGTTATTCTTTAATCTATGAAAGGCCTCATTGTGCTGTAAAATTTAATATAAAAATAATGCACATATCCAGTTTATAAGACACCTTGTATATTTCAAGGGATTGTGCATCGCGATAAACGCAACAAGTAGCAGCATATAAGTCGGATAATGTGAAAGAGATTCGGGCATCGTAAGAGAATTTCAAAGAGCATTCTAAGCTGCATGTTCCTAACTAATTTTAGACGTGAAAGCAACACTCGAATAACATGGATTCGAACAAACCCTATCGAACTAGGAAACGAACTGCGACATGCATAATTAACTTAACCGTTCCAGCACATTTTTTTGCGATTACGTGAATCGCGTCTGTTCCAGCCACTAGTCTCTAACTCACTGCCATTTTCGACCGGCGCTTCACGCTTCCGCGTGCGTAACTTAACGGTTCCATGCATTAATGGTGGTTTTTACTCACAAGAAAATCCTCTGCGATTAATTAACTCTTTTGAAACGAACATTTTCTGCACACTTTTTGTTTTATGAATAATTAACCTGTTAATGCACTGAGGCTTGTAAACGATTGTAAATACTTAGAAGAATTCGTCTGACAGGCAGAAACTGAAACACTTGGGAATGGTGGACGTAAACATTGAAAAAATAAAGTAAATATTCTGGAAGTTTTGGGTATTCTTTTGACGAAGTTTTTCACACATCCCGTCTTTGATCTGGGGGGCGCAACTGCCCTGCAAAGCAGTACGGCAAAATTGGTAGAAAAAGAAAATGAAAATCAATAAAAGAAAGCTTTTCGGAAAAGCGATACAAAAGTAAGTAGGTAATACATATTTGAATTTAATATGAAACTTATAAATTGTTTTTAACTCACCCATATAATTACTATTGTACTAGGGAAAGGTGCGTACCTATATTAAAGATCTTCGATTTTTCCCTTTTTCATTTATTTATTATGTTTCATCAATATCGATATATCCTTTTTTTATTTAACAAATAAGCACCTTTCTCCTACCTATATATGTTATTTTGTTTTGTTATTGTTTTTTCATAAATATTACATTTTTATAAAACACGGCTTTTGTTATGTAAAAAATTTGTTATTCAATTTGTACTTACGTACAAAAATATTCACTCACTGTCAAAAATGATATTTCAAAACAGTTATTTATAATTGAATATAATATAGGGTCTTGGAGTCAATTTGTCCAACAGAAATATTAATCATGCAGGACTGAATTCTTCGAAATAAAAATATATATTTCCGGAAAAAACATTTAAGTCGCTTTCTGAAAATGATAAAAATTGGGGAATGGAATTTCATTCATAATCCTCTACAGCACACTTTGTTGCAGGAGCATTGCATGACCGTTGCAGCACATTGCAATGTTGCCGTTTAGTTACAGGTTGCATTGCAATTTTACAGCAACATTGTGGAAACATTGCTGTTTCGTCTCCGAGAAGGGGACTCATAAATTATCAAGGGTTTACTCGGGCAGGCGCCAGATAGACTATACTGAATTCATCCTAAGAAAAATCCTACGCCCAGACCGTTTTGTGACCGTTCTGCGCAGCCCCCACTACCGCCTACGGGCCCAACGCAGGCGATTGACAGAGAGGTAACAGGCGGTAAGACGGAGAAAACCGTAGGCGGTTAAGTGGGGAGTCGGACCAAGCAGCGCCTCCTCAGAATCATCCCTGCGCAGAACGGGATTTTTCTTAGGATGAATTCAGGATAGGCCCATTGGGCGTTTGGACAGGGGCGTCTGGACAGTGTCTTCGAGGTGACGGGGCATATAGACGACCATCCTGGGAGATTTTTCTCTCTCCTCGGGGACCCAACCGTAGGCGAAGGTCACGCCTACATTAGGTGATCGCCAATAAGCAGCAGTTAATTGGGACTAGGAAGAGAGTTCCACCCGCACAGAGGCTGTAGGGGATGTGCTTTTTCTCATGGCTGCATAGACACATTTTACATTGGAGCAAAGACTTTTGTACAAGACGCATCAAGCGTAAAGACATTTCCATCTACAACCTTTATTTAGAATATACTGTTATTGTTATCCATACTTGTGCCTCTATTTCTTGAATCTCAACCTTCATCCACCGCCATTAATTTGCCGTTGGAAGCGTAGCCGCGAATTGGTACAAGAGATTCGTCTACGTACGTGAATTACGCAAAAGTTAAATTCACGGTCAAAACAATTGCCGTGGAATATTGCAATGGACTTTGTTGGCGACCAGACACCTGCAAGCAACGAATGAGTTTCGATACACAGAAATTTATGTTGCAAATTGAATCTCGAAAGATAATTTGGGACTTATCATATAATAAATACTCCAATCACGACAGTAAAAAAAAAATAAGAAATGGTGCATTTATTTGGGAATGAGAAAGCCAATAAACATTCCTTTCTTACGGCGATCTTACAATAAAGAATGCACTGAATGTTGCCTCTTCTTTATTTATTTTATTTTCAATGCACTTCACAATTAAAACAATTTCCTCGGCGTACATTCTGTTTGGTTGCCCGAATTTTGGTCTCTCGGCGACCAAGTTGCCGGCGACTGGTCGCAAGTGCGAGCCTAAGTTACGAGCCTAAAGGTAGGATTTCCTAGACACGATTCGCCGCGGCGGCGGTGAATCGCGGCCAGTCGCCGCGACGAGCAGACCTCAAGTACCGCGATAAGGGACTCAGTTGGGTTCAAGCAGTTAAAAGGGTCTATTGTAACGGTCGGTATACCTGTTTCAGAAGAACCAGCTTGTTTATTGTTTACCATATCGATATGAAAATGACACCGATGGATTCCTCACGTTTTGCCGATGAAAATTATACCAAATTTCATGTAAATCGGACTATTTATAACGAAGCTAGCGAGAAATTATATAAATGATTTTTTCATCTAATTTCCTTCATTATGCTCCGAATTACGTCGTTCTTGGTGTTAGTTTCATCGGCGAAACATAGAGAATCGATTGGTACCGTTTTCGCAGAGATCTGATGAGATATGTGGAACTTGGATTTTTCAACATTTAATGGTATTCCAAACCCTTCGAGGGTCGAAAGCCATAAAATTCGGTGCGGCATCACGAGTCGGCGGTTAAAAACGG
This sequence comes from Andrena trimmerana, assembly GCA_951215215.1. Classification (NCBI taxonomy): domain Eukaryota; kingdom Metazoa; phylum Arthropoda; class Insecta; order Hymenoptera; family Andrenidae; genus Andrena; species Andrena trimmerana. The sequence goes on along the minus strand of OX578059.1, from coordinate 84,495,752 downwards.
CATGCACAGGTCCGAAGTTATCGCATGTACCTACTACCTACCGGCAGAGCAATATACGGATTAACTCAGATTGAAGAATGTCTAAAATTCTTAAAGACAGCACGACGGTCATGATTGCCCTTTTGAAATGCTGGCAAACAGATGTCCAAACGTTCTTGGGAAAATATGAAATTACGGGTCAAAAACAACGAATGAATTCTCTCTGAGCTCTAAGCCCCCTATGTTCCAACACACAATGGGCGTCAATCTGAAGAGTAGAGAAAAAAAGTCGACATGCCATTTTTTCCAATCAAAATGCCGAGCTACTACTCATATCAAGCTACTTTATAAAAAAAAAGTTTTTTGTCTTTTTTTTTGGCGAAGATACCTTGAAAACTAATCTACTACTGGATCTCAAGAAGTCGATAAAAGGTTTAAACCTTCTTCGTTTGTATTGCAATGAGACTATTTTGTACGTAAATACAATCTTTTCTATACTTTTTAAAATCTTTATTTCTGGCGTCTTGGGTCCCTTTTCCCAATTAGCCTATTGGAAGCTTGCCCAAATATTACATAATTTCGTAGGAATGTCTTAACACTTTGCGAACAGTACCTATTTAGTTAGTAGGTGGTACCGGGATAACATGGATACAGGTTTACAATTTTTCTGCACATTCCATAGTATGTATAATTATCAAATTCTTTTAGTTTTATTGGAATTATTAACGTTATTTTTTTAGATAACGTCGAACCTTCGTATGAGTTGTATGTTAACTCTTCCTTTATGAACTTCCTGCATAATGTTCGTCATTTTTAGTGCTAAAAATGGGATGTATATTTCCCCTAATTATTGGGATTCTGTCCCACTGTGCGACATGGAAAACAAATAATTACTCCATGATTGGCAAATATTGCCAAATCTTGTGTTCGCAGTTGCAAGGACAAGTATATGTTGATTATAAAACAAAAAATAAATTTGCTTGGAAGTTCCCGGAGGTTAACTAAAAGGCCGACAATTGCTGATATTTTTTCTATCGGTTTCTTATTGGAAAAACTATATGTAACTAATTATTTGCTACTGCTTATCGGAAACGATACTACTCATTTCGGTTCCCAAAATATTTATCTTTTGTATCATCGAAATTCAAAAGCCTCGACTTAAATTTTTCCACAAAATAAAAACATACAAACTTTGACACGTGTTTACACACAGATCAGAAGTAGCCGCCATGATATTTTTCCTTTTTTAGGTGCTCATATTATTAATTTACAAGAAATATATAAAGAAAACATAATCCCATAACTTTTGGATTCCAACTAGTTTCCATATTTCTTGGGATTCTGTCCCACTGTGGAGATGGATCGTGCGGCGGTCTCCGCTAGACTCAGTTTGGAGCAGTCAAACTTTTGGCCGCCACGATTAGCCGCCCGCCAGGAGATTCCGCCATAATGGCGGAAAACAGACACTCCTCGCATTGTGTTGCGTCTCGAGTAGCCTAGGTAGCTGCCTAGACAGACGCACTGACACAGCGGTTGGAAAACGCGCCTAGGAAAACAGATACAGTAAATCCTCGTTAGGAGCCCGACGAACGGGGCTGGCGGCGGGCTCCTAAAGGTGGCCGTTCCAATGAGCGGCTACAGCCGCCAGCGACTGCGACTCGCGGCTACAGCCGCCAGCGATTGCAACTGGCGTCGTCGCAAATGATATTTCCTATACCTAAGCGTCGACGCCGTGGCCCCCACCAGTGGAACGACGCGCCGCACAGGCCCTTTACGAGCACTTGAAAAGAGGGTCTATTGTTGTATGAGGTCTCGAGGACCGTCGAAGACTGTGAAAGACTAGCCATTTTTCTTATATGTACATCGTGCTTTGTTTATCTGCCGGATTGAAGAAGTCAATGACATTTGGGTGTTTCTTTTAAGATATCGGAATTAAAATTGTGGCAAAAAATAGGATAAACCTATTCCTTTCTAGTGACGTATAATTTAATATTTTTTACATCTATTACTTTGTTTTTTCTATTTCTGAACTCAATCGTGATAAAAAATTGGAAACTGTTTTTTTGGTACTTTATTAGTGGTTTAAGTCGCACGTTGGGGAAACGTTCGTTTTCAAATTATAAGGAAAAGTCGAATAGTAAGGGAAGTAGGCGAATATCGTTTTGTTTAAATTAATGATCAGTCATTTGCGATAAAAATCATATAATAAAATAATTTTTATTTTTTTAAATAACCTCAAACTTTGTTATGAGTTGTATATTAACGCTTTTGTTATGCACTTGCTTAATAATATTCAGCATTTTCAACGTGAAAAATGGAATGTTGCATTTTTTCCCTATTTCTTGGGATTCAGGCCCACTGTACGATATAGAATACAAGTGATTACTCCATTATTAGCAAATATTATCAAATCTTCTTTTAGCAGTTGCAAGGACAAACATATGTTGATTATACAAGTTCGCGGAAGGTAACTAAAAAGTCGAAAATTACTGATTTTTTTCAATGGGTTTCTTATAGAAAAGCAACTGTATATAACGAATTATTTGTTATTACTTTGCAGAATCGATACTAATTATTTCTGACCCCTTTAACTTTACTTTAACAAACTTTCAAAGAAACGATTTAAAATTCTGTATGAAACAACAAATTTGACATGTGTTTACACGCAGATCAGATGTAGCCGTCATGATATTTTTACCTTTTTTACAAGAGCTCATATTATTAGTTTACAAGAAATATATATAAAAACATAATTCCATCAGTTATGAATTCTGACTTCTTTCCTTATTTCTGGATAATCTGTCCGAATATGACGATGGATCGCAGAGCGGCTAGAGTCGCTAGACTGCTTCTGGAGCAGTAGAGCGACAGTCGCTGTGCGACTAGTAGATTCTGCCGTTATGGCGGAAAACAGACACTCATGGCATTGTGTTGTGTCTCGAGTAACCTAGCCTGCTCATGAACCAGACGCGCGTAGGCTATAGCAATCCTGGCGCGGCCGCACCAGTCGCAGCCGCCCATAGGAGTTGGGATGAATGCTTTTCCATTGTACCAGTCTACGGCGGCTACAGTCGCTGGCGGCTGTAGCCGCCAGTCGCAGTCGCTGGCGGCTGTAGCCGCTCATTGGAACGGCCACCTTAACGCGACTGGACACTATTACGGGCGGCCACTGGCGCGAGTGAGAAAACCCAATGAGCGAGCGAGAGGAAACTCTTTCGTTTCCTCTTGCTCGCTCATTGGGGTTTCTCACTCTCGTCCGAAGGATTCTAAAAAGTGGTGGGGATAGTCGCCGGGCTCCTAACGCGTGGTAGAAACGGGCTCCTAACGAGGATTTACTGTACACGCTTCTCCATAAAGGTGGCCGTTCCAATGAGCGGCTACAGCCGCCAGCGACTGCGACTAGCGGCTACAGCCGCCAGCGATTGCAACTGGCATCGTCGCAAATGATATTTCCTATACCTAAGCGTCGACGCCGTGGTCCCCACCAGTAGAACGACGCGCCGCACAGGCCCTTTTCGAGCACTTGAAAAGAGGGTCTATTGTTGTAAGAGGTCTCGAGGACCGTCGAAGACTGTGAAAGACTAGCCATTTTTCTTATATGTACATCGTGCTCTGTTTATCTGCCGGATTGAAGAAGTCAATGACATTTGGGTGTTTCTTTTAAGATATCGGAATTAAAATTGTGGCAAAAAATAGGATAAACCTATTCCTTTCTAGTGACGTATAATTTAATATTTTTTACATCTATTACTTTGTTTTTTTCTATTTTTGAACTCAATCGTGATAAAAAATTGGAAACTGTTTATTTGGTTCTTTATTAGTGGTTTAAGTCGCACGTTGGGGAAACGTTCGTTTTCAAATTATAAGGAAAAGTCGAATAGTAAGGGAAGTACGCGAATATCGTTTTGTTTAAATTAATGATCAGTCATTTGCGATAAAAATCATATACTAAAATAATTTTTATTTTTTTAAATAACCTCAAACTTTGTTATGAGTTGTATATTAACGCTTTTGTTATGCACTTGCTTAATAATATTCAGCATTTTCAACGTGAAAAATGGAATGTTGCATTTTTTCCCTATTTCTTGGGATTCAGGCCCACTGTACGATATAGAATACAAGTGATTACTCCATTATTAGCAAATATTATCAAATCTTCTTTTAGCAGTTGCAAGGACAAACATATGTTGATTATACAAGTTCGCGGAAGGTAACTAAAAAGTCGAAAATTACTGATTTTTTTCAATGGGTTTCTTATAGAAAAGCAACTGTATATAACGAATTATTTGTTATTACTTTGCAGAATCGATACTAATTATTTCTGACCCCTTTAACTTTCCTTTAACAAACTTTCAAAGAAACGATTTAAAATTCTGTATAAAACAACAAATTTGACATGTGTTTACACGCAGATGAGATGTAGCCGTCATGATATTTTTACCTTTTTTACAAGAGCTCATATTATTAGTTTACAAGAAATATATATAAAAACATAATTCCATCAGTTATGAATTCTGACTTCTTTCCTTATTTCTGGATAATCTGTCCGAATATGACGATGGATCGCAGAGCGGCTAGGGTCGCAGAGCGGCTAGAGTCGCTAGACTGCTTCTGGAGCAGTAGAGCGACAGTCGCTGTGCGACTAGTAGATTCTGCCGTTATGGCGGAAAACAGACACTCATGGCATTGTGTTGTGTCTCGAGTAACCTAGGCTGCTCATGAACCAGACGCGCGTAGGCTATAGCAATCCTGGCGCGGCCGCACCAGTCGCAGCCGCCCATAGGAGTTGGGATGAATGCTTTTCCATTGTACCAGTCTACGGCGGCTACAGTCGCTGGCGGCTGTAGCCGCTCATTGGAACGGCCACCTTAAGAGCGGTGCTTAGGATTCGCCGCCGCGATCCGCCGCCGCGATCCGCCGCTGCGGCGAATCATGTCTAGGAAATTCTACCTTAACCCACAGCGCGACGACCAGGCGTAGCCTGAGAGAGAGAGAGAGTGGGAACGTAGAGAAAAGGAACACCGAGGCACGCAAGCGGTGTGGTGGGAGAATACCCCTCACGAAACTCACCGGCCAATATATCTGAACACGACCTTAGCACTATAAGGTTTAAGCAAACTGTTAAACTATTTACAGCAATAAAAGATATTTCTATAGAAGTCGGAGCTGTGAAATGTAAATCCACAAACACTAAAAACTAGAAAATAAAAATAAAAAAATGTAAAAAAATATCATGTTAAACGATTGTATTAAAAATGCGCCAAAAATTAAAAAAACATCATTTGCTTGCACTAAGCAGGATATTTCATAACAGAATATAAATCAACTTAATACAACATCAAGCGTCGAAATGAATTTGTTATTATATATCTGGTTCCACGATTAGGGAGATGTAATGGGGTTTGTCAAAACGAAAATTCGTTTTTGAATAATTTGAGTTAAAAGTGTTGCACGATAGGAGTATAAGTTCAAATACATAAGCAATCTTCTCAATCAAGGGTTGTAGCTGCAGCGGTAAAATTTTCGTCTACGGGGAATCTGAGTTCACCGTGAATTGTGTGGAGATCAGCCGCCGTACTGCTCCGTGTTTAATTCGCGAATTTAGCCGACATCAGCCAATATTTTGTCAGTGCAGTGTGTTTTTAAGTCCCCCGAAAGTTATCCTTTACGCCGGTTATCAGGTTGTGCGGTTACGATAACGCGGCGGGAAGATCCCGCGAGTTTCTTCATACCCATATCGAACCCGACGCCCCAGGAGGCGAAGCGTCGCAGTTCACTGGACGCCAGAGAGAAGATAGGCTCTCTGCCAGAATCAAGATCAAGGGGGAATTTCTTTAAATCCCCTAAGCTGCATCCTTTGCAACTGGACCGCCTCTACAATGATTTCTTGAAAGAGGATCACGTTAATTCTAGCCGTCGCGCAGAACCTAACCTGAATGGGGCGCGCAAAAAACAAACTCCCGCACTTCCTGCCATACCGACCCTAACTACCAATTCCTCCCAAGATAACTCGCAGCAGTCAGAGGGAAGAAAACTTCCTCGGGGGAAGAAAACGTCTTTTCGATGAAAACTGCTAGACCGACCGGCTAATCTGTCGCCTCTCCGTCGATGGAGGATGACAATAATCTTTTCACCAACTCAGCGAGGACTGTGAAATGGACACCAGCATTACGGGTGAGGTTCCACCCCCCATCCCCACGATCAACCCCAAGCCCAAACCCACCAAATCCCCCCGTCTACAAACTGCGAACTCCAGCATCAAGGACATCGTCTCCATCGTCTCTGCTCTCGATGTTCCCATGTCTGCATCGGAAGATCAAGGAGTCCGATCCCTCCAATCACACCATTTACCTCAATGTTAACGAGCACCATACTTTAGTGTGTGAAAAGCTTCGAGCGTTCAGCGTCCAGCATTTCACCTACACTCCCAAGCACCTTAAGAGAGTAGACACGGGTAATGCAGCGCGCTGTATATCGACACAATCTGACCCGAAACAGGGGGTTGGGATTTTTCATCATTCGTCATTATATGAGCAGATTTTGGGCTGGGTTAGGACTCATTCGAAAGAGGAAGGTTCAATGCGGAGCGCTCTTCTCATGGTTCAACTAGATTGTGTTGATATCTAATAATATGAATGTCCAAAGTAGAGCAAAAGTCGATAAAATACACCCGCAGAATCCAAGTATTTTTAGGTCACTAAAAGAGCTTTGTGACTGAAACGGTGAGAAGAGCGCTCTGCATTGAACCTTCCTCTTTCGAATGAGTCCTAACCCAGCCCCAAATTTGCTCATATAAGGACGAATAATGAAAAATCGTGACATCAGTCCCAAATACGAGTTCCGCCATATTGGCGATAATACAGAGCAAGTCACGTGACAAATTTAGTTCAGCTAGTAGACACGAGATGGCGCCTACTCGGGAGGACTGCCAACGTGGAGTTATAGCAAAACTGAAGCGTTAGCTGGATACACAAGCCACAGTAAATACGAGATGAAGCTATCGAGAAAGAATCAATGTTCAGACCAATAAAGATCCTGAATTTTTCCGGAACTAAGGCACACCTATTCTGATGTGTGTATTTCTACGCTGACAACTGGGCTTGGCCTATGACGCGAGCGCTCAGATGGAATCGTGACTGTTCAACGCATGCGCGTCACGGTCAGATAGCCACGCACGGCACGAGTCTTTTTTGCGCCATAAGCGAGCTTGCCAAATTCAGCCATTTATTATAATACATTTAATTCAGCTTCTTCATGACCTTACTCTTAACTTTTACTCGCAGTTTAAAACTGATGTAGTATAATTTGCAGTATTTCATTTAAAAAAAAAATTTCCACAATGCCAACAATGAAAAGGCCGTTTTTCGCTTCTTGTCAACCTTACGCCCTAACAGTTGCCTAATTTTACAGAGTAAAGTCATAAATAATCTCAAATAAATGTAATATAATAAAGGGCGCAATTTGACAAGTTCGCCTAGGGCGCAAAAAAGTCTTATGCCCGGCCTGCGTCAAGATTTTGCGAAGCGGGTCCCGTGCTCACCGTAAGCGCTTGCGACCATCGCGCACGACCGTCACGCACACAAAGGACGGAGTGTCAGGCGTCCGAAAGACGGAGCGAGACAAAATATCAACGCGTCGTCTATCTCGTACTGTCCTCGCTCGCTTTTAGTGCCTTCGCTCGCTCTCTTTCCATCTCGCGCTCGCCTTCGGCGGACAAGAGTGAGACAGAAGTGGTGGGGATAGCGAAAAGTCCGTATTGTGTACACCACACCGAGCCCGTAACGATCTTAGATGCTCGAATAACCGACGAGAACATTTATGGCCCGAGCCGCACGAGATCGCCGTTGCTTGGCGATGAGTCATCGATTATATAGAAACAGAATTTGTTTTTTTTCATCGTATCAATATGAATGTGACACAAATGGATTCCTGGCATTCTTCCGATTAAATTGACAGAAAATAATTTAAATCCGACTATTTTTAATGAAACGGGCTTCCAATTCTGCAAACAAATTTTCACGTAATTTCCCTAATTATGGTCCGAATAATATCATTTTTGGGGCCAATTTGATCGAGAAAACATGACGAATCGATTCACGTCACTTTCGCAAAGATCTGATTAGAAATGCAGAACTGACGATTTGTCACTGCTTAGTGCGTAACATTGTATGGCCCCGCTGGATTCGAGCGTCGGAACCCACGAAACTCAGCGAGTTGCATGATTGCCAGCGTGAAGGACAAGAGAGGACTTTGCATGGCGAAGGAAAGTCAGCCTTCTATAGAACTGAAATCGAGAAAGACTTTGCTGACAAACTTTACATATGTATATTCGCGTCAAATAAATACTTTAATTGTAAAATTTAGACGACAAACTATTGTTGAATTTCGCCAGTTCTTACATATGCATCACTTGGTTGGAAATTCCTGATCCCAGAGCTTCATGCACTTACCTATTGAAATGTTGCTTCAAGTCATTGGGAAATTGCATTGCTTCTTCTCGTACATACATATATCTGTTCGCGAGTAGGTGTCACGAGTGACGCGGCTTTGGTTTCCCAAATAAATGCACATTTATTAGAGCCCTCGGTCGACGGCGACTTGAGTCATCCAGTACTGAATATGAAAATGTTCATATTCCTCATTACACCTTGAGAAGAGTGTTACCACCGATGGATTGGTGAGTTTATGTCCACGAAAATAAGTCGAGTTGCGAAGCAATTCGGTCTATTTTTTCTTATGAATACATGATTAGGACACACACACACTACGTTCACTAAAAATAGGCCGAATTGCTCCATGTTTGGCATCATTTCCATCAGTAATGCAGTGCTCTGGTGAAGAACATCGTATTACGGAGCTAATATTGTAGGCCCTAGAATCTACGATATTGTCAATGTGCAGTTGAAACGCACGCCGCTTCACACTATCGTTTCTTAGCATTTATACGGGATGATTCTCTAGCTAGAGTCGTCAAACGCAATGCTCGCCAACAATCATGTGTCTCGCTGAGTTTCGTGGGCTTCGACGCTCGAAACCAGCGGGACTATTCTATGTTGCACGCTAAGCAGTGACGAATCTGAAGTTCTGCAATTTCTAATCAGATCTTTGCAAAAGTGACGGCAATCGATTCCTTACAATTTTATATATAATGTTTGTTCATAACTGCTTTCTGCATAGGACGTGTAATAAGTGTATTTCATGTTCTGTTTCGGTGCTTTGCTAGTAAAAAAATGTCTAACCTAATAAACTTCATTTTCTGGGAACATCCCCCCATCTATTTTCCCTTTTCACTTATAATTCCTTACTGCTAACGTAGTATATTGTAGCATAAGCACATTTCAAGTAATTAAACTATACAATGAATTTTCTACGTTTGCAGTGCCAGCCAACTTTCCGTTTAAATTTTTATAAGTACAACGCAACAGCTGAGAATTTATTTCCTTATTCAGAATAGAATACGGAAATAGCAAACCGCTCCCTCTCGCGTTTACCGGGCAATCGGCGATCTATCGGTATTACCATTTCTGTGCAGAAAAAAACCTGCTGTAATACCTGTCTACCCCCTTAACCCTCTAGTGCATACGCCTGACTTAAGGCGGGCACCTGTTTAATCCAGGAGTTGGGCCCCTATAACTTTCTGTTGACAATTCTCATTTGCCAGGCTTAAAAGTGTTGCCACACCGCATATATTGGTCTACGATACATGTCAGTCTGACGTTTCGATTTGACAGAAATCTAGTTTGAATTGCATTTTTTAGCTAAGCTCGCTGCGAAAATTATTTGTGAAACTACAAAAATCAAATAAAGTACTTCCCGACACCACACAGCTAAAAGAAAATTATTGGTAAGTAGTTTGTGTAGTGATCTATCGAAAAAAATAAAGATTTGAAAACAAAAAATAATTTACACCTTAGTAGTGCGGGTTGACCGGTAGCCGCCTTAAGGCTGTATCATGTTAATAGATCATCCTAAGTTAGTTAAAATGTTAGTTTAGCTCTTTTTAGCTCTTTATATATATAGCTCTATATATGTACCAAATTTCACGAACAAAGAGCTAAAAAGAGCTAAACTAACATTTTAATATGTATGTATATATATATAATGCTATAGCATTTGTTTGTATGCTCACAAAAATCTCAAAAAGTACTGAGCAAATCATTACGAAATTTTAACTACAGTATCCTTGAACAACAAGAACGGATATAGGCTATGGTTTATGACGTAAAATATAATTAATATGTATAAAAAATGGTATGTATATAAAGAAGTCATGACTCGGTTGGCTCGCGACGAATAGTACGCGACACGACCGCCAGGCGGCAACCGGGCCAAGCGGTTCTCGCAACAATGGATCGTAGCAGTAGCAAGCATAAACTTTTGAATTTGAGCACCGAAGAAAGGGAAGAAATCCTGCAAATGTATGATTCAGCAGAATCGACGGATGGTGAAGATGCATTTTCGAGCGATGAGAGCGTTGTTGATCCGAACTACGATCCTACCGGCATGGATACACATGAAGAGAAAATCGACAACTGTCTGGCCATAGGCGAATCGATTACTGAAATGCAACCACTGCCAGGACCGAGCAGTTCTGAGTCTGTCCTGTGTGCTGTGCCAGCAACACCGGCTACAAGGAAGCGTCGGCGTGAAGCAAATGTTGATTTGCTACTTGAGAGCGTGATCATTGACAGAGCTGCTGAAATCAAACCGAGATCAGACAATTTCCAGAAAATAAATTGCAACTCCGCACGAGACAGCCCTGTATTGGGGTCTTCCCTGGGGGGAGTGCCACAACCTCCCCCCCCGATTCTCCTGTGTTGGCGACACGTGGCGGACCATACGCCAGCGTCGCCTCTTTCGGGGTCGCTGCTGCTAGGGTCAGCGGTCCACCCCGCGACCCTGCCATCGAGCTACTACCCGGCCGCGACAGTAGTTAGAGCCGCGGCCGGGCGGGGGCGCTGGCGGGCCTTAAGAGCCGCCCAAGCCGCCGCACCCGAGTGGGCCTTTCGGCGACCGGGTAAAACCCGGTGTACACCTAGGGCGGGCGGCTAGCCAGTGCCAGCAACAAGGGCGGCGCCAAAAAATATCCGCCGCTAAATTCGCCCCGCGAGCATCGATCGCATCGGGGAGCGGCGCTGTAGCCGCTCCCAAGGAAGGGGGGTCCCTCCGAATTAAGGGGCCGCGACGGCTACTCCTGTTCTTGTTTGGGTGGCCCTCTGCCTGGCGGAGCCACCCAACTCCCTACACTGCTGCATCGCCCCCCTCACTCTCACCGAGGGGGGGGGGGGGGGGGGGGGCAGCTACCCTCCTTTTTTTTTAAAATAATTTTCTCAGGGGGGGGGAAGCCACCCTCTAGGGCCGTCCCTCCGAGCTTATGCCCAGTTACCGGCCAGTATGTAAGATGGTGTTACCAATGTGATGTGGAGATATTTGTATGTGAGGTATGGGTTGCGGAAAATTTTCAAAAAACCGCAAATCCTGAGCGTAATCTAAATGAAAAACATAAGAGAAACAGAATTATGGACGACACAATACATAGAAAAACATAGAATATATATAGTTATGTTACGCTGTTAGAGCGAGTTTTACCGGTCACCGGGTTGCGCCGGAGAAAAGCAGGTAAGTACAACCGAAGAGGTCGGAAGAGGACCTGGCAGAAAAATATGGAAATGTGTTACAGTATATGGGATTGATTATCCAGGTCAGCTGATTACTCCGAGACGCATAGGAGTAATAGCGGACATGAAGGTAGGAGTTACCGATAGAATCGGGATACCGTGCAAAAATAATGGTACGGCGAGCAAGGTACATTAGAATCAGGACAGAGGAAAAGGGAATTTAACCCTGTAAGGGATCTTATTAATGTCAAAAAGGCCAGTTATTCGGGCCAGAGGGTTAGTGTGCTTCGAGACATGATAATTGTCAATGAGGTGTTGAATAAGTTCATGTATGTATGGGATGTCCGTGTCAAAGTGTAACGTCCGTGTAGAGTAAAGTATAGGGGAACCTGTTATTATTTTAAGAATTCGGTTTTGTACCCGCTGGAGGTTAGCCCGATTGGCTTAGTTGGTGTTCCACCAAACCTGAGCTCCGTAAGTGAGTATTGGCCGAATGCAAATCTTGTAGATGTTAATACGTAGCTGCAGGTTAAGGGGAGATTTGTGGCAGATGTGTTGGTGTAAAAAACCGGAAACTTTTAAGGCTTTGTTGATACGATCGGAAATGGCAGCGGTCCAAGACATTTTTTGATGTAAGATAATTCCTAGGTATTTAACCTGTGTACTCCAGGGCACTGCAGTGTTGCCAATATGAATTTTGTATTTGTCTTTAGCTGATATGACTGTGGTACGGGCGGAAAAGATTATAGCCTCTGTTTTGTCTGAGTTAATCCCAAGTTTTTAGTCCGAAAAGAATTGGCGCACAGTATCAAGGTAATTTTGGAGTCGAAGGACCATAGGCGGAAGTTGACAGGAGGAGGTAGATATAAATCGCGGTGTCGTCGGCATAAAGTGCGAGCTCACAATCGGTGCGTTTAGGGAGGTCGTTTATGTATAAATTGAAAAGAGTAGGACCGAGAATAGAGCCCTGTGGCACTCCGGCCGAGACCCGGTGCGTTGTTGAGTTTGCGCCCTTGAGTGGGACATACATCTGACGAACTGATAAGTAAGATGCAATGAGTTTAATAAGGCCGATCGGGAGACCGACTGCACTCATTTTGTAGAGGAGAGCGTCATGCCAGACCGTGTCAAAGGCCTTTGATAAATCAAGGAGTACCATAGCAGTACTACGATTTGTGTTTAACTGATAAGTAATAGTCTGTGATAATCGTAAAATTTGCTGGATTGTAGTGCGACCCTCCCGAAAACCGAACGGTTGGTCGGCGATAACTCTGTTGTCTGTCAAAAATTGAGTTATGTGAGCATGGATGCATTTTTCAAAAAGTTTGCCAAGAATGGATAAGAGACTGATGGGCCTGTAGCTACTCGGTAGTTCGGGCGGCTTGCCAGGTTTATGAATTGGAATAACCTTTGAGATTTTCCAAGCGGTCGGGAAATAACCCAAAGCGAAGGATGAGGTAAAGATATAGTACAGCTGAACGACCACCCTGCGCGAGGCGTGTCTTAGCATGGGAACAGATACCGTCGCTCCCGGGGGCCTTTCTCAGGGCCATTTGTTTAATAAGGTTATTAATCTGGTTGGGGGAGAGAGGAACACTAGGCACTTTTTCCGTCGGAGCGGCTTTCATGCAGGAAACAAAGCCGGAGACAAGTCAGGTTTTGGGAGAGGGTAGCTGCGCCGCAGCGTCATGAATTTCGGAGAAAGTGGAAGCCAACAGGTCGGCCTTGTCACCATCCGAGGAGATAACATCTGGGCCGTTTCGAAGAGGAGGAAGGTTCCTCGAGTCCTTAGAGCTGGTGATTTTTCGATAAGTGGCCCAGAAGGTGAGGTCCGGCTTAGTGAAGGACCTGAGGGTTCGATCCCAATTGAGTATTCGGAGGTGCGATATTCTTTTGCGTATGGTGGCGGTAATATCATGAATCTCGCCAGCAATGTCATGCATGCCGATGAGTTGACCTCTGCGACGAAGGGCACGGCGGTGCCGAATCAGCGACTGGAGCGTGGCGTCGGTGAGGAGGTGCGCCTCCTTGTTAGACGTGGAAGAGACAGTGGTGGCTCTCCGACGGCAGGCGTGTAGAAAGAGGTGAGTTCCTTGATAGTGCTGTCTGTCGATGTCCGTGACGGTCGGAAGATTAGGTTTTATTCGGTGATTCTTTGAGTATGTGCAGAACGTTTCTCAGTCAGTGGTGGCATCAATGCCGGGAGGGACCGTATTATGAGTTGCCGTTAAAATAACGGGACGGTGAGCGGTATCGAAGTCATCAGAGATGTCGCATGTAAAGTTAGCGTGATGATCAGTAATAAAAAAGTCGATTGTCGACGGGCGAGCAGCTCCAGAGTGGTAAGTGAATGTGTCAGGACGGATGATACGGTAAGGATTTTTACAGAAGTGATTGTAAAGGATATTGCCGGCCTTATTGGCAGAATAATTATTCCAGTATCTATGCCTGGCGTTTCAATTCCCGCCAACCAGATATGAACAGCCCATACGTACAAGAGAATCGAAAATCCCCGAATTTTTAATGGGCGCGTACATGACCCCGATTATGATCCTAGGGGCAGTGAGCCTGATAAAGCACGCCTCGCAAGGGGGTGGGCCAGACGGATAAAAGATGCTAAAATTGATAGTATCATGGATAAAAATGGCAACGCCCCCTCCCGTGGTGAGGCGATCCGAGCGAACCACCGAGTATGCCGGGAGGGAAAAATCATCTGTTGGCTCGAGCCATGTCTCGGTTACAAGGATGATGCCGGCCCTCAGCCCAGCCAACGCGAGAATCAACTCATTACGCTTCCGAGGAAGCGATTCAGCGTTCCACAGCATGATTTTAGGTAAAGGCATTAGCAGAGTCTAGCTTATTGAGTACAGTAAAAAAGACCTGAAATTTCTCGGCCAGGGTGCGACAGGGTCGGAGATTCTCTATTAAGGAGCGGGTACGTAGGAGCATTTGCTCGATATTGACCATGGAATTTAATTCCTTAAGAGCTGAGAGCAAGTCAACCATAGGTTGCGCGCCGAGTGGTTGGACGTTGTTAAAAGCTAGGCCAGCTGGAGCCCCAGTATCCAAGGGAAGAGGGGGAAAAAACAGGGGGAGGTTTACGCGTGCCAGTAACGGCCTCTGAGTAGGAGGGGAAAGGAGAGGGGGAGAGGGGAATTGGGGGGATATGATAGGAAGGTGGTTGTTTTTGGTGTTAAAAACCTTATTGAGTACAAGGCCGTTGGTAGGTCTTGTTTTACTCTTACGTTTATCTAAGAATTTGAGGAGGGTAGGACATTGACTGTAATTTGCTGTGTGTGGTCCGGAACAATTGATGCGTGTGGGAGGAGTGTCCCTAGTTTTTTGGCACTCGGAGGAGTGATGCGTCCCGGCGCATTTGACGCACTTCGGGGTCAAGCGGCAGTTAGAGGCAGAGTGGCCGAAGGCCTGACACCTGAAACACTGTGTGTGTTTTTTTTTGGAGAAAAATTTCTCCCAGCATATGCGGGTACTAAAAGCTGTGCTAACTTTAGTGACAGTGTTAGGGGCAGTGCCCGAGGGGAAATTTAGCCTATAAAGGGCATAACTTGAGGGGTCTTTGCGGCCCTTACCACTAATAATTGAGCAGGAAGTGGGGCTCAGCCCCTTATCCTTCAGTTGCTGAAGGATTTCCTCCACAGGAGTTTCAGGAAGGCCCTTAAGAACCATAGTGAGTAAGCGATCTTTATTGAGAGAGAAAGTAAAATAAGGAACACTGCCATCGTTTAAAGCATTTTTAAACTTAGTAAAAGAATCGATGTTATCGAACTGTACTCTGATCTTATTATCTAAATACTTAATGTTAAAAGTTTTCCCGAAGTCTTGGGCGAGGTCACGCTCAAATTTCGGGATACTGCACGAGAAATTTGAAATGTACAAAGGCGGGGGGAGGGGGGTGTTGACGTTCGCAGAAACGTTGGGCGCCGAGTTTGCCGAGCTAGGCAATCCGGGCTGCGCGTTTGTTTTGGTTGGAGAGGATGGTGTAACTTCCGGCGAGTTTTTTTTGGGGCTCGCAATGGTTGTTAAAGGTAACATTTGGTTTGGTTTGAACGCAGCTAAAGCGCTGAAGCGATTACTAACGGATACGTTTGGAACCACCTCCATATTCATGTCATTAAGTGTCTGATGTATTAAAGGTATGGATAATGGAATCGAGAAAGGGGAAGGACCCGAGTTTTTCTGGGACGCGGACGAAGATTTAGGTCCGACGGAGGAATTTTTGCCGTGCTTTTTAGATTATTTCTTACCGGGGACATTGCCGGCCCCACTATTTAACGATTTTGCATTCGGCGAACAGTCCGAAATCTCGGTAGACGAGTTAAGAAATTGAGTTTCAATGGCACTTTCGGCGGGGCGCTTCCCGGAGTGCATGTTAATGTTAATAGAAGGAGTAGTGAAGATTGAGGTACTTACAAGCTTAGCTGTTGGTAGATCAATTAGGTTCATACCTGTACCCTCATTTTGATTGGGGTCGTTAGGGCCCCTGGGGAGGTCCAGGCTGCCGTGGGCAGCGATTTTGGACGACCCTTATGTAGGCCGTGAAAAGGCGAAAACTTTTCAGACCGGCAAAAGAAGTGAAATTCCTAAGGGGAATAATGACGGAAACTGAGAACCGAAAGACGGCAGAAATATTCGAGACGGTAGCGAGAAGGTACACTGTGGATACACAAACACGTCCGATCGCGGCCAAAGTCGCGAGAGAACTTGAGAACGACTGAACGACTGAATGGGGGGCCCCAGCTACCCTCCCATCCCTTTCCCCGACTTTAAGGGGGAATCGGCGGCCTGGCTCGGAGCCAGCGGGGGAGCGGGGCGACCTAAAGGTGGAATTAGACGGCTCGTGGCTCCGCGAGCCGGCTCGCCTCGTCTAGCTCGTCGAGTTGGCTTGGCGAGCTCGACTCGGCAAGTCATGACCGATCAGACGGCTCCGCAAACTGGCTCGGCACGTCTAGCTTGTGAAGTCAGCTTGGCGAGCCCGGGCGAGCGAAGCCATGACCGATCAGACGCCTCGTGGATCGCGGCTCCACGAGCCGTCTGATTCCACCTTAAGAAAGCTAGATCGCCGCACGGCCTCCCCCGGCTCCAGGTCATCTGGCTCGCGCTCGCTGCCTCCTGGGAGCCGCGATGCGGGACGGGTGTCCCGCACGCTCCCTGTCCCTCTCCGCCTCCTCCTTCTCGAGCATAATCTGTTCGGCGAAGAGGGACATGGCCTCCCAGCAAATCCGATCTCCCGCCATCCGGCGCACGACGGCCGGCAGCGAGAGATCGGGAACCAACTGCAACCCGAGGACCCGGCGATCGTCTTGCCACTCCGGGCACCTGGACAGAGTGTGTTCCGCCGAGTCCTCGACGCCCAAATCACAGCTGTGGGACTGCGACGTCGCCTCCCGCCCTATGCGACATAGATAATCCCCCAAACAACCCACTCCGGTGATCATCTGCGTCACACGGAAGGTCAATCTGCCATACCAACGCCCCACCCATTCGTCGAGAATGGGCAGTAGCGCCCCGACAACGCGACCCTCCCGATGTTCCGGTAGGGACAGCCACTCGAGCCATTTGGCTCCCGTGCGTTGCCGGGCCTGACCCCGCACTACTTCGTGCCCATCAGCCGGCGGGTCCCCAGCTTCGCGGAGATCTCGGACGACGGAATATATTTCCACCTCCATCTCCGCGAGCAAATGGAATGGGGGGGATCCACCCAGCGCGGACAGCTCGGCGTGCGACACCGTGCGGTAGGCCCGTACGGATTGGAGGACCGCGCGGCGGTGAACTCTTGCCAGGAGCTCCCGCCCGACGCGGCAGTCCTCCAGGTCGCCGGCTCTCAGTACCAAACCCTTGCGCTTCCGATCGCCGCCAACGTGGAAACAATTGATTTAATTTTCATCGCCCTTCTTAACAAACTTAATGCCGCATAGAATTAGTCTAACCCCTCAATTGAAAATAGCTGCAATAAATGTCAACTCTATTATTACGCATCTCAGTAGGCTAGAACTGCTCCAATTTCTACGCGATCATAACCATGATGCAATTCTCATATCTGAAACTAAACTTAACGCTTATCACAAATTTACTTTTAAGGGATACACCCTCATTAGGAGAGACAGACCCAACTCGATCCAGGGCGGCGGCACTGCAATTCTGGTCAAAAGAGGTGGTCTCCCTTTTGAAGAAGTTTTCCTCCCGTCCACATCGTTGAACATGATGTACCGATATTCTAATGCGGTACTCGATATTTCTTTAGGCGTGGTTAAAGCACACTGTGAGCAGATTATGCTACCATCGACCAAGGTTGTAGTCCAACCTTTAATACAAATATTCTCGCGATATTCCAGCCTAATTCTAATAGGCCTTCTCGGACGCGGGGCCGTAAGATTTGAATCGTGCTAAAAGCACATCAAAATCTGAATAACCAGCTAAGAGATATCCCACTGCTGTCACCAATTTGTTACGAGCCGAGGCTGAGGGCAATAAGAGTGGCGGCTGCGAGGCCGAGGATTGAAGTTGGTTGTTTGAGTTTGTTAGTAACGGACGAACCGGGGTCTGGTATTCCCGGGAGCCGCTATAAGGAGGTTGGATGTCGTGGACGAACTGGCGTCTGGTATCCCCGGGAGCCACTAGGAATGTTAGTTTAGCCTCGTAACTGTATAATGTGATACACCTTGAGCGGTAAAGGAGTATCTATGTGGGTTTATCTCCAAGAGGAAATTCAGATGATGATTGATTTCAAGAAAAGAAACTCTGAATTAGAAATAACAAATTATATTCTATAAACTCAGTCTTTTACAATTGTTACAGTTTATGTTTGTCGCGGTACCTAAGTACACCTCTCGGTTTTGACGCACTGAGAAATGCGGGGGTCTCAAACACTTTAATATAGTAACAACACCTATCAGCTACTCTACGTACTGTCTGGATTAAGTTGAATTAATACTTGGAGAAGAATGTTACTCGATCTCGCTAGCCTCTTTCGTCTAAACATGCTAGACTTCAAATAAGCCCCCGAGTGTGAATTCGTGTCCTATTTATATGTTGAAATTCGGCGTAGTAAGTAGTAGGGACATGAGTGCCTTCATTGAATATAATAATTTCGGGGAAAACTTGGTTGGATCACACCACTGCAGGAATCGGTGACCCCGTCGGGTCACGTGCATTTCGGACACCCGAAAGGGTTAGAAAGTCAAAGATAAATCTGCGTACGTAACACCTAAAATATTTCCGTTGTTTTTAATGATACGAGAAAATGTCTGAGGAAAAAAATGTTTGCTTCAGGAAGCCAATTATTCTGACGGAGACGATTTTTGTTCTCAAGATTATATTTCCCGAAATTTCAAGATCATCAATGGTTTTTTTAATGGGAAGACGTATGTTCATTACTGTAACGTTATTGCCAATAAAAATACAAATTCAACCATGTATAATATGTTGTTCTTTTTGTCTAGCAATCATTTTTTTCCTGAGACATTTTCTCGTATCATTAAAAACAACCGAGATATTTTAAGCTTAAATGTTAGGCGACTCACCCTGTATATTTTAATGTTTAGAATCACACAGGGTAGAAGTTGTAGCACATACCTATAGTGTTACAAAACTCTAATGAAGTTTGTCAAAATGAACCTTCGTTTTTGAATAATTTGAGTTTAAAGTTTTGCACGGTAGGAGTATAAGTTCGAATACGTTAGCAGTCTTATCAATCAGTGGTTGTAGCTGCGGCGGTAAAGTACAGGTCGCCGGTTCGAGAATTCCCTTGGGGAAAAAAATTTCTGTGAGAAAAAGTGAATAGGGCTTTGTACTTCTATGATTCTCTGCACACATTCAATATCGCCGCGCACGTGACGGACGTTATTTATATTTTTTGACCCACTGGCCAAATCGTTGCAGGAGGCGGACATACCAATATTGCTGCAACGTTGCGACGATCCTGCAACTATGCTGCAACGACAGTGTGCCGTATGGGTACTGAAACAGACTCCGGAAATGACAGAATTAAGCTTCAAGGATTCTCCGTCACCGGCGCTGATGGTATATTCGTGCAATGTACCATCAAAACCGGTGGTAGCCCAAACTAGCCGATAAATGTAGGAAAGACATAGTTTCCGAGACGTATTGAGAATCGAATCGCGCTGTAGCCGCATTTCCCCTATTACTATTTTGTCGTCAGAGAGGCTTGAATCACCACGGATAAATAAATTTATTTGAAGTGAATTTATTCGACCGCGAAAGATAATTTTTTCATTCGAAGAACGTTTATTCGAACCGTCGAATAAGGTTTTCATCTTTATCAGTAGTTTATTCAGCTTTTATTCGAAGGCTTTGTAATTTCAAATAACTTTCGGCAGCGTGTTTACCCAAACCGGCGCGATCTCATTTCGTGCTGAAGACTTGGGCTGTTCGGCGGTGGCTTCTGATCTCGGTTTGATAATCGGCTTGAAAGACATACACTCATACAGTATTGCTTGTAGTGGATTATGTATTAACAAAATGTAATACAACCTAACATTTTCAGTAACATACTGCTGAGATTTTCCAGATTAAAATGAGTACAAACACAGTATAAATCGGGTTATTTCTAGAACTGCACTAGATAATTAAAGATAAACGTCTAATATAATGTCTGATCATTTCTAATCTTAGCATTAGCTAAAAAATATATAAAAAGAAAAATGTATGTTAAACGATTTTATTCAAAATGCACTAAAAACTAAATTAAAATGCACTAAAGACTAAAAAATAATTCTTTTCTTGTTTTCATAAATTTTTCCTATTCGAACATAACGAATCATTTCTCGATATAAATTGTGTATTTAGTACGGAAATCGCAATGCCAGCGTCCCGAACGCAGTAGCTTTTTGTCGTTTTCGTAAAGAACGCGAGTGGCTGATTCCAAGTTGTTTTGTGGTTATGGGTTATATATTTATCGATGACTGGGTAATTTTTTCACCCCTTGCGGGTTAATTTTTTTTTAAATATTGTATTGTCATCCAAACTACGCACGTCTGCAAAGTTTCTAGACAACTCGATAGTTGGAAGTTGGTTAAATTTGAGTTACCAGATTTGAACCATATATACATGTATGCATACACAGATGCAAATAAACCGAGGATCGAAGCTGAATACAATCGTTTAAAAATAATCTGATTTATACCGTGTTTAAATTCATTTTCATCTGGAATATCTTAGCAGTACAGGGTCGTTCGTTAAAACTGCAACCCACGCGCGCGCGAACAGGTAAATTTGGCAACACCGCGTCACAGACGCATTCCACTACAACCATGCGCCGATACTTCCGCCATCTATGAGCCAACGATGAAAGTGTAGTCTTTCGCCAGAGAATATTAAATTTGACGTAGTAGACGGGTAGGAGAACGGTAGCCCTTTTAAGAGTGCAACCGCCCCGATCCCGTTATCTACGTATGCAATGGTCCAGCAGCGATATTAGCTCAGAGTTGGGCAAAATGTAATCTAATTACAATTTACAAATTACGATTAAAATGTAATTGTGTAGTTGATTACACATTATTTTCTGTAATCGTTAATGTAGGTGGTTGACCACAATTTTATCAACAAGATAAATTAACGATTACAGAAAATAATGTGTAATCAACTACAGAATTACAGTTTAATCGTAATTTGTAAGTTGTAAGAAGATTACATTTTGCCCAACTCTGTATTAGACCACGCTGACGCGTTGGTGGCCCGGGTTGAAGAATTTGGGGCTGTTTTCGCATAACTTTTGAACTACAAAAGATATCGGAATGTAATTTGCGCCATAAAATGGGGACAAATTATCCCCTTCTAATGGTGGAAAATTTACCATATTTTACGTTTACTTAATTTTTCTTTTCTTAATTTTTTAACCATAATTGTTGCGAAAAGTTTTTGCAAACTCTTTATTTAAATACTTTATATAATGCTCTTTTTAAAATTCATGGCGCCGATAAACAATAGGCTAGTTGTTCCTGTATCATTACTTTCACAAATTGAGGACATAAATTTTTATTCAAATATATATTAGTTCTGCAGCCTCAGAATCTAATGCTCTGGTTTCCTTTTTCGTGATTTTATCCTTAATGTAGTGCATGCACTACAGATCGGAAGTAAGGTGTAACTAATGGGATGTGTCGCTGTTTCTAGCAGTCTTTGAATTTTTTCTACAATTTTTGTGTCTGAATGTTTAAACCCTTTAGCTATTAAACGCCACACCTGTAGTGACTTCTGTTTATGTCATCTTTTGGAATGGCACATGAAAATGCGCAGGTTGGATGCGCGTGATTATTATGTGCTCCCCTCCTCGAAGTGACAGAAAATATAACCTACATGCTATACCAGATTTCATAAAGATACAGTTGCGGCGTAATAATAATATCTTGGAACGACGTTAAGTCATACATAGTTGACAAATGTAGCGTAGAAGAACGAAATAGCCAATAAATATTTATCGTCATGTAGCATATAGGTTATGTTTTCTGTCACTTCGAGGAGCGGATTTTCTGTCCCCGAGGAGCGGATTTTCTGTCCTCGAAGTGACAGAAAACATAACCTATATGCTATACCTGATTTCATAAAGATACTGTTGCGGCGTCATAATAATAATTTGGAAGGATGTTAAGTCATACATAGTTGACAAATGTAGCGTAGAAGAACGAAATAGCCAATACACATTTATTGTCATGTAGCATATAGGTTATATTTTCTGTCATTTTGAAGAGGGGACCACATAATAATCACGCGCATCCAGCCTGCGCATTTCACTAGAACGGGCGGCCGCATGGAAGGGTACCTTCCCCAGCCTGCATTAATGGTAGTTAGAATCAGAGATGGGCAAAAAATTATTTTAAATAAAAAATTGGTTTTATATAAAAGGCAGAAATTTTAATCGAAACTCACCAAATATAAATAAGCCGGAGTTATTTATTATTCGAAGCGCCGTAAATAATGTTTTCATTCGACGGGAATTCATCCGAAGCTTCGAATAATGTTCTCCCTTTCATTTATATTCATATCCGAATGTTATTTCAAGCTTGGCAAGCCTTGAGCGCCTTTGATCGAAGCCGTCGGTTGCTCGAGCCGAGCGACATTGTATCGTTCACCCGTCTAATCTGCAGCGCGAGGTTGCTCGGCGATGTGTCATCGATTATGCAGAAACGGAATTTCATTATTTCTCATCGTATCAATATGACAGTGGCAGCAATAGATTCCTTGCATTCTCCCGATTAAATTGACAAAAAAAAAAAATTTAAATCGGACCACTTTTAACGAAACGGGATTTCAATCCTGCAAACTAAGTTTATACGCAATATCGTTAATTGTGTCAGTGAGGGTAAACAACGGACTAACCCACATTCTTTTCGAAATTGAGGCGGTTGTAATAACGTATTCCAACTTGGAACCATATTCGTCAGCCCGATGTACGCCACTATGGGGTGACTTACGTTAATATCCTCTTTTGAAACGATATGCCACTGTGGTGGCTTTCACACGCAGGTGGCGAAAAATCAAGCCAACCCTGTCGTGGCTAAAATTTTTGAAACTCAGATGGGTACGGGACCAGTTGATATTGTTTTCAAACCTCGTTACAGTAATCTGGGGTGCGTGTGGTAAACAGGCCATAAAAGCGGAGCGCGCGGCTCGCTCACTTGACACGGGGACCTTCGATTCACTAATAGCTGTTTGCGACGTTAATTTGAAAGAAAACATCCTAGAATTCACCTTATTTTCTACGCAGCGTTTCTAGCAATGGTTTCTGTTTATATATGTATGAAAAAGGCATACGACTAATATCGTGCAACAACCAGTTGCAGCTTCGACTATTATTCGAATGAGGTAGTTCTGGGCTGTTATTTCAAAACCACCGTCTATTCTACACGGCGACACAGAAAATAATTTATTTTAAAAGCATTAACTAGTTTTACCACATTGGAAGAAAGACTGAACTTTTTTTTTTTTTTTATGGAGGGGGAAAATGCATTAGGCATACCCCAGCATAACCTGCTGGGCTTATGTGGGACTCCCAGATCTTAGTATACCCACTAAAAAACCCCTCTCAGATATTCTCCTTATCCGTCTCCCCTTACCTACTGAGGTACTTACACGATTACTTCAGCTGAGGAAGACTAAACTGTTCAAGAGTTTCCAGAACATCTTAATTCAAATAATGGTCGAAGCAAATTCGAAACTCTCGTCGGGAATTTGAAGAGAATCTCGAGATATCGAGATTTCGCCCGTATTTTGCCAGCCCGCTCCAAAGCTCCGTTTTCCAAGTCCCCCGATGACCGAGAGCTACGAACCGCCCGATAGCCCAACTACCGGTCACGTCGTCGGTCGCGTGTTCCTAGAGTTCTTAGCTCAACTATGTCATTGAGAGTTTCTGGGACCGAAATTATTGTATTACAATATCCTCTCAAAATGCTGATATTAATTAATTAAAACGAGGCATAAATCCTTTGGTAAATGTAGTTATTAAAATACGAATTCGCAACAGATTTAGTATTTCAACTTTGACCGTTGTTTCGTCGATGTTTTCAACGATGCATCTTTTAATTGAGAATATATGCAGTGCTTGTAGCTGATTTAACTACGCTTCCCGACGACGTCCTACTTTTAAAAAATCTCAAATTTAACGGTTAATGGTGATCATGTGTGAAATTGTGAGCGATTTGGGGTGCAATGGCTGATATGTTTGTTGAACAGAGTTATCCTCGTTAACGTTTTTGGTGGCCCTAAAAAGGGCCGTTGGTTGCTGCTGGCCCTGAAAAAAGGGCAAATCGTTAATTTTTTAAAGATCTTGCTGGAAGTGGCCACCATTATTTCTCAGGCAGGCGTGTATCCTCTTTACCTTATTTTCGAAGACCCGATTCAACGTTTCGGGTGTAACTTTGGCGATCGAAGCGGTGATATTGTTCCGCAACTGCTCGATGGTGCCCGGATTAGTGGCGTACATCTCGCCCTTCAGTGTACCCCACAAAAAGAAATCCGGAGGCGTCAGGTCTGGCGATCGCGGCGGCCACAAACCCTGAGAAATTATTTTTTCTCCAAAAAATTCCTCCAGCATTGCCATAGTTGACCCTGCTGTGTGCGCTGGTGCCCCGCCCTGTTGGAACCAGCACCTCCTTTCCTCGGGTTCCAACAGGGAAATAAATTCATATACAAGTTCCTGATACCTACCTGCCGTTATGGTGGTGTCGAAGAAGAGTGATCCAACGATTCGCTTACGCGATATCGCACACCAGACACCAATCTTCGCCGAATGAAGAGGCTTCTCCCGGATTTCCCTCGGATTCGCTGTGCACCAGCTCTGGCTGTTTTGGTTGTTTACCTGGCCATCTAGATGGAACCAGGCTTCGTCGGTGAAAAATAATTTATCTGGAACAGAAACACCGTCTACCTCCAGGAAATTAAGAAACCATTTACAATACCTGCGCCTTGCCTCATAATCCGGCTCCTTGAGTTGCTGGACCGTCTGATGCCGATACGGATGCAAATGCAGCTGTTGTGTTGCCCGATAAGCGCTAACATACGACAAATCGCACTGTTGTCGCAGCTTCGCCAATGACGTATGGGGCGCTTCTTCGAGAATTTGCTGCACCTCGGCCAGCTTCTGGTGCGTCAGCACAGTTGACTTCCGGTTATGCTTCCTGTTCTGCACGTCTCCATCCTCGCGCAGTTTCCGTGACAACCGACTGATTGTACTCTTATGTGGTACTGGAGAGTCCGGGTATTTAGTCTGAAATGCTAATTGAGCTGCCACGTACGATCCCGTGCGCCAATAATTGTGCACGAGACACGTTCGCTGCTCTACAGAAAACTGCATTCCTACTTGATAGGTAGGTATGCAATGCCTTTTTGTAGTACTGAAAAGTACTGATTGTGATGTTCGTTGGTCAGTGTAACACTGAAGAGTGCTGATGCTCTGCGTTGATGCGTTGTTCTACGATGTGCTCTGCTTCTGTGCTCTGCTCTGAGTCAGTACTCATTTTCATTCCGCAAAGTCGGCCCTTTTATAGGAGTTTCAAGTAAGTATCAAGACCTTTTGTTTCAGTTTATTTCCCTGTTGGAACCCGGGGGAAGGGGGTGCTGATTCCTGCAAGACGGGGCACCAGCGCACACAGCACGGTCAACGAGGCCGATGCTAGAAGACTTTTTTCTTGAATGCGTAACTTCTCAGAATTTGTGGTCACTGCGATCGCCAGATCTGACGCCTTCGGATTTCTTTTTGTGGGGTACACTGAAGGGCGAGGTGTACGCCACTAATCCGGGCACCATCGAGCAGTTGCGTAATAATGACACCGCTTCGATCGCCAACGCTACACCGAGAACGTTGAATCGAGTGTTCGAAAACAAGGTGAAGAGGACACACGCCTGTCTGAGGCACAACGGTGGCCACTTCCAGCAACATTTTTAAAGTTATTAATCATCGGCCCTTTTTTCAGGGCCAGCAGCAACCAACGGCCCTTCTTGGGGCTACCAAAAATGTTAACGAGGATAACTCTGATCAACAAACATATCAGCCAGTGCACCCCACACCCCTCAGTCATGACATCTGACCACCTCTCCCGAGGTGCCGGGAGAAATGGTTATTGTCCAAAGTTATTGTCCATCTCATTCAAAAGAATTTACTTCGTATATTATATTATCTTGTCTGTGAACGAAGGATTTTTCGAAATATTGATTTGGGAAAAAATGGCGGTTGTTTAAAGTAAAAGTTTAAATTTTCATCATAAGTCGTGCCTGATTTTCGCAAAATACGGGCGAAATCTCGATATCTCGAGATTCTCTTCAAATTCCCGACGAGAGTTTCGAATTTGCTTCGACCATTATTTGAATTAAGATGTTCTGGAAACTCTTGAACAGTTTAGTCTTCCTCAGCTGAAGTAATCGTGTAAGTACCTCAGTAGGTAAGGGGAGACGGATAAGGAGAATATCTGAGAGGGGTTTTTTAGTGGGTATACTAAGATCTGGGAGTCCCACATAAGCCCAGCAGGTTATGCTGGGGTATGCCTAATGCATTTTCCCCCTCCATAAAAAAAAAAAAAGTTCAGTCTTTCTTCCAATGTGGTAAAACTAGTTAATGCTTTTAAAATAAATTATTTTCTGTGTCGCCGTGTAGAATAGACGGTGGTTTTGAAATAACAGCCCAGAACTACCTCATTCGAATAACAGTCGAAGCTGCAACTGGTTGTTGCACGATATTAGTCGTATGCCTTTTTCATACATATATAAACAGAAACCATTGCTAGAAACGCTGCGTAGAAAATAAGGTGAATTCTAGGATGTTTTCTTTCAAATTAACGTCGCAAACAGCTATTAGTGAATCGAAGGTCCCCGTGTCAAGTGAGCGAGCCGCGCGCTCCGCTTTTATGGCCTGTTTACCACACGCACCCCAGATTACTGTAACGAGGTTTGAAAACAATATCAACTGGTCCCGTACCCATCTGAGTTTCAAAAATTTTAGCCACGACAGGGTTGGCTTGATTTTTCGCCACCTGCGTGTGAAAGCCACCACAGTGGCATATCGTTTCAAAAGAGGATATTAACGTAAGTCACCCCATAGTGGCGTACATCGGGCTGACGAATATGGTTCCAAGTTGGAATACGTTATTACAACCGCCTCAATTTCGAAAAGAATGTGGGTTAGTCCGTTGTTTACCCTCACTGACACAATTAACGATATTGCGTATAAAATTAGTTTGCAGGATTGAAATCCCGTTTCGTTAAAAGTGGTCCGATTTAAATTTTTTTTTTTGTCAATTTAATCGGGAGAATGCAAGGAATCTATTGCTGCCACTGTCATATTGATACGATGAGAAATAATGAAATTCCGTTTCTGCATAATCGATGACACATCGCCGAGCAACCTCGCGCTGCAGATTAGACGGGTGAACGATACAATGTCGCTCGGCTCGAGCAACCGACGGCTTCGATCAAAGGCGCTCAAGGCTTGCCAAGCTTGAAATAACATTCGGATATGAATATAAATGAAAGGGAGAACATTATTCGAAGCTTCGGATGAATTCCCGTCGAATGAAAACATTATTTACGGCGCTTCGAATAATAAATAACTCCGGCTTATTTATATTTGGTGAGTTTCGATTAAAATTTCTGCCTTTTATATAGAACCAATTTTTTATTTAAAATAATTTTTTCCCATCTCTGATTCTAATTACCATTAATGCAGGCTGGGGAAGGTACCCTTCCATGCGGCCGCCCGTTCTAGTGAAATGCGCAGGCTGGATGCGCGTGATTATTATGTGGTCCCCTCTTCGAAATGACAGAAAATATAACCTATATGCTGCCTGACAATAAATGTGTATTGGCTATTTCGTTCTTCTACGCTACATTTGTCAACTATGTATGACTTAACATCCTTCCAAATTATTATTATGACGCCGCAACAGTATCTTTATGAAATCAGGTATAGCATATAGGTTATGTTTTCTGTCACTTCGAGGACAGAAAATCCGCTCCTCGGGGACAGAAAATCCGCTCCTCGAAGTGACAGAAAACATAACCTATATGCTACATGACGATAAATATTTATTGGCTATTTCGTTCTTCTACGCTACATTTGTCAACTATGTATGACTTAACGTCGTTCCAAGATATTATTATTACGCCGCAACTGTATCTTTATGAAATCTGGTATAGCATGTAGGTTATATTTTCTGTCACTTCGAGGAGGGGAGCACATAATAATCACGCGCATCCAACCTGCGCATTTTCATGTGCCATTCCAAAAGATGACATAAACAGAAGTCACTACAGGTGTGGCGTTTAATAGCTAAAGGGTTTAAACATTCAGACACAAAAATTGTAGAAAAAATTCAAAGACTGCTAGAAACAGCGACACATCCCATTAGTTACACCTTACTTCCGATCTGTAGTGCATGCACTACATTAAGGATAAAATCACGAAAAAGGAAACCAGAGCATTAGATTCTGAGGCTGCAGAACTAATATATATTTGAATAAAAATTTATGTCCTCAATTTGTGAAAGTAATGATACAGGAACAACTAGCCTATTGTTTATCGGCGCCATGAATTTTAAAAAGAGCATTATATAAAGTATTTAAATCAAGAGTTTGCAAAAACTTTTCGCAACAATTATGGTTAAAAAATTAAGAAAAGAAAAATTAAGTAAACGTAAAATTTGGTAAATTTTCCACCATTAGAAGGGGATAATTTGTCCCCATTTTATGGCGCAAATTACATTCCGATATCTTTTGTAGTTCAAAAGTTATGCGAAAACAGCCCCAAATTCTTCAACCCGGGCCACCAACGCGTCAGCGTGGTCTAATACAGAGTTGGGCAAAATGTAATCTTCTTACAACTTACAAATTACGATTAAACTGTAATTCTGTAGTTGATTACACATTATTTTCTGTAATCGTTAATTTATCTAGTTGATAAAATTGTGGTCAACCACCTACATTAACGATTACAGAAAATAATGTGTAATCAACTACACAATTACATTTTAATCGTAATTTGTAAATTGTAATTAGATTACATTTTGCCCAACTCTGAGCTAATATCGCTGCTGGACCATTGCATACGTAGATAACGGGATCGGGGCGGTTGCACTCTTAAAAGGGCTACCGTTCTCCTACCCGTCTACTACGTCAAATTTAATATTCTCTGGCGAAAGACTACACTTTCATCGTTGGCTCATAGATGGTGGAAGTATCGGCGCATGGTTGTAGTGGAATGCGTCTGTGAGGCGGTGTTGCCAAATTTACCTGTTCGCGCGCGCGTGGGTTGCAGTTTTAACGAATGACCCTGTATATTATTGAAACGTTCATGCCGATACGATAGAAAATGTGAAAGTTTTTAGACGCAGCTCTTGTGCTGTATTTCTTCAAGACTTCTTGATAAAAAGAGAGAACTCTGTGGCAACAGCGCGGTAGAAACAGAGAGAACAGAACATGTGACAACTATGCGTATCAAATTCGTCTACCCAGAGTCTGTGATGCCAGATCGGGGACGGGTTCCCTCGAGAATTTCCCCCACCGCGCGCACACTACGCCGGAGCTGCGTGTCCGTGAGTTGGACTCCGAAGCGCCGAGCTCACGGACACGCTGCTCCGGCATAGTATGCGCGAGGTGGGGGAAATTCTCGAGGGAACCCGTCCCCGATCTGGCATCAGAGCCCAGAGTACCTGGGGCCAGTGATGCCAGAATCGTGGGACGCGGGACCAAATGCCTACCCCCACTATGACCTACCGTCGTCTCCCACTATGGCCTACCGTCGTCCCCCACTTTGTTCCCATCGCACTGCACACAAGCATATCCCTGGCCCCTGTCCGTGTGCTCGACAGCCCACCAGGCAGCTCACACGAACAGGAGTAAAAATATGCTTGTGTGCAATGCGGTGGGAAGAAAGTGGGGGACGCCGGTAGGGCATAGTGGGAGTCGACGGTAGGTCATAGTGGGGGGTAAGCGTTTGGTCCCGCGTCCCACGATTCTGGCATCACTGCCTGGAGCAGCGCTGCCCAAGGTCTCTCCCGCGGGAGGTTGGGGTTCTCCCACTCTCGTTCACGTTGTCAAGGGTACCACGCGACGCTAACCGCGAAGACACTTGCCCGGCTAGCCCGTCGTGGCAGCCTTCGTAGCGTCGCGCGGTCTCCTTGACAACGGAAGGCACGCTGTGCGAGAGAAAGATTGGAAAGGGAAGCAGGCGCGTGAGGGGCCCCTACGCTGGACAGCGCTGACCTGGAGATATTATCTGTGTACAGTATTCCCCCGTTATGAGCCCGACGAACGGGGCTGGCGGCGGGCTCATAGTGGCTTGAGGACATGGTTTCGCACGGCCAGTGGCGCGAGTGAGAGAACCGGAGAACGAGCGAGAGGACACGAAAGCGTCGACACGAAGGTGCCGTCGGGTACGAAAGAGAGAAAACATGATACTTTGTCTCGCTCCGTCTTTCAGCTCGAGCTTGACCCGCGTGCGGGCCCCTACAATGCATCGGCGCTTTCCGTATTTATGATACATATTGTATTGACAAATATTCGCAGAACGTAAAATCCTCTAGTATTGAAACTTGACATTTTTAATTCTGTGCCGTATTACATATTCTCGGTAAAAAGAATAGCAATTCTAATAACATATGTGCACATGCGCGTCCCTTATCCTCCTCCCATTCTTTCTTACTTGTATTTACACATATTTACAATAATAATTCTGTATTAATCAGTATTTACAATGCAGTGTTCCATCATGCCTTCGCCTTTTGGATCTGGAACGAAACAATAAAAAGTTTAAAAGCAAATCAGACCGTCATACATATTTAAAAAATATACTATATCGTGTTTCCACCGATAACTTTAGGGGTCTTCTTTGGAAAAATGTTCCTTCACATTTTTTAAAAATCGTTGGACATGTCGCAGCATCTCTTTGCACTCCCTTTTCAATACTCTCAGAGCTCTTAACATTCTCCGCGTCCGGATGTCTTCTTCATTCCTTTTATCTTCTTCTTCTTCAGTCGATCTTCCTTAATTTTTGTACCACTAACGTTTTTATCCTTATTGTGTACTAACGATATGTACATACCTGGCTAACAAATTTAAC
Source organism: Andrena trimmerana (assembly GCA_951215215.1). Lineage (NCBI taxonomy): Eukaryota > Metazoa > Arthropoda > Insecta > Hymenoptera > Andrenidae > Andrena > Andrena trimmerana. The sequence continues at coordinate 84,464,573 of OX578059.1, read as the reverse complement.
CAGGTTGATCGGCTTGAGTGTCTCAAGAGGGTCGCGGTTTATGACCGTATTGTCCCGCAAGTCGGCGGTAAGTGACGGTATTTATATGGCGGTCTGAAGTTACCGTATACCACCCGCTGACGGAGCAATCAACGAATTTACTCAGGACGAGGACAGTCGAGGTGTCCAAAAAAATGGCACGATGTCGATTGCCCCAGGTTAGCCATCTGGCAGGTAAATGTTTTCCAAAACGCTTCGAAAATAATCAATTGCCTAGTAATAAAAGATCCTGGAATTTCCACCTCGCTCTGAGCCTTCTTTTGTCCTGGAAGACGGAACAGCAGTTTCATTTCGTATTTTGACTAGTGAAGAAGTGCAATCCGTGCAGTGACGTTTATCATGGCGAGCAACAAGAGGAAGAATACAGCACTTTCAATGGGGCAGAAGCTGGAAATCCTGCAGAAGTTGGACAATCAAATACCAGTTCAGGCAATAGCGTCTGAATATGAAATTAATCCCACCACCGTGCGGCGTATTCGTAAGAATAACGCCAAAATAAATCAAACTACGGATGGAGGACGTTATATATTAAGACACAAGAATATACGGAAGGCAACGTGTGAAGATTTGGAGTACCTATTATTTCTGTGGTTTGCGGAACGAAGGCGCTGGGAGACCCGGTATTTGATTTAATATTGCGCCACAAGGCCCTGGAATTAATGAAGGAAATGGAAGGCCAATCATCTTTTAAGGCAAGTGCAGGCTGGTTGCACAGATTTAAAAACCGCTGATATACGCTTGGTCAAACTTCACGGAGAGAAAGGAAGTGCGGATGCAGCAGCTGCAGAAAAGTTCATATTGGATTTCAATCGTCACATAAACGAGGAAGGGATCGAAAACACCAATATTTACAATATGGACGAAAGTGGTCTTACGTGGAAAGCTCTTCCGTCGAAAACTTTAATACATAATCGGGAGAAACAAGTTAGTGGTACCAAAATTAAAAAAGATCGAGTGAGTGTGGGCTTCTGCGCCAATATGAACGGAACCCACAAGCTGACGCCCGTATTTATTCACAAATACAAGAAACCAAGGGCGCTAAAAAATATTATGAATACGCTGCCAGTGGTGTACAAAACCCCAAAAAATGCTTGGATGGACCAAACAGTTTTCTCGGATTGGTTCCAAAATCATTTCAAACCAGCCATAAGAAAATTCCAACTAGAGAGTCGGACGACCGGGAAAGTAATTCTTTTACTGGATAATTGTGCAGGGCACAAATTGACACCAGGGAAAATTGTGGGGGATGAACAATTTCAAATTATGTTCATGCCCCCAAACACTACCTCCATTATTCAACCCATGGATCAGGGGGTGATTTCAAAAGTCAAAAAAGTTTTTCGCCACAGAATGTTGACACAGGTAGTAAACAGTCCTGGAAACATTCAAGAATTTTATAAAAAATACGATCTTAAAGATTGTATTCATTTTTTGGATGAAGCATAGAAACAAATAACCGCCTCCAATATTAAAAATTCGTGGAATAATTTAATGAAGAGAGCCGGTGAGGAACGTCAGAGGAGGAAGACACAACGGATCCACCAGAACCCCAGTTGGCAGAAATAATAGCCGCCATTTCTGGGGAAGAATTTAGTGAAAACAGTGTTGCAGAATCCCATACAGCACACTTCGTTGCGGCAAAGTTGCAGGATGGTTGCAGTAACCTTGCGATCTTGCATGGTTGCAGCGCATTGTCGATGTATGGTTGCGGCATAGTTGCCGTGCAAAGTTGCGCGGAGCGGACATAGAATTGTTGCTGTATAGTTGCAGTGCATAGTTGCAACGCAACTATGCCGCAAGTATGCCGCAAGTATGCCGCAAGTATGCCGCAAGTATGCCGCAAGTATGCCGCAAGTATGACACAAGTATGCCGCAAGTATGCCGCAAGTATGCCGCAAGTATGCGGCATCTTTGCTGCAACTTTGCCAAGCTGATGTTTCCGTGAAGGCGAGCACGGCGCACAATGGGGCAGGTCGGGTCGAATCGCGGCACAAACAAGGGGACCATGCGGTAGTGGACATCGCTTTTGAAACGACAATATATGGGGGTCGTAGTACTCATGTAGTATTAAAGTTTTTAACGTACGGAGTAATCACTATATATACCATCTACAGTAATCTACATCCAAGAAGCAGAGGTCCCTATTTCACGTGTATTTACATACACGTGTACACGTGTAGTAAACGTAGCCGAACTTCAATCCGTGTAATTTTTAATACACGGGTACCCGTGTATTTCTGTTCACGGATACACGTGTAGTTCTGTTCACGGATACCCGTGTAGTTCTGTTCACGAATACCCGTGTAGTTCTGTTCACGGATACCTGTGTATTTCTATTACACGTGTACACGTATATTTATATTACACGTGTGCACGTATATTTATATTACACGTGTGCACGTATATTTAAATTGGTTCGTCACGATTAATTTTTCGATTGCTTAGTTGGTATATCTCTTTTGTCTGTTTAGTATTGCATGAATGGTCTCACAGATCTAAATATGAGACACTGCAGTCTGCACGCAGGCAAATACTTACATACCTACCTCCATCGCATCACACTGAAAGATGCGTGCGGTCCTGAGTTCGACGCCATCGATAGTTACCGACGTGACAACAAAGTATGTACATATTTCTATTTAGTCGATTATACGAGGCGGTATTTGGCGACCTTGCTATTTCTCTGCTAGTATTCAATTTGTGTAATTTTCGACGTGTGAATATCTGAGTATCTAAATATATTGGCCCGCTTTTGCGAAAACAAACTAATCTTCAGGTTACAGGTAACAATAAACAACACATAATAAAATTTCATAATAAAATTTAATTTATTAATTTTCTATTTTGGTACAAGAAAACTAAAGTATCGACATTTTCAGGTAATAAACGCGTTCTTTTTCGTGTTACAATATTTCCAGCAGTGGAAAAACACCGCTCAGAGGTATCCGATGTTGCCGGTATTGCCAAATATTTAATTGCGAGTTCCGCAATTGTTGGGTATTTGGCAAATGACCACTGCTGGAAATATTATAACACGAAAAAGAACGCGTTTATTACCTGAAAATGTCGATACTTTAGTTTTCTTGTACAAAAATAGAAAATTAATAAATTAAATTTTATTATGAAATTTTATTATGTGTTGTTTATTGTTACCTGTAACCTGAAGATTAGTTTGTTTTCGCAAAAGCGGGCCACTATATTTAGATACTCAAATATTCACACGTCGAAAATTACACAAATTGAATACTAGTTAATCAAGAGACACGGTAGTGTCTCGCGCCAAGTATATAGCTATATGCGCAGCGCGAGACGCACAGTGTCTCTATTACGCCACGACCCGCTATCAAAAACCCTGAGATTATCGAATCTCAATAACGGCTAATCCGATTAGATTTTGAATGGTCTTAATGGATAGCTTGGGTTTGATTTACATAAGAAAAGTGTCTTTGTTTTGGTCCTACGTGCCATATGAGCTGAGATATTTCAATGCAAAGTTCCAATTTGACGAATTTCACGTTCTCAAGAATTAAGCATCGTCAACGTCAAGTGTAGGCAAGAGGGGAACATGAAAGGGAGAGGAAATGTCTCCAATATACGCGTCGTTCATTGGATGAAGGTTTCGGCACTTTCGGCCAATCGCGGAACAAATTTTTGTCACGTGACAGCCAGACAGAGAGCACATCTGTGGAGACAAACGTACTCTCGCTAGTGTCAAACAATCATAACCTGCGAAGTGTCAAATAAGGAAACTTGTCAAAATTTTTTAAATGTCACGAGTTTCTACACCATTTAGGACACTGAATTATTGTCTCAATTAACAAGGTAAGTCGCCAAAATTTTTTAATAGACTATTTATGTAGAGCTTATAGAAATGTAGGAGACGTACAGACTTGGAAGTTGTCTGAAAAAGTTTCGACAGAGCACCATCTTCTTTCGCACAAGTTTCTACAAAATAATATATTGTTCTTATACCAGCAAACTATTTTTACATTAGAGTTTATATGTAAAGCTTATAGAAATGAAGGGAACGCACAGGCTTGGATAGAAATGAAGGGGACGCACAGGCTCGGATAAAAATGAAGGGGACGCACAGGCTTGAATAGAAATGAAGGGGATGCACGGGTTTGGAGGTTGTCCGCAGAAGGTTAGATAGACAGAGAAGCATCATGTTTCGCACAAGTTTCTGGAAATTTGTCAAATAAGGTAAATGGATAAAAATTTTCAAATTAGCGTAGCTTTAAGAATTAAGAAAATTATGGCGTACTGCTTGCAATCTAGAGTAAGTCACATTAGTGAAGAAAGTACGCTGAAAACGCATCTCCCTTGATACTTCTCAATCTTTGGTGAGAGATATTCGTACTACTTTATTAAAATCCACAGTAGCTCCCACGCTATTCATTAATTTAATTAGTTTCCCATTAACAATATTTCAATTCACCAATAAACATGCTAAATAAATTTTATTCCAACACCAATAATCTGTGCGTTAAAAATATTGGATCTCTTCGTTCATTTTCACTAAATTACCATTAGCATTTAAATTTCCTCGAACAAGACTTTCTGCCATACGCTCTCACCTCCTTCGGACACATTATGTAGTCTCTACATCTATAGCAAAAGTCCACTCTTTTTCTATAAGTTCTACGTTATGTTGTAACTAAAAAATATAGCTTTTATATATTTACAGATAATCGAAGCAGAAGATGATGCACTGTGATCTACGTCAGAGAAAAAAATTTATTGTGACATAGTATTATATTAATTAAACGATTTTATTCAGCTTTGATCCTCTGTTTGCTTCTTGTATGTTTGATTCATATCTGAAAACTGAAATTTAAACCAATTCCTCTAATCCAATTGTCTTGAAGCTTTGCAGGTGTGCGTAGTTTGGATGACAATACAGTAAATTAAAAAAAATAAATAACCCGTAAAGGGTGATAAAATTATCCAGTCATCAATAAATACTAAAAAATGTGTGAAATCCCAACAAAATTACCTTTTTTTAAAAAAAAGGTACAAAAAGTGCGCCAAGTATATAATCCCATCAAAAAAGAATCCCACTTAAAAACATTGTCGTAAATTAATATCCTATCAAAAAGAATCCCACTTAAAACATTGTCGTAAATTAATAGCTTCACAAAACTATTGATATACAAAATTTGCGCCAATTACAATGGCTATTTATACAACGACAAAAATGTATTTAATAATATTAAGCAGATATATTTTCATAGAAATAAATATTTTAATACGAATAAAAATTTTATTTTCAAAATACTTGGCGTTGCGAAACCGAAAAAATGTTAACTAATTGTCTTGGTTAATAAATGAAACAATATATAAAACAAGACAAGACACCATTGAGACAAGAAAGAAAGAAAAAGATTTTAATGCAATTTATACATATTTATTCAGTTTAGCAACACCAATTCGGTTTCGCAGCGCCAAGTATTTTGAAAATAAAATTTTTATTCGTATTAAAATATTTATTTCTATGAAAATATATCTGCTTAATATTATTAAATACATTTTTGTCGTTGTATAAATAGCCATTGTAATTGGCGCAAATTTTGTATATCAATAGTTTTGTGAAGCTATTAATTTACGACAATGTTTTAAGTGGGATTCTTTTTGATAGGTTAATATACGCGTAGGTATAGTTGTGCAGAGAAATAGCAAGGTCGCCAAGTACCGCCTCGTATAATCGACTAAATAGAAATATGTACATACTTTGTTGTCACGTCGGTAACTATCGATGGCGTCGAACTCAGGACCGCACGCATCTTTCAGTGTGATGCGATGGAAGTAGGTATGTAAGTATTTGCGTGCGTGCAGACTGCAGTGTCTCATATTTAAATCTGTGAGACCATTCATGCAATGCTAAACAGACAAAAGAGATACTATACCTAATAAGCAATCGCATAATTAATCGTGACGAACCAATTTAAATATACGTGCACACGTGTAATAGAAATATACGTGTACACGTGTAGTAGAAATACACGGGTATCCGTGAACAGAACTACACGGGTATCCGTGAACAGATATACACGGGTACCCGTGAACTGAAATGCACGGGTATCCGTGTACACGTGTACTTATAATCCGTGTACACGTGTTTTAAGAACACGGATTTTTAATTCCTTAATACACGTTACACGTGTCCCGTGTACACGTGTATTTAAATACACGTGAAAAGCCGCGACCTCTACCAAGAAGGTTTCGTAGCCACAACGGTAGCGCGTCAGATTGTCATGCGGGCGGCCCGGTGTTCAAGTTGCCCTGAACCGATAACTTTTTTTTTATTTTTTTTAACAGTTTTTCCCGTGGAAATATATTTTGTGAATAATTGCCTCAAAGTTGCCGTGCAAAGTTGCCTCAAAGTTGCCGTGCAACCTTGCAGCAGGCGGACATAGAATTTTTGCTGCATAGTTGCTGCAACCTTGCGTGAGTCGTTGCCATCTTGCGCCGCAAGTATGCTGCAAGTATGCTGCAAGGAGAGTGTGCTGTATGGGATATTTAAGGAGCTGTGATGAAGCGGAAGCCTATGACGCAGAAAACGGAGGAGAAGTGGAAATCGAAGCAGAAGAAGCCGAAACAGAAGGAGAAGAAACCGAAACAGAATGAGAAAAAGAAGACCAAAAAGACATCCGGGCACGGAGAATATTAAAGGCTCTGAAGTTATCGAAAAGGGAATGCAAAGAGGCGCCACGACACGTCCAACGATCGTTAAAAAATGTAAAGGAACATTTTTTTAGAGAAGATCCCTAACATCATCGATGGAAACACGGTGTAGTATATTTGTTAAATATGTATGACGGTCTGATTTGCTTTTAAACTTTTTATTGTTTCGTTCCAGATCCAACGGTGAAGGCATGATGGAACACTGCATTGTAAATACTGATTAATACAGAATTATTATTGTAAATATGTGTAAATACGAGTAAGAAAGAATGGGAGGGGGATAAGGGACGCGCATGTGTACATATGTTATTAGAATTGCTATTCTTTTTACCGAGAATATGTAATACGGCACAGAATTAAAAATGTCAAGTTTCAATACTAGAGGATTTTACGTTCTGCGAATATTTGTCACATTCGGCTGTCGCGAAACGAATTACAATATGTATCATAAATACGGAAGGCGCCAATGCATTTTAGGGGCCCGCACGCGGGTCAAGCTCGAGCTGAAAGAAGGAGCGAGACAAAGTATCATGTTTTCTCTCTTTCGTACCCGACGGCACCTTCGTGTCGACGCTTTCGTGTCCTCTCGCTCGTTCTCCGGTTCTTTCCGGTTCACTCTCGTCCGTAGGCTTCCAGGAAATGGTGGGGATGGTCACCGGGCTGTCAACGGGGGAAAAAGACGGGCTCATAACGGGGGAATACTGTACAAGTTCTTTTTATCGACAGCAGTAGTTTCATTAGGGTCCGTTTGTTTACTGGGGACGCTTCGATCGAATCGGACCATAACAAAAATGAGACGGCAGCCATAACTTCTAAAAGTGTCCGTCTATGAAAAAAAAATAAACCTTGATAGTGTGATACAAGGGACAACAACATACACACTGAAATATGCAGATATTCGTATCAGTTGCAGGCTCGAGGTATCGGCGTTTCAGCACTTCAATGCAGGCAATGATACCAGCTGATACTGATACATCGATACTGACAATGAGACAGTCAAATACACGTTGAGATTTGTATCGCGATACTGATACTTGCAACATGTAGCGATACAGATCTCAACGTGTATGGGCTCCTTTACTTGTAACGTTTCGGCAACGCTCCGTGCAATGTTCCAAATATTAAACCGCAACTTAACTGAGACATTACTGCAACAAAGTGTGCTGTAGGGGATTGTTTAAGAAAGAAGAATTGTTTAAGAATTTTATCAAGTACGATAATAACAATGCAGAATAATTAACCCCCAAAAACAAACAGAATCAAAGCCCAATATAAATTCGAGAAAATTTATCACTGCCAACACATGTGTTTCGAAATTGTTTTGAAGCATGCAACATGTATCAACAAATAAAACAAATAATTGTAATTTTACCGTACTTATAGGTAAAACAAAATTTCATTTTTGAAATTTTGAAATGGACGATTGAATTTTTTAAAAAAAATCAAATTTTCGTGGCTTAAATTTAAGTATTGCGATGTTCATTTAATCAGGCAGGAAGGGTACGTTATAAATGTTTCCCCGTTGTACTCCCTTTCCATTAGTTATCGATAAATTATACTTTGATCTTCGAAAAAGAACACCACTCATTATTAACAGTCAATTGCCCCGGTGGCGAATGAAATTTTGTGATTATTACTGATGATGTTGAAGGTATAATTTTTACCGCCAGATTATAACGGAATGCGGTTTTGCAAGCGTACTTGAAACTTTCCAGAGTCCATCTTTCTTTTGTGCGCTTCCTTTCGAGTTCAATGGCAACCGATGAAAGGGGAAGTATGCATATTGAGAAATCTGATTTGCTGATGTGAATTCGAATAGACAATTGTGGTATAAACTTCTATTTCGAACTACCTTAAATTAATAACAGGGGACAGTGAAATTACTAAATTTGAGTTTGGGGAATAATTAATTTTTGAGGAATAAAATAAACTTTGAAGGAGTTTGCATATAGGTAGTTAATGCACAACGTGTATAAAGATGTATATACTGAGAATCATTCGTGAAAATTCCTCTTTTGTGTTATTCCTCTCGGTTGGCTATCATCGACAAGAAATAAATTGAATCTTTAAAATAGGTCAAAACAAAAAATAAATCATTTCATTTAGTTTCTCAAATGCACGATCTAGACCAAAATATTTCTATTTTTCTCTCTAACTACGTATGAAAATAAAAAATCTTGAACGCCTCTTATTCATAGTATACATTTGAAGTCCTATTACGCTGACCAATATTTTTTGTTGTATATTTTAAAGAAACACAGACACAAATACTTGACATGTGAAATCATTTTTTTTTATATGTAAAACTTAATTTTCATATATTGAATATATCTTCGCTTTCCCCAATCGTACATATAGTTAAAGAAAACAACACTACTTATAGACACATCGTATTCAAATTTGGAACCGTCCTCTATCTCTAGAGAAAATTGGCTATGGATATTTCTTCGTTTTTGGGGAAGCTTAGTATTCATCAACGAATCGGAATTTAATCGATTTGGACCCGACGGGAGACTGTAGTAAGACGTCGTGTGGGGGAGGAGTTTGATGAAAAGTGCACGAAAGCAAAAGTGTCTCGGGTTCCATGATTATGAATCGCACAGGCCCAATTCATCAAATAAAAGGGATTACAGATCAATTTGTGTATTTGTGTATCTGAAATACGTGCTGCTACCGTTTGCAAGGGCCGGAATAAGAACTTTTCACCAATTTTCACGCTGATTAATAAATAATTATAGAAGATACGGCGATATATATAAATCCCGCGCGGCACCAACAGTCAACGCGAGTGCTAAAACTGCTAAATAGCGCATTACACGCGGCTACCGACTATTGGTGGCGCACGAGATTTATATAGATCGTCATATCTTCTACAATTATTCATTAATCAGTGTGAAAATTTGTGAAAATCTTCCTTGTATATCAAGGAAAAACTTTGTCGCTGCAAGTTGTATGTACCTCAAAATTGCCTCGATACTTTTTAACGGCGAACGTTGAAAAACATGGGTTATGTCCAGTATTACTTTTTAATTAAATATTATTACATTTTTTAACATAAGGTTTTGTGCATATATTTTACGGCTGCGCTAGAGTTTTCTCAAGTTATGTTTCAAGTCTCATAACGATCCCTTAATATTTACTCAAGTTATCGCAATTTATGTTTAAAGAAATAATGATTTCTGGCGATGAAAAATTTTTTGTTTATAAATTTTAGCGCGAATAGTAATGATTGGATAAACAAACTGTAAATTGAAAAAATGTGTGTCGTGACGAGCTTTACAACACTATATTTTTAGATATTCAATTTAATAACATTTAATTTACCAATCTTTCTTTGCGTTTAGACAATAATTTTTCCAATTTCCAAGCGCTAGTCCCCTTATTGCATTCAATCCTTCAATTCTTAATATTATATTATTATCTTCTATTTTTTTGTGATTTATTTTATAATACTCTTTTCCGTCTTCGACTTTTTCATGTACTTGGCGTATTTTTTTTATTTTTTTAAGTTTTTTATGGGTCTACATATACATAAAATCCTCAGTTTAGTTACAAATAAAAAACAGTTTCATGATATAGAAACATGTCGCAATTCAAATTTCGGCAACTTACCTTGTGTTTGAGACTGCATTTTGGTTGCAATTCAATGGTACCTACAACGATGCATAGTGAAGATAGCGATTGACGAACGAAACATGTATTTCGTTCCTTTTGTGGTGTTTCGGACGCATTATTCACGTGCCCAACGTGTAGGAGACGCAGAAAGTGGAAATAAATTCCAAAAATGATGTATATTTATTTGTTTGTATCTTTTACTTAATAAATCTTTATTTTTAGTAAAAATAATGCAAATATTTTTGAGTTTTCTTTACAAATTTTCTAGGTGTTCAATATTAGGACCTATTTTTTCGAACGGCCGATTTTTACTCTTTTTTATTATAATTGCAAAACAATAGAATTTTTTACATCTGACTATGCAAATATGATTATGCATTAGTTTCTTCGTTCCCCCATGTCAGTTTTATTAAAAAAAAAACAATTTCCTCTACTTTTGAGAAGCTTTGGAAATCGGATGTTCCATATTACCTGCCTTTACCCAATGTCTCAAACTTCTTGGAAGAAATATCTCTACCCATACAGCACACTCTCGTTGCAGCAAAGTTGCAGGATCGTTGCAGTGCAAGATTGAAATGTTGCACTGCAACGTTGTCGCAACGTTGAAGCAATATTGCTATGTCCGCCTCCTGCAATGTTTCGGGCAGTGGGTCCGAAAATATGAATAACGTCTGTTGTGACGATATTGAATGTGTGCAGAATCATAGAGAAGTACAAAGCCCGTATTTACTTTTTCTCACACAAATTTTTTTCCCCCCAAGGGGATTCGAACCGGCGGACCTGTAAGCATCGTAGGCGAACACTTTACCGCCGCAGCTACAGCCACTTCGACTAGGGCTGGGACTATTCGAATAATATAATATTCGAATATTTTACAAGTATTCGAATGCTGCGAATAAACTTCGAATATTTGAGTATTCGAATGCTGCAAATAAACTTCGAATATTTGAGTATTCGAATGCTACGAATAAACTTCGAATATTTGAGTATTCGAATGCTATTATTCGAATATTTAAGTATTTGAATATTATTCGAATACTGATGTGTTGAATTATGAATCACGCGTTTATTTTTATGAAGGAAATTCTTCTCTTGGCAGTAATCGGGGCCGGTATCAAAATTATTGCTCCCTTTTTAGTACATTTTAATAAAAGCTTGTTTTTTAAAAAAGTATTAATATAAAGTATTTCATGCTTTATAGTGAAAATATTATATTGCCATCGGAACTATGTATGGTGTGCAACGTTTAAAGTCGATCGGATATGTTGAAGAGGGTCAAAATTAACATATAAAATTTCACCCTGATAAACTAACGAACTTGCAGCTGAATTACTAAATAAAAGCTTGTATAAAAATGAACCTAAAGATGTTCATTTATAATTCACACGATACTATTTAAATGCATCTGTATTCGAATAGTATTCGAATATTGAAATATTCGAATAGTCTTTGGTTTGGATACTTGGATATTCGAATTATATTCGCCAAATAACTGAGCATCTGAAGTATTCGAATACCGAAAAATTGGATAAATAGTCCCAACCCTAACTTCGACAGCATTTATTTGAAACACTGTTTTAAATATTTCCATTTCAAATTTCGCTCGCCGCCAGCCCTGCCCGCAGAATGATCTATCGCGCGATCAAAAAGAAATCCAAAGCAACAGGTGTTTCGCGTGTGTGAAATACCGAAGATTCGCTGTGCCGGAAGCTCGTCGTGCATCGGCTGCATCTGCACGCTTGGGTGCCCGCGAATTGCACGCGAATCCGATGCAACTGTTGGCTTGTTTGTGAAAGATCGTTTTATCTCAGGAAATCGTGGCAACTTAGGCGCTGGTGGAATCGTTATGCGCAGAAAAATAAACGGAATTGGCTGAAGCAGTTTGCTTCGCTTGTTATTGTGGAATAATTCTGGTACGCTCGAGGCGAATCTGCTGCGTGGAGAAACTATTATGAGAAGATGAATTGAATTGAGGGGGAAGATGGTGGTGATATTACGAGATCTTTTTTTTTGTGTTGCTGAAACTATTTACAAAACGCTGGATATCACTGTGATTCTACCTTCGTTGATTTATGTATGGCAAGATTATTGATATAATTGATGAATTTTATGATAGTATTTTGAGTTTTGTAACTCACTTTGTAAAATGGTACATGATTTTATTTTTTATTGCAATATTTTTTGGTAGTTTTATGCTCGAGAGATAATATAGAAATATGATTAAGAAGGGAGTTTATTCTATGAACAATTCTTAATAAAAAATGTTCTTGTCTTGGGGAAAAAGTAACACATAAATTAAAAAATTGCAGTTTGTCTATAAGTGAATTTATATTTCCAAAACTATCAATCACTGAAATTCGTTCCTTCATTTTAATCGAGATAAAGTAGCCTTGTTTAATCAGTATGTTTTCAAATCAAAAAATCGTTTTTGTGAAATGAAAAATTTCTGGAAAATAAAGTGTCACGTCCCGGGTGAGGTCTTTTGGGGACAATGACATGTGGGGTAGAATGGACTCAGGCGCGAATCTAAAATTCAGCACTCTGAGATTTTGTGGGAACTTAGGCGCGAATATTAAATCCGTCACTCTGAGGGTTTTTGAGGAGTCAGGCGCGAATCTGTGATCCAGCACGCTGAGGGTTTTAGAGGAATCAGGCGCGAATCTGTAATCCAGCACACTGAGGGTTTTTGAGGAAAGCCAGGCGCGAATCTGTAATCCAGCACTCTGAGATTTTGTGGGAACTTAGGCGCGAATATTAAATCCGTCACTCTGAGGGTTTTTGAGGAGTCAGGCGCGAATCTGTAATCCAGCACACTGAGGGTTTTTAGAGGGGTCAGGCGCGAATATTAAATCCGTCACGCTGAGGGTTTTAGAGGAATCAGGCGCGAATCTGTAATCCAGCACACTGATCGGTCAGGGAAGGTTTAAAGGCGAATGGTATCCGGGGACACCCGTTAGAGCTTTTGTTGTGGTTTGGCACGATAATTGGATTTACTGTTGCATCGAGGTAAAAGACACTCGTAATGATTCAGCAAAATCAGCTATTCTTACGGTTATACGAAACCTATACGAAAGTAAGTTAGTAAACACTGCAATGCTTTCCGCGGTCGTTGCCCGTAATCAGCTGTTCCGGCAGCCTGGTTGGATTTCGGGATCTTCGTAGCCGAAGGATTAACACAATGACTCGAAACGTTAGTTAAGCAAAACGGTTTATTAGTTTACGCAAAATATATGTGCACTGTTTGTGAAAGTGCTTTGTTGAACATATTATGCGTTTAGACATTAATCATTGGCACAGAACATTTATATAAATGGTTATCAATATATAAAACGTGATTATGAGCGTGACATACAGTATATGGTTAAGATAGAATGATATAAGCAATAAGCATTGATAAGAACATGAAATATGATTGAGATGAGCGTTAATAATACAATATAATAAAGCAACAAGCGTAACAAGACAATATAATATGAAAGCAATTAGAATAGCAATACAAAATAATAGGTGAACGCAATACGCGTAGAAATACAAAATAATATGAAAGCAATACGAATAGAAATACACAATAATATGTATGGAGATGATAGGCAATATTTTAAATGGTAATATAAATTCTTACGGTAGTTGCCGTTGAACACTGAATTTATGTTCGTAATTGAGTACTTTGAATAATACTGCGGTTAAATAAAACTTTAGAATGTTTCTGTAGAACGTTGATAGATTTTCGTATTGGTCGTTGATTGATTTCCGTAGAACGAGTACGAGCTCTCGCGGTTCTTCGTATTTATACTAATTACAATCTTTTCGGCTTGAAGGGGGGTGCGCAGTACGCACCTTGACATATTTACGCATATGCGTCGCAGAAACATTTCGGGGTTTTTGTAAGGACCAAAGGTTGGTCTATATTTAGACTCGTATCTTCGGCACGTACGCCAGATAATCCTCGCGATTATCCTTCTGGGGTTCTTATACATGTGAATTTGAATGCTCGACTCCTCGGATAGATTTTGGGTGTTTTAATAGGAAAGGGGTGGTAATGGCTTTGACTTCTTTGGTCATTTAGTGGGCTTGAGACGTGGTCTCGATTTAAGAGATAGAAGGGGCGAGGGACTTGTTTAGATTCGATAGGAGGGAAGAGTTTGTGCCGCGTTGGGCGAATATGTGAGGGAGATTCATTGATTGACCGTCTTGAGATGGGGACCGCTAAGGTACATCGCCAAGGCGGTCGAGGTCATGGAGAAAGGGTAAGAATTGAGGTTTGAGGAGTTTTAAGTGGAGTTGTATAGTGGTTTATGAAGAAATGTTATTTTATCTGCGAGCGAAAATTTGTGGGACGTCACACCTTCCCCCTTATATGAAGAAATGGGTACATTTCTTACCATAAGGTACGGGTGGTTTGTTTTGTAAGAGGGGTCTATACGGGGCGAAGGGGTAGTGTCTTCTTGGAGCTGCTTTCAGTTGACTGATGTTGGTGGAGAGGGAGTCATCGATGGTGATTACTGTCTGCGGAGACGCCTCCCTGATGATGATATATGAGATGACTTTAGGGAGGAGGGATGTGATTTTCCTTCCTTCCTTTGGACGGCATAGCCGCGTATTTAATGGTGGTTGCAATAAATGTTGCAGTAGTAACTATCTATGATAGAAAAATGATTAAAGTTTGTGTTGACTTGCGGTCAACCGGGACTCTCGCGCACGTGGGCAGGGTGATCATAATGTCTTTTATTTCGCAGTTTCTTACTCAGTTTTGAAAGGCAACCAAGATATGTTTCATTTTCATTGACTTCCAGAACCGGGGTCCGGCTGGGTATTGCAAATGTCGCGAAAAATAGTTCATGCTTTGTGTATCCAGTGCCCTCGTGGACACCAGTATTATATGAGAATGCGGACAAGTTAATCCATTCGTACCAGTCACTGTATCTACCGATTAACAATTTTAAGCATTCGGTCACAATGAGATGCAATCTCTCTAAAGAGCCGTTTGTCTGTGGGTGAAAGTCTCTGGTTCGGAATTGTTGCATTTTACATTCCCGTGGTACTGCTTTCGTGAAATTGCGAGTATTTTGTGCTGCTTGGTCGGTGAGAATGGCTCTAAGAGCTCCGAAGTGATAAATGAAATTTTTAATGAATACATCAGCGGTCTTAATTAATGTTAATAGGCTGAGAAACACGCACACTAAATATTTTACGAATAAACCCTGTATGGGTAATTTATAAGTGTTGTTTGCTTTTGTTATAGGTAGTCGTTCACGTATGTTTTCTGGGGGGAACCGTAGTGGAATTTCTACAGGTGATATTTTCCGGCGCATCTTTCTGTGCAGTTTAATCCTTTTCGATTCTTTTCTAAGGTGAGCGTTGGATGTGGGAATTGCAGGGTCGACGGGGTTGCTTTCGCTCGTTGCCACATGGATCGGTGAACTGGAGAATCGAGGCCTCTTGGAGCTGCTTGGCTTATGTTTGGACCTGTCTTCCAAGTCGTCGTCCGATTTTTCGCGTGGTCGTTTGGAGCATTTTCCGCTTACAGGAGGTTTACGAGGTGAATTTTCAGTGACTTTATCGCTTTTCCCGGGATTCGGGTGTTTTTCGGAGATTGATTTTTGTAAAATTTTCTCGTTATTCAGAATGCAGGGGGTGTAAGTGATTGGCAGGGTTTTTCTAACAACTTTCTGGCTTAATATCCCTCCTATAGCATTTTTATGGGCGTCTGTAGTGACACGGAATTCCATTTCAAAGTTCGGACATTGCGAGATTGGTACCTTCGGCAATGCCGACTTTAAGTGGTTAGAAGCGGTTTGTTGGGACGATCTCCAGTCAAATGGAGTGTCTTTCTTCCGTAGTGAGGTCAAAGGCCGAGCCGTTTCAGACAATTCCGGGATAAACGTCATGTAGTATCTAGACAGTCCGAGGCAATTTTTAATTCCTTCGGGTGTGCAAGGTGCTGAGTAGTTCAGGACAGCGTGGATTTTCTGTCGGTCCGGTTTCAGCGTAACCGCGAGAGACTCATGGGGTTTTATGGGAAGGGTTGATTTAGCGTAATGCAAAAGGGATGGTAGTGAGTGCACCTTCACGGATGCCTCGATGTGGTGGATCGACGGATCCTGGGGTAAGAGGGACTTGATTTTTGTTAGGGCTGGGATAGGAGTGACGCATTTAGACGTCTTAGTCTCTTTTGGTAGTACCCTTATTGTTCCAAGGGTGGAAACTGGGTCCAGAGAGGTGCCACTTAATAGCACTTGCGTCGGATTGATGTCCTGAAATTTTGGCACATTTACCCCAGTACTGGTGTTGATCATTACATCGGCTGTTTTCCGGACGTCTGGTGAGTGAATTCTCACAGACGGGGCCTGACCAATTTTTTTTATTTGAATGATACCGGTTTTTACGGTATTGCTTGTGTCTTCGGTTAAATCGTAAGTGGGTGCGCTCCTGTTTGGCCCACTCCACTGTTCGTATCCGTCGGTGCCCGACGGGGTACTTTCTGATTCCATTTCCCACAAGGTTCTAGGGTCCCTGTGGTTGGGCAAGATGCGTTTTCTGCATTCTGAGATCGCGTGTCCGGGCTTCTTGCAATAATCGCAGATTCGCACCTCCGTAGGTCTTGAGGGAGGAGGTCGAGTTTTGTCCCAGTAAGGGAGCAAAGGGTTAAGGGCCTGATTACCATATCCCACAACTCGGTTTTGGGGATATCGTTCGGACGGTTGGGAGGCAATTTTTTGGTTGCTTCTGCAGGATAACGCGTCGTGTCCTGTCTTATTACAAAGTTGGCATACTAATTTAGGAGCTTTTTGTTCTGTAAACCTTTGACGGTCCCTTTCTATTTTTTTGTCTACGAGTACAGCCAGTTCAAAAGCTTCATCGAGTGTTTCGAAATTATGTTGGAAGAGTCTTGTTCGTATATGGGGAGGAAGGCCATCCACAAAAGAATCCAACGTCAAACGATCTAAGTCCTCGGGGTGGTTCCGTGCGAAGTCGCGATAGTATTCTCTGTCCTCTTCCAAAATAGCGAATCGGAGATCCTTAACGCGCGAAATATATTCCAATATGTGTTCGTTATTTCCTTTGATAATGTTTGCAAGTTCTCCTCGATAATGATCTGATGTTTTCGCGGGTGAGAATGTACGTTTCAGTTGCTTTATTAAGTCATTTACGGAGTCAAAGACCCTATCCTCAACGGCCAAGCAGGCGTGGTCTTGCAGTTTATTGCGCAACAACCTCGCCAGCTGGGGTTCAGCCTGCGGGGGAACCAGTGCTTTAGCCCTATTGCAAGCTCTCGCGAATTGCTCCACTGGTATATTATGTCCATTAAAACTAGGGACGGTTTCTATAGCGTCCTTTAACGTGATCTGGGGTATTGGATCCTGGTCTGGAATATAGCTACGATTCAATGCCTCTGGAACTTTATTATAATTTAGCACCGGTTTTCTATCAAAACGAGAGGAACCCGGTGTGGCGAAATTATTCACAACTGGCGGGGGTGCAAGAAGTTTTTCCATCATCCTTTCGATATTTTGTATTTTATTAGAAAGACCTTCAAACGTGGGGTCGTCCGAACCGGAGACTACGCCTGAACGCGTATTAGATTCCCGGTCTACGACAAATTCCGCGTACAAGTTTTCAATTTCGGCTTGCTTTTGCTGTATTAATTGCACCTGCTCCCTTTTTTCAGCGATTGCTGTAACTACAGTGTTAGGGGAAGGACCCGCGTTTTGAGCCATAATGCGAGAGTCCTCGGTATCGCCGTACAAGGACATGATACTTTGTATTTCTTAAGTGGCGTTTTGAAGGATTTTAATACTTTCGGCGACCGGCAGCCGTTATTTACAAATCGGGGTATAACTATAGTTATTCTTGATAATTATCGAACCGACGGTAGCTTTTATTCGAGAGCAAATAACTTTCAAAGCACTCGATGCAGTTTCTTATTGGGCGTTCTGGAATTAATGATTTTCTGCACCGAGGGCAATAGACAGGAGTTCTATACGTATAATAATAATGGGTCCAGTATACTTCTACCGTATCCGTGGGCATTAGGCTAGAGCACTTTAGGCAAATCTCGCTGCCGTCAATGGTTGTAGCTACGCCTCCCGAAATGCAGGTTAGTGCGTTTAAATATGCCGTCAAACTTTGTAATCTGCGGCTCCGGTAAGATGGTTGACACCGACTAGGGTGTTCAATGCACATTTTAAATAGTGGGACTTTGTGGGTACCGCGTCACAGAATCTATTTCTTATCAACGGTAAACGTAAATCCCACACCGCTGTCACCAAAAATATGTCACGTCCCGGGTGAGGTCTTTTGGGGACAATGACATGTGGGGTAGAATGGACTCAGGCGCGAATCTAAAATTCAGCACTCTGAGATTTTGTGGGAACTTAGGCGCGAATATTAAATCCGTCACTCTGAGGGTTTTTGAGGAGTCAGGCGCGAATCTGTGATCCAGCACGCTGAGGGTTTTAGAGGAATCAGGCGCGAATCTGTAATCCAGCACACTGAGGGTTTTTGAGGAAAGCCAGGCGCGAATCTGTAATCCAGCACTCTGAGATTTTGTGGGAACTTAGGCGCGAATATTAAATCCGTCACTCTGAGGGTTTTTGAGGAGTCAGGCGCGAATCTGTAATCCAGCACACTGAGGGTTTTTAGAGGGGTCAGGCGCGAATATTAAATCCGTCACGCTGAGGGTTTTAGAGGAATCAGGCGCGAATCTGTAATCCAGCACACTGATCGGTCAGGGAAGGTTTAAAGGCGAATGGTATCCGGGGACACCCGTTAGAGCTTTTGTTGTGGTTTGGCACGATAATTGGATTTACTGTTGCATCGAGGTAAAAGACACTCGTAATGATTCAGCAAAATCAGCTATTCTTACGGTTATACGAAACCTATACGAAAGTAAGTTAGTAAACACTGCAATGCTTTCCGCGGTCGTTGCCCGTAATCAGCTGTTCCGGCAGCCTGGTTGGATTTCGGGATCTTCGTAGCCGAAGGATTAACACAATGACTCGAAACGTTAGTTAAGCAAAACGGTTTATTAGTTTACGCAAAATATATGTGCACTGTTTGTGAAAGTGCTTTGTTGAACATATTATGCGTTTAGACATTAATCATTGGCACAGAACATTTATATAAATGGTTATCAATATATAAAACGTGATTATGAGCGTGACATACAGTATATGGTTAAGATAGAATGATATAAGCAATAAGCATTGATAAGAACATGAAATATGATTGAGATGAGCGTTAATAATACAATATAATAAAGCAACAAGCGTAACAAGACAATATAATATGAAAGCAATTAGAATAGCAATACAAAATAATAGGTGAACGCAATACGCGTAGAAATACAAAATAATATGAAAGCAATACGAATAGAAATACACAATAATATGTATGGAGATGATAGGCAATATTTTAAATGGTAATATAAATTCTTACGGTAGTTGCCGTTGAACACTGAATTTATGTTCGTAATTGAGTACTTTGAATAATACTGCGGTTAAATAAAACTTTAGAATGTTTCTGTAGAACGTTGATAGATTTTCGTATTGGTCGTTGATTGATTTCCGTAGAACGAGTACGAGCTCTCGCGGTTCTTCGTATTTATACTAATTACAATCTTTTCGGCTTGAAGGGGGGTGCGCAGTACGCACCTTGACATATTTACGCATATGCGTCGCAGAAACATTTCGGGGTTTTTGTAAGGACCAAAGGTTGGTCTATATTTAGACTCGTATCTTCGGCACGTACGCCAGATAATCCTCGCGATTATCCTTCTGGGGTTCTTATACATGTGAATTTGAATGCTCGACTCCTCGGATAGATTTTGGGTGTTTTAATAGGAAAGGGGTGGTAATGGCTTTGACTTCTTTGGTCATTTAGTGGGCTTGAGACGTGGTCTCGATTTAAGAGATAGAAGGGGCGAGGGACTTGTTTAGATTCGATAGGAGGGAAGAGTTTGTGCCGCGTTGGGCGAATATGTGAGGGAGATTCATTGATTGACCGTCTTGAGATGGGGACCGCTAAGGTACATCGCCAAGGCGGTCGAGGTCATGGAGAAAGGGTAAGAATTGAGGTTTGAGGAGTTTTAAGTGGAGTTGTATAGTGGTTTATGAAGAAATGTTATTTTATCTGCGAGCGAAAATTTGTGGGACGTCACAAAAGAATCAAGAAAGTTTATGCGAGCATCCATCTTCGAGATCCTCGATTTTTAAGAATTCGCACGAGTACCTTTTTTTTTTAATTTAGTGAGTGCATTCCAAGAAAGGAGGCTTTGTTTCTAAGCTGCCATTGTGTGCAAACAACGAGTGAGTTTTTGTGCCGTTTGCGTAATTTGCTGCCGCAAAAAATGGAAGAAAGTGACCAAATGGAGTTTATGATCTATTGTGTAACATTACGAAATCGAAGATTGGATTTCTTTATATTGACTTTCTTACCAGATTATGTAGAGTAAAGTTTACTGACTGAGAAATGAATTTAAGGGTTGAAAATAGACAAATATTTTATGTCTTTAATCTTTTTAAATACATGGAATTTTATTATGCAATAATTTATAGTTTATCATACATTTTATAAACGTTACAAGTGTTTCCAAAAGACGAGAACGTTTGAAAAACTAAATTTGTATCCTCACACACAGTTGTGGAATTTTAATTAAAAAAATATGTAGCTTCTTCTTCAAAAACCAATGATTTTTTGGAAATTCGCCACTTCCCAGAAATTAAAATTCCCTACTAAAATATTTTATATATGGGGAGATTTCGATTTAAAAAACCGGTTTCGGTTACATCCAAATCTATACAGCAGTGTTATACTAATTAAATGAGATATTCTCATCTTATTGTTACTTGAAAATTCACACATAGTAGTGCACAACATTTATAATATAATAATGTTTTCTTCGAATTAGTGGCGCACTCAGCATTTAATCTTGGGGGGAGCTGAGTTGGATGGATAAAAATATTTCTAATAGAAATTCAATAAAATTCATTAGGTGATTATAAAAATTTATTTAAAAAGTAAAATCCAGTTTTCCTTTCTTTTTACAAAGCTCCCGAATTACTTCTGCCGTGGTTACATTAATCTCCTTTTTCCCTTTCCTTTGAGCGGTGCCAGGGCCCCTTGGCTATTCGAAAATAGAGCTATTTGTCGAATACTTCAGTTGCTCAGTTATTTGGCGAATATAATTCGAATATCCAAGTATCCAAATACTATTTGAATATTTAAGTATTCGAATACTATTCGAATATTTCAGTATTCGAATACTATTCGAATACTTAATACTCGAAAACTATTCGAATAGCATTCGAATACTTGTAAAATATTCGAATATTAAATTATTCGAATAGCCCCAGCCTTATTCGAAAATAGCGGAAGTAATTTATCTTTCCCCATTTTAATATCCACTATAGAAACAATCGTTAAATCAGTTCAGTATTACTCCGTGACGGATTTAACGGGCGACCGAAGAGCATTTGCCGCCTGGGCCCCCCTCCAGAAGGCCCTCCAACAAAAAAAATGATTTTATTCAAACACTATATTTCTATTTCCTATAATTTTCATACCACATGCACGTAGATTTATTTCTGATTCTGTAACGTATACAGGGTGTTCTAGAACATTTGTAACCTGGGCCTTTTCCTTTAAATCCGCCAATGGTATTATTCGTTATTCAAATCGGCGACACAAGAATTCCAAGCATTCTTGGCAAAGTTTCCTGCGAAGGTCGTTAGCTGGCGTTGCTAATTCGCAAGATGGCCGTGAGTCGAGCCAGCATGAAAAGTCGATACGCCACTGGCATAACGATTTTCCACGGTTTTCGAGCAATCGTCCATGTCGCGGCGCTGTCACGGCAGCCTGCACTTTTACGTCGATTAGAGGGGAAACCGCGTTTCCTTACGGAAGTGAAGTCGCAGAAAGTGTATTTGCCGCGGCACAATCGACTACCATTCGAAGTTATGCGAGTTTTTAGCAAGGCAATTCGCCGAGCAACGGCTCTCCGCGTTTCGCTTTAGTTCCTACAAAATAAATGCCATTAATTACTTAATCGCTACTAATTAATGCTAGTGTTGTTTAATTACAATGAAGTCATTATCAATTAATTGAGTAACAGCACGTATAGTATTCGTGTGTACAAACGAACGAATTATAGTTCTTCCTTTTTTTCTTAATTAAGTTGTTGTGTGCAAGTTGATAGTATTGTGGAATAGTTTTGAATGATTCAGGGACATCTCGATTAATCGAAGTAGAGTTGGATTATTCGACATAGGAAGATTCATCTGTTTAGATAAAAAACAATGATTTTATTTTTTGGTTTGAATAGAGGAAAATGAATTCTACCATTTTATGTTGATTTTGAAAACAAATGATCAAAATTTACGAGCGTACTTTAGTCATCACAATGTTTTAACGAAACTTTGTTCAAAATAAAAAGGACCTCTGAAGGAAACTTTCCCCTTTATTTTATAGAATACGTTTCTGATGGACTTGGGCCACCTATTTAGAATCACCCTATACAGTCTTTTCACTCTAATAGTCCCCATGATATTTTAGCCGTTCAGGATAATGTGATAAAAAAAAGTTAGTAACAATAATTTACCTATGTTGGATGGGCAACATAGAGTGACAACAAACATTTCAGAAATATTTTTTTTTCATTGTAAAACCAACACCTTGTATTTTTTAAATGGAACTACGTGATTTCTTTTGCACAATATTGTGGGCGACATTAAGATGAACTCATCATGAGTATCATAATGTAACAATTTTATTCATTATAATATTACATTTACAATTGTGCAAGTAGTTCTACATCCGAGTGTCAGTAAAAGTCATCTATGACGAACACCCTTTCACCGCAGCTACTTCCACTATTATAAATTTAATATTGCTATGAATAAAAGTGTTACATTATGATACTCGTTGCATTCAGGTGAATTTCCCCTACAATACCGTATGGTTCCATTAAAAAACAATCCTGGGTGACCTTGGTTTTTCAATGAAAGAAAAGCATTTAGTATTTCCGAATTTTTTGTTGTCGTTCTGTTGTCCACTGAGATCAGATACATTTGTATACTAACTTTTTTATCATATTATCTTAAACCGATAAAAAGTCGTGCATAAAATAACGCAAATATGAAAAGCAGAAGTGAAATGTACCTATGTCCCAATTTGTTAGTTTAACCACTCCATGCAAAAATCGTCGAAATTCATAACGACACCAAAAACAATTTCAATGGGGGGGGGGGGTCATTATTCAAGGTCAGACCATTTTTATAGTAGAATGGGTTTCTGACACGAGAGTCACCATTATTTCTTAAAATGAAACCTAATTGTAATTTTTAATAATTACTTAATTATGTACAACTGAATATGAAACGACTTCCAGAATATCATGAAAATTATCATTCTTCGAGAGACACGATCATTTCTGTCGAGTTGTTTTTATTCTTATTTTTCTAATTGGGTCAATAGATGGCAGCATCCGGGCCCCGGTGTTCTTTTCTTTTGTCAGATGCAGAATGCCATCTATTGTCTTTATTATTATTATTGTCATCTGCTTGAGCTAAAGAATGATCACCACGTGTTTGTCGCATACGAGTGAACTTTGCAAATCTTATATAAATATATTAAAATAGTTTTATGTTAAGTAAGAAATCAGTGTACAATTACTCATATTCCACACAATTTCTTCTCTCACGTATCGACAATTCAAATAATAATAAAACTGGTAACCAGATCTGTTACAACTTTACCATTCCTTCAATATTCTGCCAAATATGGAAGAGTATATTCCGTTTTTCGTAGTCTAAATGACTAAAACGTGAGAGAAATATCGAGATTGTGAGCAGGAACAATGGAAAGGAAGAGTCATATCTGAACGGGGAAATATGGTCGAGTGGCTCGTTTAAAACGTACAAAAATGTGCAGAACGGAGGTATTACACACTTATGCGGAGCCATTACGTAGAAACTCTTTCTGTAACAGCCACTTTCGCATTGGCTGCATCGACAACTGCATCCTCGAACCGGTCTTCCTTCGTGTGCGCGCAACTTCTGTACTCCGAGGTTCTATTATAACGAAAGTCCATTTGATTGTGTATTTGATGATTGTATGTTCATAGGAATTATTTCGATGCGTGAAGTGAGATGTACTGTGAAACAAGTTTTGTTTCTGGTAGACAAAGTATTGTTAAATACGATAGTTTCCATGGGGCACGATACACATTTTGTTGTTAGTGTAAAGGCTAATTCAGACACATCCAGTAATTTCATCGAGTGGCGAGTAATTTAGTAATTTAAAATTTAATCGTGTAATTTAGTAAAACAATGGTAAATTACTAAATTACTCACCACTCGGCTAAATTACTGGCTGCGTCTGAAGCAGCATTAATAGAGAGCACTTTTTTTCGAATTTTAGAGGAAGCTCGACCATAATAGCACTCCTATTATGCTAAACTAGATTTCCTGAATGCTCTGCTATTCGAACGCTCCACTATTCAAATTCTCTGACACTCAACGGATCCATTATTCGAAATCTCTGTCATTCGAAGGCTCTACTATTCGAATGTCCTGCTACTCGAACGCTCTGCTATTTCAATGCTCTGCTATTTCACTGCTCTACTATTCGAACGCTGTACTACTCGAATGCTCTACTACTTAAATCAGCGATGCCCCGATGGGCGGTCCAATGAAGCGGCGGACATGCAACTGACAGGGAAAACCCTAGTGCGTGTAGGCTCGTACTCTTAAAGGCCGAGTTAAACATGTGCAACAGCGCGCATTGCGCGCCGAAGACTTTAAATTTCCTACGGTACGAGGTCCTACGTTGCGCAACGACCCATAAAAATCGATCCTTGTAATGGTGTTCTGTAGCGCACATTGCACACGTTTAACCGTGCCTTAAGGTGAAGTTCCACGGCGCGTGGCTCGTCAACTCGCGCTCGCCAAGCCGACTCACCGAGCCACGAGCAGTGGAACTTCACCTTTAGGGCCTAAAGGCACAATACTCGTGTTTTCCCCATCCGTCGCATGCCCGCCGTTTCATTGGCTTCGAGGCTCGTAGAAAACGCTATGAATGCTCGCGTCCTCGGACTGCCCATCGGAGCATTGCTGACATAAATGCTCTGCTATTCGAATGCTTTACTACTCAAATGCTCTGCTATTCCAATGCTGTGCTACACGAATTCTCTGCTACTTGGATGTTCTACTAAAGTCGTTTAAAGATATATTGGTCGGTGAGTTCGGTTTCGCGAGCAGCGCGCGAGGAGCAATCAGCCACGACCACTTGACAATCGTGGGTTGGCAGTTGAAGTTGCTGGACCCCCGAAGGGTATGGTGGGGTAACGGGAACGCTGCTCAACTCCGCCTGAACGAAGCCGTGTGGCTGTTGTTTATTCTTACCGTAGTAGTTGTGTGCAGGGACCGGCGGACTCCAGCTACCGTTGATGGAGGGGGAAACACCTACAGGAGCGGTGGTAATGTGTGAGTGAACTGCGCCCAGTGATGCCAGAATGAGGACGGGTCCTCTCGAGAATTTCCCCCACCACGCATGCACACTACGCCGGAGCGGCGTGTCCGTGAGCTCGGCGCTTCGGACAACGTCGGGAAGACGAGAGAGAAAACGAATGTGCGTCTTTCTCTCTCGCTCTTGAAACGCTGTGATCCATGGTGGGGCGCAAGCGACACGCGGCCGTGCGCGATCTTCTTGAGTGCCTCGAGATTCACTTTTCCCTTTCTGACATATGTATAATACTCTTGTAATGAAAAAAATTTGGAAAAAATTTTATTACGGAAATCACGTTTTAAGACCTCCTGATCACGTTTTGGCTATTTAGAAAAGAGCTTTTTTTAAATATCTCATATATTTGTTAACACGATTACGTTTAAACGGCAAAATGGATTTCAATGAAACTTTATATTTAAATTTTATATTATCTTAAGATCCGATTAGATCACGAAAAACCATAATTACCCGTTATGGTTCTTCGATTTTTCAGATGTACGAACTAAATTTTACATAAAAAAAAGGTTAGATAAAGTTCTTCTGTAACTTCTTTAACAAAGAAAAAGGTACATTCATAATTTCTTGTTTTCATTTTAAATTTCCGTACTTTTTATTCGAGCTATTTCTATTTTTCAAACCTTAAAATGAATTTTTTTATTAAAAGATGAATATTTTGATACTATAAATTGGTGAACTTTGTTAAAATTAGAATCCACTCTTGGCCAGTAGCACGAACGCTGTAGCGCCTTCGATAAAAAATATTTTTTCAGAGTATGATCTAAAATCTAAACGCAATCACATTTCTCGCTAGCTTTTTCGACAATTATATCAAGTTGCGACAAAGAATCACACACTATTTACAAATTTATTACGCGCAGCGTTCACGCTACCGCTCGATGGACACTACGGGAAAGTGGTGGTCTCTTCCATCGGGAGGGAAATGTAAACGATTCGTTATGCAAAGCTAACATCGCGATACATGTTGTATACTAAAATGTACAAAAACATTACAAAAAAAAGAAAAGAAAGGCAGCACGTAAATATATCAAATGGGTTTGATATATTGACGATATGTAGGGGAGAGGCTTGCAGGTTGCCACTGCTTGCAGGTTGCCACCTCTGCTGTATTTCGACTTTCTAGCAGTGTCATAACCTGAACTCTGACTCAAATCGACGTTAAAAGAGTAGATGTCACTATTTATTAACCTCTGCAGCGGACAGACGCAATAACGCTGTGTTTTCTGAGCGAAGGGTAATATAGTGTTTGTCAAGTAATTGAACTATTGAAATTGTGTGTTTTCCCTGTGCTCGTAAATTGAACATTTTCATCGACAATTCAAGATAACTATTCGTACTGTGTTGTTTTTTTCATCTAATTTACATATGCTAAACAGATTTCCAAACATATCATGAATTGACAATTTTTTTCTCATATTTTCCAAAAATGCGTCGGAATGCAAGTTGCCACCTTTTTTGGCTTGCAGGTTGCCACCTCTCTCTTTCCCGCTTGTTTACACTCAAATGTCATTTTTCGTGATTATATGATGTTTAATATTGTCATTGAGTTTGAAAGAAAAGAAAAAAAAGAAAGAGAAGAAGGAAGCCATCACTAAAAACAAGAAGCGCAAAGTTTCACCGAAGAAAGCACCGAAACGATCCCCTGCAAATAACAAAAAAAAAGGCTACTGCATAATATAATTTATTAATAAAATTTAATAAATTTTGAAAAGTTTTCTGAATCAGGTTTTTACTTGAGTTTTTTTACACTTTCAGCAATTTTTCTAGGGGGTGGCAACCTGCAAGCCAAAATTTCAAGGTGTCAATTTTAGATACTTTCGATAATTTGCAGTATAATTTTTCTTTTTCGAGAGTTTACATGATTTGTAGCTCAGGATTGTAGCTTTACCCTTCCTCTTTCCAACTTATACCATAAATCATCGATACGTTAATTTTATGACGCGTTATGATAAAAAAAGCTAAGGGGTGGCAACCTACAAGCCTCTCCCCTAAGTCTGAAATAATGTACAATTGTTCACATTTCCAAAGGATAGAAAGCAACCAGAGGAATTTACTATAATATATGCGACAGAATTTCGAGATAATTGTTATATATAAAATGAATATAATTAAGAATATACATTTATTTGTATAATTATCTCGAAGTTCTCTCTATAAAGCATATGTACAGCAAGCAAGCGAATTTATCGCAAGGATAGAACAAGAATTGCGTGAGGTAAATCGAACAACTATGTACATATTCGCGATGTCCAAAAATCGAATGAAATAGAAAATGGATGAAATTGATAATCTTCTGGACATCACGAATTTGCATTACTCGACGTAGAGGGAAAATCCGCGAGGCCAACAATGGCATGTAAAGGTAAACTACTCTTTTGCTTCTTCGCGAAAAATGGATATAAAGTCTTAGATGACATGAGAGATAGATGTTTGTCATCTATCTCCATGGTCCGAGCTGTTTCCCCGTACGCCTTTAATGTCGATTTCGTTACGCAAATCGCATTGACGTTGTTCGAACAAAGTCGGTTTCGTTTTTTGGTCTTTATGTCGGGAAGCATGGAAAACAATCTTTCAGCGTCGGCGTTTGAATTTGGAAGACTTCTAATGGAATTTAATAATTCCTGCAAGCATGGATATTTAAATGAGCCTTGATCGTTTCGCGTTAACAACACCGTTTTCCAAACTTCATCAAAAGCTAATGTACAAAGCTTCTGCTTATCTTCATCTGCAAAATTCAGATGCAATGTCGACCATTCTTTTTGCAAACCGTCTTCGTCGAAACCGCCCAATTTCTTAGCAATAAAGAGAACACTTTTAAAGGAAGTGTCTCTGTCATTATCTACTAATGCCAAATGAGGCTCAAAAACACATAACTTGCTTAGAAATTCGTCATCGATTGGAAATCGCTTACGAATTTCGTTTGCAGCCGTTATGTAAAACTTAATACAATTTTCTCGAACGGTTTGGACAACATCGGGTTTGCCTTCTGCAACTAACTGACTAAGAAAAATGTCACACTCCGGACCTAAATGAATACAATTAAGTGCAATCTGATTATTGCCTTTTGAAAAATCTATTAATTTTACTAAATCGATGTGCTTCAAAAGCTGCGGTTTCAAAAAATGACCTAAAATATTATACAATAGAGTTTTGGCAGTATTTTGAAGCAAATGGATTCTTGTTTTTTCAGACTGAAAGAATAAATTAAAGTCATTAAAATACTCTAGAATATATTCTAAAAACAGAAGATATGCTTTCGCTTCTGAATTTTGCATCATGATAAGCAGATCTTCCCCAGACTTTGTCTTCTCACTTACGACCAATTCTTTCAGAAATTCCAACACACTGTCCCAATTTTCTAAAAGTGTAACTACGGATGAGTAACGCGATAACCATCGCGTAGTACAGAATTTTAAAATTTTGCGGTCAGTAAATTGATAACATTGTTGGAAATCGCGGAAAATGGCCGAGCGTTTGGGACTGCTATACATGAATGTAGTGACTTTCCGTAATAATTCCTCGCAGACCTCGGGAATGGTAGCGCATGCTTTATGCACTACCAATGCAGAGGAGTGACATGGACACGGCATGGTGAGAAAATTTTCACCGCGAACTTCTGCAAGTTTGGTCTTGATTGACGAGCGACAACCTGTCATCACAGAAGCGTTGTCACACGACAAAGCAACTATGTTTCCGAACGGAATTTGCTTTTTCCACATGGAGTTCTTAAATGAAGTAAATAATTTATCGGCAGTACATTCTCGCGCGTCAAGGTTAATTAATTCTACTAATTCCGTTCGAACATCCAAAGTCTCGGGTGCGACATACCGAACAATAAACGACATCCAATTCTCATTGGAAATGTCGGATGTCTCATCAATAAATACTGAAAACTTAGAATTTTGTAAAACATCACTAAGACGCTCTGTAATAAATTTGTAAATAGTGCGTGATTCTTTGTCGCAACTTGATATAATTGTCGAAAAATCTAGCGAGAAATGTGATTACGTTTAGATTTTAGATCATACTCTGAAAAAATATTTTTTATCGAAGGCGCTACAGCGTCCATGCTACTGGCCAAGAGTGGATTCTAATTTTAACAAAGTTCACCAATTTATAGTATCAAAATATTCATCTTTTAATAAAAAAAATCATTTTAAGGTTTGAAAAATAGAAATAGCTCGATTAAAAAGTACGGAAATTTAAAATGAAAACAAGAAATTATGAATGTACCTTTTTCTTTGTTAAAGAAGTTACAGAAGAACTTTATCTAACCTTTTTTTTATGTAGAATTTAGTTCGTACATCTGAAACATCGAAGAACCATAACCGGTAATTATGGTTTTTCGTGATCTAATCGGATCTTAAGATAATATAAAATTTAAATATAAAGTTTCATTGAAATCCATTTTGCCGTTTAAACGTAATCGTGTTAACAAATATATGAGATATTTAAAAAAAGCTCTTTTCTAAATAGCCAAAACGTGATCAGGAGGTCTTAAAACGTGATTTCCGTAATAAAATTTTTTCCAAATTTTTTTTCATTACAAGAGTATTATACATATGTCAGAAAGGGAAAAGTGAATCTCGAGGCACTCAAGAAGATCGCGCACGGCCGCGTGTCGCTTGCGCCCCACCATGGATCACAGCGTTTCAAGAGCGAGAGAGAAAGACGCACATTCGTTTTCTCTCTCGTCTTCCCGACGTTGTCCGAAGCGCCGAGCTCACGGACACGCCGCTCCGGCGTAGTGTGCATGCGTGGTGGGGGAAATTCTCGAGAGGACCCGTCCTCATTCTGGCATCACTGACTGCGCCTGCGTCAGTCACGCACACATAACCACCTCTCCTGTAGGTGTTTCCCCCTCCATCAGTGGTAGCTGGAGTCCGCCGATTCGTGGTTAGGAGCCCGGTGACTATCCCCACAATTTCTTGGAATTCTTTGGTCGAGAGTGAGAGAATCCGAGAACGAGCGAGAGCGGACAAAAGAGTCACACGTAGCTGTCGTCGACTACGAAAGAGAGAAAGCATGATACTTTGTCTCGCTTCGTCGTTCACGTGCATCGTACGCTCCAGAGTTGGGCAAAAGTTTATCTAAATAGAAATCTCAAATAACAATCAAAAGATAAATAATTTTTATTCGTTATTCGAGGCTCAAATAATCGAAGTTATCTTTATTCGAAGTGCAACGAATAAATAATTTTATTCGATGAGAATTTATTCGACTAATAACGATAAGTCATTGCTCTACGTAGTTTCTAAAAAATTTGTATAAGGGTTTCTGGTATTCCAAATTAGTTTTGAACGAAATTTGAAAGAATTCTTGAATATAGTAGATTATTCAGGAACTGCCTTAATCTTCTACTATCTAACCGTTTATTCAATCCAACAGCCTGTCAATCGATCTAGAGACGCGGTAGCGTCTGGACGCCAAGTACAAGTTTCGACACCCTATATATGCCGACTGTCGCTACCGCTATCATTTACTCGTCGCCCGACTAATCCAACCTAACTTTAAACTTATTTCATTAATATCTCATCATGCCTGCAATATTTTCTAAATTTCAAGGCATTTTTCTCGTGTAAACAGCATATAAGCTTTCTAATAAGACTGTAACGGTTTGTTCGCTACTTCGCCTCCATATTTAAGGCGCGACTTTTCCTAACTTCGGTACGCTTGGGTTTTCCCCCGTGGGCCTGGGTGAGTCAGGCTATGGCCACGTATACATCTGGCAGCCAGGCTCGCCCAGGTCAGGGTTTTTCCAGCGTGCAGACGCGCTTTTCCCGCCGAAATTTGCTGTGCGTTTTCGGCGTCGCTGGAGGGACGCGTCCCTCTGAGAGGGCTGTATAAATAGCCTCCAGAGGCGACGCGCGCTCTCACTCACCTGGAACAGCCTGTAGAGGCTACGTCTCGCTCCGTGTAGTTAAACATAGTCAAAATTCACTGTAATGTAGAGTATCGCCGTCGCGTATTAAAAGGAGTGTGGTGAAAGAGACCTTGTGATATTAACTTCCTTATTACCCCTCAAAGTGGTGACCCCGACGTGATCTGACGCGAAGGTGATAGTGCTGCAATTTCGTGCGGGTGTGAAAAACTTTGTAATACAAAGACTGTGTTAGACATTTAGCGCTATGGCTCAAAATGGTGAAACTGACGGAGCGTCCTTGTTTTCCGCGAATACGACAAACCGAGTAGGGATCCGAGTCCCAGAATTTACGCCGGGCGACCCAGAACTATGGTTCTGCATTATGGAAAGGAATTTTCTCTCGGCTGGGTTCGTCTCCGACGCGATAAAGTCCAGTTACGTCACCGGAGCGTTAAGACCGCGTTATATGACGGAAGTGCGGGACGTGTTGTTGGATCCACCGGAGACGGGTCTTTATGAAAAATTAATGGCCGAATTGATTAGTCGCGTGTGCGTGTCACAAGAGCAGAAGACCCGCCAATTGCTGGAGCGCAAAGAAATGGGTGATCGTAAACCCTCTCAATTCCTGCGTCATTTACGAAGCTTGGCGGGGACGTACGTCTCGGAGCCACTGTTGAGGACGCTATGGATGGGGCGCTAGTGTGCAAGCTATCCTAGCAACGCAAAAGGACACGTTGTTGGATAAGGTGGCCAAGTTAGCGGACGCCATCTTGGACACCATTCCCGGACGGCCAGTGGTGGCTGAAACATCGCGTCCTGGTCCATCAACACAACAAAGCTCCATGGACTTGTTGGCGGAGAGGATGCTGCAGCTTCTCGTTTCCCTCCAAGAGGAGACAAAGGTCATGAGAGGCCAGATCGATGAATTGCGTCATTCCCGGAGGGATGAACCCTTCTGTAGGTCCGACCAAGGGCGTTCGCGTCGTTCGCGGAGTTATTCGAGGCCGCGATCGCGATCTAGGGAGCACGCAGCAAACGGCATGTGGTGGTACCACGCGAAGTACGCGCATAAGACTCATCGGTGCATCGATCCCTACACATATGGCCAGGGAAACGATCGGGGCGGTCGTTGATGTCGGCTAGCGACTCCGGCCTGACATTCCGCCGTCTTTTTGTGCTTGATCGGCACACCAATACACAGTTTTTGGTCGACACTGGCGCGGACCTCTGTGTCGTTCCCCGAAAATTTATGATCGGCCATGGTCCGAAATCGGACTACGAGCTTTCCGCGGCGAACGGATCTTCGATCGCGACCTATGGTACGGCGACGTTTACGTTGAACTTAGGTCTGCGTCGAGATTTTATTTAGCGATTTGTCGTGGCGGACGTCTCCAAGCCAATTATCGGGCCCGATTTTTTGGCGCACTTTGGACTTTTGGTGGATATTCGCAACCAGACCCTCATCGACTCAACCACGACCATGCGGTCAAAAGGGACCACGGTTCGGCAGAAGGTGCCATCAATCAAGGTGGTGGTAACCGAGTCCATCTACCATTCATTGCTGCTGAAATATCCTGATCTTACGAAACCTGGAGGCACGTCAGTCGAGGTAAACCATAACACGTGCCATTACATAAAAACAACTCCGGGGCCTCCCGTTGCTTGCAAGCCAAGGCGGCTTGCACCGGATAGGCTCCAATTTGCAAAAAAGGAGTTTGAGACGATGATTCGCTTGGGAATAGCGCGGCCGTCGAAAAGTTCCTGGTCATCTTCACTGCATTTGGTGCCCAAAGGTTCCGATGAGGATTTGTGGAGAGCGGTTGGAGATTATCAGGACGTTAATGCACGTTCCGTACCTGACCAGTACTCCATCCGCCACATTGAAGATTTCGCGCAGTCGTTGAGGGGCAAACAGATTTTCTCCACTATAGACCTGATGCGCGCATATAATCAGATCCCGGTGGCGGAAGAAGATATTCCGAAGACGGTGATAACAACACCGTTCGGACTGTTCGAATTTCCGTTTATGTCTTTCGGTCTCCGCAATGCTGCTCAGACTTTCCAAAGATTCATTGATGAGGTGTTGCGGGGATTGGACTTTTGTTACGCATATATAGACGATATTTTAACAGCATCTACGTCAGAGTCGGAACATTTAGAACATTTGGAAATTGTATTTGATCGGTTATGTAAATATCACTTATTAGTTATTAATTCGCGTAAGTGCGTGTTCGGCAAACCAGAGGTTAAGTTCCTTGGTTACGTAGTGTCGGAACTGGGGTCGCGTCCGGGAACGGAAAAAGTGGACGCCATTAACAATTTTCCTGAGCCGGTTACAGCAAAATAGTTGCGTCGGTTCTTGGGCATGTTAAACTTTTATAGACGTTTCATGCCCAAGGCAGCGCAGACACAGGCTCCTCTGAACGATCTCCTGCGAAATAATATTAAGGGCAGCAGCCCGGTCGAATGGAGGACTGCAGCTCGTGACGCGTTCGGCCGGTGCAAGGAGGGTTTTTCGCGGGCCACCTTGTTGGCACACCCCGAGCCCAATGCTCCTGTGACCCTTACTTGTGATGCATCAAACTCCATGGTGGGCGCAGCCTTACAGCAGCGGATTGGTGATGACTGGGAGCCGTTAGCTTTCTTCTCCACCAAACTGTCAACTACGGAACGGAACTATTTTACATTTGATCGAGAGTTGTTAGCCATTTACAAGTCGATTAAGCATTTCAGACATTTGTTGGAGGGTAGAACCTTCACAATTTTTACTGACCATAAACCAATAATTTTTGCCTTCAATAGTAAACCAGATAAACATACTCCGAGGCAAATCAGACATTTGAGTTTTGTGAGCCAATTCACTACCGACATCCGTCATATTGCTGGTTTGGATAATGTGGTAGCTGACGCATTATCTAGGCTTGAAACTATGGAAAGGACGGTGGACTTTGAAGCGTTAGCGGCATCACAAGCTATGGATCCGGAGCTACAGTCATTTTTGCAGAGGGATTCTGGCCCGGCACTGAAGCACGTGTCGATTCCAGGATCATCCAGTCGAATTTGGTGTGACACATCCACTGAGAGGGTGCGGCCTTTCCTTACAGTTCCTTTTCGTCGGCTCATCTTCAACACCCTCCATGGACTGTCTCATCCGGGGATTAAAGCGACGGTTAAATTGATAACGCAGCGTTATGTTTGGCCGTCGTGTAAATCGGATTGCCGGGAATGGACTCGAGCTTGTGTCCCCTGCCAGCGGTCAAAAGTCCATAAGCATGTCGTTGCACCTTTGGGATCGTTCCCTCAACCATCGGCGAGATTCGAGCACGTGAATATTGATATCGTGATTCTACCGGTGCCTGAGGGATATTGGTATTGCCTCAGGTGCGTGGATCGTTTTACGCGGTGGCCAGAAGCGATTCCGCTGTACGATCAGGAGGCAGCCACGGTTGCACGAGCCTTCTTTGAGGGTTGGATTTGCCGATTCGGGACCCCGCTGCGTGTGACCACGGATCAGGGACGGCAGTTTGAGTCGTACCTTTTTAAG
Source organism: Andrena trimmerana (assembly GCA_951215215.1). NCBI lineage: Eukaryota > Metazoa > Arthropoda > Insecta > Hymenoptera > Andrenidae > Andrena > Andrena trimmerana. The sequence goes on along the minus strand of OX578059.1, from coordinate 84,429,306 downwards.
GAATTAAACGCTTTACTAGGCTCGACTCATTTCCATACCACGGCGTACCATCCCGCGGCTAATGGCATGGTGGAAAGGTTTCACCGCCAGTTCAAGGCTGCCATTCGGTGCTACCAAAATGATCGATGGACGGAGGTTCTTCCGACCATTTTACTGGGGATTCGCTCAGCCTGGAAGGAAGATCTATCGTCAACTTCGTCGGAGCTAGTGTTTGGCGAGTCGTTACGGTTGCCGGGCGAATTTTTAGCGCCATCAGAAATTTCCGATACCGCCGTATTCGTCAATGGATTGCGTGATCATTTCCGAAATATTGGACCGTCTACACCGTCTCGACATGGCACAGCCCGCGTTTTTGTTTTTAAAGACCTTGAATCGTGTAAGCGTGTTTTCATAAGGCATGACGCGGCAAAAACTATTTTACAACAGCCATACGATGGACCATATGATGTTGTCAGTCGTTGGGATAAGACATTTATAATAGATATTAAGGGTAAACATAAGGTTGTATCAATAAATCGACTTAAGCCAGCGTTTGTAATAGCGGATGATATTCCGATCCAGCTAGATCGCACTCAGATATTGCCCTTTACTAATATTGTATTACCTGACGCTGCGACACCGCGAGATATGGACACGAGTCCACCTGTAGTTCCACCGGATATTCGAAACGCGTTACCGCTGGTACCTGCACCGGATTTAACTACGCCGGTACGTTTCGTTACTCGCTTCGGTAGGAGAGTTAAATTTCCCGACAGGTTGCCGGTTGTATTCTCGTAATTAGGGTTAATTACTACCGGGGCGGTGATGTAGCGGTTTGTTCGCTACTTCGCCTCCATATTTAAGACGCGACTTTTCCTAACTTCGGTACGCTTGGGTTTGCCCCCGTGGGCCTGGGTGAGTCAGGCTTTGGCCACGTACGCATCTGGCAGCCAGGCTTGCCCAGGTCAGGGTTTTTCCAGCGTGCGGACGTGCATTTCCCGCCGAAATTTGCCGTGCGTTTTCGGCGTCGCTTGAGGGACGCGTCCCTCTGAGAGGGCTGTATAAATAGCCTCCAGAGGTGACGCGCGCTCTCACTCACCGTCATTCGCACTGCTGAGTCCGCAAGCAACGGAGTACCGCGAGTTATCGTCCTCAATCAGTTATATATAATCGTCTTTAACGTCTCGTGTTCTCTAGTGTCTAGTTTCCTCATGTACTGAGGAAGTCCCCTGTAGGGATTTTCCTCGTTGGAAGTAATTTTTTTTATTGCTATTAATTACATTTGAGCAACAAAATATCTGAGCACAATCTCACCGGCCCCCAAGGGGTCCTCAAACCCTCCACCCAGGATGAAGGCTCGACACTATCATCCTTAACCGCTGCAAAATTGGTAAGTGGCTCTCTATTTAATATTGATAATATTAACACCAACATAAACTCCACCATGCCTGGAGGAAAACGAAGAGCGGCAAATACGCTCGACTCCCAACTAGACTCTACGGCTTCTGATAGGTCTGAGTCCTCGCCTAATAAATCACAAACCTACTCTCAAAAAATACCGTTGGCTGCAAATAGACAGGGTAAAAAAAATAACAAAAATAAGAAATCAAAGGCTCCTGAGAAAGCCTCTGATTCTGAAAATCTGCTTCCTCCGATTCTCAGTCCCGTCTCGAACATGGACCATTCTTCTACAAATATGCAGGTCGACGTGACCCCAAATATTTCTCTTTCGAATAGATATGCTATCCTGGCAGCGTTCTCTTGTCCAGACGACTCGACTACAGTCGCTCCTAACACAAAAACTAAAATTCCTTCGGCCGTAACTGGGAAAATCGCTCAAGGCCAAACATATTCAAATCCATTGCCTAACGTACATAACACTGGGGATACATACTCCAAATTGAATAAGTCCGTTAAACCCCCTCCTCTATACATATCAAACTTCTCTGACAATATTCCAAATTTCGAAAGGGAATTAGCCAAAGAATTCGGGAAATCATTTAATATAAAGTTTCTTGGAAATAAGATCAGACTTCAATTTGATAATATTCAAGATTATAAAAAACTTAAGCTTGCTCTAGACGAAGAGAACACCCAATATTTTACTTTCTTTTTAAATTCTGAACGTTCTCTATCCATGGTGTTAAAAGGCCACCCAAATATTCCTTCAGACGAGATTATCGCGGAGATTAACGCAAAAGGACAATGTCCCACATCATGTTCCACAATACGTTATAAAAGTTACACAGGTAACTCACCGTATAATATTGTTACGTTTCGCACTCGGCATAACACAACGCAGTAGTAACTCGAAGGGAACAGAACATCAACACAGTAACGAACAGTAACGGGAATGTAATATAACAAGAACGATGGGGTACAGCGGTAATATGTGAAAGATCGTTATGTGGGTTCGCTATGGCGGCTTGACAGGCGATCGGAACGAGCCTTCTCGCTGCGCTCTTGTCCTCATCGCGAGCACCAGCGGGCCATGGGTTCCATCCATAGGGTGCTCGCAACAATATATATAGAATAAATTTTCCGTCTGGAACGTCTCCAAACGATATCTCAAAAATAAAAACCCTTTTTAGTACAAGGGTTTACTGGGAAAAATTCCTATCAAAGAAAAATTACTCACAATGTTATAGGTGTCAGGCCTTTGGCCACACAGCGGCAAATTGCCGACTTCCACCAAACTGCGTTAAGTGTGCAGGAAAACACCATACTTCAGATTGTCAGAAGGATATTCAAACTGCACCAAAATGCGTAAACTGCGACGGTCAACACACCGCTAATTTTAATCAATGTCCTGTTCTTTTAAAGTATTTAAATAGACGAAAAAATTCTGGAGAACCTCCCATGGGAGTCGCGATAAACTCTGTAACTATTTCGCAACCCTCCAACTCAAAAAATTTAAATCTCTCAAAACATCCTAGCAGAGGTCTTCCACCATCTGCTTACTCTCCATCCTACGCTAATGTAGTTACTGGTTTTCTACCTTCTCAACCTCACACTGAGCTTCTAATTGATATTCCGGAACATACCCCCTTAAATTCAAATTTTCATTCTAATGAAAAAAACCTTAATCATAGACAGAATTAATTGCTGCCATGCAGGAGCTGAACTCTATCGTCAGTATCGAACAGATGTTAGCACTTACGCGTACATTGATTGAAAAACTACGTCCTTGCCGCACCCTTGCTGACAAATTTCAAATTTTTGGGACAGTATTCCAAAATCTAAATTAAAATGCCTCTTCCGAACATTTTCCTATGAAATTCGGGTTCTTTCCCTGCAAAACGAAATGAACTAATCCTGGCGGCGGCCAGACACCAGGCAGGAGTGATTCTAATTACCGAAACCTGGCTCACTCCAAATTATTCTTTTAGCCTCCCCGGCTATACTATGGTCAGAGATGACCGAAACGCTACTCGCGGCGGAGTGGCCATTTTAATACATTTTTATATTAATTTTACTAATTATAATCCTACTTATATCTTTCCATTTGAGGCGTGTTTCATAAAATTAGACTCCCCAAAAATTATTTTGATCTACTCACTACGGATATTTTAAATATACTCATCAACCTGGGATCACCTTTCATAATTGGTGGAGATTGGAATGCCAAGCATAAATTATGGAACAATTTTACTTCCAACAAAGCTGGAAGCACTTTATTCCAGGGATCGAAAAAGTTCTGGAACTTTTCAATAGGTTCCATTTAAAACAATGACCGCGGAACTTTTTTAAAAATGTTCTCACATTATAGGTTATCAGAAGAACCGATAAAATAAAAGTTCTTGAAAATAAAAGTTCTAGTTGGAATGGAACTTACAAAATATAAGAATAAAAATTTCTCTATAACAGGAACAGATATTTTGTTCACCGATATTAAAAAAGTTCTCAATCGTTGTAACAAATACTAAATACTATTCAATGGATAGTAGTACAAGATTATTAAATAATTCTTACAGTTAAATTGATATTCTGAATGTGTTATTTATATGTAATACTTACCTACGTAGATGTTTTAGAATCCTTATAATAAAAGTTCCATGAAAACAAGTTATATTAGAACGTTTATTAAAAAAGTTTTCATAAGATAAAGAAAAGTACTAAACTATTAGGTACGAGTTTTATTTAACAATATAATATCATATTCTTCAAATTGAATTGCAAAACATAAATAGTATAATAATACATAGATGTATATTCATATATTCTATTACTGAAATATAAATATTATATATTATATTAGAGATTTTCTATGTATATCGGTTCATGTAAGTTATAAAAAAATGATATTTAGGTATTATTCTTGACAAGTTCTCTTTTCCGTTCGATACTTCTTAAGGCTCGAATAGACCGGGCGATAATCGCCGGCAACTTTGTCGTCAGCGACTTCAGCGGGTCGCCCGGCGACTCGCTGGGATGCATCGGCTTGTCTCCAGCGACTTTTACCGAGCGGCTGGTATCCAGCGACTTGTGACCGGCGACTCGGCGACTTGTGTCCCCCACCTTATGACCGATACCCTTCAGCGAAATTTCTTAATTTCTTTACGACTAGGCAATTGCTTGTTCTCGAAGCATTCGTTGGGAAACATTTGTCTCCCAGATGTCGATAATGGGTGGTATACACGGTGACTTCGGACGCGCAGGTACCGTTGTCAACCGATACTCGTGGGACAATACGGTCATAAACTGCGACCCTGGAGAAACACTCTGGCGGATGAGCCTGATTAATTTTTGGAAACCAGATGTGGCACGCAAACCAGTCCCTTCAGTTTTTCCCTAAATGTGCCACATATAAACCTGCGCCGTGTTCCCCGCAAATTCGAGACGGATCCCTTATCTCCCGAGTAAAAACACGCGCTTCAATTGCAAAACAAAAGCACGCGTTGACCTATTCCGTGCGAAAGAAGGTGGGCCTCGGAGAGGAGATATGTATGTATTGCTGTGAAGAGAGCCTCTTCAAGGGAGTGGCCGTTTGGGAGGGATGCGGATGCAGATTGGTTAGGTCAGAACCGATCGGACTTCAAGCCCACCTTCTCTCGTACGGAATTCCGTTTCCAATTCGAAGGGAAGTCGACACATGCGGGGCCACGCGCCATCAGAGGACTATCTCATTTGTTCTTGTGTCCTTCCGTCAAGAGTATTGGCGCTCGCCGCGGGTAACGCTAGGGATATTCGATAAACATCGATGCACCAAAAATATTCGATGTTTACCATTCGCTTCATCGAATCAATCCGATATATGATTATGGTCCAGGGTTTGAAACGGTTCTAAAAATAACTGTTTCAAACTGTTATATATCGGTTCTTCATCAAACAGTTATGAAGAACCGATATTCTGACTATATCGGTTTCGGTTATTTTTTCGGTTCTGGAATCGTTATTTTTTCGGTTTTATATCGATCCAAAGCGGTTCTGCAATCGATTCTCGTATCGATTTTACAGCACCTAATTGAGATCGCCAGTATTACGGTTGCAGATTATTTTATATAAGCATAAACATACCTTTTACAAAATCATTACGAAAAAAAACCAAAACTGAAATAATTATGTGGTGTGTTCTTTAATATATGTGGTTTTCTTGGTGTCGTAATATCGATTCCTTTTTACTTTCGACTGATGCGCGCCATATTACTATAGGATCAATTAAATATATATAAAAATTTAATATATCTATAAATATATATACATAATATATATAATAAATTTTTAACGTTAATATCTACTATATGATCTACTCCGTGGTAACACGTATACATATTTATTAAAACATATTAATTTATTATATATATAATAATATATTATTATATATATATTAATTTATTAATTTATTAATAAATTAATATGTTTTAATAAATATGTATATGCGTTTTCACGCAGTAGATCATATAGTAGATATTTACGTTCAAAATTTATTATATATATTATGTATATATATTTATAGATATAATACATTTTTAACGTATACATTTTCTATAGGATGTACTTCAATATATATAGTGTGTGGTGTGTTGCCACAGAGTCGGCGATGTTTCCCATTCGGAACGGGAAACAGGAATACAGGCACTAGACACTCGGGCGATGTTGCTCACCGTCCACTTGAATACAGTTTTCCGGAAACATGTGGCCAACAGTCATTTCTAGAAGGCCGTTTGAGGCAAGGGTCGAGTGGCTGTAAACCACAGCGATTGTTGCAAGTCGCCGGACACAGGCATCCGGCGACTTTCCCAGGTATATTCGTATCTCTTTAACCTGCAAAGGACGAGTCGCCAGGAACAACTTGCCAGACACAAGTCGCCGGCTACAAGTCGCTGGACACAAGTCGGTTATCCCACCGAATCGCCAGCGACTCCGGCGACAAAGTTGCCGGCGATTATCGCCCAGTCTATACGAGCCTTTATGAAACCATTAATTACTTATGTTATGATTTTCATACCCTTTATTAAATAAACACATGAAGAATATGATAGTATATTGTTAAATAAAACTAGTACCTAATAGTTGAGTACTTTTCTTTATCTTTTGAAAACTTTTTTAATAAATGTTCTAATGTAACTTGTTTCCATGGAACTTTCATTATATAGGTTCTAAAATATCTGTTCCATGAGAACACTTTTTAAAGAAGTTCCTGAAGGTAGCATTTGTTTCAATAAAAATTCCACAGGAACAGATATTTTCTTAATCGAAACAAATAAGTTCTAACAGAATTTTTTAAAAACGAGGGTTCGAGACCTTTTTCGATCCTTGCTTTATTCAAACATTATCAAACGCACAGGTACCGTATCGTACACCCACAAGATTTTACCTTCCAGTCAGGGAAACGTAAACCGTCTACGCTTGACTTCTTTCTTACTAATATTCAAAAAAATTTCAACTGCACAATCACTGATGACTTTAACACTAATCATCGTCCCGTCATGATTACGCCGACAAACTCTACTTTCACGCAAAATTTGCATACAACTACTGACTGGTTCTGTTACAAAAACCAAACAAACAACATGCGAATTACTTACTCATTTCGTTCAAATCAGGACATAGACGATTCCATTACGGAACTTACAAAATTCCTCCACGCCTGTCGGGCTCGTGCTAAAATTCCCGCGACAAATACAAACAACGAAGCTCATCATTACAATGACGCCGTATTACAATCGCTCATCAGACATAGACGTCCAATTCGGAAAAAAGGACAAATTTTGGGAGCGCACACAGTATCGTACCAAATGAAGGATATCACAGCTACCATCAATAAGCGTATCACATATCTCCGATCAAGGAAATGGGATCACACCTTAAGATGTTTCCATAAACCGGATCCTACCTTTTGGGCTACATATCGAAAATTATCTACTTCAAAAGACGAAAAAATTCTTCCACCATTCATCTCTGAATCAACGATTATAACGTCTACTGTAGACAATGTAGAATCCTTAGCTGCTACTTTTACGGCTGTACATAATCAAGCGACCCAACTTAATTCTAATTATCAAGCAATAATCGAGGACTTCGCAGTTCCATTTAATCAAAGGATCGTCACTAACGACACGGACTTTCCTCTATCACCACAGCAAATTTTTAACTACATTAAGTTTTCTGCAAACCGGAAAGCTCCAGGCAACAACGGAATTACTGCCATGATGTTAAAACACGCCTCAAAGAAAGTTATACTTCAAATATACTATATTTTTCGTTTTACCATTTCTATCGGTTATTTCCCGGATAAGTGGAAAATTGCTAAAGTGATACCCATTCCAAAGCCTGGCAAACCGCGAAACGCACTTACAAGTTACAGGCCCATAAGCCTTCTCTCCATATTGGGAAAGCTTTTGGAGCGTTGCATACATGCAGTTATCATGGACCATTTAAATATTAATAATATTCTTGCAGACCAACAGTTTGGCTTCCGCCGGGGTCATTCCACCATACAGCAAATATTGCGTATTTCACAAACAGTAACACACGAGCTGAATGTAAACAGATGTGTCGCTATGGTCTTGCTCGACCTATCCAAGGCCTTCGACACAGTCTGTCATGAAGCTCTTCTGTACAAGCTTTATAAAATTGGCTTTCCACATGGTCTGCTCAAACTCGCTTGTTCCTATTTAACAAATAGGAAAATGTTCGTACATGGTCGAGGTGCAAATTCTAAAATCCATCTGGTCACAGCGGGGGTGCCCCAAGGCTCCATCCTCGGTCCTATATTTTTTAATATATATATAAACGATATCCCAAAAATCAATTCTTGCGAACTCGCATTATATGCTGACGATACGGCCATTTATTCTTCTTCATGGCAACTATCCAGTCTCATTCCTCGCTTACAATCATACATTAATGATATCCTAATTTATCTGGCAAACTGGAAGCTCCAAATTAACCCCGACAAAACCGAAGCTATACTCTTTACCAGACGCAAAAATATTATTGCTTCCAAAAATAAATTTAGTATTCAAATACATGATATTCCAGTTCCATGGCAGGACCAAGTTAAATATCTGGGCATTCAACTACACCATAAAATGTTATGGAATGTGGCAATTGAAGAGCGAATAGTTAAAACCCTTAAAGTGGCAGCGCATCTTTATCCTTATATATCCTACAAATCTCCTCTCAACCTTTCTTTAAGAATTAACATATACAAATCTTGTATCAGACCAGTTCTTACATATGGTACCCAGGCATGGTGGTTCACCACTTCTACCAATCGTGCAAGGGTACAAACAACCCAGAACAGAATGTTACGTACCATATTACATCCGCCACTTAAATATACTGTTGCGAGCACCGGGTATAGGCCCGTGCATAGCCTGCTGGTGCTCGTAGCTGAAGACAGAAGAGGGACAACCCCCCTTCGAGAAGACTATCAGGACAACGCCGTGGACTGTCTGGTACCGGACGCCGTAGCGTTCGGACGCACGGGTTGTACTGCCGTATTCTAGTTGGCCTGTATTTCCAAATATAGTTGTGTCATGCACCCGTGTCTACCATTCATTATCGCTCCTTTGCGTCGGGGTGGTCGGTGCCGGAAACACCCCGGCGCAACATTGGTGTCAGAAGTGGGATCCGTGGCCACGGATCCCGAAGAAACGCAAGGAGCTGTCGCGCGCGATACGCGAGGAGCTGTTGCGTACGAGACGCAAGGAGCTGTTGCGTGCGATACGCAAGGAGCCGTTGCGTACGATTCAGCCTGCGGCAGGACAACGGGGGACAGCCGCGGAAGCGGCGGCGGCAACGAGGGATACCCACAGGAGCAGCGGAGGGCGGCGGTCGAGGCCCGCCGACATCGAGGGACACACGCGGGAACGGCGATGGCGGTCGAGATTCGCCGACATCGGAGCGGTTTCGAGGCTTCGGCGAGGATGCTGAGGGAGACCAGGGGGTCGTTGCTGGGTCGGCTCTGGAGACTTGAGAGGCCGACCAACGGAAAAGGAGCCGAATTCTGGTTGTATCGTTCCCATTGGATAATGTAAAATGTAATACAAGCGTACGTCAAATAGCAATGACTACGCGCTGAAGTTGGCTCTTTCGCGGGTAACGGGCAAGATCGACGGTTTGACACATTGACGCTTTGACATTGACGTTTCGTCTTCTCCCGAGACGGGGAGAACGGTTGTCCGCGAGGACGGCGTGAGTCGTTCGACGCCATCCGGGAACGACGTTCTGGAATGCCGATTCGACTTGGAGCTGCAAGAAGAATCGAGGGGCTCGTCGGATTTGGGGAATTGTCATCTCAAGAGGCCATGTTAGGACGCTATAGAGGGAGCGTCGGAGTTTTGGTGGTGGAGGGTGCGACTCCGGCGGAGACGCAGCGACGTCCGGGAGCACACGGACCACACCATGGGTGGGTGCGCGGCTCTGAGAGACGGCCAGGGGTCCATGCAGTTGTGTTGCTGGCGAGCGGCGTCCTCAGGAGTGCGGCACCACCGTAGCAACGTGGAGGCGCCCGGAGTGCGCAAGGTTGCTGAGCTGCGGCGAAGGGAGTTCGAGGGCGAACATCGTCGCAGCATGGCCGAATGCGGAGTCGCGACGGAGGGAGTTCGAGGGCGAATACCGTCGCAGGAACGCCAAACCCCCGAAAGAGGAGCCCCGAAGAGAGGAGTCGTTAGCCGAGATGGGCCGTTCGACGACTGGGAGAAGTCTCTTGCTCGAGAAATGTCGCGGACATCAAGGTCACCGCGGAGAGAGGCTAAGGACGGAAAGCAAGAGTCCAAGGGTCAGGTTTGAGTTAACCAGTGGACTGGGCTGCGGAGGCTGCCTTCGTAGCCCGGCCCCCTTTCTTGAGTTGTTTCAGGGAGCCGAGCCCGAGAAGCTGCGACGTCGGAGCGATGGAGCCGCCGTGGGACGTTCCGGAGCGGAGTCCCAGGGACGTCGCGGAACAGGAAGCAGAGGCGTCCCGTCGAGGGAGGATTGGAGGACCAGGCTGCGCCTGGTTGCTGGGCCGGGGTTCTCCGGGAATTTCGCCGTCGGACAAGGAGCTGCAGGGTGGCAGCGACGGCGTGGGACAAGGTGCCGCGGAGCTTCGAGAGCGACGTTGGAATTTCCTGTGGACCACGTCGCTGGAGATTTTCGTCGAGGGAATTTCCGGACGCAGTATCAGAACGGCGGAGTCGTCGCGGGACGATCCAGAGCGGGGCTCCAGAGGCGACGCGGGATAAGGAGCTGGGACGCCGGCAAGGACAACGCACCGGACGGAGACTCGCCGGAGGACGAAGACTACCGGGAGGCTGGAGATCGTCGGCACTGTGGATCTCGACGAGGGACATGCGGAGGAGGGCGAGAGCGTCGTTGGACATCCGGAGATGCTTCGCCGTTGGAATCAACGCAGCGGGATCGCCGTTGGAGGGCAGAGCTCCAGGGATGACGTGGGACAGAGAGATGGAACGCGCCACGGAAAGGATCACGACGAGAGGATTTCGTCAGCCACCCTGTCTACCCACGCCTTGCCCAGGGTTTTTGGGTGGTTTTCCCTTGGGCGTGAAGGCGAATGCCGAGGCGGCGGTCTGGAGGGGCCACGCAGCCAACACGACCCACTTCTTCAGACCAGGGTACGAAGATTCCCGAAGAGGAGCCAACGCGGTCGGGACGCCCGCTTTTTCCAGAGGGGGGAGCAGTGTTGCGAGCACCGGGTATAGGCCCGTGCATAGCCTGCTGGTGCTCGTAGCTGAAGACAGAAGAGGGTCAACCCCCCTTCGAGAAGACTATCAGGACAACGCCGTGGACTGTCTGGTACCGGACGCCGTAGCGTTCGGACGCACGGGTTGTACTGCCGTATTCTAGTTGGCCTGTATTTCCAAATATAGTTGTGTCGTGCACCCGTGTCTACCATTCATTATCGCTCCTTTGCGTCGGGGTGGTCGGTGCCGGAAACACCCCGGCGCAACAATACTATCCGTGCCTTGCATGAAGATGCTAATATACCATACATCCATGAATATATTAACAAGCTAATAAATTCCTACGATGTCAATAATCATTTAAATCCGCTTGCGCGTCAAACTGGCACGTATGATATAAACAAAATACCTTATAAGATTAGAATCCCATTTCCAATGTCGAGATGACCACAGTCGATCATATTATGACTCTCAGTTATATCCGCCTTCTAAAATTATCAAAACTGCAGGTTATCCTGCACTACTGTATTCTTAATTCAAAAATTGTTTCAGTACCTACTTTAAGTGGTGACCTTTAACATATTATTACCCGGACCAATATCCCTTGTACATATAATCCTCTTCCTTTTGTGTTTGTGCCGTCCCCAAATTATGCTTGTTTGTTTCAGCTTTAGCGGTTTTTTTGAAAATTTTCCTGCTTAAATACATTACTATTTAGTATGTACAATACTCTTTGTTGGTAACCCCAGTATACTATCTTAACCGGTAAATGGGCTACGCTCATAGGTACGGTTCATAGAGGGTGCCAGGATCACTCCTCCCCCTCTACTCACTCCACCAATATAAAAAAAAAAAAGCGCGCTCTCACTCACCTGGAACAGCCTGTAGAGGCTACGTCTCGCGCCGTGTAGTTAAACATAGTCAAAATTCACTGTAACGTAGAGTATCGCCGTCGCGTATTAAAAGGAGTGTGGTGAAAGAGACATTGTGATATTAATTTCCTTATTACCCCTCAAGATCAATTTCAATAAAATCGATCAACGCATGACAGAGATATCGTAATATCATCTCATGGATCAGTCGGAAAAGGTAAGATTATATGATTTTTCTTCTTCTTCAAACCAAATTTTTATCGACTTAATACGCATACTCGTTACACACACACCTTCAGCCAAAAAGAAACTAAACATGTTTCGTTGTTCGTTCGTCGACTCTCGGGATTATTCGGCAGAGATCGTCGTCCGTCATTGTACATACCTATATACCAGGCATGGAACTAAAGTGAACGCAGCGGCCGTTTTTCGGAGGCAATGCCTCCTTTCTCCCGCCGCGCGTCTTGGCCCCCGCGGCGGGCCAAGGAGCTTCGAGCGCCTCAGACCCGTACCATATGAACCGCGCGTGGCGCATTGGGGCGACACCCGTATCAATAGATTTCCGCATCACCCAAGGGGTACTATTATCGATGCGTTTTTTTTTGTCAGTGGTATCCCAATTTTATCATATCTTAATTTTCGCGCACGTTTAGACGTGCTGGGCGTATCTAAAATTTAAACGTGTGCGTCTAAACGTGCGCGAAAATTATAGTTTTCCCAAACGTATTTAAAATTTTGATAGTAAAACGCGTTTTTCCTATCCATTTTTATCGCGTGACACAGTGGAATAGGCCTACAGGGGATACCACTGACAAAAAAAAAACGCATCGATAATAGTACCCCATGGGTGATGCGGAAATCTATTGATACGGGTGTCGCCCCAATGCGCCACGCGCGGTTCATATGGTACGGGTCTGAGGCGCTCGAAGCTCCTTGGCCCGCCGCGGGGGCCAAGACGCGCGGCGGGAGAAAGGAGGCGTTGCCTCCGAAAAACGGCCGCTGCGTTCACTTTAGTTCCATGCCTGCTATATACTATTGAATTATAACCTACCAAGTGTCAAATCAATCTTAACCTGCCAAGTGTCAAATAATGTAAGTTGTCCAAATTTGAAATGTCACAAGTTTTTACACTAAATAGGAGACTGAATTATTGTCTCAATTAACATAGGTAAGTCGCCAAAATTTTTTAATAGATTTCTGATGTAGAGTCGCAGATTTGGAAGTTGTCCGGAGAAGGTTCGACAGAGAAGCATCTTTTTTCGCATAAGTTTCTGGAAATTTGTACCATGCATGTACAAAATAATATATTGTAACAAATTGCATTGCATTTACATTGCCAGATATATTTATACCAACAAACTATTTTCAATTTAGAGTTTTTATATAAAGCTTATAGGAATGAAGGAGACGCACAGGATTGGAGGTTGTTCGGAGAAGGTTAGACGAAGAAAATCAATATAATATTTACTTACGATAGACGGAGAAGCATCTTCTTTCGCACAAGTTTCTGGAAATTTGTTAAATAAGGTAAATCGACAAAATTTGTCAAAAGACATAGCATTAAGAATTAAGAAAATTATGGCGGACTGCTTGCAATGTAGAGCAATTCACATTGGTGAAGAAAGTTCGCTGAAAACACCTGTCCCTTGATTCTTTTCAATCTTTTGCTAAAGATATTCGTAATACTTTAAAATCTACAGTAGTTGCCATGCTATTCATTAATTTTATTATTTTCCCATTATCAATATTTTAATTCACCAATAAACATACTAAATTAATTTTATATCCAACACCAATACATTGAGCGTTAAAAATATTGGATATCTTCGTTCATTTTCGCTGAATTAACATTAACATTTAAGTTTCCTGCAACAAGACTTTCTGCCGTACGTTCTCACCTGCTTCGGACACATTATGTAGTCTCTACACTTACTATAGCAAAATGCCACTCTATTTCTATATAAGTTCAACGTTAAGTTGTAAATAAAATAACTAAAGTGTGGAGTTTATATATTTACAGATAATCGAAGCAGAAGATGCAGTGTGATCTATGTCAGAGAAAAAAAAATATTAGAAAATAGTATTATTATTATTATATTAATTAAACGATTTTATTCAGCTTCAATCCTCTGTTTCCTTCTTGTGTGCTTGCTTTATATATGAAAATTCAAATTTAAACCAATTCCACCAATCCAATGGTCTTGAAGCTATGCAGGTGTGCGTAGTTTGGATGACAATACTACATATTTAAAAAAAAATAACCCCGAGAGGATGAAAAAAGTATCCAGTCATCAATAAAATTAATAAAATAATAATAATTTATAATATTGAAAATTATCTGAAGTCATTCCCTATGCAAATTATCTTTGTGTCTAACTAAAGAAGTGAGATCTCCGTAAAAAACTTCAAAAGAAGGAATAAAAATTACGTCAAGTACGTTAAATCAAATACAGTATTGTCTCCATATGTACTCACTGGTCGGGACCGGCGAGTAACCCGTATCGTGAACAGCGACCCTAATTCCGAGTGTTCGTTTCTCGCTTCTTTCTGGCCGAAGGGGGGAGCGAGATGGAACGCTTGCGTGCGCGACGGGCGTGCGCGATGGTCGCGAGCAGTTACGCTGCCCACGGGAACCGCTTCGCAAAGTCTTGACGCAGGCCCTGCTCAAGTCTTTTTTGCGCTCCAGGCGATCTTGTCAAATTACACCCTTTATTATAATACATTTATTAGAGTTTATTGATGACCTTACTCTGAATTTTTATTCGAAGTTTAAAACAGATGCAGTACAATTTGTAATATTTCATTTTAAAGTTTATTTTCAACAATACAGGCAGTGAATACAGTCATAGATAATTTGATGTACTGTCATTAATGTTGTATTTGTAACAGTCCATCGAGGTATTGTATTTACAATAAAAGATGCAGTGATCGCAATGATCGCTGCCTGTAAGCTTGGCTGGTCCCTATAAGCAAAATTAGACTGCTGCCTATGGCGGAAAGTCGACAAGAAGTGCAAAATGGTATTTTCATTGCCTGTATGTTGAAAATAAACTTTAAAATGAAATATTACAAATGGTACTGCATCTGTTTTAAACTACGAATAAAAATTCAGAGTAAGGTCATCAATAAACTCTAATAAATGTATTATAATAAAGGGTGTAATTTGACAAGATCGCCTAGGGCGCAAAAAAGACTGAGCCGGGCCTGCGTCATGATTTTGCGAAGCGGTTCCCGTGATCACCGTAACTGCTTGCGACTATCGCGCACGCCCGTCGCGCACGCAAAGGACGGAGTGTCACGGTGCCCGAAAGACGGACCGAGACAAAACATTAACGCGTCGTCTGTCTCGTACCGTCCTCGCTCGCTTTCAGTGGCTCTCGCTCGCTCTCGTTCCATCTCGCTCTCACCTTCGCCAGACAAGAGTGAGCCAGAAGTGGTGGGGATAGCGAGTAACCCGTATCGTGCACACCAAACCGAGTACATACGGAGACAGTACTGTAAATCACAAAAAAAGTAGGTACATAATAATACCTAATTACAAAATAAAAAAAAATTGTGGAATCAAAATGTGCTGGAAGTACATATAAACGTCTTTTGCAACTGCACTTAAGATGACACAACTACATATACACAGCTGAAATGCTGCGTTCATACATTCCAATACTTGTATCGCGGACATTTTAATTTACCCATCAAATAGAATCCCATTTAAAAACATTGTCCTAAATTAATAGCTTTACAAAATTAATGATATACAAAAATTGCACCAATTATAACAATGGCTATTTGTACAAAGAAAAAAATGTATTAAATAATATTAAGCAGATATATTTCTATACAAATAAATATTTTAATACGAATAAATGTTTTATTCAAAATACTATGAAATGTATGAGTATATATGTAGTTGTGTCATCTTAAGCGCAGTTGGAAAGCACCTTTATGTACTTGCAGCTCAATTTGATTTCACATTTTTTTTTTTATTTTGTAATTATTATTATCTTTTACTTTTGTGATTTATTTGATTTAATGTACTTGGCGTAATTTTTTTACTTTTTTGAAGTTTGCTCTTTACTGTGGCTCGATCGCGAATTCAGATAAGTTTGGTCCTATGTCATAACGTAACGTTGAATTGACATTGAACTCGGGAATTTCCACGATCATTATTATCGTAAGCTATTTATCGATGGAGTCAAGGATTAATCCTGTAGAAATAATGACAAGGTGAACGCGTGGACGCAAAAAGTGCAACACAACATCGCGTAACACGCAACTGGAGCCTCGACAATCCTAGGTAAACGGGACCTAAACCAGCTCGAATTATCAGCGACTCGGATTAAACGCAACAGACGTACTCACACGCACGTAATGTCCGAGGGAAGCTCGATGTGAATGGAAACGATTCAAAAAATTCAAACCTATGGAAATATCCATGATAATTCTAACTTCTTCAGAATAAAACTTGCATTAATACAATTGCGAAATACAAGTGTATTTAATCAAGAAAATTTGAAGACAGTAATACTTGAACAATGACAAAATACGTATTCGAAAAGAAACTAGAAAAAAATTGATAGAACCAATGCCAAGAAGATTGTTGGCGATCCTCGACGCTAACGGAATACATACCTTAGGGGCCGTCCTTAAATTACGTAAGGGTAACTTTGGCGATTTCTCACCAAATCCCCCCCCCCCGTATTAGAATTCGTAAGATTTGATATTGCAACCCCTTCATACGTAATATTTTTTACATTTAATTTTTTCAGTTATTAAAATTCTTTCAAAGGTTTATATAATTCATTTAACTCGGTTTCAGTAAATTTAAACTAAAACAACTTTTCTGGAACATTAATGATAGAATTTGTATTTATGAGAGGTATTCTCAGATCATCAATACCCATACCTTCCTCCTTGCAGGCTTTCAGATAATTTGTCCATTTAAAACTCAGAAAATATGAATACATTTTAGTTATATTGCGTTTTAAAATAATTGTAAGATCATTCATCGACACCGATACCTTTCCTCTCAAAAGTTTTCACATAATTTGTCAATTTAAAACTCTGACAATATGAATACACTTTCATTATTTTGTGTTTTTTAGTAATTCTTATTCGTCGAAACCTTGACCTTGCCTGGCCACGCCATGTCTTTGATTTTCAGGCCGCGGACATCTAAATAGGCAAATATCTAAATGTTAAATTTTATCTTCACATTATTAAAATGTCCGTGATTATTACAAAACACCTTTATGTACTTGCAGCTCATTTTGATTTCACATCTTTTTTTATATTGTAATTATTATTATCTTCTATTTTAGTTATGATTTATTTTATAATACTCTTTTCCGTTCTTGATTTTTTCATGTACTTGGCGTATCCTTTTTACTTTTCTGAAGTTTTTTATGGGGATATCACTTCTTTTTATAAAGATAGTTTGCATAGGGAATGAGTTCAGATCATTTTTAATATTATAAATTAGAAAGGTTCACTATCAACAGCCATGAACAGCCTTATGACAGGATAGAATTGAGGATAAATTGTACGCAAATTTAACAACTATTAAACAAATATTAGTATTATGTATATGTATAGTACTTTGTGTAGGGGCGAGTGGGGTAAAATGGAACGCTTAACTGTGGAGGGTGATAACCTAAAATCGAAAAGAAGAAAAGGCACGGGACTTCAACAGCAGTCTTAAGTGGACCTTAGACTATAAGAAAATCGGAGCCTTTGTACAGAAAAATATTTGGCAACAAAGGAAAATGAAATTTACCGGAGGTATTGAAATCTTCGCCTCGCTCAAGTGGTAGGGTAAAGTGAAACACCCAGTTGAAAACCATGTAAACGTACAAAATCCTTATTTTTACGATTAAAAATGTATTAATTTATGTTAAAAACTATAAATATATGTTTTAGGTATAACTATTACAAAGAAAATATAACAAAAATATATATTATACACATAAGAAAAAATATTTTACCAGATAACATAAAAATTACTGAAAATAACCAAATACACGTGGATTTTTACATGACGAATGAATATCAACACCTGCATGGAGAAGTGTTCAGTTTTTGTGTATTTTAAATAAAATTCTTTAACTTAAAAAACTTTTTTGCATATTTTTTACTATTTACTTTTTAGTGTCTTTTTATTTGTGGTTATATGCTGATTGTATATCGATTTAATTGATTTGATTTGTGGTTACAGGCTGATTCAAGTCGTTTGGATTTGTGGTCATGGGTTATATTTATTGATGACGGGGTAATTTTTTCACCCCTCCCGTTTTTTTTTCATAACTTCGCCTGCAAAGTTTCGCACGCCTGCAAAGTTTCAAGACAATTGGATTGGTGGAAGTGGGTTAAATAGGTGTTCCGTTTTACCGCAAGCAAAGTCACCCACTTTGCCCCACATGCAGTAATTTAGTAAACATGTAATATATATAAATAAATAAATGGAAATAGAGTGACTTTTTTTGCTAAAGTAAGTGTAGTTTCTAATTCCAGTAATAAAATATAATTTATTTACAAAATTTATAATTCTTTATTAAAAAAGTATTATTCATGCATTATCGAAGGTGTCCATGTATCAAAATAACTGAATAAGTACGTATACGAAATCCTTCCTGCAAAATTATGCGTACATACATAGCCTGGCGTAGGTCACAGCATCATTGTACACTTCGATCTACATATACATAAAATCCTCAGTTCAGTTACAAATAAAAAACAGTTTAATGATATACAAACATGACGCAATTAAAATTGGACCAACTTACCTTGTGTTTAAAACTGCATTTTGGTTGTAATTCAATGGTAGAACGATACATATTTATAAAAACACGTGGCATCTCAAATTTTAACAGCTTACCTTATTTGACACTCGCCAGGTTATAACCTGACTGTGAGCTGTCAAAATTTGGAGTAGCTTGCATAGTGAAGATAGCGATTGACGAACGAAACATGTATTAGTTCGTTTTGGCTGAAGGTATGCGTGTAACGCGTAGTATACGTATTATGTTGACGAAAATTTGGTTGGAGAATCAGATGACTGAAGAAGAAAAATCTTACCGTTTCCGACTGATCCATGAGGTACGATATTACGATATCTCTGTCATGCGTGGACCGATTTTATTGAATTTGGTCCTATTCGAAAGCTTATATGCGGTATACATAAGAAAAGTGCCTTTAAATTTAGAAAATATTGCAGGCGTGATGAGATATTAATGAAATAAATTTCAGATAAGGTTGGATTAGCTGGGCGACGAGTAAATGATAGCGGCAGCGACAGTCGACATATATAGGTTGTCGAAACATGTACTTGACGTCGAGACGCTACCGCGTCTCTAGATATATTGAATTTGACGAGTGAAGTTAAGAGCATGGTGTGTGAAACAAAGGAATCTTAGAGAGGTCTATTGTAACTTGATAGTAGATCACTTGCCATACCTCAAATCTACTCATCACTACATATCTCCGCAAATTTAGTGATGATAGTGAAGGTATTGTTGGTAGAGCTCTGCAAAGTTTGAGCATGTATAGTTAGGGCTGGGACTATTCGAATAATTTAATATTCGAATATTTTACAAGTATTCGAATGCTACGAATAAACTTTGAATATTTGAGTATTCGAATGCTATTATTCGATTA
Organism: Andrena trimmerana; assembly: GCA_951215215.1. NCBI lineage: Eukaryota > Metazoa > Arthropoda > Insecta > Hymenoptera > Andrenidae > Andrena > Andrena trimmerana. The sequence goes on along the minus strand of OX578059.1, from coordinate 84,409,676 downwards.
TTTACGTACCAATTCGAATACTATTCGAATATTTAAGTATTCGAATACTACTTGAATATTAAGTTTTCGAATACTAAATATGTAAATATTTTCACACGTTTATTTTTAGTCATATGAGGGAATTCTTCTCAGGCAGTCATCTGGACCGGTATCAAAATTATTGGTTCCTTTTTAGTACATTTTAATAAGAGCTTGTTTTTAAAAAAACAATTTTGTACTATAAAAGTATTTCATTCTTTTTAGTGAAAATATTGTATTGTCATAGGAACTATATATGTATATATGCAAAGTTTCAAGTCGATCGGATATGTTGAAGTGGGTCACAATTAACTTACAAGATTTCACCCTGACAAACTAACGAATTTAGAACTGAAACTAAATAAAAGCTTGTAAAAAAATGAACCTAAACAACTTGATTTATAATTCACACCATACTATTCGAATACATCAGCATGGTATTCGAATACTTAAATATTCGAATAGGATTTGGATACTTGGATATTTGAATTATATTCTCCAAATAACTGAGCAACTGAAGTATTCGAATAATCGAATACCGAAACATTCGACAAATAGTCCCAGCCCTACGTACAGTGGAGACCTCACTACTGACTTTAAACTTTCAAGTTACAAGATCATTCAGCTTTACCTAGTTAGCAAACAAAACTGTAAAAGAAACAAATATGTTGATCATTTAACAACGCAAGCTGCGGTAATTCCATCTAATAAAGCTAACAGGTTACAAGCTGACATCGCTGCAACGGTAATCAGTAATGCTGCACTAAAATGTTATTAGCCAACATTACCATGCAAATTTCAAACATTTGTGCCAAGTTAATCGAAACGTATTTCTCGTGACATTGCTTTTGTGCGCAGCGCCCCCGTTCTGCGGTTTTTACAACTGGTTGAACATTCGTTCCGCTGCTTGCAGCGTAGACGAAAATTCGTTAGCATTTCATCGATTCATCAGGCTGCGCAAATTGACTTTTACCGCTCGACGGACGTCGTGCTTCGAAATTTCCTGTTGGTCAATCCACCTAAAAAGCTTCGATAGACACAACGGCAACGCATTGCAGCGCCATTTGAAGGTGTCTTCTGCCCGATCTCGACGCGTGCCGTGAATCGAAATCGCGGTCTACTGGAAACTGGGATCGTGATTCGCGTGACGAGTGACACCATACAGCGAATTCGATTCAGAGACTGCTACTTATAATAAGTTTATGTTACAGTTTACGTTATCCTGATCCATTCTTAAGCCCTCGCATCATTTTACCTGCAAATTTTGCATTTATTTTTTTTGTTTACATAAAGTGTAGACTAGGACTGTAAAATATAACGAATATTCGAGTAATCTAAGTATTCGAATATCAGAGAATTCGAGAATTCGAATAATCTAAGTATTCGAATTCCGAAGAATTCGAGAATTCGAATAATCTAAGTATTCGAATTCCGAAGAATTCGAATATTCGAATACCGAACCATTTGGATATTCGAATACCAAATACTTCGTATATTCGACCATTATTCTAATAATTAGGAGTATTCAAATATGCGAGCATTATTCGAATAATTAAGAGTATGTATTTGTGTAATCGAGCATTATCCGAATGATTAGGAGTATTTGATTATTCAAGCATTATTCGAATAGTCGAACATTATTCGAATAATTAGGAGTATTCGAATATTCGGACTGATCGAATTTCGGATTGTACCGAATAGGTATCTGAACATGAAATATTTTTTCACATCTTATCATGAAATCCTTTTCATATTGACCGTTACAATTGTTTCTTTTCCAAACGATAAATTTGGAACGTTATTAATTTGTGGTTTTATAAATTTTGAAACGCAAACGACCGTCAGTTATTACAATTGTTATTTTAATTATTTTACAATCGTTATTCGGAAGAATTATTGAAATAAATAATGATGAATTCTTTGAATAAATAGAAGAAGTAATTTATTGCACGGAGTAAACATTTATTATTAAAATAAATATTGTACTAAAACCAATTTATTTGGATAGTTACGTTACTTTGTTCTTTTTCGTCACTTATTTGTTCTTTGGTAATTTTATTTATATCCTATAAAAATTAAATGATATCTTCATAGTTTTGAGTGGGCCGCCTTTGTCTCCTGACAACCAATATTTGTAGACCCAGTCCGCCGCATTAAGTGAGTATATAGTACCTTTTTCTTAAGGATGTATCGGACGTACAATATCAGGCAAAAGCATATGAAATTTGAAATACTTGAATATCTACGTCTTACGCATAGTAATTCTAGATGTAAGGAATTCAAACGGCAGTTGGAGTCTTATTTTTAATCCTAGGAAGGTATTTTTCACTTTACAAATGCTTTCTCAAGCATTATTTGCTAAACTTTTGGCAGTGAAAATGCCCAGAATTCACAATTTTCTCAAGTTATAATTTATTTCTTTAAAACGGTGTAGTGAAAACAATTGAAACTCGGCAGATATTTTCATCTACCCATATACTGGATGTACAAAAAAATTAAAACATTGGCACTATTTCTTCAACATTTTTTCAGATGGTTTATCCGTCAATATCGTCTCTTTCCATAAGAGTACGTGTAAAATCAGTGAAAATTAAAATCGTTATAACTCAGTAACCGTTTAGTGAATTCGTTTAAAAGTTTTGGAGCACATCAGGAAGATTAAAAAGAACAATCTCACAAATTTTCATCAACTTGGCACTATTTTGAAAATAGGTCCAATACATCCTTAAATCATGCTATCTCATTATCATTTGCTGTTTGAAGTTTCATTTAACTACTACTGTACACAATTATTTTCTCTAACAATTTGATGCTATTTCGATACAATTCAATGATACCAGTTGTCGAGGTTATCTGATACATAATCAGTTTAACGCAAGGGAATGCAATTCTCGATTTCGCAATTTTATTGGATGCATCATAAACAACGTGACATTTTTCCGATCGTTTTCATTCACTTTATGCATGGATGGTTTATTATGGTTAAATGAGCACTCGTTCAGAATGATAGCAGTTGTTGGGTTATTTAAATTTATGTGTTAACAATTGGGGTTCCTTTAATCGTATCTGTTGAAGCATACAAATTTTTTGACTTCGCCTTTGTCAAACTGTTTTCCAGGATCGAATATAGAAAGTAACCGAACATTGTTTGGCAAACTGAGGTCTTTGTGTGTAAAATTGTTTGAAACAATGTTTTAGCTGGATCATTTTTTAATTTTGATCACGTGTGGTTGTATTAAACATTACTTATAAAAAATTACTATTCTCTAGGTTGTACGAAGAAACACTACCCGTAATGGCGCCAATTTGAAAACTGTGCACTACCTGTGATAGTTTCTATAATCTGTTTTGTCATTAACTGACAATGATTAATATAATTTTTACTGCATAAAAAGATTCTATTTGCCTAAATTCGCTTCCTTGTCTATCATTTTAATGATTCCAAAACTAAAAATCTGAACTATGTTTGATGTATGAGCTATTTCACATCAAAACAGATAGGTGAAAAATTTAGTTTCACTGATTCTCTTCAAAATTACAGCATGTGTCGATAACCTTGCAAAAACAAAGTATACTGAATTTTAAAGGCCTATGTCAAATAGTTTTCGAAATATTTAATGTTAAAGTTTTCAAATTTGAAACAAAATCGGCAGCGTAGGAAAGTATTTATATACGATGCGACAAAACAAACTTTTCGTTCAGTGTTTTCGGTATTCCCGAGAACAATAATAGGAATATCTGCTCACCATATAAAAGATTAGCAATAGTAGGTAGTTTTTAGTGATTCTTCCTTTTCTTTTTTTGCATGTTGTGTACTGTACTTTTCGACGAATTAGAATATAATTTAACTTCTATCATCGTTGTTTTGTCGCATCGTATATAAATACTTTCCTACGCTAGGCGATTGTTTTGAAAATGCGTGCGTGCGGACTGACCATGGATCCGTGCAGTTCCAAGCGGTGTGCACTATCGTAAGTTTTATTTTTTTGTTGACTGTTCCCAAAATCTCACCACTTTTTTGAAAAACACATTTATTAGCTGAAGGCTCAACGAATCGAATGGTATTTTTATCAAGCCGCACCGTGGGTGGGAACGACGTCAAATCCCGGTTTGAATCTTTGACATCGATTACTATCAAGTTTATTAACAATAAACGAAATATTCTATATACGGGTTGAGAACGCATTGCTTCAGCTTTAAAACGAGCCCAAGACGGAGGCATTATCTTTAAAAATGACCGAGATATTACAGTTTAACTGACGACGCATCAGATGATTTTGTTTCAATTTTGAAAACTTTAACATTAAATATTTCGAAAACTATTTGATATAGGACTTTAATATTCAGTATACTTTATTTTTGCAGGGTTATCGACAAATGCTGTAATTTTGAAGAGAATCGGTGAAACTAAATTTTTCACCTATCCGTTTTGACGTGGAATAGCTCGTATGCTGGCAATGGTGGAAATTGAACCAATAATGAAAGTGGGAGTTTCCAAATTATCCAGAATCTCTTAAGATTTTTAAAACAGAATAGTGTAGCACGAACAAATACAAAGTTTCAGTCAAATTCCTTATCTGAACCTCATGCACCTTCTTCGTATCTAAATAGACACTTTTTGCTGATATGTACTGTCAAATGGGGTAACTTTACCACAAAACTAAAATTTAAATAAATTATTATATCCATGACAGGTGTTATTCTCAAATAAACTGTATCTTGAAGTTGGCAGAAGCAGGGGCAATCACAAATAATACCTGTTATACAATAGGTGCTAGGGGAATTTGTTTTAAAATCTAGTTTTGTGGTCAAAGTTGCCCCATTTGAAGGGATGTACTTAGTGATGGGACTGATACCGTATCGATATTTCCTATTGAGTAGTTTGGTATCGAATTGATTGAATATCATCAATAGTATTGGTATCAGTCCCATCACTAGATGTACTTTATATGCAAACCTCGCACTATGAATTATACATAGTGTAAAAAAGTGATATATGTCATGGTTCATGCAGGTGATTCTACATCCCTAGATCGGTGGAGATCTGTTAATAAAAATTATAGGTACCGCGAAATTGACTCTGACCTTGAAAATCAGGATGTTTTTTTTATCATGACATTTGACTCACTGAAACGAGAAACAGTGTCAACGGAAGTATCTCCCAAAAAATGTTTCAAACAATTGCAGTGAATAGATCACATTAAAATAAAGAAATTGGGTCTCGATTTTCAAATACATGATCAATTTTGCGGTATACTTTTTTTTAACAGATCTACACCAATCCAGGGATCGTGACATATGCTTTTTAATTTTTTTTTTAAATTTCAACACCTATAAGACTCCAAACTCTATGACACCCAAACACCCATTATGTATTAGGCATTCATGCCACTCATCGTTTTCACTGTTGCATGTCGAATCCAACGATTCCCCCAAACATCACACACATTCATCAATCTGAAGCCCATGAATGTCCCAACAGCGCCAGGTTCCCTACCAAACAATTGCATAACCTTCGATCGCCGCGTTCACTGGAAGCCCAACGAGGAAGTAAACATGACTACCGCAATCTCGATCCTCAGCGGCCGCACGCGAGGGGATCGACCCTGACACTGGAAGGATCGACGGACGCTGGCAATGCCAAAGAAGACTCGCTCTTCAGTAACCGCAGAAACGCATTAAGGACGATACAAAAGTTCGTTCACTCACTTTTAGACGATGTTAAGCAGAGATGGGCAACATTTTCTTTTAAATAAAATTTTGATACAGTTAACACGGGCTAACGAACGAATGACTAATAATTCTTTTAACTTTCATTCGGCATTCGAAATTTTATTTAAATAAAAATTTAGCCCATCTCCGATGTTAAGTAAACAAAGATGTCTTTTTTTACTACACCTATCTAGGTACTTGCACGTTTATCAGAAAAATGGCAAAACGTCATTTTTACTTTTGATGAAGACTTTGGTTCAATAAAGCGAAGGAACATTTGCGCCGACCGCGACCTAACAAATACGTGGACTCACATTGTCGAAGTCTCTCTTTCATGTCACGGCCTCACGTTGCCCTCGATCGATCTCCCATACTCGCTGGCTGGAACGATGGATCCCGTGTCTAGATCGCGCTCAAACGCTTCTCACACGAGACACTCGATCCGCAGAGGGATCTCACATCACGGCTCGATCGCGGTAACACCGATCCCCGCGCGGTAGCTTCCCCCTGGTGAGAACGGTTCGATCGGACCGATTGGTAACAAAATGCAACGGAACAGGTGGCTGCGGACGAAGCAGGGAAAGGGGGGGGGGCAGAGGATGCGACACGGTGAGAGGCCGACGCTCGACTGAACGCTCAAGCCGTGGGCATTCCGTTTGAACCAAAATGTTTCGCCCCCCACTGGCTGGTCCCCACCGATGACTACCTGTGCTGGCACAATGAGAACGATTTTGACCAGGTCGGGCTTTCTTTGACCTTTGTGGAGCGCGTTTCCTACAGGCGAATGTACACGGTTACTTTGGGCAAACAAGACGGTTGATTCGACGAAATTGGAAGAATGAAATCGAAGGGGAATGTTTACACACTCCAATGAAATTGGGCGAACTGGTTCACTTAACAAGGGCGTGGAAGCAAATGTATGATAATTGTTCGCTGAAATAATTTCTGAATATTTAACGGCAATGTGTGTTCTTATACATTTTATTCTTGATATTCCAAAGTCATTGATGGTTTTTTATATACAGTGGTTTACACCCATAATCGTACACTCTTTAAAGTCGCATCAAATTTTCAAAATTGGTCCAAACGACTGGAGTTTTTTTTAGAAGTTAGAAATAAAGATTGTTTTGTTTTGTGCTATTTTTTTTTGCTATTCCGATGAATTGCAATTTTTTTCAAAACGGCGTAACGCGTCACTTAGCAAACTAATCCTTCAGGCTTCTAAAAAAAGAACTCAAGTCGTTTGGACCAATTTTAAAAATGTTATGCGATTTTAAAGAGTGTACGATTATGGGGGTGAGCCACTGTAAGAAACTATGGTAATTATTTAGAAGTTTTCCATCCTCACCGAATTCAATGATTTTTGGATATGTTGTCGGGGGCACGATTCTGAACAACTTTTTCCTATACATGTTACCGCCGCTTGACCTTCGATTCCGAGATATTTGCGAAAAACTTCTGTTAATTTATTCCGACGCAAAGCAATCCACCTTCCAACTTGTCCCGGCTATTAGTATTGGTTGGGACTTGATTAGTGCGGGGGGGGGGGGGGGGCAATTTTTCATGTAAAGCATGGTAGCGAACCGATATGAGTTTAGAGACTTGAACCAGAAACTTGCGGACGACCGTCAACATCCCGACTTACATCGGTTCGCTACCATTCTTTACGCGCCCGCGAGTATCCACCCCCCCCCCCCTAATCTAGCCCTAACCAATACTAATACCCGGGAAATAGGGTAAGCAGACCAGTAGATGGACAGTTTAGCTGATTCCGCAGTTTACATCAAGGTGTTTCTTAGAAATATCCATTGTATTAAAAAAAAATCAAAAGCTTTCCACGCAAAAATGTACAAATTTAAAGAAAAAAATAACTGCAAGTAAAAAATTAATGTATTTAAGGATAAAATGATGAAAATTCTACTCATCGCCCGTATCACCAGTAGATGGACGATAGGGCTAGCAGATGGACAGTTCAAAACCAATAGATGGACGGGTGTCTGGCTAGACAAATAAAATACTTATTAGCTATAGTAGGTACCTAGATTAAGTTATTTTTTGTTAAAATATAGTTTATTTCATCAAAAATAAAAACGTATGGAGTCTTCATTAGCAGAAAACGGCGCAGCAGGTTATGGGCCCAGGCCGCAAATAAAGTGAGGCTCTATAAATAAAGTGAACTCTAGCCTAATGGTGCCAGACGTTTCACGCATGAAGTGGCGTAAAATCGTACATACAAATACATTTTTCGCATACAAATATTTTTTTTCGATAAATATGTCAATGTTTTATAAAGCAACAAACGATTTTTCTACAAAATAAAAAATCAATAATATAGATTAAAACTCTAGTTCTTTCAATATTAACGATTAACCAACGATTCGTCCATCTGTTGGGCCCCGTCCAGCTACTGGCCTGCTTACCCTAAGTCAAAAGAAGCTTTTCGCAAATATCTCGTAAACAAAGGTCAGCTTCGTCATTTGTTTTGTCCCATGCTGGCGCATCTCATACGCTGCCACGGACACGTGCTGTAGGTAGGTATACGGCAGAATACATTGTATAGTAGTAGCATCAGTTTTTCGCGAATATCTCGGAAACGAAGGTCGAGCGGCGGTAACATGTATAGGAAAAAGTTGTTCAGAATAGTGTCCCCGACAACATATCCAAAAATCATTGAAATCGGTGAGGATGGAAAACTTCTAAGTAATTACCGAAACTATTAATGTAATGTAGCTACTTTTAAGGGTACATTCTTGTGTAAGTAATTCCTTACAAAATTAGGGATTTTTTCGAAAGATGTTCGATGACACCACGATTTTATCACCATCAGCGTTGTAGGCATTTATTCAAAATTACATCGGAAAAATAATTATTTATCATCTTAAAATATGTATAAATCCATACCAAGAAGACTTTAGTTTTTACCCCATTTGATGCAGCTTTCTTTGAAAAAATTCTAATTTTTTTAAGAGATTCCACTAATATTCTTATTGCCTTTAAAAATGATTTTGTGGAGAAAAACAGCAAGCTCTCCTTACAAACACCACATTGCCGTCACTGAAATAAAGCTTTCAATGTTCGAGATGTGTGTTAGCACGTGTTCAATTTGGAATTTGACCAACAGTAGAATCTCTGTCGATTTCTTTCAATGTTCAATTTAGTTGAACACTTTGATTGAATGGTAATTCACACTGTTCACTTTGCTTTCAATTCTGCTGAATCAACCGCATTGTTCAACCAAAGTGAACCGTCTAAATTTGGTTTAAGCGGTGTTTTCAATCGGGAGGAACGTGGCGCCAAGTTTTCAGGGTGTTTTTGGGGTTCGTTTGTTTGCTTACTTGGTGGAGTATGACTATGGCGATTTCAGAAGGGGAATGGGTTTTCTTGGAGTTTTGAGAGGATGCACAGGGTGATCCATTTAAATAAGGCCACCTAAATATGTGACTTCCAATTGTGACGGTACAAAAATATTTTATATGCTAGTTGAGTGGTACCAAGGGACCAATATGCTGCAAAAATGTTTTTTCAAAGTAATTTTTTCCGGAGTTTTCAAATTTCAACTGAATTGGTCCACTAGTAATTGAGAAATATTGGTTACCATTTTTAAAAAATAACATTTTGAGACATTCGTTATTATATATTCAACCTTCTTAGTTTTCGAATTATATGAGATATTTTTGGGGATGGGGCACCTCTACTCCTCGTAGACTCGGTTATACTGTTGCTAAATTAATAGAATGTTAATAGCAACCTTGTGGCTTCGGTTTCATATTATTTACTTTGCAACATTAAAGAAGGAATACAGAATCGAGGACTATTATCGAAAATCGGGGATAAATAATTATACTAGCTTACCAAATAAAAAAAAATGCGCAGCAGCTGCCATAATCTTTTTCTTACGTAAAATGGCTCGCTGATTCCAAAAAAGATCTAAAAAAATTCTATCCATAAGTTTTCGAGATATCGCCAGGTGAACTTTTTACCTCTCTGTCAAAAAGGTGGTCCCACTTAATTGTGAATATCTCGTGTCGCGAATGACCGATATGGTCGAAAATTATTTCAAATTAAAGATAATTGAATCATCAACAAATGTACCTCGCAAATATTTTAAATCGGTTCAGTAGATCGGGTGAAATCGATGTAAATATGTGAAAGAAGTCATTTTTTCGACCGAAATTGAACCGAATTTCAATAGAAAATTTTTTGGACCTAAGTTGCAGGATCAGCTGGCCATTTTACATAAGAAAAAGATAGTGGCATCTGCCGCGCAAAATGGCTGTAAACTGGTGTTACCTTAACCCTTTAGCACCTAGATCCCGTTGAAGGAGAAATACCCCGTTTTCTTTTTATCGTTAAAAATGGTCTGAATTTTTATATGTTTATATAAAAAAAATCTCTTTTTTTCACAGAGCTTAAAGTGCATAAAACACATGAATACAGGATTCAAGTAGGTCGATCCTTCTTCAATCAATAAAACTACTCTAAACATGTACTAGTTAATCTGGTGCAAACTGCGAAACAGCAAAGAAAGGGGAATACAGACATGTGATATCTCAGACGCTAAAGGGTTAAATTCAGAATAAGGGACAAAATTGGGGATAAAGATTACCGATTACACAAAACGTGTTACGAGGACTATTCCCGGAAATTGGGAACAATTGGTTAGTTTATTGTTAGCCCAGGGGCGCCAAATCTCCAACTCCGGCCCTGCCTAGAACAGTGCGCTTCCAGATCGCGAACTTCCTCACAGGAGACGCGCGCTGTCTTCGATAGGATGTTACGGTCGTAAATTACGGGGTTTGCCGATCTTTCGCGCAGTGATTTACCGGGGACGTATGAAAGCGGCCGCCAAGGTGAAAGAAGCACGCGTGCATAATGACAGTGAAAGGAAAGGTGGCTTCGCCGTTGGTCGCCCAGCAAACCCGCCGCTATTATTCCGTCGGGGGGCGCTCGCCGCCAGGAACCGATTGCGGGAAATGCTCGTCTGTTTCGGAAAGGCCGCGGTTTTTCCGGGAAGCGAGGAAAATTATCGGCGTGGGCCGTCGCCCGCAGCAGCAACGCTGTAATTACGTCGAAATGGGCAATTTCCGCGTTAACAAAATCACGGGGCAGACGGTCCCATTCGACTGGCAGACGCATGAGGAATGAAAGTGAGTGTCTCCGCGGCGCAATGTCGATGGTTTCATGTGGGAACGGCGGCTCCTCGGCGCGATGGGAACTCGCAGTCTACTAGATAGTCTCGTTTTTACTTCCTGCACGACGGGGAACGTCATGGTAGAGAGGAGAAGCGCGTGGGCATTCTTATCTTTACGGTGGGTTAGTCCTCTGCGAGGTAGAAATTAAGTACTTACCTGTTGCGAATAAAACTGTCTGGTTTTTTCGAGGCAAATTTTTGTGCCTTCTCGCGTCATTGTTTGCATACCTAGCGAAAGGAAGAGTAGTACAGTGTATGGTAAATCCGGGAGACGCGGTCGGGCCGGAGAGTTGGAGGAGTCGCTATATTTCGGACTCTATACGTAAAAATGCGTCAAAGTTCTGACCAATTACTTCTCTAGAAGCCAAACAGTTGAATGAATAGCGACATTTCACTCCATTCTGTGATTTCTGGATTTATAGGCTATAAAAGGTAAATTGAGGTTACATTTAACTTCTTTTGTCAAACAGCGGTGAACAGAATTGTATTTAAAATATACTTCTAAGTTTATTTTCGTTTAATGTTTGGGATAATAAGATAGTAGAGATATTGTGGGACAATGGAGCCAAAGTATTTGGCCATATTAACTCTTTCCTTCGAAGCTAACGTGAAGACCATCTTTCGCTGCGGAAAGGAGAGATGGTCGAGTTATGATTTTTTTTATGTTTGTTTATATTTTCTTTTTATTATTATTTTTGTTTATTGTTTATTTATTCAGTTTTGTATTCATTTGCCTTACTAATCGCCAGTAGGTAGTTCACTTTTTCTTTGATGTGTTCTTTACTTGTTTAGCGTAAACAAATTAAATATCAATGAATCTGTAGATGTATTCACTCATAAATAATTTTACTTTATCTTTTGTGAATTTTCCATGAATAATTATGTGAGTGTTCTCTGCCAACGACGAAAACCATTTCTCCCGGCACCTAGGGAGAGGTGGTCAGATGTCATGACTTCAGTTTTCAATCCGATGTACAGTAAATATTGTCTTAAAGCAAATATCGACCAGTTTTTCTGAATCAGCATAAAATTCTGAACATATAGGTTTGTTCTGATAAAATGAGTAATTTCTATATTAGTTTTATTATCCATTTTATATTAGATCGACCGCGTCTCCCGGATTTACCCTAGTCTGTGCGCGTCTGGTTCATGAGCAGCCTAAAGTCGGGTTCAGATATATTGGCCGGTGAGTTCGTTTTCGTGAGCAGCGCGCGAGGAGAAATCAGCCACCACCACCTGACGACCGTGGATTGGCAGTTGAAGTTGCTTGGCCCCCGAAGGATATGGTGGGGTAACGGGAACGCTGCTCAATTCCGCCTGAACGAAGCCGTGTGGCTGTTGTTTATTCTAATCCACCGCGCGACGACCAGACGTAGCCCGAGAGAGAGTGAGAACGTAGAGTAAAGGAGCACCGCGGCAGGCAAACGGTGTGGTGAGAAAATACCCCTCATGAAACTCAACGGCCAACATATCTGAACCCGACCTTAGGAAAACAGATCCACGCTTCTCCATAAGAGCGGTGCATAGGATTGGGCCGCCGCGGTGAATCGCGTTGAGAAAATCCTACCTTTAGGTATAGGAAATACCATTTGCGGCTCGCGACTGCGACTGGCGACGAGATTCTCGAGATTTCGTGGTAACGTTCGTTTCTTTAAATGGAATTATATGTTTTTATTCAGATGTACGTGTAACCTGTTCCGTGATGAATTCATCGACCTGTAATATGTCGGTGTTTCAAGGTCATTCAAGGCCATTTATTGCCGTTCAAAACTCACCTTCGTCCACCTAGATTTGTGACCATCACAAAACGTCCCCTCCGGAACAAAGTAAAGTTTACTTGAAAATTTTTGCAATAGTTTAGGAGATATTTGCGTGGTTCACTTCAAATAGAACACCCTGTATAATATGTACATTGTACTCGGATTACACTATCGGGCGCGCTATCTGGCGAAATAAAATTTATTATCTTGTTTTAATGAATATTAGGTTTTGCCACGATTGCTATTTCAATTTTGCATTAACGAGACACTTTCTTCTCCCAGAGAAACTAGTATACGGAGGGTTTAAGAAGACTTCACACAGTTTGTATTTTTATAAGTTGAACATAAATGTCCTCACGGAAATGTTAGGTATGATGAAAGGTTGTTGACATTTTGCTTGTCTCCATTTGTGGAAAGTTTCCTGCAGTGATTGAACAATCAGTCATAAGTTAATTATAAATTAGATTACAAAATACTTGTGATAGAAAAGTCAAAGACAATGTGTGGTTAATTGCCCTCAATTTTGACGAAACAGTAGAAAATAAAACTACACATGGGTAAAGTAATTAAACTCAATTTGAGTAGGAAAAAATGGTTGAAATATTATGTTGAGAGATTTAGTGTTGTTGCATTCAAGATTCTCGAATCTTCCTTGTGGATAAAGTTGGTTTTTAATTAATAGGATCTGAAATCTTTTAATATCATGCAATTAACATATACATAGGGTGTCCCATCCAACTTCATTAATCTTTCTATCATAAGATTTCTTTCTATCATTAATCGCTCTTTCACTATTTGCATCAATTACCAAAATTTTATGAGTATTTGTACTTAGGGTCACGTAAAGGTCATAATATTATAGGTCGTTGGATTCGTTTTGACCCTAGGTAACGCCCTGATAATAAAAGTATATAGTCCTATTTAAAAAAACTTCGCTGACCTTGAAATTTCGAAAAATATTACCTTGAGAAAAATTGGTTGTATCTGTATCATAATATTCGTCCCTTCGAACCAAATAGTGTTTTCCTCAAACATTTCATCCTATCACCAGAAATAAGCGACATATTTAAAATGCTCAGGTTATATGGGGCAGCCTGTATAATGAGTAAGATGTAGGTAGTCGATATTGATTTTAATTTAAAAATTCGCAATTATACTATGCATATAGTCTCTGATTTAAACACTATATGTATTCATATTTTGAAATGTTACCCAGTTTTTTGTTTAGTGTTGTAACGCTTTAATTTTCCCACCCTGTATATGATCCTAATATTCACACCAAGGCGAACTTAATACCATCATGAATTATAGAATTGGATCTTGGAAAAACATATTGCAGAAAAATGCATCGCAGTGTATTATAAAAAAATGCTTTTTATTTATCTAAAAAGAAATAATACAATACGTGAGAAGACTGTAAAAATAGTTACCTATTTTCCGTCTATGTCTAATTTATTTCTGGAATACAATATCAAAAACTAATTTAATGGTCACTTAAAGCCGTCGTCATATCAGTCGACTATAGCAACAATGAAATAGAATTCTGTGACTTCAACACAATGATTTCTAAAAACTTTGAATAAATTATTATTTTATACTGGTGCTCACAAATTTTTATCTAAGGCTCAGATAAATTCAAATATAAACAATAAATAAATATGCTTGCATTTGGCTACCAATTTTATTTGAATTTATAAGATTATTGAGCCATTAATATTTTTATTTATTACATAACTTCTGAGATATGCTACCAATGGCACGTTAAATGTTTGATTAGAAATGCAGGAATGGCCACGTCCTTACGCAGAAACCACATTAACGTTGACATGTTGGCAGTTCTCCACCGTTAATAGTTTTTGCTCGTTGGCAATTAGAGTTTTCGTTGCGTCAGGGCAGACAGTCACCCTAAAAAAGAAAATAATTAAGTTACAGATAGGATTCCATATTAATCATTTTAGAAAATAGAAATACTTAGAAAGTTCTAGCGATACGATTGGAAAATTGGAAAATGACTTTACCTCTGCTATTTGCAATTATGTATATTTATTAATTAATTAATTCTCTGGAGGAAAAGAGAAGGACGTTTTTCTTTCGGAATGATATTTCTTAAATTAGTAGCAGTGATATCGTACGGTAACTGCGTAAAAATAATTACACTTGTTTACAGCCATTTTGCGGAGCAGATGCCACTATTTTTTTCTTATGTAAAATGGCCCGTTATTTCGAAAATAAGGTCCAAAAAATAATCTATGGATAAGTTTTCAAGATATCAGCAGGTGAACTTGTTACCTGTTTGTCAAAAAGGTGGTCCTACTTAATTGCGAATATCTCGTCTTGCGAATGTCCGATTGGGTAGAAAATTATATCAAATTAAAGATAATTGAATTACCAACAAACGTACCTGACAAAATTTTCAAATTGGTTCAATAGTTTGGGTGAAATCGATGTAAATATGTGAAAAAGGTCATTTTTTTCGACCGAAATTGAGATCAACAATTCATTTAAAATCATCTGGGAAAAATCGAAATCGCAAAAATGGGCCCAGTTTCTCTTTTCTTACGTTGAGTCTGCACTTTTATGAAGAAAACAAGCTGCTACTAAAGAACATCTATGGATAAATACCGAAGCCAAAGACAATTGTGTGAAATCATCAATCCTTAAGTCGATAATTATTTTTACGTAGTTTTGTAGATATGAAGAAAAAAATGCAACTTTTGTTTAAACTTCTTTTCGGTATCTCACACCGTTTTCGGGATATTCCACGAAAAAGATAATACTGGATTTTTGTTAAAGGGTGATTTTTTCCCTAAAACCGCACTATGGCACCAATAAAAAAATAGGTTTGTATTACAGATGCACTACGCTACTTGCACACAATGTTGCATAATGGGGTTGCCTATACACGGTGTAACAAAAACGTTTCCGTTTCTTTAAAGGGGTGATATGTGGGGTGATCGCAAACAACGTTTTCCTTAGCGAAAATATTGTCCGAAGCTTCGGTAACGAGATATTAACAAAAAATCCCGACCAATCAGTATAACTTCCCTTGTGAATGAGGTTACGCCCTTAATATCTTTGACTGTGAGTTTGCCTTAGTCCTTTGGCATTAATCTTTGAGCGTCGTAAGACTTAAGATGAGAAGAAAAGCTCCTGAGATGAGATTAAACTAATATAAAAGTGACGGTTCTGTTGGAGCCTGCGCATTCGAGGTCTCACTAGTGCTCAGGGTACCTACACCTCCGCAAACCTAGAGCAACGTTACCTCAACATAACCCCGAAATACATACCCATGGGAAGACTCCAAACTGTCGATGGTCAACGAGTCGACGTAAACACGCGGGGTGTGAAGGAGTCGCCACGTGAGAGGATTAAAAACGGAGGCTTGATACTCCCAAGAGATTTCGACTGCATCTGGTTTGCCAACCACGTCACCGGCTAGCACAACTGTGTAAGTGCTGCCTGGCTCGTAGTACTTCGAATAGGAGCTCAGTTGCATCCTCTCTGTTTTCATCTTGCTCTCGCCGATCACACGGATCACGAACGTGCCGACCTCGCCACCATGATCCAGACTCTCATTCGTCTTCGAGATGTTTATCGTCACTTTGTAGTGGCCCTCTATAATCGTGGAAACAGGGAACGAAACGAGGTGAATGGGTTTCCTGGTTGGAATCGAAACGTTGTTTAATTTGGTCACTGGGTAGGAGTTAACTAAGCCTAGGGTTAGGAAACGGACGGTTCAATCAAACACGGTCGATGCAAAGATCCATTTAAACCTACGGTACTTAGCCTACCGTACTTATTTTAGACGACGTTATTTTTCTTAAAGCATTTCTTTCATTAGATTTTGAGAATTTCTCTACTACTATTTACTAATGAACTCGGCAATGTTATCCTTGAGTCAAGAAAGACCCAGGTACCGCCAGCGGAGGGTTAACTTATTTAAAAGTACTTTGGGCTAATATAGTTTTTTTCAGGATTACTGTTCAATTTTAATGGTGGATCACTTCTCTGTGGTATTCAGTACTTTAAAGACTGCAAGATGGTATACAACTTTGAGACTAAATAGAGACGTCATTGAGGTCGCTAGATAATGTTTCTTTTAACTTTGGTTTTACTGTTCTTTTATCTTTTGAATTGTTCAAAAAGGGTGATGATTGCTTTGTCTTTCGAACAGTAGGTATGTACAATGTACATTGAACATCAAACATAGAAAGTATCAACAATTATACAATTCATAATCAGTGGATGATACACAGTAGAACTCCATTCACCTGAATTACTGTTTTCACTTCCAAATTCTCGTTTTTACTGCATTAGTTTTCTGTAACGCATTATGAAAAATGGTTAATTTGCATATTATCTCTGTACATCAGGGGCGTGCGGTTACCCGACTTTTCGGGCTCGGGACGGACCGGCAACTTTCGGCCGGGATCGGGCGGGGTCCCGATACTTTCGTATGGCTCAAGATCCCGACAGTTTCGGGATCCCCAGGCTCGATTCGGGCTACAAGCATAGCCGCCACGAGCGGACAATTTGATTTCAGGTCGGTGCGGCAAAACTCGGACGCGATCGGACGATATCGTTACCAGTAATAGATTAAAATTATTGCCCGAGAACATAGAAAAATTCTGTTTCTTACTCGTTAATTTGAAATAATAAAATATTCGCCTCCTGTATATTGTTGTTACTATGAATCATCCAGGAAATATTCCTTTTTGTATGCTTATAGTTCGTACGTTTCCTATTTTAAATCTCAACCTATCCCGAAAAAGATAATACCCTATATATTCCCTTTACATAAAGTACTAAGTATGAAGTATATTTTATGAAGAATTTAAAATATTGTCGATATAAAAATAGTCTTCTTCCCAAGTTCTGAACATGATATTTATTTAAGTACGTATATGGACATATTCAATATTCACAGACTAATTGGTAGCAATGAAAATACATATATATGTAAATAAATAATAATATACAAATTATGATTCAACAGGAGACAGAAAGTAAAAACTTATCACTCTGGTATCGATATAACTGATAAGCATAATTCTTTCCGTCTCGGTCCCCTCGTAATAGCTGGCTTTCGAGCTGATCGCGTCCGAGTTTTGCCGAGCCGACCTGAAATCAAATTGCCCGCTCAAGACGGTCATGCTAGTAACCCGAAACGAGTCTCGGGATCCCGAAACTGTCGGGATCTCGAGCAATACGAAAGTATCGGGACGCCGCCCGATCCCGCCCGAAATTTTCTGACCCGTCCCGAGGGCCGGGAACCCGAGCCTCGGGACGATCGGCACACTCTTACTGTACATAGTACCCACACTATTAAGGGGGAACACCACTCTGACGGCCGGAAAAGTAAGCCATTTTTAAGAATTTTATTCAGGACTAATTTACAGTTTACATAGAAAAATTTTATTACCTACCTTTAGTACGCTGTCTTAAGAGGCTATACGAAAAAAAATAAATAGAAAAACATCAATAAATTTCAATATATTCATTAATCTTCTATAACGCGAGCAGGTCGAATGTGTAACTATGGAACAGCTGGCCCGAAATCAAATGGATTTTTTTTTTATAATCTATATGAGTGTAGTTTCCATTGTACGTACGGAATTTTTTATTGAAAACCAACTTTTTGAAATTCGCTCGTAAAACTGTCCATCTTATTCGCTGATTTTCGAAACTTTTCTTCTAAAACGCACCATTTTTACACAAATAATTTGTTTAAAAAATCAGTACGTACAACGAAAACTACACTCATATAGTTTATAAAAAAAAATGAAATTTGATTTCAGACCTGCTGTTTCATAGTTACACATTCGACCAGCTCGCCTGCCCACACAGCACGATAACATTGCAGCAACGTCTCTGCAATATTGCGGTGCAAGATTGCAATGTTGCACTATAACATTGCAGAGACGTTGCAGGTTCACTCCTATGTCCGCCTTAGCAATATTGCAAGAGTACATTCCCGCAACGTTTCGGAAAATTTTACAGCAATGGTTCCACCGCAACGTTTCAGGCAGTGAGGGAACGCGACGACATCAATGTGTGCAGAATCGTAGTAGTATAACGCCCGTGTGTCTTTTTCTCATAGAAAATATTTTTAGGACCTGTATAATCGTAGACGAACACTTTACCGCCGCAGCTACAACCGCTGATTGATAAGATTGCTTACGTATTCGAACTTATACTCCTACCGTGCAAAACTTTAAACTCAAGTTATTCAAAAACGGAGGCTCATTTGACAAACCTATTAGGGATTTTTAACACTGTAGGTGCGGACTCTAACTTTAACCCGGTGTCATTTTAGATCAGGTTGCAAAGTAGTCTTTAGACTAAACCTTTGCATTATGTCTTTTCATCACTCTTTTCCCTTGCTTGATTGTATATACGTGTTTGTGCAATAAAGACGTTTAACAATAATAATAATAATAATAATAATAATTTCAATTAAAATATATAGTATTAACTCTATCTAAACAAATTAAATTCATTTTCAAATTTCTTCTATAATTTAAATTCATGTACAAATAACTCTCACAATAACACTTTTTTTCATATCTTCAACGGCCAACGAGAAATTCTAGCATATCCAGTTAAAGGAAACATGCTGTAGAACCTACTCGACGTCATATTTTAAATTTCGTCAAAGTCATAGTTACTTCAGAATATTGCTGTACTGTTTCTACAATATTTCCACTACAGTATTGCACGGCAATATGTAGGCAATTTTGCTGGATCGTTGCCACTGAAACATTGCACATCGATGTGCGCGCAATATTCCGAAATATTGTTGGATCGTTGCCAGTGGAACATTGCACGTCGATGTGCGCGCAATATTGCCGAAATATTGTAGGATCGTTGCCACTGGAACATTTCACGTCGATGTGCGCGCAATATTGCAGAAATATTGTATGATCGTTGCCAATGGAACATTACACGGCAACGTTCTTGCAATATTGCTGCAATATTGTAGGATCGTTGCCAATGGAACATTGCACGACAACGTTCTTGCAATATTGCTGCAATATTGTAGGATCGTTGTCAATGGAACATTGCACGGCAACGTTCTTGCAATATTGCTGCAATATTGTAGGATGATTGCCACTCCAATAATGCACGGCAATATTGCAGGAACGTTCCTACAATATTGCAATGCAATCTGCAACAACGCAATATTGCAGCAACGTTACTGCAATACAGCTGCAACGAAGTGTGCTGTACGGGTGGGGGGTTCTAGAAGATTAATCAATGTATACAAATTTATGGATGTTTTTCTATTTATTTTTTTGTATAGTCTCTTAAGACAGCGTACTAAAGGTAGGTAATCAAAATTTTCGATGAAAACTGTAAAATATTTCCGAAAAAAAGTTCTTAAAAATTACTTACTTTTCCGGCCGTCACAGTGGTGTTCACTCTTAATGAAAACAGTTTTCGTTAGTGTATCACTGGTTTGTATAAAGTTATTGCAAAAACTGTATATAAATTCTACTCCTTGCGTGATTAATAAATTCAGTAGAATTTACTGCTAAACCGTTACCATGCAAATTATTTTCATCCTTATTCGTGTATAGAAATGAACTTCAATCATGAAGATAACTGTCACTAATCTCAACAATAAATCAAGAGAATCACGATTGACACACGCATTGTCAAGAGATTATATTTCTCTGAATCACATCTACAAATAAAGATTTTATACAATATTAATTTACAAAAGATTTAAATAGTCTTAACTCAACTTTGTAGCTATGAACTAAGTTCGGGACCATATATATTGGCCGGAGAGTTTCATGAGGAGTATTCTCCCACCACACATTTTGCTTGCCTCGGTGCTCCTTTTCTCAACGTTTTCTGACTCGCTCTGGTTTCATCTCGCTCTCGCTTTCGCAGAACAAGAGTGAGCCAGAAATTGTGGGGATAGTGCCAAACTTCTGGGGTGTAGACCAAACCGAGCTGTCAGCGTAGAAATACACACATCAGAATAGGTGTGCGTTAGATACGAAAAATTTCAGGATCTTTATTGGTTAGAACATTGGTACTTTCTCCATAGCTTTATCTCGTATTGGTATACGCATAGCTTCGTAATGCACACAACTATTACGCTAAGGACAAATAACAGCCAAACGGCTAGGTTCAGGTGGAGCCGAGCAGCGTTCCTGTTACCCCACCATGCCCTGCGAGGGCCACGCAACTCCAACTGACAAATCCACGATCGTCAGATGGTGGTGGCTGATTTCTCCTCGATCGCTGTTCGCGAAAACGAATGCACCGGCCAATATATCTGGCCCTGAACATAGAGCTGTAATTATTCGAATATTTGAATACTTTCGAATACGAATAATTTCTTCGAATATTCGAATACTCTTAATAATTCAGTATTCGAATTCTCTGTTATTCGAATATTCGGGTATCCTTAGATTTTCAAATATTCGTTACAACCCGAGTTTGTCTGTAATTATTCGAATAATTCCAATAATTTCGATTACGAATAATTTCTTCGAATATTCGAATATTCGAATACTCCTAATTCTTCGAATATATTCGAATATTCGAATTTCAAATTCAATTTTTCTGATAGTCGAATACTTGAATTTCAAATTCGAATTTTCTGGTATTCGAATATTCGAATAATTACAAGTCTATAAGTATATTCGAATACTTGAATTATTCGTATAGTCGTTACAGCCCTACCCTAGAAACTGCTACTCTCCGAATCAAGAAATATGCAACTGATAATAGGAAGAAACAGTGAACGAAGCTGAATTATCTTATCTCGTAATGTGCCCGTGTAGATGTAGTTCTGCTATATTAAAAAAGAATTGTAAATGGTTACTAACTGCAAAATGGCCTTGCCGATCCCGTCATTAAGAAAACAGAGGCGTGATAATTTCCTGGTTGAGCGTCCAGTCCGAATCTCGGGCAATATTGGTTGACGCAGTCGAAACAACTGCCTTCCAGAAACTTGTCCCAAGAGGAGCATGGGATCGCCAAGAATGGGCAATTTGTATTGATGCTGTCTATGAAGTATTCGTAGCTACGGATGTGATTGCAGCCGAGAAATCTCTTGATTCCTGAAATAGAAGTCAAGTGGGCGTTTTTTAGATTAAACATTCAATTTTTCGTTTTATCTTTTACTGCGATGAATTTGGGTAATATTCATTTAGTATCACTTCCTTCCAGCTGAGGTTTTGAAATAAAACTGGAAATGGTTCGAAGAGGGAAGAAGTGAGCTCCGATTTTATCTGAGCGTTGCCTAACCTCTTAAGGGGAGGTTCCGGTCTAGAGCCCAAAAAAATAGGTGATATTTAGGAATTAATTAAAGGAAAACTACTATATATAATTTAATGGGACTTGTTGCATTGTATTAAGGATGTCTTAAATTATAGAAATATATTTTTTCTTTTATAATTAATCATTGCAGACGGCCCTGGGGAATCGTTAAAGTCAAGGCGTCAAAAAATTTATCCAAATCGGTGGGAACTGTATCTCCAAAATTTATTATCCGATTCGACTGAAACCTTTTTTATTTTGAAGATTATTCTTCTGGCTAGGGGGGGGGGCTAGAAAAAAATACAAAAATGGCATTTTTTTTAGAAAATAACGACATTTCATGTTTGAAATCACTTTTCCCTGTATTTTTCGTCCTTTCAACGCCTTTGAAAATTATAAATTGTCAATTTTTTGTAATTTTTTCTAGTTCCCCCCTAGCCAGAAGCATATTCTTCAAAATAAAAAAAGGTTCAGTCGAACCGGATAATTACTTTTGGAGATACAGTTCCCACCGTTTTGAGAACACTGTTTCGAGAAAAACGCGTTTAAGGGAGCCGTCTCCGCGGGCCTTGAATGTGTGCGTACGCTCACACAAGCTAGGAAAAGCGTGTACGTATACGCGTGTAGTAAACAAACCGTAAATTACAACTTTCGTCCTGGAATCGGCCAGAAAGAAGTTTTTGCGAGTGCAGTTGCCTTCAGTAGACATCTGTGCAGGGTGGTCTGGTGCGTTTGAATGCTAATAACCACCGTACGTTGAAATAATAATGAATTTATGACTCGAACAGTGACAGAATGAGGCTCTTGTACAATTAGCGCCACCAACGGAGAAACCTCGAAGCCGTATTCTGTCACTTTTCGAGTCATAAATTCATTATTATTTCAACGTACGGTGGTTATTAGCATTCAAACGCACCAGACCACCCTGCACAGATGTCTACTGAAGGCAACTGGACTCGCAAAAACTTCCTTCTGGCCGATTCCAGGACGAAAGTTGTAATTTACGGTTTGTTTACTTCACGCGTATATGTACACGCTTTTCCTAGCTTGTGTGAGCGTACGCACACATTCAAGGCCCGCGGAGACGGCCCCCTTAAAGTTTGACGTGAGCGCCGAGTGGCCGGTAGTTGCCCATGCATTTGCCGCTACTCAAATGCCTATAACTTCGCGAATTTTACGAATTTCAACAAATCCTTTTAAACACGTTTTCCTAAAGAGTTGAACATTCGAAAAATGAAATAAAAAAAAATCGACATTTAGACCGGAACCCCCCCTTAACTTGGGAAAACGAGTCACCTCGTCACTTGAAAATTCCTCCACTTGAATGAAACAAATAATTGCTTTGAAAAAGTTTAATAATTACACTTCTGCGGAAGAAGAAAATACACTTTCGTGCCATACGTAACAGTTTTGACAGTTTGAAGCAGTAGCGCACCCAGGATTTAATCTTGGGGGGAGTCGCATAATATTGAAAAGGAAAAGGAAAAAGGAGATTAATGTAACCACTATTGAAGTAATTCAAGAGCTTTGTAAAAAGAAAAGAAAACACAGTATTTTATTCTTTAAACATATTTTTATAATCACCTAATGAATTTTATTATAAGGTATTACAATGAATTTTATTATTATTAATCTCCTATTTCCCTTTACTTTGGAGGGTGCCAAGACCCCCCTCCTCCCTCTAAGTGTCCCACTGGTTTGAAACATATTTTAGAAAAACACTGAGGATGTTTCTGACTGAGAAATGACCCCTAACCCAAATAAGAGTTTAAGCTGATAAACACTGAAAAAGGTCAGTTTTTCATTAATCTTTTGCTAAAGTACTACAGGGTTATCCACTGAAGACTGGCGGCGCTCGCGCGAGTACAAATGGGAGTGGCAACAACGTCACACGCATACTTACTGCTACAATCATATGTCGATACATTCGCCATCTATGGGCTGTTGCTAAAACTATAAGTCCCTGTGTAGGTCGTACACAAACCTATACTTTTAGCAACATCCCATAGATGACGGATGTATCGACATATGATTGCCGTAGTAAGTATGTGTGTGACGTTGTTGCCGTTCTCATTTGTACTCGTGCGAGCGCCGCCAGTCTTCAGTGGATAACCCAGTATGGATAGTAGTTTCTAAATAGTAACATATTGAAATCCGATAAACCAAATTTCGCTTAATTCGCGTTCCCAATAATTCCAGTTGGTCCGGATTTCGTTGAGATTGGATAATCGAGACTCCACACTATTTAGAAAATATATAAGGTATCTTATTTGTCATTGACGTGTTAAGTACCTATCTCCGTTGTTTCTGAAAGAGAGCAGAAACAATGAAACAAAAAAAAACGATTCAACAGAGCAAGTATATTAATAGAGAAAGTCATTCTCAAGATTACATCGAAGGCAGTGCTATTTTTTTAAATGAAATCATGTATCTCTGTGTGTGCAAAGTTGTAGTCACCGTTGGAAAATGTTCAACGGCCCAGAGCAATATTCATTCTTTTTCTATCAGGCACTAAATCGTTGAAGTTACCAGCCCTTTAAGGAGGTTCGATACCGGAGAAAAAATAATGAGAAATCTTTGAAAAGTGTTTTAATCTAATGTTCAAAGTGTAGTGCGCATTGTGTTAAAGTTTCAAGTCTCTTATACACAGGCTGTTATGGGAGAAGCGATAAAACTTCTATAAAATGTTACACAGAGTCCTTAAAAATAATGAGAAAGACCTAAAAAATGTTGCAATGAAAAGCTTAAATATTCCTATGAAATTCAAAAAAAGAAAATCGGTCATGTACCGTATGGTTTATTAGATAATTGAATAAACAGACAGCAATGTGCTTGTCTTTTTGAAACTGGCTGAAGGAACTGTTTGAAACGTGGCAACACTGTACGCCGCGTAGTCATCTATACAATGTATACTTGTATAAAGCATACAGTAGAAATTGGAAAAAACACTACCAAGCTGTAGATGGAAAGAGAAAAGAAGATGCACGCAAAGCAACGTTGCCGCATTTCACTCACATATTTTACGCTACTTTTAATGAAAATATTGTGTTTCTAGCTGCATTACACATACCTTTTGTTTAATTGAATTCCAAAACAAGCTGTGTAGTAATAATTTCATTAGGAATAGACATGTAAGTAACATTTTTGTCTACATAATTTTTTTTATCTAAGATTGGTATCACTGCAGAGCTCCCATGTACTTATAAACATAGGCATACCCCTCCCGCTGCCTGCCCCGCAAGAGAGGTATCGAACCTGCTTAAAATACTTTAGCATGTGCAAAAAATTTACATATAATATTCCATAAAAAGAGGTATTATTTTTCTATTTGTTTTCTAAATTACATATAACAATTTTTTGATGTTTTAATTTTTCTGGTACTTTTATTTGAACCTATAAAATGATGATCATTCAAAATTTCCCGAAGGACTATAAATCATTAAACGTTGACAATGGCAAATTTTGTATAAATTACAGAGTTGTAAACTAACAAAGACAGATGGAAATTTCCTTTAAATATATGAAATTATAATTCCTAAAAAATAGTACAACTGCTAAAATAATCAACAGTTCGTTAGTAGTCTCTTTTCAAAATTTCCCATCTTTTCCTAAAATTATTACTTTCGTAAACAGTGCACAGTGCAATAAGATACACAAATATATAGAATTCAGTATTCCTACTACATTACTCTGTCGAAATATCTTTTCTCCTCCAATTACTCATAAGCCCACTTTCCCATCGCTTGCTTAATTAGAAATTAAGAAAATACGAATATTAATAAATTCTAATTAAAGTAAAATTTCTAACTACGGATTATGAAATAGAAATCTCACCGCGAAAGAAACTCCCACGTTCCATGGTGATGGAATTGAGAACACCCTCGTTGCAGCCAGGCTGATTACGGCCGCCATTTGGGTAGAAATCGATATGCGCCACGGACTGTGTGATGCCGAAGCCACCGCTGATAAAAGGATTGCAATCGGTATGGATGACTGTGACAAATGTAGCGTCCGTTGGATCGAGCCTCACCATGGTCGACGTGTTGCTGAAATGCGGCTCGGCAGGATCGAGGCCTTTTGACAGGGAAACGAAACGTGAGACGTTTGCTGAACGTTGCTGCAACCGCAGGTTGCAATCATTTTTAAACCACTGTCTAGTCGGTTTCTTTTATAATTCGTTACAGGCCCGGCTCGTTCCTGTAGTCAAAATCAAGCAGTTGCCTAAATAGGGCATAAAGTTGACAGGGGGCGCAAAATGGCTTCTTCATTGTTTGCATTTTTCAAAGTAATGTTTCAAATGAAATATTACAAGTTGTACTATCAGAGGCGGATTCAAGAACCTTTATTGGAGGCGGCGAAATGTGTAAAAGTACATAAGTGCATTTTTGAACCTTCATTTACAAGATGTAAAATTTGTTTGTAATTTATATTTTAAGTGAACTTCGCGGCTGATTTTCAGAGGCAACGCCTCCTTTCTCCCGCCGCGCATCTTGGCCCTCGCGGCGGCCTAAACTGCGTTCCATATAAGAGCATACCGACGGCCCTCCCGATTTGCGACCGATCTGCGCAGCTCCCACGGATCTTACACACGCCATTGGTCGTAGCACTTTCCCTGCTGGTTTACTACCAATCAACAGTGTATCCCTGCACGAAACGAGTATGCTCTAATGTGATACGCAGTGTAGCAGCTTGGAGCGCATCAGGGTCGTACCACGTGAAACGCATGTGGCGTATTAGGGCAACATTGTATCAATAGATTTCCACATCGTCCCAGAGAGCACGATTGTCGATGCTGTTTGGTTTTATTAACGCGCCACGCGCGGTTCATATGGTACGGACCTGAGGCGCTCCAAGCTGCTGGACCGCACAGTGGCACGACGCGTACAAGTTCCCGGACATTGGCGAAAATATGAAGTACCTTTTTTCATTGATATAATTATATGAACATTATCCTTGAGTACCAATGGATACGAAACTATGAAAAAATAAACTTTTTAAATATTTTAAATCCCGAATTTTTAACAGTAAATACGTTCACTTCTGGAGACGGCTGTCATATGAATGTAAATAATTAGTATTAGAATAATGAAAATAATTTCTATCATCATACTACACAGTGGGGTTGATTGTTAAGAAGTTGTTTATATGAAAAAAACCAAAATTTAATGATTTTATTTATGTTTTTGAACCTGTCAAAAAATTTTGTTTTTTGTTGATATAAAAAAATGTCCAAAAAAATTTGTATACCCATATAATCACTAAGCATTCTAGTTTTAGAAAATCCAAACTCCAGCTGCGCCAACTTGCGACATTGAGCAGAATTAATAATATTGTGTACGCATGTGGAACGAAACGAGTAAATATGTAGGTATCTAGACATTCCTTTTCATGTACCCGATTGATTATGTCTTTATGATGTCTTTATGGAAATGAATATAAATATGATATAGCGAACTATAATTCATAAAACTAGGTTGTTATTATTATTAAAGTTATAAAGTAATTAAGATATCGACCGTATTTATGACATAAACAATTATTGATTTCGGCGCGTTAGTTCGGTCAGTTTGAACGTTGAAAAGCTATTTTGCAAGTTAAAGAATTAAAAATTTCCGACGTTTCGGTCTGCGTTTAGACCTTTTTCAAGGAAAAGTTTTGTATCGTTTACTGCGATCGCTTTAAAATAAGTCAACACGTTTAGTACGACGTGTGACACGCGAGTCGGTTGGATTATGACTGAAGTAAACAATATTTTGGGGGACTATTTAAAGGTGAAAAGAGCCAAAGCCAAACCGGAGTCAAACGAAAGATCGTTAAATATCACAAACAGATGTAAAACATTTTATTTATTGGCAAAATGACCATCTCTTTAAACCTCACAACCAACAACTACTAAAAGATTTACATGTGGTACTGGCTCAAAAAACAACATTAGAGTATATGCAAGCATGATTACATAATTTTGTTATGTATTTGATCGTGCTGGCCAATTTGGAGTGCAAATCAATCAGGAACGTTACATCATAAAGCCTTATTGCTTTAATAAAGTTGCGTAGTATTCTTGTATTTTAGGTGATTCATACCTAAGATTTACGCTTGGTTGTTTAATCATATGTAACGTCTCTAACAAAATCCTACGACTCCAATTGGCCTCTCTATCAATAATTTTAACATTATCGAAGTCAAATCTGTGATCAAACTCTAATGAGTGCTTTGTTAGGGCAGTGTGTTGGAGGGGTGGTAAAAAAATGTTCCTTTTGTGTTCGTAGATCCGTCTTTCTAACAATCTAGACGTTTGCCCAATGTAAACCTAGCAGTGACCATAATGGTTTTATATCGTTCAGCAACAATACTTCTGATAACAACAACTGGTTTAAAAATCTTTCGAACGTTGAAATCCCACAGAACGTTAAAAAAGTGTTAACCTTGGGACCAAAACATGCTTTGTCCGTTCCAAGGAGTTTCATCACCTCTCCTAAATTCATATCTTCAATTGAAACAGGTTTAATTAAAATTAACGATTATAACTTACAAACCACAACCAGATTAAGAATAGTTAACAAAATTTTAAACTATACCACTAATTTAGTAAAGCCTAATAATGAGCTATTGTCAAAATCAGAAATTATTGAAACAAAAAACTTTTTTAAAGAAAATAGTAATTTGATGGTCTTAAAATCTGATAAAGGTAATACCACGGTTTTGGTAGACAGAGAGTTTTATATCTCAGAAGTGATGAAATTGTTGAACGATGTAACCACATATATAGTATAAAGAAACAATGTTGTCAGCGCGTAGGCTCGGTCATTTAAATAAAAGTTATTTGCAAATTTTAAGATATATTTTCCAACGTTTCGGTCAATATTGAGACCATTATCAAGGAAAAATTTTATCGTTTGAAAACTGCGTATACTTTTAAAAATTCCGTAACGTATTCGACGTCCGGAGCACTGGTCGGTTGGAGAGTGACTGAGGTAAACATTCAACCGTAGGCAAGAACAACCAGAGGGTAAGCCGAAAATGGTCTAAACGGTGACATTCAGCGGGAATCGTTAACTATTATGAAAGATTCAAATTTAAAATTTTTAGCATACTATTCAAACAAACAACCGAAACAAAACATCCTCGTCAAAGTGGTAAAAATTCTCTTTCTCAAGTGTCCAAGTCAAAACCAAACTACATATCACACACGTAATATGTAATATTATTGTTACACAAGGCATAGAAAAGGAGAGACAAACAGACAGGACTCTAATAGATAGAAAGAAAGAGTCCTGTCTGTTTGTCTCTCCTTTTCTATGCCTTGTGTAACAATAATATTACATATTACGTGTGTGATATGTAGTTTGGTTTTGACTTGGACACTTGAGAAAGAGAATTTTTACCACTTTGACGAGGATGTTTTGTTTCGGTTGTTTGTTTGAATAGTATGCTAAAAATTTTAAATTTGAATCTTTCATAATAGTTAACGATTCCCGCTGAATGTCACCGTTTAGACCATTTTCGGCTTACCCTCTGGTTGTTCTTGCCTACGGTTGAATGTTTACCTCAGTCACTCTCCAACCGACCAGTGCTCCGGACGTCGAATACGTTACGGAATTTTTAAAAGTATACGCAGTTTTCAAACGATAAAATTTTTCCTTGATAATGGTCTCAATATTGACCGAAACGTTGGAAAATATATCTTAAAATTTGCAAATAACTTTTATTTAAATGACCGAGCCTACGCGCTGACAACATTGTTTCTTTATACTATATATGTGGTTACATCGTTCAACAATTTCATCACTTCTGAGATATAAAACTCTCTGTCTACCAAAACCGTGGTATTACCTTTATCAGATTTTAAGACCATCAAATTACTATTTTCTTTAAAAAAGTTTTTTGTTTCAATAATTTCTGATTTTGACAATAGCTCATTATTAGGCTTTACTAAATTAGTGGTATAGTTTAAAATTTTGTTAACTATTCTTAATCTGGTTGTGGTTTGTAAGTTATAATCGTTAATTTTAATTAAACCTGTTTCAATTGAAGATATGAATTTAGGAGAGGTGATGAAACTCCTTGGAACGGACAAAGCATGTTTTGGTCCCAAGGTTAACACTTTTTTAACGTTCTGTGGGATTTCAACGTTCGAAAGATTTTTAAACCAGTTGTTGTTATCAGAAGTATTGTTGCTGAACGATATAAAACCATTATGGTCACTGCTAGGTTTACATTGGGCAAACGTCTAGATTGTTAGAAAGACGGATCTACGAACACAAAAGGAACATTTTTTTACCACCCCTCCAACACACTGCCCTAACAAAGCACTCATTAGAGTTTGATCACAGATTTGACTTCGATAATGTTAAAATTATTGATAGAGAGGCCAATTGGAGTCGTAGGATTTTGTTAGAGACGTTACATATGATTAAACAACCAAGCGTAAATCTTAGGTATGAATCACCTAAAATACAAGAATACTACGCAACTTTATTAAAGCAATAAGGCTTTATGATGTAACGTTCCTGATTGATTTGCACTCCAAATTGGCCAGCACGATCAAATACATAACAAAATTATGTAATCATGCTTGCATATACTCTAATGTTGTTTTTTGAGCCAGTACCACATGTAAATCTTTTAGTAGTTGTTGGTTGTGAGGTTTAAAGAGATGGTCATTTTGCCAATAAATAAAATGTTTTACATCTGTTTGTGATATTTAACGATCTTTCGTTTGACTCCGGTTTGGCTTTGGCTCTTTTCACCTTTAAATAGTCCCCCAAAATATTGTTTACTTCAGTCATAATCCAACCGACTCGCGTGTCACACGTCGTACTAAACGTGTTGACTTATTTTAAAGCGATCGCAGTAAACGATACAAAACTTTTCCTTGAAAAAGGTCTAAACGCAGACCGAAACGTCGGAAATTTTTAATTCTTTAACTTGCAAAATAGCTTTTCGTAAAATACCTAATTCCGAGTGTTCGTTTCTCGCTTCTTTCTGGCCGAAGGGGGGAGCGAGATGGAACGCTTTGCGTGCGCCGGAGTGACACGGCGTCCGAAAGACGGAGCGAGACCAGTGGCTTTCGCTCGCTCTCGTTCCATCTCGCTCTCGCCTTCGCCAGACAAGAGTGAGAAAAAAGTGGTGGGGACAGCGAGTAACCCGTATCGTGTACACCAGGCATGGAACTAAAGTGAACGCAGCGGCCGTTTTTCGGAGGCGACGCCTCCTTTCTCCCGCTGCGCGTCTTGGCCCCCGCGGCGGGCCAAGGAGCTTCGAGCGCCTCAGGTCCGTACCATATGAATCGCGCGTAGCCATATGGGGCGCCGCAATGCGCTACACGCGGTTCATATGGTACGGGTCTGAGGCGCTCGAAGCTCCTAGGCACGCTGCGGGGACCAAGACGCGCGGCGGGAGAAAGGAGGCGTTGCCTCCGAAAAACGGCCGCTGCGTTCACTTTAGTTCCATGCCTGGTGTACACCAAACCGAGTACATACGGAGACAATACTGTACTGGTTCTTAGTGATGGGCGTGATACCAGTCTTTCTCATGAGTTTCAAGTAGTTCAATACCCAAAGTACTCGTTTGGAAGGTTCGATACGTATCGAAATTGTAAGTACTTGGTATCGACATTTGATACCAGTAGGAGCTGAAATGAGTACTGAGTGGAATTGGTATCACGGCAACAGTAAAGTATCGATACTATTCGAACCGGGATCAAGCATCCATAGGTATCGAAACAGGAATGAGTACTTGGAAATAATCGATTCCCAAATGATACCTACAAAAGTCTCGGTCCTTTAAACTCGACTGCGTTCAGGTTCGACGAGATGCCGCGTGGCATCCAGATGGCGGGGGACCCTCCCCGGCGATGCCTCTACGAGTGTTGCGACTTTCGACCCTCGAAATGGTTGGAATAACCATTAAGAAGTGAGAAATCTTTCAGTTCCGCATTTCTCATCAGATCTCTGCGAAAACGACGCCAATCGATTCCTTATGTTTTGCCGATGAAACTAACACCAAGAACGACGTAATTCGGAGCATAATGAAGGAACTTAAATGTAAAATTGATTTATATAATTTTACACTAAGTTCGTTAAAAATAGTCTAATTTACATGAAATTTGGTATAATTTTCATTGGAAAAACATAAGAAATCCATCGGTATCACTTCCATATCGATACGATATAGAATAAAGAATTTAGTTTTTCTGAAACATACATAAATCCACGGTCGACCGCAGCGAGCCGAGGTTGGCGCCCCGCAGTCGAGGGTGAAATATTCATTTCAACGTCTTAATAAATTCTTTATGCAAATGTCATGCAAATCGGACTACTTTTACACAAGTAATACAAATCACAAATGGAGTAGGTATTTTTTACCACACTCTCTTATTTTAGTGAGCAGGGAAAGGGAAACCACAAAATTGTGGTACCTAATCGAAATCATATCGCGGGACCCCCGAATGTTTTGACAAGGAAAGAGAATGGATATGAGGGAAGTAAGAGAAATAAACGTACTAAAAGACTAATTTTTTTACCTATTTAAAAATAATATTTTATTTACGATATTATCTTTTAGTCGATTTCTTTTTTTACTAATTATCTCGCCTGTTTTTGAAAATACTCTTTCCGAAGGTACTGATGTTGCCATTATGCAGAGGTATTCCTTTGCAAGTGTAGCCAATATTGGATATTTTACGCTATTTGTTTTCCAATATGAGAGTGGATTCTCATGCCTTGGTAAATATGGTTCCTTCATGTAGTTAGATAATTCTGCGGACACACCACTTGTGCACGCAATCGTATTTTTCGTTAGTACTTGGGTGTCAAATGTTGCCCAAAACGAAGAGGCTTCCTCTGGAACTCTAACTGCTTCATACGATACAGTTGGATGTCCTACTACTTCCAACGGATTCGCAATATTAATTATTTGTTTCCTTATTTCATTAACCAATATTTGGTTGTCAAAAGATAAATCTCGGAACCGTGGATCCAACAATGCGGGAATGGAGTATCTTTCATTGGTTTCGTAATTATGGATATACTTATTTAATTGTAATCTTAATTCTGCGGACAGTATACCCGTAACACCTTCGTCTTGACACATGTCAGTAAAAATGATTAATCGTTTTTTGAATAAAATAATTTTCGAAATACTGACGTATTTTTCTGCACTTATTTCTTCAGTGACTAAAAAAAATGGTTGCAATATTTGTATTATTCTTGGTAATGTATCCCATTCACATTCCGTTAGTTTTTCAAAGTTAGTTTTAAGAGAGGACAGGGTTGTTATAATCGGTGATTTTAATTTCAGCAATCGGTCAAACATTTCATAGGTTGCGTTCCACCGAGTCGCTACTTCCGATTTCAATTTATATTTGGGTAGACCCAACATTGTTTGAACTTCGTTGAGTTTATCGGTTGCGAGGGAACTTGATTTAAAATATGTAACTATTCGTCGACATTTTTCCCGTAACACAGAAATTTCTGTTACATTGTCCAAAGCATGTTTGACAACGAGGTTTAAAGTGTGTGCGAAGCAGAATATATTGTCTGTTGGAAGGAAAAGCTGTTTCACAGCAGCTGTCATATTCGCAGCATTATCAGTGACTACTGCTGCTACTTTATGTTGTATATCCCAAGTGAGGAAAATTTCGTCTAAACGATTCGCAATAGCACAAGCTGTATGGCTACCTGCAAATTTCGCAGTTTCGATAACATATGTCTCTAATTCGAAATTTTCATTGATGAAATGACAGGTCACCGCAATAAAACTGTCAGTATTTATACTGGTCCACGTATCTGTAGTGATACAAATTTTATCTACAGTTTGCAGTTTTTCTCGCACTCGCTCCTTTTCTTCTAAATATCTTTTATCCAGCATTGTCTTTAATGTTTTTCTACTGGGTAATTTATACTTGGGATCGAGGAACTTCAATAAATTCTTAAATCCTACATCTTCGACGATCGAAAATGGTTGAAGATCCGTAATTATTAGATCTAATATTAGATCGTCAATCTTTCCTTTTTTAACGTTGGTGTCTGAAAATAAATAAACAAATGGTAATGTTGTGTCTCTGCAGTTAATTATTCACTTAGTTCAGAACGCGTGCACGAGAACAGACGAATCGACCAAGTAGTCAGTCCCTGTCCTAAAAATGAAATTGGATTTTGGATGTACCAAGTAGTAAGTACCAACGCCTTGTTCGGGGGCTTTCCGATGTTTTCCGCTGAGCCGATGTCGAAGCGATTGCCTGAAAAAGGCCACGCAAGGAATCTGTTCTCTCGCGCGTATTACCTGCATATGTAGTAAATTCCGAATTCTCTCCAGTATCTTGTGCTGTTGTTTCTTTCAATATCCCATGAACCTTCAGGTGTTTAATCATGTTTGTAGTGCACTTGCTAAATTTCAATCGTTTCGTACATTCATTGCACTCCACTTCACAATCTTGGTCGGTAGGTTTGAAGTGATTCCAAACCCATGATCTTTTCTGAGACATCGTAAGTGTTGTTGACAAAATTAGGTAGTCGCAATATATTAATGTAGCTTGTCTGCCACCAACACCAATATATATTTTATTGCTCGTCGCTTGACGTTACAAAGAGTAATGGCTGTTATCAAAACGAAGGCCGTTATCGAGACAATTACAGTACGTTCGGGGCTGTCTTGTCTCCCTCTCGCATCCCCCTTCGCTCGTCAGGGCTCGTTCGGCGCAGCTTCACGCGATCGGGTCATAGGGGTGCATTTTGGGTTGCCTCTTTTTTGGGGAAAACGGCGTTGCCGCTAACACGGCCAACCCTGACCTGTGGATCGCTCTCGAGTGTTCGGCGCGTTATCTTCGGTTGCTTCGCCGTTCCACCTACGCAGTCGATCTTTAGGTGCTTTCACGAACCGCTTCGTTTTGGTCGTGTACTCTGCCTTCCTATGTATACACCGATAATATTGCAACAGAGACACAACATTGTCATTTATTTATTTTATTTTCACAAGAGAAAACATTAATGAACTAATTTTAGATGTAATGATTATGAATCTTCAACCATTTTCGATCGCCGAACATGTAGAATTTAAAAACGTATTAAACTTTTTCGATTTCAAGTATAAGTTACCTAGTAGGCAATCCGTAAAAACCATGCTAGATGAAAGATACATCGAAGAAAAAATGCGAGTGTGAGAAGAAGTGCAAAATAATAATAAAATTTGTATGGCAACAGATATGTACATGGACTATTATCAATACTCACAAAACTTAAATGAAATAAATCAGAACTTAAAATATTTCAAAAGAAAGATGGCATTACAGATTGTGCGAAGTTCGATTGGCGTCGTTTTCGCAGAGATCTGATGAGAAATGAGGAACTGAAAGATTTCTCACTTCTTAATGGTTATTCCAACCATTTCAAGGGTCGAAAGTCGCAACACTCGTAGAGGCATCGCCGGGGGGGGGGGGGTCCCCCGCCATCTGGATGCCACGCGGCATCTCGTCGAACCTGAACGCAGTCGAGTTTAAAGGACCGAGACTTTTGTAGGTATCATTTGGGAATCGATTATTTCCAAGTACTCATTCCTGTTTCGATACCTATGGATGCTTGTTTCGGGTTCGAATAGTATCGATACCAAGTCCAGCGAAGCTGTTGATACCTACAAGGATCGAACCTTTTGAGTACGTATCATTTAGGTATCGATACCTTCTGATACCTACGGTACTCATACTTACTTGAGATGCCATGATACTTCACCGCTAGGTATCGATACTGCTTGAGCGGTATCACGCCCATCACTACTGGTTCTATGTAGATCCTTTTTAAGGGGGTAGACACGTCACGTGGTCTGGCCGATTTGGCCGCTCGGTATTACAGCAGGTTTTTTCTGCACAGACATGGTAATACCGATAGATCGCTGATTGCCCGGTAAACGCGAGAGGGAGCTGTTTGCTATTTCCGTATTTTATTCTGAATAAGGAAAGAAATTCTCAGCTGTTGCGTTGTACTTATAAAAATTTAAACGGAAGTCGGCTGGTACTGCAAACGTAGAAAATTCATTGTACATTTTAATTACTTGAAATGTGCTTATGCTACAATATTATACGTTACCAGTAAGGAATTATAAGTGAAAAGGGAAAATAGATGAGGGGATGTCCCTAGAAAATGAAGTTTGTTAGGTTAGACATTTTTTTACTAGCAAAGCACCGAAACAGAACATGAAATACACTTATTACACGTTCTATGCAGAAAGCAGTTATGAACAAACATTATATATAAAATTGTAAGGAATCGATTGACGTCACTTTTGCAAAGATCTGATTAGAAATTGCAGACCTTCAGATTCGTCACTGCTTAGCGTGCAACATTGTATAGTCCCGCTGGTTTCGAGCGTCGAAGCCCACGAAATACAGCGAGACACATGATTGTTGGTGAGCATCGCGTTTGACGACTCTAGCTAGAAAATCACGCCGTATGAATGCTAAGAAACGATAGTGTGAAGTGGCGTGCGTTTCAATTGCACATTGACAATATCGTAGATTTTAGGGCCTAGAATATTAGCTACGTATTACGATGTTCTTCACCAGAGCACTACATTAATGAATTAAAAAATAAATGAATACCTAACCTACAATCGACCGAAAATTCATACATTGACTGCAGCACGCTTTTACTGTGGCACATGTATCCATCTAACGCTTCAGTTTTGCTATGATGCCACGTTGGCAGTCCTCCCGAGTATGCGCCATCTCGTATCAACTACCTGAACTAAATTTGTCACGTGACTTGATCTGTATTATCGCCAATATGACGGAACTCGTTTTTGGCAATTCAATCACGGGCTGACGCTATTTGTCCTTATATGAGCAGATTTTGGGCTGGGTTAGGACTCATTCGAAAGAGGAAGGTTCAATGCGGAGCGCTCTTCTCATGGTTCAACGAGATTGTGTTGATATCTAATAATATGAGTCTCCAAAGTAGAGCAAAAGTCGACAAAATACACCCGCAGAATCCAAGTATTTTTAGGTCACTAAAAGAGCTTTGTGACTGAAACGGTGAGAAGAGCGCTCTGCATTGAACCTTCCTCTTTCGAATGAGTCCTAACCCAGCCCCAAATTTGCTCATATAAGGACGAATAATGAAAAATCGTGACTTCAGTCCCAAATACGAGTTCCGCGATATTGGCGATAATACAGAGCAAGTCACGTGACAAATTTAGTTCAGCTAGTGGACACGAGATGGCGCCTACTCGGGAGGACTGTCGACGTGGAATCATAGCAAAACTGAAGCGTTAGCTGGATACACAAGCCAGAGTAAAAGCGTCATGCAGTCAATGAATGAATTTTCGAACGATTGTAGGTTAGGTTATATGCATTTTAGGTATATAACTGTTGGGAACTGTGTACATTTACTAAATTAACGCTTTTATTGTAACACATACATCACTTGAAATCGCTGTCGAATTTATGTTATAATTATGTGGCCACATTATTTAAAATAAAAAAAGAGATTGGAACTTTTTTACTAATACTGGATATATTGATTTACTGATATCATATTTTCAGAATGTGGAAGTTACAGCAATTATTTGCAATTATTGCTCTTATTATTATTCTTCCGACTATTGTATATAACATACAACAAGGAAAAGTCTCTAAATCAGTCAAGAGTTGACTCCCTGATTTTTTTTTGTAATTCTTTGCGGTACTATGCAGAGATGGGCATTATTTAAATAAAAGAATATACTTCCGAATGGCCCCAGTGACTTATCGACACGAGGTTTGGGGTAGGGTGTTTGTACCCTGAATCTAAAATTCTATTTAGCTTCGGGTATTTATTAGTTTCCTTTGTTTATTCGAAGGCCTTTCATCTTTGGCTTCGAATAATTTTTCATCTTTCATTATATCTTTATCCTGAGGTCGTATTCAGATATATTGGCCGGTCGATTCGTTTTCGCGAACAGCGATTGTGAACAGCGATCGAGGAGTACGGTGGGGTAACGGGAATGCTGCTCGGCTCCGTCTGAACATAGCCGTGTGGCTGTTATGACCAATACGAGATGAAGCTATCGAGAAAGAATCAATGTTCAGACCAATAATGCTCCAGAATTTTTTCGGAGCTAAGGCACACCTATTCTACGGAGACAGCTCGGTTTGGCGTACACACACCAGAAGCTTGGCGCTAACCCCACCACTTCTGGCTCACTCTTGTTCTGCGAAGGCGAGAGTGAGATGGAACGAGAGCGAGTCAGAAAACGTTGCAAACAGGGGCACCGAGGCAGGCAAGCGGTACCTACGGTGGGCGAATACGCGTTACGAAACGCACCGGCCAATATATCTGAATGTAAAGTCTCGTTAGCCGCTTGCTGGTCGGGACCGACGTTGAGTCCATATCATGAACGGAGCCCTAATTCCGAGGCTGAGTTTCTCGCTTCTTTCTGGCCGAGGGGGAGAGCGGGATGGAACGCTTTGCGTGCGCGACGGGCGCGAGCGCTCAGATGGAATCGTGACTGTTCGACGCATGCGCGCCACGGTCAGATAGCCAGGCACGAGTCTTTTTTGCGCCATAACCGAGCTTACCAAATTCCGCCATTTATTATAAAACATTTAATTGAGCTTCTTCATGACCTTACTCTTAACTATTACTCGTAGTTTAAAACCGTTGTAGTGTCATTTGTAGTATTTCATTTAAAAATTTATTTTCAACAATGCCAACAATGAAAAGGCCATTTTGCGCCTCTTGTCAACCTTACGCCCTAGCAGTTGCCTAATTTTACAGAGTAAAGTCATAAATAATCTCTAATAAATGTATTATAATAAAGGGTGTAATTTGACAAGATCGCCTAGGGCGCAAAAAAGACTTATGCCCGGCCTGCATCAAGATTTTGCGAAGCGGTTCCCGTGCTCACCATAAGCGCTTGCGACCATCGCGCACGCCCGTCGCGCACACAAAGGACGGAGTGTCAGGCGTCCGAATGACGGAGCGAGACAAAATATCAACGCGTCGTCTATCTCGTACTGTCCTCGCTCGAAAAGTCCGTATCGTGTACACCAAACCGAGCCCGTAACAATCTTGGATGCTCGAATAACCGACGAGAACCTTTGTGGCCCGAGCCGCACGAGATCGCCGTTGCTCGGCGATGTGTCATCGATTATATAGAAACAGAATTTGTTTTTTTTTCATCGTGTCAATATGAAAGTGACACAAATGGATTTCTGGCATTCTCCCGATTAAATTGACAGAAAATAATGTAAATCAGACTATTTTTAACGAAACGGGCTTCCAATTCTGCAAACAAATTTTCACGTAATTTCCTTAATTATGGTCCGAATAATATCATTTTTGGGGCCAATTTGATCGAGAAAACATGACGAATCGATTCACGTCACTTTCGCAAAGATCTGATTAGAAATGCAGAACTGACGATTTGTCACTGCTTAGTGCGTAACATTGTATTGCCCCCCTGGATTCGAGCGTCGAAACCCACGAAACTGAGCGAGTTGCATGATTGCCAGCGTGAAGGACAAGAGAGGACTTTGCATGGCGAAGGAATGTCAGCCTTCTATAGAACTCAAATCGAGAAAGACTTTGCTGACAAACTTTACATATGTATATTCGCGTCAAATAAATACTTTAATTGTAAAATTTAGACGACAAACTATTGTTGAATTTCGCCAGTTCTTACATATGCATCACTTGGTTGGGAATTCCTGATCCCAGAGCTTCATGCACTTACCTATTGAAATATTGCTTCAGGTCATCGGGAAATTGCATTGCTTCTTCTCGTACATACATATATCTGTTCGCGAGTAGGTGTCACGAGTGACGCGGCTTTGGTTTCCGAAATAAATGCACATTTATTAGAGCCCTCGGTCAACGGCGACTTGAGTCATCCAGTACTGAATATGAATATGTTCATATTTCTCATTACACCTTGATAAAGTGTTACCACCGATGGATTGGTGAGTTTATGTCCACAAAAATGAGTCGAGTTGCGAAGCAATTCGG
The DNA here is from genome assembly GCA_951215215.1 of Andrena trimmerana. Classification (NCBI taxonomy): domain Eukaryota; kingdom Metazoa; phylum Arthropoda; class Insecta; order Hymenoptera; family Andrenidae; genus Andrena; species Andrena trimmerana. The sequence goes on along the minus strand of OX578059.1, from coordinate 84,369,738 downwards.
TCTATTTTTTCTTATGAATACATGATTAGGACACACACACACTACGTTCACTAAAAATAGACCGAATTGCTCCATGTTTGGCATCATTTTCATCAGTAATGGATTGCTCTGGTGAAGAACATCATATTACGGAACTAATATTCTAGGCCCTAGAATCTACGATATTGTCAATGTGCAGAGAGTGTCAGCTTTTGAAGGTCCATCAGACGCGCTGCGCCTCAGAGTTTCCTCTATAGCAGCAATTTAAGGTTTGCAAGGTGGAGTGAGCTTTAATACCTTCCTAGCGAACCACTGTGCAGGCCACAGGACGGCCGGAAACAGTTAAGGAAATGTGAAGACCACACTTGACCCTTTTACTAAACACCGTAAGGAATTTTTATCTCCAACGTAACCGCTAATCCCGAAATATGATACATTCGGGACTGCGAAGAGATTTCGCTCGAAATTGTCAATGTGCAGTTGAAACGCACGCCGCTTCACACTATCGTTTCTTAGCATTTATACAGGGTGATTCTCTAGCTAGAGTCGTCAAACGCGATGCTCGCCAACAATCATGTGTCTCGCTGATTGTGAGTTTCGTGGGCTTCGACGCTCGAAGTCATCGGGACTATACAATGCTGCACCCTAAGCAATGACGAATCTTAAGTTCTGCAATTTCTAATCAGATCTTTGCAAAAGTGACGTCAATAGATTCCAGCAGCGCCAAGTATTTTGAGTGATAATTGGCGCAATTGTTGTATATCATTGCATTTGTAAAGTTAAATATAGCACATTAAGAAATTTATAATTATATTAATTTACGACAATGTTTTTAAATGGGATTCTTTTTGATGGGATTATATACTTGGCGCTCTTTTTGTACCTCTTTGTGAAAAGGTAATTTTGTGGGGATTTCACACATTTTGTAGTGTTTACTGATATTAATTTACGACTATATGTAGTTTTGATTGATGATTGATATGGAGCTCAAATGGCACCATTTTTCTTTCAGCTATTCCATAGCGTGGTAATTTTTGTTGGCTTATTTATTTATTATAATTTTTTTGTTCTGTAGCGGCATCGACGCTAGCTCGTTCGTTGGAAGAACGGCCGATTTTACCGCTATGCGTCGGAGGCTCGGGTTTTGCCCCGTGTTGCTGGGTGAGTCAGGCGATGGCCAACGCTGCGTATCTGACAGCCGGACTTCCCCAGGTAACGGATTTTCGACGTGCCGACGCGCTTTTCCCGCCAAAATTGCCGCGCGTTTTCAGCGTCGCTTCGGGAACGCGGCCCTCTGAAGGGGCTGTATAAATAGCCCTCCTGAAGTGCCGCTCGTCCTCACTCTCTTCACACTCGCGTCTCTTGCCACGACCGGTTGTGTTTACGAATTACAGTGATTCTTTGTGCTATCCCACGTGTTATCTAACAGCTTGTTTTCGTGCTCGTCGCGCACTTTTCGTGTGTGGCACGTCTTTTCGGTGGCGTTTTTCCTCCGTTATTCGTTTCCCGTGCTATTAGCCGGAAAAACACGGAGATCCCAGTGAATCCCAATTTCACCGCCTTTGGCCTCTCCATCTACTCTCTACCGTCGTCGGAGATATCATTGATGCTAGCAACTCCGGAAAAAATACTGGGGCTCCTCCGGAGCTAGGAAATGATGGTGGGCCGTCCCTAGATGCCCTCAGTTCTGCCAAAATGGTAAGCACCTCCATTTTCACCGCCCCTCTCCAGGCACCTCCTTCACCTTCCTTGTCTGCTGGCAAAAAAGGGCAGGCATCGTCCTTGACACCTTTATGGAGTCGCAATCTTCTGATCACCCCGAGTTATCTTCCAGATCTGAGTTGAGGCTGTTAAAGGCCAGCGTCAAGAAAACATTAGGCAAGAAAAAGTCAAAAAGTGACTCCGGGCGCGGGATTAAAAGTCTCTCTGGTCGCAAAGCAGACAATTCCTCGCTTATGTCCGCCACTAACCTTAGTGATTCCGTCACACCCCCTTTAACTACCCCTACTGGGGAGACTACTAATGATCGTTTATTGATTGCTCAAATCCCAATTTCAAACCGCTTTTCGGCACTTGCCGCGTTTAAACCATCGGGTGACCCCCACGTTCCGTTACCAATACGGGCGAAAAAAACCTCGCCGAAAGTAATCAACGTGAGTCTTCATAACAAGACAACCGACGATCAAGTAAATTCTACCGGATCACCTTCAATGTCGGCCGCTACACGCCCTGCAAAGCCCCCCTCGTTATATATCTCAAACTTTTCTTACAATATTGCTAAATTCGAAAGGGAACTCACTGCTGATTTCGGAAAAACCTTCCATATCAAGTATCTCGGCAACAAGATACGCCTTCAGTTTAATGAGGTCCCGGCCTTTAAAAAATTTAAACTGGCCCTTAGTGAGGAAAAAATTCCATATTTCACCTTCTCCATGAACTCCGAGCGTGGCCTATCAATGGTACTTAAGGGCCTCCCTGCCGCTTCCCCCGAGGAAATCCTCGAGGAACTAAAAAGCAAAGGCTTAACACCTTTATCCTGTGTACCTCTTGTTGGTAACGGATCGAATAAAACGTCCCCGTTTCACATATACCGAGTCAACTTTCCCCCGGGAATTTCCCCGACCTCAGTCACAAAGTCAATGCTATTTTCAGCACGAGAATTTACTGGGAGAAATTTTTTTCTAAAAAGAATTATACCCAGTGCTTATCGTGTCAGGCTTTCGGCCACTCGGCTTCAAACTGCGGGCTTCCCCCTAAATGTGTTAAGTGCGCTGGTGCGCATCGTACTGCTGACTGCCAGAAGACTCGGGATACTCCACCTAAGTGTGTCCACCAATTTTGGGCCAGTGTCCAGCCCGTCTAAGGTACCTTGAAAAAAGAAATTCTAATCCTAAGCCGGTAAATGGGCTGGCCCTTAATGCCCAATTGGATTCTTCTTCCTTTCCAAATCTTCGAGCCCCCCGTCTCTCCGCTTCTCGCCCACCACAGTCCTTTCCCTCTCATTTCCTCTCCTACGCTGACGCGCTTGCCGCCGGTCCTCACAGACCTCCCGCTTAACCTCTCCCCCAAAACGACCCTTCCTCGTTGACTCAGAACTGCCAAGTCCCATATGGAGTAAACTCCATGATGGATTTTTAATAGGGGCCTTAAAGGAGTTGAACTCCCTGGTCGATGTTGACTACATGCTCCAACTTACCCGCTCGTTAGTGGAAAAATTGAGGCCCTGCCGCACGCTGGCAGAGAAGTTTCAAGTTTTCTGCACCGTACTCAGTTGCTTGGACTAGTCAAATGTTCCTTCCAAAGATCATGCTGTGGAATGCGTCATCGCTGCTGCGTAAAAGAAACGAGCTCATCCTTGCGGTTGCCGGACTGCAACCTGGTATTATTCTTGTCACCGAAACTTGGTTTACCCCTCAGGTTAATTTTTCGCTTCCTGGCTACTTGGTGGTTCGCGCCGACCGCCCGGTTAAAAATGGTGGTGTTGCCATGTTTATACACGCCTCGATCAGTTACACGACCTTTACCCCTGCCAAGGCTCTCGAGTTTGACTCGTGCTTCATCAACTTAAATTCTCCCAAAATTTTGATCGGTGTCATTTACGCGCCCCCGGGTGCGATTAACGATGCAAGGCTCTTCGATTCCCTCATTCGTCTGGGTTCCCCGTTCGTGATCGGAGGAGATTGGAATGCTAAGCATCGTCTCTGGGGGAATATCTCGGATAACAAAGCTGGAAAAATACTCCACGAGCACAACAGCAAGTTTCCCTACAGGGTGATTCACCCTGAAGACTTCACTCACCAGTCAGGCCGCTGTCGACCGTCTGTCATTGACTTTTATATATCTAACTACCACGCTGACCTTGCCTGCGTTGTGACGGATGACTTCGACACACCCCACCGCTGTCATTCTTACTGCTAAACCTTCCAGTGGCCCATCCACCCTGGAAACGACCACTGACTGGGAGTCTTACCATCATCATACGCAAAAGCACAAAATTATGAGCAGCTTTAAGTCTAATGGAGAGATTGACTACTGTATAAGGGAAATGACCTGGTTCCTCCACGAGTGTCGCAAACGCTCTGTTGTCCCGGACTTTACATATCTCAGTAGGAATGTAAATCTCCTTTCTGACCAAATCCTGTGCTCTCTTATCCGTCACCGCAGAGCCCAGCGTAGAAGAGGCCAGCTTTTTGGAATGATGGTGGTGGCTGAAGTTATCCGAGACTCCGCTGCGGCTATTTGAAAGAGAATTTCGTACCTACGAATTCTTGAATGCGACCGAATACTGAGGGCCTTCAGCAGGCCGGACCCTACCTTCTGGGGCACTTCTAAAAAATCTCGGGCACCACGGAATCAAAAACATTACCTCCTCTCCTCGTCGGCCATTCAGCAGCAACCGCCGAGGCAGATAAAGCTGAAATCCTGGCCTCCACCTTCGCCAAGGTCCACTCCGAGGCCCACCTCCTCACCTCATCCATGGTGCAGTCCGTGGACGATTATGTTTCCTCTCCCGTCCCTCGTACCCCTGTTTCGACTCCTGGTTTCGCTATTTCCCCGGCCCAAATCGCGGCATATATATTAAAAAGATGGCTTCCAAGAAAGCCCCCGGTATAGATGGAGTTTCAGTTCTCATGTTGAAGCACGCGTCACGAAAGGTCATATGCCAGGTGTACTATATTTTCGTATTCGCGATCAATCACGGGTATTTTCCGGATCCCTGGAAAATTTCCAAGGTCATTCCGATTCCCAAACCTGGTAAACCGCGTGAACTACCGACTAGCTACAGGCCGATTAGCTTGTTCCCTATTTTTGGCAAGCTCCTTGAGAGATGCATTTACTCATTCCTATCAGAGTTCCTCCTGAGGGAAACCGTCATTTCCGACCGGCAGTTCGGTTTCCGCGCTGGACACTCCACGATTCAGCAGGCCGTTCGCATTGCACAAAAGGTCACTCACGAATTAAATGTGAATAGGGCAGTCGGGATGGTCTTGCTCGACCTGTCAAAAGCGTTCAACTCGGTTTGGCACGATGCACTAGTGTACAAACGTTACTGCATTGGGCTCCCTCGCAGTTTCACAATGCTTATTGCTTTCTACCTTACTAACAGACAGCTGCTCGTCTCCTGCGGTGGAGCAAGATCTTCCCTGCATCGAGTCGTGGCCGGCGTGCCACAGGGCTCAATTGTTGGTCCTATTTTATTCAACATCTATATCAACGATATCCCCACTACCAGTGCCTGTGAACTCGCGCTTTACGCGGATGATACCGCGCTTTTTACGTCGTCCTGGCAGCTCTCGACGCTGGTTGCCCGACTCCAAGCCTATCTGGACGAAGTCCTTCAATTTTTTGAAACTTGGAAACTCCGTATTAACTCGGAAAAAACGGAAGCGATTATCTTTTCCCACAACCCGATTGTTATTGCCAGCAGGCAAAGACACACATTACACATTAATGCCAATGCAGTGCCCTGGGCAAATGAGGTGAAATACCTTGGAATCATTTTTCACTATAAAATGCTATGGGATGCTGCTATCAAAGACCGCGTCAACAAGGCACTTAAAGTCGCCGGCCGTCTTCACCGTCATATTTGTCGCCGGTCTCCCCTTAGACTCAACATCCGACTACTTATTTATAAATCGTGCGTCAGGCCTGTTTTCACATACGGGGCCCAGGTCTGGTGGGCCACTTCTAAATCCAATAGAATCCTAACTCAACGTTTCCAAAACAAAATATTAAAAATTATCACGCACTCCCCCCTTAGTTACTCCACCAGGGCACTACATTCGGACACCAACATCCCATACATTCATGATTTCATTGACATGCTCATGCAAAACTATTTAGTCTCTGACCACCCTAATCCCCTCGTCCGGCTCACGGGCACATACGACCGTAATAGGATTATAAGGTCAAAATTCCTTTTCCAATGTCCAGCTAAACCTACCCTTCTGCCTCTCTGATTCCCCCCCTCCCCTCCTTATCCTCCTTGCCCCCCCCCCCCCTTAAGCTAATTTTCTTTTTTCTGCTTATAGCTCTTCTGTTCAACGCACGCTTCTGCATTACACACTTTCTGCTTCAGACCGTCCGTGCACTAAGGTCCCCTTGCATGGTCCTTCTGACTCACTGTCTCTAAACCTTCTTTCTTAAGCCTCCACCTGCCTACATACTATCTTTCTGCTCACGTCACCTGCAGCCTCAGGGCGCTGAGTTGCTTTCTTTCTTTCTCGACGTTCCAGACACCTCCCATCACTCTCTTGCAGCTATAATTTTACCATTCTTTCAGCTCCGTCAGGAATTGCGGTTCTTTGCAAATTTTCCGCAACATATATCCTAACACTACTTCCCAACGTTACCTCCTGCCGGTAATACCATACCTACTACACCCTGGTTGGTAACTGGGCTTAGTGCTCAGAGGGACGAGCCACAAGAAGGAGGAGGAGTCAGCAACATCTCCCCCCCTACTCAGCAAACGTTAATAAAAAAAAATAATAAAAAAACCGCTCGTCCTCACTCTCTTGAAACAGCCTGTAGAGGCTACGTCACGCGTCGTGTAATTTTCCGCCGAAATCCATTATTGTTGCATCAGTGTTAAACTGAGTATCGCCATAACGCGAATAAATAGGAGTGTGGTGAAACAGTCCTTTTGTATTAATATCCTTCTCACCCCTCAGTACGAACAAAATATAAATATCTTTAGCCCCTTTGGGCCATTGCCTTATGTCCAGTGGACCTGCCTCGGCAATATAAGAGCCTAATAAAGCTTGAAAAAGATGTGGGAACTTCCCTACTACGCTCTATATTGCCGGGGCAGGTCCACTGGACATTTTATACAGTATATTTTAGTATTGTATACACTTATGCCACGTAACGTAAATTACGGTAAATTATGTTGCTTTCTAATGATTTACCCATCACTGCTGGTAGCAACTACTGTTAACATTCAAATTCAAATGTTGCGGACCGGAAGTCAAGCTTCTACTTAAATTTGAATTGCCATTTGCCCTTATCTTGAAAACAGACTCTCAGATTGCGAAATGGTAGATCGCTTTTCGATCTTTTATGGGATCAGGGATTTGTGATGTGACTGATGTGATTGTATATATGTGTTAGATTCGCATCTTTAAATAATAATTTCTTGGAGAAAAAAAACGGAGAAAATATACTCGTTCATGTATTCCCCTTTTGTACATGGTGCAGTCGGAACTATTTTGTAATAAATTGAATGGAGGGAATTATTTAAAGAGTTTATACTTCGGGTAGAATGCTTAATTTATTTCAAGATACTTATTATCAAACAAGTGTGGTAAAACTATACAAATTAACGTTTACTGAATTGGTGTTATATGGATACAGTGTTAATAGTTTTGTTTTGCTTTGGGTTAATACAGATATGATTTGCTAACGTTGCTGTCTCTTTTCCTTTTTCTATTCGAATTCCTTAGAATTCAGATGAAGTAATATTTTTACGCCCATAACTTGGTGGGAATTCGGTAACTGATACGGTTGTCCGCCAATTTCGTCGATGTGGAAGCCCATAGGAAATAAAACTGCCGCCAGGCAAAACAGCACCACTGAAACGCGATTTCATATCTTTCATATCGAGTCATAATTTTTTCAGCCTATAAAATAATCGGTCTCTCATCTCATACTCACTAGCCGTAAATCTAGCCATAATCCATTTTCTTAATTCTTAATGCTATATCTTTTGACAAATTTTGTCGATTTACCTTTATTTGATTTGACAAATTTCCAAAAACTTGTGCGAAACAAGATGCTCTGCCTATCTATCTATCTAATCTTCTCCTGACAACCTGCAAGTCTGTGCATCCCCTTCATTTCTATCCATCCAAGCATGTGCGTCCCCTTCATTTTTATCCAAGTCCTGTACGTCTCCTACATTTCTAAATATAATATAAGTTTTACATAAAATCTCTAAATTGCTGGGATATAAATATCTGGCAATTTAAATGCAATGCAATTTGTTACAATATATATTATTTTGTACATGCATGGTACCAATTTCCACAAACTTATGCGAAAGAAGATGTTTCTCAACTTCCAAGTCCGCGACTCTACATACGAAATCGATTTAAAAATGTTAGAAAACGAAAAAGCACTGCAATGCGCGCTGCCATCTGGTGGCACCGCCGAGCGATTGTATGAATGCTTGTGTGTTGCATGGTTTTGGGACGTGACGGAGGTGCAAAACTAGTATGTAGTTTGTTCGTGTTCTTCTTATATATATACTGCTAGCGTGTGTTGTTCTTTTCTCCTCTTTTGTATTTGCCTATTGTTTCTACTTTTGTACAAGTCTTTTCTTGCAAAATATACATTAAACCTCAACAAAAAAAAATTGGCAACTTACCTTGTTAATGAAGACAATTCAGTTTCCGATTTACTGTAAAAACTCGTGACATTTCAAATTCGGACAACTTACTTCATATGACACTTAGCACTTGGTGGGTTATAATATCTCTGTCTAGCTGTCACGTCACAACAAAGTGCCAGAGAGACATTTCCTCACCCTTTCATACTCCCCTCTTGCCTAGAAGTGTAGGATGATGACGATGACGATCTTAATTTTACGAACATGAAATTCGGCAAATTGCCACTTTACATCGAAACACCTCAGCTCATAAGGTCCGTAGGAACAAAACGAAGACACTTTTCTTATGTAAATCAAACCCAGGCTATCTATTAAGGGGGTAGACACGTCACGTGACCTGGCCGATTGGGCCGGTCGGTATTACAGCAGGTTTTTTCTGCACTGAAATGGTATTACCCATAGATACGCGGCTGCCTGTGCACGCGAGAGGGAGCTGTTTGCTATTTCCGTATTCTATTCTGAATAAGGAAAGAAATTCTCAGCTGTTGCGTTGTACATTTTAAACAGAAAGTCTGCTGGTACTGCAAACGTAGAAAATTTATTGTACATTTACTTGAACTGTGCTTATGCTACAATATTCTACACTGGCAGTAAGGAATTATAAGTGAAAAGGAAAAATAGATGAGGGCATGTCCCCAGAAAATGAAGTTTGTTAGGATAGACATTTTTTAATTAGCAAAACACTGAAACAGAACATGAAATACACATCCTATGCAGAAAGCAGTTATGAACGAACATATATAAAATTGTGTTTGATGTTGAATCCAACGCGTGATTATTATGTGCTCCCTCCTCGAAGTGACAGAAAATATAACCTATGTATATGCTATAAGAAAATAAATATTTAGCGGCTATTTCGTTGTATTACGCTACATTTGTGAACTTTTCATCATCCTTCCGAAACATTATTATTACGCCGCAACAGTATCTTTAGGAAATCGGGTATAGCATATAGGTTATATTTTCTGTCACTTGGAGGACCGGATTTTCTGACCTCGATTTTCTGTCCTATGATATCAAACATGGAGCAATTCGATCAATTTTTATTGAAGGTAGAGTGTGTTCTAATCATGTATTCATAAGAAAAAATAGACTGAATTGGTTTGTGTCTTGACTCACCAACAATCCATGAATGGTAACACTCTCATCAAGGTGTAATGAGAAATTTTGAACATTTCGTATTCAGTACTGGATGACTCAAGTCGCCGTCGACCGAGGGTGTACCGCTGGTGCGCTATTTCACTCGCACTCGGTTCACATCGTTCGGTCTCCTTGTCAAGCGGTTCGAGCGAGGGCCCTGATAGGGGTGAATTTATTTGGGAAACAAAAGTCGCGTCATTCATGACACCTACTCGCGAACAGATATACATATGTACGAGAAGAAACAATGCAATTGCCCGATGACTTGAAGCAACATTTCAATAGGTAAATGCATGAAACTCTGGGATCAGGAATTCCAAACCCAGTGGGGCATGTGTAAGAACTGGCGAAATTCAACAATAGTTCGTCGTCTAAATTTTACAATTAAAGTATTTATTTGACGTGAATATAAAGTTTATTAGCAAAGTCTTTCTCGATTTGAGTTCTGTAGAAGGCTGATTTTCCTTCGCCATGGAAAGTCCTCTCTTGTCCTTCTCGCTGGCAATCATGCGACTCGCTGAGTTTCGTGGGCTTCGGCGCTCGAAACCAGCGGGGCCATACAATGTTGCGCGCTAAGCAGTGACAAATCTGCAGTTCTGCATTTCTAATCAGATTTTTGCGAAAGTGACGTCAGTCGATTCCACATGTTTTCTCGATCAAATTGGCCCCAAAAATGATATAATTCGGACCAAAATTAAGGAAATTACGTGAAAAATTTGTTTGTAGAAGTGAAAGCCCGTTTTGTTAAAAATAGTCCGATTTAAAATATTTTCGGTCAATTTAATCGGGAGAATGCCAGGAATCCATTTGTGGCACTTTCATATTGATACGATGAAAAATAAACAAATTCTGTTTCTTTATAATCGATGATACATCGCCGAGCACGGCGATCTCGCGCGGCTCGGGACACAAAGGTTCTCGTCGGTTATTCGAACTTCTAAGATCGTATTCAGATTCATTGGCCGGTGAGTTTCGTAACTAGGGGTGTGCGGTTACCCGATTTTTCGGGCTCGGGACGGGCTGGCAACTTTCGGGCGGGATCGGGCGGGTCGTGATACTTTCGTATTGCTCGAGATCCCGACAGTTTCGGGACCCCGAGACTCGATTCAGGCTACAAGCCAGCGCTGGGCAGCGGTGGGGCCCCTCACGCGCCAGCTTCCCCTTCCAATCTGTCTCTCGCACAGCGTGCCTTCCGTCGTCAAGGAGACTGCGCGACGCTACGAAGGCTGCCATGACGGGCTAGCCGTGCTAGCGTCTTCGCGGTTAGCGCCGCGCGTTATCCCTGACAACGCGGACGAGAGTGGGAGAACCCCGAGCTTACGCGTAAGCGACTTTGCCCAGCGCTGCTACAAGCATAGCAGCCATGAGCGGTCAATTTGATTTCAGGTCGGCTCGGCAAAACTCGGACGCGATCGGACGATATCGTTACCAGTAATGGATTAAAATTATTACCTGAGAACATAGAAAAATTATGTTTCTTACATGTTAATTTGAAATAATAAAATATTCGCCTCCTGTATATTGTTGTTATGAAACATCTAGGAAATATTCCTTTTTGTATGCTTATAGTTCGTACGTTTTCTATTTTAAATCTGAACCTATCCGGAAAAAGATAATACTCTATATATTCCCTTTACATAAAGTACTAAGTATGAAGTATATTTTATTCAGATTTTAAAATATTGTCGATATAAAAATAGTCTTCTTCCCAAGTTCTGAACATGGTATTTATTTAAGTACGTATATGGACGTATTCAGTATTCACAGACTATTTTGTAGCAATGAAAATACATATATATATAAATAAATAATAAGATACAAATTATGATTCAACAGGAGACAGAAAGTAAAAACTTATCACTCTGGTATCGATATAAATGATATACATAATTCTTTCCGTCTCGGTCCCCTCGTAATAGCTGGCTTTCGAGCCGATCGCGTCCGAGTTTTGCCAAGCCGACCTGAAATCAAATTGCCCGCTCATGGCGGTCATGCTTGTAGCCCGAATCGAGTCTCGGGATCCTGAAACCGTCTGGATCTCAAGCAATACGAAAGTATCGGGACCCCGCCCGATCCCGCCCGAAATTTTCCGACCCGTTCCGAGGGCCGAGAATCCGAGTCGCGGGACGATCCGCACACGCCTATTCGTAACGCGTGTTCTCTCGTCATCGCAGAACACGAGTGAACCAGAAGTGGTGGGGATAGCGCCAAGCTTCTGTCATTATGTGGGTATTACAGCGCCCTTAAGGGGGTAGACACGGGTAATGCAGCGCGCTGTAATACCGACATAATGTGCCCGAAACATGGGTTTGGGGGGATACGTTGTTTGTCCTTATATGAGCAAATTTTGGGCTGGATGAGGTCTCATTCGAAAGAGGAAGGTTCAGTGCACAGCGCTCTGGTCATGGTTGGACGAAATTATGTTGATATCTAATAATACGAGTGTTCAAAGTAGAGCAAAAGTTGACAAAATACACCCGCATGAATCCAAGTATTTTTAGGTCACTAAAAGAGTTTTGTGACTCAAACGATGACCAGAGCGCTGTGCATTGAACCTTCCTCTTTCGAATGAGATCTCGCCCAGCGTAAAATCTGTTCATATAAGGACAAACAACGTATCCCCGTGATTGCATTCCCAAATACGAGTTCCGCCATATTGGCGATAATACAGAGCAAGTCACGTGACAAATTTAGTTGAGCTATTGGACACGAGATGGCGCCTACTCGGGAGGACTGCCAACGTGGAATCGTAAAACTGAAGCGTTAGCTGGATACACAAGCCACAGTAAAAGCGTGATGCAGTCATTGCATGCATTTTCGGACGACTTTAGGTTAGGTTATATGTATTTTAGGCATACATTGACTAGGAACTGCTGGGTATTGTCTGCATTTACTAAATTAACGGTTTTACCGTAACACATACATCACCGCTGCCGAATATATTTTATAATTATATGGCCACATTATTTCAAATAAAAAAGAGATTGGAATTTTTTAATAACACTGGAAGTAGTGATTTACTGATATCATATTTTCAGAATGTGGAAGTTACAGCAATTATTTGCAATTATTGCTTTTATTATTATTCTTCTGACTATTGTATATAACATATAACAAGGAAAAGTCTCCAAATCGGTCAACAGTTGACTCCTTGATTTTTTTTGTAATTCTTTACGCTCCTATGCAGAGATGGGCATTATTTAATTAAAAGAATATACTTCCGAATGGCCCCAGTGGCCGATCGACACGAGGTTTGGGGGGAGGGTGTGTGTACCCTAAATCTAAAATTCTATTTAGCTTCGGGTATTTATTAGTTTCCTTTGTTTATTCGAAGGCCTTTTATCTTTGGCTTCGAATAATTTTTCATCTTTCATTATATCTTTATCCTAAGGTCGTATTCAAATATATTGACCGGTCGATTCGTTTTCGTGAACAGCGATCGAGGAGAAATCAGCCATCACAACCTGACGATCGTGGATTTGTCAGTTGGAGTTCCCTAGCCAACGAAGGGTATGGTGGGGTAACGGGAATACTGCTCGGCCCTGTCTGAACGTAGCCGTGTGGCTGTTATTTATTCTTATTGTCAGCGTAGTACATATGCAGTTGTGTGCGTCACGAAGTTATACGTAGACCAATACGAGATGAAGCTATCGAGAAAGAATCAATGTTCTGACTAATAAAGCTCCCTGAATTTTTTCGGAGCTAAGGCCTCAGGCAGAGATGGGCATCATCTAGTTAAAAATCGAATAAAATAACTTTTCAAATAAAGTTAGCTTCATTCGAAGCGCCTAGGATGAAGCTAATTTATTCGAAGTGCCTTTAACTTGAATTTCGAATAACGGTTCAACTTTCATCCTATCTTCATCCTAGAAAATCAAATAACCGACCTGAGCCTTTGCGGCCTGACCCGCGCGCGGTCGCCTACCGGTCAGATTCTACAGACTCTGAATTTGTTTAGTTTTCATCGTATCAATGTGAAAGTGACACCAATGAATTCCTGGCGTTCTCCCGATTAATTGGACAGAAAATAATTGAAATCGGACTATTTTTAACGAAACGGGCTTTGAACTCTGCAAAAAGATTTCTCACGTAATATCCTTAATTATGGTCCGAATTATATCATTTTTTGGGCCATTTTCATCGGGAACACATAAGGAATCGATTGATAATACTTTTATCAACACTTGTCAAAAACATGAACATTTTATGTGGTAAATTCCACCCCACTGTTTTGCTTTCTCGCTGCGAGCGAGGACCTTCGGACCCCTGTAGACCGCCCGTTGACAGCCCAGAGCAATAAAACCGACGGGCCACATAAAATGTTCATGTTTTTGACAAGTGTTGATAAAAGTATTACCAATCGATTCCTTATGTTTTTCCGATGAAAATGGCCCAAAAATGATATAATTCGGACCATAATTAAGGGGGTAGACACGGGTAATGCAGCGCGCTGTATACCGACACAATCTGGCCCAAAACATGGGTTTAGTAGAATACATTGTTTGTCCTTATATGAGCGAATTTTGGGCTGGGCGAAGTCTCATTCGAAAGAGAAAGGTTCAGTGCAGCGCGCTCTGGTCATGGTTCGACGAGCTTGTGTTGATATCTAATAATATGAGTGTTCAAAGTAGAGCAAAATTCGACAAAATACACCCGCATGAATCCACGTATTTTTAGGTCACTAAAAGAGTTTTGTGACTCAAACGAGGACCAGAGCGCGGTGCACTGAACCTTCCTCTTTCGAACGAGAACTCACCCAGCTCAAAATCTGCTCATATAAGGACAAACAATGTATTCTCGTGATTGCATTCCCAAATACGAGTTCCGCCATATTGGCGATAATACAGAGCAAGTCACGTGACAAATTTAGTTGAGCTAGTGGACACGAGATGGCGCCTACTCGGGAGGACTGCCAACGTGGAATCATAGTAAAACTGAAGCGTTAGCTGGATACACAAGCCACAGTAAAAGCGTGATGCAGTCATTGCATGCATTTTCGGACGACTTTAGGTTAGGTTATATGCATTTTAGGCATACATTGACTAGGAACTGCTGGGAATTGTCTGCATTTACTAAATTAACGGTTTTACTGTAACACATACATCACCGCTGCCGAATATATTTTATAATTATATGGCCACATTATTTCAAATAAAAAAAGAGATTGGAATTTTTTAATAACACTGGAAGTAGTGATTTACTGATATCATATTTTCAGAATGTGGAAGTTACAGCAATTATTTGCAATTATTGCTTTTATTATTATTCTTCTGACTGTTGTATATAACATATAACAAGGAAAAGTCTCCAAATCGGTCAACAGTTGACTCCTTGATTTTTTTTGTAATTCTTTACGCTCCTATGCAGAGATGGGCATTATTTAATTAAAAGAATATACTTCCGAATGGCCCCAGTGGCCGATCGACACGAGGTTTGGGGGGAGGGTGTGTGTACCCTAAATCTAAAATTCTATTTAGCTTCGGGTATTTATTAGTTTCCTTTGTTTATTCGAAGGCCTTTCATCTTTGGCTTCGAATAATTTTTCATCTTTCATTATATCTTTATCCTAAGGTCGTATTCAAATATATTGGACGGTCGATCAAGGAGAAATCAGTCATCACCATCTGACGATCGTGGATTTGTCAGTTGGAGTTCCCTAGCCACCGAAGGGTATGGGGGGGTAACGGGAATGCTGCTCGGCCCTGTCTGAACGTAGCCGTGTGGCTGTTATTTATTCTTATTGTCAGCGTAGTATATATGTAGTTGAGTGCGTCACGAAGTTATACGTAGACCAATACGAGATGAAGCTATCGAGAAAGAATCAATGTTCTGACCAATAAAGCTCCCTGAATTTTTTAGGAGCTAAGGCCTCAGGTACACCTATTCTGATGCGTGTATTTCTACGCTCGGTTTGGCCTATACATGACAGAAGCTTGGCGCTATCCCCACCACTTCTGGCTCACTCGTGTTCTGCGATCACTAGAGAACACGCGTTACGAATAGGAGTGTGCGGATCCTCCCGCGGCTCGGATTCTCGGCCCTCGGAACGGGTCGGAAAATTTCGGGCGGGATCGGGCGGGGTCTCGATAGTTTCGTATTGCTCGAGATCCAGACGGTTTCAGGATCCCGAGACTCGATTCGGGCTACAAGCATGACCGCCATGAGCGGGCAATTTGATTTCAGGCCGGCTTGGCAAAACTCGGACGCGATCGGCTCGAAAGCCAGCTATTACGAGGGGACCGAGACGCAAAGAATTATGTATATCATTTATATCGATACCAGAGTGATAAGTTTTTACTTTCTGTCTCCTGTTGAATCATAATTTGTATCTTATTATTTATTTACATCTATATGTATTTTCATTGCTACCAAATAGTCTGTGAATACTGAATACGTCCATATACGTACTTAAATAAATACCATGTTCAGAACTTGGGAAGAAGACTATTTTTATATCGACAGTATTTTAAAATTTGAATAAAATATACTTCATACTTAGTACTTTATGTAAAGGGAATATATAGGGTATTATCTTTTTCCGGATAGGTTCAGATTTAAAATAGAAAACGTACGAACTATAAGCATACAAAAAGGAATATTTCCTAGATATTTCATAATAACAACAATATACAGGAGGCGAATATTTTATTATTTCAAATTAACGTGTAAGAAACATAATTTTTCTATGTTCTCAGGTAATAATTTTAATCTATTACTGGTAACGATATCGTCCGATCGCGTCCGAGTTTTGCCGAGCCGACCTGAAATCAAATTGACCGCTCATGGCGGCTATGCTTGTAGCCTGAATCGAGTCTCGGGGTCCCGAAACTGTCGGGATCTCGAGCAATACGAAAGTATCGGGATCCCGCCCGATCCCGCCCGAAAGTTGCCGGCCCGACCCGAGCCTGAAAAATCGGGTACCCGCACATCCCAAGTTACAAAACTCACCGGCCAATAAATCTGAATACGATCTTAGAAGTTCGAATAACCGACGAGAACCTTTGTGTCCCGAGCCGCGCGAGATCGCCGTGCTCGGCGATGTGTCATCGATTATACAGAAACAGAATTTGTTTATTTTTCATCGTATCAATATGAAAGTGACACCATTGGATTCTTGGCATTCTCCCGGTTATATTGGCAGAAAATAATTTAAATCGGACTATTTTTAACAAAACGGGCTTTCACTTCTACAAACAAATTTTTCACGTAATTTCCTTAATTTTGGTCCGAATTATATCATTTTTGGGGCCAATTTGATCGAGAAACCATGAAGAATCGACTGACGTCACTTTCGCAAAAATCTGATTAAAAATGCAGAACTGCAGATTTGTCACTGCTTAGCGCGCAACATTGTATGGCCCCGCTGGTTTCGAGCGCCGAAGCCCACGAAACTCAGCGAGTCGCATGATTGCCAGCGAGAAGGACAAGAGAGGACTTTCCATGGCGAAGGAAAATCAGCCTTCTACAGAACTCAAATCGAGAAAGACTTTGCTAATAAACTTTATATTCACGTCAAATAAATACTTTAATTGTAAAATTTAGACGACGAACTATTGTTGAATTTCGCCAGTTCTTACATATGCCCCACTGGGTTCGGAATTCCTGATCCCAGAGTTTCATGCATTTACCTATTGAAATGTTGCTTCAAGTCATCGGGCAATTGCATTGTTTCTTCTCGTACATATGTATATCTGTTCGCGAGTAGGTGTCATGAATGACGCGACTTTTGTTTCCCAAATAAATTCACCCCTATCAGGGCCCTCGCTCGAACCGCTTGACAAGGAGACCGAACGATGTGAACCGAGTGGGAGTGAAATAGCACACCCTCGGTCGACGGCGACTTGAGTCATCCAGTACTGAATACGAAATGTTCAAAATTTCTCATTACACCTTGATGAGAGTGTTACCATTCCTGGATTGTTGGTGAGTCAAGACACGAAGCAATTCAGTCTATTTTTTCTTATGAATACATGATTAGAACACACTCTACGTTCAATAAAAATTGATCGAATTGCTCCATGTTTGATATCATTTTCATCGGGAAATCCTAAAAAATTCATCGGTAATACTTTCATCAATACTTATAAAAAACACGAACATTTTATTTTTCTGTACTGGGTATTTTATCTAGCTCGTCGGTTTTATTGTTCTCGGCTGTCAACGGGCGGTCTACTAGGACCCGAAGGTCCACGCTCGCGACGAGAAAGCAAAATAGTGGGGTGGGTAGGTCTTTCCCGATAAACTGAGCCCAAAGGCTTCTCAACAATTGAAACATTGGAAGACTGTACATATTCTCTCTGATGCTTTCGGCGATATGCGCAACCATTTGTATGCCCGGTTTCATGTCTAACAAGTCAGGCGATTTTGTTTGTGAGAGCCATACATAAAGACAGTCCTGTAACGTTCACATCTTCAATTATAAAACTGCAAATATGTTATTTTACACATGTGCCTCGCTGAGTTTCGTCAGCTTCGACGCTTGAAACCAGCGGGGCCATACAATGTTGCGCACTAAGCACTGATGAATCTGAAGTTTTGCAATTTCTAATCAGATCTTTGCGATCGTGGCGTCAATCGATTCCTTATACTTTCTCAATCAAATTGGCCCCAAAAATGATACAACTCAAACCATAATTAAGGAAAGTACGTGAAAAATTTGTTTGCAGAATTGAAAGCCCGTTTCGTTAAAAATAGTCCGATTTAAATAATTTTGTCATAAAAAAAATGCGCAGGCTGGATGCGCGTGATTATTACGTGGCCCCCTCCATAGACATATATAGACGGATCAGAAGATGGGACTATCGGCGTGGGGAAGGAAGGCTTGGAGGGGTAAAGGCATAGGTTCAGATACAGGCACGTCGGTTAGCTTCGGATGCATTCGGCATGCATAACCACAGCGTTAACCGATTTACTCGTATCGCTCCCCTTACCGCGAACCTTGCCACCCCCCTCAGCTTACGCTCCGCCGTCTATATGTCTGTGGTCCCCTCCTCGAAGTGACAGAAAATATAACCTATGTATACGCTATATGACAATAAATGTTGAGCGGCTATTTCGTTCTTTTGCGCTACATTTGTGAACTTTTTATCATCCTTCCGAAACATTATTATTACGTCGCAACAGTATCTTTAGGAAATCGGATCTAGCATATAGGTTATATTTTCTGTCACTTTGAGGAGGGACCACATAATAATCACGCGTTGGATTCAACATCAAACACAATTTTATATATGTTTGTTCATAACTGCTTTCTGCATAGGATGTGTATTTCATGTTCTGTTTCAGTGTTTTGCTAATTAAAAAATGTCTATCCTAACAAACTTCATTTTCTGGGGACATGCTCTGGTGTATTTTTCCTTTTCACTTCTAATTCCTTACTGCCAACGTAGAATATTCTAGCATAAGCACATTTCAAGTAAATGTACAATGAATTTTCTACGTTTCCAGTACCAGCAGACTTTCTGTTTAAATTTTTACAACTTCAACGCAACAGCTGACAATTTCTTTCCACATTCAAAATAAAATATGGAAATAGCAAACAGCTCCCTCTCGCGTGCACAGGCAGCCGCGTATCTATGGGTATTACCATTTCTGTGCAGAAAAAATCTGCTGTAATACCGACCGACCAAATCGGCCAGGTCACGTGCCGTGTCTACCCCCTTAAGGATATTACGTGAGAAATCTTTTTGCAGAGTTCAAAGCCCGTTTAGTTAAAAATAGTCCGATTTCAATTATTTTCTGCCCAATTAATCGGGAGAACGCCAGGAATTTATTGGTGCCACTTTCATATTGATACGATGAAAAATAAACAAATTCAGTTTCTGTAAAATCTGACCGGTAGGCGACCGCGCGCGGGTCAGGCCGCAAATGCTCAGATCGGTTATTTGATTTTCTAGGATGAAAATAGGATGAAAGTTGAACCGTTATTCGAAATTCAAGTTAAAGGCACTTCGAATAAATCATCTTATTTGATCTTCAAATAACGAATAAACGTAAAGGACCTTTTATCTAGATGTTATCTAGATGTTATCTTTGCCCAACTCTGGCCTCAGGTACACCTATTCTGATGTATTTCTACGCTGCAGCTCGGTTTGGCCTATACATGACAGAAGCTTGGCGCTATCCCCACCACTTCTGGCTCACTCGTGTTCTGCGATGACGAGAGAACACGCGTTACGAATAGGATTGTGCGGATCGTCCCGCGGCTCGGATTCTCGGCCCTCGGAACGGGTCGGAAAATTTCGGGCGGGATCGGGCGGGGTCCCGATACTTTCGTATTGCTCGAGATCCAGACGGTTTCAGGATCCCGAGACTCGATTCGGGCTACAAGCATGACCGCCATGAGCGGGCAATTTGATTTCAGGTCGGCTTGGCAAAACTCGGACGCGATCGGCTCGACAGCCAGCTATTACGAGGGGACCGAGATGGAAAGAATTATGTATATCATTTATATCGATACCCGAGTGATGAGTTTTTATTTTCTGTCTCCTGTTGGATCATAATTTGTATCTTATTATTTATTTACATATATATGTATTTTCATTGCTACCAAATAGTCTGTGAATACTGAATACGTCCATATACGTACTTAAATAAATACCATGTTCAGAACTTGGGAAGAAGACTATTTTTATATCGACAATATTTTAAAATTTGAATAAAATATACTTCATACTTAGTACTTTATGTAAAGGGAATATATAGGGTATTATCTTTTTCCGGATAGGTTCAGATTTAAAATAGAAAATGTACGAACTATAAGCATACAAAAAGGAATATTTCCTAGATGTTTCATAATAACAACAATATGCAGGAGGCGAATATTTTATTATTTCAAATTAACGTGTAAGAAACATAATTTTTCTATGTTCTCAGGTAATAATTTTAATCTATTACTGGTAACGATATCGTCCGATCGCGTCCGAGTTTTGCCAAGCCGACCTGAAATCAAATTGGCCGCTCATGGCGGCTATGCTTGTAGCCTGAATCGAGTCTCGGGGTCCCGAAACTTTCGGGATCTCGAGCAATACGAAAGTATCGGGATCCCGCCCGATCCCGCCCGAAAGTTGCCGGCCCGACCCGAGCCCGAAAAATCGGGTACCCGCACACCCCTAGTTACAAAACTCACCGGCCAATAAATCTGAATACGATCTTAGAAGTTCGAATAACAGACGAGAACCTTTGTGTCCCGAGCCGCGCGAGATCGCCGTGCTCGGCGATGTGTCATCGATTCTAAAGAAACAGCATTTGTTTATTTTTCATCGTATCAATATGAAAGTGCCACAAATGGATTCCAGGCATTCTCCCGATTAATTTGACCGAAAATAATTTAAATCGGACTATTTTTAAGAAAACGGGCTTTCAATTCTGCAAACAATTTTTCACGTAATTTCCTTAATTTTGGTCCGAATTATATCATTTCTGGGGCTAATTTGATCGAGAAAACATGAGGAATCGGCTGACGCCACTTTCGCAAAGATCTGATTAGAAATGCAGACCTGCAGATTTGTCACTGCTTAGCGCGCAACATTGTATGGCCCCGCTGGTTTCGAGCGCCGAAGCCCACGAAACTCAGCGAGTCGCATGATTGCCAGCGAGAAGGACAAGGAAAATCAACCTTCTACAAAACTCAAATCGAGAAAGACTTTGCTAACAAACTTTATATTCACGTCAAATAAATACTTTAATTGTAAAATTTAGACGACGAACTATTGTTGAATTTCGCCAGTTCTTAGATATGCCCCACTGGGTTCGGAATTCCTGATCCCAGAGTTTCATGCATTTACCAATTGAAATGTTGCTTCAAGTCATCGGGCAATTGCATTGTTTCTTCTCGTACATATGCATATCTGTTCGCGAGTAGGTGTCATGACTGACGCGACTTTTGTTTCCCAAATAAATTCACCCCTATCAGGGCCCTCGCTCGAACCGCTTGACAAGGAGACCGAACGATGTGAACCGAGTGCGAGTGAAATAGCGCAGCAGCGGTACACCCTCGGTCGACGGCGACTTGAGTCATCCAGTACTGAATACGAAATGTTCAAAATTTCTCATTACACCTTGATGAGAGTGTTACCATTCATGGATTGTTGGTGAGTCAAGACACAAACCAATTCAGTCTATTTTTTCTTATGAATACATGATTAGAACACACTCTACCTTCAATAAAAATTGATCAAATTGCTCCATGTTTGATATCATTTTCATCGGGAAATCCTAAAAAATTCATCAGTAATACTTTCATCAATACTTATCAAAAACACGAACATTTTATTTTTCTGTACTGGCTATTTTATCTAGCTCATCGGTTTTATTGTTCTCGGCTGTCAACGGGCGGTCTACTAGGACCCGAAGGTCCACGCTCGCAACGAGAAAGCAAAACAGTGGGGTGGATAGGTCTTTCCCGATAAACTGAGCCCAAAGGCTTCTCAACAATTGAATCATTGGAAGACTGTACATATTCTTTCTGATGCTTTCGGCGATATGCGCAACCATTTGTATGCCCGGTTTCATGTCTAACAAGTCAGGCGATTTTGTTTGTGAAAGCCATATATAAAGACAGTCCTGTAACGTTCACTACATCTTCAATTATAAAACTGCAAATATGTTATTTTACACATGTGTCTCGCTGAGTTTCGTCGGCTTCGAAGCTTGAAACCAGCGGGGTCATACAATGTTGCGCACTAAGCACTGATGAATCTGAAGTTTTGCAATTTCTAATCAGATTTTTGCGATCGTGGCGTCAATCGATTCCTTATACTTTCTCAATCAAATTGGCCCCAAAAATGATACAACTCAAACCATAATTAAGGAAATTACGTGAAAAATTTGTTTGCAGAATTGAAAGCCCGTTTCGTTAAAAATAGTCCGATTTAAATAATCTTTTCATAAAAAAAATGCGCAGGCTGGATGCGCGTGATTATTACGTGGCTCCCTCCATAGACATATATGGACGGATCAGAAGATGGGACTATCGGCGTGGGGAAGGAAGGCTTGGAGGGGTAAAGGCATAGGTTCAGATACAGGCACGTCGGTTAGCTTCGGATGCATTCGGCATGCATAACCACAGCGTTATCCCTTTTACTCGTATCGCTCCCCTTACCGCGAACCTTGCCACCCCCCTCAGCTTACGCTCCGCCGTCTATATATGTCTATGGTCCCCTCCTCGAAGTGACAGAAAATATAACCTATGTATACGCTATATGACAATAAATGTTGAGCGGCCATTTCGTTCTTTTGCGCTACATTTGTGAACTTTTTATCATCCTTCCGAAACAGTATTATTACGTCGCAACAGTATCTTTAGGGAATCGGGTCTAGCATATAGGTTATATTTTCTGTCACTTCGAGAACAGAAAATCCGGTCCTCCAAGTGACAGAAAATATAACCTATATGTTATACCCAATTTCCTAAAGACACTGTTGCGGCGTAATAATAATGTTTCGGAAGGATGATGAAAAGTTCACCAATGTAGCGCAAAAGAACGAAATGGCCGCTCAACATTTATTGTCATATAGCGTATACATAGGTTATATTTTCTGTCACTTCGAGGAGGGACCACATAATAATCACGCGTTGGATTCAACATCCAACATAATTTTATATACAATGTTTGTTCATAACTGCTTTCTGCATAGGATGTGTATTTCATGTTCTGTTTCAGTGTTTTGCTAATTAAAAAATGTCTATCCTAACAAACTTCATTTTCTGGGGACATGCCCTCATCTATTTTTCCTTTTCACTTATAATTCCTTACTGCCAATGTAGAATATTGTAGCATAAGCACAGTTCAAGTAAATGTACAATAAATTTTCTACGTTTGCAGTACCAGCAGGCTTTCTGTTTAAAATGTACAACGCAACAGCTGAGAATTTCTTTCCTTATTCAGAATAGAATACGGAAATAGCAAACAGCTCCCTCTCGCGTGCACAGGCAGCTGCATATCTATGAGTAATACCATTTCAGTGCAGAAAAAACCTGCTGTAATACCGACCGGCCAAATCGGCCAGGTCACGTGACGTGTCTACCCCCTTAAGGGAGCCGTCTCCGCGGGCCTTGAATGTGTGCGTACGCTCACACAAGCTAGGAAAAGCGTGTACGTATACGCGTGTAGTAAACAAACCGTAAATTACAACTTTCGTCCTGGAATCGGCCAGAAGGAAGTTTTTGCGAGTGCAGTTGCCTTCAGTAGACATCTGTGCAGGGTGGTCTGGTGCGTTTGAATGCTAATAACCACCGTACGTTGAAATAATAATGAATTTATGACTCGAAGAGTGACAGAATGAGGCTCTTGTACAATTAGCGCCACCAACGGAGAAACCTCGAAGCCGTATTCTGTCACTTTTCGAGTCATAAATTCATTATTATTTCAACGTACGGTGGTTATTAGCATTCAAACGCACCAGACCACCCTGCACAGATGTCTACTGAAGGCAACTGCACTCGCAAAAACTTCCTTCTGGCCGATTCCAGGACGAAAGTTGTAATTTACGGTTTGTTTACTACACGCGTATATGTACACGCTTTTCCAGCTTGTGTGAGCGTACGCACACATTCAAGGCCCGCGGAGACGGCCCCCTTAAGGGGGGCTTCTAGTGTAACGAATCATTTTCATTGCGTTTTCTCGGAATTTTTTATGAGGACCTTGTAAAAGTTATTGCTAGCCGGTTTTTTGCTACATACTTATCTATATTTCGATTACATTTTCAATTTTTTTTAGCACGAAAAGATTAAAATTAACTCAAATGGACCACTTTGTAGTTGCTTTTGAAAAAAAGCGGAGCCTATGTGGTGTCCACTATTGGATGGTTTCTGATCATCTGAAATAAAAAATTCAAAAGGCTTCCTTATATGTATGTCCTCGGCTACAGCCGGTACCAGAATGAAAGAAAGATATTGAAAGTTTAAAAAATGACGGCACTTTGAAGATTGAGTTTCGATTTTCACACATTTTTTTGGCATTTTGGGGCTGTCCGAATGAAAAAAAATTAAATATTTTCACACAATTGTGGTTGGGGTGATAGCCATACGTGTGCTGAAGATATATGCAGAAGTTGAACTTAATTGGTCAAGTCAATCTTGAGATATCGTGGACACCAGTTCGAAAAACATGGTTGCAAGAAAAACGTGTTTAAAGATTTGTATACAGTTTACACGGTAAAACTTTTACTCACTTCAAAAGTTTTACTTAAAATCAAAGTTGATCCTTTGTTTCGACGGGCGTCTCCCCAAATGTGGGACTTTCCAGGACAAACAATTACACGACCCTTTGCTGAAATATACCTGCCAAAACAATAACACTACGCGGCAACTGTCGTGCTCAGCGAGCGAGCCTTATCGATACCTATCTTTCAAAGCCTATAACTCTATATGTATTATGAATTGAACAAAATCCTTTTGCACACATATTTTCCATGACAGATACTCGTAGAAAATTGAAAAAAGAAAAATTCGATTTTATTGACTCGTTACACTAGAAGACCCCCGAGAACAGTAGCAGATTTAACGGGCGGCCCATGAGCAGTTGCCGCTGGGACCCCTGCCCAGAAGGCCCCCTGGCGACCATTTGCCAAAAAAAATTTAGTTGTATCCAAACACTATATTTTTCTTTGTTTTCCATACTTTTCATACCACACGCACGTAGATTTATTTGTAATTTTATTAATATACAGGGTGTTCCACAACGTTGGCCACCTGGGCCTTTTTCCGCATATTCGCCACTGCTGGAGTAGAAGCTTTCGATCGTCGAAGTTTCCCGTTTCTCAGAGCCCCTTATTTTTAAGTCCCTTTTCTCTTTGCCGATGGGCCCATACAATAGGTGAATCGCTTAAAAATGTATCGCATGTCTCGTCGTAACAAGTGCGGAGCGCGGCGTTACATCCACATTGCGCAATCGCGGAAGTCGTTTTTCGGTCTGACGAGATTAAAACCCCAGTCCGCGGTGGGAAGTAATCGTTACCGCATTCGTGATAGGACTTTTAGATTACAGACCTCTCCCTCTCCCCTGTCCCGCCGTTCAAGGCAGAGTACAATATATTTTTTTCTTTCTCTAGGAGGAAGTGGAATTAATAAGTTCGTTAATGACTTCATTATGGAGGCTTTGCAACCAGCACATGTCTTCGCAACGTTCGTTGGTTTACAATAGATTCACGCAACGAGTAGCTTCTGTTTGTCATAAATTCTATTAATTTATTATTAGAATACGAGACTTAATATAGAAGTGCTAAAAGTAATTTCGTGAATCTTTGCTTTTTTAAATTAGCTACTACAGTAGTACCTCATTGTCCCCACGACTACATATTCGGGATCACTCGTGCGCCATCTACGGCACATGCGCATGATTTTTATCTCGGGCCCGAGCCTACCCTACCTGAGGGCAGTCAACAAGAGGTCTGTGAAGATGACCTTTGGGGGTGAGATTCACACCCAAGTACAAATTTTTATATTAAAAATAATTTAAAACCGACTTAAAACAAAGTAAAAATGCACTAAAAAGTGAAAATTAATTTTTTCCCTCATTTAATCTACTACTCTAATCTTTTTTAAGTCGGCTCCAGAGTTACACATTGCAAATGATTAGGCGTCGACTTAAAAGAGATGAGAGTAGTAGATTAAATGAGGGAAAAATTTATTTTACAATTTTAGTGCATTTTTATTTTTTTGAACTCGGTTTTAATTTTTTAAAATTTTTTATTTTTGGCTTTTTAGTTTTATATACATTGACACAACATGCTGAGGAGATATGAGCGTACGTACATAAAAAAATAATAATTAGGTGACAATAGTCATTATTATTAACCAGAACTGGCAAAATATTGGACCAATATTGATGCAGTGTAGGATGGGACCACCGGAGCATCGCCCTCTTTCGAACAAAAAAAAAGATCATAAAATCGGTCCGTATGCTGGGGAGTTATGCGGAGACAAACGAAAAAAATACATACGGGTCGAATATATAACCTCCTCCTTTTTGCAGTCGGTTAAAAATTGAAATAGTTCTCGTTTGTTCACCCACAATTTTTGTTCGCCCCTTTCCAAAAAAAATTATGACCATATTGAAAAATTTTTACACCAGCACACACATGAACATTTTTCATTGATATTTAAGTGGAATATGATCGTCCAGTTTGGCGACCCACAAATTTCGTTTGTACATACTGCAAAAAAAACTTATAAAAAAACTAAAACAAACGAGCAATTATCTTTACCTGCAAATTTTTCAATTTGGTTATAACAAACGTGAACAAGCGAAAACTGTTTCTATTTTATAAAGATAGAACTCAAAGTGGGGATGTCGATCGTGCGTTTTTTGAAGGATAGACCCAGTTGATGAAGCACGAGTGTATAGTGCAACCCCTTTTATAATGGTTTCATCCAGAGCATTTCGTTGATCCCCAACAATGAATTTTTGGCTAAATATAATATTATCGTACGTACATATGGTATGCTCCCATCAGTTTCTATATTTACAGTCCGGTCACCTCTTTTTATTTCATTTTAGAAAGTGCGATCCAAACTGGAAGGTTCTTACTTTGATACGACAGAAACCATTGGTATTGGTGGACTTTGTCACGAGATGAATTTTTCCGAAATTACTTTGTTTATTTTTATACCGGACCTCGTATACGTTTATGCAATTGCATATTTTGACAGGGAACAACAAAACCATGTTTTATTACGCTATGTCCTATGTCCTATAAACAAGCAAAGGATTTTCTATGGGCTTGTCCAAATTGGAAATGCATGAGATGCGGCAAATTCGTATATGTCGGTCGTTTTGTTTGAATTTCAAACCAGTTTGTTTTTTTTTTCAAAAAAGCAATGGATTTCTTGTAAACTAACCGCAAAAGTTGGTTGCAAATAGTACTCTACAGCCGGCCGTATATGGACACTGTTGCATTGTCGTACGACCGACTGAAATCGGTCGGTTGGCCGACAACGATTTTGTAGGTCTGTGAAGTTGGCACCCCCAAATTTGAAATTTAAAAAAAACTCTATGGCATTCGTTTGTCCACCGTTTGTCCACGTTTGTCCAACAAAAATTTTCGTTTGTCCACCCTTCAAAAAAAAGTTATGAACAAAACAAAATTTTTCACCAGCACCCCCATGAAAACTTTTTAATAATTTGACGGGGGCACATGATTGTCCATCGTTTGTCCACGTTTGTCCAAATTTTCGTTTGTCCACCCTTCAAAAAAAAGTTATGAACAAATTAAGAAAATTTGTCATATCCACCCTCCATGAACACTTTTCAACTTTTTAAAAGGGGGATACGATTGTCCATGATCTAGCATCGTTTGTCCACCCCAAGATTTCGTTTGTCCACCCTCCAGAATCGAATTATTAATTAAAATAACCAAGAAGTACGATACGGTTGAAGCGTCCGCGTATAAGTTCGATTTTTTATTAATTAAATACTTAAATCGTTTATCCAACGATGCAGTTCGATAGTCTAGACGCAGAAGACGTTTGTCCACCCCAAGATTTCGTTTGTCCACCCTCCAGAATCGAATTATTAATAAAAATCGCGAAAAAAGAAGGTTTCATGTGAAACGGTCGCGTATAAGTTTGATTTTTTATTAATTAAACAATGGAATCGTTTGTCCAACCTTGCAGTTCGATAGTCTAGATGTAGAAGACGTTTGTCCACCCCAAGATTTCGTTTGTCCACCCTCCAGAATCGAATTATTAATTAAAATAACCAAGAAGTACGATACGGTTGAAGCGTCCGCGTATAAGTTCGATTTTTTATTAATTAAATACTTAAATCGTTTGTCCAACGATGCAGTTCGATTGTCTAGATGCAGAAGACGTTTGTCCACCCCAAGATTTCGTTTGTCTACCCTCCAGAACCGAATTATTAATAAAAATCGCGAAAAAAGAAGGTTTCATGTGAAACGGTCGCGTATAAGTTTGATTTTTTATTAATTAAACAATGGAATCGTTTGTCCAACCTTGCAGTTCGATAGTCTAGATGTAGAAGACGTTTGTCCACCCCAAGATTTCGTTTGTCCACCCTCCAGAATCGAATTATTAATTAAAATAACCAAGAAGTACGATACGGTTGAAGCGTCCGCGTATAAGTTCGATTTTTTATTAATTAAATACTTAAATCGTTTGTCCAACGATGCAGTTCGATTGTCTAGATGCAGAAGACGTTTGTCCACCCCAAGATTTCGTTTGTCTACCCTCCAGAACCGAATTATTAATAAAAATCGCGAAAAAAGAAGGTTTCATGTGAAACGGTCGCGTATAAGTTTGATTTTTTATTAATTAAACAATGGAATCGTTTGTCCAACGATGCAGTTCGGTAGTCTAGATGTAGAAGACGTTTGTCCACCCCAAGATTTCGTTTGTCCACCCTCCAGAATCGGATTAAAAAAGAAAATCGGCGAAAATAAGGGTACCGGAAACGCGATCACGTTTAATTTCGCTTTTTTCGAATATGTTGTCAAATTCGATTGGTCTTACCGTACAGGTTTAAGGTGATTGCTGGTATATTATCCAACAATTTTGAACACAATTCTTCCCGTCACTTTATTTGAACGACACTTCACTTTGTAGCTCTCATCGAACACTTCACACTTTTTACACTTCTGTAACATGTCCAGAATATCGCCTGAGTGTATTAGCGCTTTTCTAGGCATTTGTCACAAATGACCACAATGAAATCCCAAAACGGTAGGTAATATAACTCTCACAATTACTTCACAAACCGTAAATGAACGCACGATCTCACCAGAGCGGTCTGTGAACAATGACTGACTTTCCGTGGCTGGAAAGAACTCGAGAGTATCGCAGGCATTTGTTTCGATTTCAGCAGTGGCTCGTGGGTCCGTCCGCGTTACAAAGTATCTACGCGTCTATACAAATTTCTGGTAAGCAGGGCCGGTGGAGAACTATCGATAGTGCTGACTATCGATATTTTCGATAGAAAGCCCTCTCGGCTAGCGATATTATCGATAATTTTCCGATAGTTTTTGAAGATAATAAACAAAAATATATAAATATGATGAAAATTTAGTAAAATATGTATGCTTTTGAATATTATGTTTGATTTTTGTATTTCATTTTATTTTATGATTATATATAGGGTAACGCATACAGATGTTGACCTTCTTCCCCAAAATGTGGGAAATATAATATAATGCTTTTTTCATATAATAAAATACATCTATCCTTCGGTGGCTCAGATATTTTTGTTCCGAATACAATTATATTTTATTATATAAAAAAAGCATTACATTAGGGATGTTCGATTCACTTTAAAAGATCGATTTTCGGAATTGTTTCTGAATCGAATCATGAAAACCGATTCTGTTAAAAACTCGAAACCAAAGAATCGATTTTACAAGAATCGATACAAAAATCGTAAAAAATTATTAAGTTTTATATATATATATATATATATATTAAATAGCAGCTAATAAATTTGAATTTGTGTATATTGAAAGACATCCTTGGCTCACAATAACGAGCCCATGAACTCTGGTACATTTTCAAATTCAAAGTAGACTTTGTTACAGCACAATTGCACAGAATAGCCTTTTTCGCTCGCATTAAGAACTATGGAAAATATCGATAGTTATACAACACTATGGATAGTGATTTCGATAGTGCCGGCTATCGATAATATCGATAGGGCTATCGATAGTTCTCTACCTCTACGCGTAGATACTTTGTAACGCGGACGGACCCACGTGCCACTGCTGAAATCGAAACAAATGCCTGCGATACTCTCGAGTTCTTTCCAGCCACGGAAAGTCAGTCATTGTTCACAGACCGCTCCGGTGAGATCGTGCGTTCATTTACGGTTTGTGAAGTAATTGTGAGAGTTATATTACCTACCGTTTTGGGATTTCATTGTGGTCATTTGTGACAAATGCCTAGAAAAGCGCTGGATACACTCCGGCGATATTCTGGACGTGTTACAGAAGTGTAAAAAGTGTGAAGTGTTCGATGAGAGCTACAAAGTGAAGTGTCGTTCAAATAAAGTGACGGGAAGAATTGTGTTCAAAATTGTTGGATAATATACCAGCAATCACCTTAAACCTGTACGGTAAGACCAATCGAATTTGACAACATATTCAAAAAAAAGCGAAATTAAACGTGATCGCGTTTCCGGTACCCTTATTTTCGCCGATTTTATATTTTAATAGGATCCTGGAGGGTGGACAAACGAAATCTTGGGGTGGACAAACGTCTTCTACATCTACACTACCGAACTGCATCGTTGGACAAACGATTTCGTCGTTTAATTAATAAAAAATCGAACTTATACGCGACCGTTTCACATGAAACCTTCTTTTTTCGTGATTTTTATTAATAATTCGATTCTGGAGGGTGGACAAACGAAATCTTGGGGTGGACAAACGTCTTCTACATCTAGACTACCGAACTGCATGGTTGGACAAACGATTCCATTGTTTAATTAATAAAAAATCAAACTTATACTCGACCGATTCACATGAAACCTTCTTTTTTCGCGATTTTTATTAATAATTCGATTCTGGAGGGTGGACAAACGAAATCTTGGGGTGGACAAACGATGCTAGATCATGGACAATCATATCCCCCTTTTAAAAAGTTGAAAAGTGTTCATGGAGGGTGGATATGACAAATTTTCTTAATTTGTTCATAACTTTTTTTTGAAGGGTGGACAAACGAAAATTTTGGTTGGACAAACGTGGACAAACGATGGACAATCATGTGCCCCCGTCAAATTATTAAAAAGTTTTCATGGGGGTGCTGGTGAAAAATTTTGTTGTGTTCATAACTTTTTTTTGAAGGGTGGACAAACGAAAATTTTTGCTGGACAAACGTGGACAAACGGTGGACAAACGAATGCCATAGAGTTTTTTTTAAATTTCAAATTTGGGGGTGCCAACTTCACAGAGCTCGATTTTGTCGCTGTGCGACATTTAATTAGGACACAGCGTTATACGTGCGAAGTTTAACAATCAAATTCTGACAAGGGTAGGTTTTTAGGTGTCCGCCTCCGATTGCTTTAGTTTTTGAATATGTTTTAGAGGACCGAAAAATAATAACTACGTGTTTTTTATTTCGGCCCGTTTGCATACTTAGAGGTGAAACCACCGTTCAAATTTATAAGAAGGGGTACAAAAGTGACCAACGACAAGTTAAACTGTGACAAATAAATTTTTGCTCTGAATATTCGACACAAATGTAGACGTATATCAATTTAAAAATTTGTAAACAGAGTACTCGAAACGATTAAAATTTCCACATACCAAATGTTGAAGGTTTAAACAATAAAAGATTAAGACTCGTATGTTAGCAAGCAGAGGGTGGCTAACGAGTTCGCTTCTTATTTCGTGAAAAGATCAATCAAGATGAATAACGGTAGCCCCTGTAGCCGCCAGGTACGCCCGGAAACGTACGAAGATGGCCGATAGAATCAGAAATGATCAGGGTAACAGTTAAAGGAAGAGAAGAGCGCCCGAAAAAGTGTGGCGCGTGGCCATTTTGTGCTCTGCGGGATTACGTAGGTAGAACTATATAAATATACTTATTTAGCGTATTCCTATAATAACACTTGAAAAAAAGAAACGCAAAACACTCTGTTCGTGTTACAATTTTTTTCACAATTAAAAAATTACAACCTTATACACAAAACGATAGAAATATGTATAATTTCAGTCTTTAGACTTGAATCAGGAATAACTTAGAAGAAAACATAGCTTAACTATTAAGAAATGTGCGATGTGCATTTTATTGGAGATCAACAACTAAGGTAAGTGCGGGTAATAAGGCCCGGCAGGTAATAAAGCCCACCTGTTATTTATCCTTGGTAGGTCAATCTACAATACTGGTAGTGTCATTTATTGCTTTTATTATATACGAAAATGTCGTTCGAAGAGCTTCCGCGCGATTAATATAACATTTGTCGGCTGTAAATTCAAGAAATGTTTCGCCGGCAACTAGCGTTGTTACAATTATAAGAATTACGTCGGTTTCTTGGCTTTGTATTGGGAGTAGTCATTATCCAATTACTGTACAACTATAGGTATGTATAAGTACATATGTGGGCAACATATACTCAGAAAAATGATGATTTTGTAAAGTGCACGCTGAACATATAACCTCGGCAATGAGGAAGTGACAAAACAGATAATAAGGCCCACCAAAATATTAATAGGGGTTTAAGGCTCAGGAAGTAACCAGAGATCCCTTCCAAAGCACGAACGATAGGTATTGAAAAGAGCTCTAAAGCACGTGTCACTTCAACCAGAAGAAAAAGGACAAGATTGTGTGAACAAGAACCCATGCCATCCACCTCCAGAGAAAACGTGGACGGCATCTCTGCAGATAATTTGTTTTGCAAATTATGCAGAACTGCATTCAAGAGTGAAATGCAACAGTGTGTCATGTGTCTCACCTGGATACACGAGGATTGCGTTGGGCTCACACCTGAGGAAGAAGATGTCTTTGTTTACCCGAATTGTACATACTAAATAGGTGGGCCATATTACCTGCACTACACGAAGCAAAGCCAGTTTACAAGGTTTTTAAAAACCTATTAATTTTCGTATTTGTTGTGTTCATATATTGTTACAAATATTACAGTTTATAGTTTAATGTTCACAGATTTGTATAAAAAAAAAGTTTTCAAGAATATGTACAAGTTTTTTTAAAAAAATTATACATGCTTAGGTGGGCCTTATTACCCGCACTTACCTTACTTATAAAGTAAAGTAATACCTATTTAGTTATAAAAAAATGAAAGTAAATTGAATCAGCTACAAGGTTTGATTACAGGAAGTCTTGTCTAATGTGCTGATGGGAAGTAAAACTTTATTGTATAGTGTAAAATTGGATTGAGTTTAATTTGAAACAGTAATTAAAATGTGAGTTCAGACATAGATGAAGATAAATCAAGGGAAAGCATTCTTATATCTATGATCATTAATCGCATAATTCTACGTCATTAGTCGTAAGACTTCGAGATTTCAGACACCTAGCTATATTCTTTCATTATGTAGGTATTTCCTGTGGGTCGAGAAATACGCTGCGTAATTCCGCTTTAATAATAGTAACTATTGATAAAATTAGAAGCTTCCTAATTGCTTACTTATAACGTGACATGTCATTTAATCAGAAAGAGAAATTTCAACCACGTAATTGCAATTGCTCGTAAGTTTGAAATTCCATTCTCGTGACTAAATAAATGCAAATGTTAACAAATACCTTATTTTCGATAAACAAAACGCTACATGAAACGATGTATGTTAATAAATATTTCGAGAATTTTAAGAGCAGATACTTTTCAAGAGATGAACATATAATTCCAACGAAGACATCAAGAACAAAATCTAACAATTCTGAAACTCTGAGATAAGAAATAGCTATCATCGAATAAAAATTAAACTATCACAATTAATTTCAAAATCCATAATTGACTCGAACATAGAACAGTTGGGCCGTATGCATAAAAATAAGGAAATTCTTGAAAGTAATAAGTATAAGTAACAGCAAATACTAGATTTCGTATGCATAATCTTCTACTAGTATTAGATTACAAAATGACACCGCGAACTCGCACTCACCGATTGGAACGCAACTTTATGGGTTTATAGAGTGACTCAAGACAAGAACAACGGTGTGTTTCATTCGGGCCCTATCACCCTTTAAGGGGGTGAGAAGTAACCTCAAAGTCAAATAGGTACTTCCACTTTTTCGCGTATAACCCCCAAGGTAAAACAGAAAGACAAAAATGTTTAATGGTGCAATAAGCGCTACAAACTTCCGTTAACAACATTTTGAGAAAGTTTTTTTCTTAAAATAAAAAATTTACCTCACGTTAATTACAATTCCACAAGTACACCGCTCTACTTGTGGATATTTCCTGTAACACGCGGCGACATCTCGCACGGGAACGTTACACGTATGTACAGTCTGAAAGCTCCTATACAGCACGGAAAATTTAATTTTGTCTGCCACTCTCTTTTGACTTTTTCTACTTCATTTGTATTTTTAGGAAATTTAATCCAGTTTTGGCGTTTGCTACAGATTTTGCGGGCAACTTCCTACTCTGATGAACACCCGTATCCTCACCAATGCCTACTTGAAAACCAGGATCACCAATGTATCTAAAAAATAGCTCCATTTTCTCTTTCCGCGAAAGATCGCCACCTCTGGTTTCGTTCACGATATCTAAAAATGTATCCGCCAGGTAATTCACGTAGTGTTCTTCGAATGTAAACATGGCACGATATTCTCGGGTATGGTTTCATCGAATTTTGTAAACCTTGGGGGCCCGAATTTACATGAACAACGCCATGATTGCGATTGAGCAGACTTAAGGGGGCCGTCTCCGCGGGCCTTGAATGTGTGCGTACGCTCACACAAGCTAGGAAAAGCGTGTACGTATACGCGTGTAGTAAACAAACCGTAAATTACAACTTTCGTCCTGGAATCGGCCAGAAGGAAGCTTTTGCGAGTGCAGTTGCCTTCAGTAGACATCTGTGCAGGGTGGTCTGGTGCGTTTGAATGCTAATAACCACCGTACGTTGAAATAATAATGAATTTATGACTCGAACAGTGACAGAATGAGGCTCTTGTACAATTAGCGCCACCAACGGAGAAACCTCGAAGCCGTATTCTGTCACTTTTCGAGTCATAAATTCATTATTATTTCAACGTACGGTGGTTATTAGCATTCAAACGCACCAGACCACCCTGCACAGATGTCTACTGAAGGCAACTGCACTCGCAAAAACTTCCTTCTGGCCGATTCCAGGACGAAAGTTGTAATTTACGGTTTGTTTACTACACGCGTATACGTACACGCTTTTCCTAGCTTGTGTGAGCGTACGCACACATTCAAGGCCCGCGGAGACGGCCCCCTAAAGACAGGCGACTGGCAGACTTAAGATAACACTAGCATTTACTTGCAGTTTTCCGTAAGTACTATGTGATATGCATACGTATTTTACGAATTTACTGAAAAATTAGTAAAATCTATTTCTAATAAATACTTCATCCTTTATTGCATACATAACTGAGTATTTGCTTGAAAAATCACTAGTTAAAGCTTATACTTGCTTTTATACATACGGCCCTGTAGCTACGAAAGCACTCAACATTTCCTATATTAATAAAAATATTAAAACATGGCCCGCATGCATAAAAGCAAGTATAAGCTTTTACTAGTGATTATGCTTTTATTATGCATACGAAATCTAGTATTTGCTGTTACTTATACTTATTACTTTCAAGCATTTCCTTATTTTTATGCATACGGGCCATTATCTTCAAATTTAAGCATTATGAAAAAAATTAATACTAATAATGGAAATAAACAAACTATAATGTAAGATGATGTCAATTTAACGAAAGGCATAAGTATTACAAATAATTAAAATGATTTTTATCCCTTCGTGGTCGCACGGGGTATATCGCACCCCGCGAAATTTCTTTTTCCTTTGGCAATACTTTTGTAAATTTTTAGTCCATAATATCAGAATTTGAAAATTTGGTGAATTTTAACAAAAAATCGATTTTTTCAACTACAAATTTTATTGTATCAAAATTTACATTTCTAGAAAAAGACTATTAGATCATGATTATATGAATATCACGAAGTATAATTATCACTGAAAAGTTAAAAGATTCAAAAATACGAAAATGATAACTCAAAAATGACGCTGAGGTGTAGCGAACTCCATCTGACGAATTTGTCATTATAAAGTGTGAACCCGAAAGGTTAAACTTCAAACTCCAAAGTGAAAATAGCAATTTAAATTTACCAGCAAACGCAAAATGGATGGACCTTTCAAAAAATAACTATTACGCAAATAAAACAATCATTTCACTTATCGAACGTCAATAGATCAGCATGTCGACAGGTACGACCATAGTGAAACTCCATCGACC
Source organism: Andrena trimmerana (assembly GCA_951215215.1). Classification (NCBI taxonomy): domain Eukaryota; kingdom Metazoa; phylum Arthropoda; class Insecta; order Hymenoptera; family Andrenidae; genus Andrena; species Andrena trimmerana. The sequence goes on along the minus strand of OX578059.1, from coordinate 84,333,337 downwards.
ATGAGAACCTTTTCCCATTTCCAATCAATTCTCCCTCGGGGCGGGGGCTGAGGTTGGAGGGAGTGGGTCAGATTGACAAAAGCTACTGTCACGTAAGCTATCGATCCCATCGGGAATTACCAGGATACCAGAGATGGATGAAAGTCGGCCAGGGGAAGAGCGTAACTGGAAAATGAGGATTGAAGGGTGGAATCGCGGTGGCCAGGGTCATCCTACGGGCTCGCCTGGTGCACACGGGGTGGAAATCTCGAGTGGCTCTTTTCATAGGGGTTGGAGGGATCCGTTATTGGTAGCAGACGAGACGTGGCCTGCATTTATGCCCTTAGACCCGCCCGAAGACAAGATCTGGTAAACAACTGGAATAAGGGAGCACGAAGCATCAGGAAGTGGCGAGCAGAAGATTGAGGCTCGACAGCAGGATCAGAAGGGCCAATGAAATTGATGGTTCTGGCTGTTGGTATTCATTCCTGGGTCAAAGAAATGTTTAGAAGACCTCCCTACAGTTGCCTTGCTAAGGGAAGCTCTGCCCTCATTCAACTTCTTGGCTAATCCTTGAATATTCAGGGTTGTAGTGGTAGGTTCGAATGTACCACGAGTCTGTCCCATTCGTAAATATTAAGTCTGTGTAAGGTTCGTTTGCTTTAATAAACCAATGTCTTTATTAAATGTAGGAATACATATTAGGCTTTTTTAATCAAAGTATTTTTCGATAATTATTTACAAAAGGGCAGTCCTCATCAATTTCGATGACCTTGAAATATGTTGTCGGGGGCATGATTCTGAACAACTTTTTCCTATACACGTTGCCGTCGCTTGGCTTTAGTTTTCGAAATATTCGCAAAAAATTGTGATCAGTAGTTGGTTTGGGTCAGATGATCTAACGGCCCCCCGTGATTTACACATTTTTTTTACCGTAAATCTCCCAAAAGTTGGCGGCCCAAGCAGGGGGCTTGTAAGTATCTCGAAAATTAAACAGTCGAAAAATATCTCGAAGTGCACAGAATCAAGACCTGATGAATATGCTCTTGATATCTTCGGACTCTTATATCTCATCGTTTCGAAGAGTAAGAACGAAAAATGATGTAATTAAGATATATCCGGAAGAAATGATTAAATTATTAGATGTGTGACGCAAATATCTTGTATAGCCGGAGTCATGAGACAGCACAGAAAACTCTAATGGGCAGGTAAGGTAGATTTTACTTCAATTACGATTTTCTTGCAAAGTGGAACAAAGTAGCACCTAATTCTTTTTGTTTCTAAGAGATAAGGGTTCAATCTTTCAGATGATATGAATTACACCCATTGCAAATGGTTGTGTAGGAGGAAAGAATAATCACTTGGTTAAAGTTAATAGAGACGTTTAATAAAAAGTAATAAGTGAAGAACATAAAAGACTGGTGTTCGCGCCGGCGACTCGCGACGATCTCTGCGGCGAGAAACGGGTCGCCCGGCCACTTTTCAGAAACGCGGTATTGGACTTCGCGGCCCTACAGTTGCAATTCTTTAAAATTGTATAACAAGTTTTTTAACATTTTACCCGAATGTATGGTTTTAATAGAATATATAGCTGTGTAATTAACTTTGTAACTAACTTAAATTGCACCTCTCAAAGAATTTTTTTTTAGAATCGTGAATAAAAACTGTTGGGAACATAAAAGTTTTTGATAAGTTCCTAACTTTTGCGATTTTGGTAAATTTTGAGCACTGATCACATTAAACCAACAGCAGATATTAAAAAACGGTGTTTACCACAATATAATACAGTAACTAGTAAGTATGTTAATAAAATTGTATTGTAATTAGCCAGTAGCCCCACTTTTCGAAAACATGAGTCTAAATACAGGGCACGGCCTCCGTGGGTTAATATCACTTATATTAATACAACTTAAAGGCCGTAAATGTGTCGTTAAATTGAGCCAAATTTCATTAAAATATCGAGACCAGAACCAAAGTTATGGATTTTTGATCGCCGTCGAGTCGTTTTGTCCCACTGTGCGACGGTAACAAGTATAGAAAAAAATTGTGCAGAATATATAACTTTGACAACATATTTCAAAGTCATCGAAATCGGTGATGTCTGCCCTTTTGTAAATAATTACTTAGGTATTTATCTTGGCTATCAATGACCCTTTGCTAATTTTCTAGTAAAGGTACAAGTAGGTAGCTATAACAGTAAGCGATAGAATTTTTGCACTGACCCATATAGGTAATCAGCTTTATAACCAGGGAGTCGAGACCGATAGAATTTCGGTTTCGGTCGCGGTCGCGGTCACTGAACCGATGTTATATCGGTTCTAGAACCGTAATCGAAACCGATATAGTCAGAATATCGGTTCTATATAATATATAATATCGGTTCTATATAAACCGATATAGTCAGAATATCGGTTCTATATAATATCGGTTCTAGAACCGTTAGTTTTCGGTTCTATATCGGTTCCAAGGCGGTTCTGCAATCGATTCTCGTGTCGATTTTACAGTACCTAATTGAGATCGCCAGTATTACGGTTGCAAATTATCCTATATAAGCATAAACATACGTTTTACAAAATCATTATGAAAAAAAAACAAAAAGTGAAATAATTATGCATACCATTATCTTGTAACATAAAAAGTGTTCTTTAATATAAGTGGTTTTCTTGGTGTCGTAATATCGATTCTTTTTTACTTTCGACTGATGCGCGCCATAAACGTTGTATCGCTTGCAACTGTTTTCAACGGCCGGCCGTTGAGACTACTGACTTCTTTGCGATGCTGTCGACAATGTCAACGCGCCGAATGATACAAGTCAAAGCGAGACCGTTTTCTTCAGATGATACGAAAAGTATCATTCCTGGTCTGATCGTCACAGAGAACAGAACAGAAGCCTTTAGTGTTAAAGGAAGGAGCTATTTTACTGATATTCTTTGTTTAAATTAATATTTGATAAGCTTAGTAATAGTTACTATATTCGTGATATACTATATACATATGTGAAAATTTAAATTAGTGTGTATTTAAACTTACTGTTAAATTAGTGTTAATATAATGCATCTGTAACATAAAAGTGGTAATAAATTAGTGTTAACATTAACTAAATTAGAAAACTCTACAATGGGTAGGAAAAAGTGTGACATTGTGCGAAAGTACTTTAAAGACTGTAATACTATGAACAAGTTGCGGTGTACAATTGAAGATTGTTCTTCGGAAATTTCGGTAAGTACCTATCTTTACATTTTCAATGCATAATCTTCCATTTTTATTTATTCTTTTACGTTTTTTTGCCTTCTTTAATCTTGGAAATTCCGAATTCTAGAATCATTCTACAAACCTAGTGAAACATTTAGAAAATCATCACCCAAACGAATTTACTGTTGTAATAGGATATATAACACCAAATTTGATTATAAAGAAATTCTGTTATAACACTACCAAGTATTTCGTACAATAATTATAATACAGAATGTAATAAACTTTAAAACACGAAATCGAAACTTTTATTTGATATTCCTAAACAAAGTAAATCTCAATGGCCGTTGAAAACTGTTGCAAACGATACAATGTTTATGCCGCATGTTAGTCGAAAGTCAAAAAGAACCGATATTACGACACCAAGAAAACCACTTATATTAAAGAACACTTTTCATGTTACAAGATAATGGTATGCATAATTATTTCACTTTTTGTTCTTTTTTTTCATAATGATTTTGTAAAAGGTATGTTTATACTTATATAGAATAATTTGCAACCGTAATACTGGCGATCTCAAGTAGGTACTGCAAAATCGACACGAGAATCGATTGCAGAACCGCCTTGGAACCGATATAGAACCGTAACCGAAACCGATATAGTCCGAATATCGGTTCTTTATAACAGTTATTCAGAATATCGGTTCCTCATAATTGTTTCCGTCAGAACCGATATATAACAGTTTGGAACAGTTATTTCTAGAACCGTTTCAAACCCTGGGTTGAACCGATCCGAACAGAACCGAACCGCTCCGAACCGCTCCGAACCGCTCCGACTCGTAATTTATGGAGAGGAACAGAAACCTCTCCATAAATTAACGCGACCGGTCAATCGAACACTCCGACCAGTCGGCAGAGCGGTCAGGCCTTCGGTCTGAGATTCCCGATCGAGAGGCAATCGGTCTGGAGTTTCGGTTCCCTTTCACAACCTCTCACTGTTACGGTCACAATATCGGTCGCTTTTCGCTTCGGTTAGTGGTCGCTAGACCGGTCGCGACCGGTCTGAATTTCGGTTTCTGCTTCGGTCTCGACTCCCTGTTTATAACTCGGCTTGGCTCGAAGTTTAGATTCTAATTTTATGAAAAAATAATTCTTTTTTTTAGAAAATAGTCACATTCATCTAGATTAGCTAGATATAATGAGCTGAGACACATTTCGTGACCCCAGAGTTTATCGTTCGAAAGTTTTTCGGCGACAGACAAACATACAAACACTTTCTGCTTTATATATTAAGATATCTTGACGATTCATGTGGTTATCAAAGACATTTCTGTTGCTAAGATTTGGTTTCCCAAAGGAATACATATGAGAATTGTATGTTACAAGGGTTCAAGGGTTTTATAAAATTATAATTGGGACTGACATAACCTGCATATTTAGGTTATGTGTGGCCTTGGGATGAGACTTTAAAAATTTAAACAGTCGTAGCGACAGGCGTTGGCTGATGACCATATTGAGTCTCCCAATTATCGGTAGTTGTAGGGTTGATTATTTGAATGAGGAGAGAGTGTTTAGTATTGCTTAACCCATTTGCATCACTCCAGTAATTCGGTGACCTTCACTTATAACGACAACAGTGAACCTGACAATGAACCTGTATCACCGGAACATACAAGACTGATCATATGTAATTTATCAAGTCTTTCATAATTTTTATTTCGTTTTTTGAAAAATAATCAATTTGCGGAATATTCCGCCAGGGTGATACAGAGCAGACATTTTTCGCGGAATATTCTGCTTCGCGATGCAAATGGGTTAAGAATAGGGTCTTTGTTCCGTAATCCATTTCCATCATTTCACTGTTTAGAGCAGAAGAAGTGCCTACATGACGGAATAATTTAGCTGTAATATTACGTTACATTAGTCCGTAATTTGGCGGAATAATCCATCATCCATTATAATATAACACAGCCAAATTTAGCGGACTATTTCGCCACCAAATGCAAATGGGTTAACCCTTCGTTGACATACCCACCTCTTTCTTCGATCAACTTTGACATACCTGGGTGGCTCACACACAGAGCAATTTTTGAACGACTGCGGTTCTCATCTAAAGAATCCCATCGTTATGAAAAAAATCAGGGGTCATTTTCAAGGTCTCTAGAATGCATTCCCATAGTTTTTTTTTTATTGAAATTTTATCACAGCTTTTGAAGACAAATTGTAAATCACCATATGTCGAGACAAAACGAAGAAAATCTTAAAAAAAAATTGTAACTTTTACAAATTTCAATGTTAGAAGCTAAAAATCTACAGAGACATTGTTCAGATAAAATATTTTGAGAAAAAAAATAGTTTTTAGTTTGCATATAGAAGGTAGGCAGAGTGTCAAAATCAGCTTATGGGTGGCTCGCACCCAGAGTGTCAGCGAAGGGTTAAGGATCTGGCCATGGAATGGGGAAGGTGAGGATGCCTTCTGGTAACAAGACTATGATGTACCTATACTTTCTACAGAACCCTACAATTAAGCGGTTGTTCTAAAATATTTCTAACATGTATGTACATAATACTCACCCGTGATTCTTCCAAGACTGTGTTGGTACGTATGCTTCAAGAAATACCCAAAGTAGCCACAAGTATGGGCGCCAAGGCTGTGCCCTATACAGTGCATCATCGATGAATCAGCTCCGCCAATGTCGATCAATTGAAACGCCAAACGAGCTGTCATAGCGCCCACCAGCCGCGTGTTGGCGACAGCCTGCGTGTAAGGTGGTCCAGCTCCACCAACCCAATTGACTACAAGCACGTTACAGTCCTCTCGTATTAGTAGCTCTTTCACTGTTCTCTGGAAAAGATGACCAAAAAAGTTTTTAATGTGTTAGGCGAATGATAGTTCGCCTGTGCTGCCACGAGCGCGCGCCTCTGCACCGGCACGCACATCTTGCGTGTACGAACGTGCACGAGCAGTACCAACCCGGCACGGCAGAATAGACGACGTCCTAACCTATATATTTCTATCTTCATTTATGTAACAATATACTACAAGTATTATCAGTTAATCGTGTGTTCATATTGTATTATCTAAACAAACTGAATTTTTTGGAATCTGTTAACACAACTGTATCCCTTATTAGAAAACACACAATTTTGCCATTTACACCGTTCTCCTAGCTCCAGTAGTTTCCAAGATATTCCACCAAAGGCTCCATATCAAAACTACACAGTACAAAACTACACAAGCAATTTAGGACACATCAAAATAGTGCACAGAAAGTAGTGCACATACAATTTACTACACATTCGTTTTTATAGTGCACATACAATTTAGGACACACGAGATTTAGAACACATAGAATTTAGGACACATGCGATTTAAAACACAATCGAATTTGTAGTGCACATACAATTTAGGACACATGCGATTTAGGACACATACAATTTAGAACACATGCAATTTAACGCACATTTTTTTAGTGCACAGCAGGATAGCGCACACCAAGATTTCGCACACAACCATCTACTCGTCGCCGTCGACTGTTTCACAGCCGATGGTATTAGTATTGGTTGGGACTAGATCAGAGCGGGGGGCGCGTAAAGCATGGTAGCGAACCGATGTGACTTTGGGGATGCTCAAAATGAGACTGCGGTTACAAGTAACGCGCGATGGGGTCAATATCGCTATTGTTAACAAGGTAATCATTCTGAACATTTCCCTTTAAACTTTTTGGTGGCCGGCTTTGGTTTACGAGATATGCGCAAAACATCTCATTAGAATTACCGAGTTTAACACATACTCACATCGGTTCGTTACCATGCTTTATGCGCCCGCGAGCGGGAGCGCGCCCCCCACCCTAATCTAGCCCCAACCAATACTAATACCGTCGGCTGTGAAACAGATTTCAATATATTATGCCGAAAGTTTTTTATTAATATCTCCGAATCTAAGGCTGTCCGCCAAAAAGTTTAAAGGAAAACGTTATTCAGAATGACGACCTTGACAACATATGTGAAGATCATTGAAATCGGCGAAGGCCCAGTTCACCGGCAAGTTTATCGTGCTATCCTGTTGTACACTAAATAAAATATGCGTCAAACTGCATGAGTCCTAAAATGTTTGTGTCCTAAATTGTTTGTGTCCTAAATCGCATGTGTCCTAAATTGTATGTGTCCTAAATTGCATGTGTCCTAAATCTCATGTGTCCATAATTGTATGTGTCCTAAATTGCATGTGTCCTAAATCACATGTGTCCTAAATTGTATGTGTCCTAAATCTCATGTGTCCTTAATTGTATGTGCACTATAAAAATGAATGTGTAGTAAATTGTATGTGCACTACTTTCTGTGCACTATTCTGATGTGTCCTAAATTGCTTGTGTAGTTTTGTACTGTGTAGTTTTGATATGGTGCCCCACCAAACATGTGTCTCACCCTCAACTTTGAGGGCTGTTTTTTTTGGAAGAACTACTTTCTGCCACTGTCACGATATGTTCCCTTGTTAGAATGACAAGATAACGCACCATAACCCACGTTTTATCGCCGTTATCGAGAAATCCGTGAATGATGAAGTAGAGATTGCTCCTTTTCAGTAGAGGCGTCTCTCGAATGGTTTCGGAATTGTCGATATTGAGCTCCCATGGTTGTCCCACGCTGTCACGCGTGTAAAATAGATAACGGGGGTTGATACTGTCTGGGCGGGCTGGGAAGGTTGACACAGGTCTATTCTCTCCAGACCATGGTGGACCAATATAGAAACAACCATATGGATCGAAGCATCGCCACATGTACCAATCTACTCGAAAACAGAAACGAAAATGTGTGAAATTTTTTAAATATTCTTGAAATTGCATTTTTAATAGACTGATATGGTAAAAGATATTGGCAGTTTTAAGGGGCAACATTCACCTAGTACTAGAAAGCCAGGTTCAACTTTGACATATTCTTTTTTAATTTAAAAATCTTGATATGCATCTTAACAATCTTAACATACATACTTTAATGTCACAATTGTGTAAATTTTATTCGAAAAATAAGAAATTTGAATATGTATTTTGAGATGCATATAAAGATTTTTAAAATACAAAATATTTTCAATAAAAAAAATTGCCAATTTTTTTAGTCCTTGGCGTGCGCTGCCCCTTAAGTAGGTACGAACAGTATACTACAACAAGTATTGTGTTTAAAAATTTACATTTTTGGGGGTGATAGAAATTATTAGGAAATTATCAGTATATTATTAATATTTTACATATACCATTAGTAGTATTATTAATAGAAACAATAGTTTGACACTATCACTTTCAGAGGAAAATATATATTTAGTTTATATGTTAATAATTTTTATTTTCATCTATTCTTTGTCTACTCTATAAGATCTTTATTCACCCTTTTTATAATGGTTCAGGTACTTACCAAAAATTCAAAGCATAATATATTCAGAATCCATACAAATACAGTGGCAGAGGAAAGAATCGCTGATTTCGGGAATTTTGCGATTTTCGACCTTGTTCTGCTATCTTTAAGCGTTTGTAGCTCAGAGTAATGTTAACCGATTTTTATGAAATATTCAGCATGTATATACCTTACTGAATCCTTCCTTGCATACTGTTACAAATATGCAACATATATTTTCTTCTTATTTGTTTTGTTTTCGCCTGTATAGTATGATGTAACTACTTTATCATGAAAGATAAATATCTTAGTTTCTAAACATTTACAAACATCGCGCTGAACGTTGTAATTCCACAGTTTTTAAATAATTATAATCGTAATGGCGGAAAAAGTGGAAAAATAAAAGAAAACACAAGTTTTTTATATTATTTTTCTCTTATTATTATCACTTGTACGAGTCCAAAAATGTATTTTTTCCAAAATTGAAGAAGTTATACAACGAAGTGTTAAGGGGGAGACCACTGTAATGGTCTGTAAAATAAGGGTGTTTTCGGGATTTTTCAACAAAACAACGCAAGTAGATCAATGTATTGCTTAGTATAGTTAATATGTACATACTGAAGGGTAAAAAAAAATTGCAATCAAATTCATAAATCCGTTTTCGGTATACTCTTCGTCAAAATGTACGCTGCGGCAAAATTATTCTTGTGGCGTTGACAGTGTCTTAGTCATATGGTTAATCCGAATTCAAACGGACAAAAATATTTAGAAACTAACAATAAGTAGAAGTCCACGTGACGATAAAAAATATCAATATCGCAAAAGATAACAAAATGGCAGATCATTGAAAAAAATTCATTTTTTTGGGTAAAGATGTTGATAAAAAAATAGGTGGCAGTTAATTAAAAAAAACTGATCGTCACGTAATAGAGACGGGTTTTTCATGCAATAAATGGCCTTGCTCGTGTCAATTGGACGTATAGTTTTCTCTGTATGTATACTGTCAACGCGGTTGAAAAATGTAATTCTGAGAAAAACGCGTTCAAAGTTCCGCTCGGTTCAGTCGCGCGCTTGACACCGCTTCACAGAAAATACTATATCTCCCTCAATTTTACGAATTTCTTCATAAAATTTGGGAAGAGCATTCTTGAAACGTGTGTCTTTCAGAAAATGTGAAAAAGAAAAAATCTATTTTTCCGTTTTTTTACAGTTGTCTCCCCACTTAAAATCTACAAACGGGATTTTTGGATTTTCATTACAGGCTCAGAAAAAAGTTGAAAAAACGACCTTTAATATTTTTTTCGCTATTCTGACCAATTGCAAATTTTTTCAAAACGAGGAAACATGTCACTTAACAAACTAATCCTTCTAGCTTCTAAAACAAGTTGAAGTCGTTTAGACCAATTCTAAAAAAGTTATGCGATTTTAAAGGATGTAAAGTTTCTTTCGCCTGCCACTGTATCTGTAATTCATATAAACAGACGCCATTTTATGCAGTTTCTATGATAACGGTATTATATAATTTACGTTTTATGAAACTCCATAAAAAACTATTTATTTCTAGAACATTTGTAAAGACTCTCGTTTATTATAAAATGTTCTGCCAATTCTTCGGTGCGTTTTATAAAAGCTGGATCATAGTTATTCCAGCAAATACTTTTTACAAAATCCTTAATTTTGTCCCGCATAGATACGTATAATGTGTATGCACATCGCAAATAATATAAGTACAATTAAACATAGTTCGTAAAGCAGAAGATAAATCAGAAACGAATTATAAAATCTGACTCTAATTTTGAAAACACTAAAATAATTCTTACTAAGTAAACTCACAGTACCAGATCAACTAAAATGGACATTTAACATTTAAACAAATGCGAAACAATATAGATCTATCATTCACATATAAGACTATTCATACTTTATTGAATATAAATAACAATTCATTCAATATACTTGTTTATTTCCATCTCATCCAACGCGATTTCACTCGTTCCTTAATATTTTTTTTTTCTAAATTACTAAATCGACTGTTTGCACACAATATCGAAGAATTTATCACCCAACTTAAATTGTTTTAATTTGACGCCTACTATCGTTATCCAAATTGGAAAGTGCCAACGAAATATCTCGCTCGCGTCATTTCTCATCCCTTAACTATCAGCAATATTACTTACAAGGGAAGTTTGGCAACTCGAAAATTCAAAAAAATCTGAAACTTTGCAAAAATGTAGCTCAAGTGATGCTAATAACGTAACTATTTTTTGATTCGACAATAAAACGGTGCTAACGATGGAAACACCCCCTCAAAGAAATTGTGACTTTTCGTATTACCGTGAATATCTACGAAACTGTAAAAGATATAAAAAAAAATTAAATTCAAAGTTATATTATAGCTTTCGATATCCTATAATACGGTGCTAAAGAATTGTCGAAAAATGGGTGTTGGAGATATATTTAAAAAAAAAAGTTTTTCGAAAATTCTTTCTCGCCGCGTTATAAGGTATAAAAACCATAGAATTCCGAATTTAACTTATTTTCGATATCTTTTACAGTGTCGTAGATATTCACGATAATCTGAAAACTGGTCATTTTTCGAGAGAGCGTTTCCACCCTTGAAACCGTTTTACTGCCGAATTAAAGAATAGTGGCGTTATTAGCATCACTTGAGCTACATGTCTGACAAGTTTCAGATTTTTTTTTCAATTTTCGAGTTGCCGAACTTCCCCTGTTATATAGTACCTATTTCTTTATCCGCTCCCCAAATAATTTAAGCCAAATCGAGTACTGGAAATTGTTCGTTACTCTCTCGATTCAATTACCGTAAACTTATGCAACCCAATAAAACATTGCTCATCAATCTCCGACAAACGAGCCGCCGATACTTTGACCCACGACGATTATAACAAATACGCCCGCAATTTATTGGAGTCCCATGTAAACTTATGGACGTGCTGGAACACTGGACACACGTCTATCTCGCGGAGACGCACGGGTGTATCATTATTTACGATAGATGGACGGTTCCACGGACGCGCAACGAATTGCCTGTCTGTCAGGGGTTATCACTCGGCGTGTTAATGTTATCTCTGCACGCTGCACTCTATCAGTTCCTCGAAGACTTCGCCACTGTTATGTCTCCGTGTTGGATTAACGATTAGCGCGACGGCGGCCTCACGCACGTGACTTCGCAATTGCATGCACACGATTCCATCTCCTCCCTTCTAGCTTTCTTTTCTAGGTACTGTGAAGATTGTCTACCACGAAATGGTTATTTTCTTTTATTTTTTAGATAATATTGTCAATTCGTGAAATGACTGGGTTTTTAAATATTGCTTTTATTTAAATTTGCATGTTTTTAAATTTATTATATATGATGTGACAACACTTAAATTTATTCGAGTTATTCTGGGGGACATTGTGTGTTCGTGAGCTAAATGCACTCTTTTTTACGAAAATTATCGTAATTTTAAGTTAATCGAGTTTGTTGAAAATGAAATGAAAATGAAACCTATAAATAAATTTTTAAAATTTTGTTTCATCTAAATTCTCGTATTTCTAAATTCATAAAAATAATTAAAAAAAGTAACGGGTGCTCGTGAATTTATTAAATTTTCGTTTATCTATTTAATAGACTGTTTTATTTCTAGAATGATCGAGTAATATATATCAAAGGGATTGTGTGTATTCGTGAACCAAATGAATCTCGTAAAATTTGCTTTCGTCTAAACTCCCAAATTGCCAAATTCATCAAGGTAATTCCACAATTCAATCTGGTATTATCAAATTATCAAATAAAGGAACTATTTTTACCAAAATTCTCATATTTTTAAATAGACTAAGTTAAATAAAGAAAGGAAAGTAAGCGGGGAACATCATTTGACACAGTCTTGTTCTTTTCTTTTAAATATTTTAGGCTTGTTTAGTTTAGGGTTAAATAGTTAAGGTAGTTTAGTGAGTACCTAACAAATTTCGATCGATTTCTTTAGAAACGGCTGTGGCGTGGAAATGGTGTGTATCAATTAAAAAAATACAGAATTTATTTTTGTACTTAATGTTTATATGCAAATCTTTTTATTATATTTCATGAGACTATTTTTATGATAATGGGAGAGTTTCAATACTTTCGTAAGAATATTAGAATTATACAATATAAGCAGGCATTACAATTGGTACTTCTGTGTATCATAATTATTATTTTATTAGAATTACTGTATAATCTGTTTTCTTCAACTTATGTATTTTGTACTTTAGTACGTATATCAAAGAATTTATTCGAAAATAACAGATTAGTTTATGTAATAGTAGTGAATAGAGGAAAATTGTAAATAAAGTTACTTCGTCAATGTACCACGTAATAACGACAAACACAAGTGTTATTTATAAATTGGTATGTAAATACTAAAAAAATTTAGATATCCTATATATATATATACATAGTGTGGCGAAAAATTTATCCTCCTCAATGTCACAATCCGGTACGAGAGTAGATAATTGTATCCCGTTTCTAATGCATATTCACGTAAAAGATCTAGAGAAATCACGCGGCGGAATATACAATATTAATGTGAAAGATGATAATTCTTGAGAAATCTCGTCTTGACGCGAATCTTGTTTATCATAAGTGAACTTGAGATAAACACTTTACACAGTATTGCTATCCTTTTCTGACACACTACAAGCTTTCTTCACTTCACTATTTTGTCTTACGACAGATCCTACTCTAAAACTATATTATTTATTCAGAAAAAGAAGAAAAAATAAGTAAAAATATTTTCCATCCATCATGAAAAAATTGACCCATTCTTTGCATCAATGATACTACATATTATCCAGTTATAAATTATTATTAGGTACAACTATCCAGTTATATATTATTATGCAAAGCAGTGAGGTCTTCAATGCGCGTGCACAAAGAAAAGGGAGCACCAACGAATTCAGTGGGGATTGCTATTAGAACTGGGACTATTCGAATAATTTAATATTAAAATATTTTACAAGTATTCAAATGCTACGAACAAACTTCGAATTATTGAGTATTCGAATACTATTCGAATAAACTTCAAATAAATATTCAAATGAGTATTCGAATACTATTCGAATATTTAAGTATTCGAATACTATTTGACACGTACGTAGTTCCGATGACAATACAATATTATCATGCGTTTATTTTTAGACCTGAGGGAATTCTTCTCAGGCAATCATCTGGGGCGGTATCAAAATTATTGGTTCCTTTTTAATACATTTTAATAAAAGCTTGTTTTTTTTTAAATTTACTCTAAAGCATTTCATGCTTTTTAGTGAAAATATGTATTTTCATCGGAGCTATGTATGTGTGCAAAGTTACAAGTCGATCGGATATGTTGAAGTGGGTCAAAATTAACTTATAAGGCCGGGTACAGACTTGAGCACGAACGCGAACGAGGCAAGCCGAGGCAAAATGAGCATACAAGTGTTGAACGTTTGTGAAGTTCAACGACGTGCAATACTTTCATACTCATTCTGCCTCGGCTTGCCTCGTTCGCGTTCGTGCTCAAGTCTGTACCCGGCCTAAGATTTCACCCTGACAATCTAACGAACTCACAACTGAAACTAAATAAAAGCTTGTAAAAAAATGACCCTAAATAACATGATTTATAATTCACACCACACAATTCGAATACTGGAATATTCGAATATTAATTCGAATACTGGAATATTCGAATATTAATTCGAATACTGAAATATTCGAATGGTATTCGAATACTGAATTATTCGAATAGTATTCGAATACTTAAATATTCGAATAGTATTTGTATACTTGAATATTCGAATTATATTCGCCAAATAACTGAGCAACTGAAGTATTCGAATATTCGAAGATAGAAAAATTCGACAAATAGTCCCAGCCCTAATTGCTATGACTTGATTCGAGGTTTAGCAGGTGATCTAATATCGAAACTTTATTACTGGGTTGCTGGTAACCTTTAGGGTGTGTCGATTTTGTGAGCAAATTTAAAACTATTGAAAATTTTCAAATGACTAGTGAAAAAGTAATGCTGTTTTTAATCCTGAATCTGAAACTATCTTCAGAAATTGATTTGAGTGAGATTTAGCTACTTCAAATCGCAGTTGAGAACTACAAATTATATATTCATATATTGCTTAAAGTGTGTCTTGCTTACATAAAAGCATGAAAATAATAATAAAAATATGTGGAAATTAGTATTTATTACAAAATGAAAATATATGTAACTTTAGCAACAGATCTAGCCATATGTCATCTATGTACTGAATTTAATGTTATTTAACAAAGTCCTCTAAAGAAGCGATATCTTGTTTGCTTCTGTTGCGGTTCATAAGCTCAATTCTTAATTTTTTTTTACTAATTTGACTAATTTTCGTATTTTTCTATAACTTCAAATGAAATTCCGATTAGCTTAATAATGTGTTACAGGGTAGTGGTAAATTTTCAACCTGAAATTGTACCGTATTTCCACTAAAATGTTTAAAATTAAAACATTGAAAGAATTGACACACCTTAGTAACCAAGGACTTCCCACTGAAACCTTCGTTTCCTACACTTCTCCTTAATTCCTCCAACAAATCTCATTACTGCTTGGTAGATCTATGCTATCAGGAACTCTTGCATATAACAGTTTTCCAAGGTTCTCTACTCCCATCAATTAGAGTGTAATAGGAATAAAATTATTAGATTCTTCTGTGCCCTATCCGTCCCCTTTATTTCCTTCATAAACCTCACTATTGCTCGGTACACCTGCGTCATCAATCAGTCTCACCCACATTCAAAGTAGGATTTTATAGAAACAGAAAAAGATCTTTGTACCCTGAGAAGTCTCTGTCAAAAGCCCTACAGCGAATCAAATTTTTAATCTACTCACTGTCTTTGAAGTCAAACTGATTTTCCTCCTCCTCGGGCGACAAGGTAGTGGTCGTCACATTGTGCATCTCAAATGCCTTATCAACAGCCTGGGTATCCGATTTCTCCGACAGAGTCGTTATCATGTTGGCGGTCTGCGCGAGTATCATAAACATCGTCCCGTTTCCGAACATTTTGTGTCACCTGCCTTTGTTCACCAGAGTCACAAGCTTGCTTCTTCGTCACTTCTTGCACAAAGCAGCAGAGCACACCACTCGAATCACAGAATGCACCAAAGAACACCCAGGAACCCCCAGGCTTCAACAATCTCTGAAGATTTCACTTCGATAGGGTCGTCGCAAACAGCACAAGCATGTCCAAAGAGACTTTCTTCCTCTTCATGATCTCTATCGGTAGTAACGAAGGACAGCGAAGAACTGTTCAGACATGGGGGACCAAAAATGCCACTAGGAATGGACGACGGCTCCGCTCGATTTGAGTGGAATTTTGCGCCAATTGGGAGACAAGAGAGCTTCTTCGGTCTGGCTTTGGCTGTGACGATCCTCGGTCCCGATATGTCTACCGATAGATGGCCAATGGGTGGCAAGAAGTATTTGAAAAAAAATCGATTGACGTAAGCGGCGATAGCGTGACGGGAGTGCAAGCCCCGACAGTAGGGTGTTGCAAAATAGACAAAAACGTCAATATCTTTGATCCCTGGTCACTGGAGGCGCGAGGGATAAATTCGCTTTGCAATAATAACGATAATATTTATGCACCCTTCTAGAAATATCTGACTGTCTTCTTAACGAATGCAGCCGCCAACCTTGATCTTGTTAGGCAAGTAAGTCTGCTCCTGTCGAGCTCAGCGATAGCATTCAGACTTTCTCAGCGATCTCGGTGCTGCTGACCCTTGCGATTGCGAAATAAGAACTTGCGACGATGACGAGCGGTTTCCTGTAAAAAATGTAGCGCGTGCTGTTTGTTCGGGGAAAATGTGGATAAAACTTGATTGTTTTTATTTTGTTTGTATTCTGTTGTGGGAAGCAGTTATTGTTATCGGTTTATTGTGTTTGGGAGATATTTAATTTCGAGGTCAGATGCAACAGAATCTTTTTTAGAAATTTTTAGATCACTGAACGTCTTTACACACTGTTATTCCAGGTAATATTTATTTTACCATTTTGCGTTTTTAATTTGGTATATTTTTCTCTTTTCTTTGACTTGGACGTTGGTATGCGATAAAGACGATTTATCATGAATATTATTATTGGATGTTAAATATTCACGGTACTATGGTGGGAATAAATTGTTTACCATTAAGGGGAGAGGCCTACCTAGAGCGGCAAAACAACATGCTCCTTCGAGAAGTTTTTCTAGAAAAAACGATACACTTTTATTATTAAACGTTAGTTTATTGAAAGGAGTACATTTTACGGACATTTCAGTATTTTTTGTGGTAAAAAGTATTGAAAGGTTTGTGAGTTATAGGCGAAGCCAAAGACGTCCCTTTTTTAGGCGCTTTGCGGTGACAACCGTAGCTCGGTGCAGGATCATACACAAATGAAACCTCTATTTTTTTTTTGGATAATATATGAAATTATCTAGGTGCTATCGGGCCCGATTTTGGAAAAATTCTTTTGAGACAAAATGGCGGCTGTTCAAAATTGAAGTATTGATATTCGGCAAAAAAACTCGCGTTTTTCGAGTGTCAAAAAGAATCTAGCAAAAGAAAGAAAAATCTCCCGATAGCGCATAGATTTTTAACCCCAAAAGAAGCCTGCAAAGCCTCGAGTACATCGCTTCATTAATTTTCGAGTTGTGTGTGTCACCGACTTTGAAAACATGATTTTACGGAAAACACATTTAAAGTTTTGGGTCTGATAATGAGCGCTACAGCAAGGAACGCCTAGCTACTTACACGCTTATAACTTTGTCAATTTTGGTCGGATTAACTTGACACGTTCCGGGAATATTTTCAAGATATTGTACTTCAAAAAAATATAAAAATCGAAAAATCAATTTTTCGAAAATTTCTAGGTAGGTAGGCCTCCTTCTTAATGGAAAAGGTATCATTGAGAGTTAAGGGGGGAGACCACTGTCTCGGTCCGAAATGGAAGGGTGTTTTCGGGAATTTATTTCAACCAAACAACGCAAGTAAATCAATTTATTGCGTAGTATAGTTAATAGTGTACATATCGAAGGGTAAGAAAACATTTTTTTCAATCAAATTCATAAATCCGTTTTATGTATACTCTTCGTCAAAATTTGCGCTGCGGCAAAAACATGCTAGTCGCGTTGACAGTCCCCAGGCCATATGGTTAATCGGAATTCAAAAAAACAATAATATTTAGAAACTAGAAGCCTGCCTCTATTACGTGACGATAAAAAAATGTCAAAATTGTAAAAAGTAACAAAATGGCGGACCATTGAAAAAAAAGTCATGTTTTCGGGGTACAAAATTGGGGAAATGTTGCTAAAAAAATAGAAGCAGGTCGAAAATTGAAAAAAGCTGATCGTCACGTAATAGCGACGGGTTTTCCGAACAATAAATGTCCTTGCTCATGTCAATTGGACGTATAGTTTTCTCTGTAGACTGTCAAGGCGGTTGAAAAATGTAATTCTGAGGAAAACGCGTTCAAAGTTCCGCGTGGCTCATTCGCGCGTTTAACACCGCTCCACGAAACACACCATATATCCGTCAATTTTGCGAATTTCTTCATAAAATTTGGAGAGAACATTCTTGAAACATACGTCTTTCAGAAAATGTAAAAAAAAAATTCAGATTTCAGACAGTGGTCTCCCCCCTTAAATGGTTATAGAAGACTTTATCGGGGGAAGGGATGTCTTGTTGGAATAATAATTGAATTAGGTGGGGACAATAATTCAAAGTACATTTATCAACATGAAATAAATACGAAAAAAACGATTTTTCTAATATTCGTACTAATTTTCTTTTGCTACTGTAAAAAATGCAAACACAAAAATGCATCCGCAATGTTTCTACAATTCGAGCATGATAAGATAATAGATTGATAAAGTTCTCTAACTTGGACCGGATCTTAAATTGGACCATAGTCTTTGTCTTTATTCGAATATTAATTGACTTTAGAACGAGTAATAACTACAGCGTGATGAATATTTTGTTTTGATGCCGGCTAATGTAATTTTTCCTCCAATTCATATCAGCTGTAACTTTTGACTAGTAGGTAAATTTTGAATTCTAATGCGCGTATTTTTTATGAATGGTATTATCTTTAATGGTGTCATAACATTTATCTGATACTTGTACTATTTTTCTTTTATTACACCTGAACGTTAAATTTGGGTTGGTTTGTTAAATTGAACCAGTTAATGGTTTTTAAGTTCGACCGGTTCAAAGTATACAACGTTCTTTCTTACTTAAGGATAAAATGGGCACAGGTATTTGCATTTTCGGAATCTTAATTTATGGGAGAAGTGTTTATTCAGTGTCTTCCTTGCAAAAGATACATAGGTCCACTTAAGTGCGTTACGAGTGTATAAATTGCCAGTCTCACAATGATTGATTATTTCGTCAAATGCATATTTATCTTTTCTCAGTATGCCGTAAAATGCTTCTCAGTGTTACCGTTTATTTTTTTTATAGAGTGTAAGTATACTTTTAAATAAATGTTCGTACCTAAAATAAAGAAAAATAGACATGGTCCAATTTAGGGTAGGTATCTGTGGTCCAAATTAGTAAACCAGTTTCCTGGATTGGACCATTAACGGTAGTTTGAAAATATTTTTTATAACCAGCCACATAGCGTTTCAGTGTATTTTAATAGATTTATGTATCAATTGCAATCTTGAAATTGTTCTAAAATTTTTATGGAGGTACTATTTTAAGTGGTCCAATATAGGGAACTTTCCCTTAGCTTATTTTACTACAAATTTCAAGTGCCTAAAAATTCCATCAGGTTTGAAGAAAGTGTTAAAGTATTGTGAAAAATAGAAAAAAAATTAAAAGAAAATACAGTACTATATAAAAAGATGTTTACTGAACACTCAGCCAGTACTGACACGTAAATAGGTCACCTCACGAAGGCCACTTGGTAAATACCAAAATCTTAAATATAAAGCAGAAAGGTTCTACATGGTTGTGTGTTTATCTGTCGCCCAAAAATTTTTGATCGATAAACTCTGGGATCACGAAATGTGCCTCAGCTCATTATGCCTGACTAATCCAGATGAATGTGACTATTTTCACAAAAAAAAACTAAAATAATATATTTTTATGAAATCAGAATCTCACTTTCGGACGAAACCAAGTAGTAAATCGAGTATTTATATAAATATCATTTTAATAAAGAAATTGAAGGTCTGCAAAAATTTGAAATTCTTCAAGTACTTTCAATTATTATGCCATTTCCTTCTTCTGTGGTACTGCCATTCAGTTGTCAAATTATTCTAAATACTTTAACCCCACAATTTTAAGCAAATATTCACAAATAAATTCCCCCAACAGTATAACACCGCAAAATCGAAAAACCCAAAACATTCGTTACAAACAAATCCTCCGGTTATGTGAAATTAAAAATTTTCCAGAATCCCACTTCAAGAGCCCGAAATGGTGTCCACGAAAACTCACTGCCTGATCGAAACGTTCAAAGCCACAGTATCCTAAAAGGTCAAAGATCCTCTAAGATCGCTAAAGCAGAAAGGAACAATGAGGGACGTCAGCGAGATTTTCTCGTCCGAGGAAACGCACCTCCTCTACCTGGATCAGACACGACGGTCACGTGACCGCTCGCTCGCGCCGAGTATTCGATGAGGACTCAACGTTCAGGGTTCAAAGTCACGGGCACGGCCAATTCCGGTGGCGGCCAGACACGGAGCTCACCGATCAAGCAACCACCGCGCACTAATCACTCAAAAATGCTGCTGCCTCAACTGCTTTGCTTTATCACGCGTCCCTCCCCACTCCGGTTTCACGATTCCCGTCGTTCTCGTTTCTTTGCGCGGCAAAGTCACGGGAAGCTGGACGGGACGGGGTTCGAACAAAGGAGCCCTGTACCCAGAACCGGACCAGTCGCACGTGCTCTACCAGAACTACCACGAGAGGCTTGATCTTTTCTTCTCTGTCCGTCTGTTCTTAACTGGTCCACGGAATCCTGTCGAACAGCCCTTTGTTCGGTGAAACGTTCTGGTACGTGCGGGCCCGATGTTAACCGTCCGCTGTCCTAATTCGCGGCTAATTAAGACCGATCAAAGGCGACTCAGATGCAGACTACCCAGTAGCAGCCGTTTATTTGATTCTGCGGAGTGGGACGTTTATGGGGATCACGCAGGATTGCAAGAATTATGGTATAATTATTGAAGACTTTGCAAGCAGGCTGCTCCAAATATATTAACTTTGGAAAAGTAATGGAAACAGAGTGAGCAAAATATTTTTAGACTTATGTTCAAAGTATTTTATGATGTGCATGTTACAATAAAACCGACTTCAAAAAACGAAAAATGCACTGAAAAGTGAAAAATAATTTTTTCCATTGTTTAATCTACGATTCTCACTTTTTTTTTAAGTCGGCGTCAGATTTACGCAGTTTAAATGATGAGGCGCCGACTTAAAAAATATGTAACTCGTAGATGAAGTAAGGGCAAAAATTATTTTTAATTTTTTAGTGCATTTTGATTTTTTTGAAGTCGGTTTTAACTTTTTAAAAATTTTTTTACTTTTAACTTTTTAGTTTTATATATATATCAGTTGTATATATTATTTTGTGAAGACAAATCTATAACCTCCTCCCTTTTGAAGTCGGTTAAGAATAAAATTTCTCCGCGTGTCCCGAAAGAATCATCTCTCTCTCTCTCTCTCTCTCTCTCTCTCTCTGTCCCTCTCTTTGTTCACATCATTCGCAAGTAACCTGGAACACTCTCGAACAGCTGACCGGCTTGTTTACCTATCGCGACACCATACACACATACTCTTCCACACACACTGAAAAAGAAGGATCAGAACAAAAAGAAAACACATTCGCCTTTTAACTGTGCCATCCTATTCGGGTTTATTTAACGCAAAACAAATTTCATTCGCTCACAAAAACGTAATTTGTAAAAAAGTGCTTTAATGTTTTTTAAGAGCACCTGTTGCTGAACACTACCCATTCATGATGTGTATGCGCATTCATTAATTATGGTTAGTGTTCCTTCTCGAGAATTCTTTCTCGAGAATTTCTTGAGAAATTTCATAATTTCTTATTTCTCA
Organism: Andrena trimmerana; assembly: GCA_951215215.1. Lineage (NCBI taxonomy): Eukaryota > Metazoa > Arthropoda > Insecta > Hymenoptera > Andrenidae > Andrena > Andrena trimmerana. The sequence goes on along the minus strand of OX578059.1, from coordinate 84,311,688 downwards.
TTTCTCGAGAAATTACAGTGTTTCTCGAGAATCTTCAGTGCAGGAAAATTATTATAAATCCCATTTGTTTTCAGAAATTAATTTTCGGTTATTTCAAATTGTGTGTTAATCGCGAACATATAAATACACCTACAATCAGTAATAAATGTTAGCAATATATTCGAAGAATTGCGCGAATGTTTATAAACTTTTTAAACTTTTCTCTTCGTATCGCCGATGCTCTATATACAATTAAACCAACATCCACTCAAAATGAAAGAAATTTTTCTACAGCCGCAGATTTTGTAACAAAAAGAAAGAAGTAGATTGGCTGACGCGACATTAGATGCATTGTGCTTTTGAAAAAAATTTTAAAACAAAAAAATAATGTTTCGCCTTGCTCACATATTATATTAAATATATAAATTTATCAATTATATTTAATATCTGTTTTTTCATTTACACAAGTTTTGTCTAAGTTGGACACGAATAAAAATTTAGATAAATATTATCAACATTATTCCAAAAATATAAATTTTGCAATATTTTTCTCGAGAATTCTCGAGAATTCTCGAGAAATATAATCTGATTTCTCATTTCTCGAGATGCGAAAAATATCGAGAAATCAGGAACACTAATTATGGTCTATGCGATATAATACAGACATATAATAATAACAATAAAAATAATAATATTTTTCTACTGTACTATATTGTTTAAAAGGAACATATCGAACCCGTACATACCGATTTTGGTGCACCTTTGCAAGTCTGTACAGTAGCCAAAAATAGACGACACATACTTTTTGAAAGAGGAATTCATTCCTCTTCACACCTTTTAGAAAAATTCCTTTGTTTAAATAATATACTAACAATTAACATTTCTTTGTCAATTTTTCTGGTAAAATGTTAACTGATGTTTGCATGTTGCAGTAAGTTTATATTTGTATAAACTATGAACCAGAATAAGAAATGCGGATATTTGGATTTTTGTTTCTGGCCATATAATAAATAATATTATACGCGTAGTTGACTCCTATCCTTGTGCAAAATCGCGTCTTCGAGAATATGTCGTGAAAGATGTTATAAACTATTATGATGTTTTGGGTAATTACACTATGACTATGGCATACGGCGCTAGATTATCTCCTGAATAGCGAGGTTAGGTAATAATCTCCGCAATAACGGATATAGAATCCATATATTACGTTCGACGTTGGACTTTTTTTTAAAGAGGACGTTGGACTTATGCCCGCAAGACAAAACCTAAGATTAAAAATGCCCTAAGACAAAACCTGGATTAGTACACTTATAGAGTGAGCTGCATTAATATTCGGACACAGTGGTACCTGCTTGGAAATATATTGCTGTGTATTTGTAGTAATTTTGAAAATAAGGGATTCGTTTTTTTTTTATGATTTGGTAGACTTATTCTAGTTGCTAAAAATGTAAGATTTTTTTTATGTAATTTGTACACTTTTATTGTACAAATTGTTAACCGAGGGTAAACGAAATAATTCCTAATTTTGATGTCGCAAAAATATTCGGACATTACGTATGCTTTGCAGTTTGGTCGTCCTGTTAAGCCAGTTAGGTTGCACGGTGGCAATGTTTGTAAACACAAGATGGAAGCACTACCTTGTAGACTTAGTTTCATTGCAACATTCATTAATACCGCACTTATTTTTTATGAAAATGGTACGTAAAGGTAAAAATACGTCGTTCGATACACGCCAACTCGTTATTTATAATCGCGAAAAAGGAAAATCGTATTGGGAAATCGGTACATTACTAAATTTCAGTAAGAGTACTGTCGCAGACATTATACGGAGATATAATCGTGAGGATAGGATTGAATCTGTTGCTGAAACAGGTCGTCCAAAGTTACTGGATATTCGTGACAAACTTAATATCATTAGAAAAGTGAATAAAGATCCTAAATTAAGTGCACCAAGGTTGGCGGCAGAATTGTTTGACTTCCAGGCCGCGGACATTTTTTTTTGTCCTTTGTTGTGTTATATTATTTAATACATTGTTTTTCTTTGTATAAATAGTCATTCTTATAATTGGCGCAATTTTTGTATATCATTAATTTTGTAAAGCTATTAATTAATTTACGACAATGTTTTTAAATGTGATTCTTTTTGATGGGTTAATTAAAAAATGTCCACGATATGCGTAATGAAATTTATGAACACAACATTTTAGCTGTGTATATGTAGTTGTGTGATCGTAAGCGCAGTTGGAAAGCACCTTTATGTACTTGCAGCTCATTTTGATTTCACATTTTTTTTATATTGTAATTATATTATTATTTTTTTTTGGGTGATTATATTATTTTCTTTTTTTTGTGATGTACTTGCAGCTCATTTTGATTTCACATCTTTTTTTAGATTGTAAGGGAGTTATTGCAAATTATTAAGACTAAGTCAATTAACATTACATTAACATTTTTTACTTTTTCATGATTCTTTTTTTTAGATTTATTTTTTTATAGTCTTTTTCTTCCTCGACTTTTTCATGTATACTTTTTTTTGTGATTTTTGATAATACTCTTTTGTGTCCTCGATTTCATGTACTTGGCGTAATTTTTTTACTTCCTTGAAGTTTTTTATGAGGATATAACATACAACAAGGAAAAGTCTCCAAATCAGTCAACAGTTGACTCCCTGACTTTTTTTTGTAATTTTTTACGGTCCTATGCAGAGATGGGTATTATTTAAATAAAAGAATATACTTCCAAATGGCCCCAGTGATTGATCGACACGAGGTTTGGGGTAGAGTGTGTGTACCCTAAATCTAAAATTCTATTTAGCTTCGGGTATTTATTAATTTCCTCTGTTTATTCGAAGGCCTTTCATCTTGGGATTCGAATAATTTTTTCTTTCATTATATCTTTATCCTAAGGTCGTATTCAGATATATTGGCCGGTCAATTCGTTTTCGCGAACAGCGATCGAGAAGTATGGTGGGGTAACGGGAATGCTGCTCGGCTCCGTCTGAACGTAGACGTGTGGCTGTTATGACCAATACGAGATGAAGCTATCGAGAAAAAATCAATGTTCAGACCAATAAAGCTCCTCAATTTTTTCGGAGCTATGGCACACCTATTCTGATGTGTATTTCTATGCTGACAGCTCGGTTTGGCCGATACACACCAGAAGCTTGGCGCTAACCCCATCACTTCTGGCTCACTCTTGTTCTGCGAAGGCGAGAATGAAATGGAACTAGAGCGAGTCAGAAAACGTTGCAAACAGGAGCACCGAGGCAGGGAAGCAGTACCTATGGTGGGAGAATACGTGTTACGAAACGCACCGGCCAATATATCTGAATGTAAAGTCTCGTTAGCCGCTCTCTGGTCGGGACCGGCGTTGAGCCCGTATTATGAACGGAGCCCTAATTCCGAGGCTGAGTTTCTCTCTTCTGTCTGGCCGAAGGGGGAGCGGGATGGAACGCTTTGCGTGCGCGACGGGTGCGAGCGCTCAGATGGAATCGTGACTGTTCGACGCATGCGCGCCACGGTCAGATAGCCAGGCACGGCACGAGTCTTTTTTGCGACATAACCGAGCTTGCCAAATTCCGCCATTTATTATAAAACATTTAATTCAGCTTCTTCATGACCTTACTTTAAACTTTTACTCGTAGTTTAAAACCGTTGTGTAGGAGCCGGAAAAAAAGGAAGGCCGCGGTGCCGGGATTCGAACCAGGGCCGTCCGCGTGCTGGCCAGCCGCCTAACCAATTCACCCACGGCGACTTCCCGTGGTCCCTTAGTCCCGAACTCCTAGTCGACTGAAACAACGCCACCTATGGGCGGTCTCGAACCTCGCACCATAGGCCGTCTTTCATCAAGCGCTTAAAACGCCTACAGTTGTAATATAATTTGTAGTATTTCATTAAAAAATTTATTTTCAACAATGCCAACACTGAAAAGGCCATTTTGTGCCTCTTGTCAACCTTACGCCCTAGCAGTTGCCTAATTTTACAGAGTAAAGTCATAAATAATGTCAAATAAATGTAATATAATAAAGGGCGCAATTTGACAAGTTCGCCTAGGGCGCAAAAAAGACTTATGCCCGGCCTGCGTCAAGATTTTGCGAAGCGGGTCCCGTGCTCACCGTAAGCGCTTGCGACCATCGCGCACGCCCGTCGCGCACACAAAGGACGGAGTGTCAGGCGTCCGAAAAACGGAGCGAGACAAAATATCAACGCGTCGTCTATCTCGTACTGTCCTCGCTCGCTTTCAGTGCCTTCGCTCGCTCTCTTGCCATCTCGCGCTCGCCTTCGGCGGACAAGAGTGAGACAGAAGTGGTGGGGATAGCGAAAAGTCCGTATCGTGTACACCAAACCGAGCCCGTAACGATCGTAGATGCTCGAATAACCGACGAGAACCTTTGTTGCCCGAGCCGCACGAGATCGCCGTTGCTCGGCGATGTGTCATCGATTATATAGAAACAGAATTTGTTTTTTTTCATCGTATCAATATGAAAGTGACACAAATGGATTCCTGGCATTCAACAGATAAAATTGACAGAAAATAATTTAAATCAGACTATTTTTAACGAAACGGGCTTCCAATTCTGCAAACACATTTTTCACGTAATTTCCTTAATTATGGTCCGAATAATATCATTTTTGGGGCCAATTTGATCGAGAAAACGTGACGAATCGATTCATGTCACTTTCGCAAACATCTGAGTATTATTATTATTATTATTAAACGTCTTTATTGCACAACATAAGCAGAGGACAATACAAAGAAAGTAAACAACGACAAAAGCAAAGGCGAAGTTCAGTCAGAGACTGTTTTCCAACTTAACCAACAAATTAAAAATGCAGAACTGACGATTTGTCACTGCTTAGTGCGTAACATTATATGGCCCCGCTGAATTCGAGCGTCAAAACCCACGAAACTGAGCGAGTTGCATGATTGCCAGCGTGAAGGACAAGAGAGGACTTTGCATGGCGAAGGAAAGTCAGCCTTCGATAGAACTCAAATCGAGAAAAACTTTGCTGACAAACTTTACATATGTATATTCGCGTCAAATAAATACTTTAATTGTAAAATTTAGACAACAAACTATTGTTGAATTTCGCCAGTTCTTACATATGCATCATCTTAGTTGGGAATTCCTGATCCCAGAGTTTCATGCATTTACCTATTGAAATGTTGCTTCAAGTCATCGGGAAATTGCATTGCTTCTTCTCGTACATACATATATCTGTTCGCAAGTAGGGGTCACGAGTGACGCGGCTTTGGTTTCCCAAATAAATGCACATTTATTAGAGCCCTCAGTCGACGGCGACTTGAGTCATCCAGTACTGAATATGAATATGTTCATATTTCTCATTACACCTTGATAAGAGTGTTACCACCGATGGATTGGTGAGTTTATGTCCACGAAAATAAGTCGAGTTGCGAAGCAATTCAGTCTATTTTTTTCTTATGAATACATGATTAGGACACACACACACTACGTTCACTAAAAATAGGCCGAATTGCTCCATGTTTGGCATCATTTTCATCAGTAATGCAGTGCTCTGGTGAAGAACATCGTATTACGGAGCTAATATTGTAGGCCCTAGAATCGACGATATTGTCAATGTGCAGTTGAAACGCACGCCACTTCACACTATCGTTTCTTAGCATTTATACGGGATGATTCTCTAGCTAGAGTCGTCAAACGCAATGCTCGCCAACAATCATGTGTCTCGCTGAGTTTCGTGGGCTTCGACGCTCGAAACCAGCGGGACTATACAATGTTGCACGCTAAGCAGGGACGAATCTGAAGTTCTGCAATTTCTAATCAGATCTTTGCAAAAGTGACGTCAATCGATTCCTTACAATTTTATATATAATGTTTGTTCATAACTGCTTTCTGCATAGGACGTGTAATAAGTGTATTTCATGTTCTGTTTCGGTGCTTTGCTAAGGTCGGGGCCAGATATATTGGCCGGTCGATTCGTTTTCGCGAACAGCGATCGAGGAGAAATCAGCCACCACCATCTGACGATCGTGGATTTGTCAGTTGGAGTTGCGTGGCCCTCGCAGGGCATGGTGGGGTAACAGGAACGCTGCTCAGCTCCACCTGAACCTAGCCGTTTGGCTGTTATTTGTCATTAGCGTAATAGTTGTGTGCGTTACGAAGTTATGCGTAGACCAATACGAGATGAATCTATCGAGAAAGTATCAATGTTCTAACCAATAAAGCTCCTGAATTTTTTCGTAGCTAACGCACACCTATTCTGATGTGTGTATTTCTACGCTGACAGCTCGGTTTGGTCTACACCCCAGAAGCTTGGCACTATCCCCACCATTTCTGGCTCACTCTTGTTCTGCGAAGGCGAGAGCAAGATGGAACGAGAGCGAGTCAGAAAACGTTGAGAAAAGGAGCACCGAGGCAAGCAAAATGTGTGGTGGAAGAATACCCCTCACGAAACTCACCGGCCAATATATATGGCCCCGACCTTAGTAAACGGAAAACCCTGGAAAACGTTAAATAGAAGCATGAAAATAACGATACCCGCACGCACACAACAACTGATAATGGTCCCTACAGATAGCATTCGAGACGGAATAATAGAGAAACAACAGCTAGCCGAAGGTATATACTTAGGAGAGGGGCTGACGAGACCCAAAGAAGGAAAATGCGTGGCCTGTGTTATAAATACAACCACGAAAACGAAAACAGTGATCGTGCCGCGAATTCAATTAAGTGAAATACCGGTTAACGAAATAATTCACTGCAACGATAGCGCCGCAGCTGTTCGGGCGTTGACTGCGAAAGAATCGCTGACAACGCGCATCGCCCGAGTTTTAGAATACGTAGACCGCAAGCATATGAATAAAGAAGAAAAGGCAGCTATGAAGGAAATATGCAGGGAATATCATGACACGTTTTATTTACCGGGAGACCAATTATCAATGGCCACAGTATCCGGCCACCGAGTCCGTGTAAAAAGCGACACGACACCCTGTAATATCAAGCCGTATAGATTACCCGAAATTCACAAGCAAGAAATACGGAAACAGGTGGAAAAAATGCTAGAGGACGGCATCATCCGACATAGCGCCAGCCCATGGAACGCACCCTTATTAGTAGTACCTAAAAAAACCGACAACGAGGGAAATAGAAAATATCGCGTAGTATTCGACTATAGGAAACTCAATGAAGTCACCATAGGCGACTCATTCCCACTACCCAATATCACGGACATACTAGATCAATTGGGAAAAGCGCAGTACTTTACCACCCTCGATTTGGCATCTGGATACCATCAAATTCCTATGGACGAACGCGACAACTGCAAGACAGCATTTTCAACTCCTCAAGGGCATTTCGAATTCAATCGCATGCCGTTCGGACTGAAAAATGCACCGGCGACATTCCAGCGAGCAATGAACGCTGCGCTTATCGGGTTACAGGGGATAGACTGTTTCGTTTACCTTGACGATATTGTCATCTATGGAGCCAGTTTGAGAGAACATAACACACGACTGAGGATAATTCTAGACACCCTCCGAAAAAACAACTTAAAACTACAACCAGAAAAATGTGCGTTTTTACGAAAGGAAGTGGGATATTTGGGACACATAATTACCCCTGAAGATATCAAACCGGATCCCGAAAAAACCAAAGCTGTGAAAGAATTCCCTATTCCAACCAAACTAAAAGAACTACAAGCATTCTTAGGGTTAGCAGGGTACTACCGCAGATTCATTCCAGTATATTCAAAAATAGCTAAACCCCTATCCAGCATCACGAGCAGCAAGGTCGAGTTCATCTGGACAACCGAGCAGCAGAACGCTTTCGACACATTAAAAGAGGCACTGACTACGGCACCCCTATTAATTTATCCAGATTTTACGAAGGAATTCGTAGTAACAACCGACGCATCTGATGTAGCAAGGACAACCAATCGCATACGCGAGCCGAGTACTAAACAAAGCCGAAAGAAACTATAGTACAACAGAAAAGGAACTGCTAGCTATCGTCTGGGCAGTTAAACACTTTCGACCGTATGTCTACGGTACCCCATTCAAAGTAGTTACGGACCACAAAGCACTTGCATGGCTATTTAGGGTACAGGACCCAGGATCCAGATTAATAAGATGGAGAATTCTATTAGCCGAGTACGACTACGAAATCGTACATAAGTCAGGAAAGAACAATACGAACGCGGACGCGTTAAGCAGAAACGTGCACGCGTTGCAAAACGAGGAAGAAGAGACAAGGACAACCAACGTCTACGACGAAGAAACAAAACAACAAATTCTTTATGAATACCATTCCACACCCTTGGGAGGACATCAAGGTATCAAAAGGACCACAAACAGAATAAAATTAAAATACAGCTGGGAAGGAATGAATAAAGATATTGAGGAGTACATACAAAAATGTAGCACCTGCCAGAAGAATAAATTAGGAAAGAAAACTAGGGCTCCAATGGAGATCACCGATACACCACGGGCCCTCTTTGAAAAAGTAGCGCTAGACATAGTAGGGCGCCTGCCAGAGAGCAATCAAGGGAATATCTACATATTAACCTTCCAGGACATCCTCACAAAATTTAGCAAGGCGATCCCTCTGCCAAATCAGGAAGCAGCCACAATAGCAGAAGCAGTGGTCGAGAAAATCATCTGTGAATACGGCGTACCCGAAAAAATTCTAACAGATCATTGGAGAAATTTTCTCAGCGAAATGTTTAAAAACATGTGCAAACTATTCCGAATCACGAAACTTCAGACAACCGCATTAAAAAACTCGCCTAAACAAACATATAACTACGAGGATTACGCGCAGCAAACAAGAGAACGTATCAGGGTAGCAAATGAAGCAGCTAGGGAACAACTCCAAGAAGCAAAGAAAAAGGCCAAAGAAGGATACGATAAAAAAACGCGCGAAATAGAATTAAAAATAGGCGATAAGTTGTGGCTCTATGACGAATCTGTGCGTCGCGGAAGATAAAAAAAACTAGACAATAAAAGGGTAGATCAAGTATCGGAAATGCCGACTTATGTACCGAATAAGCGACGGGGGTTAATCAACGGAATAGGGACTTTAGCCAAAACCATATTTGGGACTATGGACGCCGACGACGCTGAACAGATTAACAACCACTTGTCACGATTAGACGGAGCACAAAGTACGTTAATGACTGCCATGAAAAAGCAAGTCCAAATAACAAATAACACGCTGCATCATTTACATGACGCGGAAAGAACGATACAGCGCAACGAGGAAATACTAGCGAGACAGACGAGACTATTACGTGCGCAAATCCAAACGACTATACTACAACAAACGCGAAGAGCTGATTTAGTAGATCATTTTATTACATTGAATGCCCTACTGACCGACCTGACTCAGGACGTAGACGATGTGTTGCAATATTACACCGGCCTCAAAGGAGGCATCATCAGCACAAACATACTGTCGAGCACGCACATCACTAAGTTATTACAAACCGCAATACAGCATCTCCCAAATGGACTCACGTTCCCGATAGCACCCAACTTAGAAAATACTAACGTGATCGAGAAATTGTTATCGGTCACCGCGTATTTCGATAGGACTACGTTAATAGCAGTAATAACCGTTCCCCTCATCTCCTCACAAACGTTCACAGTGATCGAGGCAACTCCAGCCCCAATCCATGTTCACGATAATTCATACGCGGTGTTAGTCATAAGAACACCGATACTCGTCATTGACGCGAGCAGCAACCAATATGTTCTCACTCATCAGGACGAGCTAAGGGGATGCAAACGAGTAGCTGCTCAGTATTACTGCGAACAACCAATGCTAGCGCACAACGTAAACAACGACCTCGAGTGCGAAGCAAGCCTATGGCTGCAACCCGCGGATGAGTCCCCCAAAAATTGCGAGATAAAACACATTGCGGCAAATCACACAATGTGGATACGTACCTCGTACGCGGATACGTGGATTTTCGCGACACACCAGCCCGAAACACTGACTATACAGTGTAACGAACGACAGCCCGAGCACGTCGACATAGATAAGACAGGAATCCTCAGAATTACGGGAAATTGTAACATCCGAAGTAAGGACGTAGTATTAAAAAAGCGACAAACAGCGTATAGTCAAGACTTCGAATTGCCAACAGCACCACGTTACGACATAACAGTAGCGTTGAACGCAACACGAACGGGTAAATCAGCGCACCCCCTCTCGCGGTTTCAGCTAGATAAGCTTCTAAAAAATCCATCTGAATTTTCAGCATTATATAACGAACTTAACCAGGTGGAAAGTGGTTTAGCAAGTAACAACTCCCAACCAGGACTAGCGACCTGGCAAATTATACACCCAACAACAACAACTATCGTACTAGTAATACTTACATTAGTCTACTAGTCATATATTTGTTAAAACGCGACTATCAACTGCGTCATAAAATACAGATTCCCAAACCACCAAAAACGCAGAAGTCCAGAAAACCAGCCAAGGACAGCGAATACGCCGAAGCCTTGACGATTTAGGGTATCGGGAAATTTTGTAAACCGTTAGAAAAAAAAAATTTCCCCTTCGTCCCGATTACGGTATAAGAACGTTGTACGAGCAATGCGAGCTCAGACTTGATAAAGCTTTGTTACGGGAACATTACCCGACTTTTCGAGACTCATGCCAAACTAGGCAGAGTGTCATTGTCACCCAGATCGGGATCAAATAAACTTGTTAAAACCTTACGGTGAGTTCCAACTCTTCGACCTGCAACGATCTTCTACCTCTGGGTTCTAAACCGAATCCTCCCGTCCCGGCACAATCACCCGAACCTTCGGAGCCCGTGGACGACGATAGTGAAGGACGCCCAGGAGCACCCCGAGGTTCGTACCCAGAATCTCGACCCCAGGCGTCACAGCACAACAGTTGTGTAGCAGCTTGAAAAGTTGGGTCAGTTTAACGGGTTTTTTTGTTAGTAGATCTTAGGGATTAGGTTTCCTTCATATTTAGCTATACGTATGTCCTTCTAGTCAGACAGATCGCAAGAATTGTAATTTATTTATGTATTTATTCATCACGGGGTAACAACCCTTTGGCACATTATAATAACATGAAAAGACACGACATAGAGAGCGGACAAATAATGTGAAATTAAAAATTAAAATTGAAATAACAAATACCATAGAAAATAACAGAAAGAGATTAAATAAAATGAACACTTATTACAATATCAGTATCGATTACAAATTAATCATCCAGTAGACACAAAACTGAGTTTCTGAATGAAGATAACGAAAATTATATTATATTGTTTGATATCTCGATTTATGAAAGCAAATTATTATATGTAAAATTGTATCTGTAATAATAAATATTGAAATTATAAAAAATCAAAATTTAATTTTTAAACCTCCAATTAAATCTTACGTAACGAGTGTAATTTTTTTCACACTTGTTATACCAACAATTGAGTTATTGTAGATGATGTTATGTATTAACCTTGTTACAGAAGTGAATCATTTTCAATTTTCTTTTGCTTGATTTTAAGGGGGCCGTCTCCGCGGGCCTTGAATGTGTGCGTACGCTCACACAAGCTAGGAAAAGCGTGTACGTATACGCGTGTAGTAAACAAACCGTAAATTACAACTTTCGTCCTGGAATCGGCCAGAAAGAAGTTTTTGCGAGTGCAGTTGCCTTCAGTAGACATCTGTGCAGGGTGGTCTGGTGCGTTTGAATGCTAATAACCACCGTACGTTGAAATAATAATGAATTTATGACTCGGACAGTGACAGAATGAGGCTCTTGTACAATTAGCGCCACCAACGGAGAAACCTCGAAGCCGTATTCGATCACCTTCTTCTCGCTGTCCTCTTGTCATCGTCGCGAGCACTAGCGGGCCATGGATTCTCATCTATAGGGTGCTCGCAACAATATCTTTTAATGGTGTTATTAACTCCCATATGCAGTTGATTTACTTTGTCCATCTTTTTTTCGCTAGATGCTGAGATTGTTTTTCTTTCGTACAACATATGTACATGTATACCTAGTAGTAGTGATGGGATCAAGTATATTGGAAGTAGGTTCGAATCTGACTGTACAGTTTCGAACAGATCACGAGTACTTCGGAAAAAAACACTACTTTCAAGTAGACTCGAATCTTGACGAGAAAGGTTCGAACTCTCTATAAGAAATTTGAGAAACGTCAGCGGTACTTGCAAATATAATCGAACCCTGACCATTATAGATTCGAACCTTTTATGATTACCTACTTTAGCCAGGAGTTTTCTATTCTGAGCAAGTGTGTGATTTGTTTACGGTGAAAATTACCTATGTACTAGTATTCCACATTACATTTATTTAACTTTATTATCATTAGCAATTAATTTATTTGGCAAATATACAAAATACTTTTAACATTTGTAAGTATTGAGCAATAATATTTTATTGACAATTATGGCTTCAACCTATTTCGTTTTTTTACTAACGATGTAGAGTTCAGACGTGCCGTTTAGCGATTGATATAACATATAAGAATATGTTTGGTTTTTTATTTGCGACAATCCTACGTCGAGTTATACTGCCTACCGTCAACGCTGCTTTTTATTGTAGCAGAGCACGGAGCGCCATGTAGAAATCGAACCACTACAGGAAAATTATTATTTTTTTCATATCCTTGAATAACGAATAAACAAAAGCCATATTTTTTTTTACTGTAAATTGTTTACTTTTTTAAAAAAAATCCTAAACATCAACTATTTTTTTAGCAATTTGATGAGAATGTTCCCTTAAAAGTATTGGTTTTTTTCGAAGCACTCTTGAATCGCGAACTGTTCGAAACTATCCGATCATCAAACTGTCCCATAAGTCGTACCTCATAAATTTCTCAATAATTAATGAGTAGAATCCACATGTAAGCTACAATATCCAATATTAACTTGCGTTCAATTTAGTACCAAATACGAAATACAACGAAAACTATCTTAAGTGGCACGATATTGGCAATTCTTAGCTACGTAGATTTTTGTCTTTCAGGGTTCGAATACTACTTTTACGAGATTCGATTCTTTCAAACGTCGAAGTACTTAGAAGTACATTTCGAAGTCTTCGGGTACTCTTTCTGAGGTTCGAAACCAGCTTGTATAATCCAAGTACTTTGAAAGTTAGAGCTCTTACTTTTGACCCGTCGGGTACTCGGGTAGTCGAAAATTACCCGAAACAACTTCAAGCCATTGAATGTAGTATTGTCTGTGGTATAGTCTGATGTTAGCCAAATATGATTGAATAATACCACATTCAATGGCTTGAAGTTTTTTCGGGTAATTTCCGACTACCCGGGTACCCGACGGGTCAAAAGTAAGAGCTCTAGAAAGTACATAGAATGAAACGTCACCTCTTATGAGTAGTATTCGAATCCCATGAAGTGAAACTTTTGTATTGGAATTGACTAGAGGTCGCGGCTTTTCACGTGTATTTAAATACACGTGTACACGGGACACGTGTAACGTGTATTAAGGAATTAAAAATCCGTGTTCTTAAAACACGTGTACACGGATACCCGTGCATTTCAGTTCACGGGTACCCGTGTATATCTGTTCACGGATACCCGTGTAGTTCTGTTCACGGATACCCGTGTATTTCTATTACACGTGTACACGTATATTTCTATTACACGTGTGCACGTATATTTAAATTGGTTCGTCACGATTAATTTTGCGATTGCTTATTAGGTATAGTATCTCTTTTGTCTGTTTAGCATTGCATGAATGGTCTCACAGATTTAAATATGAGACACTGCAGTCTGCACGCACGCAAATACTTACATACCTACTTCCATCGCATCGCACTGAAAGATGCGTGCGGTCCTGAGTTCGACGCCATCGATAGTTACCGACGTGACAACAAAGTATGTACATATTTCTATTTAGTCGATTGTACGAGGCGGTACTTGGCGACCTTGCTATTTCTCTGCACAACTATACCTACGCGTATATTAATTATTAACTAGTATTCAATTTGTGTAATTTTCGACGTGTGAATATTTGAGTATCTAAATATATTGGCCCGCTTTTGCGAAAACAAACTAATCTTCAGGTTACAGGTAACAATAAACAACAAATAATAAAATTTCATAATAAAATTTAATTTATTAATTTTCTATTTTGGTACAAGAAAACTAAAGTATCGACATTTTCAGGTAATAAACGCGTTCTTTTTCGTGTTACAATATTTCCAGCAGTGGTCATTTGCCAAATACCCAACAATTGCGGAACTCGCAATTAAATATTTGGCAATACCGGCAACATCGGATACCTCTGAGCGGTGTTTTTCCACTGCTGGAAATAGTGTAACACGAAAAAGAACGCGTTTATTACCTCAAAATGTCGATACTTTAGTTTTCTTGTACCAAAATAGAAAATTAATAAATTAAATTTTATCATGAAATTTTATTATGTGTTGTTTATTGTTACCTGTAACCTGAAGATTAGTTTGTTTTCGCAAAAGCGGGCCAATATATTTAGATACTCAGATATTCACACGTCGAAAATTACACAAATTGAATACCAGCAGAGAAATAGCAAGGTCGCCAAATACCGCCTCGTATAATCGACTAAATAGAAATATGTACATACTTTGTTGTCACGTCGGTAACTATCGATGGCGTCGAACTCAGGACCGCACGCATCTTTCAGTGTGATGCGATGGAGGTAGGTATGTAAGTATTTGCCTGCGTGCAGACTGCAGTGTCTCATATTTAGATCTGTGAGACCATTCATGCAATACTAAACAGACAAAAGAGATATACCAACTAAGCAATCGAAAAATTAATCGTGACGAACCAATTTAAATATACGTGCACACGTGTAATATAAATATACGTGCACACGTGTAATATAAATATACGTGTACACGTGTAATATAAATACACGGGTATCCGTGAACAGAACTACACGGGTATCCGTGAACAGAACTACACGGGTATCCGTGAACAGAACTACACGTGTATCCGTGAACAGAAATACACGGGTACCCGTGTATTAAAAATTACACGGATTGAAGTTCGGCTACGTTTACTACACGTGTACACGTGAAATAGGGACCTCTGGAATTGACTCGGATTCACGAGTACATATTGAACTTGATCCCATCCCTACCTAGTAGTTCTAACTTTTGCATTTTTAAATATTCAGTAATACCTCGATTCGTTATTATCCGTTTTACAGTCGTGGGTTATTTTGACTCTGTTTTTGGTTAATTTGAATGTTATTCTTCTTTAATATGGCGGTTTACAATACTATAGGCGTCATTCACTACTGTGAAATTGTAGTTAATTAAATTGAGAATCAAGTAAAAAACTAAGTAGTAGTATGAATTTTAGTCATTACTTTCGGCCTGTCAACTGTGATTTGAATAGGAGTTTGAATAAATACTGATATTTGTACAAAATGGCATTGTTGATCCTCGTGCTGAGCTTGGACTTGAATTTTTTTTCTTCTATAATCATTTGCATTGCATTTGTTTACGAGACTGCAAGAATTATAGTATATTTGGCGGTTATATTGTTAATCCTCGCCTGGAGATAGATTGGTTACACAAAAACAGTTCAAGGCAAGTACAAGACACTGTTCGTGAAAACTCTTTTTCATTACTACAATAATCAAACATAATTCTTTACAAAATTATTAATAAACGTTTGCATCACATTACGCATTTAGGTTCAATTGTGATTCGGACATACTAATTTATTAAAAGAAATAATCAGACAAATCTTTGTTATCGCGAAATTATGTTTAGGATTTTCTTGTGAAGAAGAAAAACATTAGAAAGTGTACAATTACAAACAGAAGAAAGCGGAATATTTTAGAGCAATACAGAGTTGCACAGAATACATGAGATAGATTCTATTTCACTTTTTCATTAATATTGATAGTTTATACATTCATTACTCCATGCGTTTTAATAATTTAATAAATAATTTTTTTACTATATTCTACACTAGCTTAAAGTACCCGGCGTTGCCCGGGTAAAACTTCGATTATCACAGAATGTCAAGAGGGTGAAATAAGGGGGAAGGGGTGGGATGTCCAGATTTCATTGTAGCCTATATTTTCCGCAGGGTATTAGAGTGTAATATAATGCCAAATTTGGTTCAGATTGGTTAACAAAATCAGGATATAAGGTACCTTATATGTCATTCCTGATCCTAGACTACCTATATACAAAAATTTCAGAGAGATTCGTTGTGTAGTTGCGACGTGATTGAGTAACAAACATCTAAACATCTAAACACACTTTCGCATTTATTATATTAGTAGGAAGTAGGATATTTTTGTACATATGGGGTTCATTTCCGTTCAAAATTAGACATCTTTCGAATTGACTCAAAATCTGAAGATTTGTTTCGTAAATTTTACTATTTAACAGAAGAAAGTTAAATAATATTCGTCAAACTGCTACACATCAAGGGAAGCACTGGAATTGTGAATAGATATCAACGGTCAAGTAAAAACAATCAAGTAGATAAGTAAAATATTTTAGATTAACTATAGATCCACTTAAATAAAGAAAATAAATTCCAATTGTAATTAAAATCGTTGCTCTGCGAAATAGCGAAGCCTCTTTCGTGGTGTAGCAACCCAACCTGACAACGATCTACAAATATTTATATAAAGAAGATACTTTTATCTAAAAATTCGACAATTTTTTGACACCAAAAAATAGGAGTAAGTTGAAAATGCAGATTACAATTTTTTCGTAAAACATTTCATCTCCAAAATGCATAATCAATTTCGGAAAATTACAAAATTAAAATTGAAATTAAAATTTCAAATTTAATCAAATTAATTTTAAAATAAAAGTAAAATTTTGTATTGCTTGCAGTGTCCTTCTCACTAAATTTTATTGAATATTTCTTGTATCAGTATTTTAAAATTTTATTTTTCCCACAATTTATTTTCTTCCTTTATTCTTAATGTACAATTCAAAATTTAAGTTTGACAAATAGTATTCAATACAAAAGCAGAAAAAGGTGGGAACTGGCAGAGCAGTAATTCTTGGAAGTATTAAACGTGCACGTAAATATTGCGAACATTATATAGTATTCTAGGATTAATCAATAAAACAATTTCAACAAAACTATTTTTTATTTAACTCATCCAGAACACAATCCCTCATGCAAGTCATGTTAGTAAGTAGGGTTAGTCAGTTTTTAAAAACCGGTTTTTATTTATAAATTTGTAAAACTCGGAAACCAGTTTTTAAATTTAAAAAACCAGTTTCATATACTATAATTAATATGCAGAAATGAATGAATTATTTAATTTTTACTTGAAATCGCCTCGGACACAAACATATTGTAGTAGGTAATAGTTTACTGCAGCGAGGGCCACAACGGGCCATTTGGGAGCCCGGTCTCCATGATGTTCACCATAGCCGCGCGGAAGGCGAGTCCGAAAGCCGACGGTAAAGGTGGAATCAGACGGCCCGACTCGGCAAGCCATGACCGATCAGACGGCTCGTGGCCAGGCTCGCAGACCCGCGAGCTGTCTGATTCACGGATAGGGAAAACTGTAGTAGTGTGCGGTGCAACCTCATACCTGTACGATAGGCTTGAATGACTGGGATTCTTGGAGACTCCAGCGACCCTTCCACTGGACGGTGTACAAGGGGTCCCGTTGCCTGGGTTTATGATATGGCAATTGCTATTGAAATTTAGAAAAAAACTCGGACTCGCCTAAACTGCGTTCCATATAAGAGCATACCGACGCCCCTAC
Organism: Andrena trimmerana; assembly: GCA_951215215.1. Classification (NCBI taxonomy): domain Eukaryota; kingdom Metazoa; phylum Arthropoda; class Insecta; order Hymenoptera; family Andrenidae; genus Andrena; species Andrena trimmerana. Next base: position 84,293,976 of record OX578059.1, on the reverse strand, counting down.
CGATTTGCGACGGATCTGACACACGCGATTGGTCGTAGCACTTTCCCTGCTGGTTTATTACCAATCAACAGTGTATCCCTGCGCGAAACGAGTATTTGGAGATTTTCGTGCTCATAAATGAATAAAATTGCCGTAACGACTCAGCGAAAATACGGATGACAGTTCCCGAAAATATTTATTAGCTAAGTATTATTAGTTATAAGTATCGGTTTGTCGAAAACCACAACACTATAATTACGTACGTTTTTAATCAACCTGGTATAGATAATAACACATCTTTCCATTCAGTGTTTTGTGAGTATGTAATTGACAATTATCCCTCTCAATGTATGTATCTGACTACGTTCTTGAAAGTCCCATTTACTTTTATCGATATATGTGTACATAATTTTTAAAAGAACAAAATGAAGATATTAAACGAACTGATTTAAATAAAAATGTATACAAAATGAGAAATAGAGTACAGTGTAGATGGATAACACTGTTTTATTAACACTTTCTGTTAAATAATTGTGTGCCTTTAGAATAAGTAGTTTTAAGTTACGCGCCTTGTGGGGCCATATTGATGTATGCATGTGTGATCTGGCAACATCGCACGACCCAGGCAATAAACGGTGAGCGGCGACCATCTCAGATCGCTCTGAGATAGAGAAGTAAACACGTCGTATCATTGATCCTCGAATCCTAATTGTTTTAATTAAAAACTCAACATTTTCAAGTAAAAAAGTAACTATAACTAAAAAACTGCTAGCCAGAATAACTCTGGCAGCGAACACTGGGCACCCCCAAGCAGAGTTTGGCAAAAAATTATTTTAAATAAAAAATTGTATTCGAATAAAAGACAGAAAATTTATTCGAAAATCAGGAAATAAAAATTTCCAAAATTATTTATTATTTGAAGCGCCATAAATAAAATTTCGAATCGACGGGAATTTATCCGAGGATCCATAAATAAAATTTTGAATCGACGGGAATTCATCGGAAGCGCATAAATAAAATTTTGAAGCGATAGGAATTCATCCGTAGCTTCGGCCAATTTTCTCACTTTCATTTATATTTGTAGCGGAGAAGCATAAATAACTCTGGGCGTGGCTTGGAGGCCCTCGGGCCCAGTGATGCCAGAATGAGGACGGGTCCTCTCGAGAATTTCCCCCACCACGCATGCACACTACGCCGGAGCGGCGTGTCCGTGAGCTCGGCGCTTCGGACAACGTCGGGAAGACGAGAGAGAAAACGAATGTGCGTCTTTCTCTCTCGCTCTTGAAGCGCTGTGATCCATGGTGGGGCGCAAGCGACACGCGGCCGTGCGCGATATTCCTGAGTGCCTCGAGATTCACTTTTCCCTTTCTGACATATGTATAATACTCTTGTAATGAAAAAAAATTTGGAAAAAAATTTATTACGGAAATCACGTTTTAAGACCTCCTGATCACGTTTTGGCTATTTAGAAAAGAGCCTTTTTTAAATATCTCATATATTTGTTAACACGAATACGTTTAAACGGCAAAATGGATTTCAATGAAACTTTATATTTAAATTTTATATTGTCTTAAGATCCGATTAGATCACGAAAAACCATAATTACCAGTTATGGTTCTTCGATTTTTCAGATGTACGAACTAAATTCTGCATAAAAAAAAGGTTAGATAAAGTTCTTCTGTAACTTCTTTAACAAAGAAAAATGTACATTCATAATTTCTTGTTTTCATTTTAAATTTCCGTACTTTTTATTCGAGCTATTTCTATTTTTCAAACCTTAAAATGAATTTTTTTATTAAAAGATGAATATTTTGATACTATAAATTGGTGAACTTTGTTAAAATTAGAATCCACTCTTGGCCAGTAGCATGGACGCTGTAGCGCCTTCGATAAAAAATATTTTTTCAGAGTATGATCTAAAATCTAAACGTAATCACATTTCTCGCTAGATTTTTCGACAATTATATCAAGTTGCGACAAAGAATCACGCACTATTTACAAATTTATTACGCGCAGCGTCCACGCTACCGCTCGATAGAAACTACGGGAAAGTGGTGGTCTCTTCCATCGGGAGGGAAATGTAAACGATTCGTTATGCAAAGCTAACATGGCGATATACGGTACATTAAAATGTGTCAATCGGTATGAAGGAATTGTACAAGAATAAGAGAAAGGTAACTGATAAATGTATCTGAGGCAGTTCGGTACTGTCACCATTGTCTTGCTTTTACTTCTTTTAGCCTTTTCTTCGATTTTTCTCCTTCCTGAAGTTTTCTTACTATTTTACGATTTCCTATGTATTCTTTTCGTTTCTCGTTGCGAGGGTTCGCTCGGGCCTGGTTTTGGTCAATTACATTTGACGGGCAGACTCGCGCGAACCAAGTGTATACTTTGTTTACGTATCCGATGCGTTTCGTGGGGGTCGCGCAGTCGCGCTTCGCGACATTTAACCGTCAATTTCAGTAGAAGTGGAGATCAGGTGGTGGATACTATTTCTTTCGCGCTGTCTGCATGTTTTTCGGATCTGTGGTGTTGGAAGTGTAATTAGTAGCCTGCATGTTTTTCGGATCTGTGGTGTTGTAGTGTGTAAGTAATTAGTAGCCCCCTATATCACCCCTTTTCTATACGCTAGCATTTGCTTCTTGCTTTGAGAAAACAGGTGAAAAGGCTACTTCTGTTTATCGGCCGTCGGGGGAAACGAATGAGAAGTTCCGATCGTGGATTCGAGAAAGTACCCAATGATAAAAGCCTTTTCTACTGTTCTTCTTGCGAAAAAACTTTTTCTTGCGGCTCGTCAAGCGTTAGAAGGCATGCGGAATCAGCGAGACATAAATATTTGTCATCTAGAAAAATTCCGCGAATGACTATGCATGCTAAGGTCTCGAGAAAGACTTTTATGCCTCAATGGCTTGAGGATTTCAAGCCATGGATGAATAAGGTCACCGATGATCCTTTTTCGTGTTTCTGTTCGGTTTGTAAAAAATCATTTGCTTGCGGACTGTCGCAAATCTAACGTCACGTGGATTCCAAGTGCCACATCAAAAACTGCGAAAAAAATGGAATAGATGTGAGGAAATCGGACGATTTCAGATCGCAATGCGAGGAATCGCCTTTGTCATTTGATGAACGAAAAAAAGTCGCGGAAATTCGTTTTGCTGCAGTAGTTGCGGAGAAAAATATTTCGCATCAATCGGCAACGGCGATTCTTCAATTTTTCCAAGACGTTGAGAAAGATCCCGATGTTTTGGAACGTATGACGTGTGGTCGCACCAAGTGTTCTAATATTATATCGAACGTTCTGTGTCCTCGGGAAACAGAGCGTCTTAGTGATGTTTTACAAAATTCTAAGTTTTCAGTATTTATTGATGAGACATCCGACATTTCCAATGAGAAATGGATGTCGTTTATTGTTCGGTATGTCGCACCCGAGACTTTGGATGTTCGAACGGAATTAGTAGAATTAATTAATCTTGACGCGCGAGAATGTACTGCCGATAAATTATTTACTTCATTTAAGAACTCCATGTGGAAAAAGCAAATTCCGTTCGGAAACATTGTTGCTTTGTCGTGTGACAACGCTTCTGTGATGAAAGGTTGTCGCTCGTCATTCAAGACCAAACTTGCAGAAGTTCGCGGTGAAAATTTTCTCACCATGCCGTGTCCATGTCACTCCTCTGCATTGGTAGTGCATAAAGCATGCGCTACCATTCCCGAGGTCTGCGAGGAATTATTACGGAAAGTCACTACATTCATGTATAGCAGTCCCAAACGCTCGGCCTGTATTCTGTAATTCTGTACTACGCGATGGTTATCGCGTTACTCATCCGTAGTTACACTTTTAGAAAATTGGGACAGTGTGTTGGAATTTCTGAAAGAATTGGTCGTAAGTGAGAAGACAAAGTCTGGGGAAGATCTGCTTATCATGATGCAAAATCCAGAAGCGAAAGCATATCTTCTGTTTTTAGAATATATTCTAGAGTATTTTAATGACTTTAATTTATTCTTTCAGTCTGAAAAAACAAGAATCCATTTGCTTCAAAATACTGCCAAAACTCTATTGTATAATATTTTAGGTCATTTTTTGAAACCGCAGCTTTTGAAGCACATGGATTTAGTAAAATTAATAGATTTTTCAAAAGGCAATAATCAGATTGCACTTAATTGTATTCATTTAGGTCCGGAGTGTGACATTTTTCTTAGTCAGTTAGTTGCAGAAGGCAAACCCGATGTTGTCCAAACCGTTCGAGAAAATTGTATTAAGTTTTACATAACGGCTGCAAACGAAATTCGTAAGCGATTTCCAATCGATGACGAATTTCTAAGCAAGTTATGTGTTTTTGAGCCTCATTTGGCATTAGTAGATAATGACAGAGACACTTCCTTTAAAAGTGTTCTCTTTATTGCTAAGAAATTGGGCGGTTTCGACGAAGACGGTTTGCAAAAAGAATGGTCGACATTGCATCCGAATTTTGTAGATGAAGATAAGCAGAAGCTTTGTACATTAGCTTTTGATGAAGTTTGGAAAACGGTGTTGTTAACGCGAAACGATCAAGGCTCATTTAAATATCCATGCTTGCAGGAATTATTAAATTCCATTAGAAGTCTTCCAAATTCAAACGCCGACGCTGAAAGATTGTTTTCCATGCTTCCCGACATAAAGACCAAAAAACGAAACCGACTTTGTTCGAATAACGTCAATGCGATTTGCGTAACGAAATCGACATTAAAGGCGGACGGGGAAACAGCTCGGACTATGGAGGTAGATGACAAACATCTATCTCTCATGTCATCTAAGACTTTATATCCAATTTTTGCGAAGAAGCAAAAGAGTAGTTTACCTTTACATGCCATTGTTGGCCTCGCGGATTTTCCCTCTACGTCGAGTAATGCAAATTCGTGATGTCCAGAATATTATCAATTTCATCCATTTTCTATTTCATTCGATTTTTGGACATCGCGAATATGTACATAGTTGTTCGATTTACCTCACGCAGTTCTTGTTCTATCCTTGCGATAAATTCGCTTGCTTGCTGTACATATGCTTTATAGAGAGAACTTCGAGATAATTGTACAAATAAATGTATATTCTTAATTATATTCATTTTATATGTAACAATTATCTCGAAATTCTGTCGCATGTATTATAGTAAATTCCTTTGCTTGCTTTCTATCCTTTGGAAATGTGAACAATTGTACTATTATTTCAGACTTACATATCGTCAATATATCAAACCCAATTGGTATATTTACGTGCTGCCTTTCTTTTCTTTTTTTTATAATGTTTTTGTACATTTTAGTATACAACATGTATCGCGATGTTAGCTTTGCATAACGAATCGTTTACATTTCCCACCCGATGGAAGAGACCACCACTTTCCCGTAGTTTCTATCGAGCGGTAGCGTGGACGCTGCGCGTAATAAATTTGTAAATAGTGCGTGATTCTTTGTCGCAACTTGATATAATTGTCGAAAAATCTAGCGAGAAATGTGATTACGTTTAGATTTTAGATCATACTCTGAAAAAATATTTTTTATCGAAGGCGCTACAGCGTCCATGCTACTGGCCAAGAGTGGATTCTAATTTTAACAAAGTTCACCAATTTATAGTATCAAAATATTCATCTTTTAATAAAAAAATTCATTTTAAGGTTTGAAAAATAGAAATAGCTCGAATAAAAAGTACGGAAATTTAAAATGAAAACAAGAAATTATGAATGTACATTTTTCTTTGTTAAAGAAGTTACAGAAGAACTTTATCTAACCTTTTTTTTATGTAGAATTTAGTTCGTACATCTGAAAAATCGAAGAACCATAACTGGTAATTATGGTTTTTCGTGATCTAATCGGATCTTAAGACAATATAAAATTTAAATATAAAGTTTCATTGAAATCCATTTTGCCGTTTAAACGTAATCGTGTTAACAAATATATGAGATATTTAAAAAAGGCTCTTTTCTAAATAGCCAAAACGTGATCAGGAGGTCTTAAAACGTGATTTCCGTAATAAATTTTTTTCTAAATTTTTTTTCATTACAAGAGTATTATACATATGTCAGAAAGGGAAAAGTGAATCTCGAGGCACTCAAGAATATCGCGCACGGCCGCGTGTCGCTTGCGCCCCACCATGGATCACAGCGCTTCAAGAGCGAGAGAGAAAGACGCACATTCGTTTTCTCTCTCGTCTTCCCGACGTTGTCCGAAGCGCCGAGCTCACGGACACGCCGCTCCGGCGTAGTGTGCATGCGTGGTGGGGGAAATTCTCGAGAAGACCCGTCCTCATTCTGGCATCACTGGCCGCCGGGTCCTCGAGGCGAGCGACATTGTATCGTTGACCCGTCTAATCTGCAGCGCGGAGTTAGATACTCGGCGACGTGTCATCGATTATACAGAAACGGAATTTCTTTATTTTTCAGCGTATCAATATGAAAGTGACACCAATGGATTCCTTGCATTCTCCCGATTATATTGATAAAAAAATATTTAAATCGGGCCAGTTTTAACGAAACGGGCTTCCAATCCTGCAAATTAATTTTATGCGTAATATCGTCCCAGATCTTAACACGGTCAGGTACGCGTGCCTACACTTTCAACTGCAATATTGACAATACCTTCGATTCTACGGCCTAGAATATTTGCTCCGTATTGCGATGTTCTTAACCAGAGTTTCGCATCGATAGCAACTACTTAGTTACAATTAATGAGTTGTGCATGATTTTAATGACGCATAATTTAATTGCATGTTAGAAACTGAATTACTAATTGTAACTAAAAAAATACTTTACGACGTATAACACGAATTTCACGATTTAAGACAGTTCCAATTTCATAGAATGAGATTGGTTGCGTTAATTGCGCGTATGGGGTATGTAGGGAAATAGGCAAAGAGAGGGAGAGGGAGAGGGAGAGAGAGAGAGAGAGAGAAAGACAAGGAGAATCGGCAAAAAGAATTTACCGATTGTGCCAAGAAGTAATTACATGCAGAGTACCACGAGTTTCATTATACATCTTTAATATTTTTTTTCAACAATTGTACATAGGGAAAGATGACAACAGACGATTCGTACATTCTTTTCCGTTAATATTAGGATTATTAGGTCGGTGCAGACGTTCGTTCGCTTAATTGATACAAAGTGATTATTAATAATAAAAATATATTTTATACTTTTGAAACGAAAACATTTTCCTTGAATATTTATAATTTTTGTCTCTTGGTAAAAGTTCAACTAGATGAACTTGTAAATTTGCCAATTATAACAAACCGTGTTTTGGAAACACATTCATTCCTTTATGTTTGTGTTTAAATGCGGTACGTCAACGTTATGTATTGGTGAGCAATATTGTAGACAGCACTTCCAATACATTTAAAAAAATTTTTTTGCCTATTTTATACGATTAGTAGAGCCTATTGGAATACGTTATTGCTACTAACTTAATTTCGAAAAGAATGTGGGTTAGTCCGTTGTTTGCTCTCACTGCCACAATTAACGATATTACGCATAAAATTAATTTACAGCATTGAAAGCCCGTTTCGTTAAAACTGGCCCGATTTAAATATTTTTTTATCAATTTAATCGGGAGAATGCAAGGAATCCATTGGTGTCACTTTCATATTGATACGCTGAAAAATAAAGAAATTCCGTTTCTGTATAAATGATGACACGTCGCCGAGTACCTAACTCCGCGCTGCAGATTAGACGGGTCAACGATACAATGTCGCTCGCCTCGAGGACCCGGCGGCTTCGAGCAAGGCGCTTGAGGCCCGAGGGCCTCCAAGCCACGCCCAGAGTTATTTATGCTTCTCCGTTACAAATATAAATAAAAGTGAGAAAATTGGCCGAAGCTACGGATGAATTCCTGTCGCTTCAAAATTTTATTTATGCGCTTCCGATGAATTCCCGTCGATTCAAAATTTTATTTATGGTTCTTCGGATAAATTCCCGTCGATGCAAAATTTTATTTATGGCGCTTCAAATAATAAATAATTCTGGGTGATTTTTATTTATGATATATACAGATAAAGTCTCTTTTATTTAAAAAGTTATTTAGATAATTTTTTATTTAAATAATGCCCATCTCTGCCCCCAAGGAACCCAGTCATTCAAGCCTATCCTACGGGTACGAACCTGCGCCGCATGCTACTACCTACATCCGTGGCGCGCCCACGTTACCAATGGCTTTCGAGCTCCCTTTCCCCGCGGCTATTTGTAAACCGGGCTCCCAAATGACCCGATGTGACCCTCGCTGGTTTACTGTAAAATCAATCTTCATGAATTCGTATTTTCAGAAAAAAATACTAAATGTAATAAAGATTTATAATTTGCTAATACCTTTTAAAAGATTTATATTTTGTACGGATTTTATCTATTTGAGTTTTTTTCGTTTTTTTTCATTTGGTTTTGTATGAAGTATATTTTATTTTGTTATATTTTTGTAATTCCATAATATTAAGAAAACTGAAAATCTTTAAAATAAGTGCACATATTTATTTATTATTTTAATTGCATTTTTGTTGTGAAAATTCGAAAACCGGTTTTTTGGGAATTAAAGGAATTCGAAAACAGGTTTTTTCAAACGTCAGTTTTTGTATAAACCCTACATGTTACTGTAATATGCAGACACAATATATCTTAAAGTGTCCCCAAAAATAAGCCCCAGGCTTACTATTCACCTTTTCAAAATTGATTTCTTCCAAAACGAGGCCCCGTACGAGAAAATTTTAATTTCCATTTTTGCCTCATTTTTGCATAAGGAATGGCCCGTGGCTCGTGCCCACCGCAAATTCTGTCGCACTCTGTACGCACGCAGCCATCGATCGATACTCGTGTACGGTTCAAGGAGTGTCCTGGATCAATAGACGACGCAATGGGGGTTCCTTTCAGCAGGGTTGCCCCGGTAAGTTGAAACCGTCACGCCCAGCATCCCTTATATTGCCATTCTACCCCTGTGAAAACTGCCTCCTGCTCTATTATACAATCCTATTGTCAAGCACCCCTAAGATGTCCCTGGTGTTTGCCCGGGGGATGTTGCAAAAACACCCCGAACATCGGCCTGGGGCTCTTGGACCTTCCTGCGCGCTTGGTACTTGGATCGTACGAGTGTTGCATCGTGATTGCCATGGAACGTGTGAATGACAGCCCTGCTGCGGGGTGTCAAGACATCACGCGTCAACAACTTCTGCGTGCGCGGAGCTTCGATGAGTTAAGGGGGGTGAACGATTCGCGAAATCTCTCTGCGCATCTTCGACGTCGGCTTGAAACCTGACCAATCAGTTTGCTGGATAATTATGCACCTCTTGAATTTAAACACGTTGTTCTTATTACGGCTTTAATTGAATTTTAGTTTAATTGAAAAGTCGCTAATATTAAAAGAGAAATTGATATTAGACAATGTTTCTGTGGCGCTAAATTTGGGGAAATAAAAACGAAGGATTGTTTTAAAATTTCTTAATTATTGGTTAATTATAAACGCGAGAATATAGGTGTGCCATTTGTTTTAGCAGGGAGGTGGGATGTTTAATTTTAGAATGGAAGGTATTGGTCAATATGATGTGGCATATAAAACGCGAAAATATTAATATTTGATTTACCACTATTATCATTAAATTAAGTTCTCACATTTATATATGTTAATAAATCCCCCACTTGCGCACTGTATTATGAGAATAAGAACTATCTTATATATACGACATACTGTATAGAATAATAACCGGAATGAAGAAATTTATTCATTTTTTTTTAATTCCGGAAATTCTCAATTTCATCTAAACTGAATTGGAGCACTTTCATTCAGCCACCAGACGTAAAATACCACTTATTTCGCTATATGCTGTGCAAAATAATACATTTCTTAGTGTCGGGAGATATTTTAATTTCCATTCGATAAAATGTACACAGCTTGCTTGGGCGGTGGCTTTGCGGGAACATGGCGGACAGCTGGTCCGCTCCATTCAGAGCTGAAGGGGCCTTCAGGACCCTTGAAAGACACCTTCTAACCCCTGCTACCCTGTTACATTGCCCTATCGAATCCCCATTCACCTACATACGTATTCGTGCTAGGCTAGTGTATCCTGGGCGTATCTCTGCATAACATGAAAGGAGATGGTCGGTGCTGTGAAAGGAGAAGGGAATCTATTTTTCAAACGAAGATATTTTCATTGATACTGTTATAAAACTTAATGGCGTTATTCTATAGGGCTGATTTTAGTATTTGCAAGATAGGGATAGGTCATTTATTTATTAAACTTGCTGATCCTGAATAGGTATATTTGAGGCATTGAGAGCAAAACAGACTAATCCACATTTTTTGCAAAATTGAGTTAGTAGAAATATTGTATTCCAATAGGCTGTACTAATCATATAAAATAGGAAAAATTATCTTTTCTTCAATGTAAGTTAGTCCGTTTTTTGCTCTCAATGCCTCATTTATGGCACATGCTTTTACATGTTCTTAGGTAATAAGAGCTGCAATGCTTTGCAGGCTAATGGACTGTCGTTAAATCACTTTTTAAAAATGTTCTAGCATGTCGATAATTGCATTATAAAAATACTAAGAGGTATTTGAGAAATAATAGAACTTAAATTGTATAGCATTTATTTATTTTTGTATAAACATTATGAAAATTACTGTAATTTTTCAAATTTATATTTGATTAAGTAAACTAATCATAGGGGCCATGCTTAAATTACGTAGGGTAAAACTATACAATCCGCCCCATCTGACAAAACGCCCCATCATTATTTTACGCACGCAAACAATGATGCATCGACACGATCATCAGATTCGAACTTGCCTCAGTCGCCCACAAGTGCCGCAATAATAATACGAGCAAATATTACGGCTTTTACAAAAATATACAAGATTTTATATTTTCTGTTCTCAGATAAATTGCGGTGAGTATGTGAGAAATTCAATTTTCCAAGTCACTATTGTTTTTGCGATAAATTCACACATATATTTCGAAAGTAGACAAACTAACCTCTTTAAATCGGGATCGCCCAAACATTTTTTCACTACGTTGTTGCTAAATTTAAGCGGGGCATTACAATATGCTCCAGCAAAAAATTTATAATACCTACGCCCCACCTCAAAATCATATTGTTTACGAATAACGTATTTCTGTTTTTTTTTCGTTGATAACAGAAATGTCACGTAGGGGAACTATGGGCATAACGGGGTAGCGAGGTAAGATGGGGTATCTCCCTAAACCCTAATTAAAAGATGCTAGGAACGTGACAAATACATCATTAGGAAGCCACTGTATTATAATAATGTGGTCGATGGCAAAAGCGAGTGGGGAGCACCCTTTTTTTATTTATAGCTGTGAACCGTTTGCCTGCTGCGTCGATGTTATTTCGTATGATAAAAGGATTTGAAATAAATATATCTCCATTTCATCTATTTTAACCCTCTAGGGACTAGTGGGACTCCAGAGTCCCATTCAGACTAACATATTTTTATTTACGTTCCATCAATAAGATCGAGGTTTGATAGGTATAGTGACCTTTAGTAGGCAGGGAAGAAACTGTTTGTACGATCAGAACCCGAAATTAAACTTTTTACTGTTATAAACAAGTGAATCTAGTCGACGCTATTGATCGTGATCTGTGCCCGTTGCAATTTGGCGACTATTTTTATATATTAAAGTTAGTAAAAGAACTTTTTATAGTAAAATAAGTATATATATAGTAAAAGTGAGTCCTACTTGACAAAATACTGTATGGGCACTGCACTCTATTTACGTTATATATAGGGGCTTTCGGGTTAAAGTTATGGGACGTGTATGTCCCACCGGGACTTAGGAGTAAATATTTATGAAAATTGTTTAGTACTTATATGTCATTCCTATTTTTTTTAAATATTCCTACTATTCTATATTATTTGTGAAATCGTGTATAATTACATATTTTTATTAGTGTTTATATTATTTATCGTTACTACAGCAACAAGATGTCGGGGCGTCGACAAGAACAATGCTCTTGTGAGTCTGTGTAGATCATGTTTCAAGAGTAGACGGTGGTACCTGCCTATTTTTTTTTATTTACATGAGTTATGTATAACGAAAGCGTGGTTGTGATATAAAAAGCAAAATAAAGCAAACCAGCACTTTGTTCTCCATAAATTTAAAAAAAAAATATTAAAATTAAAAGATTTCAGAAAAGAAATTATTCAAAGTTTATTTTATTGTGGCAAAAAAGTACGTGGACGCCGAAGTGGCATCTTTTCCAATAAGACGACCAAAATTTACAAAAATCGCAAGCTGGTACCCACGGAAGACATAAGATTTGATTCATTCCATCATTTTCCTTTATTTAGCGAATGTAGACAAAGATGCACTCTTTGCATTCTAAATAAACCGCTTTCATTTTGCGAAAAGTGTAATGTATATCTGTGTTGTAATAAAAGCAACAGTTGTTTTTACGATTACTATAAAAAACAGAATAGATATTTAAAATTATAACATTATTTTTCATTGCTACTTACTGTTCAAACATGATTTCCCATATTAAAAAAATCATTAAAGTACATATTTATTTTATTTTCTATATTTCCGATCAATGTTCAAAAAATTACCCGTAAGTCCGGGTGGGACTCCTACGTCCCATACCATAAATCAAGGATTTTCACATTCCCAGCATTCCAACGGAGTAGCTTCCAAATCCGAAGTATAAAATAGATCATTTTAACGCTCAAAAAAATTCTACATGAAGTTTAAAACATCCCCGTACCTAGAGGGTTAATGTGACATGTTCAAATTTTCAATATTTCTTTATTTGTTGTACAAATATATTAATCTTTGGAAAACGATGCTTTGAGGCAAGTTGAGGTCCTTGATACCTAAAACCATTAGGGGTTAGGTCGGAGTACCCCATCATTCCCCGTATCATGGTTCTTCATGTGAGATGAAGAAACGTCATCGTTCTCTATTATAACTTAATTCAAATGAATACCGTTATTTTTAATTCGAATTTATAAAATACTTAGGCAAATCATTTCGGTACCCCATTTTACCCCGTGGTAGGGGCAAGACGGTTTTTTTCCATCTGTTTTGTAAAGTTTAATCACTTAGACGCCTGACCTCAGATAGTCCGAAATATGTAACCAATGTTAAATCATTAACTTATAGTTGTATTTAGAGGAAAAAGACTTAATTAATAGGTACAATCATCACTTTATTTGCATTTTTCCGTAGCTTCCCCATCATGCCCCTACTTCCCCTGAATATGTAAGGCGTACATACATTACGAGCATCATGGTCCGAAAACGATCGTAAAGAAGCGATGGAGAAGATTAAAAGTAAATGTACAATACCCTCTGTAATCATTGCGGCAGAAAATTCAAAAGAGAAAATGTAAATAAAAAATAATTAAATAATTAAAATAAAAAAGTAATTAAATCTTTTATATAAGATTGTTCTATTTTGGTTAATAATATATTTTATAATATATATTCTATAACATTTTGATAAAAATAATAAAAAGTAATTACTTATTTATGTCGGGGCGTTTTGTCACATAGGTGGGGCGTTTTACCTGACGACTGACCCATACAGCACAATTGGTCGCAGAAACGTTGCAGAAAGGTTGCAGTTACGTTGCAGTGCAATGTTGCACAGGGGCGGACATAGGAAGATTGCTGCAACATTTCAGCAATGTTGCGGTGCAATACTACCCTGGAATGTTTCTGAGATTTTCCTGCAACGTTTCTGAGATTTTACCGCAACTTTTCTGCAACGTTTCTGAGATTATACAGCAACTTCTCTGCAACGTTTCTGAGATTATACAGCAACTTTTCTGCAACGTTTCTGAGATTTTACAGCAACTAATTCTGCAACATTTCTGAAATTTGATAGCAACTTTTCTACAACTTTTCGCAGATTTGTCAACAAAGGTCCCGCAGTAAGCAGGGCTCAAAAACTGTTATAAAATCGGTTTAGTATATAGATTTAGTATAATATCGTAGTATACCCACTATACAGTGTATATTAGGTTACGCTTTGTGTAACATAATATAAATTATGATAATTTAGTGCAATAAGTAGCAGACGATGTAAGCTCAATTGATTGTATGCTTTATGGAAACTATGGGACTTGTCCCGTTTATAACTGAAAGTATAAGATCACAAAAACACGCGTTGACGTATTCCGTGCGATATAAGGTGGGCCTCATGTTCGTAGCGCGAACAAGACTACCCCCGGTGCTTCCTATTCCAGCTGGTTTTGTTCCCCTGACAATCAGCAAATTTCCAATCGCAATATCTCGAAAACCGGCTGACAAGGGTAGAGCTGTACGAGTACTTGAATATTCGGGTAGCTTGAAATCCGAACCAATCCGGGATTCGGTTTCCAAGCCGAGCCGGATACCCGAAGGAACCGAGCGGCTCGGGAGGAACCAAGTACTTGAATTTTTCCAAGCGGCCAGAAAGAAACCGAGCGGCTTGAAAAGTAAGCGAGCGGGCCATAAGAAAACCGGGTGGCTTGGAAAGAAACGAGCGGTCTGCTCGACCTTCATTCGGACCGTTCGTTTCTTTCCAAGCCACCCGGTTTTCTTACGGCCCGCTCGCTTACTTTTCAAGCCGCCCGGTTTCTTTCGGGCTGCTTGGAAAAATTCAAGTACTTGGTTCTATCCGAGCCGCTCGGTTCCTTCAGGTACCCGGCTCGGCTCGGCTTGCTTTTTCCGGGTACTTGAACAGCTCTAGACAAGGGGATCTTCAGGTTTGGCAATTTCAGAAAATGTTGATAGTCAGTGTACGTGAAGGTCTTCACTCGGGCATTAATTTCCCAAAGCAGTAAGACGCGCTTTTCACCTAAATTCGAGGAAATCGACTTTGAAAAATTCTGAGTTCCCTTGAGATTGAGGGCACGTGCCTACGATGCACGCGTATTTAGGTGAAATTCAAAGTCAATTTTCTCGAAAACGAAGCCTTTACCGCAATTTTGTCACTTTTTTTGCCACATATTTTTGCATGTATAATCGCCCCCTTTAGAGTATTGACCATAGGTGAAGGAACACCCTGTATATAAGGGAACTCAGAATTTGTCAAAGTCGATTTTCTCGAATTTTGATGAAAAGCGCGTCTTACTGCTTTAAGAAATTAATGTCCGAGTGAAGACCTTCACGTACACTAAGTATCAACATTTTCTGAAATTGCCAAACCTGAAGGTCCCTTTGTGAAATAAAGTGTATACATTATATAATCGCAGAAAGGTTACGGAAAGGTTGCAGTTACATTACGGTGCAACATTGAAATATTTCTAAGTCCTTTTACAAAAATTTCGCCATGCTGCAATTCTTTTTTACGGGTAGTTGATTGAACATTTTGATCATAATGTAATTTTTTTGATAAAAATTTTTGACGCGACAACGTGGCTTTCAAGAAGACAAACTCGAAATTCTTCACAATTAGGATTGTTATTTAAAGCTTTCTTGTTAATCAACTAATTTCTGGTGGGATTATGTGTTGAGGTGCGCATTGGAAGTGTACCAAATTGCATTTTCATAAAAACTCGTAATATTTGTTAACATTAATTAAAATATGTTTGTGAAATAGTTTCGAATATAGCAATTGTCCCGCAACGTTTCACAGATTTTACAGCAATTGTCCCGCAACGTTTCGGAGATTTTATAGCAATAGTCCCGTAAGTGTTCGCAGATTTTACAGCAATGGTCCCGTAACTTTTCGGAGATTTTACAGCACTGATGTATCGGCAAAATTCGTGTGATATTACAGAAAGGATAAAAAATGTAGGGGAATTAATTAAATTACAATAAATACTGACAATTAAATATTCATATATTTTTTCTAAACAAGACGACAACAACAACAATGCTAATAACAATGAAAAGAATAATAGTATTGGCGCTGGTGGAACTTCCCAAACCCGCGTGGTGAAGCTCTAGGCGTTGTGTAACGTCACTCACATGCGACGCGACAGGTTGCAAAGTCAAAGCACGTAGGAACGCACAAGCGTAAATAGTTGGCGCGTGATTACTTATTAATTGCTTTTAAGTAATAAAAATGGTTAGAACGTGGGTGTTTTGTGGCGCAGGAGACCTGAATGAATTGATGAAGGTTTGACATATCACGGGTAAGTAGAACCTATGAGTATATACTATTTGTAGGTTAAGTCGAACTTCTTATATAGAAAGAAATATTTTTGTTTGTTTCATATAGATTTCCGTTGGTTACAGAACATGGGTCTGGGCCAGAATTTCGTACATTCAAAGAACGCCTTATTGTGTTAGAATCATTTTGAAAAACATTCTTTCCAAGAACACATTATTGTGTTAGAAACATTTTGAAAAACACTGTTTCCAAGAAGGCACTTCTAAGGGCTGTCTTCTCCCTGCAAGCATCCCTACTATATTTGGACAATATTATTATAATTAAATGCCTTTATTGTACCATTACAATTAAAATTAAAATTAAAATTACAATGGCGAGTAGGCGAGGTTCAGCATTAACTACTGCTCTACAACCTAAACTAAAGAGCGGTTGGGAGTTAGAAAAAGACAGGAGATAACGATGAAACGACTGCAGAGGAAACCGTGAGAGAATGAAAGAGCAAGCTCTATGTTTGAAGGAATGTAAGTATAAATGTTCTTGTGTTTTCTGTCGTGCTACATAAGGACAGGATAAAAACAGATCTTTCACAAGTAATAGATATGAATTATTCAAATTCTGGGGTTTATTTTTAAGTTAAAGTAACTAATATAATATATTTTATGTTTATTAACCAACTGCAGTTGTTTAATTATTTGAAAAGCATATATTTCTGTGCTTTCTGTGCTACAAGCTTTTACTTTTCACACAGTTTCCTTGTAAACATGCATATACTGTATAACTTTCATTTCGCTTTCCGTTCAATTATTTAAAGTAAAGGTGATTGTTATTTTTTCATTACTTCGCTTCAATGCTCCCTGTGATTGGCGTTACATGAATGCTGTTTTTAATGAAGCCATTTTTCATGATTAAAATAATTTATTAATGACCTTTTATAGATTCATTTATTGAAGAGGAGCTGCGGAAGCAATATTTCGATAATGGCGTTGATGATATTAAATAAATTAATAGAGGATTCTGTGGCAGAGAAATATAGTTGGTACGGAAAATAGGAAAAACAATCATTCAGTACATTCAAACATATAGTACAATTAGCAATGAGTAAGTAAATTTATTATTTATCACATTTCAGCACTTAAAATTGTAAAATTGTAAAATAAATGCATGTATTATTCCAGGTTCGT
Organism: Andrena trimmerana; assembly: GCA_951215215.1. Taxonomy (NCBI): domain Eukaryota; kingdom Metazoa; phylum Arthropoda; class Insecta; order Hymenoptera; family Andrenidae; genus Andrena; species Andrena trimmerana. The sequence continues at coordinate 84,276,753 of OX578059.1, read as the reverse complement.
TACATGCTGCATGCAGTACATTTTAAGTAAAGAGGGCAGAAGAGCCTGGAACTCCACACACGACGGGTTTGAGAAGATCCACCAGAGCCAATACTATTATAAATTTTTATTGTTTTTATTATTGTTGTTGTTGTTGTTGTCATGTATGGAAAAAATATATGAATATTTAATTGTCAGTATTTATTGTAATTTAATTAATTTCCTTACCCGTGACTATTGCTAGAAAATTTCCGGAACGTTGCGGGACAATTGCTATAAAATTTCCGAAACGTAGCGGAAAAGTTGCTGTAAAATCTCAGAAATGTTGCGGGAGAGTTGCTGTAAAATCTCAGAAACGTTGCAGTAAAATCTCAGAAACGTTGCGGAAAAATTGCCTATAACATCTCGGAAACGTTGCAGAAATATTTCATGCAATGTTGCACAGGGGCGGACATAGGAAGATTTCTGCAATATTTCAGCAATATTACCTGCAACGTTGCAATGTTGCACCGCAACGTAACTGCAACCTTTCTGCAACGTAGTGTGCTGTATGGGGTGTTACAAAACGCCCCACGTAAGGTTGAGGAAAATTATTATTTACAGTTATTTCCAGTTTTGGTTTCTTCACAATTCCGGCGTAGTTGTGAAGAGTAATGAAGACTTAATATATTTACACAAAAAATTTAAAGAATTATTAGAAAATATTGGTTTTATAGATGTTTTCTTAAAAGTGGGGCGTATTGTATAGTTTTACCCTAAGGGTAATTTTGGCGATTTTTTACCCACTCCCACCCCCCAGTATAAGCATTCGTCACATTTTACTCCCCCCCCCCCCCCCTCCTCCCGTTCTCCTATCGTAATATTCTTTACATTGCATTTTTTCAGTTATTAAAATTCTTTTACTGGTTTATATACCTAATTCATATAACTCGATTTCACGTGTGCGATGAAACATCATTTTTTACGCTACCCATATTGAAAATTAGGTTAAAAAATATTACGTAAGACGCTACCGGACTCCTTCTCCCTCCTTTCTGAGAAAATATATGAAATTCGCCCCCCCCCCCCCCCCGCAAAACCTTACATTATTTAAGGACGACCCCTTACTTGAATAGAATAAATAAATTGTTTCAAATGATTGAAATATTACTTAAATTATTTTAATTTGCTGTTGGTCTGAAACAAAATGACATGGACAAAATTTTTGAATTTTTAAGTGTCTGTTTTATGTTTATAGGTGCATTTTTCTTTTAAAGATTGATGTATATCAAATGTATTTCATTTATTAATCGCGTCAGTTTTATCAATCCAACTTAAAAGATCACAGTTCTGTAATTTATAAATAATACTATAAAAAGTCTATATCTATCATATAAATTAAACAAGTCGATGAAAACTTTCTCGAGGACATGAATATATCATAATCACACAAATTACTCGTGATACCCACTTACAATAAAAAGTACTAAAAATAATGATAAACTGCATAATTAAATATTAATCGTCGTGTTATCGTTTCTGATAGAATATTTCACTTATTCAAAACTAGGTATATCGTCTTTGCTCATTAAATCCTTCATCATTTTTGATAAATATTAGAGAACGTAATATCGAGGGAAAAGAAAAACGTTATCAGTGTGAAGATTGAGATACCGAATTGACCTACGGCTCTTAGTCCGAAATTTCCACTCCTAACCGTTTCACCAATAGTCACGTAAATCGTGACAAGAAGAAACTTATTTAGTATCGGCGCTATTTATAGGTTATAATCGCACGCGTACTCATTCTGGGTACTACCATTTCTGGGAATTGCAAGCGTAGGTCGAAATGATTACTATATTTTTCCCCATTCATTTTCAATTTTATTAAGTAGAGTATTGTGGGGCAAGAGTGCGCACTTAAAGTTTAGACGTCTCTAAAATCTGTGGTATTACACTGGTGGTCATATCATTTTGTGAGAAATAACTACTATCCGTTATTATTCGATAGAGAGTTATTTAATGTAAATTTACCTGTCACAACTTATATACAATAAATATTTCCAAAAAGTGTCAAATGCGAACTTTTACCCGATATGTGGGGCAAAATTTCGCATATTATCCTGCATGGAGCAAAATTTCGCATATTTTCCTGCATAGGTACAGAGTTGGGGTTATTCCCAATCCTGCAGCGATTTTTCTTTTTCAATGCCCTGCTTCTAGTTTGTCTCGAGCGATCTGAAGCATTTCCTCACTAACACAGTCCAACAAAATGAAATTTTTGTTCTGTTCCGCAATATCCACTGGGTGATTCTTGTAGAGTTTCATTCATGTAATCCCCAAACCGTTTGTCGCCATCACCCTCACTTTTTGAGAAAATCGATTGTGAAAAAACTGCAACTTATCAACTTTCAACATCTTTCGTGTTGAAACGATAATAGTTATTCGGTTGCTCGTTGCGTCAAATTATTATTATTATTATTATTATTATTATTATTATTATTATTTAATCAACGGGAGAACCCTTTAGAATACAAAATATAAACAAAATACTAAGATAAAAAAAATACAATAAAATACAATAAAATAAAATAAAATAAACGGAAACATAGAATATAAAGTAACAAAACATAACAACACAATAACATGTCAGCCTATACACGGCGTACCCGGCGAGGGTAAAGGCGCGTCCAGACGTTGCGCGGCATGCGCGCGAGGCACGCCTCGCGGGTCGGAAAGTCTTCGGAGGCTACCTCGACATGGACAATTGCAAAGCAACTTCGAGCTACCTCGAGCAAAACTCGCAGGGTGATTCTCCAGCTACGCCGGTCACCCCGTGGCGAGGACAACAGCCTGCAGTGGCCCATCGAATTTTATGGCTTTCGACCCTCGAAGGGTTTGGAATACCATTAAGAAGTGAGAAATCATCGACTTCCGCATTTCTCATCAGATCTTTGCGAAAACGACGCCAATGCCCTAGTAGCACAAAATATTGGTTAAATATTTTTTCCAAATATTAAAAAAATATTTTTTTAGCCACACTTTTTAATATGAAAAAAATGTTGATTCCAAATATTATATACACATACTGAAAATGTGAAATAAAGGTTTAGAAAATATTAACTAAATATTCGTGGAATATAAAATAAATATTTAGAAAATGTAACGCAAATATTCAGGAAATGCGAAATAAATATTCAGGATATGTAAAATAAATATTCAGAATATGTAAAATTAATAGTAAAAAAATATAAAGCAAATATTCAGAAAATGTGAAATAAATATTGAAAATTGTAAAATAATTATTCAGGAAATGTGAAATTAATATTTAAGAAATGTGATTGAAATATTCAGCCTATATTGAATAAACACTTGAAAACCATATACATGAAAATTAATTTTATATTTATTTAAATATCAATTGATTTGTTTATACATAAATATGTATAGAAACATATACAACACATTAAATATATACATTATATATTATTTTGTTGCTTCATTCTTGATGTGGCTGTTGCTAAAACCAAACTGACGGCGTGCTTAATTTCCACCTCCGTAACCGAAGGTTGCCTCCTTCTTGTTGCAGCTGTGAAATTAAAAATAAAATAAATTCTGTATTATACGTACGTATGCATGTATTGCAAAGAAAACGTAAAAGCGGTAGGTTTGGGATATGATGAAATGCTATCATTGCGAACTTTAATTGTGAATTAACAGTTATGTAGAGCATGAAATAAATATATTGCATATGTAAATGGACTTACCTTTTGTCTGAATGACAAAACGAGTGATAACTGATCTCTTAATAATAATTATCACCGTCTCACAGCGTGACGGCAAACTGGCGCCGCGATTGACAAGGCCACTACACGACCATATTGAATTGCTACGCAAACAGTCGATTGTCAACTGATTAGTCGCCAACGCGGTATACTATTAATTTTTCCATAATATAAAATGAATATTTGAAGGCTCGGATGCAATCAGGGGACTAGCACTCGAAAATCTGCTAGACATAATCCATGTTTTTCAACGTTCGCCGTCAAGGAGTATCGAGGTAATTTTGAGGTACATAACTTGCAGCGACAAAGTTTTTCGTTAATATACAAGGAAGATTTTCACCAATTCACATACTGATTAATAAATAATATATCGTCATGTTTTCTACAATTATTTATTAATCAGTGTGAAAATTTGTGAAAATCTTCCATGTAATTAAGGAAAAACATTGTCACTGCAAGTTATGTACCACAAAATTGCCTCGATACTTCTTAACGGTGAACATTAAAAAACATGGGTTATGTCCAGTATTATTTTATAATGAAATATTATTACTTCTTTTAACATAAGGGTTCAGTGCATACATTTTACGGCTTCCCTAGTTTTCTGAGTTTTATATTTCAAGTCTCATAACGATCCGTTAATATTTACTCAAGATATCACAATTTATGTTTAAAAAAATATTGACATTGGTCGAAAATTTTTTTTCCGTTTATAATTTTTATCTAGAATACTATACTGATTTATAAAAAAATTGTAAATAGAAAAAATGTGTGCCGTGACGAGCTTTACAACACTAAATTTTTTAAAATACAGTTTAACAAAATTTAATTTTCCAATTTTTCTTAGCGTTTGAACAATACATTTCCCATTTTCGAGCGCTAGTCCCCTGATTACATCCGAGCCTTTTATTTCCCGAACTTTCCGTAAAAAATGATTTGTTTCAACCAGTAAACAGATATTTACTTTATATTTGAAAAAGAAAAGGTTTTTTTCATAATATAAAATGAATATTTCCCGAACATTCGAAAAAAAATGTTTTTTTTCTACCATACAATAAATATTTACTTTACATTTGAAAACAATATTTTTTTCATAATATAAAATGAATATTTCCCGAACATTCGAAAAAAAATGTTTTTTTTCTACCATACAATAAATATTTACTTTACATTTGAAAATAATATTTTTTTCATAATAGAAAATGAATATTTCCCGAACATTCGAAAAAAAAATTTTTTTTTTCTACCATACAATAAATATTTACTTTACATTTGAAAACAATATTTTTTTCATAATAGAAAATGAATATTTCCCGAACATTCGAAAAAAAAAAGTTTTTTTTTCTACCATACAATAAATATTTACTTTACATTTGAAAACAATATTTTTTTCATAATAGAAAATGAATATTTCCCGAACATTCGGAAAGAAATGTTTTTTTTTCTACCATACAATAAATATTTATTTCATATTTGAAAAAAATATTTTTTTCATAATAGAAAATGTATATTTCCCGAACATTCGGAAAAAATGTTTTTTTTTTTCTACCATACAATAAATATTTACTTCATATTTGAAAAAAATATTTTTTTCATAATAGAAAATGTATATTTCCCGAACATTCGGAAAAAAATGTTTTCTTTCTACCAGTAAATAAATATTTACTTCATATTTGAAAAAAATATTTTTTTCATAATAGAAAATGAATATTTCTCGAACATTCGGAAAGAAATGTTTTTTTTTCTACCATACAATAAATATTTACTTCATATTTGAAAAAAATATTTTTTTCATAATAGAAAATGAATATTTCTCGAACATTTGGAAAGAAATGTTTTTTTTTCTACCATACAATAAATATTTACTTCATATTTGAAAAAAATATTTTTTTCATAATAGAAAATGAATATTTCCCGAACATTCGGAAAAAAATGTTTTTTTTCTACCATACAATAAATATTTACTTTATATTTGAAAAAAAATATTTTTTTCATAATATAAAATGAATATTTCCCGAACATTCGGAAAAAAATGTTTTTTTTCTACCATACAATAAATATTTACTTTATATTTGAAAAAAAATATTTTTTTCATAATATAAAATGAATATTTCCCGAACATTCGGAAAAAAATGTTTTTTTTTCTACCATACAATAAATATTTACTTTATATTTGAAAAAAAATATTTTTTTCATAATATAAAATGAATATTTCCCGAACATTCGGAAAAAAATGTTTTTTTTCTACCATACAATAAATATTTACTTTATATTTGAAAAAAAATATTTTTTTCATAATATAAAATGAATATTTCCAGCATATTTGGAAAATATATTTGTTTCTTAATCTAGAATAAATATTGTATATATGTTTAAATATTAAAAAGAGATTGAATCTCTTTTTAATATTGGATGTATGTGCATTCAATATTTTGTGCTACTAGGGTGGATTCCTGGCGTTCCGTCGATTAAAATCATACCAAATATCATGCAAATCTGACTACTTTGACACAAGCTATTTGTATTCCCTATGTAAATGTTGCCCGATTTACACGACATTTGTACTGATTTTCATCAGAAAACCCCAAGGAATCCATTGGCGACACTTCCATATCCATACGATAAAGAATAAAGAATTATTTTATTTCCTAACCAGATACCGGGTAATTATGAAGCAACGCCCGTCAAGGAGATGCGGCGGCCTGGTACCCCGTGGCGAGGACAGCCCTTCGCTGTGCCTCACCCGATTTTTATGGCTTTTTCCGGAAAAAGGTACGAATCCTGGGCCGAACGTAGCGAATTGAGGTCGAGCCCCCGCAGTCGAGGGTGAAATATCCATTACAGCGGATTAAGAAATTCTTTTCTTCGTCGTATCGAAAGGGAAGTGGTGCCAATGGATTCCGTATGTTTTTCTGATGAAAATCATACCAAATATCATGTAAATCGGACAACTTTTACATACGGAATGCAAATAGCTTGTGTCAATACGAGCGGTCTGCTCGACCTTCATTCGGCTCGTTCGTTTCTTTCCAAGCCACCCGGTTTTCTTACGGCCCGCTCGCTTACTTTTCAAGCCGCCCGGTTTCTTTCGGTCTGCTTGGAAAAATTCAAGTACTTGGTTCTATCCGAGCCGCTCGGTTCCTTCGGGTACCCGGCTCGGCTTGCTTTTTCCGGGTACTTGAACAGCTCTAGTTCGAAGTTGACGGTCGAAATTTCGGAAGCCACCCTTTAAGATTTACTTTCAGATTATCCAGTCTATCTATCTATTAATGTAAGTCAAGTAGGGGAAATCTGCTCCTGGAACACATGTTTCGGTTCTCCTTCCAACGCTGCGCCTTCAGCTAAGGTGGGACGACTTCTACTACCCTCTCTCCGAGGAGACAGTAACGTCGCTGGGAAGCATGTTGGGCGCTTTAGGGCGAAAGTACCAAATGTGTCAAACTTTATTCGAAATTTCATAATGACGTAAAAATAGTAGGAAAAATTAAAATTTAAACTAGCATTTCAAAATGACGTAAAAGGAATTTTAAAAAATGTATTAATACATTGTATGTAGTACATTGTATGTAATACATTTTTTTTAATTCTTTTAAAAAATTATTGTATGTAATTCATTTTTTAAAATTCTTTCTTAATACATTGTATGTAATACATTGTATGCAATACATTTTTTAAAATTCTTTTTACGTCATTTTGAAATGCTAGTTTAAATTTTAATTTTTCCTACTATTTTTAAGTCATTATGAAATTTCCTATAAAAATTTCACACATTTGGTACTTTCGCCCTAAAGCGCCCAACATGCATCCCAGCGACGTTACTGTCTCCTCGGAGAGAGGGTAGTAGAAGTCGTCCCACGTTAGCTGAAGGCGCAGCGTTGGAAGGAGAACCGAAACATGTGTTCCAGGAGCAGATTTCCCCTACTTGAGAAGGCCTGATGTAAGTAATATATCTTATGATGTAGTAGAATCATATGCACTATTTTTGCTTTAAATGCGGACTCTCTGAAAGATGTTATAGATGAGTACTGAAAAAATATAAGTACATTTTTATCTATTGTTAAGCAAAAAGTTGAGAATAGAGCGAGATAAACCACCGTTGTTTTTTTTTAAATTGAAACTCCAGGTAGGGGAAAGCGGGGTAATTCCGGCCACATAAGCAGTAAATGCTATAAAATTTGAACAAATTACACATTTGTTAGTTTTTATATATTAATTGGTAGTTTGAAGCGTCTAGTTTGTATTAGTATGACCGAGAAAGCCTAAATTTACGTTGTAACAAAATTGGGAGCAATAACATAAAAATAGTCATTTGGCCGGAATTACCCCATTAGTCGGGTAATTCCGGCCATGACTTTTCTTTATAAAATATTGTTACGAATTAATAACAGTTTGATATTTTTCGTTATAATTGTTTATTAATTCAATAGTGTCCCTTTTTTATGTCATGACATTTAAGTCATTTACAATTGGGATAGGGACTTCGGTAGCACGAAAAATTATCTTATAGGAGAACTTGCTCGCTTGAGGTCTCCAAGTCTACTGACTTCCGCGCCCGAAAAACTCTTATTTTTAAAGCTGGGTAGAGAGGTTTCACCCTCTACCCTCGAATAGCCAAGATGGAGGCCAGGCCCAAACATTCCCACGTTTGAAAGTATATTCCTGACGAAGTCCAGACATTCGCATCGTAGGCCTTGTAAATCCTTGGGCGTCACAGTTTTGAGGACCGCTCTTGTGCCCAAGGGTTACTGCCTAGTCCCTCACCAGATGAGCGCGCCGAGTTCCAGGGAGGTCTCCGCCTTAGGTGTTTGCTAAAATGCCCGGCCAACACTCGGGACTACATCTGGGTTTTTACACAAAACTTTCCCTGACCTGGCCATTCGTTACGCACGTAACAATATATAGGAAAACTGTTAAATTAATAAAAAATTGTATTATTTGTTATTTTTAAATTAATTAGTACATATATCACAAGTGAATAACTAAAAAAAATCCCGCAAGATATATTAGCTATACCGTAAACAAAAAAATTCCCGCAAGATATATTGGTCATACCGTTGTGATGTCCCACTAAATTTTCCGCGGAATTATTCTAAAGGTTCCTCATAAATCTCTTATCAATAGCCAAACAGAATCTTGGAAACCTTATTGCGACGCATATTTCACGCATGATTCATAAATACGTCTAAATATAGACATTTATAAAAACCCCGGAAGTCCTACTGCGACGCATAATTCGTAAATGGGTCAAGGTGAATACCGCGCAACACGCCTCACACCTGTAACGCATATAAATACGAAGGATCGAGAGGCCAGGACCTCTTTTCTTCGACAGAAATCTATCTGCGAAACACTCTCTTTCTTCGACAGAAATCTATCTGCGAAACACTCTTTCTTCGACAGAAATCTATCTGCGAAACAAGCTCTCTTTCTTCGATAGAAATTACCACAACCAGTTCTTAAATTTGCGTATATTTAAACACCCTATTAAGAAATTCAAAGTGTTAAACTCAGTGCTCCACGGCAAATACCGTAAGCCATTATTATTATCTATTTTATACTGTATATCATCACCATACCATTTATTATTTTGTATTAATAACGCTTATTGTTTATATTATTGTACTTTATAAACGCTTATTGCATTTCATATATTGCATTTCTTGTATTAACGCTTATTGCGATCATATTTCTTTATTATTATTTCATTAATGCTTATTGCAAACATATTATTTTGTATTACTAACGTTAACGCTTACTGCGTTCATAGTGTATTATTTCATTAACGCTAAATATAACCGCTTACTGCGATCATATTTCTTCACATATTATTAACGATCAATACTAAAAGTATTTCATTCTATGACTTATATATTGTACCTCATGTTCATACATATACCATAAATGTCATAATCATTATATAAATGTTATGTGCCAATGCTCAAAGTCCCACGCATTATTATAATCTAACACTATAAACGCTTCCGCAAAGTTAATAAACCGCTTTGTTTTCAACCACGCTTCGAATTATTTGTGTTTACCCATTGGTTACGGATATACTAAAACCCAAACAAGCTAGTGAAACAGCTGATTCCGGTCCGCGAACGCGAGAGCAGCTACAGTGTTTACTAACGTTCTTTTGCACGAGCCGCGTACACCCGTATGTCTAGACGAATTTCTCAGAAGTATTACGTGTAACTTCTTATACGAATGCACCAGTAAATCCAATTAGTCAAACCCAAAACAAGTGCTCTAACGGGTGTCACGACCAAAATACTATTTAAACTTTCCCTGGTCGTTCAGTGCCACGAATCTGGCATTCGCGCCTGAATTCCCTATTTACCCTCAGTGCCACGAATCTGGTATTCGCGCCTGAGTTCCCTCAAATATTACCCCATCTATGCCACAGCCCTAAAGACCTCACCCGGGACGTGACACCGTAACCAAAAAAATTTCCGCAGGATATATTGGTTATACCGTAACCAAAAAAAAATCTGCTCATCGATAATGGTTATTCGTAACCGAAAAAACATTCTGGTCGTCGATAATGGTTATTCCTAACCGAAAACAATTTCCGTCGCCAATAGCATGAGTTCCATCGTAAATAACGGTTATTAGTGACTTAAAAATATTTCCAGTAACCAAAACAGATGTCTTAATATTTTTTAATCGCTTCATATTTCGGAAAATTTATGCAGTATTTAATGAAGACTGACTTCCATTTGAATAAAAATTTACTTTTTCTTACTGATTTTTTTCGAAAAGGTTTAAAAAATAACTGTTATTTCTGGTCTCTGCTTTTGACCGGTATTACCCCACACCTCATGTTCAGGTATTTGAAGTAATACACTGAATTTAATTTACATATCACCAGAAAATAAATGTAAGTTTGAAAGTAGAAACATTCCTCTATTTAATGAGATTAATATTAATGATTCATATCTATTCCATGTACTATTCATAGGATTTTTTTGATACCATATCCCAGCGATGCCCAGCTGGGCGGTCCGAGATAAACGAGCATTCATCGCGTTTTCCAAAGCTCGCGTGGAAAGGGGTGCTCGAAACCAATGACGTTGCGGGCATGTCACGGACGGGGAAAAGTCTAGTAGTGTGCGTGTAGGCTCGTACCCATAGGCTTTTTCAACTGGGCTCTTGGAGCCCTAGTGTTTTACATTTTAGGAATTGGGAAAATAAACAGGAATTGACTAATGATTAAACAATAAGATTATATAATTGGACGGAATAGACTTGAACAGTCTCATTTACACATCTAATTAACAAACAGTTTCTTATTAAACGATTTTTATTCAACTTCAATCCTCTGTTTGTTTGTATGTATGTTTGTTTAGTTCAAATCTAGAAACTCAATTTTAACCCACTTCCAACTATCCAATAGACTTAAAACTTTGCAGGCATATGTATTTTGGATGACAATACAAAATTATGAAGAATAGAAAACCACCCCAGGGGTTTAAAAAATTACCAAGTCATTAATAAATATAACCCTTAACCACACATCCAAACGACTTGAAATCAGCCTATAACCACAAATCAAATCAATTTAATCGATATGAAATCAGCATGTAACCACAAATCAAAACTAGACAATAAAAAGTAAATAAAGAAAAGATTTATTTTTTAGTTTTGAGTGCATTTTAAATAAAATAGTTTAGCAGTATAACTCAGTGCGACCAGTGCGGGTCTCCCGAATTCGCTATAAATTGATTTGATTTGTGGTTATAGGCTGATTTCAAGTCGTTTGAATGTGTGGTTAAGGGTTATATTTATTGATGACTGGGTAATTTTTTAAACCCCTGGGGCGGTTTCTTTTTCTTCATAATTTTGTATTGTTATCCAAAATACATACCTATGCCTGCAAAGTTTCAAGTCTATTGGATAGTTGGAAGTGGGTTATAATTGAGTTTCTAGATTTGAACTAAAGAAACATACATACAAACAAACAGAGGATTGAAGTTGAATATAAATCGTTTAATAAGAAACTGTTTGTTAATTAGATGTGTAAATGAGACTGTTCAAGTCTATTCCGTCCAATTATATAATCTTATTGTTTAATCATTAGTCAATTCCTGTTTATTTTCCCAATTCCTAAAATGTAAAACACTAGGGCTCCAAGAGCCCAGTTGAAAAAGCCTATGGGTACGAGCCTACACGCACACTACTAGACTTTTCCCCGTCCGTGACATGCCCGCAACGTCATTGGTTTCGAGCACCCCCTTCCACGCGAGCTTTGGAAAACGTGATGAATGCTCGTTTATCTCGGACCGCCCAGCTGGGCATCGCTGCCATATCCCAATTGTTTATAGTAATTGTTTGAATTTTGCCTTTTTTGGTAAAAATTGAATGTTCATTTTTACTTTGCTCGCATTTGTACAAAAATGTTTTTTTCTCTAAATCCCTATGCTACACGATAGATATATTATCAACGAACAATAAAACTATGGGTTTTTTAATTTCAGATAATCCTGGGCATCACAATCCGTTACACCGTCTGCGCGTCATCCTGACGGAGGAGTTTTGCAGGATAACGAATAGCTCGGCCATTTTTTAATATTTATCTGTCAAATTTACACAATATGTCCTTTAATGTATGCCCTAACCATAAATAATAATGACATAAAAAAATTCGTAAACTTTGATGTCATTTCGGCCGCCTCAGAGTGGCGTAACCCCTTAAAGAAATAGAAGTCGCCGGAATTACCCGCTGGCCGGAATTACCCCACTCTTCCCTATGCATAATAAGGCACCGTTGCAGTATTTTGTCACTTTTTGCCTTTCTGCCAAATATCATCATTTATGTGCAACTGAAACGAATATAATTTCTGATTAGTTCAGTCTTTAAATCAGGAAACCTCCCGCCACATACGAAGAAACATTTTCAAGTGAATTGGTAACCTCGCAAAAATATCATAGCTTTCTAAATTGAAAATTAACGTGCAGGATAAATATAAATCTAGTTTCAAGTCCTCCGTTAGCCCCATCTGTATGTATGTATAATACCATTGTCCGTTGTCCTGTGGGAAGCAGTCACCCTTGAAACCTGCCGGACCCTCTTCCTTTTCATGAAACCCCGTTCTCAGTACCGACACGTGTCCGTCTGGTGTGGCACACTGCTTCTCACGTGTACTACGCGAGTCAATACTCCTAATCCGTATTTAAGGGGGTATTCTGGTCTGGCGAGGCATTTTCGTCGCGTTATTTCGGAATTTTTTTACAAAGAATCCATAAATTTGATTATTATTTAGTTTATTGCTACATGTTTATTGATGTTTACAAATTTTGCCAATAGAAAAAAATTAAAATCAAACGCAGTTGACTGCTTTAAAGTAATGGTGAAAAAAAAACATGAGGTCACGGTGCCCATGATTGGGCTCGTTCTAGAGATCAGAAACAAAGAATGAAAAGAGATTCTTTATCTGTATACCTGTGGCTATCGTTCATATCAGAATTATGATAAAATAATTTGTTTTTAAACTTTCACAGACCTTTAAAGTTGAAAAAATGTGCGAAAATCGAAACTTAATTTTCACACCGCCGCCATTTGCTTAATTTTCAATATTTATTTTATCCTGGTAGGCACGATATCCACAGGCATACAGATAAAGAATCTCTTTTCATTTTGTGCTTCTGATCACTAGAACGAGCCCAATCATGGGCACCGTGATCCCATTTTTTTTTCACCATTACTTTAAAGCAGTCAACTGCGTTTGATTTTAATTTTTTTCTATTGACAAAATTTGTAAAGATAGTTGAAACATTAATAAACATGTAGCAATAAATTAAATAATAATAAAATTTATGGGTCCTTTGTAAAAAAAATTCCAAAAAAACGCGACGAAAACTCCTCGTCAGAACAGAATACCCCTTTAATCTCTTCCGCCGCTCGAGAATTTCTGAATTAGAAATTCTTTGATTCCACTGATAGCAGTTTAGTGCAAGTATTTATTTTATGTATGAGTACTCTGAAGTTTGCCTGAACCAGGTAAAACAGTAGTTGCAGAATCCTGGAAGAAAAGTTTCAAGTATTTCAAGGAATCATTACAGGGACGAAACCGAGTTCACCCCATTTTGTCCAATAATTTTGTTATTTATAAAATCTCCCACCAGTAGATTCAGTTTATGAAATTTCAAAATGTAACGTATAAACAGAAATGCATTATAAATTGATTTAAGTAATTCAGCCGAAAAATGAATAAAATTGTTGTTTTTATTTATCGAAGCTAAAAAATATAAGATTTGAAAACTCGATAGGATAACATAAAATTAGGGAAAGGGTAATAAGAATGGGTGGTGTAATAATGCCACCATTTCCGTTGCAATTATATAGGGTGTTTATAAATATGTGGGACAATATTTCAGGGTCGGTTCTACTCATCACAGGTATGTATTTATATGGACTCTCTTTCATTTCATGCCTGTATAGGTATATATGTATTGATCGTGCGTATACGTATATATAGAGTAGGACAAAACGAAAGAAGGGTGCAAAACGAACAGGATTTTTTCAACAGGGAAACATGAAAGCAGGAAAGCAAGTGTGTTTCGTCTCACTATATATCCGTTTCCTCTTCCTGGTTTCATTTGTCTTTCTGTTGTTGTAGGTTAGTCTATTTTCATTAATTTTATAGATGCTAGACACAAACTGATTGGTCAATTGGTGAGTTGACTCTGATGAAATTATAAACACCTTAACCTTAAACTATTAGAATTGTGTTGATAACATCCGGAGGAGTTAGAGAAGTCTATTCATAATTTTTTTTGCTTTCAATACGCGGCTGTATAATTTGTACTATAGATAGTCGTAAAGTACAAGCAATATTTGGAGAAATATAAGGAACATAAATAAAATTTATACGAAATTTCAATAACTTCAAAATATTCTAGTATTTATCAATTTTTTATTTACTTCAATTAAGGAGTCGTAAAAATATATAAATTAAAGGAAATGCTGTTTAAAAAATTGTAGGCAACACTGTGACTTTATCAGAGAAATTAAAATTATAATAACTGAAATATAAAGTTTATAACGAATTATGAAAATACCTATATAGATTCTTCTAAATGTAAGTCGTCAATATAATTATGACCAAACTTGGCTTTACTTCATTAGAAATAAAAGATCTTCTATTAAGAAATAAAAATATAAAAATTCATGTTTATACATTATATATAAGTATACCTAAATATGTATGATAAATTCCACACACACAACTCTAAATCTCCAATCATCCCACAATCAATAGTACAATTATTACAGTTTTTGAAATAACCATCAATACCTACATATTATTATAAATCCATAATTTTAATAATAATAATTTAAAATTTACAGAGTCTGAAAATTCCACCTAAAACTTCTTGAACTCATTAAATAATATCTTCGTTTCAAAGCAGAAGTTTAAAAAAAATCCCATTCCGCTTGTATCAGGTATAAACCGTACAATACCTTGGGTTTATGATTCGGCCGCCATACTTTGGGCAACGGCCATTGCTCTGTGGCCCTTTTGGTAGGGATTGCGAGGAGTGACCACGCCGGAGTCCCTAAAATACTTACACTGCCTTTCTAACATCCTGTGAACGCTGCCCTTTGTGAAACGTCCCCAGAGGGTTAAATAATCCTATGTTATTTCCACGACAATTGGTACGCAAACACCCCTATAAATATATAGAATTATTCTAGGTTGACACCAAAGGGAAGTCTGTTGGCGACACTGAATAGGGAAGCATGCCTTGTAATTGGTGTTTCCCGGATCGAAGATGTAGATAGGTACCTATTTAAGCTAAGGGAACTCCACGTTCCATGAAATACTTTTAGGGTTATTTATGAAATAAATAATTAAATAAATAGAGACACATGTTGGCTCTTTCGTCGATTGTAATAGGAAAGTTAAGCATTATGTAACATTCATGACGGAGAAGTTTGTTGATTACACTTTTCAGATTAAGCTTCTTGTTTTATATTATAAACATATGCTAAATCTTAATATTCCCACAAATGTCAATGATTTAATTATTTGACGGCGGAGAATATTTGTAATAATTTGCAAATAAAATGTTTCTCGATTAGGCTTATAGTGGAAAATCATACGAATTTTAAAATAAAAATTAAAAATTCCCATTAATCTGGTTATTTATAGGTAATCAATTTTTCCATTAAATAATTGATATGTGTACAATAATACAGATACATTATTATCATAACCCAAGTGACTTCCAAGAATAATATTTCATTAAACTATTGCCCCAAATAAAATAAAAATAATCCACTTACAAAAATAAGAAACGAATATTATTCATAGACCGCAACCACGTTTGAGACTTATTTATTTAATTACTCGAGATCCAACAAGTAACGTCAAAGTTATAGAAAACACATTCTGATTTTCTTAAACAATTATACAACTAATGTTTAAATCTCTCCCTCCCTGCACCTCAGAAAATAGAAACCAATATCGCAGAAACTTGATCATTGCAATAGCCAAACTTCTGTTCAATAAATATCGTCCAAACGCAAGGAAAGAAGGTACATCATAAAATGGAGATACAGCCTGAAGGCGTATTTCTATGGCGTCTTTCTCTCCCATATAAGGGGGTGGTCCATGGAGTCCTTTCGGAGGATCCTCAAAGGGCCGCCACGAGACACAACCAATCCTTTCCTCATGGTTCCCTAGTAAAAGTGCGTAGGCGTATGCCCTTTAGGGACTAAATAACAATCCTCGCTCTTCCATAAAAGGGCCCCCTTGTCCTTCAAGGACGTTCCATTCAATTTTCGGCAGGTGTAGCCCCCGACTTCATGAGCCCCTGCTGCCGAAGTTTCTCTTTAGCTTAGATACAATTAGCGCAGCGCGTTTACACCCCTCAGACATCATATCGACCAATCTTGTACACACCCCTGATTACGACACGTTCACTGTAAATCACAATAATATTATATAATAACCAAACAAAATGGCCAAATACAATACTACGTACTTTGAAAGCTGTCCCTGAAATAAGTCCAATATAAATTTAATAAAGTCGTGCAAAAAGATGGGTTATGTTTATGATTTTTATAAATAAGCAGTATCGTTATTTAATTTAGAAAATACATTTTGAATGATTTGGTTAAAAGGTGCAAAAGGACTTCGATTAAGGGCAAGACATTTAATTGCCTTATATAGCTGCTTGTAGAAAAGTACATGTTTATAGAAATTATCTTTTATTTGGTGTATAGGCGACTTGAATAATTAAATTCCGTTGGAGAGGGGGAACGTGACAGGTCTCGTTGGACATCGATCCGCGAAGAATTTTTTTTCCATCGACTTCCGGAAGCCACGACCAGGAAATTATGAGCACGTGCTCCGCAGCCACGTGTCTGACAATATGACGTGCCATTCCACTTAACTGATAATCAATAGTACTGCACCAGGTAAACTTTCAAAACTAACATTTACCACCAAACAATAAATCGCAATACTTCTATCCAATCTAAAAATATAACATATTAAACACTTTACACTTTTAAATGGAGCACAATGAAGTGAAGGGTTGCAATAATAAACTTTAATAATATATTAAAAGTTATGAAACTTGCATTGAATATAAAATTGTAAGTAAATCTAAATTATAGACATTTTAATGGGCAAGGAAGGTGGAAAGTAACTTTTCATTATTTTTTGTGGTAAAAGTACCTTTTTGTTACCAAGTAAATTGGGGTCGTAATCGCGAATGATTTATGCTTATGAGCGCAGCGCGCGTGGGGTGGGAATCGTGGAATTCGTCGAATGCTTTTTTTCCGAGAGTTTGGAATATTGCGGCATCAGGACACTATAGGCACGTCCGAGTTTGCCAGTTCAGTGTTCCTGGGCTTGGGAGGTTAACGAGAAACGGGCCGCCCCGACATTGGCCGAAGGCGCATAAAGCGTGCCATAAAATGCGTTCGCTTGGTGGGGAAGCAAGACAAATCGCTTGGATGTCAAAGGGATTAGGGGACCATAACGCGAAGGGGTTTTATACTTCCGGTGTGACTCTGGTGTAAGAAGAAAGGTATGGTGAAACTTATTCGACCTAGAATTCAGAATTATATAGTGATAATAATAATGATGCATACTGATAATATTACGAAGTACATAATACAGGAAAATAATGACAAAATGGCAATAAATTATTAATAAAAATAAACAAATTAAATTTTGCTACTATTAAATTGAACCCCGAATATCCATATGCTTACTATTATTTCATAGTTATTATATCATTATTATATTATTATTCTAAGGAAGAAACATTTTTCTCCTCGCAATTTTTGTCAAGTCTCCGAAATTTTGAGTAAAACTTTTACTTTGATATTCCTACGACTATGAGCTATTTAGTTTAAAAAGCTATTTAGTTCTTCGTTCATTCAAACTGGTTGAAATGTGTGTGATCAGAGATGAGAATGTGTCACTGTTTATTTAATTAACATTTTGTATAATTCTCGGTGACAGTAATAGTATTCGATGGTGCAAATATAAGGGTTTATTCTTTTAAGCATTCCATATATACAATGCAGGACAAAAGTATTGGAACACTTAAAACAGAATAACTTCTTTTCAATTTGGTCTAAACGACTTGAATTATTTTGAGAAGCTAGAAGGCTTAGTTTACCATATAGTTGACGTTTTTCGACGTTTTGAAAAAATTGCAATTGCAAAGTCGCATTTACAATTTTTTTATCCGAGCCTGTAATGAAAATTTAAAAATCCCCTTTGTAGATTTAAGGGGTCATTCCGGTTAGACGGGTTGAGATAATTGATTTTTTTTTTAAACAACTTTCGAAAATACATGTCCTTAAGATTGTACTGTTCAATTTTCATTGAAAAATTCTGATTATTTTAACTTCTACAGAGGCATTTTGTAGGGAGCGCAGAATCTCGGCATCTGAGGTTGAAAACATTGAACGCGTTTTTCTCGAAACGTAATTTTTTCCACATCGTGAAGATAAAGTCTCAAAATCTACCGAACTGATTGCTTTATAAATTTGACTGCTTATTCTGCACACCTATGACTCTCGCAGAGACTACAACCAAGTATTTTTATTGAGTCTAGCGTACTCTTAACATCGAAGATAGTAAAAAAAAGTCAGAAAACATTTTTGTTGCATTTTGCCCGGCATTTTGCTAATTTTGAAGATAAATCACTAATTATACTCCGAGCGACAGCAACAGTCATACTGATCAAGAATCTGTTTGGATTTTTGGGTTCAGATACGTAAGTCTAACAACTGAAATCGTCTGGAGGAGCGAGGCATGCATTTTTAAACGTCATCAAGACCGCTTTCCAAAGGATTTTAAAAGCAATAATTTTATTACTTTTATACTTTTTGTTTACTGTAAAAGTGTATAAATGCATAGAATAAAAGTTTTATTCCATGACTATAATTCTTTTCATCGCAATAAATTCCTGAAAATCGCTGAACTTATCGGCGAACTAACCGGAATGACCCCTTAAGTAGGCTGTATACACGCTGAAAATTTTATCGAAATTGGTTACCGTAGCTGCGAGCTACAAACATTTAAAAGTTGTGGAAATCGCAGTTTTCGGCTTATAACTGTAATAAACCTAAAGATTTTACATATTTCAATTAGGGCTGGGACTATTTGTAGAATTTTTCGGTATACGAATATTCGAATAGGTAACTTCAATTGCCCAGTTATTTGGCGAACATAATTCGAATATCCGAGTATCCAAATACTATTCGAATATTTATGTATTCGAATACATCAGTATTCGAAGTTTATTCGTAGCATTCAAATACTTGTGAAATATTCGAATATTAAATTATTCGAATAGTCCCAGCCGAAATTTCGATGCCTGTCGCTCGTTTCTGCATCGACCGATGTGTCATCACATATATGTGCGACATCAATTCCAAAATCATCTATGTATTATATGGACTGTTCTCTGATTTCAGAAAATAGGTAGGTATTATTAAACTACCAACAGAATTTGAAAAAAGAAAACCAAGAAGAGACATTAAAATACATACCTCATAATATTATTTACAATAATATTCCAATTTGTTACTACCGCACAGTGCGTTGCTCAATTGACAAAAATCTAAAAATCAATATTTTTTTTGCGATGATTTTTAACATGACCGTAATGCAGACTCTTTACACTGTATTCCATATAAGAGCATACCGACGCCCCTACCGATTTGCGACCGATCTGCGCAGCTCCCACTACTACCCACAATTTGAACCGCATGCGATTGGTCGTGGTAATTTCCAAGGAATAACTGTTACATCCCAAACGCGGGACCTGACCGTTGTCAACGTAAACAGTGGACGAAAAGTTAACAGAGAGAGTAAGTAGAGGGCCGTGCGACGGAGAAAAACATAGGAGTCGAGCGTAGCAACGCCTCCTGAGGGTCGTGCCTGCGCGAAATCGGTATGCTCTAATGTGGAATGCAGTGTAGTTGTATATGAACACTCGAAAGAGAAGAAAATAAAAGCCCCCAACACTCAGGAAAGACGTTAGTATTGAGAAAATCTATTTAACGCATTTCCTTGATATATTTAGTTCTGTCCTATACCTCAAGGCCACCTACATTATTAACATTAAGCATAAATAAAAATAATTTTCAATGTATCATTTAACTGAAGGTACTACACACTCTGTATTTTGATTGTGAAACGATTTTTCTTACTTACTTTAAATTCAGTTTTATTGTCTCGAAGTTACATATCCAATAAATTGCTAAATTATATGTTTCTAAACTTTAACTTCACTTTTCTGGAAAAGGGTAAAACACGTCTTGGGGTTTATGTTGGAGACTATATCTGGAACAATCCCCTATATTATCATACAAAAAAAATTTGCACATGTTTGGACTTTGTTTAGTTAGAGTAATATTTTCAGAAACATGTTTAACGAGGACAAATCGAGATATATTTGAAAAGTGGTTCAGTTCTGCCACAAAAGACAAAAAAATAGAAGTTCTAAACATCCGATCTGTTTTTTCCAATTGTTTATACGATACCTACCATGTCTTTTCCATACTGAATACTGTCTTCAATTTTAAAATAGCTGTCAAACGCGATACACGTGAAAAAAATAATTTGATACAAAAATATTTCGAACAAAAGTTAGTCAGTATTCACTTGGCAACAAATTACAAATGTAAATATTGATAAAAAACATTTTATTCGATAAAAAATCGAGATTACCTCAATTTCTTTGAATGCAACTGTATATTTTTTTCTACACCAATCGATGCATCTACATATTCCGGTTAAAAAAGTATTGGGGTATATAGGTCGAAATCTGATTAGTTCAGAAGTTATGATTTTTGTCCCGACTTCCCATTGATTCAACGCACTGTGATGCCGTGATAATTCGAAAGGACCTTTCTGGTCAAAAGGTTGTTCTAACAATATAAATGTCTTAGTATTTTGTGTTATATATATTTTATATAAATCGGATTAGGTTAAATATAAAATCCCGATAAAAAGGTATATAAGTATTTTTGACAAACCCATAAAATATTTCATAAACTCCAAAGGCGACTTTGGTAGGTACGCTCAACATCACATACACACGTCCGAAACCATTTTAGTGCTACCTGGCGGCAATATGTAACTCAATTTACGCGGAAGTTGCAGATACGCACTTTCGAATTAACACAGCAGTACAATACGAAGTACATTTTCGTCGCCGTCTATCATACTCCTCCATTTTACGATCGCATTCCTCGCTCGCGTCCATCATTCCCCAATATCAGGGCGGCAGACGCGAAGGTCGCGAACCTCGTAAATTATGCTCGCTTGTCGTACGGACAGAGACGAGTAGACACGAGCAGTAGCAGGATAGCATGAAAGTGGTAGTCACGACATCGGCCGCGCCACGCCACGAGTGGCCAATACACGTTCCTTTGCGCCTTTGCGCCTTTGACACCTGTTGGTCATACAATAGCGATGGTTCACTCGCTTTTTCTCCAATCAATTCAATTGCTCTTGCGTTGCGATACATATTTATATTTATAACGATTTTGAAAGCGTGTGGTTCATCGCAGTCCTCTTACCAAAAGGCAAGGCCTTCCCCACTCCGCAGCCAGATCAAAGAGAAGGTATACCAAGAGGCAACACTGACGAAGAAACCCGTTTTAGAGAGAGACGAAATGTACAACCAATTTAAATGTCCATTCGGTAGTCGGAAAGAGGAGGAATTAACAAGAGGTGATAGGGACATTCCACGCCAAATGGGACACTTTTTGAAGTAACATTTCAGATGTGGCTCAAAATTGAATATGTTGTAGTCTTTAGGGATGTATAAACATATATCGAAGGATTTTTGAAAATTTTGAAAAATGTAGATTTTACAGCTGTTTGAAGGTAAGTGCTAACTTTTTTTCAATAAATTATAGCTATGGAAGTAGTAAACGGATGGAGTTGAAATTTATGGTGCTTATAGAGAAGACATTGAAGTTTTAAGAAAAAATTATTTCAATTTTTTAAAAAAAAAATTTGAACCATTTCTGTGCAATTATTATAAACAAATGCAGGATTTTAACATCGGGCGCGATTTTAAAAATCTAAGAAAAAAGGAGAATATAGTTCTATTCATCCCCTTGATGGACGAATTTTCAAAAATATGGACATTTTAAAATTGGCCCTGTAAAAGTTGCCGAAAGTTGACGCGGCGTCAAATCACACAGGCTCGACTGGCTGAGCCGTGCGGTACTCGCAGCGGCCAAGCGGCTATATCTGCTATTCTTATACAGTGTTCTCGAATATGGTAAGTATTTGTAAAAAATTGAAGAGGGATAACTTTTACTGTTTTTTATACACAACATAATACGGTAACTCAATTTTTGGTGTTCGCAATATTTTCCTTGAAACGAAGGCGACCCTCTGTTTTTTAAATGTAATGCTATATATTTGACTACCCAGTATGAAAGCGACTGTGAAGACAAATTCAACCATATGGTATACTATGACCTTCAAAGCTACACATGGTTAGGAATGAAATAAATATATCGAACTCTCTATCTAGTAGATTGAATTTCATCTTTCATTCCTAACCATGTGTAGCCTTGAAGGTCATAGTATACCATGTGGTTGAATTTGTCTTGACAGTCGCTTTCATACTGGATAGTCAAATATATAGCATTCCATTTAAAAAACTGAGGGTCGCCTTCGTTTCAAGGAAAATATTGCGAACACCAAAAATTGAGTTACCGTATTATGTTGTGTATAAAAAACAGTAAAAGTTATCTTCAATTTTTTACAAATACTTACCATATTCGAGAACACTGTATAAGAATATCAGATATAGCCGCTTGGCCGCTGCGAGTACCGCACGGCTCAGCCAGTCGAGCCGGTGTGATTTGACGCCGCGTCAACTTTCGGCAACTTTTACAGGGCCAATTTTAAAATGTCCATATTTTTGAAAATTCGTCCATCAAGGGGACGAATAGAACTATATTCTCCTTTTTTCTTAGATTTTTAAAATCGCGCCCGATGTCAAAATCCTGCATTTGTTTATAATAATTGCACAGAAATGGTTCAAATTTTTTTTTTAAAAAATTGAAATAATTTTTTCTTAAAACTTCAATGTCTTCTCTATAAGCACCATAAATTTCAACTCCATCCGTTTACTACTTCCATAGCTATAATTTATTGAAAAAAAGTTAGCACTTACCTTCAAACAGCTGTAAAATCTACATTTTTCAAAATTTTCAAAAATCCTTCGATATATGTTTATACATCCCTAAAGACTACAACATATTCAATTTTGAGCCACATCTGAAATGTTACTCCAAAAAGTGTCCGATTTGGCGTGGAATGTCCCGATAGTAAGACGAATATATACAGCTGCCAATACAACCAATTTAAGGGGGGAGACCACTGTCAGAAATCTGAAATTTTTTTTATTTTTTTTTACACTTTCTGAAAGACGTATGTTTCAAGAATGTTCTCTCCAAATTTTATGAAGAAATTCGCAAAATTGACGGATATATGGTGTGTTTCGTGGAGCGGTGTCCAACGCGCGAATGAGCCTCGCGGAACATTGAACGCGGTTTCCTCAGAATTACATTTTTCAACCGCGTTGACAGTCTACAGAGAAAACTATACGTCCAATTGACATGAGAAAGGACATTTATTGTTCGGAAAACCCGTCGCTATTACGTGACGATCAGCTTTTTTCAATTTTCGATCTGCTTCTATTTTTTTTAGCACCATTTCCCCAATTTTGTACCCCGAAAACATGACTTTTTTTCAATGGTCCGCCATTTTGTTACTTTTTACAATTTTGACATTTTTTTATCGTCACGTAATAGAGGCAGGCTTCTAGTTTCTAAATATTATTGTTTTTTTGAATTCCGATTAACCATATGGCCTGGGGACTGTCAACGCGACTAGCATGTTTTTGCCGCAGCGCAAATTTTGACGAAGAGTATACACAAAACGGATTTATGAATTTGATTGAAAAAAATGTTTTCTTACCCTTCGATATGTACACTATTAACTATACTACGCAATAAATTGATTTACTTGCGTTGTTTGGTTGAAATAAATTCCCGAAAACACCCTTCCATTTTGGACCGAGACAGTGGTCTCCCCCCTTAAAGGGACAAGCCAACGAAGAACTTCAAAGATACCGCTTGGAGTGTCGCCTCTTGGGCCTCTTGGGCCTCTTGGTATACCTTCTCTTTGGCCAGATCCTTCAGGAACAGAATCCCAATTCTTTAGCAATACTCTCTATTCTCTATCTCACTCTAAACAATCAACCCTTCGACACCCGATAGCTAAGAGACCCAACGTGGGCTTCAGCCATCGCCTTTCATAAAGACTGTTTACAGTGGGTCCAGGGCAGTGATGGGTAAATCACCAGAAAACCACGTAATTTACGTTACGTGTAAATTACACGTAAATTACACGTAAATTACGTTCATGACGTAATTTGAATATAACCAATCAGCGTCGACAACCTATTTTCCCGGCGACGCTAATTGGCCGTGGTGTCGGTTTGTCTCCCATCGTGCGTCTTACGCACACATTACCACCGCTGCTGTAGGTGTGCTGCCACGCCGGAGTCCTCCAAACCCTGATATAAATCTCTTTATATAACAAAGGAAAGTTTTGAATCTTAAACTCTGCCAATCCCTTAAGCTTAAATCTTGCGCGACGCTAGCGTGGTGTCGCTGTTCTCCCCGCTGATTGGTTCGGGGGCCTGCTACGTCAATTACAGTAATTTACGTGTATAATACATGGTGTATAATACGTGCGTATTATACGTATATTATACGTTGCGTATTTTACGTACCCATCACTGGTCCAGGGGCAGTGTGGCCAATCTGTTCTTCGCCGCTGATTGATGCTGCCATT
Organism: Andrena trimmerana; assembly: GCA_951215215.1. Lineage (NCBI taxonomy): Eukaryota > Metazoa > Arthropoda > Insecta > Hymenoptera > Andrenidae > Andrena > Andrena trimmerana. The sequence goes on along the minus strand of OX578059.1, from coordinate 84,251,643 downwards.
ATCAGGTCACTTCCGGCAGCTCTTATGTATATGTAGATCAGTATGCATATATACTTACACATTCTCAAATTGGTTTTCAGAGTTATACTAACATTAAGTGCAATAACGTAGTAACGAAATAAGAAAATTAAGGTAAATATGGACTATTATTGTAATACCATGTATCATATTGGTAATATGGATTAATATTATTAACAGTAGTTATTATTGATAGTAGTTAAATAACCTGTTATAAGACTATTAAAATGGATTTAAAACTAACCTCAAAAGTAAATATAATACTTTTGCAAAGTATAACAATAAATTTTAGTATAATTTTAAAATAACATCAAATGTTGAGCTACATCTTGATAATTAAAACTGTACGTTTCTCTTTAATTTTATTTTATGCTGATTTATATTTGCCGTTTATTAGAAAGTTTTGTAGTCGTACCTAATGCAGGACATTTAGAATTAGCATTTAAATTTGAAACACTATTTCAGATGCCTCGGTGTTTTGCTAAAGAGTTGTACGAATAAATCAAAGAATGGGGCTAAAATGAACTATTTTCCCCGAGACTAAAAGTCCGGCGGGTAAAAAGTCCCGAATTCAAAATCTCTATTCCTAAACAATGTATTGAGTTTCGCAGCGTACTAAACAAGGAGAGGTTCCTAGCTGTCCGCCACCGATTGCTTTGAATTTTGAATATGTTTTGGAGCACCGAAAAATAAGATATACGTGCTTTTTATAGCGGCCCGTTGTCATATTTGGGGGGTGAAACCAACCCCCAAAGTTATAAGGAATTACGTGTGTTCGTCTCCGATTGCTTTGGTTTTTGGATATGATTTAGAGGACCGAGAAATAAGAAATAAATATGTCTTTTTATTTTGGCCTGCTTGATTGTTCAAGCGGTGAAACCACCCCCCAAAGTTATAAGATTTTCAGGTGTTCGTCCCCGATTGCTTTGGTTTTTAGATATGGTTTAGAGGGCCGAAAAATAAGAAATACATGTCTTTCTATTTTGGCCCATTTGCATGTTAAAGGAGTGAAACCACCCCTCATAGTTACCCCCTAATAACGGTGATTGACGACAAGAACATCGTCCATACAGCAAGTTATGATGCAAATTAAATTTATATCAAGTTTTACTCCACACAATTGTTGTACCCCGTATGAACTTTGCGGGGTGGTTTCACCCCCTAAATATGACAACGGGCCGCTATATATATATACAGTAAATCCTCGTTAGGAGCCCGACGAACGGGGCTGGCGGCGGGCTCCTAACGCGACTGGACACTATTCCGGGCGGCCACTGGCGCGAGTGAGAAAACCCAATGAGCGAGCGAGAGGAAACGAAAGAGTTTCCTCTCGCTCGCTCATTGGGGTTTCTCACTCTCGTCCGAAGGATTCTAAAAAGTGGTGGGGATAGTCGCCGGGCTCCTAACGCGTGGTAGAAACGGGCTCCTAACGAGGATTTACTGTATATATATATATATACTTGGTGCGAGACACTACCGTGTCTCTTGATTTGGCGTGGCCAGGCAAGTACAAGGTGTCGATGAATAAGAATTATTTCAAAAAGCAAAATAATGAAAGTGTATTCATATTGACAGAGTTTTAAATTGACAAATTATCTACAAGCTTGTGAGGAAAAAGGTATCGGTGCCCATACAGCACACTCCAGTTGCAGCACAGTTGCAGCATAGTTGCGGTGCAAGATTGTAACGATTCACGCAACGTTGCCGCAACTATGCAGCAATAATTCTATGTCCGCTTGCTGCAAAGTTGCACGGCAACTTTGAGGCAACTTTGCACGGCAATTTTGAGGCAACTTCGCACAGCAATTTTGAGGCAATAGGTATTCAAATGAATAAAAAAAAAAGTAATGCCAACAGTGAGATGCGAACTGACGACCTCGTGGTTACTTGTCGGGAGCGCTAGGCACTAGCTTTTTTTTGTAAATGTGTTTATTTTGCCATTAAATACATAACAATTTTATAAATGTGTACTAGGTATAAACACAGCCGAGTTGGCACCTCGTTACAATATATAAAAAAAAACTCATACTAAGCAGCAGTCTCACACGAGCGCTCTTGCTTAAAAAATAAAAGAGGAACTTTTAATAAACGCTAGTTTCTACTTTAATTACGTTGACTATCTTTTAGTGATAGATCGATTGTACTTTGGTATCCTAGGAAAAATCGGCTCTAAACCTAGGAGGTTACTTTGGTGTGGTCTTAAATCTAAATTTAAACCTACTTAAATCTAACCTAACCAAAAATGCAAAATTCACGCGAAAAAATCAGGATTTCAACTTTAAATAGCCACCATTTAGATAATTTGGTTCCGAATGGCAGTGCTCACCGCAAAACCAAAGTTTTAAAAAAGGCTTCTTGGATGTCGATGTTACTTTGTTATAAATGTAAATATTTTTCTACGAAAAAATGACCAAATGTCCTTTCAATGTTGCTATTTTAAGTGCAAGAAGTACTGTAAAAATATATGCTTCCACTTTTTCAAAAAAAAATCACAAACATTCGCCCCTTTTCGGCCGCCTGACTAGGTATAACCCCTTAATTCGTTTTGGATATAGCCTTTCTTACCCAGAAAAGTGAATACCTGAGGGGGTTTATATCCGGAAATAAAAGAATCCCTGGCGCAGTCGTCGTATATCTTTAAAATGTCTTTAATAATCGCGTTATCATCAATGGAAATGTATGATGCATAGTAATCTCTAATCAGTTGGAGGACGAAGTTATCTATTCTAGTGATGTTTGATTCCTTATATAGTACAACATTGCTGATGTATTACGTGTAATTAGAGGAGGCCGATCTGTGTTTAAAAATACAGTGTTTAAGTATCTGACGTTGAAACCTTCTAAGTTTTTCGATTGTGGCCGCGTTAACGTTAAACCACGTGGGAGCTGCGTACGTAATAATTGGTCTTATTAATAACATGTAACAGATTATTTTCGCCCTGTTGCTCAAATTTCTGGAATAGAACAATCTGCCACAGCTGTGAAATGCCTTGCGAGCCTTGTTAAGTTGATTGTCCCCCTGTTTGGACATCCTCACTAAATTGTCTATTTGTATACCTAGATATCTAACTGAGACGTTATGCGGTATTTTTATTCTTTCATTGAGAGTACTGTCTGCAATATCAATGCCGAACAATCTCAAATCCCTCTTCTGATTTTTACTCAAAAATCTAGTAGTTTTCCTGAACAATATAGTCTCACAGTTTACTGGGTTTATTTTTAGTTTCCAGGTATTATAGTGATTATGTATGTGGTTTACAGTTGTTTGAAGATCCGTTTGTATTTGCATCGGCTTTTTCCCTTCCACGTATATAATCAAGTCGTCTGCATAAGCACATGCTCTGATAACTTTACTATCTTGATTAATATTATATAAGTTGAGGGCGTCGGTGGTATAGATGTTAAATAGAATCGGTGCATTTACTGTGCCCTGTTAAAGACTATCAGTAATAGCGAACTCTAGCGAAGAGGTGTTACCTCCTATTTGCGTTACAAACTTTCTGTTGGACAGCATAACGTGTATGAGTAGACATAAGTTCCCCGGAAAATTCTTCCTGCGCAATTTGAACAACAATCCGCTAATCCACACCGAGTCGAAGGCTTTCTCGATATCAATCAGGCAGGCTCCAACCATTTTTTTTTTCATTTATGCTGATATGTATGTCGTTTAACAGTTTGCGAATCGCGTGTGTAGTCGAGTATCTGTGCCTAAAACGAAATTGTTGTGACGATATGATATCATGACTTTGACAGTGAAGGTAGAGAGCTGAATTAACTATACATAGTCTTGAAAATCTTGCTGATATTCGGAAGTAAGCTTATTGGCCTATAACTTGCTGGTTTCTCAGGGTCTTTATCCTTCTTTAAAATGGGTATATTTATAGCAGTCATCCATTTTTCTGGATAATGTAGGTTGTTAATAATATTGTTAAAAAGAATTGTATAGCGAACTAAGATTAGGTCAGGTAGGTTTTTTTAAAGCTATGTTAGGAATCCCGTCGATTCCGGTCGAGGTTTTCCCTTTAATTTTTCTAATCGTTTTCGCAACTTCTGTTACACTTGTGAATAAGTTGAAGTCCACATCAGGACCTAGTGGGTGTGTTGCTCTATTATTTTCAGAGAAGTGTATGAAGTGTTTTTGATGCGTTCTAAAATGGTGTAAAACTTCTTTAAGCTTTGTGCTATCCGCCTCTATTAATTTATGTAGACGATTACTACCCACACAGCACCATAACATTGCAGCAACGTCTCTGCAATATTGCGGTGCAAGATTGCAATGTTGCACCATAACATTGCAGAGACGTTGCAGGTTCAGTCCTATGTCCGCCTTCGCAATATTGCGGGTGTGTATTTTTGCAATGTTGCGGCAGCATTGCAAACATGCAGTCCTGCAACGTTCCGGCAATGATTTTGCAACGAAACAGCAAAATTGTGGCAATGATCCTGCAATTCTTCATAAATATTGCGATGCGAGATTGCAATGTTCCAGCGTATCATTGCAAGGCGCCAAAACCGAGTTGCGGGATATAGTAATCAGGCCCCTAACCCTTTGCTCCCTTACTGGGACAAAAACCGACCACCTCCCTCAAGACCTACGGAATTGCGCATCTGCGCTTATTGCAAAAAGCCCGGACACTTAATCTCAGAATGCAGGAAACGCATATTTAATCGAAATGAAAGAAACCCAGGAACCTTCCAGGAACGAGATTCGGGAAACGCTCCGCCCCTACGGTCAACCATGGATGCGTACCGTGGAACGGGCCAAACGGGAGCGCATCCAATAATAATACAAACGGAACCGGGAATATCGAAACTAGCATCGCAACAGCATGGTTAAATACTGCCGATGAAGCTCCATCTGTAAGAATTCCCTCCCCCGACTTCGAAACTACACCTGAATTAATGATTGATACTGGGTCACAGGTGAACTTATTAAAAATTCAAATCGTAAAGCTACCACAAGAGATAGACAAGAAAGATCGACTAATACTCAAGGGCATCTCTCCGGTCCCCGTCACCACGCTTGGTACAGTGAAGATAACCCTTTTTGGCGACAACGTCACGTTTAACGTAGTCGAAAATGATTTCCCAATTAAACCACAAGGAATACTAGGTACAGAATTTTTTATGAAACAAAACGCCTCGATACATTATTCCAAAAAGCAGTTAGAGTTCAACGGAAACTCTATTCCATTTGTAAACAGGACTCAAATCGTGCTACCTGCTAGATCAAAAACCGTTTCCTTCGTGAAAATATCAGATTCAAACATAAAGGAAGGGTATTTACCCCGGTTAGACTTAGGCACTGGGATTCATGCTGGTAACGCTCTTGTCCGTAATCAAGACGGCAAAGCGTACTTACAAATAATAAATTCTAATGAAACGGACATAACGATCACAAGACCTACTGTTGAATTGGACGAATTTGAAATTGTGATTCCAGAACCCAAACAAAGACGAACAAAAGAGACTATGACGTCAAAACGCGTCACTCCTATCCCTGCCCTAAATTTAAACAAGTCCCTCATACCCCAGGATCCGTTGATCCACCAAACCGAGGCACCCGCGAAAGTGCACTCACTCTTACCCCCTGAGCATTATGCCAGATCAACCCTCCACCCAAATTTCCTTGAGTCTCTTAGTATTGCGTCGGGTGAGGAAGTATTAACAATTTCTGAAAAGCCAGCAACAAGAATGGAACAAGTGCTCGAATTAATTTCAATGGATCATATGAATCCGGAAGAAAAACTACATGTCCAAGGAATTTTAAGTAAGTACCATGACCTTTTTCATCTACCAGATGAGAAGTTGGGTCATACGAACGCTATTCAGCATGGGATTCAGACAACGGACCCAGTGCCTGTCAATACTAAGCAATATCGATTTCCTCCAATACACAAAAAGGAAATAGATAAACAAGTAGGCAAATTACTAGATCAGGAAATAATAAAACCATCATTGTCACCTTACAATTCGCCTATTTGGATCGTCTCCAAAAAACCGGGACCCGATGGGGAACTCTTGTGGCGAATGGTAATTGACTTCAGGGATTTAAACAAAATTATAGTTCCCGACGCATACCCACTTCCAAATATCAATGACATATTAGATCAATTAGGAGGAGCAAAGTACTTCTCCGTATTTGACCTCGCTTCAGGATTCCACCAAATCCCTATGAAACCGGAAGACGCACCAAAAACCGCTTTTTCTACACCTTATGGACATTATGAGTTTGTCAGGATGCCATTTGGACTTTGTAATGCACCAGCTACTTTCCAGCGTCTAATGGACCATACCCTTACAGGACTCCAAGGCACGGAAATGTTCGTATATTTGGACGATATCGTCCTTTACGCAAGTTCCCTAACAGACCATTTAATCAAATTTAAAAAACTCGCTCACCGTTTACGAGAAGCAAACTTAAAGTTACAACCTACAAAATGTAAATTCCTACATAAGGAAGTCGCTTACCTGGGACATATAATTACCGAGGAAGGGGTAAAATCAGATTTAGGAAAAATTCAAGCCGTCCGAAACTATCCGGCACCAAGTACACCAAAAGGAATCAAACAATTCCTTGGATTAACCGGATATTATAGAAGGTTTATCCCAGAATTTTCCAAAATAGCTCGGCCGTTAACCCAACTACTAAAGAAAGACATAAAATTTGACTGGGGACCGTCCCAGAAAACGGCTTTTGACCACTTAAGGTCAGCGTTGCAGAAGGAACCTATCCTGCAATACCCGAATTTTGACCTGGAATTCCATGTTACCACTGACGCTTCCGAATATGCTATAGGAGGAATATTGAGTCAAAATATCGCGGGAAAAGAGTTACCCATCGCTTATGCTTCTCGCCTCCTGAACAAAGCAGAAATAAACTATGCAACCATAGAGAAAGAACTTTTAGCTATTGTATATAGTGTTAGACATTTCCGACCTTACTTATATGGAAGGAAGTTTATTTTATTTACTGACCACCAACCCTTGATTTGGTTACATAAAGTAAAGGACCCAACCTCGCGCCTTGTCAGGTGGCGATTGAAATTAGCTGAGTATGAATACGAAATTCGATACCAACCGGGAAAAAGTAACAAACTTGCCGATGCTTTATCCCGAAATCCCCCTACAGTAGAGGCATGCCCAATACGGCCACGAAAAGAAGCCGACGATGACTGGGAGGACCAACCCCCGCCTAAACGAGGTCGAGGAAGGCCGCGGGGCTCCAAAGCACCCATCGCTGCGACAAAACCTACACGTAAAAACCGCCTAAGGACGGCGCCTACGAGGATTCAGCCGAGCCGAAAGGTACGCAAAACTCCGACACCTACAACAGTGCCGTCGGAACCAATAAGTAGCGAAGAAGAAATTGACCAGGAAGAAGAAATAGAATTAGCGGACACCCCTTATCAAATTATTTCGCCTCCGATATCTCCAGTACCACAGGAACAGGAAGACCCCGATTCCGAGGTGGAATCCAACGCGTCGGTCGAATCAACAACCGACTCAGATTTATCAATAATTGAGCCTGACGATTCCCGTGATGCAGCATACGAAGCAGATCCGGATCGAGATATCATAATAACGCCATCAATCAGTCGCGACCCATTGTCCTTACGTAAGGAAACGCTCGTTTTCTCTTTAAGCACCGACGGAAAACCTTGCGACGATGGAGCTAAACGATTACAAGAAGCAGGAGAATTAATAGTAACAAGCGAACTCACTTTGGGCAGAGCTAATGTATCATATAATAAAGGACAAATTCTTGTAGGGTTAGTAATTAAAGAAACGCAAAATACGCCCCTAACCACGACAAATTGGAGCAAAGTTCTTTCCTCCCTTAAAGAGGTAATACGCGAATTGATCATATTTTCATTCAGTATAGCTAAAACTACAAATATTGATCATTTGAGTTGGCAAAATATCATTACGGACATCCTTGAAGCCGTTAATGAAGAAGACATCAGTGTCACAATATGTTTACAGCTAGTTCGAATTCCCGAAGAATCGGAAAGACAAAATATTATTATAGAAAATCACGCGTCTGCATTAGCTGGACACAAAGGAGTAACTAAAACATATAATCGAATTCGTCACTACTATTTTTGGAAAGGAATGAAGAAAGCCGTGGAAGATTATATTCGAAAATGCGAGGATTGTCAGCGGAAGAAACTCGTCCGTGTTAAAATCAAACAACCAATGATTCTCACCGACACACCTGGACGAGCCTTTGACAAAATCGCCCTGGATATAGTAGGACCGTTACCCACTACTAGAGAAGGACATACTTATATACTAACTATGCAAGATTTATTGACGAAATACTTCGTGTGCGAACCCCTCAAACAGTCCACATCGATAAAAATCGCGGACGCATTTATAAGAAAATTTATCTGTCAATTCGGAGCTCCCAGAGCCATCCTCACTGACCAGGGAGCTAATTTCACTGGTAAATTCATGAAAGTTATCGCGCAAAAATTTAAAATTTAACAATTTCGAACCACAGCTTTTCACCCACAGACTAACGGTTCTTTAGAGCGATCGCACCTTGTCCTAACGGAATATTTGAAAATGTTTATCAGTAAATACAGCGACTGGGACGAATGGACCGACATGGCCGCGTTCTCTTATAATACCAGCGTCCACGAGGGCACTGGTTACACTCCACACGAGTTAGTATTCGGGAAAATAGCCCGGGTACCCAGTCGAAAAAGGGTGTCCGAAGATTTTGAAAACGAAACTTATAGTCAATACCTCTCGAAATTAAGTATAAGAATGCAAGAACTACAAACCGCTGCTGCAGAAAAGTTAAATCAGTCTAAACTTCGTTATAAAAAATATTATGATCGTCACATAAATGAAGAGACCTTCAAACCGGGTGACCCAATATTCGTGTTAATAGAACCAAAGAAAGGGAAATTCGGAGACCAGTATTCCGGTCCACACACTATACTAGAGGTTATCCCTTCGCAAAATCTAAAAATATCGTGGAAAGGCAAAACTAAAATCATACACGCGAACAAAGCGCGTCTTGGTCGAATACGTGAAAATCCCGGTTGACCCTAATCATAGGATGTACATATATATGTATTAATCTGGATTATTTCACCAACAGAAATAATAAAATTTATTGCACGATGCCTCACAAAAGACCCCATAAAGGAGGAGGCACTGCCAGGCGGCTGTCACATTTACGATGGATGCGCCGGGAGGCGGCCAGGGAAGGAAGGAGCATCTCGCCCCTCCACCCTAAGATCACCTCCTCGGTCATCCTCAGGGAGGCAGCGCCGAAGATACCGATCATCACCATTGTCGATTCCCCCCCCCCCCCCCCCCCCCACAAACGGAAAGTGAACCACAAAACATGCAAGAGGCCACTACCCCACAAATCCACCAACCTCCCCCGTACGAATTGGTAAGGGAAAAAGTTCACACTCATCCATCCCCTCCTCCTTACCATTCTCCTTCCCACAGTTCCAATACCCAAGTTCCCTCCACCATCCCTCCTTGGCCAGGAGTCGTGGAGATCCTGAACACGGGGTCAGCTACCAGGATCCCTGATATCACGGAGCTGACACCCGAGTTCTTGCGATGGTTCGATGACCTCTATCAAGGGGGTTACGACCTCACGTACATCCTGGACCATTCCGAATTCCTCCAAACCCTTGAATACTCCTATCCCCCCTAATTGCCCTATTCTTTCCACCATTTCCTTGTAAATAGTTCCTTCACCTTAGAATTAATTTAATATATAGATATATATATTCTTTATTTTTTATTTTACTTTTCTCGCCAAATAGGCTAACCATTTTATTTATTTTTTTTTATTACATACTTTTATTTTGTTCCTTTTATTTTTTATGCCAAAAAGGCTATATCTTTTATTTTTCTTTATTATATGCCAAAAAAGGGCTATATCTTTTATTTTCTCTCCATTTCGAACCACCCGTACCTTATGGTAAGAAATGTACCCATTTCTTCATATAAGGGGGAAGGTGTGATGTCCCACTAAATTTTCGTGCTGTATTATCTCAAGTCTCCCTCACAAATCACTCCGCAACTCCACCAAAATACCTCAACTCAAGTCTTACCCCTTTTATTCCCCAATTACTCACCGTCTTGACAATGTACCTTAGCGGTCCCCATTTCAAGATGGTCAGTTATCAAACTCCCTCGACTATTCACCCTATGAGGCTCGAAATCCCCCTTAATATCTAAATTCAAACAAGTCCCTCGTTCCAAAGCCCTCTTAAATCGAGACCACGTCTCGATTCCCTCTTTGCGACTCACTGAGTCCAAGCCATTCTAACCCCTTTCCTATCAAAACGCCTAAAATCCACCTAATGGGTTGAGTGTTCTCTTATCAATAGCCAAACAAAATCTTGGAAACCTATTACGACGCATATTTCACGCATGATTCATAAATACATCTAAATATAGACATTTATAAAAACCCCAGAAGTCCTACTGCGACGCATAATTCGTAAATGGGTCAAGGTGAATACCGCGCAACACCCCTCACACCTGTAACCCATATAAATACGAAGGTTCGAGAGGCCAGAGCTCTCTTTCTTCGACAGTAATTACTGCGAACGGATCTTTTATGAAATATAATTCAAAGTGTTAAAATCAGTGCTCCACGGAAAATACCGTAAGCGATTATTATTATTATTTCATATTGTATATCATCACCATACTATATATATATTTTTGTATAAACGCTTATTGCATTTCTTATATTATTTTTGTATAAATGCTTATTGCATTTCTTATATTCCATTTTTGTATTAACGCTTACTGCATATCATATATTATTTCCTTGTATAAACGCTTATTGCATACCATATATTATTTTTGTATAAACGCTTATTGCATTTCTTATATTCCATTTTTGTATTAACGCTTACTGCATATCATATATCATTATTGACTTATTCTCGTGTATTCATGTTCATATTCTTACATTATAATTAACCACTATTTATATATATGTCATGTGCCAATGCTAATTGTCCTACGCATTATTATAACCAATCACTATAAACGTATCAACAAAGTTAATAAACCGCTTTGTTTTAACCACGCTTAGAATTATTTGTGTGTACCCATTGGTTACGAAAGATCTAAAATCCAAACAAACAAGTTAGTGAAACAGCTGATTCTGGTTCGCGAACGCGAGAGCGGTTGCCGTGTTTACTAACATACTTTTACATGGCCTGTGTGCAGCCGCTCGTCTAAATGTGCTTCTCAGAAATATTACGTGTAACTTTTTGCACCTATGCAACGGTAAATCCAATTAGTGAAACCAAAACAAAGTGCTCTAACGGGAGTCACCACAGGGATTATAACCATTTAAACTTTCCTTGGTCGTTCAGTGCCACGAATCTGGCATTCGCGCCTGAATTCTAGAGCTGTACGAGTACTTGAATATTCGGGTAGCTTGAAATCCGAACCAATCCGGGACTCGGTTTCCAAGCCGAGCCGGGTACCCGAAGGAACCGAGCGGCTCGGATAGAACCAAGTACTTGAATTTTTCCAAGCAGCCCGAAAGAAACCGGGCGGCTTGAAAAGTAAGCGAGCGGGCCGTAAGAAAACCGGGTGGCTTGAAAAGAAACGAGCGGTCTGCTCGACCTTCATTCGGACCGTTCGTTTCTTTCCAAGCCACCCGGTGTTCTTACGGCCCGCTCGCTTACTTTTCAAGCCGCCCGGTTTCTTTCGGGCTGCTTGGAAAAATTCAAGTACTTGGTTCTATCCGAGCCGCTCGGTTCATTCGGGTACCCGGCTCGGCTCGGTTTGAAAAACCGAGCCAGGCTCGGCTTGCTTTTTCCGGGTACTTGAACAGCTCTACTGAATTCCTATCTTCCGCAGTGCCACGAATCTGGCATTCGCGCCTGTATCCTACTCTCCGCAGTGTCACGAATCTGGCATTCGCGCCTGCATCTTACTCTCCGCAGTGTCACGAATCTGGCATTCGTGCCTACATTCCCTCAAACATTCAGTGCCACGAATCTGGCATTCGCGCCTGAATTCCTACCTTCCGCAGTGCCACGAATCTGGCATTCGCGCCTGCGTTCCCTCAAGTATTACCCCATCTATGCCACAGCCCTAAAGACAGAGTTGGGCAAAAAATTATTTTAAATAAAAAATTGTATTCGAATAAAAGACAGAAAATTTATTCGAAAATCAGCAAATAAAAATTTCCAGAATTATTTATTATTTGAAGCGCCATAAATAAAATTTCGAATCAACGGGTATTTATCCGAGGATCCATAAATAAAATTTTGAATCGACGGGAATTCATCGGAAGCGCATAAATAAAATTTTGAAGCGATAGGAATTCATCCGTAGCTTCGGCCAATTTTCTCACTTTCATTTATATTTGTAGCGGAGAAGCATAAATAACTCTGGGCGTGGCTTGGAGGCCCTCGGGCCTCAAGCGCCTTGCTCGAAGCCGCCGGGTCCTCGAGGCGAGCGACATTGTATCGTTGACCCGTCTAATCTGCAGCGCGGAGTTAGATACTCGGCGACGTGTCATCGATTATACCGAAACGGAATTTCTTTATTTTTCAGCGTATCAATATGAAAGTGACACCAATGGATTCCTTGCATTCTCCCGATTAAATTGATAAAAAAATATTTAAATCGGGCCAGTTTTAACGAAACGGGCTTTGAATCCTGCAAATTAATTTTATGCGTAATATCGTCCCAGATCTTAACACGGTCAGGTACGCGTGTCTACACTTTCAACTGCAATATTGACAATACCTTCGATTCTACGGCCTAGAATATCTGCTCCGTATTGCGATGTTCTTAACCAGAGTTTCGCATCGATAGCAACTACTTAGTTACAATTAATGAGTTGTGCATGATTTTAATGACGCATAATTTAATTGCATGTTAGAAACTGAATTACTAATTGTAACTACAAAAATACTTTACGACGTATAACACGAATTTCACGATTTAAGACAGTTCCAATTTCATCGAATGAGATTGGTTGCGTTAATTGCGCGTATGGGGTATGTAGGGAAATAGGCAAAGAGAGGGAGAGGGAGAGGGGGAGAGAGAGAGAGAGAAAGACAAGGAGAATCGGCAAAAAGAATTTACCGATTGTGCCAAGAAGTAATTACATGCAGAGTACCACGAGTTTCATTATACATCTTTAATATTTTTTTTCAACAATTGTACATAGGGAAAGATGACAACAGATGATTCGTACATTCTTTTCCGTTAATATTAGGATTATTAGGTCGGTGCAGACGTTCGTTCGCTTCATTGATACAAAGTGATTATTAATAATAAAAATATATTTTATACTTTTGAAACGAAAACATTTTCCTTGAATATTTATAATTTTTGTCTCTTGGTAAAAGTTCAACTAGATGAACTTGTAAATTTGCCAATTATAACAAACCGTGTTTTGGAAACACATTCATTCCTTTATGTTTGTGTTTAAATGCGGTACGTCAACGTTATGTATTGGTGAGCAATATTGTAGACAGCACTTCCAATATATTTAAAAAAATTTTTTTGCCTATTTTATACGATTAGTAGAGCCTATTGGAATACGTTATTGCTACTAACTCAATTTCGAAAAGAATGTGGGTTAGTCCGTTGTTTTATTCTCACTGCCACAATTAACGATATTACGCATAAAATTAATTTACAGCATTGAAAGCCCGTTTCGTTAAAACTGGCCCGATTTAAATATTTTTTTATCAATTTAATCGGGAGAATGCAAGGAATCCATTGGTGTCACTTTCATATTGATACGCTGAAAAATAAAGAAATTCCGTTTCTGTATAAATGATGACACGTCGTCGAGTACCTAACTCCGCGCTGCAGATTAGACGGGTCAACGATACAATGTCGCTCGCCTCGAGGACCCGGCGGCTTCGAGCAAGGCGCTTGAGGCCCGAGGGCCTCCAAGCCACGCCCAGAGTTATTTATGCTTCTACGCTACAAATATAAATAAAAGTGAGAAAATTGGCCGAAGCTACGGATGAATTCCTGTCGCTTCAAAATTTTATTTATGCGCTTCCGATGAATTCCTGTCGATTCAAAATTTTATTTATGGTTCTTCGGATAAATTCCCGTCGATGCAAAATTTTATTTATGGCGCTTCAAATAATAAAAAATTCTGGGTGATTTTTATTTATGATATATACAGATAAAGTCTCTTTTATTTAAAAAGTTATTTAGATAATTTTTTATTTAAATAATGCCCATCTCTGCCTAAAGACCTCACCTGGGACGTGACATTCTCATAGAAAATATTTTTACCCCAGCGAGATTCGAACCGAGTACCTGCAGAGTCGTAGACGAACAGTTTACTTTTTTTTTTTTTTTTTAAAAAGATGTTTTTATTAGGAAAATTGTACAGTATAACATAAATAATTGGTATAAAAAACATTTTTGAAAAAAATAAACCATCCATTCTTAGTTTAGTAACGGAACACTAATTGTCCCAATTGATGGGATCTCTTAGTTACTCCTTAGCGTGGTTTCTTTGGCGATACAGTCTTTGGTAGTAAACTTTCGTAAGCGAATTGCACTAATAACATCATAATATTTGTTGATGTCTTTGAGAGGGGAAAAGCCCTCCCGCCAGAAGGAAGGTGGAAAAAAAACCCTCACCCAATATAAAACTAAGACTAACTATAAACTAGGACTATGTTAAACTTATGTGATAAAAAAACTTAAAAAACTACTTTGTACATAGGATCGCAATAAAATAAGAAGTAGATCTTAGCGTTCCTTAATTATATATTAAGTACTAATCAGTCTTTGGGTAGTATTATCTCCTTTCAAGGAGGAAGGCACGGCGGGTAGCTAATTCCGCTATATGAATGCCATCAGCAGAAAGCCACCAGTATTTCTTAAAGTTTAATCTATGAAAGTCATTGCGGTCGACTATGGAGATGGCTGTTGAGTACTTAAATTTATCTTTGTTGCTATTAAAGTCTTCATAATTAAACGCAATTCTTTTGTCTGCTTTGTTTCGGCGCCAATGGAAAATTATCGGTATATTGTCGGCATTTTGTATCAGTCCTAGCCTATCGCAAAGAGGAAAAGCCTGAGGAGTTAGATAGCCGGTGGTAAGCTGTTTTAGGGTACTGGAAGTATCTTGGAATGCCAGTGATTGAATGATTGTATTATTTATATCTGGTAGTTTGCTGAAATAGTCTCTGGTGAGATTAATCCAAAATGAGTCGATTCTGGTGATGTTAGCAGTATTATAAAGTGTTTGGTTTTTGACGTAGAGCTGCCAGTCCGACTCCGGAGTACGATATAGTCGAAGGCAGGCTCTTAAACATTTTCTCTCGAGGGCCCTGGCTCGCTCCATGGAAGTGTGATTGTAGTTCCAGATTACTGGGGCCGCATATGTGATTATGGGCCGGACAAGTAACATGTATAAGATTAATTTCGCTTTTTTCGATAGATATTTGTTATAAAATAACCTGCTATTAGTGACAAAGGCCCGGTTCGCTTTCTGCAGTTGGATATCTAAATGTTTATTACCCCGTAGTAGATAATCAATATGCACCCCAAGATACTTCACCACCTTTTTATGTGGAATTAATATTTTATTGGCTGTGCCCGGGATTGTGGCTGAGATTTGGAATTGTGTGCTGCCCGCTTTAGTCTTAGATGTCAAGCTGTTAACCGGTTTTTTGAATAAAATTGTCTCGCATTTCTGCGGGTTCAGTCGTAGATTCCAGCTCATATAATAACGGTTGACTCTGTCAACCGCTAAGTCCAAGCTATTTTGTATCGGATCCACCCTGTTCCCCGAGACGTAGATCACGACATCGTCAGCGTAAGCGAGAAAACCGGCGCCATCACTCTCGTTGAATCCGAAAAGCCTTGGAAGGTCGCTTAAGAATATATTGAATAGTACCGGTGAATTCACCGTGCCCTGTTGGAGTCCTTCTCGGATTAGGAACTCCGCAGAGGAAATGCCCGAACCAACTGAGGTGTGGAAGGACTTGCCCGTAATCATATCCCAAATTAGATATATAAACAGTAAAGGGAACTTCTTTTTATGTAGTTTGTGGATCAGCCCATCTAACCAAACTGAATCAATAGCTTTTTCAATGTCTAGAAATGCAGCTGCGACCATGTGGCTTATCTCAACCTTTCTGTTTAAATCTGATAGGAGTTTATGGATTGCATGCGTAGTGGCATGCTGGTGTCTAAAACCAAATTGGTGGGATGGAATTATGTCTTTCTTTTCGCAGAAGGATACAATCCTATTGTTTATAATAGCCTCGAATACTTTGCTGATACTTGGTGTAAGACTAATGGGTCGGTAGCTTGAGGGGGACTTCGGATCTTTTCCTTTTTTGAGGATGGGAAAAACCTTTGCTTTTTTCCATGCAGTGGGGAAGTAGCAAAGGTTGATCGCATTGTTGAACAGGATCGTTAAGGCCATTATTACTTTAGCAGGGAGATATTTTAGGCAGATCGGTGGGATACCGTCCAACCCACAGGAGATCTTGTTTGGAAGTTTAAGGAGAATTAGTGATATTTCGGGGGGGCTACAATAGGGGTGAAGGATTGTATCCTCTGATTTAGGACAGAGCGCGGAGTTATCATCAGTAAAAGTCATTATAGAGTCCATGTTAGTCCGAAAATCATTGAAGTTCTGTCTAAGGGGGGTAATCGTCCTCTCTACTATTTCTTTGATGCAAGATTCAGAATTGAGATGTTGGGGGGAATTTATGGATTCGAAATAGGCTCCTAGAACATTTAATTTGTCGTTGGGTTTCGAGAATATATAAGCACCATCCTCTAAGCTAGCACCCTCCAAATCACAGCTACTGTTAGTCAAGAGTTGTTCGTTATCTTGAAAAACTTGGAGATTATCAATCCCCATTTTTTGTTTCGGGCGGAAAATGGAGTTGATTTTGGGGAAAAAGGTATCTGAATTGCGGAAGTCGATGTTCTTGATGGCGTTATTCCAATATTTTTCCGTAGCGGATTTAAATTCTGCTTTTAACGCCTTGACTAGGGCCTTATGTGTTTTTTTTGTTTTTTTAGTGAGATTCCATTGGGCCTGAGGATCTAGGATATGTAGTCTGTGTAAAAGTGATACTACGGATTTTTTATCCCGTTCGAGCTTTCGAATTCTACTATTAAGATATCTTATGGTATTACTATATGGTTTAAATTTCGGAATGGAATTGTTGAGTGATTCAGTAATTACTTCATTGATGTGGGAAAGACCATCATCTATCTCAGCAATAGTCAAGTTCCGAGAACTCGGTATGATCTCGGTGAATTTATTTTCGACCTCTTTCGAAAAGTCTCCCCATCTGGCATTTCGAAAGTCTAAGCGGTGTTCTTCCGCATCGGTCCCAAATCGTGGTATAACGCCGCCATATAGTTCAAAAGTTAAAGAAAGAGCAAGGTGGTCACTATCATATGGTAGTGTTTGGGCCTTGCCCCTTACTCCGTTCAGCAGATTTAGTCTAGCGTCAGAGAGACATATATCCAGAAAAGATTGTGCCGGCTTAAAAGTAGGTAACGCTGGGGTGATAAGTTTAAGTTTATAATCACAGTCGTATAGGGATTCCCATTGGCCAAGATAACGACCTCTGGGGTTATTTGCTCTATCTCCCCAAACCTTCCTTCTGGCATTAAGGTCTCCAGCTAAGATGTAAAATATATTACAGTCATATAGTCTAAGTTTTATAAATAGACTATCTAATTCTTCTATAAATAAACGTCTGTTGTCGTTCCTAGCATAGGCACTTATAAGATATAACAGATTGTTACCATTAATTGGAATTTTTATAATGGAATGTTCTAAAATTTCATTGCAGTTAGCGGACGGGAGTAGGCATTCTTCAAATTGAATGCCTTTTTTTATTAGTATTGCAGTGCCCCCGCCTTGGGTCGAGTTAGGTCTATCATTTCTGATAAGGTTATATTCCTTAATTGTGAGTCTATGAGTGGAATTTAATTTTGTTTCGGATATAAAGATCACGTCGTGATTATAATCTTGGAGGAATTGGAGAAGTTCCAATCTTCTATAATTAGCTATTAATGAGTTAGCATTAATAGCTGCTATTTTTATTTGATTATTCACAATGTTTGCGTTAGGCATTATCTTTGGAGAACATTGTATTTAAAATAAATTCTATTTGGGACGTGTTCGCTGTAATTTGAGAGGCGAGGGCTTGAAATTGACTCGTTACCAGAGTAGTTATTTCTTCTTTTAGTCTGGCTGCCCAGTTTGGGATGGAGTCCCTGTAGTTAATGTCATCTCGTTGATGTAAATTTCCTGATGGGTTGAGGTGAGAAGTGAATGTACTGGGCTGCGATGATAAGTTGGTTGGTGTTTTGTAGGGTTGCGTGTGTTGCTTATCGTTGATTACAGCCTGAGCGAAAGATAGATTGTCCTTAACTGTCTGTGAAATCTTGTTGACACTTTGTAGCTTAGTAGTGTGTTTGAGAGTTTTGAACTCTTTCTTCTTGGCCAGGGCGTATTTCAAAAAAGGGCATCCTTTGTAAGATGCTGGATGTCCTGTTTGATTGCAGTTCACACATTTGAGGGCCAGTCTGTCTTCTCGTGATTTGATGGTGCATTCTCCCGGGGTGTGTGTTTGTGCACATTTGACACACCTGAAAGGCAGATGGCAATTCTTGCTTGCGTGCCCTATACGCTGGCAATTTTTGCATTGGAAGAGATCTGGTTTTTTCAGATGCTCCCATCTAATTCTTTGATATGCGATTGCTTTGATCTTGAAAAGTTCTGCAGTTTTGCTATCGCTCGAGAGTTGTAGAAGGAAGTGATGTTTGTTAGGTTGAGTTTTATCAAATATAAACTTGGTGAGGTTGAAAATTTCGATACCCGAGATGTTTAAATCTAATATTTCTTGTTTAATTTCGTCTGCTTCAAACGAACCTCTAATGCCTTTGATTAGAATAGATTTCAGTTTTAAATGCTTCGGTGTGTATGTATAGTATTAGATTTTTAATTCCGTAAGTTTGTTGCATACAATTGTGTAAAATTCAAAGCTATTTATGTATGCCGTATGTACCCCTATGTCCATTTCCTTTATTAGGAAGGCCGGTTTTGGGATATTTAGAGAGGTTATAACCTCAATGATTTTGTTGACTGTAGACATCAGTATATTAATGGGCGGAGGTTTTTGGAACTTCTTACTCCGTGAAGGATCAGGTCGGGAAGTATCCTTTTCTTCCGTGTCGAGGTCCATGTCATTTTCTCCAGAAAGAGGTTGGAATCGGTTTGCTTCATTATCCCTAGCTAGTGAATTTATTTGAGCCGAAATGGGCCTGCTGGTCTTCTTAGGCAGCTCCCATCCCTCTGGCGGTGGTTCTTGGAATTTTGAAGTACCCGAGCATCCCGGGGTGGTCAATGGCGGCGTCTCTGCGACGTTTTTTCGTGATGCATTAAGGTTAGGTTTCACACTTAATTTCTGGGGAGCACCAAATTCTTTGAGAAAGTCTTTGTGCATACGTTCTAAAGGGGTTAATTGGGTCTTCCTAGATTTTAGGGTCCTTTGCCTTGTATATGGACCTTCTCCCTCATTTTCCTTGTTTTCTTCCGAAGTTGCGAGGCGACGCTTTCCGCCATTTCCACTCGGCCCCGACATCTGGGCCGCAAACACGAGTGTATAACTACACAAAACGCATTCGGGCGGTGAGGATGATGAATCCCGCTGAAAGCGGACCACTCACTATTGGCACACCACTATTTCGTATAATTTTATGCACTGTATATCTCCATAAAATTCACAAAATATACGGAGCAAAGGATGCACTGACCTATCTGCAACGGCAGTTAAACCGGAAGTCCGACGAACAGTTTACCGCCGCAGCTACACCTGCTGATTGATAAGATTGCTTACGTATTCGAACTTATACTCCTACCGTGCAAAACTTTAAACTCAAATTATTCAAAAATGAAGGCTCATTTGATAAACCTATTAGGGATTTTTAACACTGTAGGTGCGGACTCTAACTTTAACCCGGTGTCATTTTAGGTTAGGTTGGAAAGTAGTCTTTAGACTTAACCTTTGCATTTATCTTTTCATCTCTCTTTTCTCTTGCTTCATTGTATATACGTGATTGTGCAATAAAGACGTTTAATAATAATAATAATAATAATAATAATTTCAAACATTAAAATATAGAGTATCTACTCTATCTAAACAAATTAAATTCATTTTCAAATCTCTTCTATAATTTAAATTCATGTACAAACAACTCTCACAATAACACTTTTTTCATATCTTCAACGGCCAATGAAAAATTCTAGCATATCCAGTTAAGGGGGGAGACCACTGTCTCGGTCCGAAATGGAAGGGTGTTTTGGGGAATTTATTTCAACCAAACAACGCAAGTAAATCAATTTATTGCGTAGTATAGTTAATAGTGTACATATCGAAGGGTAAGAAAACATTTTTTTCAATCAAATTCATAAATCCGTTTTGTGTATACTCTTCGTCAAAATTTGCGCTGCGGCAAAAACATGCTAGTCGCGTTGACAGTCCCCAGGCCATATGGTTAATCGGAATTCAAAAAAACAATAATATTTAGAAACTAGAAGCCTGCCTCTATTACGTGACGATCAAAAAATGTCAAAATTGTAAAAAGTAACAAAATGGCGGACCATTGAAAAAAAGTCATGTTTTCGGGGTACAAAATTGGGGAAATGTTGCTAAAAAAAATAGAAGCAGATCGAAAATTGAAAAAAGCTGATCGTCACGTAATAGCGACGGGTTTTCCGAACAATAAATGTCCTTGCTCATGTCAATTGGACGTATAGTTTTCTCTGTAGACTGTCAACGCGGTTGAAAAATGTCGTTCTGAGAAAAACGCGTTGAATGTTCCGCGTGGCTCAGCCGCGCGTTTGACACAGCTTCACGAAAAACACCATATATTCGTCAATTTTGCGAATTTCTTCATAAAATTTGGAGAGAACATTCTTGAAACGTACGTCTTTCAGAAAATGTAAAAAAAACGATTTTTCCGAGTTTTAATGGTCTGAAAAGTAAGGGTGTTTTCGGGAATTTATTTCAACCAAACGATGCAAGCAAATCAATTTATTGCTTAGTATAGTTAATATGTACATATTGAAGGGTAAAAAAAAACATTTTTCCCATCAAATTCATGAATTAATTTCGTGTATACTTTTCGGCAAAAATTTGCGCTGCCGCAAAAACATGCTTGTCGCGTTGACAGTCCCCAGGCCATATGGTTAATCGGAATTCAAAAAAACAATAATATTTAGAAACTAGAAGCCTGCCTCTATTACGTGACGATCAAAAAATTACAAAATTGTAAAAAATAACAAAATGGCGGACCACTGAAAGAAAACCATTTTTTCTTGGGTACAAAGTTAGGGAATTGTTGCTAAAAAAAATAGAAGCAGGTCGAAAAATGAAAAAAGCTGATCGTCACGTAATAGCAACGGGTTTTCCGAACAATAAATGCCCTTGCTCATGTCAATTGGACGTATAGTTTTCTCTGTAGACTGTCAACGCGGTTGAAAAATGTAATTCTGAGGAAAACGCGTTCAAAGTTCCGCGAGGCTCATTCGCGCGTTGGACACCGCTCCACGAAACACACCATATATCCGTCAATTTTGCGAATTTCTTCATAAAATTTGGAGAGAACATTCTTGAAACATACGTCTTTCAGAAAATGTAAAAAAAAAATAAAAAAAATTTCAGATTTCTGACAGTGGTCTCCCCCCTTAAAGAAAACATGCTGTACAATCTACTCGATGTCATATTTCAAATTTCGTCAAAGTCATAGTTGTTTCAGAATATTGCTGTACTGTTTCTACAATAGTCTCACTACAGTATTGCACGGCAATATGTAGGCAATTTTGCTGGGTCGTTGCCACTGAAACATTGCACATCGATGTTCGCGCAATATTGCCAAAATATTGTAGGATCGTTGCCAGTGGAACATTGCACGCGGATGTGCGCGCAATATTGCCGAAATATTGTAGCATCGTTGCCACTGGAACATTGCACGTCGATGTCCGCGCAATATTGCAGAAATATTGTACGATCGTTGCCAATGGAACATTGCACGGCAACGTTCTTGCAATATTGCTGCAATATTGTAGGATCGTTGCCAATGAAACATTGCACGGCAACGTTCTTGTAATATTTCTGCAATATTGTAGGATCATTGCCACTCCAATAATGCACGGCAATATTGCAGGAACGTTACTACAATATTGCAATGCAACGTGCAACAACGCAATATTGCAGCAACGTTCCTGCAATACAGCTGCAACGAAGTGTGCTGTGTAGGTATTATCGCTAGGTGAAGGAGTATTGACGGCTTGGTAGTGTTTGCCCATGACATTCGCTATGTTTACAGGTCCAGCTACCGTGAGTAGGTTTCCGTCTTTTATGATGTGATCATCAGGGATGTTAAGTTCGGCGATCCAGTCATGGTTCCTAACATCTAATTGTATTTTGTCTATTGGTTTGTACGGCTTGCTGCGGAATAACTTGTTAATTTTAGGGAAGAAATTGTCAGTTCTCTGATGATCCACTTCTTTCTCCTTATTCTCCCAGTAACTGCTGTTATTTATCTTCATTTCTGCCTCTATGGAACTTCTAATGGATTTTAAAAGTTCTTTAAGAAAAGTGGTTTGCGAGGTTGTATATCCAAGTTTGTATGTCCTGTGTACCTGAGAAACTATATATGATTTCAGTCTCGCATGAGTCGTCAAACTAATAGGACGTGTTTACGCGAAGTTACCTATAATTATTTGTGTGCGTGTGTACTTGTGCGTTCGTTATTCGCAGTGTGAGTGCGTGACCGGGCGAACTTGCCGTTTGGCAAGTTCAAATTCCGAATGGCACAATCGGAGAATCTACAAATAAAAATCTCTAAAATTGGTGAAAATTACACCATTAACAAACGACAGGTCAATAACAACACAAAAACTATGGAAAACCTAACGGAAACTGATCAACCGTCAAATAGTAGACCCACTATAACTAACAATAAGAAACGTAAAATAATAATCGACCCAGATATAAATCACAATAAATGGTTAACAAATATACCTGTTGAAAACCCATACAGTGTATTATCAGAAACTGCAGACGAACCGTCCGAAAACGCTACAACGGAAACCACTCGACCTCAAACAAAACCTCCACCGATTTACATCGAGGCACAAATCATCGACCCCCTAATGAAGCTCCTACAGGAAACAGCAAACAATAGTTTCACTATAAAACAACTAAAAAATAACCACGTCAAAGTCCAAGCTAACACCACTGAGATTTATAGTAAAGTTGTCTTAGTCCTGAAAGAGAAGAATGCAAACTTTTATACATATCAATTGAGGAAAGATAAAAGCTATAAGGTAGTACTAAGAGGGATGCACACTAAAACAAGCACCGACACGATCACCAGCGAACTAAAAGAGCTCTACCATCAGGTAAGACAGATAAATAATATAGTAAAACATGACACAAAACAGCCGCTACCACTTTTCTTTATAGAACTTGAACCAAGTGAAAATAATAAAGAAATATATAAAATCAATAGACTACTAAACACTATAGTATCTTTTGAACCTCCTAGAACTAAAAGGGATATCCCTCAATGCCTACGCTGCCAAGCCTATGGTCACACTAAGAATTACTGCAATAGAAATCCCGCGTGTGTCAAATGTGCAGGCAAACTTCGGGCTGTTCCTTCATAGGAAAAATAGACAACGTAAAATGTTGTAACTGTCAGGGAAATCATCGTGCTAGCTACAAAGGTTGTATAATAAGAAAACAATTGCAACAAAAGATATTTCCCAGACTTAGGCACAAAACAATTACAGATAATTCAAATCTCCTCACTCAAACCGTTACTGCTAACGACAATAATACTCCTATGAGGCAGCAATACAGCATAAATACAAAAACCTATGCCCAAGCAACCCGAACTCAGGAAATTCAAAAAGAAACATTTACCACTACACCGAATCATGAACTAGCGCTAGACACGACAGAAATAAAAAATCTATTACTACAATCAGCTAAAAATACGGAACTAATCACCAACATGCTTCTGGAACAAACTAAACTCTTAAGCCAGCAGTCACAACAAATTAATACAATGATAGAACTTCTCACGCGCGTGATTGACAATAACACCAAGAACAAGCAACAATAGATACTACGTTAAAAATTGCAATCTGGAACGCTAATGGGCTTTAACAAAGAATACAGGAGTTAAAAGTCTTTTTACACGATAACAAAATTGATGTAATACTTATTGCAGAAACCCATCTCACTACCAAAAATTACATCAAAATTCCCCTTTATAATATACAGTGGGTCAAAAAAGTATTGGCACACCCAGTTTTCTTGGAATATCTTTAAACTATAAAGTAATCTATCAATATTAACTATGTTTATTAGTGTCTTTTGAAACACATAAATAATATGTTTACTGAGAATTCTCAGTTATTTGGTATAAGGAAGTAAAGTAAAGAAAATGAGAAATCCATAGTCAAATAAGTATTGGCACACGTACGGTTTAACTATAAGAATAAGTGTTACTCGCTTTCGTGCGCGGCAAATTCGGTTCTAGGAACGTAAACATAAACAGAATTCACTGTTGCTTTTCTCAGTTAACACAATCAGTTTGTGTTTACACTTTGAACAAGAATCATGTCTACGAAGAAGAGCGAGTTATCATTGTGCGTGCGAAAGGAAATTCTTTCATTACATAAAAGTGGTGAGAATTACCGAAAAATCGGTAATTCATTAAATTTAAGTTTCTCGACAGTGAGAAATGTAATAAAAAAATTTAAGGAAACTGGTAGCGTCGAGAACAAACCGTGATCAGGTCGTCCGCAAGTACTTACAACTAGAGAACGAAGAGACATCATCAAAGAAGCAATAAAAAATCCTTTTGTAAGTGCCAAAAGTTTATCTGTTGACATCGCAACATATTCGGGAAAAGAAGTGAGTGCCCAAACAGTCCGAAATGTTTTACATTCTGCGGAAATTTATGGTAGAGCAGCGCGAAAAAAACCGTTCATTAATGAGAAGAATAGGGAGAAACGCTTCGGTTTTGCAAAAATATATATAAATAAGACAATGGAATTTTGGAAGACGGTTATTTTCTCGGATGAGAGCAAGTTTAATCTTTTCGGCTCTGATGGAAAAAGATTTGTATGGAGGAAACCGAATACCGAATTAAATCAAAAGAATATTATTCCTACAGTGAAATACGGTGGTGGTCACGTTATGGTATGGGGCTGTATGTCATACCATGGAGTAGGAAATTTGGTTTTTATTGACGGCATAATGAATGCACACGTCTATATCGACGTGTTGCGAAATAATTTATTAACGAGTGCAACAAAAATGGGCACAAACGGAAAATTTATTTTCCAACAAGACAATGATCCGAAGCACACGGCAAGGAAAACAAGAGAATGGTTACTATACAATGTACCAAAACAACTCCCTACACCACCTCAATCGCCGGATATTAATCCGATAGAAAATCTTTGGCATATTTTAGATTTAAAAATCCGTAAAAGGAAAATAAAAAATAAAAATGACCTAAAAGCGACACTTTTAGAAGAGTGGTCTAACATTTCACCGGAAATTACGCAAAAACTGGTCGAATGGATACCTAATCGATTACAGGCTGTAATTAAGGCCAAAGGCATGCACACCAAATATTAGGTAAGTTCAATATTGTTCATATTGTTTATTATTGTGCATTCCTCAATAACATCGTATGTGTGCCAATACTTATTTGACTATGGATTTTTCGATTTCTTTACTTTACTTCCTTATACCAAATAACTGAGAATTCTCAGTAAACATACTATTTATGTGTGTCAAAAGACACTAATAAACATAGTTAATATTGATAAATTACTTTATAGTTTAAAGATATTCCAAGAAAACTGGGTGTGCCAATACTTTTTTGACCCACTGTATACGACACCAAACATCCATCCGGTAAAGCTCGTGGTGGGTCAGCAATTATTATCAAACAAGATATCAAACACTATTTTCACAGCACTACCACTGAAGCACACATACAAGCTACCGCTGTAAATATCAACACAGCCCATGGCAATATTACACTAGCTGCTGTGTATTGCCCCCCGAAACACAAAATATCACTACTGCAATACACAGACTTTCTTCAAACCTTAGGGAACAAATCTATTGCCGGTGGAGATTTTAACGCCAAACACAAACTATGGGGCTCAAAATTAAATTCAGCACAAGGTAAAATCCTGGAGCAAGCAGTACGAACATTATCCTTAGATACATTAACAACTGGTGAGCCTACATACTGGCCGGCGGCTTATGATAAATCTCCAGACCTACTGGACTTCGCGATAATCAAGGGATTAAACAAATTATATTTTGAAGTTCAATCTTGCTTCGATCTTAGTTCTGATCATTCTCCGATCTTACTCAATTACCTATACAAACCCACGCTCACAAAACCAACACCATACTTGTGCAATAGCAGCACGAATTGGGATCAATATACCCTTAAAGACCCCCGAGCAAATAGAATCTGCGGTAATAAATTTTACTAATATGATACAGAACGCCGGCTGGGCAGCTACCAAGCAAGTCGGATCAAAAAGAAATTATCACTCTTATCCAGAATACATCTTAGAAAAGATTAAATTGAAACGTAAGTTAAAATATACATGGCAAAAACAAAAAACACCGCTTAATAAGAAGAAACTAAACGCAATCACTGAAGAAGTGAAACAACTAATTCAAAACCATTGTAATGAAGAATTTGACACCTATATCTCTAATCTTTCTCCTGACGAAGATACAAAATATTCACTATGGAAAGCTACTAAAAGATTGAAAAGGCCAGTTACCCCTCTACCTGCTATAAGAAAGGCAGACTGTAGTTGGGCAAGAAGTTCGCTGGAAAAAGCCACTACATTTGCCGAACATCTACAAAATACGTTTTAGCCCAATAATACGAACATCTATGCAGTAAATTCAAGTGTAACTCTCACCGTGACTGAGTCTGATCACACCCAAGATGTTATAAGAACTACAGTAAATGAAGTCAAAAAAATTGAACGATTAAACGAACTTACCTAAGTGAAGTTCTATCGTAATTGTATTACGCGCCTCCTCCTTCAATCACCTCGTAGTACCTTCTACTTTATGCCAAACTCGCCACAAGGTTCACAGAAAAAACCTAGAAACAAGCCTTGAACTCCGTCCCCAATGCCTGGATCGTGTCGCTCCGTCCACGTCCATCATTATTTTAAAGATAAAGAAAAAACCAACTGCCGTATAAATTGGGTTAACTGCTAAGTTAAATATGGGAATTATTTGGGCGGGACTGATTTTCAGGAGGAGGCGCTTCATACAATTACGATAGAACTTCACTTAGGTAAGTTCGTTTAATCGTTCAATTGTATTACGCGCCTCCTCCTTCAATCACCTCGTAGATGTTTAAAGGTATACGGCAGTAACACATATGCATAGATATATATATATCAGAGGTCCCTATTTCACGTGTATTTACATACACGTGTACACGTGTAGTAAACGTAGCCGAACTTCAATCCGTGTAATTTTTAATACACGGGTACCCGTGTATTTCTGTTCACGGATACACGTGTAGTTCTGTTCACGGATACCCGTGTAGTTCTGTTCACGGATACCCGTGTAGTTCTGTTCACGGATACCTGTGTATTTCTATTACACGTGTACACGTATATTTATATTACACGTGTGCACGTATATTTATATTACACGTGTGCACGTATATATAAATTGGTTCGTCACGATTAATTTTTCGATTGCTTAGTTGGTATATCTCTTTTGTCTGTTTAGTATTGCATGAATGGTCTCACAGATCTAAATATGAGACACTGCAGTCTGCACGCAGGCAAATACTTACATACCTACCTCCATCGCATCACACTGAAAGATGCGTGCGGTCCTGAGTTCGACGCCATCGATAGTTACCGACGTGACAACAAAGTATGTACATATTTCTATTTAGTCGATTATACGAGGCGGTATTTGGCGACCTTGCTATTTCTCTGCTAGTATTCAATTTGTGTAATTTTCGACGTGTGAATATCTGAGTATCTAAATATATTGGCCCGCTTTTGCGAAAACAAACTAATCTTCAGGTTACAGGTAACAATAAACAACACATAATAAAATTTCATAATAAAATTTAATTTATTAATTTTCTATTTTGGTACAAGAAAACTAAAGTATCGACATTTTCAGGGGTATCCGCTCAGAGGTATCCGATGTTGCCGGTATTGCCAAATATTTAATTGCGAGTTCCGCAATTGTTGGGTATTTGGCAAATGACCACTGCTGGAAATATTGTAACACGAAAAAGAACGCGTTTATTACCTGAAAATGTCGATACTTTAGTTTTCTTGTACCAAAATAGAAAATTAATAAATTAAATTTTATTATGAAATTTTATTATGTGTTGTTTATTGTTACCTGTAACCTGAAGATTAGTTTGTTTTCGCAAAAGCGGGCCAATATATTTAGATACTCAAATATTCACACGTCGAAAATTACACAAATTGAATACTAGTTAATAATTAATATACGCGTAGGTATAGTTGTGCAGAGAAATAGCAAGGTCGCCAAGTACCGCCTCGTACAATCGACTAAATAGAAATATGTACATACTTTGTTGTCACGTCGGTAACTATCGATGGCGTCGAACTCAGGACCGCACGCATCTTTCAGTGTGATGCGATGGAAGTAGGTATGTAAGTATTTGCGTGCGTGCAGACTGCAGTGTCTCATATTTAAATCTGTGAGACCATTCATGCAATGCTAAACAGACAAAAGAGTTACTATACCTAATAAGCAATCGCATAATTAATCGTGACGAACCAATTTAAATATACGTGCACACGTGTAATAGAAATATACGTGTACACGTGTAGTAGAAATACACGGGTATCCGTGAACAGAACTACACGGGTATCCGTGAACAGATATACACGGGTACCCGTGAACTGAAATGCACGGGTATCCGTGTACACGTGTACTTATAATCCGTGTACACGTGTTTTAAGAACACGGATTTTTAATTCCTTAATACACGTTACACGTGTATTTAAATACACGTGAAAAGCCGCGACCTCTAATATATATATATATTTTTACTTTTTAACAAACTGAGAAAAACAATCCTGAACAAAAATTTCTATTTTGAATCTAAAATAGCCTCTGCAAAACTAGTACCATCGCTTACTACGATACTTCGATCATAAAATTTTGCAAAGGTCTGTGACTGGGGAGTCCAGCCTGCTGTCTTTCGAATAACGTCAATGCTAATACCGGCTCTTTTTGCCGCCGACGTCGATGCGTGACGGGTACTGTAAGCCGAAAAAATTGTGGTATCCAGACCGCTTCTTTTCAGAACGGTCTTAATCCACCGACTCAGAGTTTGCGAAGAGACCGGCTTATAAGGCCTCTTCCACGAAACGAACAAACTCACGGCATCCCCTCGCAACTCTCTCGTTCTTAATATGAACGCCTCTACTGCCGAGGCAACACAAAGCGCAGGGTCCTTCCCATACCTGAGTAACTTTAGGAGCGGTTGCGATCTATTACGACCCGAAGTTTTCACTCGGGCTGGAACCTTAACTTCTATCATGTCCTTCTGTATTTGAATATTCCGGACATCAATTTTTGCTAAAGTCTGCATCCGATGCCCCGTTCGATTTTCGTTGCCCTCCCCGAGTCACTCGGTAATAATTCGAGGGACGAGAAGGGCCCTTCGAGTTTTTTTACCCTCTGCCTGAGGAAGAACTCTTGCTCACCAGCTTGAGGTCTTTTGATGACCGTTCAAGCAACTTTGCTGTCTTAAGGGTCTGTTCCAAGTCCTTCCCAAATAGCCATTCATCCAAATTTGTTGCGTTTAATGACTCTTTTAAAGAGACATTTAGCTTGGACAAAATAAGAAGGCGCCTGGTTCGCGATTCATCGCGCTGTAGATTCACTAGTAATCTACATACGTCGCTCAATGTCGCAATTAATGCCAAACTATCTGGCATATCCCCTTTCAACAGGTTGCTGAGTAGCGGCCCCATTGCTGCAAGACAGACTGACACCTTTTGCTGTTTTTCTGCTATTTTGTTATCTCTTACGATAATTGGTTCTAAGACCGTGGCTTTTATCTCCGAATTTAACTTCAGAGGTTCCATCGTCGTACAGTTTTCCAGTGTCGGGTACTTTTTCCGCAATTCTTTCTTTTCCTCCTCCGGGAGCCCTTCCTTAAGGATATCACTCCACCTGATCATAATATCCTTATGCAGAGGAGGTGCCAGTGGATTCGCGGAGTCCACTCGCTTTCCTAACGCATTCAATAACGCTGCGTCTAGCGCTTGTTCTTCAGGCTCCTGCTTGGGTGTTTCCACCACTTCAGGCACTGGTTGCCTTTCCCCAAACTCCGCCTCCTTTTCAGGCGCTGGTGGTTCCCTTTGGGAACCCTCATTCCCTGAGAGCAGATTGTCTATTGGAATGAGCGGTTGACGAAAGGAATAATCCTGCGTAGAACTCTCCGAGCCTGACTGCGAGGACTCTTCACCTAACATAGTGAAAAGAAAATTAGCCTCCCACCAATGTACTTTGTAGCATGCGTGCTTGACACATCTTCCATTTTGTACATTAATTCCTCCTGTGGGGTCATGGGTTAGAGAATTACTCAACCCGTGAAGCGTATCTCACGCTTGAAAGCGGCAATTTATATATCGCCCTCTCCGATTTGGAACTTGTCCATGAACCCTCTCGTAACCAAATAACTATTTGGACAGATTTGAACTACTTGTACGAGCTAGTAGAGAAACCTTGTTTCTCCTCTGGAATTTTATCCAGCATTTTTATTTCCCAAGGAAACAAAAGGACTCCTGTATGACTCGATCATCGATATCGATAAACATCGCGTCGATCACCTATCTGAAACTGAAGAATGAGGTTACACTTACGGCGTCTTTTTAACCGACGAATTTCCTTCTTCTGCTTCTTCATCTCTTTTCTTATACGTTTCAGTTCTTTACACATTCTCTCCGTGTCATCGACACTACATTTTCTTGTAATATGCTCCATTATCTCTTATTTATTTAAATGAAATAAATAATATTCACGTGTGGCTTCTTTGGCACAAAACAAAAGAATGATGGACGTGGACGGAGCGACACGAGCCAGGCATTGGGGACGGAGTTCAAGGCTTGTTTCTAGGTTTTTTCTGTAAACCTTGTGGCGAGTTTGGCGTAAAGTAGAAGGTACTACGAGGTGATTGAAGGAGGAGGCGCGTAATACAATTATTATGGAAATTCAAACTAAGAAGACTCCTGGCTTTGACCTAATCAACGGGAAAATCATTAAAGAACTTCCATCAAAAGCAGAAAGAATGCTTACCATAATCTTTAATGCTATATTAAGGACAAAGTACTTTCCCATTAATTGGAAAATAGTGCAAGTTGTGATGCTACTCAAGCCCAAAAAAGAACCTCATCTGCCAACATCCTACAGGCCAATCTCTCTACTCCCCATAATGTCAAAACTACTAGAGAAAATAATCCTAGCCAGAATGAAAAAGATAATCTCAGAAAATAATTTAATCCCGCCGCATCAATTCGGTTTTAGGAACAAATATGCTACAATAGAACAAATCCATAGATTGACAAATAAAATCGTACTCGCCTTTGAGCAAAAAAAATACTGCACCGCCCTTTTTCTCGACATAGAAAAAGCGTTTGATAAAGTGAGGCACGAGGGTCTTTTACATAAAATTAAAAAAAAAATTCCCATATCCTACTACCAGCTTCTCAAATCATATCTCGAAGACAGAACATTCTACAGGGTGTCCCACCTAAGACTGGATAGCCGGTTTTCTCCTAAACTATTGGAGATAAATATATAAAAAAAATAGGGAATTGCATGGTTCGAGGGGGCCAATTAATTAGCGTGAACGATTTTTTTTATCGATTATTATTTTAAAAGATACGATGCTCAAGTTCGGTTTTTCAAATGGAACTATTTTTTTTGAACACCTGAGTTGATAGTGCCTTCCAAGACAAATTCAATAAGCTTTAATGTATACACTTTATTTTCACTGGTTTTTAAGATATTGCGCTTGCAAATATACTGATTTTCACTGGAAGAAAACTGTCTGGTATAGCACGGACCGGGGACGGTCTTACTGGCGTCACGGGTGGCACTGCCTGTTGAAATAGATACCTACCTGCCAAAGGTCTACGCCAGGAATGGCAGGCCCAAAGGCTGGACAATTCTTTTCCGCCAGAAATGCTACTTAGGTAGGTAAGGAAAGTAGAGACATGGTGGGGAAGCTAAGGAAAAATGCAAATGAAGTGGTGATAATTGCTATTAATTAAGTCTTTATTACTCCAAATACAACTATAAGTTAATGATTTAACATTTTTTACACACTTTGGACTATCTGAGGTCAGGCGTCTAAGTGATTAAACTTTACAAAACAGATGGGAAAAAACCGTCCTCCCCCACTCGCTTTCGCCAGCGACCACACTATTATAACACAGTGGCTTCCTAATGATGTATTTGTCACGTCGCTAGCGTCTTTTAATTAGGGTTTAGGGAGATGCCCCATCTTACCTCGCTACCCCGTCATACTTGTCATACGAAACAAGCCGCGATCCACGAGCCGTCTGATCGGTCATGGCTCCGCTCGCCCGGGCTCGCCAAGCCGACTTGACGAGCTAGACGAGCCGAGCTAGTTCGCGGTGCCAGGAGCAGTCTGATTCCACCTGGAGAGTAGTCGGGTCACACACTGCACAAATGATACAAGGTGATTCTGAAGCTACGCCCGTCGAAGGATGCGGCCTGGTACCCCGTGGCGAGGACAGCCCTTCGCTGTGCCTCACCCGATTTTTATGGCTTTTTCCGGAAAAAGGTATGAATCCTGGGCCGAACGTAGCGAATTGAAGTCGACCCTCCGCAGTCGAGGGTGAAATATCAAATATAGCGTATTAAGAAATTATTTTCTTCATCGTATCGAAAGGAAAGTGACACCAATGGATTCCTTATGTTTTTCTGATGAAAATCATACCAAATATCATGCAAATCGGACTATTATTAACGAAATTAGCTTGAGATTATGGAAATGAATTTTTAATTTCTTTCATTATGGTCCGAATTATGTCGTTCTTGGTGTCAATTGCATCGGCGGAACATAAGGAATCGAAGGGTGTCGTTTTTGAAAAGATCTGAAGAGAAATGCGGAAACCCTAGACATTCCTCAGATTTTAATGGTATTCAAACCCCTTCAAGGGTCTAAAGCCATAAAATTCGATGGGCACTGCGGGGTGTTATCCTCGCCACGGGGCACCAGGCCGCCGCATCTCCTTGACGGGTGTAGGTCCATAATTACCCTGTATCTGTTTAGGAAATAAAATAATTCTTTATTCTTTATCGTATGGATATGGAAGTGTCGCCGATGGATTCCTTGGGGTTTTCTGATGAAAATCATTACAAATGTCGTGTAAATTGGACAACTTTTACATAGGGAATACAAATAGCTTGTGTCAAAGTAGTCCGATTTGCTTGATATTTGGTATGATTTTCATCAGAAATACATAAGGAATCCATTGGCGTCACTTCCCTTTCGATACGATGATGTAAAGAATTTCTTAATACGCTATAATTGATATTTCACCCCCGACTGCGAAGGGTCGACTTCAATTCGCTACGATCGGCCCAGGATTCGTACCTTTCTCCGAAAAAAGCCATAAAATTCTATGGGCACTGTGGGGTGTTGTCCTCGCCACGGGGTGACGGACGTAGCTCCATAATTACCCTGCATCTGTTTAAGAAATAAAATAAAAATATGACGGGGTAGCGAGGTAAGATGGGGCATCTCCCTAAACCCTAATTAAAAGACGCTAGGCACGTGACAAATACATCATTAGGAAGCCACTGTATTATAATAGTGTGGTCGCTGGCGAAAGCGAGTGGGGGAGGACGGTTTTTTCCCATCTGTTTTGTAAAGTTTAATCACTTAGACGCCTGACCTCAGATAGTCCAAAGTGTGTAAAAAATGTTAAATCATTAACTTATAGTTGTATTTGGAGTAATAAAGACTTAATTAATAGCAATAATCACCACTTCATTTGTATTTTTCCTTAGCTTCCCCATCATGTCTCTACTTTCCTTACCTACCTAAGTAGCATTTCTGGCGGAAAAGAATTGTCCAGCCTTTGGGCCTGCCATTCCTGGCGTAGACCTTTGGCAGGTAGGTATCTATTTCAACAGGCAGTGCCACCCGTGACGCCAGTAAGACCGTCCCCGGTCCGTGCTATACCAGACAGTTTTCTTCCAGTGAAAATCAGTAAATTTGCAAGCGCAATATCTTAAAAACCAGTGAAAATAAAGTGTATACATTAAAGCTTATTGAATTTGTCTTGGAACGCACTATCAACTCAGGTGTTCAAAAAAAATAGTTCCATTTGAAAAACCGAACTTGACCATCGTATCTTTTAAAATAATAATCGATAAAAAAATTCGTTCGCGCTAATTAATTGGCCCCCTCGAACCATGCAATTCCCTATTTTTTTATATTTGTATCTCCAATAGTTTAGGAGAAAACCGGCTGTCCAGTCTTAGGTGGGACACCCTGTATGTTAAAATCCAGGACGCCATTTCGGACATATATAACATCGAAGCAGGAGTTCCACACGTTATGTACTGCTGATATGCCTATTACAGAAGAAACCACACTACTCACGTTTGCAGACGATACAGCTGTTCTAGCCACGCACGAAGACCCTAAATCAGCATTTTCCATGCTACAAAGTCACCTACTAAAACTAGAACAGTGGTTAAGCTTATGGAAAATTAATGTGAATGCTGATAAATGCAAACACATCACTTTCACCTTAAAGAAAAGCATTGTCCCGCCAGTAACCCTAAACAATATCATTGTACCTCAAACTAAAGTAGTAAAATACCTAGGTATGCACTTAGACTCACGATTAACATGGAAACATCACATACGAACCGAGATAAAGCAAATTCGTATCACAAGGAAAGACATGTACTGGCTTACCAGCAAAAATTCAAAATTAAACATAAACAACAAACTCCTAATATATAAATCAATCATTAAACCAATCTGGACATATGGAGTTGAATTGTGGGGCATGGCAGCTAAAAGCCACATAACTAAATTAGAAGCGTTACAATCCATCATACTTAGGACTGTAGTCAATGCACCATGGTATGTACGTAACGACGAAATACGTAAAGATCTTAAAGTTAAAACAGTAACAGAAGAAATAGCACGCCTATGTGACCGCTACGAAACCAGCTTAAAGAATCACCCTAGCGACCTAGCCAAAAACCTATAGGTATACGCTGTAAATCTACCTAGAAGACTGCGCAGAAAGCATCCAAACTAGAGCTGTTCAAGTACCCGGAAAAAGCAAGCCGAGCCTGGCTCGGTTTTTCAAACCGAGCCGAGCCGGGTACCCGAATGAACCGAGCGGCTCGGATAGAACCAAGTACTTGAATTTTTCCAAGCAGCCCGAAAGAAACCGGGCGGCTTGAAAAGTAAGCGAGCGGGCCGTAAGAACACCGGGTGGCTTGGAAAGAAACGAACGGTCCGAATGAAGGTCGAGCAGACCGCTCGTTTCTTTTCAAGCCACCCGGTTTTCTTACGGCCCGCTCGCTTACTTTTCAAGCCGCCCGGTTTCTTTCGGGCTGCTTGGAAAAATTCAAGTACTTGGTTCTATCCGAGCCGCTCGGTTCCTTCGGGTACCCGGCTCGGCTTGGAAACCGAGTCCCGGATTGGTTCGGATTTCAAGCTACCCGAATATTCAAGTACTCGTACAGCTCTAATCCAAACGACCTTCTCCCACAACAACATGCGTTATAACTTCTGAACAGATACTTCCTAATGTGAAAGTATCTACGTGATATAAACCTACGATATTGCTAAATCAATTTACCGAATGTCCTTGCAGGACAAATTGTAAAGCTTCTTGGAATTTATAAAAAAAAAAAAATATATGATTTATATTTGATAAGCTTCCTTATTTTGTTATTGGTAGGTATATATGTCAGTAAAGTCCCTTTTCTTATATTTTGGAGTGGACTTGGCTAGTGCTGAACGGATGCTGAGTTCCAGAGCTATAAGATTCTCATCAATTTCGAGATTTTTAAGATTTCTGTCCTCCGGAATTGGAGTAGAGTTGCTTCTATTGATCTTATGTCTGAATTTCTTCCAGTTATACATCTTGTATAAAAAAAATGCCTTGGGGTCGATGTTGTCGAGAGGGATATCATTATCCAATGAGATCTCTGCAATTATTGCTTTATGGTCGCTGTCATAATGGTGGGTTTTTAATTTATCGTTCAGCGTGTTTGTAAAGGTGAGCCGAATGTCGGCGATGCAGATGTCCAGAAATGAATTTGCAGAAGGGAAGGTAGGTTCTGCAGGTGTTATTATTTTAAATTTATATCTAATTGAATGCAAAGCTTCCCAGATCTTTATGTACCCCCCCCCCCCCCCCTGGTATTGGAGGCTGAGTCCCCCCACTCTCTTCTGCGGGCGTTCAAATCCCACGCTATGACGAAGTAGTTACTTTGATCGCTCGCATTGATCCGATCCAGAAGCTCATTTAGCTCACATATGATTGATGCATCTGAACTATTGGTGGCATATATGTATACTAATGACATATACATTTTTGCGGCCTCATTTAATTTTAATGATTGTTAAATAAGTTAAATAATGCTGGACTCGAATAAAAATTATCCACGTAAAGGGTATGGCCCTTTCCTAACTACGGCTCCAAAAGTGCTAAAACGATTGCTCCCGATTTTCCTATTTCCTTGATTTCGCTATAGCTATCCGGAATTGTAGATGATCCAGTATAAACTATTAGGTCTTGCACATATCCGGTTTTGCAATCGCAAAGAATAAACGACTTTATGCCAAATCTGTTTCTTTTTGACGGAATATACTGCTTGAAAGATAGGCGGCCTTTGTATAAAAGTAAACTTTGGTCTATACAGAGTTCTTTGTAAGGCTGAAATGCTGCATTGAATGATTTTCGCAGCATATTGATTATGTTTATTATTTTTGTCAGGCGATCACCAGTGCGTCCAGGTTCGTGCGAGAAATGTATCATTCATAACAACAGAAAGTAACGGTCTCTGGGCATTATGGTTTTAAAAATATCGCTCCGTAGATAATTATCTGTGCTCCAATATTCTTTTAGTGATAGTTTTCTGTTGCGTGTCATCAGTAACGACATGGCGAAGAAACAGTACAATTCGTTTAGTACTGTTGTTTCGAGAGTATTCACGTCGTTATTACTTTGTTGAGCCCAATAATAGTTCGTCTCATTTACAATTATTTCTACGAGCTCTTCAGATATAAATAATTGAAAGTAATCGATGATTTTGGATGATCTGCGTATTTGTTTTGCGATTCCAGAACTTTTTGAGTTAAATTGATGAATTCTTGGTACAAAATTCTTTTTCGTCCATGTTATATCACAATTCGTGACATTGGATTCTTCAATTAATTCTGTTTCCGATTCTGAACTGCTATATAATACATTTGTTCTTCGTCTTTTACACAGATTTAAATTATTTTCATTTTCGAAATTATCGTAATATTCGGAGTCCGTTAATCTGCTTCTAAGTCGATAACGGTTTTTGTTTCCTGCAGACATTCTAAAAAGGGCCTAAAATGTTTCTATCAAATAATTTCAAACAAAACCTTAACCTCAATTTTTTTAGATCAATTGAGATCAAACAACAACTATACCTGTAGTTGTTCTTTTTTAGAATTCTTATAAGAAATAAGAAAGACTGTGTATTAGAATAATTTTTATTGTATAAGAAATATCGTTCCACTGTCGAATCGATGAAATCCGTTAAAAAAGCAGAAAACGATCGTCTTGAAATCCAAAGTCAAACGTTTTAAGCGTATGTGCAAAATGTATTTTGAATATGTTCAATCTAATATGTCGGTAAAATAGAATACTCTGTTGCCAACTATAGATGGCGCTCGTGCATACAGGCTGTCACATGGAAACCGGATATATCCAGCGCTCGTACATACAGGTCATCAGATGGAAGACGAATATATCCGTCGCTCGTACACACAGGTCATCAGATAGATGACGGATATATCCGTCATTCGTACACACAGGTCATCAGATGGATGACGGATATATCCGTCATTCGTACACACAGACCATCAGATGGATGACGGATATATCCGTCATTCGTACACACAGGTCATCAGATGGATGACGGATATATCCGTCACTCGTACCGAAAGGGTTAATATCGCCGTGCTCCCACCACGTTTATCAACAGGGCGGTCATTACGCACAATATTATAGCCTTCAAAAGCAATTTTGTAATTCTTATTTAACTTTGTCTCGTTAATTAATAAAATGTCCGGGTTGGTTTTCCCCATGAACTCTTTCAAGTTAGCTCTACGCGCGTGCCTAATAATAGAATTAACGTTTAATGCGATGCTTTTTAAATCCTTAAATTTTAGGGCCATTGCACATTCAGTGATTTGTAAAGGTGTTCAATTTTGGAGGCGTTATTATCTATCTGCCTTTTAACGTCTGATAGATGTGCAGACATTACGCTTACAATTTCATTTTATAAAGTAAACAGAATGGTTTGTAAATCTGTTTCAGAATTGTGAGCGATTGAGGCCTGATGAAAATGAGTATCATTTTGTCTGGCATACCTGTGCGATAAAGAGGGGAGTGGGAAATTGTGATCGTTCATTACCAATGCAGCCTGCTGCATTGGGATCTGTAACGTCCCATACAGCACACTTCGTTGCGGCAAAGTTGCAGGATGGTTGCAGCAACCTTGCACTTGGTTGCGATGTTGCATAGTTGCGGCGCAATGTCGATGTATGGTTGCTGCGACGTTGCCGTGCAACATTGCACGGGGCGGACATAGAATTGTTGCTGCATAGTTGCTGCATAGTTGCTTTGCAATATTGCACTGCAACTTTGCCGCAACTTTGCCGCAACTATGCCGCAACTTTGCTGCAACTTTGCCGCAACTTTTTCGCAACTTTGCGGCGTTAGCAAATTTTAAAACATAATATCTCCAAAACCGGCGGAAATAAAGTGTATACATTATACCTTATTGAAATCGTCTTGAAACGCACTATCAAGTGATCTATTAAAAAAAAAGAGTTCCGTTTAAAAAAAAAAATTGATCATCGTATCTCGTAAAATAATAATCAAAGAAAAAAATCGTCTGCCCCAGTAAATTTGCCCCATTCCAACCATGCAATTTCATATAAACAATTTCTTTTATATCTCGAATTCGTTAGGAAATATCCAGGTGTTTACTGTTCCCGCGGAAATCCTGGATAATGAACTAAAATATAAAATATATGTCGGAGAAGGCAACCATTTAATCAGTTCCAAGCATAAGTCAGAATCTACTTTACTGGTGCCACGTGCCAAGCTGATGTTTCCGTGAAGGCGAGCACGGCGCACAGTGGGACAGATCAGGTCGAAACGCGGCACTAATCAGGGGACCTTCAGGACTGTCCATCTCAGAAATTGTTTATACTTAGTGTACGCGAAAGTCTTCACTCGGACTTTAATTTTCCAAAGTAGTAAGAATTCAGCCAAATTCGAGGAAATCGACTTTGAAAAATGTGGAGTTCCCTTATATACATTTGATTGAAAGTAATGACCAACGAACAGCGTGGGCGAGTGCCTAGCGCTCCCGACTAGTAACCATGAGGTCGTCAGTTCGCATCTCAATGTTGGCATTATTTTTTTTTTCATTTTTTTTCATTTTTTTTTCATTGCCTCAAAGTTGCCGTGCAAAGTTGCCTCAAAGTTACGGTGCAACTTTGCAGCAAGCGGACATAGAATTATTGCTGCATAGTTGCGGCAACGTTGCGTGCATCGTTGCAATCTTGCACCGCAACTACGCTGCAACTATGCTGCAACGAGAGTGTGCTGTATGGGTAGTGACGGGGACTTGCCCGTGAGTGCCCTATTTTCCATGCGTTTATACGGTTAAAAAAATTGATTCTTTCTTTAGATTAATAAATGTATTATTAATTAAAAGAAAAATTAGATTTCTCTCTATTATACCTGCTTCACAATCCATCTTCAAGAAACACCTATTTAACGGCCGTCACACTGGTGACTCCCCTGAAATGGCTATAAAATCTGTAACGTTAGGAATTTCCATCCAAAATTTAAACTGAGCATTTTTGAGCTATTGTTGAATGCGAAAATGCAAACAAAAATTTTCCGATTTTTTTGACCGGCGGAATGCCTTTAACGGGTTATTATACCTAGTCAGGCGACCAAAAAGAACCGAATGTTTGTGAATTTTTTTTTGACAAAGCGGAAGTATGTATTTTTACAGAACTTTTTGCACTTAAAAGAACAACATTTAAAGAGCATTTGGTAATTTTTTCATAGAAAATATTTATGTTTATAATAAAGTGACAATCGACATCCACAAACCTTTTTAATAATTTGATTTCGCGGTGAGCACTGCCATTCGTATTTCGTAACCAGATTATTTAAAATTAAAAAACAAAAAAGATTTCGTTAGTATATTAATGTATTTTCCGCCTAATGGAGGGAATTTCCGAAATATTAATTTAAAACAAAATTGCGGCTATTTAAAGTTGAAATCCTGATTTTTTCCCGTGAATTTTTGCATGAAAAAATCAGGATTTCAACTTTAAATAGCCGCCATTTTGTTTTAAATTAATATTTCGGAACCAAGTTTAAGAAATTTTGCCCCACCCCCGAATCATCCCCTCCATGTCTTCGAAGTTAACGTTAATGACAACCCCGAGACGAGAGTCAGTCACGAAATGCATTCGACCAGAACTGGTAATAAAGTGTCGGGAAACAAA
The DNA here is from genome assembly GCA_951215215.1 of Andrena trimmerana. Lineage (NCBI taxonomy): Eukaryota > Metazoa > Arthropoda > Insecta > Hymenoptera > Andrenidae > Andrena > Andrena trimmerana. The sequence continues at coordinate 84,210,687 of OX578059.1, read as the reverse complement.
AGTTGGACGGAAGACGAAGTGAAGGATTTGATTTCCAAGTGGGAATCATATCCCGAATTGTGGGATGTGAAAAAGAAATTGTATAAAAATAGAATCACCAAACAAAAGGCCTTACGGCACTTCGCCACAGAATTCAACGCTGTGGAAAGTGAAGTGACCAGGAAATTGCATAACTTACGGACCCAGTTCAACCAGGAGTTGAGGAAAACTTTATCGAAAAAAAGCGGCGCTGGAGCAGACACCACGTACGAGAGTGCATGGAGGAATTTCGCGCCCCATAAATTTCTTTCGTGTGCGCATTCGAATCCGCCAACAGTAAATAACTTGGTAAGTACTCTTTGTATTTTTTATATATTAACAGAATGGGACTTTGGTTAAAAAAAGACGGTAGACTTTATACAGTTTATTTTATTATTTACAACACAAATAACAAGGCATATGCGGTTATCCGAACACTTCGATTTTTTTGAAACTGTGCAGATTTGTAGAGTACCCAAATAGAAGTATCAGGCACGTTGTACGTACTACATACATAGTTTCTTAAATATTCTGCTATTGCCAATGCACTTCTCCGTGTCGCGAAACAAAATAGTCTTTGAATTCGTCTCTTACATTCTTCGCATTATTACTAAAATTATGAGCCGCTCCGTGCTGTAACTCCACTAAATTAGATTGTGGCATCCCTACAGTGCGCCATTCGCCGGCTTGTTGGGCAGTATCAAAACTACCTGCTGGTGCATCTAGAGACGCGGTAGCGTCTCGACGCCAAGTACATGAAAGAAAAGACACCCTGTATATGCCTGTCGCTGCCGTGTATCTTTACTCGACGCACAGCTATTCCAACCTAACCTGAAACTTATTTCATTAATATCTCATCACGCCTGCAATATTTTCTATATTTAATGGCATTTTTCTCATGTAAACCACATATAAGCTTTCGAATAAGATCAATTTCAATAAAATCGGTCCACGCATGACAGAGATATCGTAATATCGTCTCATGGATCTGTCGAAAACGGTAAGATTCTTCTTCTCCTCCTGATTCTCCAACCAAATTTTGTCGACATAATACGTATACTACGCGTTACACGCACACCTTCAGCCAAAAAGAAACTAACACATGTTTCGTTCTTCGTTCGTCGACTCTCGGGATTATTCGGCCGGGATCGTCGTCCGTCATTGTATATATATATCTGTGTATACTATTTTGAATTTTATAATCTACCAAGTGTCATTTTCCTTCATAACCTGCAAGTGTCAAAGAAGGTAAGTTGTCCGAAATACCTAATACCTATATAATTAAATACATAAATAATTACAGACACTATTATATGTAGATTCATGAATAAAATTATATGTATGCTATATAAGTAAGTATACTATTACAATGTTTAATATCTTCTGAAATACAATAGGACACGTTGGAACATATATTACGTACACGACATTAAGCATTTCTGAGAAATGTGACGTAATATTAACCATAAAAACTTTAAAAAAGTAAAAAATACGCCAAGTACTTGGCGTATTTTTTTACTTTTATAATTGACTCCGCGACATTAAAAAATTGTGTAATGCACATACTGCCGACACAATGCAAGTAGCTTTTTCTGGGCCAAGTTCTATTGGCTTTGTTAATATGCGAAATCGGTTCGCAATTATTCCGAATACATTTTCTACTATTCTTCTTGCTCTGGAAAGTCTATAATTGAATACCCCGTTAGGGACATCCTGTCCTCTAAACGGGTATGGTTTCATTAAGTATGGCTTCATGGCAAACGCATCATCGGCTACTACCACGTATGGTACTGGGTTTTCGCGTGCAGGTAAAGGCTCTGGAGCCGGAAAGTTTAATGTACTGTTTGCCAAAGCCCCTGATAAAGTACAATTATTGAAAACTCCCCCGCCTGACACTCGTCCATTGCATCCTATATCGATGTATAGAAATTTATACGATGCGTCAACTAATGCCATTAATACAATGCTATTGAAGCCTTTATAATTATAATAATAACTGCCAGCATTAGGCGGTGCTTTTATCGATATGTGTTTGCCATCTAGGGCTCCCACACAATGTGGAAAATTCCAAACTTCTTCAAACATCTTCGAATGTTTTAGCCACTCCTCGGTTGTGTTTGGAGTCTGAAACATAATATTAATATTTAATATATAATAATAATTTCGTTGCTAAATATTTTTGTAGACTAAGGTATAATGGTATTAGAAACTAATAATGTATTTCTTAATTTTAGGAAAAAGACGGAGACGGAGAAGCGAGTATTGAAATTGAAGAGCCGCAATTAGGAAGTTCTGAGTCTGTGGGAAATGGTGCCGCAGCCAAAGAAAAAGAAAAGGCGAATTGGAAATGACGAAAAATCTGATTTGATCAAAATAGCAACGGAAGTAATGAGAAAACCGATCGACGAGTTCCAAATTTTTGGAGATTTTATTGCCAGTGAATTCCGGAGCATACGATCAAAGGAACTTCAACGCCAACTCAAATTGACGATACAGCGTGCGATCATACAGTTCGCCGAGATTGACGGGGCAACAACCAATTCAAATGCGCATACAATTAATTCGAACGCCGCAAATTTAGTCTCATCTTCAGCCTCTACTTCAGCCTCCACTTCACCCTTAACAACTCACCCTCCATTCTTCGAAACCGAATTCACTGCCGCATACTATTCACAATTTACATCAGATTCACAATCAAAAAGTATGTAAATATTTACATTTTTTTTATTAAAGTTATTAAACTAGAACTAATCTGCAAATATTTATTTTTTGCAACAATTGTGAAAAAATGCTATTTTATAACTCTCTTGTACAAAATGTAACTTTTTTTTCGGGATTGTAACATTCAATAACCGTTACCTCTAGAATTGTGTGCGCTGAAAACGAATCCGTAAACCGTTTGTCGCGATCACCCTCAGTTTTCGAGAAATTCGATTTTGAAAAAAATGCAAATTTTCAGCTTTGAACTTTTTTATGTTCAAACAGTCATAGTTATTCGGTTGCTTGTTCCGTCAAATTATTCTATGAACTTTCCCGAATACAACGATATAAATCATTATTGCATTGTAAACATCTAAATATGGTTGAACAACGCAACAAAAATTGATGCATTTCATGTGTCCTTTTTCCTTTGATCGTTGTTGAACCATATTTAGATGCTTATAATGCAATAAGGACTTATATCGTTGTATTCGGGAGAGTTCATAGAATAATTTGACGGAACAAGCAACCGAATAACTATCACTGTTTGAACATAAAAAAGTTCAAAGTTGAAAATATGCATTTTTTTCAAAATCGAATTTCTCGAAAACTGAGGGTGATCGCGACAAACGGTTTACGGATTCGTTTTCAGCGCACAAACATCTATAAGTGACGGCTATTGAATGTTACAAGTCCAGATGACTGCTGGAATCATATCCAAATAAATATATTTTTATATTGTATAAAATGTTCTTACCTGTTGCTAAAAACCTCAATGTCAAACATAGACGTTCACTCGCTGTAATAGCACAACGCATTTTTGTATCCCTTTTTGTACTGGTCGGTCCAACTAGTTCTAACAAATAGTCAAAATCTTCTGCCGTCATTTTAAAGAAATTGTCCAGTTGACGAGGATCTTCCGTTCGTAACTCTGACAACAGTGATTGGTGAAGTCCAAGGTCGCACCTTCTCAAAATCCAATTCCTCGTCCAAATTTTTTTTTTCTTCTTTTCTTCTTTTAATAAAAGTAACTGTGTACATGCCGCAGCATATCGTGTTTTTTGCACTGACCTTTTACGCTATTCACTATATAATCACTACATAAGACACTTTACGCTATTCACTACCGATGTCGACTCTCAGGGCTCAGGAGTAACACTGCAGTGTAGACACGCGGGACATATCTTCCGCACGAATTCTCTCGCAACTACTTGCAGGCAAGAACTTGCGGGAAGAAATTGCTGTAGTGTAAACTCTCATGCAAGTTCTTGCGCAATAAATGTCGCAAGTTTATTGCTAGTGGCCACGAGGCTTAAGAGAGTTGGAAAAATTTCCGGTATCGACGTTTCAATATTGCGTTGGACTTTCGACCACTTTTCGGTACTTGGATTTCGAAAATTAATAACGGCAAGTACATCGTTGGATTCTATCTAGAGACGCGGTAGCGTCTGGACGCCAAGTACATGAAAGAAAAGCCGCTATCATTTACTCGTCCCCCGGCTAATCCAACCTAACCTGAAACTTATTTCATTAATATATCATCACGAATGCAATATTTTTTAAATTTAAAGGCATGTTTCTTATGTAAACCGCATATAAGCTTTCGAATAAGACCAAATTTCAATCAAATCTGTCCACGCATGACAGAGATATCATAATATCGTCTCATGTATCAGTCGGAAACGGTAATTTTTTCTTTTGATTCTGATTCTTCTCCATCCAAATTTCGTCAAACATAATACGTATATATGCGTTACACGCACACCTTCAGCCAACAGAAACTAATACATGTTTCGGTCGTCATACGCGTTACACGCACACCTTCAGCCAACAGAAACTAACACATGTTTCGTTCGTCAAACGCTATTACGTTACCTTCACTATGCAATCTATTCCAAATTTTGACAGCTTACAGTCAGGTTATAAACCTGGCGAGTGTTAAATAAGGTAAGTTGTAATTGCAACGAAAATGCAGTCTCAAACACAAGGTAAATTATATATCATCAAACTGTTTTTTATTTGTAACTAAACTGAGGATTTTATGTATATATAGATCATAAAAAACTTCAAGGAAGTAAAAAATTACGCCAAGTACATGAAATCGAGGAGAAAAAAGAGTATTATCAAAAATCACAAGAAAAAGAAAATAGTATACATGAAAAAGTCGAGGAAGAAACAGACTATAAAAAAATAAATATAAAAAAAGACAAAGAAACATGAAAAAGTAAAAAATGTTAATGTAATGTTAATTGACTTAGTCTTAATAATTTGCAATAACTCCCTTACAATCTAAAAAAAGATGTGAAATCAAAATGAGCTGCAAGTACATAAAGGGGCTTTCCAACTGCGCTTAAGATGACACAACTATAACATATACTCAGCTAAAATACTGTGTTATTCCATTACTCATATCGCGGACATTTTAATTAACCCATCAAAAAGAATCCCATTTAAAAACATTGTCGTAAATTAATAGCTTCACAAAATTAATGATATACAAAAATTGCGCCAAGTTGTAACAATGCCTATTTATACAAAGAAAAAATGTATTTAATAATATTAAGCAGATATATTTTTATACAAATAAATATTTTAATACGAATAAATATTTTATTCAAAATACTTGGCGCTGCGCCCCGAATTGGTGTCGATAAACTGAATAAATATGAATAAATTGCATTAATCTTTTTCTTTCTTTCTTGTGCATGCATTCGTGAATGTGTGTATGTGTGCGTGTGCATATGCTACGTATGATATTAGAATTAAATATATGTAGAATAAATTTCACTTGCGTTTCTAATATGTGTATGCATATGTTTATGTATTTTTGATTAGCGCCAAGTATTTTGAATAAAATATTTATTCGTATTAAAATATTTATTTGTACAAAAATATATCTGCTTAATATTATTTAATACATTTTTTTCTTTGTATAAATAGGCATTGTTATAATTGGCGCAATTTTTGTATATCATTAATTTTGTGAAGCTATTAATTTACGACAATGTTTTTAAATGGGATTCTTTTTGATGGGTTAATTAAAATGTCCGCGATATGAGTACCCCTACAGCACATTTATTGCCGTAATGTATCAGTTACATTGCGGTTTGATATTGGAAACATTGCGCGGAATATTGCCGAAATGTTACCAGTAAATTGCTATGTCCGCCCTGTGCAACATTGCAGGATATATTTCTGCAACATTGTTTCGGGATATTACAGCAATGGTAGCGCAACATTTCTGAGATTTTACAGCAATGGTCGCGCAACATTTCTGAGATTTTACAGCAATGGTCGCGCAACATTTCTGAGATTTTACAGCAATGGTCGCGCAACGTTTCCAAAATTTTACAGCAATGGTCCCGCAACGTTTCGGGCAGTAGGGCCAAAAAATTAAAATAACGGTATTTTATATACATATATATATATAACGCACGTGTCTGTGAGAACAGGAGAAATATTATCATAGTACATAGTATAACGTCCGTGTGTCTTTTATAAATAGAAAATACTTTTACCCCAGGGAGATTCGAACCCGCGACCTGTAGCACCGTAGACGAACACTTTACTTTTTTTTTTTAAAGATGTTTTTATTGAAAAAATGTGTACATTATAAAATAAAATTGGTAATAAAAACAAATAAGAAAAAACATAAACCATACATTCTAAATTAGAGAGAAAAACTAATTGTTCCAATTGTGGAAACTCTTAGTTATACAAATTGCGTTAAAAATTTTTCTTTGGTGTTACAATATGAGGTAAAAAATACATTCTCAAGAGAATTGCACTTAGCACATCAATTCTATTCATTGATGATTATTAAAGAGGGGAAAAGCCCTTCGGCCAGAAGGAAGGTGAAAAAAAAACCCCCACCCATTATTGCACTTATACTAACTATACCAGGCCTGCACAGCAAGGCTGTGACGGGCAAGAGCGCTCTCGATTGCTCGCGTGCAAAGCGAAGAGCGACGCCGCGAGCTGTTCCCCCGCTCTGTGGCTACTAGCTGAAGTAGTATGCGTGTAAACTGTAAGGTGGGTTCCTCACTCACGAACACTCCCCACCACGGCACTGTTTCTCATAAAGGCGTAGCCTAGCGGTTTACGATGCTCTTTCCACACACGGCCGAAAAGTTTTGCCCGGCGGGCATTCAGCTGTGCACGCCTGAACTATACAAAAAAAAAAAAAAAAAACTTATGTGGTAACTTAAGAACTAGTTTGTACATAGCAGCGCAGGAATAGTATGACTAGGCCTTATCGTTCATTAAATATAAAATTAGGTACTAATCAGACTTTAGTTTAGGAATGTGTCCTCTCAAGAAGGTAGGAACGACGGGCAGCTATTTCCACCATATGAATGCTGTCAGCCGAGAGCCACCAGTACTTCTCGGTGTTCAATCTACGAAAGTCAAAGCTGTCGAATTTGGGTATAACTGTAGAATATTTAAATTTATCTCTATTAATAATGAAATCATCGTGTTGAAACGCAATACGTTTGTCCGCTTTGTTCCGGCGCCAATGGAATATTATGGGTATATTGTCAGCGTCTTGTATTAAACCTAATCTGTCACATAGGGGGAAAGCCTGTGGTGCTATATAGCCAGTGGTGAGTTGTCTCATGGTAATAGAGGTATCTTGAAACGCAAGTGATTGAATAACAGAATTATTTATGTCGGGTAATTTACTGAAATAATCTCTGGTAAGAGTAATAAAAAATGAGTCAATTCTGGTGATATTAGCAGTATTGTAGAGGGATTGGTTTTTAACATATAGTTGCCAATCTGATTCTGGTGTACGATATAAGCGGAGGCAAGCTCTCAAACATTTTCTTTCGAGGGCCCTAGCTCGTTCCATACAGGTGTGGTTGTAATTCCATAATATTGGGCCTGCATACGTGAGTATGGGTCGAACCAGCAGCATATATAGTATTAATTTTGCTTTTTTTGATAAATGTTTATTATAAAAAAGTCTGCTGTTAGCGACAAAGGCTCGGTTCGCTTTCAATAATTGAACATCAAAATGTTTGTTTCCCCGAAGAAGATAATCAATATGAACCCCAAGATATTTTACTACCTTCTTATGTGGGATTAAAAGTTTATTAGCCGTGCCCGGGATTGTGGCTGAAATTTGAAATTGTATGCTGCCCGCTATAGCTTTGGAAGAAAGGTTTTTGACTGGTTTTTTGAAAAGAATCGTCTCGCATTTCTGCGGATTCAGACGCAAATTCCAACTCATATAATAACGGTTAACTTTATCGACCGCCGAGTCCAGCGTATTTTGAATTGGTTCAACCCTATTCCCCGAGACGTAAATAACTAAATCGTCTGCATAAGCAAGACAACCAGCCCCATCTTTCTCGTTAAATCCGAAGAGCCTCGGAAGATCGCTTAGGAAAATATTGAACAGTACCGGGGAGTTCACAGTGCCCTGTTGCAAACCTTCCCAGATCCGGAATTCCACCGAAGAAAGGCCCGAACCATCCGTGGTAAGGCAGGATTTACCCAATATCATATCCCAAATCAAGTATATAAAAAATAAAGGAAACTTTTTCTTATGTAATTTGTGAATGAGCCCCTCTAGCCAAACAGCATCAAAGGCCTTCTCTATATCCAAAAATGCAGCTGCAACCAAATGACTTTTCTCCACTGACCTATTTAAATCTGACAAAAGCTTATGTATTGCGTGCGTAGTAGCATGTTGATGCCTGAAACCAAATTGATGTGATGGGATTATATCCTTCTCTTCGGAGAAGGACATAATCCCATTGTTAATGATAGCTTCGAAGACCTTACTAATGCTTGGGGTTAGGCTGATGGGCCGATAACTGGAGGGGTATTTCGGATCTTTTTCTTTTTTGAGGATGGGGAAAACCTTTGCTTTTTTCCAGGCAGTGGGGAAATAACAGAGGTTAATCGCATTATTAAATAGAATCGTCAAGGCGATAATTATTCTTGCGGGGAGATGTTTAAGGCAGATCGGAGGAATGCCGTCCAACCCACTGGAAATCTTATTAGGAAGTTTGAGAAGTATGAGCGAAATATCAGGGGGAATACAAAAGGGATGGCAGAGAACGTCATCCATGTTAGGACAGAGAGCAGAATTATACTCATTAAATATGATCACGGACTCTTTATTAGCCCGAAAATCATTGAAGTTTTGTCGGAGGGGAGCGATCGACTCATTTACTATTTCTTTGATGCGGGATTCAGAATTGAGATGTCGGGGGGAGTTTATTGATTCATAATAAGCTCCAAGAATATTCAGTTTGTCAGTGGGCTTAGAAAATATATAGTTGTCGGTATCCGAGCCTACTGCTTCCAAATCACAGCCACTGCTGGCCAAGATCTGTTCGTCATCTCGGCGTACCAGAAGTTCCTTAATCCCCATCTTTTGTTTAAGGCGGAAAATGGAGTTAATTTTAGGAAAAAAGGAGTCCGAATCACGATAATCGATGTTCTTAATAACGTTATTCCAATATTTGTCAATTGCGGATTTAAATTCAGCTTTTAACGCCTTAACTAGGGCCTTATGTGCTTTTTTGGCGTTTTTTGTGATATTCCAGTGGGTTAGAGGATCTAGAATGTGAAGTCTATGGAGAAGAGAAACGATAGATTTTTTATCCCGTTGAAGCCTTCGGATTCTACGATTAATATATCTTAAAGTATTACTGTACGCTTTGAATCTAGGGATGGAACTAGCGATAGAGTCATTAATTGCTTCATTGATGTGGTACAGACCTTCATCGATCTCAGCAATAGTTAGATTTCGATTACTGGGAATGTTTCCGCAAAATTTTTTTTCAACATTCCTCGAGAAGTCTCCCCAACTCGCATTCCGGAAGTCATAACGGTGGATTTCCGCCTCAGCCCCAACTTGCGGGATACAGCCACCATACACCTCAAAAGTTAAAGATAAAGCGAGGTGGTCACTGTCGTATGGTAGAGTGTGGGCTTTGCCCCCAATACCGTTCAATAAATTCAGTCTTGCATCCGAGAGGCACACGTCAAGGAAAGATTGCGCAGGCTTAAAAGTAGGTACCGCAGGGGTGATTAATTTTAACTTATAATCACAATCAACTAAGGATTCCCACTGGCCAAGATAGCGACCTCTGGGGTTATTCGCCCTATCTCCCCAAATCTTCCTTCTGGCGTTAAGGTCTCCGGCCATAATATAGAAGATATTACAGGAGTATAATTCGAGGTTCACAAATAAGTTATCTAATTCATCAATAAATAATCGCCTACTATCATTTCTGGCGTATGCACTTATAAGATATAATGTATTGCTACCACTAATTGAGAGTTTGATAATGGAAAACTCCAAAATTTCGTTCCTATTAGCGGACGGGAGAAAGCATTCCTCGTACTGAATGCCTTTTTTAATTAAGATGGCAGTACCCCCACCTTGAGTCGAGTTTGGCCTATCGTTTCTAATAAGGTTATAATCCTTAATTATTAGCTTGTGGGTATTATTTAACTTCGTTTCAGAGATAAAAATCACGTTGTGACTGTAATCTCGGAGAAATTGGAGAAGTTCCAATCTTCGGTAATTAGCTATTATCGAATTAGCATTAATAGCTGCTACTCTAATTTGATTATTAATAATACCAGTATTAGACATTATCTTTGGAGAATAATGAATTTATTATGAATTCAATTTGATTAGTGTTCGCTGCGATTTGAGAGGCTAGTGTTTGAAATTGACTCGTGACCATTGCTGCAATTTCTTCCTTTAGGCTGGAAACCCATCTGGGGAGGGGGGGGGGGGGGGGTCAGCATTGGCGTTGTCATCTTGTTGAAATAAGCTTCCTGATGAAGTGGGGTGGAAGGAGGCTCTTCTGGGATGCGATGAGAAGGGGGTTGATGCCTTGCATGGTTGTGGATGCTGCTTACCATTGTTTACAGCCTGGGCAAAAGATAAGTTCTCCCTGATTGGAAGTGAGATCCTGTTAATTTTTTGTAGGTTATTGTTGTATTTCAAAGCTTTAAATTCCTTTTTCTTGGCCAGTGCGTATTTTAAAAAAGGGCATCCTTTGTAAGAGGCTGGATGTCCTGATTGGTTGCAGTAGACGAACACTTTACCGCCGCAGCTACAACCGCTGATTGATAAGATTGCTTACGTATTCGAACTTATACTCCTACCGTGCAAAACTTTAAACTCAAATTATTCAAAAACGAAGGCTCATTTGACAAACCTATTAGGGATTTTTAACACTGTAGGTGCGGACTCTAACTTTAACCCGGTGTCATTTTAGGTTAGGTTGGAAAGTAGTCTTTAGACTAAACCTTTGCATTTGTCTTTTCATCTCTCTTTTCTCTTGCTTGATTCTCTATACGTGTTTGTGCAATAAAGACGTTTAATAATAATAATAATAATAATAATAATAATAATAATAATAATAATAATAATAATAATAATAATAATAATAATAATTATAATAATTTCACACATTAAAATATATAGTATCTACTCTATCAAAACAAATTAAATTCAGTTTCAAATCTCGTCTATAATTTAAATTCATGTACAAACAACTATCAGAATAACACTTTTTTCATATCTTCAACGGCCAATGAGAAATTCTAGCATATCCAGTTAAAGGAAACATGCTGTAGAATCTACTCGACGTCATATTTCAAATTTCGTCAAAGTCATAGTTGTTTCAGAATATTGCTGTACTGTTTCTACAATAGTTTCACTACAGTATTGCACGGCAATATGTAGGCAATTTTGCTGGGTCGTTGCCACTGAAACATTGCACATCGATGTTCGCGCAATATTGCCGAAATATTGTAGCATCGTTGCCAGTGGAACATTTTACGTCGATGTGCGCGCAATATTGCAGAAATATTGTATTATCTTTGCCAATGGAACATTGCCATCATATTGGAACGTTGCACGGCAACGTTCTTGCAATATTGCTGCAATATTGTAGGATCGTTGTCAGTGGAACATTGCACGGCAACGTTCTTGCAATATTGCAGCAATATTGTAGGATCGTTGCCAATGGAACATTGCACGGCAACGTTCTTGCAATATTACTGCAATATTGTAGGATCATTGCCACTCCAATAATGCACGGCAATATTGCAGGAACGTTCCTACAATATTGCAATGCAACCTGCAACAACGCAATATTGCAGCAACGTTCCTGCAATACAGTTGCAACGAAGTGTGCTGTATGAGTGGAGACTGTTAAAAGTGGGAGTACTCTTTCGGAGCGTTTTAGCTTGAAGTTATCAAATTTCTGGCCAATTATATTTGTTATGGATATGAGACCTATTGCGTAAGCGTTATAACAGTTTATTTTATCATCACCGACAATTCCACTTGCTATTGATATAATTTGATTAATTTGTAGAAAAGGATCATGGGACGTAATCCATTCTATTAATTTTGTACGTCATCATTGTTTCTCGCAATGCGCGAATCCCGTGCATTGAGATGTTGATTTGTTGTATCCAAGTTAACATTACAAAGTTTTTCTATCCCGTCGCACACATTATTCATCGCATGCGTGCCATAAACCCATTTGCTGAGTACACTTTCTTGAATACTCCTTCCTCGTGCAACACCTCCTTCAGTTTTAATTGATTTCATTAGTGACTGTTCAATGACCATATCACTCCAAGTTCCGCAACTTGATTTATTAGAACGTCGAATTGTGAAGAATCCTTTGGTAAACTTTTCAAAAACACTTTCTTCCATGAAATTTTGTAATTTTAGCATTTCCTGGAGATACAAGTGAGCGGACTTTGCATAAAGAAAATGTCCTGATGCATGAAAGTATGTAAGCATTTTTTTTTATGGAATTGAGATGTACTTCCCAATCTTCCATTCTTTCACCTCTTATAAATTATTTTGCAATAGATACCATACAAAAGTAGTAAAGTTATTTTTTGCCTGTCGGCATCAAAATGGGGATACATGTGTTATGTGTGTAAGTATTTCTGCAATCATGCTTTGATCTCTGCCTCTGTAGTTTCCGTTTAGGTAATTTGCTCTCTGGTTATCCCTGATTACTGCGTAATGTGCGTTGTATCTGCCTCCTTGTCTTCTGTCGTACTGCCATTGAACCTGCTCTGCCCTGTCTCTTTGCGTTAGTTCCTCAGCAAACTTTCTTCCTCTCCTTCTTTCTATTTCAATTTCTTGGATATACACCATTTTTTGCCTGTAGTATGTGTCTCTCATTTCCTCCCATTTCGACTTTTTCTCTGCTTGCTTCGCGTCTATTTCCCTCCAGTATTCTTGTACTATTTTATTCCTGTTCAGCCGTTTCGTTTTCTCCTCATATTGTATTGCTCTTTTCCCCGCTTTTATCCTTACTTTATCCGTTTTTGTTTCCTCCAAAATTAGATATGCTGGTGTATTGAAGTCCAAACCTAAAGTCCACATTATGTATTTCTCCTGTATTTTCTCTTCCTTTTCTGCTTCCATCCATCTCCAAATTTCTGACGCGTACAGCAAGATACTTTTTACTATGCTTCTGAATATTTTCATTCTTCTCTCAAAATTGTTCTTGAACATTCTTTGTCCTATTCCCCATATCTGCGCCATTGCTATTCTAGCTTCCCTTATATGCATCTCTCTGCCCCCATTTTTCTGGAAATTATACCCTAAGTATTTGAACTCCTTTACTTCTTCCAGACTGTGCCCCTGCCAGCCTCATTCTTCTCTCTTCTTCTTTCCTCTTCCTTTATGGAAAATCAGCACCTTAGATTTCTCTGCGTTCAGTTGTAACCCTTTCCTCTCAAGGTATTTTCCGAATCTTCGTATCATGTTCTTAAGATCCTTTGGTTCATTTGCTAGTAACGCTATATCGCCCACATATGCTAGAGTCCAGATTTTTTCTTTTCCTACTCTTACTCCTCCAGTTTGGTTTTTCCTCATGGTTTCCTCCAAGTCCGCTACATATATTGTAAATAACTTTGGACTCAGTGGGCATCCCTGTCTTACCCCTTTTGTTGTCCAGAATTTGGATGACATTTCTCCGTTTGCTTTTATACTATTTCTTGTTTCTTTGTAAATTTCTCCGATTCTCATCCTTAAGCGTTTACTTATGTATTTCCTTTCTCTTCGTGATGTTCTGAAGTTTTACTCTATCCACTTTGTCGAATGCAGCGCTTAGGTCCGCGAAAAAGGTATACAGTAGAGGTCCTTATTTCACGTGTATTTACATACACGTGTACACGTGTAGTAAACGTATCCGAACTTGAATCCGTGTAATTTTTAATACACGGATACCCGTGTAGTTCTGTTCACGGATATCCGTGTATATAGTTCTGTTCACGGGCAACGTGAACGTTGCCATGCCGACGTGACAACAAAGTATGTATTTCTATTTAGTTGTATTTTACGAGGCGGTATTTGGCGACCATACATCCGTGTACTTATAATCCATGTACACGTGTATTAAGAACACGGATTTTTAATTCCTTAATACACGTTACACGTGTCCCGTGTACACGTGTATTTAGACACACGTGAAAAGCCACGACCTCTAGTATACAGCTTCCCTCCTTTTTTTCTGTATTTCTCTGTTAGCTACATAGTTCAGAATAAAAATGTTATCTGTTGTCGACCTACCACTCCTGAATCCTGCTTGTGTTTCTGGTATTATGTGGTTCTTTTCCAATTCCTCTTTTAATCTTTTTCTAGGAACATAGCATATATTTTGTACGCTGTGTTTAGGATCGTTATCCCCTGGTAGTTGCTTACCTTTTCTCTATCTCCTTTTTTGAATATTGGTGAAATCACCCCTTTTTTCCACCTCTCCGGGAATCCTTCTCCCTTCCACACTTTATTGAAAATATCTGTGATCCTTTTTACTATTTTCACGTTACTGTAAATCCAGGCTTCATTTTCTATTTTGTCTTCCCCTGCTGCTTTCTTCTTTTTTAATTTCCTGATTTGTTCTTTTACTTCTGCTTCTGTTATCTAGAGACGCGGTAGCGTCTCGACGCCAAGTACATGAAAGCAAGTACATGAAAGACACCCTGTATATGTCGACTGTCGCTACCGCTATCATTTACTCGTCGCCCGGCTATTCCAACCTAACCTGAAACTTATCTCATCACGCCTGCAATATTTCCAAAAGTTAAAGACATTTTTCTCATGTAAACCGCATATAAGTCTTTGAATAGGACCAATTTCAATAAAATCGGTCCACGTATGACAGAGATATCATAATATCGTCTCATGGATCAGTCGAAAATTTTAAGATTTTTCTTCTGATTCTTCTTGTTCAAGGAATTTTTCGTCAGTATAATACGTATATACGCGTTACACACACACCTTCAGCCAACACATGTTCGTTCTTCATTCGCCGACTTTCGGGATTATTCGGCTGGGACGTCGTCCGTCATTGTACATATGCATACTTATATATATACTATTTTGAATTTGATAACCTACCAAGTGCTAAGTGTCAAATAAAGTAGGTTGTCCGAATTTGAAATGTCACGAGTATTTATTACATTATTTACACTAAATAGGGGACTGAATTATTGTCTCAATTAACAAGGTAAGTCGCGAAAATTTTTTAAACAGATTTCTTATACAGAGTCGCAGACATGGAAGTTGTCCGGAGAAGGTTCGACATCTTCTTTCACAAAAGCTTCTGGAAATTTGTGCTATGCATGTACAAAATAATACCATGCATGTACAAAATAAATAATATATAATGTAACAAATTGCATTGCATTTAAATTGCCAAATATTTTTATATTTCCATACCAGCAATTTAGAGTTTCTATGTAAAGCTTATATATTTATTATTATTAGAAATGAAGGGGACGCACAGGACTTGGATATAAAAATGAAGGAGACGCACAGGCTTGGATGGATAGAAATGAAGGGGATGCACAGGCTTGGAGGTTGTCCGGAGAAGACCGGAGAAGATTAGATAGATAGACAGAGCATCTTGTTTCGCACAAGTTTCTGGAAATTTGTCAAATAAGGTAAATCGACAAAATTGGTCAAAAGGTTAAGAATTATTAAGAAAATAGATTGTGGTGGAATGCTTGCAGAGCAAGTCACATTAGTTTAAAAAGTACGCTGAAAACACATCTCCCTTGATGCTTTTCAATCTTTTGTGAAAGACATTCGTAATACTTTAATAAAATCCACAGTAGTTACCACGCTATTCATTAATTAATTAATTTTTTAGATTCCCATTATTTCAATTCACCAATAAATATACTAAATTAGATCTTCTCATTCATTTTCGCTGAATTATTACCATTAGCATTTCAATTTCCTGCAACAAGAGTTTCTGTCATACGCTCTCACCTCCTTTGGACACATTATGAGCGAAATGTATTTCAGTTTCGAAATATTTAATCACGCCCAAATCAATTGTAGGATAATAATGGCGGATCAAAGTGAAACTTGGAGCAAGCGTGGTTGCGATCAGGTTTCTTTAATTTCGATCCACCGATCGACGAAGGTCGAGACCAACTCGTCTCGAACAATTTAAACGCAATTAATCTAAACGCGAGTTAGAGAGAAAAGGCTCGAAGCCCGAGGCCAAACACACTCACTCGCGAAAGACAAAACGAAGAAGCACGCGTGTTTACGCTAGAGCAGTGATGCCAGAATGAGGACGGGTCTTCTCGAGAATTTCCCCCACCACGCATGCACACTACGCCGGAGCGGCGTGTCCGTGAGCTCGGCGCTTCGGACAACGTCGGGAAGACGAGAGAGAAAACGAATGTGCGTCTTTCTCTCTCGCTCTTGAAGCGCTGTGATCCATGGTGGGGCGCAAGCGACACGCGGCCGTGCGCGATATTCTTGAGTGCCTCGAGATTCACTTTTCCCTTTCTGACATATGTATAATACTCTTGTAATGAAAAAAAATTTAGAAAAAAATTTATTACGGAAATCACGTTTTAAGACCTCCTGATCACGTTTTGGCTATTTAGAAAAGAGCCTTTTTTAAATATCTCATATATTTGTTAACACGATTACGTTTAAACGGCAAAATGGATTTCAATGAAACTTTATATTTAAATTTTATATTGTCTTAAGATCCGATTAGATCACGAAAAACCATAATTACCAGTTATGGTTCTTCGATTTTTCAGATGTACGAACTAAATTCTACATAAAAAAAAGGTTAGATAAAGTTCTTCTGTAACTTCTTTAACAAAGAAAAATGTACATTCATAATTTGTTGTTTTCATTTTAAATTTCCGTACTTTTTATTCGAGCTATTTCTATTTTTCAAACCTTAAAATGAATTTTTTTATTAAAAGATGAATATTTTGATACTATAAATTGGTGAACTTTGTTAAAATTAGAATCCACTCTTGGCCAGTAGCATGGACGCTGTAGCGCCTTCGATAAAAAATATTTTTTCAGAGTATGATCTAAAATCTAAACGTAATCACATTTCTCGCTAGATTTTTCGACAATTATATCAAGTTGCGACAAAGAATCACGCACTATTTACAAATTTATTACGCGCAGCGTCCACGCTACCGCTCGATAGAAACTACGGGAAAGTGGTGGTCTCTTCCATCGGGTGGGAAATGTAAACGATTCGTTATGCAAAGCTAACATCGCGATACATGTTGTATACTAAAATGTACAAAAACATTATAAAAAAAAGAAAAGAAAGGCAGCACGTAAATATACCAATTGGGTTTGATATATTGACGATATGTAAGTCTGAAATAATAGTACAATTGTTCACATTTCCAAAGGATAGAAAGCAAGCAAAGGAATTTACTATAATACATGCGACAGAATTTCGAGATAATTGTTACATATAAAATGAATATAATTAAGAATATACATTTATTTGTACAATTATCTCGAAGTTCTCTCTATAAAGCATATGTACAGCAAGCAAGCGAATTTATCGCAAGGATAGAACAAGAACTGCGTGAGGTAAATCGAACAACTATGTACATATTCGCGATGTCCAAAAATCGAATGAAATAGAAAATGGATGAAATTGATAATATTCTGGACATCACGAATTTGCATTACTCGACGTAGAGGGAAAATCCGCGAGGCCAACAATGGCATGTAAAGGTAAACTACTCTTTTGCTTCTTCGCAAAAATTGGATATAAAGTCTTAGATGACATGAGAGATAGATGTTTGTCATCTACCTCCATAGTCCGAGCTGTTTCCCCGTCCGCCTTTAATGTCGATTTCGTTACGCAAATCGCATTGACGTTATTCGAACAAAGTCGGTTTCGTTTTTTGGTCTTTATGTCGGGAAGCATGGAAAACAATCTTTCAGCGTCGGCGTTTGAATTTGGAAGACTTCTAATGGAATTTAATAATTCCTGCAAGCATGGATATTTAAATGAGCCTTGATCGTTTCGCGTTAACAACACCGTTTTCCAAACTTCATCAAAAGCTAATGTACAAAGCTTCTGCTTATCTTCATCTACAAAATTCGGATGCAATGTCGACCATTCTTTTTGCAAACCGTCTTCGTCGAAACCGCCCAATTTCTTAGCAATAAAGAGAACACTTTTAAAGGAAGTGTCTCTGTCATTATCTACTAATGCCAAATGAGGCTCAAAAACACATAACTTGCTTAGAAATTCGTCATCGATTGGAAATCGCTTACGAATTTCGTTTGCAGCCGTTATGTAAAACTTAATACAATTTTCTCGAACGGTTTGGACAACATCGGGTTTGCCTTCTGCAACTAACTGACTAAGAAAAATGTCACACTCCGGACCTAAATGAATACAATTAAGTGCAATCTGATTATTGCCTTTTGAAAAATCTATTAATTTTACTAAATCCATGTGCTTCAAAAGCTGCGGTTTCAAAAAATGACCTAAAATATTATACAATAGAGTTTTGGCAGTATTTTGAAGCAAATGGATTCTTGTTTTTTCAGACTGAAAGAATAAATTAAAGTCATTAAAATACTCTAGAATATATTCTAAAAACAGAAGATATGCTTTCGCTTCTGGATTTTGCATCATGATAAGCAGATCTTCCCCAGACTTTGTCTTCTCACTTACGACCAATTCTTTCAGAAATTCCAACACACTGTCCCAATTTTCTAAAAGTGTAACTACGGATGAGTAACGCGATAACCATCGCGTAGTACAGAATTACAGAATACAGGCCGAGCGTTTGGGACTGCTATACATGAATGTAGTGACTTTCCGTAATAATTCCTCGCAGACCTCGGGAATGGTAGCGCATGCTTTATGCACTACCAATGCAGAGGAGTGACATGGACACGGCATGGTGAGAAAATTTTCACCGCGAACTTCTGCAAGTTTGGTCTTGAATGACGAGCGACAACCTTTCATCACAGAAGCGTTGTCACACGACAAAGCAACAATGTTTCCGAACGGAATTTGCTTTTTCCACATGGAGTTCTTAAATGAAGTAAATAATTTATCGGCAGTACATTCTCGCGCGTCAAGATTAATTAATTCTACTAATTCCGTTCGAACATCCAAAGTCTCGGGTGCGACATACCGAACAATAAACGACATCCATTTCTCATTGGAAATGTCGGATGTCTCATCAATAAATACTGAAAACTTAGAATTTTGTAAAACATCACTAAGACGCTCTGTTTCCCGAGGACACAGAACGTTCGATATAATATTAGAACACTTGGTGCGACCACACGTCATACGTTCCAAAACATCGGGATCTTTCTCAACGTCTTGGAAAAATTGAAGAATCGCCGTTGCCGATTGATGCGAAATATTTTTCTCCGCAACTACTGCAGCAAAACGAATTTCCGCGACTTTTTTTCGTTCATCAAATGACAAAGGCGATTCCTCGCATTGCGATCTGAAATCGTCCGATTTCCTCACATCTATTCCATTTTTTTCGCAGTTTTTGATGTGGCACTTGGAATCCACGTGACGTTAGATTTGCGACAGTCCGCAAGCAAATGATTTTTTACAAACCGAACAGAAACACGAAAAAGGATCATCGGTGACCTTATTCATCCATGGCTTGAAATCCTCAAGCCATTGAGGCATAAAAGTCTTTCTCGAGACCTTAGCATGCATAGTCATTCGCGGAATTTTTCTAGATGACAAATATTTATGTCTCGCTGATTCCGCATGCCTTCTAACGCTTGACGAGCCGCAAGAAAAAGTTTTTTCGCAAGACGAACAGTAGAAAAGGCTTTTATCATTGGGTACTTTCTCGAATCCACGATCGGAACTTCTCATTCGTTTCCCCCGACGGCCGATAAACAGAAGTAGCCTTTTCACCTGTTTTCTCAAAGCAAGAAGCAAATGCTAGCGTATAGAAAAGGGGTGATATAGGGGGCTACTAATTACTTACACACTACAACACCACAGATCCGAAAAACATGCAGGCTACTAATTACACTTCCAACACCACAGATCCGAAAAACATGCAGACAGCGCGAAAGAAATAGTATCCACCACCTGATCTCCACTTCTACTGAAATTGACGGTTAAATGTCGCGAAGCGCGACTGCGCGACCCCCACGAAACGCATCGGATACGTAAACAAAGTATACACTTGGTTCGCGCGAGTCTGCCCGTCAAATGTAATTGACCAAAACCAGGCCCGAGCGAACCCTCGCAACGAGAAACGAAAAGAATACATAGGAAATCGTAAAATAGTAAGAAAACTTCAGGAAGGAGAAAAATCGAAGAAAAGGCTAAAAGAAGTAAAAGCAAGACAATGGTGACAGTACCGAACTGCCTCAGATGCATTTATCAGTTACCTTTCTCTTATTCTTGTACAATTCCTTCATACCGATTGACACATTTTAATGTACCGTATATCGCCATGTTAGCTTTGCATAACGAATCGTTTACATTTCCCTCCCGATGGAAGAGACCACCACTTTCCCGTAGTTTCTATCGAGCGGTAGCGTGGACGCTGCGCGTAATAAATTTGTAAATAGTGCGTGATTCTTTGTCGCAACTTGATATAATTGTCGAAAAATCTAGCGAGAAATGTGATTACGTTTAGATTTTAGATCATACTCTGAAAAAATATTTTTTATCGAAGGCGCTACAGCGTCCATGCTACTGGCCAAGAGTGGATTCTAATTTTAACAAAGTTCACCAATTTATAGTATCAAAATATTCATCTTTTAATAAAAAAATTCATTTTAAGGTTTGAAAAATAGAAATAGCTCGAATAAAAAGTACGGAAATTTAAAATGAAAACAAGAAATTATGAATGTACATTTTTCTTTGTTAAAGAAGTTACAGAAGAACTTTATCTAACCTTTTTTTTATGCAGAATTTAGTTCGTACATCTGAAAAATCGAAGAACCATAACTGGTAATTATGGTTTTTCGTGATCTAATCGGATCTTAAGACAATATAAACTTTAAATGTAAAGTTTCATTGAAATCCATTTTGCCGTTTAAACGTAATCGTGTTAACAAATATATGAGATATTTAAAAAAGGCTCTTTTCTAAATAGCCAAAACGTGATCAGGAGGTCTTAAAACGTGATTTCCGTAATAAATTTTTTTCTAAATTTTTTTTCATTACAAGAGTATTATACATATGTCAGAAAGGGAAAAGTGAATCTCGAGGCACTCAAGAATATCGCGCACGGCCGCGTGTCGCTTGCGCCCCACCATGGATCACAGCGCTTCAAGAGCGAGAGAGAAAGACGCACATTCGTTTTCTCTCTCGTCTTCCCGACGTTGTCCGAAGCGCCGAGCTCACGGACACGCCGCTCCGGCGTAGTGTGCATGCGTGGTGGGGGAAATTCTCGAGAGGACCCGTCCTCATTCTGGCATCACTGATTACACTCCGCGTTAGTGTGGGATCTCCTACCCGCGATTGGTCGCTGCGATTGGTCGCAGCGATTTGACCCAACGACTGGCCCTAAGCTGAATCTCCTTGCCTGCGACCAGGGGTGTGCTCGGGACGGGCCGGAAACTTTCGGGTGCGATCGGACGGGGTCCCGAGACTCGATTCGGGCTACAAGCATAGTCGCCATGAGCGGGCAATTTGATTTCAGGTTGGCTCGGTAAAACTCGGACGCGATCGGACGATATCGTTACTAGTAATAATAAATCAAAATTATTACCCGAGAACATAGAAAATTTAGGTTTCTTACACGTTAATTTGAAATAACAAAATATTCGCCTTTCTGTATATTGTTGTTACTATGAAACATCAAGGAAATATTCCTTTCTGTATGCTTATAGTTGTTCGTACGTTTTCTATTTTAAATCCGAACCTACCCCGAAAAAGATAATACCCTATATATCCCCTTTACATAAAGTACTAAGTATGAAGTATATTTTATTAAGAGTTTATAATATTGTCGATATAAAAATAGTCTTCTTCCCAAGTTCTGAACATGGTATTTATTTAAGTACGTATATGGACATAAATAAATACCATGTTCAGAACTTGGAAAGAAGATTATTTTTATATCGACAATGTTTTAAAATCTTAATAAAATATACTTCATACTTAGTACTTTATGTAAAGGGGATATATAGGGTATTATCTTTTTCGGGAAAGGTTCAGATTTAAAATAGAAAACGTACGAACAACTATAAGTATACAGAAAGGAATATTTCCTGGATGTTTCATAGTAACAACAATATACAGGAAGGCGAATATTTTAAAAATGGGCGGAACCTTTAAAGTCTTTACTTGATCTTGTCATTTAAATTGGTTGTCTATTCTTTGCTTGTAGCCCGAATCGAGTCTCGGGATCCCGAAACCATCGGGATCTCGAGCAATACGAAAGTATCGGGACCCCACCCGAAATTTTCCGACCGTCCGTCGGGGCCAGGAACCCGAGCCTCGGGACGATCCGCACACTCCTACCTGCGACCAAGTCCACTGCCACAGTGGGGCAGAATCCCAAGAAACAAGGAAACGAGTCAGAATTCAAAAGTTGTGGGAGGATAGGTGTCGATAGGAACACTGCACTTTCCATGGCATATTTATCAAATTCTTGTAGTTTTATTGGAACTATTGACGCTAATTCATGACGAATTGACGTTATTTTCTTAAATAACGTCAAACTTATATATTAACACTTTTAGTACCAATTTCCTTAATAATATTCAGCATTTTTAAATTGCAAAATACAGGATGTTGCATTTTTTCCCATTTTTAGGGATCTACCCCCACTGTGCGACATAGAATACACGTATTTAATCCATAACTGCAAAATATTCACGAATGCTTTTTCCGCAGTAGCAAGCTCTAGATTATGTTGATTAGAAAACAATCAAAAAATTTGTTCAGAAGTTCCCGGAAGTGGAACTAAAAAAGGGATGATTGCTGACAATTTTTCAATCGGTTTCTTATGGAAAAGAAAAACTGTATGTAACTAATTATTTGGTATTACTTAACAGAATCGACACTACTTATTTTGGGGCTCCAAAAATTGTTTTCTTTTATATCACCAAAAATTAAAAGACACGATTTAAAATTCTGCACGAAAAATATATACAATCACAGACACGTGTTTACACACAGATCAGAAGTAGGCGTCATGATATTTTAACCGTTTTTAGTGTGCTCATTTTAGTAGTCTACAGGTAACATAAAAATACATATCTTTTGAATTCTGACTTCTTTCCTTATTTCTTGCGATTCTGTCACACTGTGGCAATGGGTCGCAGTGCGACTGGTCGCTAGACTCCCTCCGGGAGGAGTATAGCGACCGGTGGTCGTAGTGCCCAGCCTGCGACTGGGTATAATGGGAAACAGATGCTCATCGCATTGTATTGCCTCTCGAGTAGCCTAGGCTGGTATTCAAACAGACTCGCGTCAGGCTCCTACGTCTGGCGCATACCCGACGATCGCAGTCGCATGTAGGAGAACGGATACATGCTTTCCCATTGCACCAGTATACTGCGACCAATCGCTGCGACCAATCGCAGCGACCATTCGCGTGTAGGAGATCCCACCTTTAGACTACTTGTAGAAGTACTGGCATCTTCATCTCGCACATTTTTTACTGCCAAAATGCTACACTTTCGAGTATACTCCTTACGGCACAGCACATGAATTTTTATCGAATTGACATTACGCAAATGTTCAATTGTTCCGTCATTTCTTGCCACACTCGCGTTACGCAAAGTTTTTAATCCTCGGTGAACAACAACAGTTGGTCCCTCCGACAGCGATTTGCTGCAAACGAAGCACATTTCTTCCATTTTTGGAGTATTTTTTAAATTCTTTTATAAATGCCTAGTAACCACGCCGCACAGTGGTCAAAAATCGAAAAAACCTGCCCAAAACCTCAAGATGACCTTTGATTTGTTTGAAAATGGGTATACTAAGGTTTACGAGGTCGCTGATTAAGAATCTGAAGTCAAAATTGCTAAAAATAAAATGGCGGATCCAATATCAGAAAAGCATTAGATTTAATCTAAACTTGGTGTCCTGGGGTTTTCGAGGTCGCTGATTACGAATATGAGGTCAAAATTACAAAAAACAAAATGGCGGACCTAATATGGCAGACCGCATATAAGAAAACATCAAATTTGGTCTAAACTTGGTATTCTAGAGTTTTCGAGGTCGCTGGTTACGAATTTGAGGTCAAAATTTCAAAAAAAAAAAAATGGCGGATCCAATATGGCGGACGCGCATATCAGAAAAACATCAGATTTGGTTTAAGCTTGGTATCAGCAGTCGACAGCCTTCGCAAGTGGTCAAAGTGGGCTATACATCCGGACAGAACTATTTCCGCTCCATCTATGGAACCGAATGGAGTAATTCGACTAAATATACGTTTATTTAATGAAAATCGAATATAGAAAAGTGGGATTGGGATGAACGCGCGATAGAAATTAAAATCAGTTCAATTTTATAAAATATATTTATAGAAGTAATAAAGACAGCATTTCTGGTGGCAGGACAAATGTCGGAAGATGCACAAGAAGCAAGGCATAAAGAATTACGAGCATTTCGCGAGTACCACACTCGAAAAATTTCTCGGCGGGCCACCAATGAAGATCTCCTAAACAGCCTGTTAGTATCTTCAGAGCCTCTAATTTCAAGTCTGAGGCCACTTCCTCCGGTTGCGATGAAAGACCTGCCACCAGAAGTACTGTCTTTATTACTTCTATAAATATATTTTATAAAATTGAACTGATTTTAATGTCTGTCGCGCGTTCATCCCAATCCCACTTTTCTATAATCGATTTTCATTAAATAAACGTATATTTAGTCGAATTACTCCATTCGATACCATAGATCAGCGATGCCCAGCTGGGCGGTCCGAGATAAACGAGCATTCATCACGTTTTCCAAAGCTCGCGTGGAAGGGGGTGCTCGAAACCAATGACGTTGCGGGCATGTCACGGACGGGGAAAAGTCTAGTAGTGTGCGTGTAGGCTCGTACCCATAGGCTTTTTCAACTGGGCTCTTGGAGCCCTAGTGTTTTACATTTTAGGAATTGGGAAAATAAACAGGAATTGACTAATGATTAAACAATAAGATTATATAATTGGACGGAATAGACTTGAACAGTCTCATTTACACATCTAATTAACAAACAGTTTCTTATTAAACGATTTATATTCAACTTCAATCCTCTGTTTGTTTGTATGTATGTTTCTTTAGTTCAAATCTAGAAACTCAATTATAACCCACTTCCAACTATCCAATAGACTTGAAACTTTGCAGGCATAGGTATGTATTTTGGATAACAATACAAAATTATGAAGAAAAAGAAACCGCCCCAGGGGTTTAAAAAATTACCCAGTCATCAATAAATATAACCCTTAACCACACATTCAAACGACTTGAAATCAGCCTATAACCACAAATCAAATCAATTTATAGCGAATTCGGGAGACCCGCACTGGTCGCACTGAGTTATACTGCTAAACTATTTTATTTAAAATGCACTCAAAACTAAAAAATAAATCTTTTCTTTATTTACTTTTTATTGTCTAGTTTTGATTTGTGGTTACATGCTGATTTCATATCGATTAAATTGATTTGATTTGTGGTTATAGGCTGATTTCAAGTCGTTTGGATGTGTGGTTAAGGGTTATATTTATTAATGACTTGGTAATTTTTTAAACCCCTGGGGTGGTTTTCTATTCTTCATAATTTTGTATTGTCATCCAAAATACATATGCCTGCAAAGTTTTAAGTCTATTGGATAGTTGGAAGTGGGTTAAAATTGAGTTTCTAGATTTGAACTAAACAAACATACATACAAACAAACAGAGGATTGAAGTTGAATAAAAATCGTTTAATAAGAAACTGTTTGTTAATTAGATGTGTAAATGAGACTGTTCAAGTCTATTCCGTCCAATTATATAATCTTATTGTTTAATCATTAGTCAATTCCTGTTTATTTTCCCAATTCCTAAAATGTAAAACACTAGGGCTCCAAGAGCCCAGTTGAAAAAGCCTATGGGTACGAGCCTACACGCACACTACTAGACTTTTCCCCGTCCGTGACATGCCCGCAACGTCATTGGTTTCGAGCACCCCCTTCAACGCGAGCTTTGGAAAACGCGATGAATGCTCGTTTATCTCGGACCGCCCAGCTGGGCATCGCTGCCATAGATGAAGCGGAAATAGTTCTGTCCAGATGAATAGCCCACTTTGACCACTTGCGAAGGCTGTCGACTGCTGATACCAAGCTTAAACCAAATCTGATGTTTTTCTGATATGCGCGTCCGCCATATTGGATCCGCCATTTTGTTTTTTTTTTATTTTGACCTCAGATTCGTAATCAGCGACATCGAAAACGCCAGGATATCAAGTTTAGACCAAATCTGATGTTTTTTTGATATGCGATCCAAAGTTGCAAAAAGTAGCAGCTGGAAATAATTTTTTCAGACTCTCTACACTTCTGTGAACAAGTTCCAACAAGTCCCAAGGTGGAACAAATCTGAACTTTTTTTTAGAGGCCGTCAAAGTACAAACTGTTGGCTGCTAATACCACGTTTAGACCAAATCTGATGTTTTTCTGATATGCGGTCGGCCATATTGGGTCCGCCATTTTGTTTTTTTGAAATTTTGACCTCAAATTCGTAATCAGCGACCTCAAAAACTCTAGAATACCAAGTTTAGACCAAATTTGATGTTTTCTTAAATGCGGTCTGCCATATTAGGTCCGCCATTTTGTTTTTTGTAATTTTGACCTCATATTCGTAATCAGCGACCTCGAAAACTCCAGGACACCAAGTTTAGATTAAATCTAATGCTTTTCTGATATGCGCGTCTGCCATATTGTATCCGCCATTTTATTTTTAGCAATTTTGACTTCAGATTCTTAATCAGCGACCTCGAAAACCTTAGTATACCCATTTTCAAACAAATCAAAGGTCATCTTGAGGTTTTGGGCAGGTTTTTTCGATTTTTGACCACTGTGCGCCGTCCAGAACTAATAACACCCGAATAATAGCACTCTATTCACTTTGTTCCTGGTATCCGCACATCTAGTAAGCGTGTGGTCAGATAAGGAACACACTCACTTAACAGAAACTGTGGACTGTATATTTAAAACAAAAATTCACATTTGGAAGACGGAAAACTCTGGTCTATGTCGCTTGCACGCTTGACACGATCTGTCTACCGATCGCACGGTCTTTTCGCAAGAAGACTCGCCAATGTTGGCAATTGGTCGCTTCGGGAAAACATTGTAACATTGTAACAGGTTGTAAAACTAAAGGTCTGTTGAAGATCAACTAAAGAAGGGCTTTGCGCTTCGACACAGTTTGAAGGTCGTTTAGGTTAACCAGAAAATATCAATGGATGTAGCACGTGTAGAGCGAATATTATAATTGCCGAAAGCAATGTGGACAATGATGACGATGTAGATCCTGTTAATTTCTTAGAGGAAGACATACTAATTGAAGAAACTGACGCAGAGAATGAGGGAGACTCGTAATTGTTGTATTTTTAATAAACAAACGTCGTGGATTAGGCCTACGGGGGACACCACGTTAAAAAAAACTTGCTCAGTACTATACCTCCAAGGTGGTGAGGAAATGAGTGTATTATTTCTCACAAGCGAAGATCCCCACCTCGCAAATTCAAAAAATTATAAAACATTGGGGATTTGCAGAGATTAATATGACTATTTATACAAAGAAAAGCAATGTATTAAATAATATAACACAACAAAAGACAAAAAAAAAATGTCCGCGGCCTGGAAGTCAAATACTTGGCGTGGCCAGGCACGGTCAAGGTTGAATAAGAATTATTTAAAAATGCAAAATAACGAAAGTGTATTCATATTGTCAGAGTTTTAAATGGACAAATTATGTGAAAGCTTGTGAGAGGAAAGGTATGGGTGAAGATGAATGATCTTACAATTATTTTAAAACGCAATATAATGAAAAAGTACTCATATTGTCTGAGTTTTAAATGGACAAATTATCTGAAAGCCTGCGAGGGGGAAGGTATGGGTATTGATGATCTGAGAATACCTTGCCTGGCCACGCCAAGTATTTGACTTCCAGGCCGCGGACATTTTTTTTTGTCCTTTGTTGTGTTATATTATTTAATACATTGTTTTTCTTTGTATAAATAGTCATTCTTATAATTGGCGCAATTTTTGTATATCATTAATTTTGTAAAGCTATTAATTAATTTACGACAATGTTTTTAAATGTGATTCTTTTTGATGGGTTAATTAAAAAATGTCCATGATATGCGTCATGAAATTTATGAACACAACATTTTAGCTGTGTATATGTAGTTGTGTCATCTTAAGCGCAGTTGGAAAGCACCTTTATGTACTTGCAGCTCATTTTGATTTCACATCTTTTTTTAGATTGTAAGGGAGTTATTGCAAATTATTAAGACTAAGTCAATTAACATTACATTAACATTTTTTACTTTTTCATGTTTCTTTGTCTTTTTTTATATTTATTTTTTTATAGTCTGTTTCTTCCTCGACTTTTTCATGTATACTATTTTCTTTTTTCTTGTGATTTTTGATAATACTCTTTTTTCTCCTCGATTTCATGTACTTGGCGTAATTTTTTACTTCCTTGAAGTTTTTTATGAGGATCTCACTGCTTTTTACAAAGATAATTTGCATAGGGAATGACTCCAGATAATTTTTAAAATATTATATGATTGTCTTCTATTTTTTTGTGATTTATTTGATAATACTCTTTTCCGTCCTCGACATTTTCATGTACTTGGCGTATTTTTTTTACTTTTTTGTACTTTTTTTTACTTTTTAAGTTTTTTATGGGGATTAATTACTTCTACGCTCTGCCGTATCAAAGAGGTTACAGATCAAACAATTTTATTCATTACTGCTTCAATATTGTGTCGAAATCGACTATAAATTTCTTTCATTCGAAGTAACGAATGAAAATTATCTTTTTCTCTTTTTCACTTCGCTTCTTCGTCTTCTCCCCTTGTCTCTACGTAGGTATATGTATAAAATATTTCCGCTGGCACCTTACCTTAGTTACTTTATCACTTACAATCGGGAATTAATGGATCAATTTCGATGCAGTTTTTTTAACGAGCAGCACAATAATGAAGGGTCGGATGCAATAAGGGGACTAGTGCTCGAAAATGCGAAAAATTATTGTCCAAACGCTAAAAAGAATTGGAAAATTAAATGTTAATCTGTATTTTAAGAAATATAGTGTTGTAAAGCTCGTCACAACACACATTTTTTCTATTTACAGTTTGTTTATCCATTCATTAATATTCGAGCTAAAAATTATAAACAAAATATTTCTCATCGTCCAAAGTCAATATTTCTTTAAACATAAATTGCAATAAGTTGAGGAAATATTCACGGATCGTTATGAGACTAAAAATGTAATTTCACAAAACTCTAGCAAAGCCGCAAAGTGTATGTTAAGAAATGTAATAATATACAATATAAAAAAAGATGTGAAATCAAAATGAGCTGCAAGTACATAAAGGTGCTTTCCAACTGCCCTTAAGATGACACAACTACATAGACACAGCTAAAATGCTGTGTGCATACATTCCATTACTCATATCGCGGACATTTTAATTATCCCATCAAAAAGAATCCCAATTAAAAACATTGTCGTAAATTAATCCCCCAAAAAATAGAAGAAAATATACAATATAAAAAAAGATGTGAATAAAGATGTGAAATCAAAATGAGCTGCAAGTACATAAAGGTGCTTTCCAACTGCCCTTAAGATGACACAACTACATAGACACAGCTAAAATGCTGTGTGCATACATTCCATTACTCATATCGCGGACATTTTAATTATCCCATCAAAAAGAATCCCAATTAAAAACATTGTCGTAAATTAATCCCCCAAAAAATAGAAGAAAATATACAATATAAAAAAAGATGTGAATAAAGATGTGAAATCAAAATGAGCTGCAAGTACATAAAGGTGCTTTCCAACTGCCCTTAAGATGACACAACTACATAGACACAGCTAAAATGCTGTGTGCATACATTCCATTACTCATATCGCGGACATTTTAATTAACCAATCAAAAAGAATCCCAATTAAAAACATTGTCGTAAATTAATTAATAGCTTTACAAAATTAGTATACAAAATTGCGCCAATTATAACAATGGCTATTTATAAAAAGAAAAATGTATTAAATAATATTAAGCAGATATATTTTTATAGAAATAAATATTTCAATACCAATAAATATTTTATTCAAAATACTTGGCGCTGCGATACCGAAAAAATGTTAATTGTCTTATTAATAGTAAATTAAAAATTTACAATAACTCTCTTACAATCTAAAATACATAAACATATACATATTAGAAACGCAGTCAGATTTATTCTACATATATTTAATTCTAATATCACACGTAGCATATGCACACGCACACATACACACATTCACGAATGCCCGCACAAGAAAGAAAGAAAAAGATTAAAGCAATTTATACATATGTATTCAGTTTAGCAACACCAATGCGGTGAGCAGCGCCAAGTATTTTGAATAAAATATTTATTGGTATTGAAATATTTATTTCTATAAAAATATATCTGCTTAATATTATTTAATACATTTTTCTTTTTATAAATAGCCATTGTTATAATTGGCGCAATTTTGTATACTAATTTTGTAAAGCTATTAATTAATTTACGACAATGTTTTTAATTGGGATTCTTTTTGATTGGTTAATTAAAATGTCCGCGATATGAGTAATGGAATGTATGCACACAGCATTTTAGCTGTGTCTATGTAGTTGTGTCATCTTAAGGGCAGTTGGAAAGCACCTTTATGTACTTGCAGCTCATTTTGATTTCACATCTTTATTCACATCTTTTTTTATATTGTATATTTTCTTCTATTTTTTGGGGGATTAATTTACGACAATGTTTTTAATTGGGATTCTTTTTGATGGGATAATTAAAATGTCCGCGATATGAGTAATGGAATGTATGCACACAGCATTTTAGCTGTGTCTATGTAGTTGTGTCATCTTAAGGGCAGTTGGAAAGCACCTTTATGTACTTGCAGCTCATTTTGATTTCACATCTTTATTCACATCTTTTTTTATATTGTATATTTTCTTCTATTTTTTGGGGGATTAATTTACGACAATGTTTTTAATTGGGATTCTTTTTGATGGGATAATTAAAATGTCCGCGATATGAGTAATGGAATGTATGCACACAGCATTTTAGCTGTGTCTATGTAGTTGTGTCATCT
Organism: Andrena trimmerana; assembly: GCA_951215215.1. Classification (NCBI taxonomy): domain Eukaryota; kingdom Metazoa; phylum Arthropoda; class Insecta; order Hymenoptera; family Andrenidae; genus Andrena; species Andrena trimmerana. The sequence goes on along the minus strand of OX578059.1, from coordinate 84,179,381 downwards.
TAAGGGCAGTTGGAAAGCACCTTTATGTACTTGCAGCTCATTTTGATTTCACATCTTTTTTTATATTGTATATTTTCTTCTATTTTTTTGTGATTTATATTATTATCTTTTATTTTTTGTGATTTTTTACTTTTTGAAAGTTTTTTATGGGGATCTCACTTCTTTTCACAAAGATAATTCATATTTTCTTGTATTTTTTTGTGATTTATATTATTATCTTTTTTTTGTGATTTTTTTACTTTTTGAAAGTTTTTTTATGGGCATCTCACTTATTTTTACAAAGATAATTCATGTACTTGGCGTAATTTTTTTACTTTTTGAAAGTTTTTTTATGGGGATCTCACTTATTTTTACAAAGATAATTCATGTACTTGGCGTAATTTTTTTACTTTTTGAAAGTTTTTTATGGGGATCTAACTTCTTTTTACAAAGATAATTCATGTACTTGGCGCAACTTTTTTTACTTTTTTAAAGTTTTTTTATGGGGATCTCACTTCTTTTTTACAAAGATAATTCATGTACTTGGCGTAATTTTTTTACTTTTTTAAAGTTGACTGCCGCGTGTGCTTAAAATAAGGAAAAAGTAAGGAAATCCCAATAAATTATAAATTCTGATCTATCTTCGTCACACGTTTACGTGTTTATGGCGCCCTGCAGCCTATCTAGAGACGTTAGAGGATAAGGTATATACTTGGAATACTCGTAATAGCGCAAAGCAGCTCAGCGAGTGTACTTTATTTATTTTTTGGTGAAGGATAAATTCTACGTAAGTTTAACAACTACGAAAAGAAACCATGCGCACTGCATTGCCGATTTATATGTATTTTATGGCGCTGAACGTATTTAACATTCACATTGAACTGTAATAACAACCATGATTAACACTTTTCGAAGAAAAATATGTATGCATTTTTAGCATTTCGTGGCCAAGCTTGTTTTTCTACTCGTAAATCATCAACGGATACCCACGCTGTGCCCTTACCCCTTACCATACTCGTGTAATGACCATCGGCAATACTTTTACCGTGGTGGAAAATCGCTGCCTTAAGTTTATAACAGTGATCCCCCATTTGTATTTTAGTAGTAGGTATTGCTTTGATGTAGAAATTTTCCACTTTCGTTGTTGTTCCACTACTATCGTGATCGAACAAATGTAATTTTGCAATAAGAATTTGTTTGGAAGCAGTTATATCGATTTTCTTTATTGTGTTTGAATTTGAATTATCACAATTAGGGCAAGAATCTTTCAGATTTTTCCATCCTGCGAAATTGTGTTTTATTATATCTTGAAATTCAAATGATTTTTTTTTTAACATCTTGGGCAGTGCAAGATGTACCACACAATTTGTACTGATAGTAGTACTTGTGTAATTACACTCTAAACATCTTAATACCGTTGTAATTTCGTGTTGTACTGCATTCTTAATAAGAATCTCACGATCACAAACAGAGGTAATAAACTCAGCTGCATCATGTAGCTGATTGTTAGCGTATTTTTCTCCTGCGAATTGCCGTAATGATATTATGTTTGGACTTTGATCCGATTTATATTGGTCCATAAAGACTTTTATAATATGATCAGCTTTTTCAGTCGAAAATAAGTTTTCTTTTATTGATGAACAATATAACATACATTGGATCGTGGCATTCGCATAACAAGACACACCATCAGAATTCGGGAGACCTCTGACGTAGTATTGAATAGTATCCAAGATGTGATCATTAGTATTCTGACATTCGGATACATTATAATTAGGTACTGCCCAAACAGCATCACGAACCTTGAGAACGCGGTTTTTAGAAATTGAAATAGTCATAAGATCAGGTCTATATTTTTTTCGCAATCTATTGTACTCTATTATAGCCGATTCTTGTGCCTTTACGGAAGATGGATCATAATTGATAAGATGCAGTCCTTGTAATGTGGTCACCCGAGAAAGAGCAACGTAAGTTTGTCCGCAAGTAAATATTGAATTACCTGCTTCTATGATAGCATTCTGCAAGCTTAGTCCTTGACTTTTGTGAATAGTTATACCATAGCTGAGGCAAATCGGAAATTGTTTTCTAATAACGAACGCTCTATCCATTACTTCAAATTTAACACTTACACGTTCTATTATATGTTCTTGCCCCGTGGGTAATATAATTTTCAATTTTTCGACGTCATTATCAACACCTCGTGTAACTGATACAAGTTTAGCAATGGTACCGTTGACAAGACCTAGCGTAACATCAATATTTCTTCTAATCATGATTTGCACTCCTACTTTAACAATTACGACCCTTGCAAGTCCCGCCGTTCGGGAGCTATCATCGTCATTGTTCAATACCTTTGACACCTTTTTTTTCAAGTACGGTGCACAATTCGTTGTATCATGAGCAATCAAATGGATTTCTTCGGACGGAAATCGACTCAGCATTGCAGCGTTCAAAACATCACACTGAACACATGTGGGAAGTAAACACACCGTATTAGATCCCACATTAAGCATGTAATCACTTAATTCCTTTAATCGGTCATTACAATTTGTCGCTTTGAAATTTAATTTCCTCGATTCTAAAAGCTTCGTATCCGAAACGGTCACTACTCCGGTCCGAATTCTCGACAAGATCTCTTTGTAAATATTATCACCCTGCTGTCGCATATTTATTGTCAATTCGTCATAGCTAAACAAAGCAGACCATAAATTATAAGAACCTAATCCTCCAACATTTTTCTCTATACTGTTATTGGATAATTGTATAAAAGCAGGTTCTTCGTGAACAGGAGGAAGTTGTAGTAAGTCACCAAATAGCAGCATAGGCTTTTTTCCGAACCAAGCATCATCGGAATCTGTAGTATCAAATATTTCTGTAAGTCGCAAATGTATGTACAGAAAAGTTACGTTAGAAACCATCGAAATTTCATCGATGATTACTAGAGCAACATTTTTGAGTTGATCTCGTACAATTTGAAGGGCTGCATCGCTAAGTTGGCTATACTGGGCTGTATGCCCATGTTCTACGGGTAATTGGAATAATCGGTGTATAGTAAGACCATCGATATTAAAAGCTGCGATTCCAGTAGGAGCAGTTACTGCTGTGTCTTTTCCGATAGTCTGCTTGATCCAGTGTCTGATAGTTTTTATTAAAAAACTTTTCCCAGTGCCACCTTCTCCACTCACATAAAGTCTGAGAATGTTATCGTTAGACGTCAAGGACTCAGTAACTTTATCAAATATCCGCTTTTGATCATGGTTCAATTCCGAAATCATTTCTTGAAGATCACCACAGTCAAATTTATCTCCCGCGTCTTTAAAATCTTTCATGGCACCAACAGTTTCAACGGGGACACACTCTATTGGGTGATCGCCTTGATCATTTTCTTCTTGTTCCACAGTATTCAACACGTTCTTTTCAATTTCTTCCTTTATATGATCACGCGCTTCTTGAATATCCGTTATTCGTTCGTGATATTGAACTGCTTCTGTCAATTGTGATTCTAGCGACAAAAAAGCCTCCGCATATGTGTTAAAACCAATTTTCAATTCGTCGGTTTTTCTCCAAGGTTTGAATAATAATAATAATGAGAAATAATAATTCTCAGGTTGGATTTGAACATTGTACTTATAATGATTGATAAGATAGCCTCTGCTCCTTTTTTTCAAAAACAAAGAAGCACGGATTTCATAATATTCAGTTTTTTCAGACGGTCTATCTTTAGTAACGTCATACCACATAGCAAAATCGTACAGATGCATAGATTCTAATTCCTCAGGTCTGTTAGGATAGTGATCATCTATGAGGGATGGACAAAATATGTCTGTGGATTCACCTACCAGATCCTCAATCTCTTTGCGAGTTTTCAATTTCCTACTTCTCAGTATATTTACATCTAACCATCTAATAGTAGTACTGGAGTCAGTGCCATGCAATGATAATCCTAAAAGAGTATCAGCGCATTCAGGCGCTCCACATTCTCTATGATTTAGCATGCGCATTCCAAGGTTGCACAGCAGACTAGCCAATGACTTAGTAGAATTTATTGCTGCCATAGTGTCCGTAGCGTAACTTTTTTCCGGCTTGGACACGTACTTAGTACAGTAACATGTCACCAACCCTGTCCTTTCCCCAATATATTGTATATCCATGTTACCTCTCCAAACCGTAAGAACGGCAGCATTAAAATCATTGATACGAACTTCCTTTATTGAACGTGGAAGATCATAGAGTCTACCTTTCGCTTTCAATTGTTTTCTAGCACCTATAGAAACAGCCACATCCCTTATTATCAAAGTATCTGTAACTGGACGTGGAAATGAAAATCGACATACTTTACAGAAGGAATTTTTAGTTTTTTTGTTGCGTAGACAGTAACTATTGCATTTATGCATTTGATGTGCAATTACACGTCTATATAATTCTGGCGACACATGCGGTGATGGCAATCTGCAAGTGACGTATTTCATAATGAATGCTGCTACTTCTTCCTTCGAAGATTTATCGATTATAGGAGCATCTTCAATCCAAATTAAAAGATGAAAATGTTGTAAACCCCTGCTCTGATATTCTCTGCGCCAAAAGTAATGAGTGACCTTGCCAATCGGATTGTCGGGCGAACAAATGAAATCCAGCATAGCGTGGAATGTATTATCTATAAATCGAGAAGTTGAAACGGGATCAGAAGCAATGAGTTCGTTCGGCGACATTTTAGCCACCGATGGGCCGTTTACATCGCGAAGATATTCTATTAAATCTGTCCATAGCCACTCACTTGGACTGAGCGTGAGGAACCATGTAGCTGGTCCATAATGGTGTATCATACAGTTCAAATCATTTCTCGGTTTTCGCCAATACTGTGCTGTATTACGTAATCTGGAAAATATAGTGTTCAAGTTCGTTTGTAGCTGATCTTTAGAGAGTTGCTCTAGAAAACTAGCAGCTGTGTATTTTTCGCGTGGATTTACGACGTTCATTTTGTGAAAAATTCCAGCGTTCAATTGCCGCATATTGGTATCGTGTAATAAATGAAAAATATATTGCATGTTCAATCGAAATTGCGAATGCTTGGACATCAGTTTGGACTTAATGAATTCATGATCAGTCAAACGAACCAATCTTTCTTCATGCTGTCCGTTCACCCCATAAGGATATAAATCTGGGAAACATTTCACATCTAAGTGTTCAGCACGATGGTCCAACGGAATGTCCTGAACTTTAAGCATTTGATAGAGCGCGGTAGCAGATTCGTTAACCCTTTTGTCATACATTGGATAAATCGTAAACTGATCATAATATGAATCAGATTGTGACATTTGCGTCAATAATGCACGTTTGTGGTTTTCATCGATATTAAGTGTTTCACCTTCAACGTCCTCGATAGATTCGTTATTATCATCATTGGCAACAACTTCTTCTTGAAATTCTGTATCTGGTAATTTGGCACTCAGCAATAAATCGTGCGATTGTGGTAAAACAATTTCTGAGTATAGAGGATTATTGGCTTTCAACCATACTAAGGCATTCCATACTTTCTTCAAGTCAACTAACTTTTCCCAAACTATTTTAGATTTTGTTGGAACGCCCCGCACCAATATGTATAATTCATGATTTTGATTTAAAGGTTCGGTCGAAGGACAGATTTTTTTTAAATTTTCTTCTAACGGTAAAGGAAGGTGAAATGTTCTCCCCTTTACTTTTGGAAACATATGTTTATGTGGCATATTTTTACGCATTACTGTATCCATTCTCACAACCGTTTGAAACGGTTTAGCTCTTTGAATGAGAATTCGTTCGTAATCGTTCAACACTGCTATTTCTGGAACTGAACGTACATCAAGCTTATTTAAAATACATTTTGGTGGTATGGAATCTTTGCGAATTTTATCGTGACAATATCGGCAAATAAAATTCACGTCACCAACTTTGTATACAATATGATTTATCAATGTTTGCATTACATTTCCCTTATATGTTCTTTTAGAAATATCAAACTTACGAACCTCTCTTTGAAAACAGAGTTTCTCGCAGGAAACGCACGGGATGCGTGGTGTGTCCATAGACCGCTTTGTGAAAGCTTTAAATGCTAAATAATATCGAGATATAATCTCTTCTTCGTTCAAACTTACGTCAGTATTATTTTTTTGTAACGCTTCAGCTTCTTTCCGAGCTTGCAGTGTTATTCGACCAAGTGTCTCAAGGTCACTGTCGTTTAAAGCTTTGTCTAAATTATGTAATAGGTGTTTATAAATGTACACTATTCTGTATATCATTCTCTTCAAATTTCGTAAATCCGGAAAGTGAGGTGCCAGTATCTCAAAAGCTAAAAAATTGGACTTACATAGTTTAGGGTTTATGTAACAACCATGAGAATGGCCAACTTTTTCAGCATGCACTTTATTAGAACAGCTACTGATATGGTTGTTCAACTTATGTACCTTTTTTAATGAGCATTCTAACAATCGTTTGAAGAAATCCTGTAAATTATTCAGAATTTCAACATTTTTTGTTTTACAAAGATAACTACAATGCCATGCCTTTGTCGTCTTCTTCGATTGCAATACAGGTAGAACGTTTATAGCTTTCCCTTCCGAATTCAGTATGATTGATTCAGAACCGGTGAAAGTATGGTACGAACTTTCCGCAAAATATGATTCTGAAGAAGATGTATGTCTGGATTGTCCACACAAAGCATTAATCCTGTCATCAACTTCTAAACATTCTGCTGCGCGCGTTAAAGAAACTTCCACTTTTTCTTTACAATCTTTCAACAGTTTCCTCATTTCCAAAATGTACTTTTGCCTAATATGAAAACACCATTTTATTATACGCTCAGCTTCCAATCTACTTGCTTCTCCGGACGGCAAGCTAATAATTTTTGAAAGTTTTCTAATATAAGTTTCTTTGTTATTTTTGGTTTCTATATTGTTATTCGTTACAGCAATATTACGATACTTTTTTATTATTTTCAGAACAGCACGACGTTTCGCTACTTTATTATAATTATCTTCCTTACGTATTTCATTATATACTTTCCGCTTTTTGGAGATAACTTCTTTATTTAGCTGATAATAATTTTTTTGCTTACCGCATTTCACTTCTTTATTTGCGTCATACTCCATTTTTGCTTTTTTGATTATTGCTTGTTTATTTAGCTGATAATAATTTTTTTGCTTACCGCATTTCACTTCTTTATTTGCGTCATACTCCATTTTTGCTTTTTTGATTATTGCTTGTTTATTTAGCTGATAATAATTTTTTCGCTTTCCGCATTTCACTTCTTTATTTGTGTCATACTCCATTTTTGCCCTTTTTATTATACCTTCTTTATTTAGCTTATAATAATTTTTTCGCTTTCCGCATTTCACTTCTTTATTTGCGTCATAATGTATTTTTTTATTTTTTATTATACCTTCTTTGTGGGCGTTATAATAATTTTTCCGCTTTTCATATATCACTTCTTTATGAGCATTATAATATTCATAATTAGAAATGCTTTTCCCCCTTTTATTACAGTCTTTGCCTTTTTTCATGTTACACTCCCCTTTCTTTGCTTTATAAACAGCTTTTCTTTTTAAATTAATTTCCTCTTTCTGCCTTTTATAATAATTAGACATGTATTCTGTCCTACTACCTGGAAGGTATACATTGCTGATTTTTGACTTCGAAACCAACGGAAGATGTGGGTCCGTTTGAATTATATTTTTTGTACATATGGTGACTTCTTTGTCACTATGTACTACATTTTGAACTGGGGATATTTTATTATCTGTTTCGTTTGTAATATATCTTTGACCGATTTTAAATGCTGGATCATTTCCACAAGAGGGATTTTTATTAATTGTACTACCAATTGCAGATTCATATTCGTGCACACAACGTGTTAATTGTTGATCCTGAGTGCTTGGAAAATGTTCTATACGATTTGATTGAAACATTTTGATCAAATGTTGACGCATCAATGCATGAGTGTACGTTACTTTATCAGGTAATATTTTGAATAATAACGAGACAGCAAATGCAATCGCAAAAACTCCGCAATCCCGACCGTTAGGTTGAGTTTGTACACGTGGAAATTCAATAAATTCTTCGTCAATTGCACCGTCATGTTTATTAAAAAATGGGTATAACTTATCCAGAAAAATTTTATGATGACTATGCAACTTCGAGGAATTAAGAGAATCATAAATATAAACTCTTCTTTCAACATGTTTATAGAAGCTACAAACCCAATGTCCCCCTGCATTGGTTCCAATCTTATCGCTTTGGTGCAAAATCTGTATGTGATCCTGATTTTCAGGAACTGGTTGAATTGTATTAGGTAATTGAACTCTCCACGTATCGCGTGGTTTGTAATTGGAGTTAGCTTCTAATAATTTGTGAAAATATTCGATATGGTCATCTGTTAACCATTCGCCTTTATTGATTATTTGCATATTATGAAAACTGAGTGGTGAGATATTAATAATACTTTTAATTACAGCCATGACGAATTATACTTTTTTTTATATTTCTAGTTTTCTAGTATACACTAATATATTCTATTGTATACGATAAAGCGCGTTGCAGCCAGCAAAGCTTATCTATTCTAGTATACACTAATATATATTCTATTGTATACGATAATTATTGAAATTGGTCTTATTCGAAAGCTTATATGCGGTTTACATAAGAAAAATGCCTTTAAATTTAGAAAATATTGCAGGCGTGATGAGATATTAATGATGAAATAAGTTTCAGGTTAGTTTGGATTAGCCGTTTCTCGAGTAAATGATAGCGGTAGCGACAGTCGACATATACAGGGTGTCTGTCCTGTATTTGGCGTCGGGACGCTGCCACGTCTCTAGATAGAATATAATAATATCGATAGTAATGATAAATCGATAGTAATGATAAATCGATAGTAATGATAAATCGTCTTTATTTCGTCTTTATTCCTTTTTCTTTTTTTTTTAACATACGATACAGATACAGTACAATTAGAATCGCAAATAACGGAATACAGCGCGATACAGTGAGTAAAGCTTATTATAAATCTAGTTTTGTTGTATACACTATATAATATATAAGATACAGCGCAATACAGTCAGTAAAGCTTATTATTATAAATCGATTTTTTTGTATACACTATATCCTATTGTATACGATAATATAATATAATACTATAACAGTATGGGCAAGGCTCAGCGTGGCTATTATTATTATGCCTGACCCGATAATCAAATGTATTTATTTGATTGATGAAGCGCAATGCAGCCTGTAATATAAAACTACTCGCAAGGGCGCAAAGCATCCCAGGGTAGCGCAAAGCAGCCAACCGAGTGTACTTTATTTTTGTTTTAAAAACTCCAACCTGTAAAAAACGAAAAATTTGTAATAAACACTAAACTAATATCATACATATTATTTTATTTATAAATAAATGTAAACGTCACTTACAAATATAATATTTTGCTCTGTTGCTTCTCCTTCTGATGAGAAGATTTGGTTTCCTTCCAAGGGACTTGAAACTAAAAAGATACACATTTCAATGAAGAAATAGGTTAGCAAAAAATATGTTTGATTATTATTTAATACATGTAATGTAACAAATAACCTATTCGTTTCATTATGTGTACACCTAAATTAATAATAATGAGGCACACTTACATGCAAGGAAATCAGGAAAAATTTTCGGTCGCCGTGACATGCGTGCAGTGATGGGCACGTAAAATCACGTAAAATACGCAACGTATAATACGCACGTATTATACACGTGCGCTAGTGACAGAATTAGCGGATTGGTTGGAGTATTCACCGCGCTGGGGGACCGAAGACCCGCGAACCAATCAGCGGGGAGAACCGCGATACCACGCTGGTGTCGCGCGAGATTTATGCTTAAGGAATTGGTAGCGTTTAAGATTCCAAACTTCCCTTTATTATATAAAGAGATTTATGTTGTTATCTACCTCGAGTGCTTCCTTTGTGGACCTGCCCCGGCAATATAGAGCCTAGTAGGAAGTACCCCATACATTTTTCAAGATTTATTTATTATATAACTTTGGTTATGTCATCTATGTAATTTACGTGTAATTTACACGTAACGTAAATACGCAAATTAAAGTTTAATTAAAAATGCATTTATAACAACGTATTATTCTAATCATCTCTTTCACCGGTGTTTTCATATTCTTGTACTGCGAAAATATTTCATTTCGAACCTTTCGGCGCCTGCAATTGTCGTGTAGGTAAAGTGGGATAGCCGTTAAAATAGCCGTATTTTTAACATTAAAATTTGCGTAGAGAAATAAATCACATAATATATGTAACGTACTAATAACATATTAATACGTACAGGCCCGGATTAAGATTTTTGGGGCCAGGGGCTATCCAACCCTCGGGGGCCCCCGTGGTTGAATAAGCGGGGGGGGGGGGGGGAGAGTAACAAAAAGTTAAACAATAACGAGTTTAAATTGCTTAGAACTGTAGGCTTAGAACGGGGCCCCCTGATTAGTGGGGCCCGCGGCTGCAGCCCCCCCTAGCCCCCCCTTAAATCCGGGCCTGAATACGTAATATCCACAAAATATATTTCCACGGGAAAAATTGTTAACCCATTCGACAAAAAGCCGAAATGGTATTTTTTTTTCTAACTACGTGAATACTACAACCCCCGTATGTACGATTGTTCCAAAAGTGATTTCCACATTCGTGGCGTCCCCTTGTTAGCTTCCCGGCTTAAAAATCAACAATTCAAAGAGCCCGCGGCAGAATATGCCAAAAGCGGGCTCCTTAAAAACAAAAGAGCAGCGGAGGAGCTCGCCTCATCGTTGCACGTGGCGGGGAAGCCCATTCTCAATTGTGGCTGCGTGCAAAGCACTCGACTCGACAATGTCTGAATCTGAATCTAAAAATGTAAGTAATAAAAAAATACTATTTATATATTCGTAGCTATCGTTATTCATATGCTCTAGCCCAGTTTTATGTGTATTCGCTAGTTTTATTCGTGAAATATTCGTGAGATATATTTGTTTTTATTCGTTAGTTTTATACGTGATTCGCGAGATTTTTTCGTCACTTACAAGCAGCGTGTGATAGAAGTAAGTAATACATCTAGCGCAAGAATACGTATGTAATGTTAAAAATTACATTACATTAAATACAAAAAACTGTAACGTATTATAACATTATTTTGTGATTCGCAGTTGTAACTAGTAGCAAAACAAAAAGATATTGCACACGTTGAAGCATATTCTAATAACTTATAACGCCAATGAGTAGAAATATATATATATATCAAACATATCTTATCTGAGTTGAACGTAAACGAACATGTAAAGTACAACATTTTGAAAGTCTTTGGTAGGCACTTTGCCTACGTTAACTATCAATAGGCATCTGTATAGCAAGTAATATATACAACAAGAACATATTGGATACATAGAAGCATATTTTAACTCGGATGTGTTTCAGACTTCTAATCGCTGGCGTTACAAGTGACAATATGCTTCAAAGTGTGCAATATCTACTTTATATACTATATGTACTTTACATGTTCGTTTACGTTCAACTCAGATATGTTTGATAATATTTCTAATCGTTGGCGTTATAAGTTATAGTAGAAATATGCTTCAACGTGTGCAATATCTTCTTGTTTTACTACTAATTACAACTGCGAATCCTTCACAAAATAATGTTATAATAAATTACAGTTTTTTGTATTTTGAATATAATGTAATGTAATTTTCATAATTTCGCATCATACACAAATTCAGTTTTCAAATTTATATATTTCCTAATTTCCAATTTGTAATGGAACAATATGTACCCTTGCGCTACACGTATGACTTTCTTCTATCATACAGCTTTTATGAACTCTCTTGATCTTTTTTGCCAATTAATTCTTTATCAATTTTTGTAGGTTGCTGCGGAGGACGCGTTACTGGCAGGTAAATAATGAAAATTTATATACCTACATTTATTCAAATCAAATTTATTTTTCCAATCAATTAATGATAAAATTAATTTTTAAATATTGACGCAGAGTTAGCCAGTTTTAATATGGCGGAGACGAGCGAGGCAAGTCACACTGTGGCTCAGACGCCACCACCACAGCCGACACCACCATCGCTACCACCAGCAGCAGCAGCGAACCCGGCCACAGCCGATGGTAAATACGTAATAATAACATTCATACACATTTTAAGAAGTTACAGTCGGTGTAGATAGAAAGTATTCGTGCAGCGAAGAATTTAAAGTAATACTTTGCATATCCATGTCAGTAATAAATTTTATCGGAAAACAATGGATATAAATACAAAAAGTTTTACTTTAAATTGGTCACTGTACGAATACTTTCGACACCGACTGTATATGTTTTTAGAATGCTTGAAAATAAGTCTAAATTTAAATACTAATAAATTTATTGTTATTTATTATACTACTTATTACAGGACCGCACGTGGCTCGGCACGCGAAGGGTGGGTGGAGGCTGACGGCCCAAAGACAGAATTGGGCAGCATTAGAGATTATGAGGGCCCAGGCCCTCAGCCTTCGGAATATAATTGTGGACCAGTACCGCGGCCGGGGCCGGGGCCGGGGCCGGGGCCGGGGCCGAGGCCGTGAGTGGGAGCGGGGCCGTGGCCGGGGCCAGGAACAGCGGGGTCATGGCAGCGGCAGCGGCAGCGGCCATTAAATTTTTTTCTATTTGAAAAAAAAATAAATTTTTATTTTGTGAAAAAAAAATGTGATTATTTCATTTACTCTTTTTATTTACATTTATTTCATTTTCAGAAATGTTGAAATAATTATCTTCGTCTGCATCGTTAACTGAAAAATAGGACACATTTATTAATTATTATTTATAATTTATCACACATGCTCAAGATCATTGAATGAATAATTACGTATGCAAAACCCTACCTGCAAATTTGTGCGTACATAGTCTGGCGTAGATCACAGTGCATCACCTTCTGCTTCTATTATCTGTAAATATATAATATAATAATATAAAGCCACATTTTAGTTATATACTACAACTTAACGTAGAACTTATTGCAGGAAATTTAAATTAAATCCTAATGGTAATAATTCAGCGAAAATGAACGTAGAGAACCAATATTTTTAACGCACAATTCATTGGTGTTGGAATAAAATTAATTTAGAATGTTTATTGGTGAATTGAAATAACGAGAATCGAAAAAATTAATGAACTAATGAATAGCGTGGCAACTACTGTGGATTTTATTATATTATTATATTAAAGTATTACGAATGTGTTTCACAAATCAAGGGAGATGTGTTTTTAGCGTACTTTCTTGACTAATGTGACTGACTCTACATTGCAAGCGGTACGCCATAATATTCTTAATTTTAATTTTAATTCTTAATGCTACGTCGTTTGACAAATTTTGTAGATTTACCTTATTTGACAAATTTCCAGAAACTTGTGCGAAACAAGATGCTCTGTCTATCTATCTAATCTTCTCCGTCTAATCTTCTCCGGACAACCACCAAGCCTGTGCATTCTCTTCATTTCTATCCATCCAAGCCTGTGCGTCCCCTTCAATTCTACTATCGAAGCCTGTGCGTCCCCTTCATTTTTATCGAAGTCCTGTGCGTCCCTTTCATTTCTATAATATAATATTAATAAGCTTTACATAAAAACTCTAAATTGCTGGTATATACAAAAATACAAGTATCTGACAATTTAAATGCAATGCAATTTTTTACTACAATATATTATTTTGTACATGCATGGTACAAATTTCCAGAAACTTATGCGAAAGAAGATACTTCTTTGTCGAACCTTCTCCGGACAACTTCCAAGTCTGCGACTCTACATAAGAAATCTATTAAAAAAATTTTGGCGACTTACCTTGTTAATTGAGACAATAATTCAGTCTCCTATTTAGTGTAAAAGCTCCTGACATTTCAAATTTGGACCACTTACATTATTTGATGACACTTGGCAGGTTATGACGGTTTGACATTTGGTAGGTTATAAACATGGCGGACGCCGATCATACATACACTAGTTTCTTTTGGCTGAAGGTGTGCGTGTAACGCGTATACGTATTATGTTGACGAAAATTTGACTGAAGGAGAATCAGAATCAGAATCAGAAGAAAATCTTACCGTTTCTGACAGATCCATGAGACGATATTATGATATCTCTGTTATGCGTGGACAGATTTTATTGAAATTTGGTCTTATTCGAAAGCTTATATGCGGTTTACATAAGAAAAATGCCTTTAAATTTAGAAAATATCGCAGGCGCGATGAGATATTAATGAAATAAGTTTCAGGTTAGGTTGGATTAGCCCGGCGACGAGTAAATGATAGCGGTAGCGACAGTCGACATATACTGGGTGTCTTTCCTGTACTTGGCGTCGAGACGCTACCGCGTCTCTAGATTTAAAAAGTAATACTGGTTGGTGGTTATATGCTGATCCCCACAAAATTACCTTTTCACAAAAAGGTAAAAAAAGAGCGCCAAGTATATATATAATCCCATCAAAAAGAATCCCATTTAAAAACAATATCGTAAATAAATATAAATATAAATATCTTAAAGTGCTTTATTAAACTTTATGAACGTAATGATATACAACAATTGCGCCAATTAACATAATGGCTAATTAAACAAAGAAAAAAAGCATTAAATAATAATAAGCAGATATATTTTTAGACAAATAAATACTTTAATACGAATAAATATTTTATTCAAAATACTTGGCGTAATTTACGTTACATGACAAACATGTATAAAACGACCAGGGGACCTGCCCCGGCAATATAAGAGCCTAATAAAGCTTGAAAAAGATGTGGAAACTTCCCTACTACGCTCTATATTGCCGGGGCAGGTCCACTCGACATTTTATACAGTAAATTTGTACATGGCCAGTGATGGGTAAATCATTAGAAAGCAACGTAATTTACGTTACATAACAAACATGTATAAAACGACCAGGGGACCTACCCCGGCAATATAAGAGCCTAATAAAGCTTGAAAAAGATGTGGAAACTTCCCTACTACGCTCTATATTGACGAGGCAGGTCCACTGGACATTTAAGACAGTAATGTGCGTCCCCTTCAATTCTATATCCAAGTCCTCTGCATCTTCTTCATTTCTAAAAATAATATATATAAGCTTTACAAAAATCTCTAAAATGCTATTAAAAAAATATCTGACAACTTACCTTGTTAATTAAGACAATAATTCAGTGTCCTATTTGGTGTCAAAACTCGTGACATTTAAAATTCGGACAACTTACTTCATTTGACACTTAGCACTAGGTAGGTTATAATATCTCTGTCTAGCTGTCACGTCACAACAAAATTTATTACGCGATTGGCCGAAACCCATATCCAATGAGCGACGTGCCTGAGAGACATTTCCTCACCCTTTCATACACCCCTCTTGCCTAGAAGTGTAGGACGATGACGATGAAGAAATTTACGAACATGAAAATCGGCAAATTGCCACTTTACATCGAAATATCTCAGCTCATAAGGTCCGTAGGAACAAAACGAAGACACTTTTCTTATGTAAATAGAACCCAGGCTATCCATTAAGACCATTCGAAATCTAATCGGATCAGCCGTTATTGAGATTCGGAAATCTCAGGGTTCTTGATAGCGAGTCGTGGCGTAATAGAGCCACTCTGTGTCTCGCGCTGCGCATATATATATATATACTTGGCGCGAGACACTACCGTGTCTCTTGATAGGTGTGTATTACGCAATTTTTGGTTTGCTGCCCAAATTCACTGTAAGAGAGTGAAATTGACCCCTGAAAATACGTTTTTTTTTCGATTGTGTGTTATAACTCGCGAACCGTAAGAATTGTAAGACCTATAACTTACCAAATGATAGTCCTAATTAAAAGAAGTAACTTTTTCCTGAACACTTTTTTCTATCTCCTACAGTTCGCGTGTAATGATATAAAAAAAAATTCATGGGTTAATTGTACCCTCTTGGAGTGAATTTGGGCAGCAAACGTAATTGCGTTGTAGTCAGGAAGACTTCCCCTACATATTAACAAAGTTTCATATTTTTTTTGAATTTCCGGGTTCTGGATCTTCCCTTGTCAAATGTATGGGGGTTGAAACTTGGTAACCCGACATACATGAAAATGGTTACTCCTACGAAAAAAACTCATAGCACCTTTTTTGTAGAGAATTTCCTAGGCTATAAATTGTATAATAACTATTTTGCCGCAAAACTGCTAGATAACGAGATATTTGCAAAAAACAGTTTTTTTTCAACCCTCTATACAATTTTTAGCGGCGGTCGGGTCGATGGGGACTTTTGACATATTGTTTTAAAACGACCAAATAAAAGCCCATACCAAAATTTAGCTTGATAGGATTTATTCCGAAGGCGGATCCTAATTTCACTGTACTATATTGTAAACCGTCCGCAATAGTGCAGCGCGCGGCTCGCTTACCTGAATCGGGGCGCACCGCTGCCTTCGATGGCTGATTACGACGGTAATTTTAAAAAATTTCTCTTTAAAAGGTGTTTACTTTGTAGGTAGAATTACAAGGCATTTGGTAATATTTCTTCCAAGTTTTAGATTCCCAATCTTCGAGGAGAATTTTGCAAATTAATAATTTGTTTTGTAATTTACCATGTTACAATAATGATTTTTCTGTTTGAAAAAATATTAATCAAACAGGCCAAACCTTCTAGATTCCCAAAAGTGGTAGGATAACTTCGGTGGTGATTTTAACGAAATTTATAAACTTTATTAAAAATGTAACATATGGTTCTTATGATATGTATAAAGAAGATCAAATAAACATTTTTTTCAGATTTTTTTAAACAAAAAATGGCGGCACAATAGCCTTACAGCCGATACGTATTTTCCATTTGAGTAATTCCACAGCGGAATTTATCACGTCCACATCTTTGACTTACGTTAGATGTACTACTCGCATCACAGAAGATATCTGCTCTGTATTAAGCAAAGATTGTACCCTATATTTTTGGTCACTCTACATGACTGCATTTTCCGATGTACCACTCTCCTTTCTTATACATGTATCTCGTAATAAAACTTGAAGAAGTAACGCTTATACAGCAACGGATTTAGAAGATATAAAATAATATTTTCGTATGTTATCGCGAGAGATAAAAATTGAAACATTGTAATAAATTTCGCTGTGAAATTTGTTATTTATGCTATTGTTAAAAATATATTGACATTTTATTACATTCCTATCTTCTGTTTTTTCCACACTTGGACATACTTTTGAAATAACCACACGAAAAAAGATATTTTCAATCATTTTCTTCTTATTTGTATATTAACAATAATTTAATTCTATTAACTACTTCTATTAAAATAATACATAAATAGTGTTTGAAATACAACAATGTCTCGGTAGATCAACGCAGTTTAGGACCGACAGTGTCACAGTAACAAATAACTGCAACAATCTGTTTTTAAAAATCCCGTCACGAGAGAGACAAACAATGGAGGGACGGGAACAGCATACATATCTTCCCGACCTATTCAGCTAGGTGGAACCAAGCCGCTGCGAACCGCTCCGAACCGCTCCCACTCGTAATTCATGGAGAGGAGCAGCAACCTCTCCATAAATTAACTGGACCGTATTGCGACCGGTCAAGACTTTTGCTTGACGGAAAGTCTGAGAGAATTTCTCGAGGTTTGGTCGAGAGAAAACTCCTGACCGCTCACCGCTCCGCTCTCCAGCTGGGTTGAGAGAACCGTACATGCCATATTAGTCGGTCTCGCTGGCCGTGACCGCGGTCTCTCTCTCTCTCTCTCTCTTATATATCATTTTCAACGTTATGTAATGTGTTTTCTAGCATCTATGAGTCACTGATTATTTTTTTTTTTACCACACAAGCAATAGTGTTGGTATCGGGGCAGTATTGTTCAGTTTTTGGATTTTCGTCCTTTCAATTTATTTCATAATCGTTAACGGTTTCCGCTCTGGCATCGTTTGGCCACACTTTGTTTTACCATCTGCATATTCTTGCCTTGTGTCTACTGTTGACCTCAGTCACCGGTCAACCGACTCGTGCATCGCACGTTCCTAGCATTGAACGTGAGATTTGTTTACAAGCATGCGCAGTATTTTTCCTTTTTGTCTAACTTTCCTTGATAATGGTCATAATCATTGACCGAAACGTTGGAATTTGATAAAAATTTTCATAATTGCAAAATAGCTTTAATTTAATAATTCAATAGACCGAACCAGTGCGCCGAAATCATCTCTTCTAATTATAAATACTATAGTCTTGAACACAAAATTAAACATGGAAACATTGTTAACAAACAGTTCACAACTTTATCACTGAACCCCAATTTCTCCGAATTTGCTTTCTGAATACACAGACAAGCACACAAGGCAAAAGTCTTCTTCATTTTCTTTTTCTTCTTTATTAATTGTTGATAATTTTCTCTTTTTTTATTTTTTCCTTTATTGGATAAAATAATTTGTTTTGCTTTGTTCTTCTTTCCAAATGTTCTGTGACAACTTGACTCAAACCGTTAAACAATCCCACCTCTCTACTCATGTATTAAAATGTTTAAAAAATGCAAAAAAATCAAGTTTAGACAAGTATATTCGAAAAACACTTATTGTATGTTGATGTATGAAATGTTATCTCTTCACCTACGTATCTCAGAAGTTAAAGAATATAGGAGTAGTTCCCAAACCATTATTTTGTTTCTTAACTTTTGTCGATGAGTGTATAACACAAAAGTATTTCCTCGTGTAGCCCTTTCAACCAAGTGACAAGCATATTTGGAATTACTATTACACAGATATAACCACTTTCATTCAAATTACAAACCGCAGAAAATCGAATATGGCGGCTAGCAAGGCATCCACCCATCTACCCAACAGAGCACCTGTTCTCCTAATAAGTTTACAGTGGAGCTGATGTAAGTGATTCCCTGTAACGATGACAGAATCAATCGCCGACGTGTCCAGTAGCACCCGAATGCCGTTAAGTATCAGGATTTCAAGAGCAAAGAATCTGCAGGCACCGTGTCCAAGGGAGGAATAATCGCGGTGGAGTTGAGTGCTGTTTAGAAGGCATAGTTATCGACCAAGAGGATTCTCCCTGTACAAGTATACATATATACACAAGGGCAACCATACTGCACACGTCACACGTCACACATCCACGACTGCATCGTCACGGGTGAAAAGTCGAGAGTCAAGAAAGCCTGGCAAATCAGCCACGCCCCATTGCCCGAGCGTGAAACTAAATACGAGTGACGATGGGAAGGAGCGACACGAGAAGATTCGTCGACGCCATTTGCATCCACTTGAAGCGTGTCTTGGGGTAGCCTAAGAAAGTCGAGGACAATGGAGCGGCTTCTCTATGTTACAGGGTAATATGAGGCTCGAGAAATCGCCGTTCGATAGACACGCGCCACGGCCAAGGCGAGTCACGAGCCGCGACAATTCGTGGGGAACAAAAGAATCTTGGGGTGGTGTAACAGGGCAGCATGCTGGGCGTCACTTGTCACGATCGATTCGTCACATTCAGTGTTGCCAAGTGACATTACTGGGGAACTATATTCCACCAGGTTCGGCCAAGTTCGATATAATTCCTCGTCTTTCTTCATTCCACTCTATCCATTCAGTGTTAAGTCTACCATAAGCAGTCCCACCCTGAGTCGTCTTATAAATCAGAAGAAACAAAAGTCGATGGAACACTAAATGGTCCAAATAGCAGGGGTCGTGTTGTATATTTTATCTGACTGTAGTTGTGGGAAGCGGGAGGTGAGACAATCAATGTGACTGGTTAGTTTCGGGGAAATTCTAATTCCTTCGTTCCGCTTGAGTGGCTGTGCATAAAAGGAATGCGGTGACAGCGATCAGGATGTTATAACGACCAAGAATCTCGAGCTCCTCTCAAGTCCCGCCTGTTCCTCTTTATCTATCGCTGTCGTCGCGTTGCTCTGTTGCGCGTCTGGAGGATGGGGAATAGCATTGCTGGGGCACAGGTAGCACCTGGTCATTCCACGCATTCGTCGGATGTCGTGGGTGACAAACGCGGAGGAACGAGAAAGGGTTGTGGGCGGCGACGGAACATTCATAGAAACTCTAGCCGGCATTCAGAATGTCGAAGAGGTCAATCAGCATTTGCTTCCCCTTTACGACTGTGCAACGTCGCTATATAATTCTGGCTGACTTCTGCTACCTCCTGCCGCGCATGCTGGGGCTGCCGCGCATCCAATTTCCAGAGGGACAGTTGTATGTATAATTGAGGGGCTCACAAGCAGATACCATGTGTGCATAAATTCCACCACCTTTCAATACCTATAAATAAGTTTTCACTGGGCTCTTCAATTGCTAGAATGCACTGACTGCGTTCTACCTCGAGGTTTAATCCTAGGACGACATCTGGGGGACTTACTGACTCCGCGGATCTTAATATTACTTGAGAATTATTCTGATTCCTTCGATTATTATTTATAATCCTTTTCACTTCAAGTGTAGGTACCCCTCACACACACAGATGTTTGAAATAGTGTTGAGTCATCCTTATACATATGTATACATAGGACTGGTAACAATGGAAGAATTTGTAATTTGTGATATGAAGAATAAGTTACTTGATTTGCAATTTCTTTATGTAGTGCAGTATTTTAGATTTAAAAAATTTATATTTGACACTTGCCATGTGAAGGAAAAAGTATTTCTGGTCAAGTGACGGGAGAGTAAAATGGAGCGCAAAGGGTTCACTGGCTTGTCAGCTTTTAAGATTTTATGTTAAAAATTATAAGAATGGCAAATGTAAATAGTAGATACTGTTTAGTCAGATGGAATCAGTTTATTTGGGTAACTAGTAATTAGCCATTTCAGTAAAAGATGCTGTATTTTGTTACTTTTGGATAGTTTTGCAAAAATACTTTCCATTCAAAGATAAGGGATTCCGAGGGTTGAGTGCTTTTAAGGCGTGGTGGTTCGATCAATACGATACTGATTTATACATACAGTGCCTCGTGTCGGTACTAACATAAACCGAAAATATCAATCATTTTTATACAGTATAGTTGAGGGTGTCAGGCTGATACTATCAGCGCAATAGTGGCGTAACCCCAAAACTTTTGTTTTGAGACAACGGCTAATGAAATTATTGACGTTTTAAAGACGTTGCTTAAAATTTTTACTTTCATACAGGCCAGTATTTTGCGACGTAAATCAACAAAATGGTCAGTGCAAAAACACGTTTTTATGCTGCGATTTTGTGTATGATTTTGTAGGGTTGCTCGGGACACTATCGAATTAAAATTTTGCTGTATAAGAAGTGGTTTAGTCAGAAATGTCAATGCACCCAAAATTGTGGGTTAGGTACGCCACTATTGCGCTGATAGCCTCAGTTACAAGCTAACAAAGCTATAAATAGAGGTGTGCGGGTATCCGAGACCCGAAAACTTTTAAGTTGTGATTTTACAGTATAATCAGATGTAAGAATTTTTAATCAAGAAAATCGGCTGCCCAATCGCAAATCGGATCCCGTAATTTCGGGTACCCGCATACCCTTAGTGATAAGTGTTCGAAATGACAACCGGTTGTGTATATCTATGTATACAGTGATTATTTAATTCAATTAAAAATGGCTGACATTTATTAAAATATATCTGGTGTAACCTGACACTAACGATACAGTGTAAAGTGTTGCAACCGTATCTGATCTCGGGTCGGTTGTAACACTACATGGATTCTATGCAAACAAGACAATATTATTCGCTTTCTTTGACACTATTCGGTTCTGTTGCGGTATAACCGATCCCGACTGCCGATGTTATAATCGCCCCCGACCATGCTTTCGAACTTCAAATATAAATTGTGACTAACGAAACACTTAAAAGTGCTAGGTAACGATCGGTATTACTTTAAAAAAGGTCAAATTACAGATTAAAAAAATGCACAAACTTGCAAAGGGAGTGTTTACATTAGATTCATAAGTCAGTAAGAAAAAGTTACTCTAGGGCAGGCCTTCCCAAGTAGGGGAAATCTGCTCCCAAAACAGATGTTTCGGTTCTCCCTCCAACGCTGCGTCTTACAAGGGACGTTCGGCAACCCGGAAATTCAGAAAATTATGAAACTCGGTGTGCAAGTAGAGTAGTTCATCCGTAACACAACCCTATTTTTCGTTGGTGCCAAAAAGCATTTTTTAGGGGTGAAATCACCCCTTGAAGAAAATGCAGAATTTTCTTTTCCGTGGTATATCTCGAGAACGGTGAGAGATATCGAAAAGAAGTTTAAACAAAAGTTGCATCTTTCTTTTATATCTACAAAACCGCGTAAAAATTATTTTCGAAAAATCCATATTTTTCAAGTTACCCCCACCACCAACTCTTAAAATTAAGTTTTTGTATTTTGTAAATATACGCTAGCATACCTCTGGATAATCCCTTTTCATACATATAAATAGTTTATGTGTTATATTTTTTTTGCAAACAAATAAAACCTCTATTACCGAATTTGAAGTCCATTTTGGCAGTTTCCATTAATAACATGGTTTCTTAAAGCCATATTTAAATTCGTATTTATGTAAGGTTCAGACAGCTTTCAATTATTTAAGCAAGGCAGTACGTACGTAAAATTGCATCCAAGGTAAAACTAATTAAAACTAATCAATGACGTGCATGAATTATTATGATATCAGCACATTCGTACATGCATTACTTCAAGTGTAATCTTATTAGGCTGTTTTGGAAGCCACGCGATAAATAAATAATGCGTGAAGATTTACAATGACTTTGCAAAATATATATGTTATCATTGAAATTACGCAGAATCGCATTCATGCTGATAACCTTGTCGAACCTTCCGATTTGCATGATGCACATGGATATGAATTTTAAATGATTTATAAATCAATTTTACTTACCTGTCCCACTAATAACATGTATATATATATATATAATATTACAATATTATAATATTACATTAAAGATATTAATATTAAATTTAATTATAACATTATAGGAGTTTTCATGAACGAAGTGGTTGAACAAAGCAATATTTTAACATTTGCAGTCCCTTTTTGTACATGCTATATTGTGTGATTATACATTGGAAGAAATATACTAGTAGAAAACGATAAATATATTGAAAATTACGGTTTATAATTGGTACAATAATGATATTCTTCATAGAAGTGATTAAAACAAAAATACTTGCCACACCATGCACATCGCATAAAAGCCGGCTCCCCACAAATACTACATTTGGGTATAAGCTTTTCATTTCTGAAGTAACAGAAATCTACAGGATTTTGAAATTCGCTGGGATGCGTTTCTAGATATCCGCTTTTAAACCAAGCATATTGAAAAAGGTTTTTGAATCTAGGCGAAGAAAACTGGTTATGGGTTAGGGACTGCAATTTAATTATTTCATTGCGTAAGTGCAAATTGACATCTCTTTCTTGGAGAATCACATTATCCGAAAATGTCCGCACGAAATTTTTCCAAATCCGGAATCCAAACACATCTAAAGGCTGAACGATGCCCGTCGTTTTTTTTTGGAATCATTAAAAAAGTTACTTCCTTGTCTTGTGGAATCAACTGCTGTAACTCATTTGGGCAGTGTCCCGTCCACGAGTCGAGTAGGAGCATGCTTCTACGGCCAGTATTCGGTAGATATACTTCGCTAAACCAAGTTTTAAAATGTTCAGACGTGAGTTTTCCTGACTTTGAAGCTCCGATGTAAATATTAACCGGACGGAACAGAGTTCTTTGCACTATCGGACCAAGTGTTCCTGTAGATTCCTTCAAAACTATGTATAGTGGTGAAAGAAGACGTCCGCTTGCTGATATAATAGGCATTATAGTGTAGCTATGTGTTGTAGAAGATACCGATTGAATCGTCGCTTCTACTGTTTTTACTCCTAATTTCGCCAATGTTCGCCCAGAATGTATTTCAAGGTTGAAGCCACTCTCGTCTGCATTATAAATTTCTTCAACTCCGACAGCTGGGATGCTAGACTTTACGCGAGAAACAAACGATTCTGCGATATTTTTAATGTTGTCAATATCTTCAAACGTAAATTGCGTCCTGAATGTTGTTATCTTGCGGGACACAATTCTATGCGCAGTCTTAAAGTTCCAAATCCACCATTTACCTGCCACGAATTGGGGTAGGTCCACTTGGTTTTTTGCCTCCAAGGCCCACAATCTTAAATTCATGTCATGAACAATGGATCTTCTGTCACAAGCTTCTTCAAACTTTTGCAGTACATATTCCCCAATAAATGCAAGTTTGTCTGCATTTGTTCCACCTCTCTCTACACTCGCCTCCCACCTGTATAGCTGCTGCAAAGATTTAACCATGCGATAATTTTTCTGTACACTGGCAAGCGTTCGACGTGCCTTTTTTGCGCTTTTCCAAAACGTTACAGCTTTTCTCTTATAACTTAAGTCAACTTGTCCACCTTCATCGTCAACAGTACATTCTGCAGGTTCAAAACTGTCTTCTTCTTCTTCTGCAGGCATAATGTACTCTACAAATTGTGCACCATGTGGTTCTGATGGATCGGCATAATCGAGCACATAATCATGTGCAATTAATGGTAGGGAATGTATGTTTTGAAACTTTTTTATAATGTCCCGAATTTCATTGTGCAGTTCCGTTTCTACCGGGATTATAGGTGTCTGTGTTATACTTGCAATTTGAAACGTAGTGGCTAACATGTGTATTACGTTAGCAACATTAATCGTCTTTATTTTAAAGAAAATTGTCTTTCAAACAATGATCACTCACTTTTCTCAATTGGATGGTAACTGACTGCTGCCAAAAAAGTAACTGCCGTTGGCTACATCCGCGGGAATATTTATATCACTCAAAGACGCGAGTACAAAAACATGTTTACCGAAAACTCGGAAAATCTGAAGGTTCGACAAGGTTATCGGCATCAATGCGATTCTGCGTCATTTCAATAACATATATATTTTGCAAAGTCATTGTAAATCTTCACGCATTATTTATTTATCGCGTGGCTTCCAAAACAGCCTAATAAGATTACACTTGAAATAATGCATGTACGAATGTGCTGATATCATAATGATTCATGCACGTCATTGATTAGTTTTAATTAGTTTTACCTTGGATGAAATTTTACGTACGTACTGCCTTGCTTAAATAATTGAAAGCTGTCTGAACCTTACATAAATACGAATTTAAATATGACTTTAAGAAACCATGTTATTAATGGAAACTGCCAAAATGGACTTCAAATTCGGTAATAGAGGTGTGACGTCCCACTAATTTTCGCACGTTCCTATTTAATAATGTACCTTAGCGGTCCCCATCTCGAGATGGTCAGTACGAAACCTCCTTCACTTATTCGCCCAACGAGGCACGAATTCCCTCCTCAAAACTAAATCGAAACAAGTCCCTCGCCCCAAAATCTTCTTAAACCGAGACCACGTCTCACTCCTTCTCTAAGACCCTCCGAGTCCAAGCCACTTTAACCCCTTTCCTATAAAACACCCAAAATCCCTTCGACGAGTTGAATATCTCCAAATACCGTTCATAAAAACCCAAGAAGCCTAACTGCGAAGAATACCTGGCGTACGTGCCGTAAATGTATTCTAATAATAGAATATTATAGAAAAACCCCGGAAGTCCTACTACGCATAATTCGGAAATTGTGTCAAGGTCCTTACCGCATACAACCCCGCAAGGACCCCGCGAAAATCTTATAAATACGAAGGACCGAGAGGCCAGGACTCTCTTTTCATCGACAAACTTCAATAGCGAAACTCTTCTTCGACAGTTATTACTGTGAAAGTATCTCTTTTATAAAAATATACAAAGTGTAAATTCAGTGCTCTACGGCAAATACTGTAAGCATTTATTATTATCTATTATTGTGCATATCGCCTCCATACCATATACCATTTATGTATTATTTCATTTATCTATGCTTATTGCAATAACATTTCCGTATTATTTCATTTATCTATGCTTATTGCAATAACATTTCCGTATTATTTCATTTATCTATGCTTATTGCAATCATACATACTTTGTATTACTAATACTATTACTTTTATATAATCTTGTTAACGTTTATTTTGATTATATATATTTGTCTTATAACCACATATTATTCTATGATTTATATCGTACCTCATGTCCATACATACATATAAATGTTACAATCATATTATAAATATTATATGTGAATGCTAAAACCCCACGCATAATAACCGCTCTAACAAAGTTAATAAACCGCTTTGTTTTAAATCACGCTTCAACTTATTTGTGTTCAACCACTGGTACGAAACATCTAAAATCCAAATACACGAGTTAGTGAAACAGCTGATTCCGATTCGCGAGCTCGGGAGCAGTGACTGTGTTTACAAACATATCTTTGCATAGCCTGTGTATAGCTGCACGTCCAAACGTGCTTCTCAGAAATATTACGAGTAACTTTTTGTGCCTATGCAGCAGTAAATCCAATTAGGCAAAACCAAAATAAAGTGCTAACGGGTGTTACCCCAAATCATAACAATCTAACCATTCCCTGGTCGTTCAGTGCTACGAATCTGGTATTCGCGCCTAAAATCCTGCTCTCCGCAGTGCCACGAATCTGGCATTCGCGCCTGTATTCCTAAGAACGTTCGGTGCTACGAATCTGGTATTCGTGCCTGAATCCTACTCTCCGCAGTGCCACGAATCTGGCATTCGCGCCTGTATTCCTAAGAACGTTCGGTGCTACGAATCTGGTATTCGTGCCTGAATCCTACTCTCCGCAGTGCCACGAATCTGGCATTCGCGCCTGTATTCCTAAGAACGTTCGGTGCTACGAATCTGGTATTCGTGCCTGAATTCCTACCTTCCGCAGTGTCACGAATCTGGCATTCGCGCCTGCATACCCTCAGACGTTCCGTGCACGAATCCTGCATTCGAGCCAGAATTTCTATCTTCCGCAGAGCCACGAATCTGGCATTCGCGCCTGCGTTCCCTCAAGTATTACCCCATCTATGCCACAGCCCTAAAGACCTCACCCGGGACGTGACAGAGGTTTTATTTGTTTGCAAAAAAAATATAACACATAAACTATTTATATGTATGAAAAGGGATTATCCAGAGGTATGCTAGCGTATATTTACAAAATACAAAAACTTAATTTTAAGAGTTGGTGGTGGGGGTAACTTGAAAAATATGAATTTTTCGAAAATAATTTTTACGCGGTTTTGTAGATATAAAAGAAGGATGCAACTTTTGTTTAAACTTCTTTTCGATATCTCTCACCGTTCTCGAGATATTCCACGGAAAAGAAAATTCTGCATTTTCTTCAAGGGGTGATTTCACCCCTAAAAAATGCTTTTTGGCACCAACGAAAAATAGGGTTGTGTTACGGATGAACTACTCTACTTGCACACCGAGTTTCATAATTTTCTGAATTTCCGGGTTGCCGAACGTCCCTTGTTAGCTGCTAAGGCCGCTAAGGTGGGACGAGTTCTGCTACCCTCTCCCCGAGGGCACAGTAACGTCGCTGGGAAGCATGTTGGGCGCTTTAGGGCGAAAGTACCAAATGTGTCAAATTTTTATAGGAAATTTCATAATGACTCAAAAATAGTAGGAAAAATTAAAATTTAAACTGGCATTTCAAAATGACGAAAAAAGATATAAAAAAATGTATTACATACAACGATACAGTAATACAATAATCGTAGTGATGTCTTTTCATTAGAAAAATATATTCATTTTTATAAAAATACAAGTAGTAGTTATTTTCTAAATTTTCGTACAATACATAACTACATTTTATACTTTAAACACCTTTCGTACAATGCAAATGTGTTATACATTTTATTCAGTTTTATGAAAATGCAATCACTACTTATTTTATAAATTTTTGTACAATATATACATATTATATACATGTCATAGAAATATGCATTTTATACACATTTTGTGTATAATATAATTTTATTCCATAATAGTTTTGAATTAAATATCAACGCTTACAATATGAAATTTAGCAAAATTAATATAAAATTCACATAATATTATACCGGTTTAGTTTTTACATATATGTACATACAATAATATTTTTAGGCTTTACGTTTCCACGAGAAACGTTTCTGCCATTTTTCCTCTGTCAGATTATAAATATTGAGTCATTATGAAATTTCCTATAAAAATTTGACACATTTGGTACTTTCGCCCTAAAGCGCCCAACATGCTTCCCAGCGACGTTACTGTGCCCTCGGGGAGAGGGTAGCAGAACTCGTCCCACCTTAGCGGCCTTAGCAGCTAAGGCGCAGCGTTGGAGGGAGAACCGAAACATCTGTTTTGGGAGCAGATTTCCCCTACTTGGGAAGGCCTGCTCTAGGGTATCGAAAAGTTATTTTGTCCACTATCCATGTTTATTGAGTATCTATACTGCTAGGATATTGATGTGTGTATTCCAAATGTCATTGTTTATCATATATGTATCTAAAATTGGTGTTAATATTCATTATATGTTTTGAGATTCAACACAATTTGTATGTGTTACATTTGCCTCTGTTACTACTACCCCGGTCTACCCTACATATTTTCGCTTTTTCAGGTTTTAAAAATGTGGGTAAAATAATAAGGTACAGAATTTTTATAGGTGTGAACAATAATAGTAGTAATAAAATGTAAATTTATCTAAGTGTAAGTCTTCTTTGAAGTTTAGTTCCTGTTTTATGAATTTGAGAATAAAAATAATTATCATTGAAAATTGTGTTTCCTTAGCCTACTAGGGGAGAGGTGGGATGAAAGGGACACGTATTGAAGGGGACATGGTCATTATCTCAAAGATAAAGGATCTGCCCAGGCCAAAAGTGTTTTTATTTTGTAGCCACATTCATTCATGGGTAATCAAGCCAAACTTCAAGCCGCTATCGTATCTACGACGACAAAAATACACGATTGAATTTTTTTGAGGTTCAAAGTATAACTTTTAGTATTTTCTTGAACTGTCTTGTGAAGTGCTGTTACCAGCGACTGATTTCTCTATTACTGCATGTAAACAGGTATTTATTTAAGAACGATATCGTATAATGTCCGATCCTTTTTGTGTCATATTGTAATTGTAGGAATTAGATTTTCAATTTTGGTGCCTTATTTATGAAAGGGACACAGCAAAAATTTATGAAGGGACGTCATTTTCATACCTGTCACCTTCGAAACCTTACTATTCTTCACTTGTTTCAGTGAAAATATGCCACATAAAATTTGGGTTAGGATGCCATTAGACAATTCATTATTTATAGCTATTAAGATCATTTAGTTACACAAGCTTAAGTGTTGAGTTTTTAGTTGCTATTACGAATTAAAATAGCTACTGTGATTTCGATACCTGCATAAGCAATAATTAAAAAAATGATATTAATATTACCTGGTTTTGTTACACTGTCCCATTCATAACCACCCATGTCCCTTTCAATACAGCCAATTTATGAAAGGGACAAAACACACTTTTTTAGAAAACGAAAAATATGACATCTAAATATAGAGAGAAGCTTAATAGGCCCGTGTATTATTATAGCCAGATAACTGGCCTTTCTAATGTTACCAATTAGAACTCGAATGGTTATTTAGTTTTTTTAATATGTGGTCCTAAATACAAGTGTCCCTTTCATCCCACCTCTCCCCTACATATTATTTAGTGTGCAAAGTGTGCAACCTCTAAATATTACTGAATCTTCCTAAAATTTGTCAGATATTTTTTTTATATTAATAGGAATCAGGACATGCGCAAAGTAAAATAAAAATATAATATTTTAATTTTAACCCTATAATATGAAACACCCTAAGGTATATTCGAGTAGATTGATGTGACGAAGGGGTGGAAATTCAGTGATCGAAGCCCCCAATTTGTA
Source organism: Andrena trimmerana (assembly GCA_951215215.1). NCBI lineage: Eukaryota > Metazoa > Arthropoda > Insecta > Hymenoptera > Andrenidae > Andrena > Andrena trimmerana. The sequence goes on along the minus strand of OX578059.1, from coordinate 84,149,556 downwards.
GGAGCATTATTTACGTATGTATGCATGGGTGTCCGCAGGAAGGAGGGGGAGTTGTTGGGTAATCAGTTCAGGGACAGCACAGCCCCTTCCCCTGGTTTGCGAAGAAATGGCTTATTTTTAAGAACTAATCTTCATTAAGTTTATAGGTACTAAAAAACAGAATATTTTTAAATGTCAATTTTAAATGCTTAATTAAATTGGTGCTACAAAATGGGTTCAAACAAGTAACCAATTGTCCCTTGTCAACATGACTGTTTCTCAAAGTTCCGCCCCTCACACCCTCCCTCCCGCAACAACGCTGCGGACGCCTTTGTATCTATGTACTTCTACAGGACATTGAGTTTGACCTGCGCCTTCAATAAATCTTAAAGGGGTAGACACGTCACGTAACTCGGGTAATGCAGCGCGCTGTAATACCGACAATCTGGCCCGAAACATGGGTTTAGTAGAATACGCTTTTCCTCCTTATATGAGCGAATTTTGGGCTGGGCGAAGTCTCATTCGAAAAAGGAAGGTTCAGTGCAGCGCGCTCTGGTCATGGTTCGACGAGATTATGTATCTAATAATATCTAATAATATGAGTATTGAAAGTAGAGCAAAAGTCGACAAAATACACCCGCATGAATCCAAGTAATTTTAGGTCACTAAAAGAGTTTTGTGACTCAAACGATGACGAGAGTGGGTTGCACCGAACCTTTCTCTTTCGAATGAGACCTCGCCCAGCTCAAAATCTGCTTATACAAGGACGAAAAACGTATCCAATAAACCCATGTTTCGAGCCAGATTGTCGGTATTACAGCGCGCTGCATTACCCGTGCCACGTGGCTCGTCTGCCCCCCTAATATATGTACAGCGTTTGGGTGTATTTTCACAAAAAATAAATTAAAAGAACTGTTTTTTTTATAAAATCAGAATCTAAATTTCGAGCGAAGCCAAGTCGTAAAGCTAGTCTGTTATAGAGATAAGATTCACATTGGAATTTGATTATTCCTTTCACGGCGTTTATATTATTAGTAGGTAGGAATGTATATAAGTACTGTAGATGTTGCTGGCACCGTTTTTATAGAATTCTTTTCACTTTATTTCAACGTCTTTATGGATATTATGCAATTAAAATACGGTTTTTATCATCAGTGCCAAACTATTACCTATAAATTTATTTGAAGTAAGTTTTGTATTTAGGTACATGAAGCAAAGGTATTTGTTTTTATATCTAGAAACTTCTGTAAATGACAAATTGTGCCATATGTATGATTAAATAGTGAAGCTTAAAATTTTTGTTAATAATTTAAAAGGTAGGGACACTGAAACCTTATTTGAGCATAAAACCTATTCTCTAATAATAATCTAACTGACATTACTCAATATTATGAAAGTAATATAATACTAACTATATAATAACGTTCCGCAAATGCGTTTTAAATAGGTGCAGAATGAAGTTTGATGCCATTATTACTACTTCATAATCTTGTAATATCATAGAAGTGCAAAGCTTTCCTTCAAAGTTATTTATGTATTTCCCATTCTACAATATCAGCTAGCTGTGCACATAAATAGTTCTATGCCATTCGCCAATGAAAATGGCTGACATCCTTTCAAACTGGCTGGCAAGACTATTATACAGAGACCAGAAATAACAGTTATTTTTTAAATTTTTTCGAAAAAAATCATTGAGAAAAAGTTAATTTTTATTCAAATGGAAGTTAGTCTTCATTAAATACTGCATAAATTTTCCGAAATATGAAGTAATTAAAAAATATTAAGACTTATCTGTTTTGGTTACTGATAACCATTATTGTCGACGGATATTGTTTTCGGTTACGAATAACCATTATCGATGACCAGATTTTTTTTGGTTACGGTATAACCAGTATCTATTGCGGGACTTTTTCTGGTTACGGTATAACCAATATATCCTGCAGGATTTTTTTTGGTTACGGTATAACTATTGAACTATAGAATGTCTAGAATATTGTGGGTATTGCGAGCCGCGGCGCGCTGCTGAAAAGAGATAGTTGCACTGCGTGGGATGCTTTTTCACTCTTACACACAAGTCTATGTCTATACTCAATTTACTACAAGATAGAAGTACATTTACTACAGGATGGTGTATAATACAGGATAGACACCCATTCAATGCCACTATCTCTCTCGGCCTGGCCAGACCGGGTTTTTCCGTACCGTGTTGGCATTCCAGATATTCTATAGTTCAATAGTTATACCGTGACCGAAAAAAAAGTCTCGTAATGCATATTGATTGTACAGTATCCAAAAAAAAAATTCCCGCAAGATATATTGGTCATACCGTAACCAAAAAAAATTCATGCAAGATATATTGGTTACATCGTAACCAAAAAAAATCTGGTTATCGATAATGGTTATTCATAACCGAAACAAAAATCTGGTTATCGATAATGGTTATTCGTAACCGAAAACAATTTCCGTCGTCAATAACAGTTATTAGTGATAAAAAAATATTTCCGTCGACAATAACGGTTATTAGTGACCAAAAAATATTTCCGTCGACAATAATGGTTACTCATAACCAAAATCATTTAGAGAAAGATATTAATTATTATGCCATAACGTTTAAAATTTAGGTTATAACAGTTATGATCTCTGCTATTATATGTATACCTTAGAGTGTTTCAATTTTCCAAAGGTGCTATTTTCATATAACTTTGCCTGCCCCCTTGATTGTATTCATCTAAGTGATCTGTATGCCAAACTTTAGACAAATTTAATAATATTTAGGGGTTGCACAGTTTTATCACTAAGGTAGGTGTAAGGCGGTAGTAACACTTTGGCTTGGGAATACGATTACGCAGAAACTATTACATTTGCAACAAAAACCCTTATACGGAAATGTTACTTACTTATCTGACATTATTGAGTCACAACAGTTTCACTGTATGTCAAGTAATATCAAAGTTATTAATAAAAAATGCGAAGCCGAGTGTTAGGTATAGCCCTAACGATACAGTGTAAAGTGTTGCAACCGTATCTGACCTCCGGTCGGTTGTAACACTACACGGATTCTATGTAAACAAGACAATATTATTCGCTTTCTTTAACACTATTCAACTGATCCCGACTGCCGCTGTTACAATCGCCCCCGACCATGCTTTTGAACTTCAATTATAAATTGTGACTAACGAGACACTTAAAAGTGCTAGGTAACGATCGGTATTACTTTAAAAAAGGTCAAATTACAGATTAAAAAAACGCACATACTGGCAAAGGGAGTGTTTACATTAGATTCATAAGTCAGTAAGAAAAAGTTACTCTAGGGTATCGAAAAGTTATTTTGTCCACTATCCATGTCTATTGCGTATCTATACTGCTAGGACATTGATGTGTGCATTCCAAATGTCATTGTTTATCATATGTATATCTAAAATTGGTGTTAATATTCATTATATGTTTTGAAATTCAACACAATTTGTATGTGTTACATTTGCCCCCCCCCCCCCCCCCCTGTTACTACCGCCCCGGTCCACCCTACATATTTTCGCTTTTCAGGTTTTAAAAATGTGGCTAAAATAATAAGGTACAGAATTTTTAATAATTGTGAACAATAATAGTAGTAATAAAATGTAAATTTATCTAAATCTTTTTTGAAGTTTAGTTTCTGTCTTATGGACTTGAGAATAAAAATAATTATCATTGGAAACCGTGTTTCCTTAGCCTACTACATATTATTTAGTGTGCAAAGTGTGCAACCTCGAAATATTACTCAATCTTCCTAAAATTTGTCAGATATTTTTTTTTATATTAATAGAAATCAGGACATGCGCAAAGTAAAATAAAAACATAATATTTAAATTTTAACCCTATAATATGAAACACCCTAGTATACCTGTATGTATAGCTAGTACAGTTGTCCCCCCCCCCCCCCTCCCAAGCAGACAAAGGGAAGACTCTACTACCACCTATCAACCTATGCAACCCTAGGAATTTCCTCGACTTCTCTTTGTTCCCGGGAATATCGTTATAACCTCATTATAACTTTACACAGTTCAATCGACCCACCTTAATGGTCTGTACACAACTCCAAAGCTTAAAGCCCCTCAACTTTAACACCCTTGAAGAAAAACCAATACCTAGTGCTTACAAACCTGGACGCAACGTCGCAACCTCCTCAACATTCTGACTTCAACCAATAAACCCATTCCCTAGTTGTTATGGCAGAGCGTCGCTTTGAGTTGAAGGTTGTAAATCTTCACGATTCTCTGACCACTTCTCATGCACTATAAGATCGTGCAAGAGCCCAAAAAAATTACTTGAACTGATGTTCAAATATGAGAAGCAAACTGACGGGGGTGATTGAGTAAAGACCGCACACAATATAACACACAAAAATATTATATATTTTGAATAATAATTCAACAAGAAGAATATGATCGGAGACTTTCACATCACATTCACGATGTAAGAGTGTTACTTAAAGGCCGTCTGCTCGCAAGCAGAGCTCGATGGATCACCGTGTGTCTCTAATTTGCTTCTGCCATAGACGGCACATTCGCTTGCGACCGATAACTCCAGAATTCCTCGCAGGGGTGGAGTCTTAAGGCTATAGGGATTACAAACGTAAAGTATTGGTGGAGTTTTGACAGAGAGGTGGGAAAATTAAACTGTCTATTGGTGGAGGCGTGTCACTGTCGAGGATGGTTGTGAGGCGTGAGAAAGGGAACTTTTCAAATTTCGGAACTGCTCTGGAAACGATTTCTCGAAACATCGGTGTCTAATTTATTATGGTTTCCCGATGGTGCATCGGCTCCAGTCTAAACAAGTCGACGCGAGGCCACCTGAGTGGAACTCTTACCCCCTGGAACTTCAGTTCCGGCTTAAGGCGGCCACACACTGTCCAGTGTGCCTGTCAGGTCGGCCTGCGCAGGCAGGCCTGTGCAAGTCGGCTGGACCGTGTGGATGCACTACGCGTCCAGTGTGCCTGTCAGGCCAGCCTGTACAGGCACGCCTGACGACGCACAGTGGTTGGGATAGGGATAGTTAGTGACATTCATTGGTGTATAATTTTTAAACTATAAAAGATATCGGAATGGCGCCAAAAAACATAAATTGAAAAAATTATTCCTTTCTAATGATTTATAACTGAATATATTGTACGTCCATTTAATGTTGTTTTTTCAATTTTTTCAACTTAATTGTTATAAAAAAATTTGAAAACTGTATATGTAGGAGTTTATTTAATGGTCTTTAAGCGATTTAAATCGCTTGTTGGAAAAAGTTTTAGTTTCCGGTTATAAGGAAAAACCAAATAGTAGTATTAGAAATTGTGACGAAATCTGCAGTTTAGTTAAACATTAGTATTCATTTATTCAACGGATTTATTCATTTCAGCGTATTAAGAAATTCGTTATTCTTTATCGTATCGATATTGAAGTGCTACCGATGGATTCCTTATGTTTTTCCGATGAAATTCATGCAAAATTTCATGTAAATCCGACTATTTTTAACAAATTCAGCTGGAAATTATATAATTCGATTTTTCATGGAATTTCCTTCATTATTTTCCGAATTATGTAATTATTGTTGTTAGTTTCATTGGCGAAACATAAAGAATCGATAGGCGTCGTTTTCGCAATGATATGATGAGAAATGCGGAAATCCTGGACATTTCTAATTTTTTAATGGATTCCAACACTTTCGAAAATCGAGAGCCATCAAATTCGGTGAAGCAATGGAGAATCCTGTCCTCGCCACGGGGTACCAGGCGGCATCTCTTTGACTGACGTCGCTGGAGAATCACCCTGTAGTACACATTCAGTAGATTTCGGTAGGAGAAAGTTTATTTTTCCAGCGCGATAAGGACTGTGCAGGAAAATCGAAAAACGATTCGGTCGGCCTGACGCCGCGGCCAATACCAAGTTCCTATGTGTGGAACGTATATGGCTAGTGATCGTCGCCAGTTTAAACAGAGACTCGTAGCTCGCGACAGCTAAAGATTGAAGGACAGAGAGTATTTAGAGTAGTGGAGACCAAAGATTTGCCTGCCATATGATACCGAGGAAGGGACCTCGGGACCCTCGACCAAAAGAAAGTCAGAAAAATTGTTGACTTCCGCATTTCTCATCAGATCTTTGCGAAAATGAGGCCAATTGATTCCTTATGTTTCGCCGATGAAAGTGACACCAACAACGACATAATTCGGACAAAAATGAAGGAAATTTCATGAAAAATTCATTCCCATAACCTGAAGCTAATTTCGTTAATAATAGTCCGATTTTCATGAAATTTTGTATGATTTTCATCGGAAAAACATAAGGAATCCATCGGCATCACTTCTATACCGATACGATAAAGAATAAATAATTTTTTTTTCTGAAACGGTCGGAGCGTGTGGATGCACCATCCGGCCAGCCTGTCAGGCCGAACGGAGCGTGTGGAGGCACTACGCGCGTCCGGTCGACCTGATCAGGCCGGCCTGCGCAGGCAGACTTGACAGGCCGACTGGACCGTGTGTGGCTGCCTTTAGGCGATGACTCGACCCTCGGTAATATATGGCTGGACAACAGCCCTACTCTTGAGCTGACGAAAAACAGACGCGTATCCTTTAACCCAGGCCTTCCCAAGTAGGGGAAATCTGCTCCCAAAACAGATGTTTCGGTTCTCCCTCCAACGCTGCGCCTTAGCTGCTAAGGCCGCTAAGGTGGGACGAGTTCTGCTACCCTCTCCCCGAGGGCACAGTAACGTCGCTGGGAAGCATGTTGGGCGCTTTGGGGCGAAAGTACCAAATGTGTCAAATTTTTATAGGAAATTTCATAATGACTCAATATTTATAATCTGACAGAGGAAAAATGGCAGAAACGTTTCTCGCGGAAACGTAAAGCCTAAAAATAATAAAAATTTGACACATTTGGTACTTTCGCCCTAAAGCGCCCAACATGCTTCCCAGCGACGTTACTGTGCCCTCGGGGAGAGGGTAGCAGAACTCGTCCCACCTTAGCGGCCTTAGCAGCTAAGGCGCAGCGTTGGAGGGAGAACCGAAACATCTGTTTTGGGAGCAGATTTCCCCTACTTGGGAAGGCCTGCTTTAACCTAAACACGACGATACGCGGATGGCCCTATCTGGCCTCGATGGTTTGACGTCTTACATTTTCTCTTCTCAACACTAGTAGAAATTTGTCTCGTTTTTCCCTATTTCTGGTGAGGTAACAGTCAGGCTTGGATAGGGAAAAACTAGAAAGGAAAAACTAACCAAATTCCGCTTAAAACCCAGTCTGTAAAACTGGAATAGTTGTAACTCGACTCTGGCTAACTAGTTCACATCCAGTTTTTCCCTTTTAATTCCTGGCTAGTTATAACCTGACTCAAGCTGTCAAGTCCATATCTAGTTTTCCTTATTGAATTTTAGTCTAGGGCCGGTATTCATAGTCGCTACTTATTCTTAAGCAAATGCTTAAGCATGCGGCATCCTCTACTAACCTAGTAACTAGTAAAGGGTGCCGAATGCTTAAGCATTTGCTTAAGAATAAGTAGCGACTATGAATACCGGCCTAGGTTTTCGTCGCCAGAAACTTGTAAGGAAATGTGTGGAAAAATTAGTTGAAAAGAAAACAATCAAATCTATATTTAAAGATATCGCAGCAAGCCAAACATATTTATTGAATAAAGCAAACATGGAATCTAATGAGCGGAAAAAAAATTAAATGCTAAACGAGTGCATAGGTGTAGAAAAAGAAAGTAAGTGTTAAATGCTAACTATCACGGTAAGTTCTAAATACGTCACTTCATATATCAAGATATTCGTACGTGACAAAATACTAATTTTATTACTTCTTTATAGCACCATAACCTCATTTTTCATAATTATCTTTGTATAAACACACGTAAACATTAAAAAATCTAGTTAAATTTTTGAATTGTTATCAATTAATTTTATTGAATAAATATTTTTCTGTCAATTTAACAGGTATTCGTAATATTTTTTTCAAAATTCGACAATAAACGTTCGTTAGTTTTAAGCTAGTTTTCCCTACCAGTTTTTTCACACTATCGCCTGGGAGGGAAAAGCATTACATGCCTAGTAGGGAACTAGTAGGGATTTCTAGTAGGGCGCTAGTTGCACCAAGGGAAAAACTAACTAGTGCCCCACTTTTTCCCCAGTTGTATTTCTACTAGGGTTCAACCCATACACAACTACAAACTGTTATGAATTATAACAGTTAAATATCTGTTTATATTGTTACGTGTTGTAACAGGGATTATCCTCGGAAGATGTAGATGGGTTCGCTGCCCGTGGAGCGCTGATCCGCTCTGCTCGGATTCGTTCTTGATATCTGTCACCAATTTCTTCGTGTGATGATCAGCAAGAAAGTAGGTAAATAAACTGAGACTAGTTTCTGTTGTTACTTGGTTTAAGTTTTATAATTCAAGATAGGACGATTAGGAAAATGCGTCTGATTGCTTTAAACGTTGATCAACGAATGAGTGTACAAAGATGTCGTCGTTCGGGATCGAAATGTAACATGTTTTTGTTAATAAAGATATCCAATTATACAAAATGTTTCTTAATTAATAATCTAACAAATTATTTGATTGGTTCCTCGTTCACTAAGAACGAGCGGTTCCTGTAGTATCCGTGATTTTATGGCAAAACAACCGAAACCAATATTTAATCAATATTATTTAACGAGCGTCTCCAAGTAGTATTCCTTGGAATGCTTTGTTCATAATTTCAGTTGCTTCGTTTAACAATTTAAATTTGGCGCGTCTAAACCTGACCATGCAGAGTCATCTAATATTAGACTATATTCATGTGTTACCACATGAGATCGTAACAATATAATTGTTTATTAATAAAATGGTGTCCCTTTTTTATGTCATGACATTTAAGTCATTTACAACTGGGTTAGGGACTTCGGTAGCACGAATAATTATGTTACACGAGTGAACTTGCTTGCTTGAGGCCAAAATGTGAACTGGCGCTCCGCGCCGAAAACCTCCTGTTTAAAATGCTGAGTAGAGAGGTTTCACCCTATACCCTCGAATGGCCAAGATGGAGGACAGGCCCAAACATTCCCACGATCCAAAGTACAGTAAATTCCCGTTATGTGCCCGACGAACGGAGCGGACGGCTGGCTCTTAGTGGGTTGCCGACATGATTCTCTCTTTCGTACGCAACGGCAACTTCGTGTCTGACTCTTTCGTTTCCTCTCGTTCGTTGTCCAGTTCTCTCACTGTCGTCCGCAGGCTTCTAAGAAATGGTGGGGATAGTCGCCGGGCTGTCAACGGGAGGTAAAAACCGGCTCATAACGGGGATTTAGTGTACATCGCTGACGAAGTCCAGACATTGGCATCGGCGGAAAGACATTGCAGCGTAGGCCTTGAAAACCCGTGGGCATCACGATTTCGAGGACCGCTCTTGTGCCCAAGGGTTACTGCCTAGTCCCTCACCAGATGAGCGCGCCGAGCTCGAGGGAGGTCTCCGCGGTCTGTAGACGCTCAATATTATTGTGCAATGTATTGCACAATATTTTTGCTGTGTGCCCCACACGGTAAATATTATTGTGCAATGTATTGTCCGCTGACTGCGCGTAGTTCCGCCTGCGTCGTCCTCCCTTCAAATTAAAGACGGATCCCTTATCCCTCGCGTATAAACACGCGTTCGATTTTTAAAACAAGAGCACGCTTTGACGTATTCCGTGCGAGAGAAGGTGGGCCTCATGTTCGTGGCGGGAACAAGACCACCCCTGGTGCTTCCTGTTCTATCTAGTTTTCTACCAGTGATAATCAATAAACTTGGAAACGCAATATCGCGAAAACCAGTTGAAATAAGGTGTATACATTATAGGTTATTGAATTTGTCTTGAAACGCACTATCAAGTGATCTCTAAAAAAATAGTTACATTTAGAAAACCGGACTTGACCAACGTATCTTTTAAAATAATAATCGAAAAAAAATTCGTCTGCGCTAATTATTTAATTTATTAATTTTCCCCCTCGCACCATGCAATTGGATATAAACCATTTCATTATCTCCAATACGTTAGGAAATATCCAGCTGTTTACTGTTCTCGCGGACACCCAGTATAATGAAATAAAATATAAAATACATGTCAGAGAGGGCAACCATTTAAAGGGGTCATGCCGAGTTGGGACGCGTGATTTTCGGGAATTTTTTGTGAAAAAGCTAATGTATATTTTTCACAACTATGTGCTTCTTTTAAAAGTACATATATTCAGCAACTCTCAGTAATTTTGTTATAGAAAAATATTGAAAAATTAACGAATAACAGCCACTCTCCCGGAAGCTATTTTTTTTTTGTGGTGGGCACGATTTCTCAGAGCCGAATCATCTGAAATCGAAACGTGAAGAAGATTCTGTTGGTATATATGTAGAATCATCTTCATTTTTCGATTCTGTTTGTATATACAAAATCTCCTTCACTTTTCGATTATCAGATGATTCGTTTCCGAGAACTCGTGCTCACCGCAAAAAAAATAGCTTCCGGGAGAGTGGCCGTTATTCGTTCATTTTTTAATATTTTTTTATAAAAAAATTACTGAGAGTTGCTGAATATATGTACTTTTAAAATAAGCAAACAGTTGTAAAAAATATACATTAGCTTTTCCACAACAAATTCCCGAAAATCACGCCTGCCAACTAGGCATAACCCCTTAATGAGCTACGCTACGATCTTAATTAATAGGTCTATCTCACGTCACCTTTCCCCCCACGCGATTCACACAATATATTGTACAATGTTTTTGATTCACGCAATATATTGTGCAATCTTCCAATATGATCCACAGACGTTCAATATTATTGTGTAATATGAATATTGCAATATATTGCACAATATATTAAGTGTCTAGTGGCCGATTCTCTTCTTCATTCACGCAATATATTGTACAACCTTTCAATATTATTGCGCAACTTTTCAATTTTATTGTGCAACCTTTCAATATTATTGCGTAACTTTTCAGTTTTATTGTGCAATCTTTCAATATGACCCACATACGGTCAATAATATTGTGCAATATTGAATATTGCGCAATAATATTGAACGTCTACAGACCGCTTTATTAATTGTTTGCTGAAATGCCCGGCCAACACTCGGGACTACATCTGGATTTTCTCACTAAAACTTTCTCTGACCTGGCCATTCGTTACGTACGTAACAAAACATTTAAAATCACAATACACACTTACCCACCCCCGCCAAATAATCTAAACAGTCCCAACAAAACACTCAGTTAACCATTCAAACAACCCCCTTTCATCAATTGCATTATCGACGCACACCAAGCAATCACAAAGTAACATCATTATTATTTATTCAAAATAAACAACTGAATAATTAATTTGCATTATTGATATTGATCATTTCATCTCTTTCTGTGGTTTCCTTTGGCAGTAACGCACCCAGAGGAGAGATCAAAGAGCCCTGGCACCCCCCAAATAAACGGGAAAAAGGGAGATTAACGTAGCCACGACTGAAGTAGGGTAAACGATACAGTAGTTGACCACCTAAGAGCTTCAGTTTAGGTAAACGCTATGGAATAAATAACTCGAATTTTATAAATGAAGTTTTGTTATGCCAGGCGGAAAAAGAAGTATCGAAGATGATTATAACACGAAAGAAACTTTGAGAAATCAGTAGTTTCGATATTGTGCTATTATAAAGAAATATAACTCAAAATTATAGTTATTAAGCGGTAGTGGCATAGTTGTTGACCAGTCCAGATACAATTGTCGACCACTTGCTGAATATAAATAAAAATCAAGGAAGTAAAAAAAGTACGCCAAGTACATGAAATAAAAAAAAAAACACAAACAGTAGAAGATAATGATAATTACAAAGTAAAAAAAATGTGAAATCAAAGCGAGCTGCAAGTACATAAAGGCGACACTGTGTAACACAGTAAAAGACAAAAAAAAATGTCCGTGGCCTGGAAGTCAGGCACCTTTGATCGCCGAATTATAGTACCGACCTCCGGACCAATGAAAAATCAGAAGTCATCGGAGGTGCGTATCCGAAATCATATAAAAGCTGGGCATATTACCCCGTGCCACCAAGGATCTAAATCAATTTTCTGTAACTGTATTACTGTGCATTCGTCGAACCAGTTATCGAACACCCCCCAAAACACAATATAATCATGTTCGACACAACTGGACATATAAAGAATGTTAACATTGGACCCTTTTCACTTATTATGATCAATGGCATTCACGGCAAACAAAATTGAACAACGATTATACTGTCAGTAAAGAAGTCGTCGCTCTAAAGGTGCCAGCTATGCGGTTACATTCTTTCAGAGTTGAAATTACACGTTTTCCTTTCCGAAGATATCACGGCGGAACGCTTGTACTGAAATCATCGATTGTTGGTTGAAACGAAAGGTTGGACTGTCTTTTCTGATCAACGTGCATCATTGATGCGGAAACGCGCAGGTTCATTAGACTATGGTGGTAGAAATTTGAAGTGGTCAACTTCTGTACCCTGGTCAATAACTGTATCGTTTACCCTACCTATAATTCAAGAGCTTTGCAAAAGGACAAGTAAACTGGATATTATTCTTCGACTAAATTTTTATAATCGCCTAATGAATTTTATTGAATTTGCATTAAAGATATTTTTAGCCCTTAAACTCGGTTCCCTCCAAGATTAAATCCTTAGTGCGCCACTGTTTCTTGGTATTTATTATTTTAATTTTATCTTACTTGTCCGTTTTCTGTTCATGCCTTTTCATTTTATTATAGTGTGCCAAAGGGTTGTTACCCCCTGATAAATAAATTAATATAATATGGAGACAAGAAAACACAGTCGTCACGCTGTGTGTTTATTTATTTATTCCCTCCGCACCGCCAACGCACAGTGGCGAAATTGCCTGAAATCATCGCCAAAAGTGAAAAATATCTATAGTTAAAAATGTTAAAATTGTTAAAAAGGAGTTCAAGATTGTATTACACCAGTTATTATTTACGATTAAATAATATCAAGTAGAGTGAGTTTTATGCATATTATAAAAGTATACACGTGTAATTGAATGATTTAAATATATTATAGTAGTATAATTCAAAAAATTTCATTAAATAAAGTAGTTATTATCTTTCTAGAGTCATGTTATTGGAATTTATAATTTAACTTAGATTTAAAGATACTAGTTTTGGCCACGATTTGGGACAAATTTGCCAGTGTGCAGTGACGGGAAAACGATTGTCGAGTGAAAAAAAGCTCGTCTCACTTTTTTCAACACCAGGACGTCATAGTGTGGCTGCCGTCGCCAAGCGATCAGGTGGATTCCGTCGTGGGGTTTCCAATCAATCGGCGCCTTCCGGTATGATCAGAGCAGCATGAGTCGCCTGGGAAAACCAAACGTTTCCTATCGCTCGTTGTTCCACGAGAAAAACGTGCGTGCCCCCTCCGCTGATGCGTCGCTCCTGATAGACCGCAGCGCGGCCAAGACTTTTACGAGTGGCGGAAGGAATGATTCTAAGGAACGGAGGCGAGGATTGACGGCGCTATGTTCCTCCAACAGTCTCTATCGCTTTCACATATGAGGACGCCCGTCTGATCCGCGGCGAAGGAAAAGGGTTAGTCGTTCAAGTGCTTCGAGTCACACATCACAGCGGGGCTGTCATAATACGACAGGAGGTGTCCTAATATTCGTCGGGCTGTCGACCCCAAAAAACATTCTGCCAGGGGCGTGGCCTGCGGGGGCAGTGGCGTACACAAAGGAGTTTTTTTAGCACCCTCTGCGAAGTGCTTCGACGATTGAACCCTCGAGCAGAGGCGGTTAATTAGTGGGGACCATTGGGGATGGAGATTTAAAGGATGGAGTGTGATGAACCTCCGCTTAGGGGCTAGGAAGGGGAGGCTGTTTGGAAGACATTGTATTTTTATTTGTATGTTGAAGATTGTCACGTTCTGGTTTTATTGAAATTTTACGGTGGATGTTTGATGTACATGTGTCTGTCGGCATTGGATGTATTTAGGCTGAGGGTGGTTGAGTTTTAATATGGTTGGCAAGGACCATGGAGGCAATTGTTTCGATATAATTCAATAACGATGAAACGGACGAGGTCTTGTAAAGAGTGTTGTGAAAGGAAACCATAAACGACGGGCAGGGGGGGGAAAAGGGAATGTCACAAAACAACTTTATCGAGAAAATTAAGTTTTAATACTTTGATCCGCCAGTGGAGAAACAAGGTTCTATGAATGTATCTACATGAAAGAAAAAAAAGAAAATAATAATTGTTTTCTTTTCAAATTTGAACACAGCAGCATACTGGAACAAAATAAGAATTTTTCACTTGTATTATTATCTCAACTAGGACAGCCACTCATTTTATTAATTGTCAGATATTTTGTTTCTCACTTACTTATTATGCATGAGACAACGTTTCATAAAATCGCAGAGCCTTAGTACCTATCACGAAATTTTGTTATGAACCATGAGCTGGATGAGGTAGCTGGTACCGCGCGCAGTCAGCGGACTATGTACCCCTTTTCTTCCTGTGTCTCTCCGCCAGGCGTATTGATGGTGGACTTGGTGGATAATACCTGTTAATTGCTATGTTCATCGCATCTTTCTCATATCTAGCATATTTAGGTAAAGACTGAACAGGCTGATTTGTGTACCTACCACAGCTGGTTCCCAAAGAATAATCAGGCTGGCTGATCGGTCAGAGCGTTTCGCCAGGATCGCGGTTTATCACCGTACTGTTCCGAGTCGATGCGGCGGATAACAACGGTACGTCCGGGTCCGAATTCATTGTAGGTAGGTATGTAACCTACCATCACCGACAGAGCCATATACGGATTAAGGGGGTTGACACGCCACGTGACACGGGTAATGCAGCGCGCTGTAATACCGACAATCTGGCCCGAAACATGGGTTTAGTAGAATACGCTTTTCTTCCTTATATGAGCGAATTTAGAGCTGGGCTAGGTCTCGTTCGAAAAAGGAAGGTTCAGTGCAGCGCGCTCTGGTCGCGGTTCGACGAGATTGTGTTGATATCTAATAATATCAATGTTGAAAGTAAAGCAAAAGTCGACAAAATACACCCGCATGAATCCAAGTAATTTTAGGTCACTAAAAGAGTTTTGTGACTCAAACGATGAACAGAGCGGGCTGCACCGAACCTTTCTCTTTCGAATGAGACCTCGCCGAGCTCAAAATCTGCTTATATAAGGACGACAAACGTATTCTACTAAACCCATGTTTCGGGCCAGATTGTCGATATTACAGCGCGTTGTATTACCCGTGTCACGTGGCGTGTCTACCCCCTTTAGGTGGAATCAAACGGCTCGTGGCTCCGCGAGCCGGCTCTTCTCGTCTAGCTCGTGAAGTCGGCTTGGCGAGCCCGACTCGGCAAGCCATGACCGATCAGACGGCTCGTGGCTCCGCGAACTGTCTCGGCTCGTCTAGCTCGTCATGTTGGCCGGCGAGCCCGGGCGAGCGGAGCCACGACCGATCAGACGGCTCGTGGCTCCGCGAACTGTCTCGGCTCGTCTAGCTCGTCATGTTGGCCGGCGAGCCCGGGCGAGCGGAGCCACGACCGATCAGACGGCTCGTGGATCGCGGCTTCACGAGCTGTCTGATTCCACCTTAATGGTTACCGTTCAGGGTACCAGAAACCGTACATTTGGAAGAGGGACGGATAGACATATGCCTACGATGATTTAATACAAATGCTCGAGCTGGGGCGTCAGCTATGAAACATGTCAGTCGTATGGGCAACTTACTGGAATGAAAATTTATGCCTCCGTTGGACATGATGGCCCTGACGTCTGCAAAAAAAATCTCAAAGAAAATATTGGGTTTGTGTGGTTTTTGGGGTCCTTTATAGATGCCTACCACTATCGGCTTTATACGAGGAATATTTGAAATACTACATTGGACGGGCCAGATATGAATGGAACTTGATTTGTCCAAACTACATCCGTCGGTATGAAAATCTAATTCTATCTGTCTAACAAATGATACCGACAAAGTGTTAGGGAGACTTTTAATAATTTCTGCTTCCAGATCGAAATGAATGTATTCTCCTGGTGCCACGACAAATGTGACATCAGGATTACGTGGCGTAAATACAAGTGTTCTAACATCCTGAGGCAACTGGGAGAAACAGGAATGAGTTCGAAGGAGAGATAATATGTTATTTCCTTAAACGTGTGTCAAATTGTTGTCTACGTAACAAGATGCTAACCGTTGGCGGAAAGATGGCTCGGAGGAAGTAGCACAGGACAATGAAAGTGTATCATGAATATTAGAAACGCGTGATCGTTTCTACTATCGTTCGACCGAAACACCGGTCCTTCTACTTCCACGTCACGCTTATTTATTTAATTTCAACTGGAACTAACTTTCGACGTTCACAATGAACAACAATCGGCACTTTTCAGCGCCACTGTTTTAAAACGTACATGACAAACAGCACTATTCAGTACTCATTTTACTTCAGTATAACTGAAAGTATATACCTCTCGATGTTCATCCTTTTAATTTTATACTAATAGCGTATTCGGTACCTTGCACTGATTCTGCACTAGTGTCAAAAAATGACTTGGATTGGTTAATTCTTATAGATCTATCTTCGTTTCTATCAGAAACAACCAATCAAAATCATTTTCTGGCACCAGTGCAGACTCAGTGCGAGGTATCGAATTCGCTATAATATTGTACTTGTTTTCAGAACTAACACAAGCGGGAATATGGTGATTCTGCAAAAAAATACTCGGAAATGTAGGATAAAAGTTTTTGATATCGCCCTCCGTTCTCGAGAAAATTGACTTATTTTTGCATGTAGAATCACCACTATCGAAAGTTTCTCTTCTGATTTATAGGTGCCACTTATATTATATGCTTCGCAGGGTCTGTCGGCAGATCCGTAGCTGAATGCGGACGTAGACTGCTCCGCAACTGCCCGCAGATCCTGCGCTCTCCCGGCAGACCCTGTCGACAATCTGCTGGCAGACTGCCGGCAGATTGCTATCAGGGTAAAGTATTCACATATACATTATATTTTTTAACTAAAGTGAAGAAATATTCGTTAATTTAAATAGATCAAGAACGATTACATTGCTTCAAAATATACAACTGAGATTCTATGTATAAGAGCAGGGAGGACATGAGTATGTTTCGAGAGAAAGTAGAAATTGGGATTATGTGGCGCGTGCAAAGAGCAGTTATGCTCTCCACCAATCAGAAGCGATCACGAAAATCGCGAATCACTTTTTTGCCTGCACCAATCAGAAGCGATCACGAAAATCATGAATGGGAACGAACATGATCGGATCACTCGTGATTCACAAATCACGGTTCTAACAAACACTAATCCGAGCCTTCAATATTATGCACATTCAGATATCAAAAAATGGAAATTCATTTAAAAATTAAAAAATGAAGTTTTAGAGACACCCAATTCGTTTTCTTTTCAATTTAGCTTTTTGGATAAATGAGTCTTAAATGTGTTATTTTAACTCCATTTTTTTCTGCGTGTTTATAACAAGCTTATAAACATATATGTACACGCGTTTGACAAAACATTAATTCTAACATTATTAAATAATTCATTTTCCACGGAGTACACATTGGGGGCCAAAGTGACCAGGGTAAACTGAGCTGTAAAGAAAATATGCGCGACTGAGATGCACATTATTTGTATGTGAAATCTGTCTGCCAAAAATTATTGAAGGACATTTGTAAAAAAATGTGATAGAAAAATATGTAATGTTTTTGTTAAAAAAATTATTTAGATAGTATAAGTACGTATTTTATTAATAATTATGTATGTATTTGTTTTAGTAATAATATGTCAGATTGTTCATGTAAACAAAGTTCATTCAAAAACTCATTTTCAGAAGCAAATGTGTTTACACAAAGTACACAAAGTACCAATTATTAACGTTAAACTTGTATTAACGAAATATATTTGTAAAAAAACAGTTTAAATAGTTTAAAAGTTCTAATAAAGTTAATTTTATAATTATATCCTTCATTAAAACTCGTATTTTATTTCAGCTCACTTTACCCCAAATAGTAGCTCACTTTACCCCATATATGTATGAAGTAAAGTGGTCGTTTTAGTATTTTTTTTTTTTTTATTTATTAAGCATGAGGTTCCGAGAACCTCGGATGAGGTTCATTTCAGCTATGCCTGAGTACTTAGATTTTGTTCGGTTTGTACATTAGATTTTTCAGTTACAGTTTTTCAGAAAGTTCTAAACATATAAACACGCAGTAATAGTTGGTAGACCGATTAACATTTCTATACATAATGGTAATTGAAACTTGAGCTTCTGTAGTTGCCTAATTAGCTGTGATCTGCACAATGCACTGTAGAGATGGCATTGCCAGACAATAT
This sequence comes from Andrena trimmerana, assembly GCA_951215215.1. Lineage (NCBI taxonomy): Eukaryota > Metazoa > Arthropoda > Insecta > Hymenoptera > Andrenidae > Andrena > Andrena trimmerana. The sequence continues at coordinate 84,131,216 of OX578059.1, read as the reverse complement.
GATTTATACTTTGATCTTCCTTTTTACAATCACATTTTGGATTATTAACAATTCCAATACGAGCCAGTGATGCTTTCCATTTATAATGGTCCGCTCTGCAACGATTTGGGGTAACAATGAATTCACAAGAAAAACCTTTATGAGCGGACCATAGCTTTAATTTTTCAGTGTAGAAGTTTGTGAAGTAGTTTCGTCCCTTGATCCGTCCTTGTTCTTCTATGATACTTTGTGTTTGAGTGGTTGCTCCTTTTTTAAATTCTTTAAAAAGATCAGTATATGGGATTGTTAGTAAGTCTGAAGTAGGCATTTCTGTAGCTATTTTTGCTAAGCGGTCAGCATCCTCATTGCCTTGAATTCCTACGTGTGATGCGACCCAAAAGAATTTTATGGTGCTATTATGGGAACTTTCCTGTAAGAATTTATTATATTTCTTTTTTATTTCTAGTATGTAGTTGTTTGATATAATACAAATTTTCGTACTTTGGAGGCTTTGTAAGGCACTTGAGGAGTCTGAGAAGATAAGAACGTCTTGATTACTATTTTTTAGAGCAATATCCAGAGCATTGTTCAGAGCAATACATCTTGCCGTGTATACTGAGGCCTTATAATTAATAAATCTTATTACCTGGGTATCTGTTTTAGTGCTTAGGGCTTGTGCACGCTGACCCAACAGCCTCATTACCGGGGATTTTACTACAATCTGTATAGATTGCACATGTATTGCTTGTAGACAGCATTTCATTTAACATGTAGTTTGAATTATCCGATTTCTCAAGAGTTCTGCCTAGTTCAAAATCGATCAGGACAGAGGTTATTATTGTTTTATATTCGTGACAATAGATATTATATTGTGTTTGTGTATTAATCACTTTAACTGAATCCATTATGTTTTCAATACATTGTCTCAAAATTCTCTTACGTTTTCTTTTATTCTTTTTGCATTTTTGCGTCTTGTATGTTGGGGAGTTTGAATTCGAAAATATCTTACTGAAGTAGCGATTACATAAAAGTTTTGTTCGTTCCCGAATTAGTGGTAGCTTAGACTCTGCTAACAAGATATTGGTTGGTGTACTAATTCGATACCCTAGGGACGATCTTATAGCAGTGTTCTGTATTCTTTCTATTTTTTCTGTAACATCTTTGCGAGTAGGAAAGTATATGAAGCAACCATATTCTTTAATGGACCGAACAAAACTCTTGTACAGAGTAATCAGTGTTTCTGGGTCAGAACCCCACCATGTTCTACAAAGAAATTTTACGATATTCAGAGCCTTAGCACATCTTTTTTGTACATAACATATATGAGATGAAAAAGTCATTTTATAGTCGAAGAATATCCCCAAGAATCGGGTAGAATCACAGGATTTGATGATATATTCGTCGATTTTAATTTCGGTTTGGGCTGGAGTAACATTTTTTCTGTTAAAACGGAGTAAGGCTGTTTTTTGTGGACATAGTTCGAGTCCTAAGGAAAGCAGATTGTATTTGATAATAGATATAGATCTTTCCATAAGATGCTTACATTTATCTAAAGGAGAGATCGCAACACTTTTAGGTAGGACGTTAGTGATTTCTGAGACGTATAGTAAGTAGAGAAGTGGGCTAAGAACACCACCTTGCGGAACGCCCTTATAGACAAATCTAGTTTCATTGCATGTGGAAATTTTACGAAACTTATTAGACGATTTGAGCATCCAGACATGTAGGCTAATTTATTTAACAAGATGTCACTGTTAACATTGACAAAAGCTCCTTGGACATCTAAAAACACTGCCAACGTGTCCCTTTTGTCAGAGAACCCTTCCTCAACATATAAGATTAAGTTAATAAGATTATCAATACAGGAACGGCCTTTGCGAAAACCTGTTTGAGTTGTTGGAAGTAAATTATTATGTTCAAGCCACCACTGTAACCTGTTTTTAACAAGAGTTTCAAAAAGTTTGCAGAAACAAGAGGAAAGAGCTATTGGACGAACACTTTTTTGTCTGATTTTCAATAAAATGGATGTAAGATAGTTTCCATTCCAACGGATACGCACTTGTTGTGTATATTTGATTGTAAATGTCTAGAAGAATTAGTTTGTATTTTATAGGTAATATTTTAATAACTTCATAATTAATTCCGTCTAGTCCTGGAGCTGACTTAGAGGTTCGTGAGTTTAAGGCAATGTTGAATTCAATTAGATCAAACTGTGCGTCAGGAAAGTCGTTGGAATTGCAGTCGGGAAAGTAGGCAGGATCAATAGGAACCCAAGGGGGGCTTATTTTATTAAATGAAGTTAAAATGTGGTTTTCGTTTTGTAGGTTTTTCGTTACGCTCGTTACATTTGCTTTGGTCCACTTATTTTTTTAAATTTTTGTTCTAGTCCAGGCAAAATTTATATCAGTGTGGATGTTTATGTTTTTAACAAATTCTCTGAAATTTTCTTTTTTTTTTCTTTTTGAATAGTCTTTTTGTCTGAGCAGCTACTTTCTTGTAATTGATCAAGTCAATAAGATTATTTGTACATTCACATTTTTTATAAGAAGCTCTTCTTAATCTTTTAAATTTATCGCACTCAGAGTCCCACCACGGAACAGGGTTTCTGTGTGTGAGGCGGTTGACAGTTCTCTTTTTAGGAGTGCTAGCTTTGATGGAATTCGTTATCACATTAACAAAGATTTTATATTTCTCAGTTGCTGGAAGTGTGTCATGAAATTGTGCAAAAAATTCTACATAGGAGTTTTGTAACTGAGTTATGATTTCTTCCCAGTTAGTGCGAATAGAATCAATTTTGAAAGTCTTTTTGCGGTAATAGTTTTTTTCAACATGAATGCTTATAAATATGGGATAATGATCGGAACCCCAGATTTCATCATGAGCTTTTACGTCAACTTTATCTGCAATATTCATGGATGATAAGATAAGGTCAATATTCGATTTTCTATTTCTATACAAATCTATGCGGGTGGATGAGTTTGGATTATGAAGAAATAAGTCATGGTTGTCGATGGACTGTAGGAGTCTCTCACCGTTAAGGTCAGTGTTGGAACAATTCCATATCGTATGATGAGCATTAAAATCTCCCATGAGAATAGGTACAGTTATCGTCTTTTCTAATATTGTTGACTATTTGTTCCCAAATTAGCTTGAGAGAGAACAAAACCTGGAGTTCTGTAACATGCTATTATTTTCAAAGGAGGATTAACATTAGTGATATTTATTCCACAGATTTCAACAGTGTCGTCAGGAGAGATCAGATATTTTATCTGAGAAAAAGCGATATTGCTACGCACTAAGATAATTTTGCCGCCTCCAGGTGAATGCGTCCTATCCATTCTGAATGCATTAAAATTGGAAAATTTTATGCATTTTTCAGGTGTCAGCCACGATTCTACACACACCAGGATGTCTAAGTTCTTTAATAAGACGTCCACTTCTTCTTTGCGCTGTACAATGCGTCTTGCGTTCCAAAATAGTAGACGGAGATTCGAAGAATTGCGGCTTGATTGTAAGTGCGAGGCAGAAGTTCGCGATTGATGAGGTGTATTTTGATTAGTCATAGTTATTCGTCGGAGGAGCTGGTGTCTTCGGCTGAAGTATCGTCCTTGTTTGGGGATTGCAATTTTGTAATAATTCTGGTTATTCGAATTTTCATCTGTCTTTGTTTAATAAAATCATGGTTCTAAGCATATTAATAAGGGCTGGTATGTCCTCGGTGTATTTCCGAGCTACGCTGTCTAAGTCTGTATTGACGGAACTTTCTACAATGAAGCTGGATAAATTTTCATAGCTGAGAGGGAGATTATGAGCTCGATTCGAAATATATGATTTTGCTGGTCCTAGTTGTTCATTAATATCGATTAGATGGATCCCTTTTTTTTTAGTTTTTTGTTCTTTGTCCCTTTGATGTTATCATCTATTATTTTTGCATTCTCGATGACTTTATTTGTAGAATCGTGGATTGTATTTGCTTCTGTTGCGCCTTCATTGGAAGAATTGGTGTTTGAGAGGACGCGTTTAATACCGCTAACGAGCGGAATTTTGAATGTTAGTTTTTCTTGATTTGGAGCTTGACCGTCTTGAGTGGTGACCTTAGGAATGGAGAGAGAAAGATCTTCTTGGTGGGAGATAATTAATGGTTCACGGGCATTGGCCTCGATACTCTTGCAATGTTTAGCGAGGTGACCTTCTTCTTTCAATAGAAAACAGGTTAATTTTTCAGTTGAAATATATACCCAGTACAAAGTATTCTCGAAATTTATCTGAATAACTTCTGGCAATTTGCTTATGTCTTCTGGTTCAACGTACACCTGTCTTCTAAAACTGAGAATATGGGAATAACCGGGGTCATTCATTCCCGCTCTTATAAAGGACAGTTGAGATTTTTTAGTAATGTTCAGTTCTAACAGTTTGTCTTCAATTACCTACATTGTGTGGGATTATTGGACACACGTTTGGCTTTAGAAACAAGCGGACGGAACTCAACGCTATGATTGTTTACATTTATCTTCTTGTGGATATCAAGAAATTTGTCGACCATCGGCTACTCAGATATAAACAAACTCTACCGTGAGATATTCTTGACACGAAGCGAATATTATTGGGGCCAATCAGCCTACCAATGGCTATTGTGTATTCTTTAATAGATAAACATTCTACTGCATCTTTCTTTGGGAAATTAGCATTTTGAGCTACTTGAGCGTATGATCCTTTTGAGGAAGGCTTTGCAATGTTAGCTACTGTGTTGTTTAACAAACGATGAGCGTGGGCATCTCCGATACCGGAGGCAATCATTTATGACAATGAGATCTGTTCACATAGCTGACCTCGGATACAAGTAAAAAAAAAACGCAAAATCACAGACATTTTTACGACACTTGTACACAATGTATAGTTAGCAGAATGTAGCACACGTAAACACGAGTGACAGCAGAACACGTCCTACCGCTACGACGGTTCAGACCGAACTCCAGTATTTTCTTTTCAATTTGAATTTTAATATACTTTAAGTTTATTTTAAGTATTGCTTATATTTTTAAGTATACCTCATTAACATGCGGAGTCACAATGCCGTCACTCCACAAAAAAAAAATATAAAGCAAGTAAGTTTTTCGGTTAATTTTCATTAAAATTTTGCCATGATTCTCAATGATTTTGTACAATTACTATTTATGAGAATCCGTGAAACAAATTTCTCTGTGAAACTATATCTATTTTCAAGTTTATTGCTTGTTTTGACATCTTCATATAACCTAACCTATATTTTAGCGCCATAGATTTGAATTCAAATTGACCTACATATGTGCCTACTTCTTACCACCGTGTGTAAGCTTAAATCGAACTGGTACGACCATACAAAAACAATCTAGAAAAAAATGGATGAGGCTGAAAAGAAAATCATAACCAAAAAAAAAAACAGAATAGCAAAGGAAACTCGTATGAGGAAGAATGCCGCCAATACCAATAAACAAAAGAAGAAAAAAAAGAGGAACAAGTAAGACGATGAAAATGAAAGTTGGTTTTGTATATTGTGTCCAGAAAATAGGCAGGAAAATAGGATACAATGCACGCAGTCCAAAATGTGGGTACACGAACTTTGTGCGGGAATAGATAGAATTACTTTTGAATATGTATGTGGTGATTGTAGTAATTATATTTAAAAGTACGAAGTAGGATAAGTATGGTGCGATTTAAGAACACAAAACCTAAACTGTACTGTTTTCCCATTACAAATAAATCATTTCTATGAATAGAAGTTGACTATTTTTTGTTGTTTGAGTTTATGAAACTGTTTATTCTATTAATAAAGAGTTGATTACCATTAATTTTGTTTCATTTTCCTATTATTTTTCATATAATAAGCATTTGTTCTTAAGAGGTACGATTTAAGCAAGTTTACCCTATTTCTGCACTTTCCATGCTATATTTTTCAAATTCTTTTAGTTTCGTTGGAATTATTGGCGTTACTTATTGACGAATAGACGTTATTTTCTGAAATAACGTCAAACGTTCGAATGAGTTGTGTATTAATTATTAACACTTTTTTATGAACATCCTTAATAATATTCGGCACTTTGAGTGCGAAAAATGGGATGTTGCATTTTTCCCCTATTTCTTGGGATTCAGCCATACTGTGCGACATAGAATACAGATAATTGCTCCATTATTGGGAAATATTGCCAAATGTTGTTTTCGCAGTTAATTATAAAACAAAAAAGATATTTGCTCGGAAATTCCGAGAAGGTAACTAAAAAGCCGAAAATTGCAAATATTTTTTCAACGAGTTTCTTATCGAAAAAACTGTGTGTATCTAATTATTTGCTATTGCGGCTCCATATCAAAACGACACAATACAAAACTACACATGTAATTTAGGACACATCCGAATAGTGCACAGAAAGTAATGCACATACAATTTAGAACACATGAAATTTATAGTGCACATACAATTTAGGACACATACAATTTAGGACACATGCGATTTAGGACACATACAATTTAACACACATGCGATTTAGAACACATGCGATTTATAATGCACATATAATTTAGGACACATGCGACGTAGGACACATACAATTTAGAACAAATGCAGTATAACGCACAATTTATTTAGTGTACAACAGGATAGCACGGTAAACTTGCCGGTGAAATGGGCCCTTGCCGATCGTCATTCTGAATATCATTTCCCTTTAAACATTTTGGCTGTCGGCCTTAGATTCGGAGATATTAATAAAAATCTTTCGGCATAACGAATTGAAAGCTACCTCCTCACCGATTTCAATGATTTTTACATATATTGTCAGAAACATATGAAAAACTTTCGGCTTAATATACTGAAATCTGTTTCACGGCCGACGGTATTAGTATTGGTTGGGGCTAGATTAGGGGGGGGGGCGGGGGTGCGCGCCCGCTTGCGGGCGCGTAAAACATGTTAGTGAACCCAAGTGAGTATGTGCTAAACTCGGTAATTCTAATGTTAAGTTAAGTTCTTTGCGCATATCTCGTAAACCAAAGCCAACCACCAAAAAGTTTAAACGGAAATGTTCAAAATGATGAACTTGTTAACAATAGCGATATTGACCCCATCACGTGATACTTGTAACCGCAATCTCATTTTGAATATCCCCAAAGTCACATCTGTTCGCTACCATGCTATACGCGCTCGCGAGCGGGCGCGCGCCCCCCACCCTGATCTAACCCCAACAAATACTAATACCATCGGCTGTGAAACAGTCAAGGGCGACGAGTAGATGGTTGTGCGCGAAATCATGGTGTGTGCTATCCTGATGTGCACTAAAAAAATTCAGCGTTATACTGCATGTGTCCTAAATTGTATGGGTCCTAAATTTGATGTGCACTATAAATCTCATGTGTTCTAAATTGTATGCGCACTATCTTCTGTGCACTATTCTGATGTGTCCTAACTTGCATGTGTAGTTTTGTACTGTATCGTTTTGATATGGGGCCTGCTATTGCTTACCAGAATCGATACTACCTTCTCATTTCGGTTAACGCAAAATTGTCACTTTTATATCACTAAAAATGTAAAAGACTCGGTTTAAAATTTTGCACAAAAAACATATAAACTTTGACGTGTATTTACACAGGAATTAGAAGTAGTCGCCATGATATTTTTATATATAAAAATATATAAAAAACATTATCCCATAACGTCTGAATTCTGGCATGTTTCTTCATTTCTTGGGATTTGGTCCTACTGTGGCGATGGTATGCAGTGCGTTTGTGTCCAAATACATAGACTACTGCTGAAGCAGTTTAGTGTCTAGACGCAGCGACACATGCACTCATCGGAGTGTGTTGCGTCTATGTAGAGTAGCCTATGTATATGCTGCTGCTGAAGCCGGCCGCGTCAGCAGTGCCGGCCACTGAGGGGGTTGGGCGAGTGCAAGGCAACGGTCTGTACAGGGGCCCCAGGGATAGGAAAAAGGAAGGACAGAGAATATACCAAAATAAAAAAAATTCGTTCCAATTTGAGTAAAATCGAGTTACTGTTATAAACAGACATGAATTTCTCACTAAACACAGAAATGGGAATACTACGGACGCGCCACAATTGTAGGATCGGATGCAATAAGGGGACTAGCACTCAAAAATGGAAAAAATATTGTCCAACCACTAAGAAAGATTGGAAAATGAATGGAATGTTTTTAAACTGTACTTTAAAATACAAGTTTTACAACATTATATTTTTTAACATACAGTTTAACAACATTTAATTTTCTAATCTTTTTTAGCGTTTGGACAATAATTTTTCCCATTTTCGAGCGCTAGTCCCGTTATTGCATCCGACCCTTTAATTGAAGTTATGGTAACCATACCATGGTATGCGACAGAGTTGGGCATTATTCGAATAATCTTAAAATAAAATGAAGTTATTCGAGAATGACGAATAAGTCTTTATTCGAATAAAGGGACGCGTGCCGTTGGCATGCACCAGCCTAGTGGCGTATACGCGCAGATGTAGAGTAATCCGCCGGGCATGGAATAAGTGCCTATACGAGCTATAGTGACTTAGGTGTGAGGTCACTCAGCGGGGTCTTAACCGATACCCTGCTGGGTACGGGCCGCTAAACGTGCCCCCCCCCCCCCCTCTACTACCTCTTGCAGGACTGTGTTTAGGACCAGGACAAAACTGGGACCTTAAAGATTAAGTGTTACAACTTTGGTTTTAATAAAATAAAAAAGAAATTGAAGACGTTTTATCATTATTAAAAGACATCAACTAAGCTTTGCTACTGGATTTGTATTTAATATGTGATGACCATAGCCCCGGGAGCCCAATAGGGACCCGGTTTTGTTCTGGTCTTCCCTAAACACCATCCTGCAAGAGGTAGTATCGGGGGGGGGGGGGGGGGCACGTTTAGCGGCCCGTACCCAGCAGGGTATCGGTAAAGACCCCGCTGAGTGACCTCACACCTAAATGACTATAACTCGTAGAGGCACTATACCTCCAAGCCCGAAAAGTCAAAGGCCTTGGGACCCGAGGCTCGGGTTCAGACCCACACTTATTCCTGACGCTTATTCGCCACGGAGGTACTTCGAATAACGAATAACGAATAACGCTGCGGATTCATTCGTGACTATATAACGAATAACCTATTTTTTATTCGTTATTAAAAATAAATTTTGCCTAACTCTCATTTGCAAGGACTGTTAAAAAAGAAATTAAAATATAATTTCTAATATAATAATAGAATAATTTATTATTATTAATGATATGGCAATAGAAAAGTCATATTTTTCGATATGTTAATGTCTATTTGCTTATTTCTTTTATTTTCTTTATTATCGTTGTAATTATTCTTATTTCGTGAAAAGATATATGCTTTTTAGCGTGGAGACATTGTTTATGGCCACAAAATATATCTTGCACCCGGGCCCCTTTATAGAGAAGGCCGGCCCTGCGCGTCAGACCCCTACGTCTGGCGCGGACGCAGCGGTCGAAAGCGCAGATGGGAGAACAAATGCGAGCTTCTCCATTCCACCGGTAGTAGGTATATTGCGTCTGAGCGCAACGGCCGGACGCAGCTTGGAGATCCCGCGTTTAGTCAGCACAGAAACATATACTTCTATGCTTCATACCTCTAAAGTGCTTACCAGTGTCATATTTTGCGTGTGGGTTAGTGCCGAGTGTCCGAAATGTCGATGAAGTTGCAGTTTTCGCCTGCGGAGGACGAAAAATTGATAGCGGATATATCAAATTATCCTGTCCTCTATGATTCTAGGGACAAAAACTATAAAAATAACGGAGCGAAAGGACTTGTATGGGACAAAGTCTCGGTTAAAGTAAACAGAACAGGTAAAGTATTCTTTAATTATATTTATTTCTATATTTATTTATTCTTTAATTGTATATACATATTATGATCATAAATGTTACAAGTATTTTTTTAAACCATACTCTTTAGGAGAGGATACAAACAATGTACCCCTTTTTTGTTTAATATTATTTAATACTTTCTCAAAGTACATAATGAACATAAATACTTATTTCTTAACTCGCAAACTAAATTATTGGAGATCGTATGTACATACTAAAAGGGAACATGAACCGCCTGCTCAGGCCACACTCTCTCTCGCTACTGCCGGCACACACACGCATAATTACGGCACAGCGCCTCTAGCAGATAATCTGAGCTGACCTATGGCGCGAATTTCAAACATCGATTACAACTCAAAAGTTAAAATTGTTACACTTTGCATACAGTTTCTTTTGTCATTATATTGAGCCTTCTGGTGTAATTTCGAAATTTGTCACATATTCGTCACGCAACATATTGCGCAAGCAACATGTTACAGTAATAACAGAATCCGTCCTTTCCGGCAGTAGGTATCGCCGTCGGGGAATAAAATATTCTAAAATATTGCGATAAAATTCAAAAAGCATTTTCTGAGACCCTTCGTGCTCTGCATAAACGGTAATTCAAATTTTGGCTATACTTCCGAAAACCGGTCAAACCCGATTGGGCTGAAATTTTGCAAATAGGTTCATGTTGCATAAAAATAACGTTTGCGAGAAGGATTTTTGGCGACTCGAAATTTTATTTTTAACATTTCAATGTCATTCCCTACCTTACCGACTGAGCGGAGAATCGGATACAAGAGTATTCCCCAACGGAAAATTCGTAACTGTATTAACTGTATTAACACATACGCATCGGAGAGTGAGTTTGGAGTCAAAAAATACTGCGGGAGTGACGAACCGCAGGGTTTCATCTCTCCACGTGACGCACACACAATGAAGTGTAAATCCGACCGCGCATGCGCCAGCTCGTGGCGCGCTTTAGATGGTGCTAATGCCAGTTATCGAAGTACAGTTTTCGTCATTGCGAAGAGTTTGGGTAAAATTTTTTTTAAAATTTTTGAAATCTTTTCTTTTTACTAAAATGACGTTGAACTAACAAAAAAAACGTGCAACAAGTGTTCAAAAGCCGCGAGAACCAAAGAAAGGGTTTTACAGAGAAACATAACGTAAAACAGGTCATCCTTCAATTTTTCAGACCGTAACGCATGTTTGATCATCGAGGGCATACGGAAAAAAAAATCTGATCGGTCCGGCCTTTTGCATAGTGTTTAAGGGGTAGTTTCACCTCAGAAAAAACGTGGACACTTGAATGTTTCCATGATTTTCCTTGAAGTGGCATCATGTTTTCTAGAAAATGGAAAATATGCCATTTTTGGGATCATTTTGAAATGAATTTAATACGGTTAAAAAAAATCTCATTGAATTGGCAACTAAAGCTTCTGAAAGGAAACTGTCTTAGCTTTACAAAACACTTGCGAACAATGTTCTACGATCATGCGTTCGCAAGTTATAGGCGTTCAAAGTAGAAAGTTCCTTTTTTGCTTTGATAGCGAATAACTCGGTCAATAAAAATCATACAACAAAACAAAAAAAACGAAATTAAAGAGAAATGTTGCTCTATAAGTGTCCTCCATTGGATTTATCTGGAAAAAATTTTTTCAGCCCGTACATACGTCCGAACTTGGCAAAAATTTCTGAAACTTTGTTTCCTGCGCTTCATCTTGATAAGACAGTATCATAATGGACGAAGAAAAAAAATTGAGTACTTGATTCAAAAACTAGAAACTTCAAGCTTTAAAATGCGTTTTTTAAATATTTTTTGCGACCATTTTTCGCAGAGATACAGCCATTTGAAAATGACCAAAATTTTCGGGGAATTATAGTGTTCCCTTAATTTTGACGCGGAGTGTATATTCAAAAATATGTATATACAGGAGAATAATAAAGAGAATGCTGTGAATAACTGTTGAATCCGATTCTCCGCTCTGTCGGTAAGGTAGGGAACGACATTGAAATGGTAAAAAAAAAAATTCGAGTCGCCAAAAATCCTTCTCGCAAACGTTATTTTTATGCAAACTGAAGCTATTTTCAAAATTCCAATCCAATCGGATTAGACCGGTTTTCGGAAGTTTCGCCCAAATTTTTTTCATCATATCTTAAGTGTCACTTGATTCTTCGGGTATGGGCTTCATCATGTGATCTGTAAGTCGAAATGCTCTGTCACCTACAATGCCATGTCGTAAATACTACTATGTCAGATCCTGGCAGTGATTTTTCAATGGGAAATTTGAATTTTCTCCAACGAGTCTGACGACCCATGATACATTTTTCGAAAATGCCATTATTGCCTTCTTTCCCATAGGAACCAACGTCAATTACCATAAATTTATAATTACAAAATTCCATTTCATCGTGAATTGTTGTGCAATGTTTTCGAAATATAAAATGCTAGGCTGCGGCAGAAATGTTAGCACTAATATATTCTGGCGAAATTCTGAATGCAAATGGCAACGATCTGAATATTCCTCCAGTAGCAATGAACCTGCAAAAACTATATTATCTAATTATTTCAGCTGATGATTGTAAAAAAAGATGGCGCAGCATACGCGATACGTTCAAGAAAATAAAGCGAGGCAATAAATATCGTACGGGGTCGGCAGCGAAACCAAAAACTAAATGGCCGTTATTGGAAAGGCTGAGTTTTTTGGACAATCCATCGTCTGAGAGAAGGCAAAGTATTTTTTATACACACAATGAGTTTTAAAATACAATAAATTTTATTTATTTTATTTGTGCTATTATAGCACCCGCAGTAAAAAGGAACATATTGGAAAGGTTCGAAAGAGAAGCAGTAGTAGCGATAGCGACATTTCAGAAATCCCCACGGGCTGTAAAACTTTTTTAGGAACAGAGTTACAAAACAATATTTCTCCTTCAACGAAGAAAAGAAGATGTGCAACCAGTTCAGTGCCACAAAGGCACAGATCTGATTCATTGTCAGATGGTATACTGGACGTATTGGAAAGAAGACCTCTCGAGAGGGAAAAATTGCTGGACAATATCAGCAGATCAGTGGAAGACGATTGCGACGCCACTTTGATATTTTTTAAAAGTATGGCGATGACGGTGAAAAAATTTCCGCCCCACTTGGTTGCCGAAGCGAAGATTTCAGTACTGAAACTAATTAATGATTTAGAAATTAAATCATCACAAGCTACGTGTAATTGCGCATGTCATACTGCTAATGTCCCATGGCTGTGATGTTCCCAATTTCGCCCAAGTCGCGCAGAGGTCACCGTGGTGTTTTTGTCGGACGGGGCCCGACATAAAAACAAATAGCGCGTGTTGCGTCGCGAGGTAGAGGTTGATTGTGACCCACTGACCAGGGTTTGTACCTCCCCGTCGAACACGCGGAGAAACGCAGGCAAATTCGGAAACCCCATTCTTCGATGAGTCAGCCTGAGACGTCACGAGCGGCTTCGGCTTTCTTCGGAAAAACCCAAGGTTTCGGCGAAGACGCGGTCCCGCGTGTCTCGCAGAGAACACGGGACGCTCAGGATTACTTGACCAATCACAAGTAGTCCAGTGAAATTAAGATTTGCCTGGGGAATAATTCTCAGCAAGCTAAATTTTTGTATGGGCTTTATTTCGCCGTTTTAAACAATATGTAAAAGTCCCCATCGATGTAACTGCCGCTAAAAATGTTACAAAGTAAAATAAAAACAATTGTTCCAGTTATGTACCAGTTTTATGAAAAAATAGTTATTATAAGATTCGTAGCCTTGCAAATTCTCTACAAAAAAGGTTGTATGTATGAGTTTCTTCGTAGGAGTAATCATTTTCATGTGTGACAGATTACAATATTTCAACTTCCATATTATTGACAAGGAAAGATGCTGACAGTACCGTCTTTTGACATGGGCACACTGGGCAGTCATCCCAAATACAAAACATATTTATTCCCGTGGGCGGGCAGGGGCCACATAGCATTGCTTTGCCCCAGGGCCTACAATGCTGTTAAGACGGCTCTGGATCCCGAATCCGGATATTCCAAAAATGATGAAACGTTGGGAATATGTAGAGCAGTGTTTCCCTTTTGTAATATTCAAATAGCCTGTGCCCCCTCTATATAAGATAAGGTAAATTCAATAATGTTAAGAAAAAACCTAAAGATACACCAAAACTTTTAATAACATTAAAAAAAAGACACCGTGGCGACTCCCCAGACAACACCTCACGGCCCACCGATTGGGAATCTCTGATGTAGAGGATGCCCTCTTGAATATAACACAATTTTCTTTGCTGCCCAAATTCACTCTTAGTGAAATTGACCCTGAAAATTTTTCGATTTTGTGTTATTACTCGCAGACAGTAAAAGCGGCAAATACTGTAAGTTACTAAATGATAGATTACTGATGATGAGATACTTGCGAAAAACTGTTTTTTTTTTTGTAAAATTTTGTATGAACTGTAAAACTTTTAACGGCGGTCACATCGATGGGGATTTTTGATATATTGTTTGACACAATGAAATAAATGCCCACGTAGCTTGCTGGCAATTATTCACCAGATTGGCCATATTTCCGTCTGATTTCACTGAATTAAAGCTTTTGAAGGTCACACCCTTATACTCTATGCTTCCGCTTCGTGACTGAACACAGCGCATCCGTTTTCGTCCCCGACTTCACTTGCGCACAAACCATCGAACAGTCAATACCATTTTGTACTACATATTATAGTTTCCATAGTGAAAGTAATATTTTAATAAATTAGTTAACCAAATTAACGTGCAATTTTACTCAACGTAAGTCACAACAACTCGGCTTTATTTCATTAATTTGAAGTAAAGAAAAGTAGGTGTCGGCCGACTTTTAAACGATTTTATTCAACTTCGATCCTCTGTTTGTTTGTTTGTTTGTTTGTTTGTATGTATGGTTCAAATATGACAACGCAAATTTAACCCACTTCCCATTATCCAATTGTCTTGAAACTTTGCAGGCGTGCGTAGTTTGGATGACAATACAATATTTATAAAAAAAAATTAACCCCGAGCGGGTGAAAAAATTACCCAGTCATCAATAAATATAACCCATAACCACAAATCCAAACGACTTGAAATCAGCCACTCGCGTTCTTTACGAAAACGACAAAAAGCCGCTGCGTTCGGGTCGCTAGTCCCATCGCGATTTGAATTTAAATAAAAGATATTTCTAAAGAAATCTATGCTGCGAAATGTAAATCCATAAACACTAAAAACTAGAAAATATAAAATATATAAAAAAAAATTGTATGTTAAACAATTTTATTAAAAATGCACTAAAAACTAAAAAATAATTATTTTCTTGTAACGCAATTTCGATGATGTTTTTTCACTTTAAGTAAAATCGCGGAGCAGGATTTTTCATAACAGAATATGAATCAATTTAATACAGCATCAAGCGTCGAAATGAATTTGTTGTGAGATACCCTGCTCCACGATTTTATTTAAAGTGAAAAAACACCATCGAAATTGCAGTACAGGGAAAGAATTATTTTTTAGTTTTTAGTGCATTTTTAATAAATAATTAATAATTTTTAACATAAAAATTTTTTTACATAATTTTTATACCATCCGTAAGCTCAGCGGCACTTCAACAGTGTGTTTGTAAAAAAAAATCAAGAACGAGTGAAACAGAGTGAGAGGGAGAGAGAGAGAGAACCGGTAGCGAATGATATAATGCATGCGAGTGAGACGTAAGCGAGGACCGGGTGCGTGATAGAGTAATTGGCGAATGGGCAAAGAGCAGGTCAAAAGGAGCGGAAGAAAGAGGATCGCCAGCAAGAAACTTTTTTCAAACGCCCCCTACTACTACCACTTTGTACAAAATTATTATTATTGCATAACAAGTTTTGAGCACATTCTTCGAACGTCAACTAATAGAAGAACAAAGTTTGGAATTATAATACTCGGTACTTTTCTCCTAAAAAATTCCCCCACATATGCTTTATTGTCACACTGTCAAACTGGGGAGACCCCGTAACTACAGTAAAAATATATATACAACAGCTGTAATAAAATTACTTTACGAATAAATAAAATATGTTCCAATGAAAAATTATCTTGCATTCTCACTAACAAGTTCAGCATAATGGGTATGTATGTAAGCCTACAATGCTGTTAAGACGGCTCTGGACCCCGAACCCGGATATTCCAAAAATGATTATGAATGAATTTATGGGATGTTTGCTTCATCATGGGAAACAAACTGATTCTCTTTGGGTATCACAATTTGGAATAATAAAGGCGGGAACATACTATTGACACGCCACGCCACCCGACGCGTCCACACTAGGGCTGTAACGAATATTGGAATAATCTAAGTATTCGAATATTCGAACATTCGAATACCACAGAATTCGAATAATTTCTTCGAATATTCGAACATTCGAACCTTCGAATATTCGGATCTATCAAATAGGAATCTAAACATGAAATATTTGTTCACAGTTTATCGTGAAATTCTGTTCATATTGGCCTTTACAATTATTTGTTTTTCAAACGATAAATTTGGAATTTTATTAATCTTTGGTTCTATGAATTTTGCAATGAAAAATATAAATTCTATTTAAATTTAGGGATCTAGTGTATATAAAATATATAATGTTGAATCATAATGATCATTAATCGCAATAGTAGTAATTTTATTCTTTGCTTCCAGTCTTATATACACATTCGTCCATACACATACCTATATTCATTTATACATCCACATTCACTTCACTTTTAGCTTAGTTGTTAAGTATCGGATTGTAGGGGATTTACGGGACGAAAGGAAACGATTCAATGGAAATGAAGAATACTTTAATTGGTTATTTCGGTAGTAGCTTATTCGTCAGGAGAATAATTACGCACGTCTATACTGTACGCGATCCGCGAGAAGAAGGACTTCGCCGGGCACGCACGCTCGTCCAGCCGCTTGTTGGATTTGTTACAGGTCACGGCGGTCAAATCTCCTACACTATTTACAATTATTTACAATGTTTACATATTTTATCGTTTTTTTTGGGACTTGTAACATCCAATACGTGAGTCTTGTACATTTTTATGCGTTGAATACGAATCTGCAAATCGTTTTTCGTGTACACTCAGTTTTTCAAAAAATTGACAATTTTTAGAGTTCATAGAGTACTTTCGCGTAAAACGCATCCGAATATCTGTTACATTTTAAGCAAGTATTCTAGTGTAAACCTTTGAAAAAATTGATTTGTTTTGTATTTCCTTAAAAAACGTAGTTTCAAAGATATACTTGCGAAAGCCTATGGCTGAACTCCTAAAATGAACGAAGTTATGAATGCAGCTGGTACACCGCTAAACCGAATACAAGCTTTGCGTGCACATTAACTGAAAAAATGCGGAAATTTAAGGAGGAATTTAATGTTGTAATCTCAAGTGAATGAGGCTATTGTATTTTGAATTTTGCTGCTGTTTTGTCAGCAGTAACGTCTTATGTTATTTGTAAGATCTGCGAAAGTGAAATTCAGTTTCCTCGAACCACTAACCGTCATTTACGATTCAAAATTAAAGTACAAGTGCGGAATGAAATTTGTCAACTCGTGTCTCAGTGATCTAGTTTTAAAAGTCATCTTGCCAATTTATGAGGACATGTTATCAACAATATATCGAATCGATCGCTCAGATCGACGGACGAATTCATAATATAGCAGAAAAATCAACAAACAGGACTTTTTGAGCAAGAAGATGTTCTTTATGGTCCTGGGCTGGCAGATTAGTCGTAAGTATGATTTTTATCGATATACAAATCTTTGAACGCATTTTTTCAAATTTATGTTTTTTTTAAATGGTGTCCATGATATTTTAAAATGTACTTGACCAATTGGCTTAAAATTTTATGTTCCCGTTCAGTGCATGTATCACTATAGTTCGAACTAGAATTATTTCAAAATCTTTCTTTCTTTCGTTTTCAAGCACACAAAGTTAAAAGAAGTATGAGAAAATCGATAATGAAACTTCAACGTTCCGTAATTTTGTTAATTATCAATGTTTTGCAATCTTTGTCTTGGGGTTTCCATTTTAGGTAAACAGAACAACCGGAACCACGGACACCATAAGACGATCTATTTTATAAGCGATTGTGTACGAGGGCATGCACAGCCAGCAATTTGGATGTTTTATTGACAAAAAAATGATAAATAATATTGAAACATGTATAAATATACCCTGATATTTGTACTTCAAAAAGTGTTACAGGATAAAAACGCCTCACAAAAACTAAAAAAAAACGCGTATTACATTAAAATACACCCTTAAACACAAAATATTTTGTGACTTTGTGTTTGGGATTGGCCCAAACGGCCACAGGCCAAGTCGGCGCGGGTTCGCTGCCGACTCCGCGCGCGGTTCGAAACGGTTGACTCGACCAAGTCGCGGTATGCACGATCGCGGTGATGAGATCGGTCGGGCCATCTGTTGACGCGCACCTCAGCTAATTAGGCAGCTCTCTCGCTTCAGCGCATGGGCAGCTTTGTCCTACTGTTGCGGTCCTCGTCCTGAGCAGCACGATCAGCTGTTAGGTGGGGTGCTGACGTCACAGAATTCGGCGAAACGGCCCGATCCATCACCGCGATCGCTCTCTCTTCTAAGAATCGTCGACTAGACAGGTACTCCTCTTGTATCTCGCGTGCTTGCGCTGCTCTGGAACATTCTGAATCCTGCTTTTTCGAACGGCTCAGTTCTCCTCAACTTTTCGCGTACTTAAATATAATTAATTAAGTCGTATACAGTTTGTGTTAATTTAAGTGGACTAACGTGTAATCTATTGTGCAACGTCTTGTAAATACAGAGTGTCCGTGACCTTAGTTTAAACCTTAACGACTATACTTATCGGCTATTCTTAAAAGACTATCGTATACACTAAATTAGTTCTAAAACTAAATCAAATACGCGAACGCTCGAAGCTTCACGTTCGTGCGCAAACACTTTGAAATTTGCATTGTTTTGTCAAAATCAATCTCCTCATTGTAGCACATAGATTCTACGGGATCAGGGAAAGTAGGCGATACGACACGGGCAGGACGGAAGATGGTGACGGTTTCAGTCGACTCTGTTATTTATTATGTTCAATGTCTCCTTGGCAGCGTCTGACCCACGACTGCCTGTTCCTTCTTCCCGCTTGCCTCACACACAGATATCCTACGTGAGGCGAGACGTCGCCGAAAGCAAGCGGGAGATTCAAATATTATAGTCTACATCATAAAATGAACATGCTGACAAAAAACGATTCACAGATTCGTATTGAACAGCTTCATTTGCTTGATTCATTTGGTTTGGATTCATACCAAAATTTATTTTGGTGGAGAAATACGAAAACATTTACATTTTCTGGTGCAACGCAGCTTCTCTTTGCCGTAACAATATTTCCTGCAGTAGAAAACGTACGTTCTGATACAGCTGAGGTGGCTGGAATACATAAGTAATGCCGCGCAAGTTTGGCGATTAGTGGATACACATGCTCGTGATTTTTCCACCAATTGTATGGGTCTAGATTTCGGTCAATTTGCGGTTCAGACATGTATTTCTGAAATTGTGCCGTAACATCATTTGTTTTGTGTCATCTCCGAATATAAAGTCCATAGCAGTTGTTCGACTGTTCGTTGAAGTTTGATGAAACTCGTCCGCAGGCGTTGGCTCCATTAACTGAAGCTGACAGTTCACCTTTGACTTAATAGCAAGTCTTGCCTCAATATTTGATTCATGCATTAAGTCTTTATACCGCGGATCGAGGAAGGATGCAATTCTTCGTGCGGAAACGAAAATTATGTTATCGGCGAGGTTGAAGCGAGTAATACATTCATTTAATACAGTGTCTTTAAATTCTAGTATCGCAACCGCATCATCAGTGCCAGATAATAAGTGATGCGTAACTAGTATGTTTAAAATTGGATGCACCATCGACACAGATGAAGTGTCTGCACACAAAAGTTCACATGCAATCTGCACTGGGCGAAGCGCTGTGACTAGTGCACTCAATATGCCCCACTCGGTTGCTGTCATTTCCAGTTTTATAGCTATGGCTTCGTTAGTTACAGTTTTGTCGGCCAAACCGCTGACGACCGGAATTTTATTCTCCACAAGGCGCTCAGCCACGAAGAAAGTGGAATCCCGTCGTGTTTTGACGCTTTGAATTAATTTAACAGTTTTTAATTTACGTTGTATTTGTGCTTTCTCAAGTGCTGCAGTAGCAACATTTGAGTGGCGAAAGTGTGTAACTATTGCACTGGCTTTGGAGCATACCCGTTCTATTTCCCCCTGGCTCAGCCCTACATTAATGCATAGTTGTAGAGTGTGCACGCTACACGTTAAGTCTTGCTTTTCAGCTACATTTGGTAGCTGTAGCATTGCACCAACGATATTCGATGCATTATCTGTAACGAAGCCGCTAATAATGTTTTCGATCCCCCACTCCAAAAATATATGAGTAAATCTTGCTGCAAGATTTTCTATCCTGTGGCGTTCGCTCATTTCTTCTGTTGTTAGGGTCACGTTTACAATTTTCCAGCCCTTGTGAATGAATCTGGCCTGTACTGTTAGATATCCATCTTGCGCTCGTGAGGTCCAGTTGTCCGCTGAAATGGCAACAGCTGATAATGAAGCCAGTGCCTCTTTGATTTTCAAGGCAATGTCGTCATGCAGCGCTTGCAGCCTCCTGGTTATAGTTTGGACGCAAGGAGGTTTATACCCGGGCTCAACAACGCGCATAAACTTCGCGAAACCAAGACTAGCAGCGAACGATGCGGGCAACATATTAATAGCAATCATTTTTGCGAGCGCTTGATTGATTATTTCAATGCGGTCGCTGCTACATGGATCTGATAATGCGGTGGCATCTTCCAAAGGTGCTCCAAGTCTCCGCGATCGTGGTTGTGTGCGGGGAGTTTCTAGGGGTGTATATTTCATGTTCTGATTCCTATTCGATACAATCAGAAATTCGATAGATCCGAATATTGAACATTCGAAGGTTCGAAGTTCGAATATTCGAAGGTTCGAAGGTTCGAAAATTCGAATATTCGAAGAAATTATTCGTATTCGAAATTATTCGAATTATTCGAATAGTCGAATAATTACAGCCCTAGTCCACACACGATGAGAACATGTGCACATATGTAACACGTGACCACACTCGACGCGATGAAACTTCTGAAGCTCATCTGTATCGCGTGGTCGCGCTACAAGCAGTGTTCTCAACATGGACCTAAGAATTAAATGGACGGAGCACAAATTCTCAACATATACGAGGGGGTCGAGCTATTCGATCGGGAGGAGAGAAGTCGTGGTGGACGGCTTGTGATTGACGGAGTAGTACGCATGCGTCGCGCTTTATTTGAAACGTTATGCTTATATAGGGTGTATTAAAATATGCTTATATGTATAAAACTATGCAGCATATTTATACTTATATATTACTTATATATATATGTACTTATATATGAGCCCCTCAATTGACGAGTGGCATAAGTTTTACCAAGTCTTAAGAGACCAAAATGTAATGTTGCAATTACGTATTAACGTTTCAAACGACAAACTTAACCATAAAAAAATATAAAAGAGGCACTGCCTCCTACCAATGATATGTCACTTTCATCAACCAATCACCCATCGTCCACCACCACATGCGCAGTATCATGCACCCCCCTTACCGACACGAGCTTAGGCCCCATAGCTTTGTGCTCCGTCCATTTAATTCTTAGGTCCATGGTTCTCAGCGATTAAACGCAGTGAATAGGGACGGGGGGGGGAACACCTACAGGAGCGGTGGTAATGTGTGCGTGAATTGACGCCAGCGCCAAGCCAGCCGGGTAGCCCCATCACGAAGCCAACCAGGGCCAACCAGCGTCGACAATCTGTTTCCGGGTAATGTCGCGTGTGAACACGTGTGTTTGTTAGAAACACATTGCCCATGACACGTCAGGTGGCGTGTTTCCCCCAACCACCGACAACACGCTGAACCGGTTCGGTTGGATCGGGTGGTGTGTGAGCGCGTCGCGTCGCATCGGGTGTTAATAGTATGTTTCTGTTCCATAGTAAAGCATGGAAAATAGCAACATTTCAGTCAACACACGTCGCGTCGCGTCGGGTGGCGTGGCGTGTTCCCGCCTTCACAGTCCCGACAGAGGGACTAGAGTTCGTTGGGCGATATAAGATATAATTCTTGAAATGCCACTTTGGGAAAGTGTATACAGATATATTATAATTTGTAAATTATACCAAAGAAAGAATAAACCTAACCTAACCTAACAGTCTCGACTCTCGACGATATTTATCATCCACAACGTAGTATCTGTGTACTGTATTTTCGTAACTTGCAGCTGAGAATATTCCGTTTCAGAAGCATTCACAATGAATTTTCATTTTCCACCCTTTTTTACGCCCGTGTCCTTGAAAAAACTTGAGTGATTATAGTCATTGAAAACCCATCGAGAAGGACTACATTCGTAGGTGTTCATTAATACATAGTTCCATTTAAAGAAATTAAGTTCACCTTTTAATTTCCTAAGCATCTGCACCTGACAAAATGCGATGTCCACCACGTAATGGGTCGTTCGGAACCAAACAACTTTTGCCTCAAACATTTCTTCCTATCTCATAAACGGTACAAGTTCTCCAGGTGGCTTGTCTTAGGTGACACCCTGTATATAGTCGTTCGCGTGTGTGAAACTGAACAACGTAAGTACTGATCACAAATGTCATTTTTTATAGATCACGCTTCGTCACGTGCGTAACAAAGGACCGTGACAAACTTTCAACTACATAATGCATTCCTTGCAACTACATTCTCGCCAGCTCTTTGAAACGACGCTACTTGCTATACCTATTTAGAATAATTGATGAAATACTTTGTCTCTGAGGTTAGTAAACACGGTGGGCAATTACCGATGAGCGCATGCGCTGAATGTCCAACGCCGACCGGTCAATAGGCGGCAACTTTGATTCGCTCCAAACGACCTATTAATTAAGCTCACTCCCCCAAGAGATATTTCACGTGAAACCGCCAGGCGCGTCGGGGGGTAATCACTGCCTGTCAAAACTGTCCATTAACGCGTCAGATCGATGGCATCATAACTCGCCTATGGAACAGGCGAGAATCCGGCGAAAAGAGCTCGAGCGTGTCAAGGAGGTTTAACTGCGCTAAGTCGTTCTATATATACAACATGTAAGAATTCTAATCCCATTTCGTTCACGTGACCACAAGGTCCAGTTCCAATCGTTCCAATAACTGGAAGGGTGATCGGGAGTCTATTGGTTTGATCCCCTGATCACAGGCGAGCAGAAGCGACCAGGTAGTCGTGATAAATCCTTCGCGTTCCCTCTGCCAGCGTAAACGTATACAGGGTGTTCCTGGAAAAGGTGGTCTCCTTGGTGGAGGTTTTATACAATGGAGGTTTAATATCGCTAAGAAACGTATTTTTGACGTAATATTAGATTTTATTTTTCTAATAAATATTGATTGTGTCACAAATTAAATTTATAATCAATTATTATGTTTACGTAGTTGGGAATATTTTGAAGAACATATTTTTATTGTTAAAATTAAACAATATAATAAATTTAAAATAGTAATAATTGTTGTAAACGTATTGATGATAAATTAATTTTATAAATAAAAAATATTATTCAAGTAAAATTCATATAATTAATTCTTTAGTAAATAACTTATTAAAGATATTATTATAATAGCACTTATTACACTAAAAATTTCTGTAGTAGTAGTAATGTTATTTAAAATCTGTCAAACTTCACAAATACTATCATAGATATAATTCACAATTGCATTTTGTGGTTAATGAATGTTTTGAAAAACTTGAGAGAAAAAGAATTGAATTATAGAAACCTCGTATCAAGTACAATGGGTGGATACTGCTGCTGTATTAAAACAAATGTGTGAATCACTTTTGCGGCGAACTGAACTCTTCATAAGACAAAATGGTGGTCATATTGAAAATTTGTTATAACGTTTGTCTGATGAAATATACATTTTCAACTCTGTGTCGACAGGGCAATGTTCATTGTACTTCCCCTATCACCTCATTCATTATCTTCTTCAGGGACACCCCGTATATAAAGTCCCCCATCCAAGCACACGTGCTCCCGTGTCTGCTGGCCGCATTCCTTGCAAGTACACATATAACGTTTGTGACATGTTGCCTCGTCTCGTCATTTGCTAACGGCGGTATATACGGGAGTTGAATGTTTGAAACCAGACCACGCCGGCAGTTGGCTTACCTGGAGATAGAACAGTGATTGGGACAGCCCCGTGGCAGGAATAATTTAATCCACTGCCCGAGGGAAAGGGTTGAATAAAATATATTCACATATTCGAAGCAGGCGGGCATGCGGCACGAGAAGGTGCGCGCGTCATTGGGAATGGCGGCCAACAGGCGGCCACCCGTAGGGTTTTATGTTGCTCTGGTGGTTCGTCCCGTTCTTCGGAAACTGTCGTCTCTCGAATTCGAAAGGGAGAGTAGCGTGATTGGGTGGAAAAAGGGAACAGTAAGGAAGTTTATCGCAGGGTGATCGGAGGTGGAATTTGGGTTAACAACGTTGGAGAGAAAGGATTCGCCTCGTCGGGATTCCACCCACGCTTTTCTCACAGGATAACATCCTGGCGAGGAACCCCGAGGGGATTGGTCCCTCCGCGTCGAGGGCTTGGGCTAGGTTAGTGATGGAAGAGATATCGTTCGAGTCACGAACTTCAAATTTGTAGAAATGGTAACGGGGTTCGTTTTTGTTGGGCCACATGAATCGAATAGTTTCTTAATTATATAGTTGTGGTTCTTGTGTTTATCCTCTTTTCTTTCGTAGTTTATTACTGATACTGATGCATAACGAAGTCTTATTGCTAGCATCATTATTATTAATTGCACAAAACAACCGTCTTGAGTGATATAGTATTCAATTTAAACTTAAAATTGAGGAGGAAACTACGGAAAGCGACTCTTACTTCGATTCTTTTCTTTGTTATATCTTTGATATTATTATACAATGTTAATCCTTCGTTGCACAATTTCACCGATTGTGAAAAAAAAAATTTTTTGGACTCGTACAAGTGATAATAATAAGGCGAAAATAATAAAAAAAATGTTATGTTTTCAAAATGATTTTTCCACTTTTTCCGCCATTACGATTATGATTACTTAAAGACCGCGGAATTACAACGTTCAGCGTGATCTATATAAAATTTAGAAACTAGGATATGTATCCGTAATGATAAGGTAAGTAGTTACGTCTAGTGATGGGACTGATACCAATAGTATTGATGATATTCAATCAATTCGATACCAAAGTACTCAATAGGAAATATCGATACGCATCGAAATGTTATGTACTTGGTATCAATCATCGATACCAATTCTTTTTCAACCGATACCATATCAATACTATACCGAATCAAAACCGGTTTGATACTTTACGATATTATCGATACTTATTTGATACCAGATTGAAAATTGTAGAAGGGTATCGATATGTATCGATACGGTATCAGTCCCATCACTAGTTACGTCACACCACGTACTAGGTATAACAAAAAATAAATAGAAAGAAAAATATGTTCCATCTTTGCAACAGAATGCAACGAAGGATTAAGGAGGCACTGACTCAAAAGTGTATATTAATTATTTTTATTACACTAAATAAAATTTACAATGCAAACAGACGGGCAACATAGTAAAGATAAGGGAAAATAAAAACTGAAGGAGAGAAAAAACGAGAGAATTTTAAGCAAGAAGAAGAAGAGTCAGTACAGAGCGAGATTCAGGAAACAAATTGCGCTACTATTGCACCTAACGGGTAACCCAACGTGAATAAATTGTGGGATGAATAAAAAGGGAGTTATTAATTTATTCCCATACATGCATAATTGAAAAGTCGGGGTAGAAAACACTGTAAGTGCCAAAATTAAAAAAAATTATTTATAGTGTTTTCTAAAAGGACTCTTCAATTCTATTATAAAACAGATGCGACATGTAGTGATGGGACTCATACCGTATCGATACATATCGATACCCTTCTACAAATTTAAATCTGGTATTGATACATATCAAAGTATCAAAAGGAATCAATGCTTCTTTGATACTTACATATGCGAATGTATCGATACCTGTTTGATACCTACACAAAAATATCGATACCTACTTGATACCTATACGAGAATATCGACACCTGCTTGATATCTACACGTAAATATCGAGATCTATTTGATACTTACCTGAAAATGTCGATATCTATTTGTTTAATCTCTACTTGAAAATATGTAGGGGAGAGTTTTTTTCGGTTGCGCAGCGCCAAGTATTTTGAATAAAATATTTATTCGTATTAAGATATTTATTTGTATAGAAATATATCTGCTTAATATTATTTAATACATTTTTTTCTTTGTATAAATAGGCATTGTTATAATTGGCGCAATTTTTGTATATCATTGATTTTGTGAAGCTATTAATTTACGACAATGTTTTTAAATGGGATTCTTTTTGATGGGTTAATTAATATGTCTGCGATATGAGTAATGGAATAACAGTATTTTAGCTGTGTATATGTAGTTGTGTCATCTTAAGCGCAGTTGGAAAGCACCTTTATGTACTTGCAGCTCATTTTGATTTCACATCTTTTTTTATATTGCACTTTTTCATGTATACTATTTTCTTTTTTTTGTGATTTTTGATAATACTCATTTTGTCCTCGACATTTTCATGTACTTGGCGTATTTTTTACTTTTTTAACATTTTTTTTAGGGTGTATTATACACGAATATTACTGATCGTTTTCATATTGGATACGTTCAGCAGACTCAACTGTTGAGTGATCTCATTAGATTTTACTCTGAAGTTGTACGTTATATAAACTCTATACTTATTTCCTAGTCCTTCTTGTTTTGATTAACTTATTGCCCAATTGTCCAACAGTCAGTTACATCTTAATGTTCAATATTTGATATTTGATATTTTTGTAATTATTTATAGCTGAATAAATATCTGAAGAATCTAAGGATACAATTTTCGCGATGGACATTATAAAAAGAGACTACTTGTGTATGAAAATTTATCATTAAAAGTACTATATTTGTAGGTACTACAGGGTGTCCCACCTAAGACTGGACAGCCGGTTTTCTCCTAAACTATTGGAGATAAAAATATAAAAAAAATAGGGAATTGGATGGTTCGAGGGGGCCAATTAATTAGCGCGAACGAATTTTTTTATCGATTATTATTTTAAAAGATACGATGGTCAAGTTCGGTTTTTCAAATGGAACTATTTTTTTTGAACACCTGAGTTGATAGTGCGTTCCAAGACAAATTCAATAAGCTTTAATGTATACACTTTATTTTCACTGGTTTTTAAGATATTGCGCTTGCAAATTTACTGATTTTCACTGGAAGAAAACTGTCTGGTATAGCACGGACCGGGGACGGTCTTACTGGCGTCACGGGTGGCACTGCCTGTTGAAATAGATACCTACCTGCCAAAGGTCTACGCCAGGAATGGCAGGCCCAAAGGCTGGACAATTCTTTTCCGCCAGAAATGCTACTTAGGTAGGTAAGGAAAGTAGAGACATGATGGGGAAGCTAAGGAAAAATGCAATTGAAGTGGTGATTATTGCTATTAATTAAGTCTTTATTACTCCAAATACAACTATAAGTTAATGATTTAACATTTTTTACACACTTTGGACTATCTGAGGTCAGGCGTCTAAGTGATTAAACTTTACAAAACAGATGGGAAAAAACCGTCCTCCCCCACTCGCTTTCGCCAGCGACCACACTATTATAACACAGTGGCTTCCTAATGATGTATTTGTCACGTGCCTAGCGTCTTTTAATTAGGGATTAGGGAGATGCCCCATCTTACCTCGCTACCCCGTCATACTTGTCATACGAAACAAGTCGCGATCCACGAGCCGTCTGATCGGTCATGGCTCCGCTCGCCCGGGCTCGCCAAGCCGACTTGACGAGCTAGACGAGCCGAGCTAGTTCGCGGTGCCAGGAGCAGTCTGATTCCACCTGGAGAGTAGTCGGGTCACACACTGCACAAATGATACAAGGTGATTCTGAAGCTACGCCCGTCGAAGGATGCGGCCTGGTACCCCGTGGCGAGGACAGCCCTTCGCTGTGCCTCACCCGATTTTTATGGCTTTTTCCGGAAAAAGGTATGAATCCTGGGCCGAACGTAGCGAATTGAAGTCGACCCTCCGCAGTCGAGGGTGAAATATCAATTATAGCGTATTAAGAAATTCTTTTCTTCATCGTATCGAAAGGGAAGTGACGCCAATGGATTCCTTATGTTTTTCTGATGAAAATCATACCAAATGTCATACAAATCGGACTACTTTGACACAAGCCATTTGTATTCCTTATGTAAGAGTTGTCCGATTTCCACGACACTTGGCATGATTTTCATCAGAAAACCCCAAGGAATCCATCGGCGACACTTCCATATCCATACGATAAAGAATAAAGAATTATTTTATTTCTTAAACAGATGCAGGGTAATTATGGAGCTACGTCCGTCACCCCGTGGCGAGGACAACACCCCACAGTGCCCATAGAATTTTATGGCTTTTTTCGGAGAAAGGTACGAATCCTGGGCCGAACGTAGCGAATTGAAGTCGACCCTCCGCAGTCGAGGGTGAAATATCAATTATAGCGTATTAAGAAATTCTTTTCTTCATCGTATCGAAAGGGAAGTGACGCCAATGGATTCCTTATGTTTTTCTGATGAAAATCATACCAGCTCATTTTGATTTCACATCTTTTTTTATATTGTACTTTTTCATGTATACTATTTTCTTTTTTTTGTGATTTGTGATAATGTCACGTCCCGGGTGTAGGTCTTAGGGGAACAATGACATAGGGGGATTTTTGGGAGTCCAGGCGAGGATCTTGAATCCTGCACGCTGATTTAGAGGGAAGTTTAGGCGAGGATCTTGAATTCTGCACGCTGGTTTGAAAGGAAAGTAGGCGAGGATCTTGAATCCTGCACGCTGGGTTGAAAGGAAAGTAGGCGAGGATCTTGAATCCTGCACGCTGGTTTGAAAGGAAAGTAGGCGAGGATCTTGAATCCTGCACGCTGGGGTAGAGGGAAGTGCAGGCGAGGATCTTGAATCCTACACGCTGATTTAGAGGGAAGTTTAGGATATAGATACACTGAGGAGACACCCGTTAGATCACTTGTAGGTTTTACTGAGGTGCGGTAATCGGATTTACCGTTGCATGAATATAAGAAAGCCGAATGTAACGTTTCCGCGAAATACGTCTAGACTTACGGCTATACGTAGGCTATGCAAAAGAACGTTTGTAAACACTGAGGGAGCACTTGCGTTCGCGAACTGAGATCAGCTGTTCCTGTAGCCTGTATTGGTTGGGGGAATATTCGTAGTCGATGGAATGATGCAATAAATCGATGGGTGATTTAAAGTGAAACTGTTTATTGTGTTAGCGGCACGAATATATGTCGAGCACCGTTAAAGCGGGATTCAGTTATAATAATGCGTATAAATGATAACAAATAATCTTAGGTGTATATGAGTATGTTATGCCTGGTTTTAAGCCGCAAAAGATAGACTGAAAGCAATATGAATTTGATACGCTAACAATTAAAACGTTGAGTGATGTGTAATAATATGGAACATCACAAAGTGTTAAGCGTTAGCAATGATAATAATACAACGATGCGACAAGCTTTGGTAAGGTTTATAACACGAAAAATAATAGACGTTAGTACGTGAATATAATAAAATCTACCTTAGCCTAATTACGAACACGTGCCGCAGCAGCATTTCCGGGGTTTTTGCAAGGACCAAAGGTCGGTCTGTATTTAGAATTGGAAGACAAGGAAATTTTGTCTTCCGGGGTTTTTATACACGTGGTTTGGAGATGCTCGCCTCCTCGGATTGATTTTAAGAGTTTTAATGGGAAAGGGGTGATCGTGGTTTTGATTTGAAGGGTCTTAGAGGAGGGGTGAGACGTGGTCTCGATTTAGGAGGTTTTTGGGACGAGGGACTTGTTTAGATTTTGTAATAGGGGGAGTTTGTGCCTCGTAGGGCGAATAATTGAAGGAGGTTTCGTACCGATCGTCATGAGATGGGGACCGCTAAGGTACATCGTCAAGGCGGTCAGTGGTCGGGGACAAAGGGTTAATTGGTTGATTTTGTGGAGCTTTGGTGGAGTGATTTTGACAGTAAGTTTTGATTTCTAGGATAATATTGCGCGAAAATTTAGTGGGACATCACAATAATACTCATTTTGTCCTCGACATTTTCATGTACTTGGCGTATTTTTTACTTTTTTAAAGTTTTTTTTAGGGATCTCACTTCTTTTTACAAAGCTAATTCATGTACTTCGCGTATTTGATGAATCTTTGTTTCTTGATTTAATTAATCGTAATTAATTTCTTGTTCCTTTATACCTTAGTTTGTTGGGGTTTTTTTTTTTACTAAGTCAATTTTCATTTTTTCGGCTGCGCAGCGCCAAGTATTTTGAATAAAATATTTATTCGTATTAAAGTATTTATTTGTCTAAAAATATATCTGCTTATTTTTTTTAAATTTTTCTTTGTTTAATTAGCCATTATGTTAATTGGCGCAATTGTTGTATATCATTACTTTCATAAAGTTAAAGAAAGCACTTTAAGATATTTATATTTATATTTATTTACGACAACGTTTTTAAATAGGTTTCTTTTTTATGGGATGATATACTTGGCGCTCTTTTTGTACCTTTTTGTGAAAAGGTAATTTTGTGGGGATTTCACACATTTTGTAATGTTTTCTGATATTAATTTACGACATTATCGTACTGTGTTGTTTTGATTGTTGATTGATATGGAGCCCAAGTGGCACCATTTTTCTTTCAGCTATTCCATAGTGTGGTGGTTTTTGTTGGCTTATTTATTTATTATCTTTTTTTGTAAGAACAAAATATAAAGATCTTTAGCCCCTTTGGGCCATTGCTTTTTTTGATTTGCATGTCATCAGCTTCAATCCAACTACTTGTCATTCCTTCTTCTTTACATATACTGGTGTAATGGCCATCTTCAATACATGAACCACTATGAAATATAGCATTCATAACTTTATATGATTGTCCTGATATTAATACTATGGTTGTGGGAATAGTACATATATTAAATTTACGTTTTGCTTTGACTATTTTATCATCTTGTAATGAAAATAATAGTAAACGAATAATAACTATATCTTTCGTCATTATTAATTCATTCTTGAACATAATATCATTTTCCGTACACTGTTCACATGATCCGTTATCTGATTCATACCAGTGCAAAAATCTAACGTTTAATAAATCGTTTAGATTATAGCTTCTTTTTTTCAAATTGTGAATAGGGATTGAAACAACTAAATTATCAGATGTAATTGTTTTTGTATAATCACAAGATTTACATCGAGTTTTTGATGTTACTTGGTGCTCTACAATCATATTCTGTGCACAGGGTTATAAGAAATTCGAATACATCTCGTCCCCTACAGCACACTTTATTGCATGAATGTCCCAGTTACGTTACGCTGCAACATTTGAAACATTGCACGGAATGTCCCCGAAACGTTAGAAGTACATTGCTATATCCGCCCCTATTAAACATTGCGGGAGTTATTTCTGCAACGTTGTTTCGGGGATTTTTCAGCAATGGTCACGGAACGTTTCGGGGATATTTCATCAATGGTCACGGAACGTTCCGGAGATTTTACAGCAATGGCCAAGCATCGTTCCGGACAATAGGCCAAAAATAAAAATATCGGTAGTATTATAGTAATTATTCCGTGCTGCGAGGGACAACGACGTAGACATGAACGTGTGCAGAATCGTAGTAGTATAACGTCCATGTGTCTTTAATCAATAGAAAATTCTTTTACCTCAGTAAGATTCGAACCCATGAGACCTCGAGCACCGTAGATGAACACTTTACCGCTGCAGCTACAACCGTTGATTGAAAAGATTGCTTACGAATTCGAAGTTGAACTCCTACTGTGCATAACATTAAACTCAAATTATTCAAAAATGAAGGCTCGTTTTGACAACCCCATTATATCTCCCTAATGGTGGAGCTAGATATCTCACAACAAATTCATTTCGACGCTTGATGCTATATTAAATTGATTCATATTTTGTTATGAAATATCCAGCGTAGTACCAGAAACAATTTTTTTTTAGTTTGTACTACATTTTTAATACAATTGTTTAACAAATTTTTTTATATGTTTTTTCATTTTCTAGTTTTTAGTGTTTGTGGATTTACATTGCACAGCTCAGACAACTTTACAAATATCTTTCATTGCCGTATACAGTTTAACAGTTTGCTTAAACCTTATCGTGATAATTAAGTAATTGTATTAATTATTTATATCACATATTTTTTATATCACATATTAATGTCCCAATTACTGCCAGAGTCCCTATTATTCCCATTCTATTTAGTGTACATAACAAAAACGTCCCGCGACGTCGAGTGCAAATTTAGAAGTCCGTATTATTGGCGGACGCTGCAGGAACGGCACCGTGTGCCGTTCAGGCAACATTCGTATATAATACGGAT
This sequence comes from Andrena trimmerana, assembly GCA_951215215.1. NCBI lineage: Eukaryota > Metazoa > Arthropoda > Insecta > Hymenoptera > Andrenidae > Andrena > Andrena trimmerana. Next base: position 84,098,802 of record OX578059.1, on the reverse strand, counting down.
TCACGCGGAGCGTTCCTGAAATGGAAACACACGGAATACAGTCTTAAATGGCAATAGTAGAGATACTGGCAGTACTTGGGACATCTAATATTTCTTTTGCACAAATATCTTTTGTCGCTGTTTACAGTTTAACATTTTCCTTGAACGGTATAGTTATATAATTCAGTAATGTTATTAATTATTTATATCACATACTTTCCGTGTTCGCCTATGTTCCCCCGGAGGTTTCCTGATACGGTTGTCCGCCAATTTCGTCGATGTGCAACCTCATAGGAAATAAAACTGCCGCCAGGCAAAACAGCACCACTGAAATCCATCCAAGCGTGTGCGTCCCCTTCAATTCTATATCCAAGCTTGTGCGTCCCTTTCATTTTTAAAAATAATATATATAAGCTTTACAAAAATTTCTAAATTGCTAGTATAAAAATATCTGGCAACTTACCTTGTTAATTAAGACAATAATTCAGTGTCCTATTTGGTGTCAAAACTCGTGATATTTCAAATTCGGACAACTTACTTCATTTGACACTTAGCACTTGGTAGGTTATAGCTGTCACGTCACAACAAAATTTATTATGCGATTGGCCGAAACCCACATCCAATGAGCGACGTGCCTGAGAGACATTTCCTCACCCTTTCATACACCCCTCTTGCCGAGAAGTGTAGGACGATGACGATGAAGAAATTTACGAACATGAAAATCGGCAAATTGCCACTTTACATCGAAATATCTCAGCTCATAAGGTCCGTAGGAACAAAACGAAGACACTTTTCTTATGTAAATCAAACCCAGGCTATCCATTAAGACCATTCAAAATCTAATCGGATCAGCCGTTATTGAGATTCGGAAATCTCAGGGTTCTTGATAGCGAGTCGTGGCGTAATAGAGCCACTCTAGAGGTCTCTTGATTAATTATTACAATTACAGCATAATTACTAAATCAATTACACGTATTACAAATTAAATTACTTTTAGCAGTTTTACTAGTTTGAGTATACTAGTTCCAGTAAACATGGCAATTGATGACATACCCTAGCGTAGGTCACAGCATCATTTTACGCTTCGTTTATCTACATATACATAAAATCCTCAGTTTAGTTACAAATAAAAAACAGTTTGATGATATACAAACATGTCGCAATTCAAATTTCGGCAATTTACCTTGTGTTTGAGACTGCATTTTCGTTACAATTACAACTTACCTTATTTAACACTCGCCAGGTTTATAACCTGACTGTAAGCTGTCAAAATTTTGATAGATTGCATAGTGAAGGTAACGTAATAGCGTTTGACGAACGAAATATGTGTTAGTTTCTGTTGGCTGAAGGTGTGCGTGTAACGCGTATGACGAACGAAGCATGTGTTAGTTTCTGTTGGCTGAAGGTGAGCGTGTAACGCGTATATACGTATTATGTTTGACGAAATTTGGTTGGAGAAGAAGAATCAGAATCAGAAGAAAAAATTACCGTTTCCGACTGATACATGAGACGATATTATGATATCACTGTCATGCGTGGACAGATTTTATTGAAATTTGGTCTTATTCGAAAGCTTATATGCGGTTTACATAAGAAAAATGCCTTTAAATTTAGAAAATATTGCATGCGTGATGAGATATTAATGAAATAAGTTTCAGGTTAGGTTGGATTAGCCGGGCGACGAGTAAATGATAGCGGTAGCGACAGGCATATACAAGGTGTCTTTTCTTTCATGTACTTGGCGTCGAGACGCTGCCGCGTCTCTAGATGTGTATATACGTGCTATCACATAGCCATCACTGTCTGGCACTTACTACGTATAAAATTAATTTTGTTTTAACCGATCCTAAAGAAATAGATCGGAATTAAAAAAGATCGGTGAAAGATCGATCTTATTTCCCCTAAAAAGATCGATTTTAGATCGATCCAACAAAAGATCGCCATCACTAGCCCTCACACGCTCCGGCCGTTTCAGAAAAAAATCATTATTTATTCTTTATCGTATTCATATGGAAGTGATGCCGATGGATTCCTTATGGGGCATACAGGATAAAGTCATTGCGGCAATGACTGACAATGCAGCAAATATGGTCGCCAGCATAAGGCAACTTCAAAAACCAGTTGTCCATGTACGATGTTTCGCCCCCACAATGAATTTAATAATTAAAAATTCGTTAGATAACGTCTGTGAAATTCACGCACTTCGACAAAAGTGTCGACGTTTAGTCAGTCATTTTAAATTAAGTACCACGACGGAAGACAAATTAACTGAGGTTCAAACAATTTTAGGCATTCAGTGTCATAAATTAATACTAAAAGTGCAAACTAGCTGGTATTCAACATACCAAATGTTCGAAAGGCTGAATGAACAACGACCTGCAATTAAAACCGTTTCTGTTAGCAATTAATGAAATCAGCGCAGAAAAAAGTGTCAGTATATCCAAGATGCTAATGATTAAAAAACAATTGGACATTTTCCTTGGTACTTTTCCTTTGAATGGAATCGTAGGAAAACTTTGCGTAGAATTGATGTCACTAGTGCAAAAATATCTTTCTGCCATGGAAACTAACGAAATCTATGCATGTGCCGCTTTTTAGATCCACGATTTCGTGATTTACCATTCACCAGCGACATCAATTATAAAACAGCCCGAGACCATCTTATTAGATCGGCCAATTGTTCAAATGGCCCGTCAACAAGAGAAATAGGAAATTTGGAAACATTAATGTCACCAGTGACAGAGGATGAATCCAGTTTTTGGGCTTCATTTGATAATTATATCGAATGCAGAAATAGAAGCTCATTAGATCATACCTAATGATGTACAATTACAGTTAGATAACTATTTTAAAGAAAGTTATTTACCCAGAAAAAAATCCTCTTATTTATTGGAAGCAAAATGCAACAAAATATTTCATTCTAGCCGAGTTGGTAAAAAAATATTTTTGTACTATGGCAAGCTCCGTGCCTGTAGAACGCGTTTTTTCAAAGGCTGGAGAGTTAGTAAGTAAAAAAAGAAATCGATTAAAGATAAATAAAGTAAACAAAATATTATTTCTTAATAACATTGTATAATGCACCGATTTCTACACATTAAGGAAGAATGTATATGTACATAATTTATTAATTAAAATTGAATTATATACGTAGTTCAGGATATTGATTCCTACTCCTACTTCATTAGTTATATTATCAAATCATAATTGATAATAAATAATATTTTCGTGAAGTACTAAATTACAAATCGAAACTGATACTTTCGATTTCAAATAGATATCATAACAGGTTTGCCATCTCATCACAGAATTATCAAATAAATAACGATAATTTCGTACAGTATCAAACAAGTATCGATAATTTCGTAAGTATCAAACAAGTATCGATGATATCGATACTTTCGTAAAGTATCAAACCGGTGTTGATTCGGTATAGGTATCGGTTGAAGAAGAATCGGTATCGATAATTAATACCAAGTACCTAACATTTCGATGCGTATCGATATTTCCTATTGAGTACTTTGGTATCGAATTGATTGAATATCATCAATAGTATTGATATCAGTCCCATCACTAGCCGACATGTGTTCATATTAATCGTCCAAGCAACTCAATTTAACTCACATTCAATTACATATATGGGGGGGGAGTGTTGAGAAGTGATGTAAGTCCAAATTTTGATAATTTGAGTTAATAACGGTTTTTAAGTCTTAAAGGCTCCATCTGTTTACTTTCATAGTGAATTAAGTTATAACTTCATTCTTGACTGATTGTGAGAAGATGAACATTTCTCTTTAGTTTTCCCTTTAACTAGAAAGAGTAGAATTAACATGAACTGTATAAATTAATATAACGAATGTGCTGATGCTGATTGGATGCTGCTCATGCGTTGTGCTGCCAAGTGGAAAATTAAAAAAGAATTACAAAACAATTTTTTTTTAATTTTTAAATATACCTGCACATATTAATTATGATAGTATTTTGAGTTTCCACAACTGCAATATATTTGTAGAGATTTTTGTAACAGCACGCGCAAATCATTATTTTACCAGAAACACCATGCGAGTGACTTACACGACTGTGAATCTCGGCCCTCCATACCTGTATTGAAGATTAAACAACACAGACCATATCCATTGTTAGTACTATTATTACTATGTATAAAAAATAAAGATATTATACAGAAAGTACGTTTCAGAGTCTATTAGTACCCCTAACCTCTAAATTGGAAGGACAACTACCCCCAGTAAATTCCTCATAATAAAGAGGCAACACCGGTATACCTACGACCTGTCCTGCTGAAAGGGTTCTTAGCCTCCTTCCACTCCGCAGACCTCCTGCATCCTGCTGCCTGCCTGAACACTGTCATCTGCGGTGTAATTAATATTCATACGTACCCCTCGCGAATATGACGCTCCATAATCGTGTTCCGCAGCGTCGCGAGCCGCGCCGGCTCGCCACTATCAACGATCCCACCGCTGCCGCCATTTGCGCGCCTCGAGACGCTCGAGTAATCGAACACGGTGAAGGGATTTAGGCCCAGGTCGTTCATCTGGGAGCAAATCGCTTGAGTCGATTGGCAGGCGGTCGGTAGCAGGATGCCAGGGGCGTCGAGCCTGATTATTGGATGACACACAAAAGTGTTAGGGAAACAGAAATCTGCGCTACGTGCACAGCCCGGCGCTGGAGCGTGAAACACGAGGGGGAACGATCTGACGAGGCAAATGGGGGAATAAGAAATGGGTAAGCGACAATTCTGGACAATACAAGGGTAAACAAGGGGATCAGGGTAGAACGAAGGGCGAAGAGATCGCTTGGCTGGTGAATTGGGGTGCGACACCCCTTGGGGGTGGCACGAGCTGGATTCATTCTCCACCAGGGGGCGGTTCGGAGGGTTAATGGATTGTGCCGTCATGGGCTTATGCCTGTGGGTGGGAATAAAACGACACAATAAGCGATTACTTGAGTGAGGGTGAATGGCATTGCTCGCATACCCGTTTTGTAGGTAGCCAGTTGCTTTAAATTGTATTCTTATAGTTACGCCTTCCGCTTTCTTTTATAACGGCGATATTGCTGGACCTGTCTCGATAGTTGGAGGGATTATTCATTTTATTTTGCTGTGTATATGATGGTCTTTTAGTCAAAATAGTTTCTGAGAGCTAGGATTATTATTGGAAAGGCATTAATAGTATACACTTTGACAGTTTCGCAGAGTTTTTATTTATATCAATGTGTAATAGTTTGGTCAATGACGGTTTGTTTATGTGGACAATATAATACATGCTGATGCACACGTGTACTGGCAGATGTAGGTAAGGTGTACTATTTAGAGCCTTATAACCGACTTCAAAAAAGGAGGAGGTTATAGATTCGATCCGTATATATATTTTGGGGGGGGGGGGAAGAAGGTATATACATAGTATACGAACAATTGAAATGCTTTGGTGGTTCTGCAGTTAGGTCTGGATTAATCTCCAATATAAAGCAATTTCTACTTTGACAAGGAATGGCACGGTATTCTTTAATTCTACGTGTACTACACTACAAGTTGGAATATTTTTCTCGAATTTGAGTTAGGTCTAGGTGCCATCCAGTTAGGGTGTTAATACTGAATTGAGTCTGTTTAAGATTAAATCATATTAAAACCACATGTGTGCTAAGTTAACAGCAGTCAATAAACCTAGTGATCCTCCAGGAAGTGATCGGAACAACCTGTATCGTCGCTGATTTGTTGCCGCTATTTGTGGCAAAAGCGGAAGTACACAGAGAAAGAAACTGTAAAAAAGAAAGAAACAGAAATACGGATAGAAACAGATAGATAAACAATCAGCTTGGAAAGCAGACGATTTAATGAATGTTTAGGTCATGTTATTTCCGGTTTTGCCAGAAATGGCTACGGTTATACTGATCACTCCCTGGAGGATCACTAAACGAACCTATTGGAGTTCTGACAATATAGTCCTTACCTCTACGTATATTTAGTCCAGACCCATTACCTTAATTACCACTGGCATGTTCAAACCCAGACCCACCGCACTATACAGTTCACTATATAATTCATGAGCTACCACAGGGAGGTGACCCAAATGGAAACAATTACAGCACCATACCTACACTGCATCTGCATAATATCGCAAAACCTCCATCCTTTGTTCGGCATCAAAGCCAGGCTGGCAAGCATCACACGTGTGTCACAGCCGCGCCAGTGCACGTGTGCGTCTACTGCCTCTATAACATCCTCTAGGCTCGTTTAGACATCTGTCTACACTGCCGCATCATATAATAGACACCTGCACGCAGTAGCTCGAAGGGTTAAGAAGGTGTACCTATACAACGTTCCCTGGGCGTACATCAGCGACGCCACGCAGATACACCTAACGTCTGGGCGTTTCCGTCTTGGAGCAGCCTTCCGTCTACGAGGACCTTGGGGCCCTCGAGGACGCTGGACCTGTTCGCGAGAGCATCGGCTCGCGACGCGGCCGCGAGAACAAGACGATCGATTGCGATCGATCAAAGGCAAGATTGCAACGACTCACGTCGGATGTTCGCCAACGCAAGGTCACAATTCCGCACCGCCTCTTCATGTCATGGTTCCGCCCCGCGAGTTTGACGGCCTGCCCTCCGCGGGAGCCGCCCCCGCTCTTTGAACAGGAACACAGGAAGGCGAAGAAACAGACCCTGCTGGAGGCGCCTGGGACGCGAATTCCGCGAGCTTAGCCGAGACTGAACCTACTGCAGCGATGGAGACGCGTGGTTAATCACGTCGCGTGGCTCGGAAGAATTACAGCGTTGAAGGATTGGGGATAATTGTAAGATCGCTTTAAGTATTTAGGAGACTTTATGACTGGTTTTATATTTTAAAGTCGTGGTTCTGTGTTGTACTTTTTAGTAATAGTACGAGTTTATTATACCACCTAATTGGTGGAATAAAAAGGGAAAGAAAACTACAGTAGAAATGAATAAACGAGAAATGAAAGATTTTAACAATGTGGGCAAAGATAGTAATGTGAAGGCGAGACTTTAAAAATTTTATGTAGAATCATTAGTGTGTGCTGTTTTCTTTGTGCCAATAATTCTAAAGTGTTTTCATGTGGAATTAGTTATTTAGGTGAAATGAAAGGAAAGGAAAGGAAGAGGAGAAAAATTTGTGGGGTCACGAAGGTCAAATGACTTTTTATATCGAGTATTTCCTTAATGAGTGATACAGAAATTTATTTAGGATCACATACATACGTAGGGTAGACTGGGTACGGTTGAAACATTTTAGCGTTTATCGCCCATTGCATCGGGATTAGTTAAGCGAGCGATGACGGAAATATATTAAATAAAAGACCACATATCTGTCTGCTAATGGGCAATGTTATTTGAGATCACTGTATTGTATTTAATGTGTAAAATCAAATTTAAAAAAAATGTAATTTGTTTCAACCGTCCCAATGCCAGGGTCGGTTGAAACAGTGCCTGGGGTCAATTGAAACACATGCAAATAATACAAAATATAATAAATGAACATGTTTTATTCATCGTCTAATAACATTTTACGACCCGTAATGGCACAGTTGAACATCACAAATATTTTTTTATTAATATTCAAGTCTTTCACGATACTTATAATCTAACATTATTTTTAATCAGCCTTCAAAGGTTTATATTAAGTACAACTTAAATTATATAATAATCAGATGTTGGTGACGATTATTTTTTTTGTAATGTTTGTGTACTACAGCTTTAAAAAAAAAAATTGGCACTTCATAGCCCGGTCAAAATAGACATTCAAGGTTGCATAAATTCCCATAGAGCTGAAATTTGGTACGAATGTTTGGAATACCATTATAAATGAAGTGTGAAAAGTCCCCATCGATCCCGCGTCTGCAAAAAATTTTATTCAAGGTCAAAGTTCGCAAAAATGGGTTTTTCGCGTTTTTCAGCCAAACGGTAAGTTTTATCATAAAAATAGTTCAGACAAAACTTGTAGTTCGTGTAATTGTCTATAAAAATTGTCCCTACACTTTTTTTCGTAAGACTCGCCGTTTCCGAGATATAATCATTCAAAAAGTTGAAAAAGCTGTGTTCTTCATAATATGCACACGTTTCCACGCCACCTGTGAGGTAGTGTACTTGACGCGTTTTTTTTAACGTGGTTTCCCCGGTAGGCCTATAAGACGAACTATTGTAATCCTGTTTAATTCAACATACTATACTATTTAATAATGAAAAATGGAAATTGTTAAAAATAATCGAAGCGGTGTGAATTCTAATGCATGGGAGTAAATTATTCGTCTGATTCATAACCATCAAATACTTCTGCTTCCTCTTGTTCTTGTTCTTCTTGTTCTTCGTCTTCTCGTTCTTCTTCTTCTTCTACTTCTTCCTGCTGAGTGCAAATAAATCCTTCCAAGAGCGATGCATCAGATGTCTCCTCGCTGATATCGTATGAACCTCCTTCAGATAGCGATTCAACATTGGAACACGACTGGCCTTGACAATTTGTACATGCTAATGAACAAAACAATCCAACTTTTTTGCAGCCACATTTAGCATTACATCCCTTTTTACTCTTGGAAGGATTTATTTGCCCTTAGCAGGAAGAAGTAGAAGAAGAAGAACGAGAAGACGAAGAACAAGAAGAACAAGAACAAGAGGAAGCAGAAGTATTTGATGGTTATGAATCAGACGAATAATTTACTCCAATTCATTAGAATTCACACCGCTTCGATTATTTTTAACAATTTCCATTTTTCATTATTAAATAGTATAGTACGTTGAATTAAACAGGATTACAATAGTTCGTGGAATAGGCCTACCGGGGAAACTTTTTGAATGATTATATCTCGGAAACGGCGAGTCTTACGAAAAAAAGTGTAGAGACAATTTTTATAGACAATTACATGAACTACAATTTTTGTTTGAACTATTTTTATGATAAAACTTACCGTTTGGCTGAAAAACGCGAAAAAGCCATTTTTGCGAACTTTGACCTTGAATAAAATTTTTTGCAGACGCGGGATCGATGGGGACTTTTCACACTTCATTCATAATCGTATTCCAAACATTCGTACCAAATTTCAGCTCTATGGGAATTAATGCAACCTTACCCCTATTTTTTGGGCTATTTTGACCGGGCTATTCAGCTATAAAATAGGTTAAGAAAAAACTAAAGACTTATTATTTCTATAAAAATCAATATTTTATACAAAAATACTTAAGTGGTTACGAGATCATCTCGTAGTCTTCCTTTGGCGTACCCTTGGCATGAAAGAAACAAGAAAATTAAATAAATAAACTGTTTCAACCGTACCCACAAAAACTGTTTCAACTGTCCCCAACCCCCCTTCTAGGTATAAAACGGTTCACAGTAAGAATGATAATAAATTTCAATAAAAATCAATCATACAGCCATATTCTACACACTTCAATTAAAACGATATAAAACTCTCAATACTCTAACTTTAATAAAACCACAATAATTGCAAAAACGTACGAACAAAAAATACTTACTTTTCCGTCAAAAAACACAATGGGGCCTCCTTTACACAAGCACAGTGCGCGAAGAGCGACGCAACACTAAACTTCGTGTTTCGACTTGTCGCCCGCTTCGTTCTCCCCTTGCACCCCTCACCTCCTCATGCACGGTGTCGAGATATTAGCTTTGTTTCAACCGTACACCGTTTCAACCGTACCCAGTCTACCCTACGAAAGAACACGAATTTGTAGATTAAATTTGTTATAGGATATATTGCAAGCCTCAATCCTTGTGAAGGATTCTCTCTGTTAGTATATCAGAATTTTAAATCCTTGTTAAGAATTAGAAAGTTAAAATTTCTACAGTTAGATCTATAGTACAACTATTTGGCTGTAACAATAATATCAGATAACTGATAATATATATACCTAATATAATTATCTTCTAGTATTTCAATGTTTTCAAATGAGTTATTTAAAAGCTATAGGAATGCAAGTATTATTTTCGGTTAAGAGTTGAACTGACAAAGGAAGTTCAGCAACTGCAAAATTCAAAAAATCTGAAACTTTACAGAAATGTTTTTCAAGTGGTGCTAATAACGTAACTATTTTTTTATTCGGAAGTAAAACGGTCCTAAGGGTGAAAACACCCCTCGAAAAAATGGTAGGCTTTCAGATTATCGCGAATATTTACGAAACTGTAAAATATATCAGGAAGAAGTTAAATTCAAAGTTCCATGTTTGTTATGCCCTGTAAAGTGGCAATAAAGAATTTCCAAAAAGCATTAGTTTTTTCAAAATTTATCGCCACCACCCTTCTTTTCGACAATTCTTTAGCACCAGATTGTAGGATATCGAAAGTCATAAAACTTTGAATTGAACTTTTTTTCAATATCTCTTACGGTTTCGCAGATATTTGCGATAATATGACAATTCACAATTTCTTTGACGGGGTGTTTTCACCCTTAGGACCGCTTATTGCCGAATCAAAAAATAGTTACATTATTAGCATCCTTGAGCTACATTTTTGTAACGTTTCAGATTTTTTGGAATTTTTGAATTCCCGAACTTCCCTTGTAGGTAAGATTCTTGGTAGTCATATCTTATTTATATCTTCTCAGTATGTATGGACAAACATAATTGCCAATAATTACAGCCGATTTATTAAAATGTTTCCCAATTATTCGATGTACCGAAAAATAAAACTAAAATATACAAAATATGCGGATACATGCAATGAAAATTTGGATCATTATAGTCTTAATAACTTGATAGAACATTCCACCTAACTAAGCATCATCTGTAAAACAGCTATATAATCTACATTTTGATATCATAATTTTCATTTGACCTATTGTTCGTTAAAAAGCATTCAAAAAGTATCCCAAAAATTCAAATACAAATGTAATTATCGCATCTCCTATATAAGCTTCTTATTTATAAAAATAGTAAATTTCTGTTAATCCTCAAACACCACACTGGGTCCGCAAGACCCAGGCCGTTTGGAAAATTCGTGGCCACAACTAAACGGTAAATGGTGGGGAAAAGAACTTTGGGACCCCTACTACGGATTTCACACTATTAGACCCCTTATTTACCTGCAGAAGCACATCGTGAAAAATGTTGTCTATGGGTCGCAGAGACCCAGTGTGGTGTCCACGTCAGTATTTTCGGAAAAGTGGCGTTAACAGTTGCTACAGAATATTATTGTTTGCGCAGTGATTTGTTGTTCAGACAGTATTTCTACGCTGTGTAAAGTAGAACACATATTTTTCAAACGATAGAAAGTGTTTAAAATGCATTCGGCCGATGTGCAGGGAACATGTGGCGAAAATATGTTGCGACTGTTCTTAGTGTAAATGAATGATTTCATAGTGATTTATACTGTTTTTATAAAATAAATCATTATTTCAACCATTTCATTATATAATTTCGCAGAGAACATTCGTTCGGGAGAAGTAAAAAAATCATAACGACATTTGTATATATATATATATAAGGTGGGATACTTGATCATCGGGGATACATGATCACATCCGTTTTTTAATTAATATATTGGCAATTTGTGCCTGCTGTCACGTTGACATGGTATTGTTTGCATTATCGCAACACTTCACGTTGCAGTTTTCTTTCGGGAGCATAGAATAATGCGGTTAGAAGCTTCTATCTTTTTCGCAGCCAAAAGGTAAATATTTCGGTCACCTTGTTCTTCCTGCTTTTCGAGTGAATGTTGCATTTTCAACGATTTCAACTATATTAAGTGAAAACAGCATTTTCTGGTCTATTAATACTATTTATTGATTGATCTCAATATTTAAGGTAAGTTTAATTTTTCATCCTTTTTCAAATCGAGTACATTCAGGGATACTTGATCAGTGTGTGAGGTGGGATACTTGAGCAGGTGATCAAATATCCCTCTCTTCTGTAATCTATCGACGTGCGACAGAACATAAATACCTATATACGAGTAGTTACATAGTGATATCTTATTATAGATGGCACAGTTTTACTAGTGATCCTCTAGAGAGTGATCGGAACAACGTATATCGTCGCTGATTGGTTGCCGCCATTTCGGTCAAAAGCGGAAGTAGAGAGAGAAAGAAACTGTAAAAAAGAAAGAGACAGAAATACGGATAGAAAAATTTAAACAAGCAGCCTGGAAAGCAGGTAATTCTTTGAATTTTGATATTTTTCGTGAGAGCTTTTTAATAATTATTATATATAGTGATTATTATAGCTGTGTATAATTTAAATTGGATTATGACTTGACAAACATTTATGATAGTAATTTAGTGTTTTTTGTGTATCATAATTTGGTTAGTATCTTAGAGAAACAACCTACCTATTTCATAAGTTATTGAGTGTGTTATCGTTATTTCCGGAGAAATGGGAGGCTGTTGTGCAGATTATTGCACGAATTCGACGAAGAAAGGTTTTCAAATGTGTAGTTTACCCCGAGACGAGACAAGACGGAAAGTATGGGTTGACAATATCAATAGAAAGAATTGGGTTCCTGGATCGTCGTTAAGATTATGTCATGTGAGTTTGTGTGAATTAACAATAACAATAAGAAATAATTATATGTCTAATAAATGTATTTAATCATTCTTTTAGGTACACTTTACGGAGGACATGTGGGTTACCAGTGATATGCATGGAAATCATGGTACTTGCATGTAATTAACTTTTATATTGTGCTCAACTTGTATTATTTTTCAGGTTTAATCCTCTTGTGCCAACGTACATCCAGCATTGAAGAATAATTTTAAATTACAATGAACTCAGGTATGAACCTGTCTTAACTCTGGGGAAACAGACCAAAAGTTGCCAAAAGTGGGCATTGCGTTAATTATTTATATCTATATATATATACACATTTATTCATTGTTCATTTTTTTATTTCTATTTTTACTTTACTTTTAAAATGATTGATATTTTTTCTATTTTTATATACATATACGTAAACAATGAATTTTTTAAACACGATTCTATTTTAATCGCTTTGTTTTTAATAAAGTATGATTTTTTAAAATTAATAGTTTACTTTCTTCATAATTTGTAAATTTTGTTGCAACTATATGGTCCTTAAAAAGTAAAAAAACTTTTCTTATAATGCCAAACCCATTTTTTATTAAAACTAGAAAGTTCACGTCATAAAAAATGTAGCAGTTAGCATTTCCTCGAAATGTTCATAATATTTTTTGTGTGTGTTCTCAAAATAATGTTCTTTTGAAGATGACATTTTATACGTTTTAATGACCCATTAAATTTACGAGATGGCTTTTCTAATATGTCAATAAAATATACTCTAATACATTTGAGAATTTATTATTTAAATACTGCATTATGTATTAACCTTTGGTAGTTTTAATTTTTTTTACATATGTAAAACACCAGCAAGTAAATTCTAAAATTTATATTTACAGTTATTCAAACTTTTGCGCCAAAACTACTATTTCCGGTTTTGACCGAAATGGCTGCGGTTATACCGATCACTCCCTTGAGGATCACTAAGTTTTACAAGAGAAAAGAAGGTGTAAAAGCTAGGACGAAGATAGACCCTGAAAATATGAAATTAGCGGTTGTAGAAGCCTTAAAAGGCAAAAGCGGTATTTTAACTGTGGCAAAAAAATACAATGTGGACAGAATGACACTAAAACGTTACATGAAGAAATGTAAGGATAATCCTAACTCTGAAATGACATCAAACTATCAAAAAAAGTTGATATTTAATACGGAACATGAAGCCGAACTAGCCGAATATCTTAAAATATGTGCTAAAATGCATTGTGGTTTGACGTACAGGAAAGTTCGAGTGTTAGCTTATCAGTTAGCAGTAGAGAATAACATTCCGCGACCGAAAACGTGGGATATAAATAAAATTGCTGGAAATGATTGGCTAAAAGGATATATGAAGAGAAATACGTCACTGTCACTAAGAACTCCAGAAGCCACAAGTCTGAGCAGGGCTACAAGCTTTAATAAAAATAATGTTAACGATTTTTTTGCAAATTTGAAAACCATTTTAGATGGAGAAAAGTTAAATGAGCACGATATATGGAACGTAGATAAAACAGTTCAAAAACCGAAAAATATTATTGCTCCAAAGGGCCAAAAGCAAGTTGGACAATTAACATCTGCAGAACGGGGTCAATTAGTAACAATTTATTGTGCCATTAGTGTTAGTGGAAGATCTATTCCGCCATTTATGATTTTTCCTAGAGTAAATTTTAAACCTATGATGCTCGCGGGAGCTCCAACTGATTCAGATCGAGCAGCAAATCCATCAGGATGGATGACAGCTGATACGTTTTATTTATATCTGCAGCATTTTGTTGCTCATGTCAAATGTTCAAAAGATAGGAAGGTCTTACTTATTCTTGACAATCACGATATTCGAAAGTCATATTTCAATAAAATCACTGAACTTTTCGAAACAGAATGGCATAAATTTGTTAACTCTGCCACCACACTGTAGTCATAAGTTGCAACCTCTAGATGTGGCTGTTTATTATTATTTTAAAAATGCTTGCGACACTGCTTCAAACGAGTGGATGAGAGATCATCCAGGTAGGGTGATCACTATTTATGATGTTTCTCAGATCATTGGAAAAGGTTTCCCAATTTCTATGACTTGTACAAATATAATAAGCGGCTTTAGAAAGACTGGCATATTTCCATTTAATCCCTCCATTTTTAAAGAGGATGATTTCTTGTCGTCCGCGTTGGCGGATCGCCAAGCACTGCCTGAAACAATCAACGAACAAGAGCCTGTGGAGCCAGTTATCGAGTCAAGTAAATTACCGTCAAAATCTGCAGAAAATTTTCTTGTTAGTCCTGAGCAGTTGCTGGCGTTCCCCAAAGCGGGACCAAGAAAACAATGCAAAAAGGGCAGAAATAAATTAAAGCCTGCTATCCTAACTGACACACCTGTTAAAAATAATATTGAAAATGACTTAAGAAATAGGGAAGAAAATAAAATAAAGAAATTACAAAATGCCCAAAAAAGAACCATAGAACGGCTAATGAAAGAGGAAAATACAGGAAACAGAGATGAAAAGCAAAACACAGAAATTAGAAAATACCCAAAAAAGAACCATAGAACGGCTAACGAAGCTGACAAATACGGCAAAGAAAGTAAGAAGGAAAATCTTTTTTTCATCTTCATCTGAATCAGATGTTATCTAACAATAAGTGAAATGTCTTTTAAGAATGCATTTATGTTGTTTTATCTTCGATTAGATAGAGTTTAATTCTTCGGTTTTATTATTTCAGTAATTCTTTCAAGTTATAGTTTACTTTCTTTTTATCATATTCTTTTTATTTCATGTTATTGACTAAGGTAATAAATATTTTTTAGAAAGTTAATGTGTTATTTACTCTTAAACTTCACTGATCAAGTCGCCCTAACATTCTGATCAAGTCTCCCCTTCAGTGGGGGATACTTGTGCATAACATCATTGCCAGAAAATGTTTAATTTCAGTCATTAAAATTAATTTTGAACTCTCAAATTGGTGTATTTTAAATACAAACAAAGCAAACCATTATTATTATTTTAATAAAAAAGCAAAACTGTGATCAACTATCCCACCTTTCCCCTATATATATTTCCTTGAAGTATGACTCAAAACCTCTCGACTAATGTATAATCAAATCCCCGTCCCTTTTTTTTTAGAAAAAAACTGTGATTCTAATGAAGAAAAAACGGAACTTTCAGAACACGGACGTTTTTTTTTAAATATCTTGAGCATCAAAAGATTTTTTCCAAATTATCGATATATTCTGACTTATTTCCTTATTGTCTGACGAATTGATTAAAAAAACAATTGTTTAAATCGGTCCGGCAGATCCTGATATACCTATAAAGGAGAGAAAATTGTAGGTTGCGTGGACCTAGTGTAGTGGAAGCGTTAAGAAAATATAGATTGGTGTTCGAGGGTTAAATGAAAAACATACCTATAACAGAAATTGGCGATGTTTGAAGTTTTTGAAATAATAAACCTTAGAATTATACACGATGAAAAATCAATCCGTTGAGGCTATTTAACTTCTTTATACGCAACTGTTCTTATATTGAAGTGAAAGTAGGTATGTGCCAAATGAACTCTTAAGGCGGTAGGCTGGCAAATCGACATTCTGGCATGCGTAAACACGGGGTTGGCACCCTCGAGAGGAGGAGAACGCTGTAATGAGTCGCGCATGGGCGCATTGCGCAACTGTGTTCGCCTTTTCAGCAACCCCACTGTGCATCGATAGGCAGATAGGGCTGTATATAAGAGCATGCGTAAAGGGCGATGAAAAGGGAGTTGCAGTGCGTTGAATACCATGAAAGTGAGAGTAGGATGCAAAAATGGGCCAACCTCTATGGTGAATGCGGCCTATTCCTCATCTCGCGCATACACGCGAGTTACAAATATCCAAATAAATATTTTTATAATTTACCAAATCGCATCCGTTACGATAAAATTTAATATTTTTCATATACTGAAAACTAACTTGAAGGTGTGGCATGAGTTGAAGAGTTCTCGTAGATAACACTGTAAGTGTCCAAAATTGAAAAAAAATAATCGGAAAATGTTCAACGTGCCAATGAATTTAATTTTTGACACTCACAGTATTTTCTACAACGACTCTTCAGTTTAAGAAAAGAATTTTAAAAAGTCATCTTTATTTTCGAAACACCTGCTTGGCGTTTCCATGGTATCAATCATGCTTTAATTTAATGAATGACATTCATTTTGAGAAAACCCAGAAGGAGTCACTGGCAACGAAAGATTCATTGTTTCATTTTAAACACACCTATTTTCATCAGAACACAACCTTCAGAATTACCATATGTGTACATACCACCGAGCGATAACACAAACTACTGTATTTTCTACAAGATTTCAAATTTACAGGACGTGTACAGACTTCTTTAATTGACAGTACCTATACCAGTTCCCAGAACTATACTACACAAAGTTTCACCACTTACAAGGAAAGTATCCCAGGTGTCCGGCTCCGATTGCTTTGGTTTTTGAATATGTTTTAGAGGACAGGAAACTAAGAAACAGGTGTCCTATTATTTTGTCTTGTTTGCATGTTCAGGGAGTGATACCACCCCTCAAATTTCATGAGAATGGGTGGTGCCATCCTCCGTTAGCTTTGGTTTTTGGCCAAAGCAATCGGAGACGAATAGCTGAAAATCTTATAACTTGGAGGGGTCGTTTCATCCTCTAAATATGAGAACGGGCCGCTATAAAAAAACATGTGTATCTTATTTTTGAGTCCTCTGAAACATATCCAAGTTTCAAAGCAATCGGAGGCGGACACCTGGGGGACTCTCCTTGTTAGTCCTCCCGCCCACGAGCCACAGCTTCAACCACGTTCAAATTTGGCGCGCCAAATCGTAACAAAGCGCAGCGCCGCGTCTCAACAGACGCCAAGGGGAGCAGCGTGGGGGGGAAGCTGCTCGCAGGAGTTACTCCATACAGACGCAAGACTGGCCGAAATAAAGGCGAGCTGTCGAGCACGTGCCGCTCCGTCCCGCGTCTGCGCCAGAAATCCCTTCGTAGGGACAAATCGTTTCCGAAGGATCGCGACCAAGTAAGGTGGAGAGGTCGGAGGACAACGGCCGAGCTGGTGTTACAGCACCGCTGGTAGGGGACAGATAGACGAACGAGGTTGGACGAAAGGGCCAGGCACACGCCAGTCGAAAAAGGGTGCGACCTTCGTTGGCCGAGGCCAGCCCTCGGGGAGACCGCGCCCACGCATTTTCAGCAGGATAGCAGCAGGTAGATGGAGCTCGTTTGGCCTTGGAACCTCTTTTCCCTCCGACTTCCCGTGCTGCTGGCTCATCCCCTCCCCCCGAAAGGGCAATCAAGGGTCGAGGGAACCCGCCCCACTAGGTCTTCCTCTTACTGCACGCCGTGGATGGCGGGGCAAACGGGTTTTCACGGGCTCCTACCTGACCATGGGCTGTGGGTCTTCGACAGGTGGCAAGGTGAAGTGGTTTGGGGTGGCATTTTTGACGCAGTGCCACCTGCATCATAGGGACTGACTGGGGGGCGATTGTTTGGAAGATAGAAGACTCGTTTTTGTTGGGGTGATTGTTTTATTAAGGGGGTATTCGAGTCTAGACACTCGTTTTTAAAGGTGATATTTGGAAATTAATTCTGAAAAACCTGTCGCATCTACACGGCAGGGGTTTTGCACACATCCCAGATAGCACCACACATCCCAAGGACGTCCGTTTCATGTCCAGTTTATATCCGAACGTCCTACGTCCATTTTGAACATACCTAGGATGTTCTTAGGACTTAAATTTCGGATGTTCTAGGTACGTCCGTTTCTTAAGTCCTACGGACGTTCTTAGGACGTAAATTTCGGATGTTCTAGGTACATCCGTTTCTTAAGTCCTGCGGACGTTCTTAGGACTTAAATTTCGGATGTTCTAGGTACGTCCGTTTCTTAACTCCTACGGACGTTTTTAGGACTTAAATTTCGGATGTTCTAGGAATGTCCGTTTCTTAAGTCCTACGAATGTTCTTAGGACTTAAATTTCTTATGCTCTAGGAACGTTCGTTTCTTAAATCTTATGAATGTTCTTAGGACTTTAATTTCGGATGTTCTGGAAACGTCCATCTTGTAAGTCTTTTGAATGTTTTGAAGAACTAAACAGATGTTCTAAGATCAACAGTCTTGTAGGTTTTGGAGATGATTGAAACGCTGAAATACGTTATACGTCTAATTATAAATATTTATGTACATTTAGGATCAACCGTGAGTTGCACAGTTATACTAATAAACAGAAAACAAAAATTCTTTAAAGTTAGATTTCATAATTGAGGGCTCGGATGCAATAAGGGGACTAGCGCTCGAAAATGGGAAAAATTATTGTCCAAACGCTAAGAAATATTGGAAAATTAAATGTTGTTAAACTGTATTTTAAAAAATATAGTGTTGTACAGCTCGTCCTGACACACATTTTTTCTATTTACAGTTCGTTTATCGAATCATTACTATTCGAGCTAAAAATTATAAACAAAAAAATTTTCATCGTCCAAAATCATTATTTCTTTAAACATAAATGGCGATAACTTGAGTAAATATTAAGGGATCGTTATGAGACTTGAATCATAAAACTCAGAAAATTCTAGCGAAGCCGTAAAATATATGCACAAAACCCTTCTGTTAAAAAATGTAATAATATTTCATTAAAAAGTAAACTGGATATAACCCACACAGCACAACGTCCGGCTAAGTCCCAAAGACGTCTGAAAGGCGTCCCAAAGACGTCTTGGGATGTCTTGTTACAGATCAGGCTGTTCAGACCGTCTGAACGTCCTGGTCTGTAACAAGACGTCCCCACGACGTCTTTGGGACTCCTTTCAGACGTATTTGGGACTTAGCCGGACGTTGTGCTGTGTGGGAACCCATGTTTTTCAACGTTCGCCGTTAAAAAGTATCGAGGCAATTTTGAGGTACATATAACTTGCAGCGGCAAAGTTTTTGCTTAATATACAAGGAAGATTTTCACCAATTTTCACACTGATAAATAAATAATTGTAGAAGATATGATGATACATATTAATCTCGCACGGGGCCAACTGTCAACGCGAGTGCTAAAACTGCAATATAGCGCATTATACGCGGCTGTTGACTATTGGTGGCGCGCAAGATTTATATGTATCATCATATCTCCTACAATTATTCATTTATGAGTGTGAAAATTGGTGAAAAACTTCCTTGTATATTAAGAAAAAACTTTGTCGCTGCAAGTTATATGTACCTCAAAATTCCCTCGATACTTTTTAACGGCGAACGTTGAAAGACATGGGTTATGTCCAGTATTACTTTTAAATTAAATATTATTACATTTATTAACATAAGGGTTTTGTGCATACATTTTACGGCTTCGCTAGAGTTTTCTGAGTTTTATGTTTCAAGTCTCATAACGATCCCTTAATATTTACTCAAGTTATCGCCATTTATGTTTAAAGAAATAATGATTTTGGACGATGAAAATTTTTTTGTTTATAATTTTTAGCTCGAATAGTAATGATTCGATAAACGAACTGTAAATAGAAAAAATGTGTGTCGGGACGAGCTGTACAACACTATATTTTTTAAAATACAATTTAATAACATTTAATTTTCCAATATTTCTTAGCGTTTGGACAATAATTTTTCCCATTTTCGAGCGCTAGTCCCCTTATTGCATCCGAGCCCTCAATTATCTCTTTGTCCCGAATTCAATTATAACTATAACGTATGTAATAATTCTGCAATACTATTATCCGCATAATTATATTAAACAAATAATCTGAAGAAGAAGAAATAGTAATAAATAATGAAAGTATTAATTAATAATTATAATTTATTGCTACACTTAAAATCTAATAAAATGTTTCCGAGGACATTCTAAAATATTAAATCAATTTGCTTGATTTGTTCAACAGATTTATACATAACGTGTGATATTCATCATTATTCTTTGTCCAAGAAACAAAAATACTACATATTTATTAAAATCCTTAATAAAGGATTAGCTAACCAATAGTATCCATCGATGGATCCATTTCAGCTGTCGTCATATCGGAGTAAATATATGCTTAAGTAAAGATTATGACAACAACTTGTATTTCTAATTAACAAACGCAGACTTGTGCGTTGTCGGGCGATATCGCGAAATTTCGCCCGAAAACGTGTCCACTGTAGCCACAGCCTGAGGCCTCGTTCACATTAGTCAAGTTACTTTACTTCAAGTCGCTTAATTTTCAGTCACTCAAAACTACATTACCAATGAGAACCTGTTATATTTACTTGATTTGAAATATCCTCTGAGGATTCTTTCAAACTTTAAGTGAAGTCGAGAATCTTTCAACTTTACTTGCCTTGAAATACAATTTCACTAATGTGAACGAGGCTGAAAACCGTTAAAACAGTGGCGATAAAGATGGACGTACGGAGGGAAACAAGTGACGATCTCCTCGTTTCTGTCGCGGAGGCTGGAGGCGTCGATCGGCATTCGATCGTTATTTGCCATAGCGTTACCTACTCGCCTGTGTTGTTTCGAGTGTTAATAGTGTGACGGTGAAATTTTTTACCGCTATTTCAGGTAAGTTCCTATTTTATATTTACTTTCATACATCTAAACATGCCTGGCAAAAGGAAATTGCAGAAATATTATATGCGTGCTAAAAAATCTTTGCGTTTATCGTACGATACTTTTCGTCAGGAAGCTTCTACTTCATCGGATATAAGATCTCCAAGTCATAATCCAATTATTGTTAATGAAAACAATTTAGTTAATTCAGATTCTTGGTCAGATAGTAGTATTGAAAACGAAACTTCTGTAGAAAATTTTCAGATGGAAGAAACTACAGAAAGGCAGAATTCTAGACATTCAATTCCTGAGTTGTTAGCCAAAAGTAATGATAATGAAAATTTCGATGTTATTTTAGCAGACTGGGCTATAAAGCACAATATTCCACATATTGCTATTAATCGTTTACTTTCTATATTACAAAAGCGCGTACCAAATAATTTACCAATAGATGCTAGAAGTCTTTTAAAAACGTGTAAGAAAGTAGTTACTAAAGAGATCGAAGCAGGGCATTACTACCATTTTGGTTTAAAGAATTCTATTTTAAACCTCGTTCAATTTATAGACATTTCTTCTATTAATAACAATATAATTCAAATTAACATTAATATTGACGGTCTCCCAGTAACGAAAAGTACGAATAGTCAAGTGTATCCAATTCTTTGTAGTATCGCGGGATGTACACATGTTGAGATGGTTGGTATTTATCATGGTTATCAAAAACCAAAAGATATCAATAGTTTTTTACACGATTTTGTTGAAGAGGCAACAGACCTTATTAATAATGGATTTTTAATTAATGAACATTTGTATCATTTACATGTAAAAGCTTTTATTTGTGATGCTCCAGCGAAGTCTTTAATTAAATGCATAAAAGGTCATACAGGATATCATTCTTGTACGAAATGTGGCATTGAAGGAGATTTTATTGATGGTAGAGTATGTTTTCCTGATCTAAATAATATTTGTTCGAGAACTGATTCTGAGTTTAGATCGCAAGTGGACGATGACCATCATATCGGTACATCCATTTTGCAAAATATTCCGGGTATTAATATGATCGAGTCTTTTCCTTTAGATTATATGCACCTAATTTGTCTAGGTGTCATGAAGAAATTACTTTTGACGTTATGGTGCAACGGCAAACCTTCTACAAAAATCTCACACTTGAAATGTTCAAATATATCAAATTCCTTAGTTTCTCTAGCAAAGTGCATACCATTAGAATTTAATCGAAAACCGCGAACTTTAATTGAACTCAAACGATGGAAAGCAACAGAATTTAGACAATTTTTATTGTACACTGGCCCGGTAGTTCTGTTACCCAATTTACGTAAAGATAGATATTCGAATTTTCTTTCATTGCATGTAGCAGCAACCATTTTATCAAATTCAGAATATTTTGATTCTATTGAATATGCATTTCAGTTATTACAATATTTTGTGAAAACTTTTAAAATATTATACGGACCTCAGTATATATCTCACAATATACACAACCTCATACATATTGCAGAAGATGTTAAGAATCACGGTCCTCTAGATAATTTCAGTGCTTTCCAATTTGAAAACTTCTTACAAACCATTTTAAAATCTATTCGGAAAAACGATAAAGTATTGGAACAAATAGTAAAACGATATATGGAAAAGCGTAATATTCTTGTGAAGGAAAAGATGTGTAATGTTAAATTTCCTATTTTTAAAAATGAACATTTTAAAGGACCATTAATAATTAATATCAAAATTACGAAACAATTCAAACGCGTTGATTTCCATCATTTCAGTTTAAAAACTACTGAGCCTAATAATTGCTGTTCTCTTATAAATGGTAATATCATTCTAGTGGAAAATTTAATATTATCGGATGAATCGTATAAAATAGTTGGTAGACAATTTTTATATCTAAAAGATTTTTATAACAGTCCTTGTAAATCGTCAAGTTTTGGAATTTTTTTGGTAGAATCTCCTGATTTCGGTCCTTTAGAAATTTTTAATATTACGGATATTTATAAAAAGTATGTTAAAATACAAATTCAAGGAAAAATTATTCTTTTCCCATTGCTACATTCTGATTGTTCTTCATAAGTATGTATACCTATTTTTTCTTTGGCACTTTAGAAATTAAGTAGCTTCATATAGTTCAGCACTTTTAGCACGTATATTAATAACATCTGTCCTAACCAACTATAACATTGCAGTTGTGTTGTATGTAAAGCCAGTAAAATCGTGGGCAACTTTTTTACCGAACCACAAATGAGTGATATGTTTATATCTTCTAATAGGATTCAAAAGATACGTTTGTAAAAATGCATATTTTACGACTATTTCAACACAATGTTGACTTTGATCACTGTCCTTAGGACTTAGTCTGAGTCTAGTTAAAATCGTTATTTTTAGATTCTACTCATCATTGAATGCTATCAGAAATGAAAATACCTCACTAATTTGTGATCCGATAAAAACAAGTTTAACCCAATCGTGGGACGATAGGGCTATTGGCGAACTACCCACGTTCTAAAAAAAACAGTAACGCACCAGGGTAATACCCCATATGGGTGGTGTGGAAATTTACTCATACTGTTTAAATATGACATAGGTAATAAAACATAAATAGCCGCCAATACTGTCACTGCTGGACACGATACACAGGGTACAGGCATAAAGATTACTCGAACTAGCATCGAGGCCGATTTCCTCGTATTTATTCTAGAAATATTCTATCTTTTGTAGTTTCCCAAATAGCAACGAATGTAGAAATAGACATTCAGTGAAAAAGAACAATGGAATAAGAGTGGCGAGGTATATTACAAAGTATTAAAGAATCCCAGATAGATGAAATGCCCGGAATAGAAGAATGATACAAAGTATATTTAAGGCTCCTACACACGCTGATGCAAGAGTCCGTGAAACACTGATGCCTTGCATCAGCGTGTGTAGGAGCCTTAAATATACTTTGTATCATTCTTCTATTCCGGGCATTTCATCTATCTGGGATTCTTTAATACTTTGTAATATACCTCGCCACTCTTATTCCATTTTTCTTTTTCACTGAATGTCTATTTCTACATTCGTTGCTCACCAGCTAGGTGCGTGAGCAAGATGCGTGATGCAGGCATCAGTGTTTCACGGACTCTTGCATCAGCGTGTGTAGGAGCCTTTATGTATGAAGAGTGACCGTTAAAAGAATGCATGGAAGAGCGAAACGTTGCGAGCACGAGATAGAGATAGCGAAGGAGAGAGAGAGAGAGAGAGAGAGAGAGAGAGAGAGAGTATCATTAATTTTTTATATATTATTTATATTTAACTGTCTTACTTTACTTACACATGATCCGAATAACTATCGATAACCCTCAACCCACCCTCTACCCGTGTTTACGGACTCATGATCACATTTGATTAATATTTGAATTTTGCAGAACAACTTCAACAATGGGTATGCATTCGTGGACCATTGTTCAATTTGTGGAGGACAGCACAGTAGAGGCGGTACCATCAAATTGGTTGGTAGGTGGTTATTGCTATTGGCCATCATTGTTATCGCATAACCAAGTTTCAACAGCTATAAAAAAATGTGAACCCATGAAGAAGACTTGGAAAGCACACAAGATCAAACTTTTTAGTAATGGCACTTTTGGTAAGTTAAAGATTTTATAATCCAATGAAATTAAAATAATTACATATTACTTAAAAATGCTTACAGATAATTATGCGAAAGCCAGATCAAAAGCAAAAGTAGCGGAAGAAACTTCGGATTTGCAGTCAGAAGTTGAAAAAACAACCATAAGAACAAAGAAAAATAAGGAACGTCCTTTGACGAGCGATAGGGATGAATCGGACTCGATACTCCCCGCGCCTCCTGTGTTACAATCGTACAAAAAGTCAGGTCCGTAAATTAAAAATTTTATGCTATGGAACATTGTACTATTGATAGCTACTTACTTTTTTCCTTTTTTATAATTATTTCATTTCTGTAGCAAAACCGATTATTGTTTTCAGTTGCAAGCATGAAGAGTAACGAGAATGTAATCGAAAAAGAACCTGTAGAAAATATTCCAATAGATAATAATGATGGAATTATTGGTAACTATTAATAGATCTATATATAAACTGATTTAAACACAGAAATATTTGTAAGCATGATACCTAACAAATCTAAATTTTCAGAAAACCAAGAAACCACAGCAGTGACAGAAGCATATTTAAAAAAAATTATAGAGCAGCAGCATTTATTACGTATTATACTGACGGATGTTCTAACCAAAGTCGAAAGAATTGAAAAACAATTGGAAACCAAATTAAATTCTTCCGCAGAAAAAACTTCAATTTTTCAAGGAAACATTCTGTTTCCTATCAATGTTAAAGAAGAATTGCAAAAATTGGAGATTCATTTACAAGATGAGAATCATTTTAGAGACACGGTAATAAATAACACATTAACGATAATGCCCTGTGCAGACGAGTGATGCGGCGTCGGCGTAGTTGCGATTTCACACAGGTGACGCTGCATCAATGAACGCGGCACGTTGATTCGTAAGGCGGGATTCTTGTATAACAGCCCAGAAATTAACTGATATTTAGGAGTTTTTTTTTAAAGAAACGATTGTTAATATTGAATTAAACTCCTTTGGGATATAAGGAGGCATCATTATATTTGTAGAAATTTTTTTTATTCGATCCTTTTTATTTATTAATTATTGTGGAATTCTACGATGTAACTCCTGTTGGCGTGACGTATATTCTTAAAGTTACATAGTTTACGCTGGAATTGAAACAAATCTAAAAGGAATTTAAAAATTGACAAATTTATAGCGTTTGAAAGGAAATGTAAATTTTTCTTTACATAAATTTACTTTGCACCGATGAAAAATGTATTATCAACAAAAACTAAAACTAAACATTTTGGTTCAGTCCCAGCGTAAACTATCGAACATTAAGAATGTTTAATAGAATGAAACACTATATTTTTATTGATTTTTATATATAATATATATCGGGTTAAAAAAATTTGAGGTAACAGTGGTTTGATCTGAGCCGTACATTTAGTGACAGTGAGCACGATTTCGCCTTTCGTGTGCATTTGAAATGAAAACCAAAGTTATTTCCATATTCAAAATGGTTTCTATTTTCGCTCCTACTAGAATTGTAAAAATTAATGAACAACTTTCAATTTTTTTCTTAGATGGGAGCTCAAAAAATCGTACAAAATTGAACTGCTTTGTTTATCGCGTTGCCACGTTTCTTTACTTTATTAGATATGAACAATTCTAGTAGGGGCGAAAGTAGAAACCATTTTGAGTATGAAAATAACTTTATTTTTCACTTCAGATGGACACAAAAGACGAAATCATGCTCACTGTCATTAAATGTACGGCCCAGATCAAACCGCTGTTATTTCAAATGTATTGAATTTTTTTTAAACCGGTACATATTGTATTTAAAAACTAATAAAAACGTTGTTCAAAGATTCGATATATCTAGTGTTTCTTTCTATTAAAAAAGAAATCACGAATATCACATATTTTTAGGACCTTGAAATGCAAATACCCCCTTAAATCATTTGCCACATTGTAGGGGGGATCGCAACGCTCATGTGCATTCCATCATACATATATAGACTAGTAAACCTGCCGAATCGCACAGCGTCACCGGTGTGAAATCGCAACTAAAAGTAGAGTTCTCATTTGATTTAAAAAAATGACTAATTTGTAGGTTCACGAATTAGCAAAAATAGGAGGAGCGAACAATTTGAAATTTGTCAAACGTGTGATGGGATGTTTAATCACGAATGAATTGGCTATGCAGTATAGTTGGTTTGGAAAAAAAGGAAAGAAAAAATTTTATAATTTGAAAGTAGCCAAAGTGGTAATTGGTAAATATCACGCTTATTTTATTATTTTTTTAATTTATTCGTATATAATTGAATATATTATTCAACTGAAATTCTAATCTTTAGATGCAGCAGAAAAATCAAAGTTAGCTAAAGACAGAAACGAAACTGAGGTTTCTATTCAATCATGGCTTAGGAGGGCCACAGAGCGCAATAAAGTTATTGTGAAAGATGTATAATTATATGTACTCTATGTGTTTCCAAAAAGAAATAAAATATAGTAATCTATTATCTATATCTTCTTCTATCTATCTATCTTCTATACCACAGCATCGCGTGGCCGGGAACAGCTAGTTAATAATATAATTGTATTTATGCTGGATATTTTCTAATTTTACAAATAAATCGTAAATATGTGTGTACTTCCCAAATGCGTATAATTTTTTGTAAAGATAATAAAATCTCCTACACTTTATTTCATAATGTCCAAGTATGCAAATTTAGCATGTGTCAAAAATGACCATGTTCGTCGTCAGACTGTCCCTTGTCAAACTGTTAAAACATTCACAAAAAGTATAGAAGCTGTTGTGTTTTGTAATTTTAAACATTATTATACCCCTTTCAATAAATTACCACAGTGATTTTAAAAATTCTTTAAACGTTCACAAAACGTACAGAGTAAGTTACTTTCGAACATTCGGGAAACGTTTCTTATACACCTTTTAAGACATTACCACAGCGTTTTTAAAAACTCTTTAAACGTTCCCAATACGTACAGAGAATGTTACTTTTGGACATTCAGAAAACGTTCTGAGAATGTCGGCACAGCACATCCTCAGAACGTTCCACTTTGTAAATAGGACCTTCCTAGGACTTTTAAAGAACTTAACGAGGACGTACAAGGGACATATGGACCTTCTCGGGACATCCTTCGAACGTACAGTACGTCCGGAACGGACGTTCTTGGGACGTACATAACATGTTTTTGTGCTATCTGGGGTAGTGTTTGAACTATCACCACAAATTTCTGGAATGCATTGTATTGAAATTTGTACAGGTTACACGCCGAAGCGCAGGTCATGTCATCAAAAACCGGCCCCATCGGGCGCACGAATTGCGGCCGTCCTAGACATCTGAAACGAAAGAACCAAAGATTTTTTTAATCTATATGAGTGCAGTTATCGCCCGAACTAGATGTAACCATGTCCGGACATTGTTATCGAAACCGCAGCTGTTTAAAAATTTATATTTGAATTTTTCGACTTTTCTTGAGCTAAAACAAGGTGTGGGGGAGGTTGTATTAAAACTGTTGATATAATTCTAGTTCGGGCTATAGGTACACATTCACTTTGAATGTGTGTAAAATTTTAGTTCCATCGGTCCAGTAGTTTTTGAGAAAAATGTGCGCCCGATTTAAAAGAATTGTTTCGAGAAAAACGCGATTAAAGTTTTTCACGCAGTTCCGACCTATACGACTGAAGTTACGGTAGATAATGACTAATTTCTGTAACTTCCCCCTAATCTGCTATACCAGGACCGTGGAGGAAACCTTCCTTAGCTTAAAAACATCATGTTGTGCAGCTCTTTCTTCTCTGCTGGCAGTCATAGCCTCTTTAAATACAGTCGTGTCGATAATGTCGTGTAAATGGGACAACTTTTACATAGGGAATAGAAATAGCTTGTGTCAAAGTAGTCCGATTTGCATGATATTTGGTATGATCTTCATCAGAAAAACATAAGGAATCCATTGGCGTCACTTCCCTTTCGACACGATGAAGAAAAGAATTTCTTAATACGCTGTAATGGATATTTCACCAATCCAGCTTGCATCCCTCCCAAAAGAACCGGCCATCCGAGCGTAGAAGCAAGTGCGAAATAAAAGTAACGGTACGCTTCTCGATCCCGCAGATGTACCTACCTAAGTAGCATTTCTGACGGAAAAGAATTGTCCAACCTTTGGGTCTGCCATTCCTGGCGTAGACCTTTGGCAGGTAGGTATCTATTTCAACAGGCAGTGCCACCCGTGGCGCCAGTAAGACCGCCCCGGTCCTTGCTATTTCAGAGGGTTTTCTTCCAGTGAAAGTCAGTAAATTTGCAAGCGCAATATCTTAAAAACCAGTGGAAATAAAGTGTATACATTTCAGCTTATTGGATTTGTCTTGGAACGCACTATCAACTCAGGTCTTCAAAAAAAATAGTTCCATTTGAAAAACCGAACTTGACCATCGTATCTTTTAACATAATAATCGAAAACAAAATTCGTTCACGCTAATAAATTGCCCCCCCCCCCCCCCCCTCGAACCATGCAATTCCCTATTTTTTTTATATTTTTATCGACAATACTTTAGGAGAAAACCGGCTGTCCAGTCTTAGGTGGGACAGACTGTATGTATCTCACAATATACACAACCTCATACATATTACAGAAGATGTTAAGAATCACGGGCCTCTAGATAATTTCAGTGCTTTCCAATTTGAAAACTTCTTACAAACCATTTTAAAATCTATTCGGAAAAACGATAAAGTATTGGAACAAATAGTGAAACGATATATGGAAAAACGTAGAGGAAGTGCAGTACATTTGGAATACCAGTATATGTTTAAGACGAATAAAAAATTATGGCAGAGAATGGGAACAAATAAAACTGCATAATATCATAGGGAAAGTAATAAACTTATATATTTCAAAGTCTCAGTAATAATAAAAAACAAAAAGTAATTGAAACTTTGGCCTAAATGAAAAATGACAGCAAGCATCGAAGCTTCAATTTACCTTCACTTTATAAATTAAAAAAAAACATGTATTTAATAAAAATATTTTCTTTTATGATCTAATCAGGCTGAAAAAGCACAATATAGGAACAATCTTAGGTAAATATAAATGGATAGCGCTGGCCCAAACCGACGCAGCGCGGCGGTAATCTTTACGCGTGAAACATAAGCATCACCAAGCTTTCGAATATTCCAAATTACCTACACCTTCGGTATTTCGAATTAGCAACATCGCATTGAAACCTAAAATTTCATGTCACACTTTGTATTCTCGTAATTATCGCGAAACTGACACGGAACCATAGAAGTAACTTGCAAATGAGTAGATTAAGTGTTTAACTCTAAAGTTATGACATATTTTAACCATGATTGAAACGATTGAATACTTGCTGAAAAAGTTTTGGAGATTGACGTTTTCTTATTCTGCAGATTAAGCCGAAAATGTTAAAATGGCGGTTCATCCACAATTGTCATTAGTTAACAGGTCATTAGCCCCTATTACCTACGGTGTTACAAATTAAACAGCGTTAGCAGTTTATTAGATACTATGGTATTCCAAATATGCTGCACATCCTCTAATATTCTTGTGAAGAAAAAGTTGTGTAATGTTGAATATCTTATTTTTAAAAGTAAACATTTTGAGAGACCATTAACAATTAATATAAAAATTACGAAACAATTCACACGCGTTGATTTCCATAATTTCAGTTTAAAAACTACTGAGCCTAATAATTGCTGTTCTCTTATAAATGGTAATATTATTCTTGTGGAAAATCTAATATTATCGGATGAATCGTATAAAATAGTTGGTAGAAATTTTTTATATTTAAAAGATTTTTATAAGAGTCCTTGTAGATCGTCAGATTTTGGATTTCTTTTGATAAAATCTCCTGATTTCGGTCCTTTCAAATTTTCAATATTACAGATATTTCTAAAAAGTATGTTAAAATACAAATTCAAAGAGAAATTATCGTTTTCCCATTTCTACATTCTGATTGTTCTTCACAAGTAAGTATGTATACCTATTTTTTCTTTCGCACTTTGGAAACTAAGTAGCTTCATATAGTTCAGCGCTTTTAGCACGTACATTAATAACATCGATCCTAACCAACTGTAACATTGCAGTTGTATTGTATGTAAAGCCAGTAAAATCGTGGGCTACTGTTTTTATCGAACCACAAATGAGTTAAGGGGTAACACCACTGTAACAGCTTGAAAAAAAGCGTTTTTCTGGCAATTTTTCTTGGATGGAAGGAAAGGTGATAAAATAACAATACTGGAGGAAGTTATTAAGCATATATTATGTAATTAAAAAAAAAAATGGTTATTGAAAAATATTACAAAATGGCGGCACTGAAGCCATTCTCGTGAAGCATGTTGAAATTTTAGTGCTCTGCGGCACGCAGTGTAGCTGGTGCAAATTTGAATCTAAAAAATGGAAAAAAATTCTCTCAAATCTACAGGTTTATAGCTAGAGAAATACGTACGGGATTTTAAAAATATCGATTTTTGTGCGATTGGTGAGTATTTGAATAAAAAACGTTCAATTTTCTTCAAAAAGAGGGCAATCATTTGTTAATAACTAATGTTTAAATTAACTTATCGAAAATCCCGTACGTATTTCTCTTCAAAATGTTATTTTAAAGATATAGTTAAAATTTCGAATGAAAAGAATGAAAATTATTGGAGTTATGCTGCGTGCCGTGTTGAAAAGTCGTGTTTCGAGAAAAACGCGTTTAAAGAAAATACGTTGCCGCTAACATACTTTTATTTGGAAATGCTTCTAACTGAACATAAAAAAAAACTTTCTAACGACATCCATTGTGTATTAGAGAAGTTAGAAATCAAAAGGTAGGACATTAATTAGGTTCTACCTTCCCAGCAGGGATTAATTGAACGCCAGTAGTTGTTTCGAAGCAGTTCGATGCGCTTGGGGAAGAGCTCGAAATTTCAAGGAAACAAAGGGTCTAGCAGGATAAGCGTGGGCAAACGGCCCTCATGCCGATTCTTGGAGTTGTTATTTTTTAAATAATGCTCCTTGCCTGAAACACCATTATGTAAAGTTTTAGATCGCTACCCTCCCGTGTAAGGGTAATACGGGGGTAAACGCCCTTAACGTTATTATATTTTTTCTCGGTTACTACTTAAGATATTTGAATGAAAAAAAAACGAAAAATAGCTACATACTAACTGTACTTCATATATTTTTCTCAAAATTTTAACTCGATTATTAAGAGTAGAAAAAAAATAATTCATTTTTTGGGGGTGGTTTTTCGAAACAACCCTTTGAGTGACCACCTCCAAAAAAATCAAGGAGAATGCTCTATTATCAAGCTATTGTATATAAAAACCTGAAGATAGTCGAGATGGTGGAACATAGTTAAATAATTTATAGAATATCACTATATTATAAATATGTGGGGTATTGTAGCGAGAAATAGTATTTGTCGCGAGCCTGAGTACGTGCCATTTAAATGCGAATAGAAGAAACGATTGCGGTTCGTTGTTACCCCTTAAATATTTTTATATCTTCCAATAGGATTCTACGAGGACAGTCCGAAAATAATAGTTTTAACTTTAGGAATTCATGGTATCAAAAGCTACGTTTGTAGAAATGCATATTTTGCGGCTATTTCAACACCATGTTGACTTTGATGACTGTCCTTGGAACTTAGTCTGTGAGTCGTGTTAAAATTGTTATTTTTAAATTCTACTCATCATAGAATACTATCAGCAACAAAAATACCTCACTAATTTGTGATCCGATAAAAACAAGTTTAACCAAATCGTGGGACGATAGTAGGGCTGTTCGGGTGCTTGAATATTCGGACGGCTTGAAATTCGCACCGAACCGGGACTCGGTTTTCGAGCCGACCCAGATAGCACAAAGACGTCTTATGTACGTCCGAAGAACGTCCGTTACGGACGTACTGTACGTTCGGAGGATGTCCCAAGAGTGTCCATATGTACCCTGTACGTCCCCGTAAAGTTCATTAAATGTCGTAGGAAGGTCGTATTTACAAAGTAGAACGTCCTGAGGACGTGCTGTGCCGACATTCTCAGAACGTTTTCTGAATGTCCGAAAGTAAAATTAAATACGTCCAAAAGGCGTCTTAAAAACATTTTGCTGATGTCGTAAAAAAGTCTTAAAGACGTCTTCATCAGGTCTGGATTAGGACATTAAGAAAAAAAAAGAAAAAAAAATTGGCGGTGACGAGAATCGAAACCAGGACTCCAAACTTACGAAACAACCGGTTTGCGAAACTATCCAAGACACTTCTTGGGAACTACTTCTAATTTCTAGGTATATACCTGTATTTAATTGCTTTTAGAAAATGCGCATTGACGCGAAATATTCTATAGAATATCATTATTCGAACTCTTGAGTCATTGTTTAAAATTTCGCATCCGTTTCAAGACAGATGTTTTAACGACATCTTTAGACAGACGTCTTTAAGACGTCGTGTGTGTAAGAATTAAAGATGTCTGTCTTAAGACGTCGTGTGCTATCTT
Source organism: Andrena trimmerana (assembly GCA_951215215.1). Lineage (NCBI taxonomy): Eukaryota > Metazoa > Arthropoda > Insecta > Hymenoptera > Andrenidae > Andrena > Andrena trimmerana. The sequence goes on along the minus strand of OX578059.1, from coordinate 84,065,661 downwards.
GGAACATTTCAACATTTCAGTGACTGCATTGCACAAAAAAATAACGCAAAAGCGAGATTCAATCATAAGACTGTTTTGCAATCTAACCTTAATTATCTGTAAAACCTACAAGACGGTTGTTCTTCGAACATCTGAAATTCAGTTCTTCTAAACATTCACAAGACTTACGAGACGAAGGTTCTCGCAACATTCGAAATGTAGTCGTACAAAACAATCACGTGACTTACAAGATTATTTGATGTTTCTAGAACATCCGAAATTTAAATCCTTAGAACATTCGTAAGACTTAAGAAAATGACGTTCCTAGAACATATATGTACGAAATTTAGGTCTTGGGAACATCCGTAGGACATAAGAAACGAACGTTCCTAGAACATACGAAATTTAAGTCCTAAGAACATCCGTAGGACTTAAGAAACGGACGTACCTAGAACATCCGAAATTTAAGTCCTAAGAACATCCTAGGTATGTTCAAAATGGACGTAGGGCGTTCGGATATAAACTGGACATGAAACGGACGTCCTTGGGATGTACGATGCTATCTGGGGAGCCGGATACCCGTAAAATTCGGACGGCCCGAAAAATCCGGGTAGCTCGAATTTGTTTCGAGCGGCTTGAAAAATTCGGGTAGTCCGAATCGTTTCGGGCCGCCCGGAAGAACCGGATAGTTCGAATTGTTTCGGGCTGCTCGAAAGAAAGGGCTAGCTCGAATTGTTTCTATGGATACGTTTTCGAGATATCAACATAGTCGAACTGCTCGAACCACATTCAAGGCGTACGGATTTTCCGAGCCACCCGAAACAATTCGGGCTATCCGGTTCTTTCGGGCGGCCCGAAACGATTCGGACTACCCAAATTTTTCAAGCCGCTCGAAACAAATTCGAGCTACCCGGATGTTTCGGGCCGTCCGAATTTTACGGATACCCGGCTCGCTTTATTCGAGTACCCGAACAGCTCTAGACGATAGGGCTATTGGCGAACTACCCACATTCTAAAAAAAACAGTAACGCACCAGGGTAATATCCCATATGGGTGGTGTGGAAATTTACCCATACTTTTTAAATACGACATAGGTAATAAAACATGAAAAGCCGCCAATACTGTCACTGCTGGACACGATACACAGGGCACAGGGCACAGGCAAAAAGATTACTCGAAGTAGCATCGAGGCCGATTTCCTCGCATTTATTCTAGTAATATTCTAGAAATATCTTTTGTAGTTTCTCAGATAGCAACGAATGTAGAAAAAGACATTGAGTAAAACAGAAAAATGGAATAAGAGTGGCGAGGTATATTACAAAGTATGGATATTCTTCCGAATGGCCCCAGTGGCCGATCGAGTTGAGGTTTGGGGGAGGGGTGGGGAGAGGGTGTGAACCGTAAATCTAAAAATGTAGCTTCGGGTATTTATTAGTTTCCGAAATATTAATAAAAAATTGTTAATTTATTTTGGAATTTTTTTTGACGTTGGTGCAGGCCTCCCTACCCGGGAGCCCTTCCGTCCCCCATTTTCAACTTTTGAAATTGTGTAACCACTGTCTCATTTTTAGCATCGCCAAACTCACATCGGTTCGCTACCATGCTTTACGCGCCCGCAAGCGGGCACGCGCCACCCCGCGCCAATCTAACCCAAACCAATACTAAAACCCGGAACAAGTTGGAAAGGGGAATGTGTTATGTCGGTATAAGTCAACAGAAATATTGTTAAGAGGGGGGACCGTGGTAAAGTGATTAAAAAAAATCGGTAAGGTGTACCCTTTTATGCACAATTACTTCTGTACCTTTTGAACGCATTAATTGCTGAAGGTAAAATTTTACATTTGGGGTCGGTCCACACCCCTCGTATTACCCACTAAGTTTCATCTCGATCGGCCCCAGTTGGGGCTAGACCAGTGAGTGAGGCGCGGAAAGCACGACAGCGAACCGATGTGAGTTCGGCGATGCCAAAAACGAGACCGTGGTTACAAAATTTCAAAAACGAAAAATAGGGGGACGGAGGGGCTCCAGGATAGAGATCAACGTCCAAAAAAATTTTCCAAAAAAATTAACAATTTTTTATTAATATTTCGGAAACTAATAAATACCCGAAGAAACACTTTTAGATTTAGTGTCCACACCCCCTCCCCACCCTTCCCCCCAAACCTCGTGTCGATCGGCCACTGGGGCCGTTCGGAAGTACAGCCCAAAGTATTAAAGAATCCCAGATAAATGAAATGCCCGGAATGGAAGAATGATACAAAGTACTTATGTATGAAGAGTGATCGTTAAAAGAATGCATGGAAAAGCGAAACGTTGCCAGCACGAGATAGAAATAGAGAGGAAGAGAGAGGGAGAGAATACCATTAATTTTTTATATATTATTTACATTTAACTGTCTTACTTTACTTACACACGATCCGAGTAGCTATCGATGACCCTCAACCCATGTTTACGGATTCACGATCACATTTGATTAATATGTAAATTTTGCCAAACAAATTGAACAATAGGTATGCATTCGTGGAGCATTGTTCAATTTGTAGAGGATAGCACTGTAGAGGCGGTACCATGAGCGTGGTTGGTAGGTGGTTATTGCTATTAGCCATCATTGTTATCGCATAAGCAAGTTTCAACAGCTATAAAAAAATGTGAAGCCATGAAGAAGACTTGGGTACTGTAATGTACTGACCCTTACTTATCTTTTTCCTCTGACTTTCTCTGTAAACATGATTCACACTTAACTACCGAAATGCTGCGTAAATGTAAATACTGCGTCATCCCTGCTACCTATCGTAATCTTAGCTAATGCGTCACCTATCCAAAACCTTGCAAATCTGCCCTATCCCGTCATCCCCTCTCTTACATTCCTAAACCTTTAAAACCCATCGCATTCCCTTATCCTGTAGCATTACTATTCTAAAAGCCACCAGTCTCAGTCACGGAGTCCAGTTCAAAACAGTTGAATCTCTAATATTCTTAATTTAGTTGAACAAATATCTATTTAAATATTATTCATAAAAACGGTAGTTCAATTATCCTTGTGTCCATTACGCACCCGAGATCAAACTTTTTAGTAATAACACTTTTGGTAAATTGAAGATTTTACAATACAATGAAATTAAAATAATTACATATTACTTAAAAATGTTTCCAGATAATTATGCGAAAGCCAGAGCAAAAGCGAAAGTAGCGGAAGTAACTTCTGATTTGCAGTCAGAAATTGAACAAACAAGCAAAAGAAAAAGGAAAGAAATGGAACGTCCTTTGACTATAGTGATACCGATGAATCGGACTCGATAATCCCCGCGCCTCCTGTGTTACAAATAGTGTTCCTTCTCGAGAATTCTTTCTCGAGAATTTCTCGAGAAATTTCATAATTTCTTATTTCTCATTTCTCGAGAAATTACAGTGTTTCTCGAGAATCTTCAGTGCAGGAAAATTATTATAAATCCCATTTGTTTTCAGAAATTAATTTTCGGTTATTTCAAATTGTGTGTTAATCGCGAACATATAAATACACCTACAATCAGTAATAAATGTTAGCAATATATTCGAAGAATTGCGCGAATGTTTATAAACTTTTTAAACTTTTCTCTTCGTATCGCCGATGCTCTATATACAATTAAACCAACATCCACTCAAAATGAAAGAAATTTTTCTACAGCCGCAGATTTTGTAACAAAAAGAAAGAAGTAGATTGGCTGACGCGACATTAGATGCATTGTGCTTTTGAAAAAAAATTTAAAACAAAAAAGTAATGTTTCGCCTTGCTCACATATTATATTAAATATATAAATTTATCAATTATATTTAATATCTGTTTTTTTCATTTACACAAGTTTTGTCTAAGTTGGACACGAATAAAAATTTAGATAAATATTATCAACATTATTCCAAAAATATAAATTTTGCAATATTTTTCTCGAGAATTCTCGAGAATTCTCGAGAAATATAATCTGATTTCTCATTTCTCGAGATGCGAAAAATATCGAGAAATCAGGAACACTAGTTACAAACGAACAAAAAGTTAGGTGTGTAAATGAAAAATTTTATGCTATGGAACATTGTATTAGGGTAGATGTACCGTTTGTGGCCATTGCCCTGTTTTTGGCCATGTGCATAATTGTCTTATTTTTAAATTGCTATAATTATTATGTGGAGAATTTCACATCATAAATATTTTGTTTATTATACCGCCAGGAATATAAGGTTACATTTATTGCTTACACGGAAAAGGATTATATTTTTTAAGAAGTGGTCGAAAGTGGTACAATACCTTAAAGTGGCCACAAAACGATGCATCTACCCTATTGATAGCTACTTACATTTTCCTTTTTTATAATTATATAATTTCTGTAGCAAAACCGATTATTGTTTTCAGTTGCAAGCATGAAGAGTAACGAGAATTTAAACGTAATAGGACCTGCAGAAAATATTCCAATAAATAATAATTATGGAATTATTGGTAACTATTAATAGATCTATGTATTAACTGTTTTAAACACAGAAATATTTGTAAGCATGATAACAAACAAATCTAAATTTTCAGAAAACCGAGAAACCACAACAACCACAGAAGTATATTTAAAAAAAATTATAGAGCAGCAGCATTTACTACGCATTTTACTGATGGATGTTTCAACTGTAGTAGAATAAAATCACTAACTTATGTGAATTAACAATGACTTTATTAAATATTGTGGATTATAAGGTATGCTTTTACTATCGACAGTCGAAACGGTTGACTGTCTTCTTCGACTGTTCCGTTCAGAGTGCCCTCCGAGCGCTCTTTTCCCGCTGGCCCCCAATTTCACCCTGGCGCGTCCTTTTCCTCGGCACAGGGCAATAAACAGCCCACTCAAGTGGCCTTAAACTCTCCTGCAGGCCAAGATAGGTTTTGCGCCTACATTCGGCCTCCCTGACGCACAAGCCGTCCTCGGCTTATGTATTGTTGACTAAATTAAGCTTAATATCTTCGGATCTAAAAATTCATAAAAATTTTCAAAATTAAGATACCTAGTCACATATATAACTTTCGGGAATATCAATATCGACACCCCGACTCCCACTCCCATTTCGACGGGGTGATCAATCCCGGCTAAGAGTGCAAGTCGCAATGTGATGACTCCTGGGACGGCGCCTGAGGAAGGGTCTATAGGGAAAGTGAGGGAAATTCGGTCTGCTCCGGGACTTTACCCCGTGAAACAGCTGCACTCCAGCTATTTTCAACGAATGCCCGGTATGAACCGAACCTGGTCACCAGCCTCGCCAGGGGCCACCTACAATCGAGCGTGCGACCAAGGCCGCTCGACCAGAAGCTACCCTGACTCCGACTGCCCGTGGTCCCAGCCTCGCCGTAGAGCCTCCGCCCACACAGCCCTGACCAGGGACTGTGCCAGAGCACCCCCGACTCCGGCTATAAATTATCCACCCTTATAGCCCTTTCCGTTTTTTTATTTTTATTTTTGGTTCCAACAATGTAGTACTCCGCCTTGACTTTACTAATAGATTCAACGGCCTCTATGTTTACTTTGTCCAGTTCCAATATTATTTCCGTCAGGATATCCCATTCCCACATGAAACTATAAAGAAAACACGATAGCGATAGCAGCAATTCACTAATCAAGAGCGTCAAAAATAACCCATTTTTGCAGACTGTCCACTGCAACCACACTTCGATGGCCTCGTCCCTTTTTAAGTTGTCGCAGGTCTTCCACTTTGTACCGATCATTAGGCAGAACAGGAATAATTTTAAAAGGACCCTTCGACTTCGCCATTAGCTTTTTGCTGTGACCCGTTGCTGGTAGACTCGAAGACACCATGACCACATCTCCTAATGCATAGCGAGGCGGTTTGAATCGCCGCGCATCAAACCTGGCCTTTTGCTGCGCCTGTTCTGTATTGGTGGAACGTTTTGCTTTCTTGCGTAGTGCTTCCAGATCTACACAATCTAAAGTCGTTTGTATTGCCCCTAGCAATACCGCATCGGCAGTGCTCCGGGGTTTAAAACCGTACAAAAGCTGCGCCGGACTACTACCTGTAGTACGATTTGTTGCAGAATTAATACCACTCTGCACCTTCTTAACAAATCCATCCCATTCGTCCTCAGGCGCACCCGCGCTGGTAGTTGCGAGTGAATTTAAAACAGTGCGATTCATCCTTTCGCATTGTCCATTCGCCCTTGGGGTAGCCACTGCATTTAGTATATGCTTAATTCCATATTCTCGACAAAAAGCAATGAAACGATGTGACGTAAAACTCGTGCCTCTATCGCTCACTATCCTAGTAGGAACTCCGAATATTGCAAATAATTGGTCTAAAGCCTTCAAAACCCATTTCTCGGTCTTTGTGTCTCGTACAGGCTCAATAATACAAAACTTCGTGAACCCGTCTACTATGGTCAATATTTGCGTGTTTTTGTGTCTGCTTGTAACGAATGGACCGACATGATCCAAGTGAAGGGTATGAAACGGTATTGCGATCTTCTCTATAGGGTGTAACAATCCAGGTTTTCGACCCGACGTGGTTTTATAATACAAGCAATTTAAACACGCTCGCACGTACTTAGCAACAAACCTTCGCATGCCCTTGAACCAATAATTAGCCCGAACCTTTTCAATAGTTTTTTCGAACGCCAAGTGTCCCTGGTCATCATGACACATTTTCACGACGTTAAATCGTGAAGCTCGAGGGACTACCCATTTATTCCCCGTCTCTGTTCGACGAAATACCACCCCACCCCTCAGGTCATACTTTTCAAAATATTGCTTCGTTTGAGGTTTTACATCCCCTGACTGTAAAATCTTTTGAATAATCATAATGTCATGATCGTGGATCTGTGCCACTTTAATCCACTCTTCTTCGGTAATATCAATAAGCATGCAATCTATCGGATTTCTACTTAAATAATCTACATGAGCAACCTGAGTACCCGGACGATAAATAATCTCAAAATCGAAATCCTGGATATACACCCACCATCTAGCAACTCTAGGTTGAATATCTCTTTTCGCAACTGTAGCCCGCACGGCGCTGCAGTCCGTGACTACTTTGAACCTTATCCCTAATAAATAAACCCTAAACACTTTTAGCGCAGCGACTACCGCGAGAGTTTCCAAATCGTAAGAATGATATTTCTGCTCCTCTACAGATGTTTTACGACTGTAATAAGCGACCACCTTTTTCTCAGAGCCGATCTTTTGTATCAGGATAGCACCTAGCCCAACCGAACTCGCATCAGTGTGCAACTCCGTTTCAAGCTTAGGGTCATAAATAGCTAAAACCGGCCGGTCACAAAGTGTCTGCTTTACCTCAGTGACAGCGCGCGACTGCTCCAAACCCCATACCCACTGAATATCCTTACGCAAAAGATCAGTTAATGGTGACGCCTTCCTTGCGAAGTCCTTGACAAACTTACGAAAGTACCCCGCAAGCCCCAGAAACTGACGCACTTCCTTTACATTGGATGGAGTCGGCGCCTTCATCACAGCATCAACCTTGTGCACCCCCGGTCGTACTCCCTCAACAGATATCTCCCTACCTAAATACTCAATTGTCTTTTGGAAAAATTTACACTTAGCTGGATTCAGCGTAAAATTGTATTTCCTCAAAGCCTCTAAAACTAATTGGAGGTGTTTAAATCCTTGTTCAATATTCTCAGCAGGTATTAAAATGTCATCAATATAAACTAAAGCAACATTATATCTCAATTCACCCAAAGCCTTGTTGATAGCTCTCTGAAATACCGAGGGAGCATTCGCCAAGCCAAAAGGCATGCGCAAAAATTCATATTGACCATCTGGTGTAATAAATGCTGTCTTCTCAATAGATTCCGGGTCCATCGGAATTTGGTAAAACCCGGACGTAAGGTCAAGTGAAATAAAATAAGATTTACCCCCTAAACGATCAATTTGGTCGTCAATAATTGGTAAAGGATATTTGTCCCGTTTCGTTATTTTATTGAGCGCGCGAAAATCTATACACAACCGCTTTTGACCATTTTTTTTTTTACCAAAATAACCGGACTAGTATGTGGAGAATGACTTTCGCGTATAATACCGCAAGCCTCTAATTCCGCCACCATTTCTTTAACTATCTCACGTTCCGAAAACGACATACGATAAGGTCGATGATGTACCGGCTCATCACTAAGCAACTCAATTTTCATAACTGTCGCGTTAGCTCTACCCATCTCTTCGATCTTAAAATAGACATTCTTTCGATACACATTCAAGAGTTCCACCAATCGTGTCTTATCCCTCGCATCAAGACCAGGGCAATAAACATCATTGATTTTAATTTCCTCCCTTTGTACTAATTCAATTACATTAATATCGGATACTTCGTTTATAACCCTTTTTGCATTATGCTTCGAAAACGTTAGACCAGATGCATCCACTGATGCTATAACACCTGGACTACCGAGAACATCCCGCCCAATTAATATGTCCCGCGTAAGTTGATCATCTGCTACTACGAAAACTCCGACCTCAACAAGATATTATCAATTAGGAAAGTAATTGTTGAGCAAGCCATCGGTGCTACCAAGGTGCGATTAAATGCTGACAAAACCCTTTCAGTTTCATACAAAGTTACATCCAACTCCCTAGCCACACTCTCTTTCATCAACGTGCAATCACTGCCTAAATCTACCATGCATTCCTTCTCTACACCATTTATGTAACAACTTTTAAACGGTTTACGTACATCAGTGACCAAACAAACTTCTAGCGGATTTTGTGAATCGGCCACGGTTAGTCAAGAAGACTTCGCTTTGCCTTTCTCAGATTTCTTACGGTAACATTGGTCTTCCACGTGACCCGATTTATGACAATACCTGCATGTCAGCTTATCCCTTTGCGTCCCAACTAATTTTACTTCCCCCTTACCCGGACAATTCCTCTTCAAATGCCCTGTCTTACCGCAAGCATAACACGAAGCCTCCCTAATAGCAGCATTCATTTTATAATCTCCCTGTTTTTTTACGTTTTCGACTGTAACATCCCGCTTTGTAATATGCTTAGTTTCCTTCACTCTTGAATTCTCAGCCACGAAAATACTCAAACATTTATTAAACTCCGTAAGCGATTTGCAACGGGCAGTCTGAAGAGTCACACGAATGTTCTGATCATGTATCCCGTGCGTTACAAAGTCTACTAAATTTTCCTCCGTAAGCCCAAGCTTTAACTTATTAATTTTTCCCAACTTAATGAAACAATACGTTTGCAAGTCCTGACCTGGGGAGCTAATGTAATTTGCTGCTTCATGAAAGAGCTTGCCAAATTGTAATTCCCCCGAAAACTGTTCAATAACGGCATGCGAAAAGTCTTGCCACGGCATACGCGAGTGGTGTAGCTCATCATACCACAGTTTTGCATTACCTTTTAATTTACATACCGCCAAATAGAGTTTCATTTTGTCATCCCAGCCATATATAGTCGCATTAATATTAATTTTGTCAATCCAATCCGCTGAGGTTAAATTTTCTGCGGCTGGATCAAATTCCGGCAAAAACTTCTCGTTCAAAAAATTACTTGAACGCACTGAGCCTGCTTTCACAACATCTGATAAAACATCGGCTAACCTCGCAAAATCGGTGTCTCGGGAAGTCAAACTGCCACGTCCCGAGCTTTCGCCAATATTTCCTGAGCATCTTGTGGAAGACCTCGTTGAACTCCGATTTTGATGGGACCTTTTTGAACGACGATAACTCCTCGTTGTGTCCCGGCCCCGCGAATCATTCCTAGATCGCTTCTTTAATCTTTTTTGACGTTGGTCGTCCTTCCTCTCTGGAGTACCATCCCGACCCATTGTCACAGCACCACAATATTCCAGAAATCCAAAGCGTTAATTAGCTTGTCTCCTAATCCGTTTATGCGTTCACTAAGCCTCACACAAACACGATAACTGATTGTGAGTTAAAGTATATCCCACTTCTGATCTGTAGTAGAATAAAATCACTAACTTATGTGAATTAACAATGACTTTATTAAATGTTGTGGATTATAAGGTATGCTTTTACTATCGACAGTCGAAACGGTTGACTGTCTTCTTCGACTGTTCCGTTCAGAGTGCCCTTCGAGCGCTCTTTTCCCGCTGGCCCCCAATTTCACCCTGGCGCGTCTTTTTCCTCGGCACAGGGCAATAAACAGCCCACTCAAGTGGCCTTAAACTCTCCTGCAGGCCAAGATAAGTTTTGCGCCTACACAACCAAACAAAATCAAATTCTTCCGGGGAGAAAACTTCAATTTTTCAAGGAAACATTTTGTTTCCTATAAATTCTGAGGAAGAATTGCAAAAATTGGAGACTCATTTACAAGATGAGAATAATTTTAGAGGCACAGTAATAAATAACACATTAACGATAATGCCCTGTGCGGACGAGTGATGCGGCGTCGGCGTCGTTGCGATTTCACACAGGTGACGCTGCGTCAATGTACGCGGCACGTTTATTCGTTAAGGCAGGATTCTCGTGTAACAGCCCAAAAAATAACTGATATTTATGAGTTTTTTTTTAAAGAAACGATTGTTAATATTGAATTAAACTCCTTTGGGATATAAGGAGGCATCATTAAACTTGTAGAAATTTTTTTTATTCGATCCTTTTTACTTAATTATTATTGTGGAATCTTTTTTTTTTCTTTCCGTTATTTATCGTCGCATCAACCACTAGTTTGGGTTATTACCGACCTAGGGCCTGGTCTACAGTTGGTTGTACAGTTTGGTATGTTTTAGATAATCTAATAGTCTCTGTATTGCTTCTTTATCGTTTAAGTTGTCCTTTAGGGTGGGCCTCAAGTTGTAGTTTTGTCTATAGGGGTAGTATTTCCTGCAGTGTAGAATAAGGTGTTCCACTGTTAGTTACACTTTGCATAGATCGCAGGACGGGGGTTCCTCTCTGTTGAGGAGGTACCGGTGTGTGAGTTTGGTGTGTCCAATCGTGATTCTTGAAATTACGACCTGATCGTGTCTTGATAGCGAACGTGATAAGCTTTTCTCGAAGAAGTCATCTTTAATTGTTGTCAGTCGTGGCTTAGTTGTGGAATTCCATTCTTCATTCCATTTGTCTTTTATTTTTTTCTTTATACATGACAGTAAAATTTCGGGTGGGACGTTGGTGCTACGATGGGAGAATGGTGAGTCAGCTACTTCTCTAGCTGCTCTATCTGCTCTTACGTTCCCCTCAATGCCTGTGTGGGCAGGGACCCAGATTACTGTGATCGAGTTGTTCTTATGGGTTGCCTCGGCATAGGCCTTTTGGCATTCTTGGATAGTGGAATCGTTTGTCCAGTGGTTTTGGATTTCTTGAATGGCATTAGCAGAGTCACAGAAAATAGCAAAGGATTTGTTTCGTTTGACAGTTATAGTTTGGATAGCATGTGCTATCGCGCTTAGTTCACAGAAAAGGATAGATTGTATATTGTGGAATCTTGTTAACCTCTTCTACGATGTAACTCCTGCTGGCGTGACGTATTTTTTTAAAGTTACATAGTTTACGCTGGGATTGAAACAAATCTAAAAGGAATTGAAAAATTGAAAAATTTTTGGCGTTTGAACGGAAAAGCAAATTTTTCCTTACATAAATTTACTTTGCATCGATGAAAAATGTGTTATCAACAAAAACTAAAACTAAAATTTTTGGTTCAGTCCCAGCGTAAACTATCTAACGTTAAGAAAGTTTAATAAAATGAAACAATATATTTTTATTGATTTGTAAATATAATATATATCGGTTTAAAAAAAAATTGAAATAGCGGTTTGATCTGAGCCGTACATATAGTGACGGTGAGCATGATTTCGTCTTTCGTGCGCATCTGAAATGAAAATCAAAGTTATTTTCATATTCAAAATGGTTTTTATTTTCGCTCCTACTAGAACTGTAAAAATTAATGTATAACTTCCAATTTTTTTCTTTGATGGGAGTTCAAAATATCGTACAAAATTTAACTGCTTTGTTTATCGCGTTGCCACATTTCTTTACGTTATCAGATATGATTATGAACAATTCTAGTAGGGGCGTAAATAGAAACCATTTTGAATAGGAAAATAACTTTGTTTTTCACATCAGATGGACACAAAAGACGAAATCATGTTCACCGTCACTAAATGTACGGCCCAGATCAAACCGCTGTTATTTCAAACGTATAGATTTCTTTCTAACCGGTACATATTGTATTTAAAAACTAATACAAACGTTGTACAAAGATTCGAGTTATAGTGTTTCATTCTATTAAAAAATAAATCACGAATATCACCTATTTTTAGGATCTTGAAATGCGAATACCCCCTTAAGGGGAGAGACCACTGTCTGAAATCTGAATTTTTTTTTTTACATTTTCTGAAAGACGTATGTTTTAAGAATGTTCTCTCCAAATTTTATGAAGAAATTCGCAAAACTGACGGATATATGGTGTGTTTCGTGGAGCGGTGTCAAACGCGCGAATGAGCCACGCGGAACTTTGAACGCGTTTTCCTCAGAATTACATTTTTCAACTGCGTTGACAGTCTACAGAGAAAACTATACTTCCAATTGACATGAGCAAGGACATTTATTGTTCGGAAAACCCGTTGCTATTACGTGACGATCAGCATTTTTCATTTTTCGACCTGCTTCTATTTTTTTTAGCAACAATTCCCTAACTTTGTACCCAAAAAAAAATGGTTTTCTTTCAGTGGTCCGCCATTTTGTTATTTTTTACAATTTTGTCATTTTTTGATCGTCACGTAATAGAGGCAGGCTTCTAGTTTCTAAATATTATTGTTTTTTTGAATTCCGATTAACCATATGGCCTGGGGACTGTCAACGCGACTAGCATGTTTTTGCCGCAGCGCAAATTTTGACGAAGAGTATACACAAAACGGATTTATGAATTTGATTGAAAAAAATGTTTTCTTACCCTTCGATATGTACACTATTAACTATACTACGCAATAAATTGATTTACTTGCGTTGTTTGGTTGAAATAAATTCCCGAAAACACCCTTCCATTTCGGACCGAGACAGTGGTCTCCCCCCTTAAGTCATTTGCCACATCATACGGGGGATCGCAACGCTCGTGTGCATTCCATCATATATATTTAGACATAGTAAACCTGCTGAATCGCACAGCGTCACCGGGGTGAAATCGCAACTAAAAGTAGAGTTCTCACTTGATTTAAAAAAATGACTAATTTGTAGGTCCATGAATTAGCAACAATAGGAGAAGTGAACAATTTGAATTTTGTCGAACGTGTGATGGGAAGTTTAATCACTAATGAATTGGCTGTGCAGTACAGTTGGATGAGAAAAAAAGGAAAGAAAAAATATATTAAATTGAAAGTAGCCAAAGTGATAATTGGTAAATATCTTGTTTATTTTATTATTTTTTAAATTTATTCGTATACAGTTGAATATATTATTCAACGGAAATTCTAATCTTCAGATGCAGCAGAAAAATCAAACTTAGCCAACGATAGAAAAGAAACCGAGGTTTCTATTCAATCATGGCTTAGGATTTATAATTATATGTACTCTACGTGTTTCCATAAAAAAATAAAATATAATAATAAATAATATAATTGTATTTTTGCTGAATATTTTCTAATTTTACAAATAAAGCGTAAATATTGTATATGTGGACTTCCCACATGTATATAATTTATTGTAAAGATAAAATCTTCTACACTTTATTTCATAATGTCCAAGTATGTGAATTTACCATGTGTCAAAAATAACCACGTTCGCCGTCAGACTGTCCCTTGTCAGACTGTTAACAAAAATTCACAAAAAGTATAGAAGCTATTTTGTTTAGTAATTTTAAACATTATTATCCCCCTTTTAACACAACACCACAGTGATTTTAAAAATTCCTTAAACGTTCACAAAACATACAGAGAACGTTACTTTCGGACATTCGGAAAGCGTTTCTTATACGCCTTTTAAGACATTACTACAGCGTTTTTAAAAACTCTTTAAACGTTCCCAATACGTACAGAGAACGATACTTTTGGACATTTGGAAAACGTTCTGAGATTGTTTAAATAGCACGTCCTACTTTGTAAATCGGACCTACCTACGACATTTAAAGAACTTTACGGAGACGTACAGGGGACATATGGACATTCTCGGTAGAGCTGTACGAGTACTTGAATATTCGGGTAGCTTGAAATCCGAACCAATCCGGGACTCGGTTTCCAAGCCGAGCCGGGTACCCGAAGGAACCGAGCGGCTCGAATAGAACCAAGTACTTGAATTTTTTCAAGCGGCCCGAAAGAAACCGAGCGGCTTGAAAAGTAAGCGAGCGGGCCATAAGAAAACCGGATGGCTTGGAAAGAAACGAGCGGTCTGCTCGACCTTCATTCGGACCGTTCGTTTCTTTCCAAGCCACCTGGTTTTCTTACGGCCCGCTCGGTTACTTTTCAAGCCGCCCGGTTTCTTTCGGGCTGCTTGGAAAAATTCAAGTACTTGGTTCTATCCGAGCCGCTCGGTTCATTCGGGTACCCGGCTCGGCTCGGTTTGAAAAACCGAGCCAGGCTCGGCTTGCTTTTTCCGGGTACTTGAACAGCTCTAATTCTCCGGACATCCTCCGAACGTACAGTACGTCCGCAACGGAAGTTCTTCGGACGTACATAAGACGTATTTGTGCTAATTGGGGTAGGCTCGTTGTAGAATTGTTGTATTATTTAGCGATATTGGTTATGATAGTATTAATTGTAGAAGATTCGTGAGAGATTGAATGTTTGTTAGACTTAAAAGAATACTGAAACGAAGTTTCATTGTAACCGCAAGCAAACAATATAATTTTTACGTAACATTACTTGTCAAGTTTTTGAGATCAACATTCATATTTTAGAATTGTCATGTGCCCAAGAGAAAATTTATTATATTTTTTAATTTGTATTAATTACCATTTCCGTAAATAATTTGTACCATTCTTGGTTTGGTGTTGTAAGATACTTCTAAAAAACGTGAAGTAGGGGACTGTCGGATAAAACGGAACGCTTAACTTTGGAGGGTGATGACATAAAAACGAAAGGAGGAAAAGACACGGGACCTCAACAGAAGTTTTCAGTGGACCTTAGACTATAAGAAAATCAAAGCCATTGTTAAGAAAAATCTTTGGGAACGAAGGGAAATATGATTTGCCAGAGGTATTGAAATCTTCGCCTCGCTCAAGTGGTAGGGTAAAACGGAACACCCACTTGAAGACCGTGGAAACGTACAAAATCTTTATTTTTATGATATAAAAAGTATTCATTTATGTAAAAAAAACTATAAATATATGTTTTAGGTATAACTATTACATATAAAATATATTAAAAATATATATTATACCCGTAAGAAAAAATATTTTACCAGATAACATAAAATTTACTGAAAATAATCAAATACCCATGGATTTTTACATAAATAAATGAATATGAACACGTGCATGAAGAATTTGTTAGTTTTTAGTGCATTTTAAATAAAATCGTATAAATTAAAAAAAAATGTTGAATATTTTTTTATTATTTACTCATTAGTGTCTAAGTTTTGATTTGTGGTTTTATGCTTATTGCATATCGATTGAATTGATTTGATTTGTGGTTACAGGTTTATGTATTTCAAGTCATTTCGATTTGTGGTTATGGGTGATATTTATTGATGACGGTGTAATTTTTTCACCCCGCCCGTTTTTTTCTTGCATAATTTTGTATTGTCATCATAACTACGCAAGCTTGCAAAGTTTCAAAACAATTGGATTGGTGGATGTGGGTTAAATAGGCGTCCTGTTTTACCCCACGCAAAATGTTCCGCTTTGCCCCATATGCAGTTATTTAGTAAACACTTAATATTTAAACTTCAGCGTGAGCTAAAACACTTTTTAATACGTCAAAATGTAGCGTAAGTACTATAGAATCCAACGATGTACTTACCGTTATTACTTTTCGAAATCCAAGTGCCGAAAAGTGGTCGAAAGTACAACACAATATTGAAACGTCGATACCGGAAATTTGTCCAACTCTCTTAACGGAAAAGTAACGTGTCCACGGGTCTATGGTCTCCAACGAAATACTGTGAGGACCCTTCGGTCAACATTGATGTACCGTTTTACCCACCCGTTCCGTTTTACCCTACTCTCCCCTACAATTTGCATTTTGTATCTGGTATGTAAAAGGTGGAGCACCCAACTTCCACTGATGTATATAGATATAGTTAAAAAATTGACCCAATTTTTGCCGTTAAAAATGCTCCACTTTCGACGAATTCTGTGATATATACGTGTCGGCGTACGCTTTTTCTTCAACAAGACACACCTACGCATTTTGAACAGGATCTCATCACGTGTTACAGGCTGAATATAAGATTCCCGAATCATATATCAATATACCGTTTGAAAGTTTATTGTCTGTCACATGACCAGAATTTCTTTTTACATATAACATCCTGAAATAACAATCATTTATTTTATTAATTTTGTAAACATACAAACGACGTACACATGAGTTATATAGCTTCCATTTGCAAAGTTTACTATATGTATTTATCATTTTCATGACACAAAATATGATGAAGAGGAAGAAGATTATTATTATACATCAGATTATTTATAGAAAATATAACAGCAACGCCGTATTCAATTTCAAATGAAAAAACACTTGCTTTTTATTCGTTACTTATTTTAATACTGTGAGAAGATAGTATATGTATAGAGGTACAACTCGATTTAGTACTAAAAATTTATGTTGTTATTATTATATAATTCAGTCACCTACGATTTTACGTAAAATTAAATTTTGCTTTCAAATATAATATTAAGAAAAGAGTAAACTTGCAATCAATTTTTGTTAAGACGCATTGTTAAAGTATAATAACATGTTGCACATCATAAAACTTGTCTTCCCAAATAATATTTGTACTATGTCAACAAAACATATATCCACTTGAAGCATATTATGCAATATTGCTAAAGAATAGAAAGTTTAACTTACAAGTCGTTTCGATGTTGTTAATGCATACTGTAAACATTATAATTTGTCATGTTACGATTTTACTTATTATGATTTTACAAAACAAAAATCAGTTCATGTATAATTAATATACTTCATCAATTGGTGCTTGCGGCACACTTTTTCCTTTCCACTGTGACCAATAATGTCTATTGCAGGGCAGCATTCTGAAGCTTTACCCATAAATTGGAGTTCATAATAACCATAATGGCCGCTAGGGTGTTGCCATGGCAAGATGCTGCACTTCATGAAAATATGTCGACCACGCCATAACCCTAAGCTCCTGACCATCCTGCTTCCCTATCTTACGACATATGAAAGATATGAATCTGTCTACGACTAACCTGAAATATGTATTATGTTCCACGCAACGCCTGCTATACATGCATATAAGCGGAACTCACTGCCTCCAACCCAAAATTCATCCGATTTCAAACCCTAACACTCGCACAAACATCAGATATGTAAACAACTTTTCACCAATATTTACCTCCAAATTACTCGCTCCGATTACAATGGATAAACAAATGGGGGTTAGTAGTGTAGTAAAAAGTTAGTGCAAGTAAGTTAACAATCTGTTACTCCTTTTGGTAGCTACTCGAAATGGTTACTTTACTTACAACATCTAGATTATTCTATCTAAATGATGCCCACACCAAATAAGTAAATAATTATAATGATCGTACGAAATTATTTATTGTTTTTAATTTTAAAACATGAGTACAAAAATCTTAATACGCAGTGGGTGGATTAAGTATTTTGCACCTGAGGGGACTGTATTAACAGAAATATTGTTTCTCTCCGTTTAGTAAATGTGATGTGTGCTATGTAGTAGTTCACTGGAAATGTTAGGTAACGACAGGAGTTTTGTTTCGCAGTAATATGCGCCTCTGGTTCACGCGTTTCCCGCCCTGGCACCTCCTCGCCTGGCTGCTCTCCTGCCACACTGATGTAACGGAGTTGTTTACACTGCGCATGTAATATGGCACCAAATGCGCTTCCATTCACGCCATGTCACTTGTGGCATTCCGCCTCCCTCATGCTCCTCCGCGTATCAAGGTTCCCTTCGTCAGTGAGAACAGTTAAGAGGTTTGGTTTGTTGTAATAGTTACAGGCAGTCACAAAAGTCTCCATACATTATGTGGATTCATGTTTCCGAAAATACTGAAATGTCCTTTGTGATATGTAATATATAAATTTTATCTCATATAAGTGAGCTTAATAAATAACGCAATTTTCTCAAAATATGCCTCACTTTAACTATATAATAAATAGTTTATATAATACATATACTATTATCTACAATTTCTTGAAATGTCATGATTTGTAGAGTGTATGTCGCATGTGGACTTTTGTAACTGATTGCATGTAATTACATAACGCTTGACCACGTCATCTGTATATCCTACAAATTTGTGCCCACACCAGTGAAATTTCTTATTATCGTATATATTATATATTCTGTATAATAACATAACTCGCTAATGTATCATTTCTAGGAGTAGAACTGGTGGGTTATATAGTATCTTCATGTTGATATTGTCAACGCGTTTACTATAAAATAAACGTAAAGATAAATATATCTCAAGAATATCGACTGTCAGTCCGGGGGCCTTAGAGATAGGTATCAGAATCGAGAAAGTCGAATCGTTCTCGATACATCTGCAATCAGGAGCTCATATTCGGAAGTTATCGTCTGGAATGCTCGTATAGTCTGTGTATATACAGATGGTACCACAGTCACCGTTCAACCGACTCGTACGTCGCTCGTTTCTAGCAAACGTGATAATTGTATAAAAGCATACGCAGTATTCTTCCTTACCTAACTTTCCTTGAAAATGGTCACAACACAACCACTGACCGAAACGTTGGAATTTGATAATTCTCAAAATTGCACAATAGCTTTAATTTAATTACTTAATAGACCTAACCAGTGCGCCGAAATCATTTCTTCTAATTGGAACAATTTTTACGGGCGAAATTCAAATTATATTATTTCAGATGGTACTTCGTATTGGGGTGTCACGGGCGAGCAAAAGAAAGGGGTGAAAGGCAGCATCAAGAGCAAATCACGATACGCCATGTATCAGGATCGCAGAAAAGCGTGTAGCAACTAACCCAGTCAGCCACGTCCGTTTTGCAGATTTTGCTCAATGCCTGACAATGAGTACAAATGTTTGTGACAGAAAGACTACAGATTTGATACAGAATTTGTTATATTCGATGATGAAAACAGACTGACAGAAGAAAGCCAACAGATTGTACTGCCTTAACCTGTGAGCAGATTGGCGGCAGGGTCTGTTGATACAATTTAATGGCAGGAATCGAGCAGATCTTTCGCAGCGCGTTCTGACGGCAGATAGGCAGCAAGATCTGATCGAAATCTGATATCAATCTGCTGTCACATCCTGATGTCAGGCTCTGACCGCAGAACCATGGTTTAATGCGGACATAGCAGGCCCCGAATCTGACGTCGGGATCTGCTCGAATCTGCTGACATACTGCGGTCAGTTTGTTTACTGGGTAACCTCCGGCATTTAAACTTAAAATTTTAAATGAATGCACGAATTGAATACAGCAGGACGTAAATTAATGCGTAAATAACACAATCCCAACTTCTCTTTTCCGCATTCCTTTTGGACACTCTTCCAGCGCACAGGATGAGAAAGCTGTGTTCTCATGAGCATCACTTTCTTCGTCTCTTCAGTTTAATACAATCTTGTATCTAATTATGTAAATCCTTTACGAAAGGGGAGGATAGAGACCGTAATTGCAGGATTTAGTTTTTAAAGTTCGTCTTTACATGGTAAACTGAGTAGGTAGTGTGTACTTAATTTTGATGTATCTGGAGATGTGTTTATTCTAGTAAGGCTAACGTTCAGCAGAACGAAAAGACCGAGGAACTTGGGTCGGTTCCTTGACCCCAAACCACCGAAAGTCGACGACGAGATATGAAAAAAATGAAAAGTGATATCCCTGTTAACAGGGGACCATGATTCCCTTAGAGTAGAGCTCTGCGCCCAAAACGGGTTGGCGTCTGCCTTTCTCTGAAATGAAAAGAACCACTTACTATAAGTGTTTACTTATAACTGTAGCGACAAATTCTTTTCCTGTTCTATAAAACATTAATGACTGTGCAGTCTTCTAGATATTTTACACTTCAATAGTAAAAATTCTAAATTCACACGAAAGATACGTACTATATGTATAATAATAGTAATAATAATTTTCAATAAACCACATGTGTATCTTCCTATAAAATGTTACACCTATTGTTATAGCAAAAACTGACAAGATAATATTATGTATGTATATGTACATAAGTACTTTATATTATGTATTTTTTTCTTCAAGTTCAAATTGCGATATCACCATATTACAATCAAGGTACTCGGTGTGTTTGAGAACCCCGAGGATAAAGTGCATTCCTTTCAAGCGTGCAGGAACAACGCGTCCCCCATCATCGTAATAACTGCAATTAGATCCGCTCCATTGAGTTCTAAATGCGGAGACTCGATGAATAGGAACGCAGAGAAACCAAGGAGCCACGAAGGATCCTTGGGAGTGGAAGGAGGAGCGATGGTGGTGATGCTCCTGCCATTCTATCCTGCTATCCTGGCCGCTGTCGCCGTCTTTCTTATTAATATGCTAATTTTACATGGGCACAGCATGAAATTATGAAACGGTTATTCCATTCACGTGCATTTCCCCGAAACTGTTTACGTCCGAGCGCTTCTCTGTTATCCAGGGTGTTCCAGGCTTACAGCCACGTGTAATACGAAACATCTTTGACCAGGGTAGTATGAAAGTATGCAAAGCAGGCACGTCCCTTGGACGTCTTATTTTCTCAAAGTACATATGCGTATATGTAACGTAAATGTCCCAATACCTGGACATTTAACGTACGGAGGAAACACGTTTGAGAATTTTTTCAGTTATATAAATCGATTTATATAAAAACGAGTTTGCAATTACATAGGGCATCGCGTGTACTTTATCATTAAAAAAACAACATATTGTAGGATTGAATAATTTTATAAAATAATGAAAATTCTTGGTCCTTATGGCCCAATACCTGGACAGCTTAACTAGTATGAGCCGGTGTCCCGATTTTACTGACCCATTACCTGGACACATGATGAAATTTGGATATTTTCTAGGGAAATTAAGTAAAACAAAAACAACACGATAGTTTTTCTTTTGGCATATTTCTTCTGTATAAGTAATTTATTTAAACCGTAAACAAACTTGTGTAAAAAGAATCTATTATTGAATGACTCATTTTAAGGTTATGTGTATTCGTGTGGAACACGAATTTTACACATGAATTAAATATTACCATTAAAACAAGATAACAAGAATACATAGTAATAATTATTAAGGTGTTAAGTCATTATTTTATTATTGTGTTAACAATAACGCACACTTATTTCACAGTTTGCACACATGGTCAGGTTTAGGGTTGTTCCGGGATTTCACTGTAGGGTAAAGAGTATAGTGGTTGGCCACCTGACAGTGATTGGCCCTATTTTTGAGAAATAAAAGAATATAACGAAAAACCAATGTTATGCTTCTTTTAATGAACATATTCATATTCCTTGTACTTTCTTGCTTCGGATGTAATCAATATTTCTCCACTCATTATATACTGTGATTATATTTAAAAGCAGATAGGATGACTCGGCTTTGCAGCTTGAAAATTACAGCGATTCAATCAAAAAATCATAAGAATACAGTTGAAAGTTTTCGAATATTTTAATGTATTTGTGATATCTATATCTCTCATATTCTGTATATATTGATAAATAAAGGTTAAAACTTTATAAAACAATTATTTATTTGTTAAAATTATACATATATTATGAAAATTACGGGGGGCCAACAACTGTCATATGAATAATGTTGAATGGCAATAATTGGCCGGGTGGCCGGCGACTATTTTATAACCATGATAACGGTAAAACAGTTATTGGGCCCATATTCATTCGCGGTATTGAAACGGTTATTTTTAAAAAAGATTCAACATCGACATAATTATAGTAATGATAAAAATGAAATTTGATTGAATTAATTGGATTATTCAAATTTAATTTGATTACTGAATTTATTAATTAAATTGAAGTTAAAAATTAAATTGTGTTTACTTAGTAGATAAATTGTAGAAATTTTAAATTTTTTAGTAGAACTGAATTACCCTACAGTAAAAAAGTGACAAAAGTAAAAAAAGGTGATAAATATGGGAAAAAATATACAGATGAACAAATCATACAAGCATACATAAGATATATCCATTTTTATTGAATAATGTTAATCCCATTTCTATCATCAAATCATATAACATTTTCTTTTAGGTTATATTATGTGTCAAATAGCGGCCAATCACTGTCGAACCGATCGGACAGCTACCCAGTAAGCAAACTGACTGCAATATGCCAGCAGATTGATGTCAGATTCGAGTAGATTCTGACGTCAGATTCGGGTCCTACTATGTCCGCATTTGACTATGGTTCTGCGGTCAGAGACTGACATCAGGATCTGACATCAGATTGACGGCAGATACTGAGCAGATCCTGTTGCCGTGGTCTGGCCGCAGAATCTGCTAAATTCCTGCTGCCTATCTGCCGTCAGATCGCGCTGCGCAGAGTCTGCTCGATTTCTGCCATTAAATTGTACCAGCAGATTCTCTGCAGTGTCTGCCGCCAAACTGCACGCAGACTGTGTAAGCAGAATCTGCTCTATTTCTGCCGCCTATCTGCCGTCAGATCGCGCTGCGCAGGGTCTGCTCTAGAGACCCTATAAGTAGAGTCACGCAATCACGTCTAAGTTAGGTCGGTTTGACGCCATGTTTTGTCAAAGGTGTGAAGAAATAAATGTCGGCATAGTGGCGGTATATACGAAATAAATAAATAAATAAAAGAGTGTACTTTATTTTATTGAAAAAATGAAGACTGGACACCAAAACTAACCTCGCAGAGAAACGAAGAATTGGTTGGACTCCAATTCTTTCGTCCTACATTAGCAGCCCATTCTGCTCTTCTTTTAGGATCACAGGGAAACACTTTCATAATAAAGCCTTTCTGTGACGAGTGCGTACAATCTTCCACACAACATCCAGGCATTTTTCTAAAATATAATTTTTGAACTTTTTCCAAGTAACGTTGTTTACGTATAGAAGAGTTGTATGGCGCTATACTACACCACCATTTGTATTTTCACACCTTTGACAAAAAATGGCGGCACCAATCAAAATCGAGGATGTGTTTGCGTGACTCTACTTATAGGGTCTCTATCTGCTCGATTCCTGCCATTAAATTGTATCACCAGACCCTGCTGCCAATCTGCTCGCAGGTTAAGGCAGCACAATCTGTTGGCCTTCTGCTGTCAGTCTGCTTTCATCATCGAATATAACAAATCCTGTATCAACTCTGTAGTCTTTCTGCCACAAACATTTGTACTCAGGCGTTGAGCAAAATCTGCAAATACGAGCGTGGCTGACTGGCTACTGTCATGACCATACCAATAACTATATTTCTTCGTAGTCAACACATTTTTTGTATATTTCTATAAATTCTTGCTTTTTTTTTATAAACTCTATTTATTTTTAGATTATTAGGGCTTTTTCGCACTTATTTATATTGATTTTCATTTCAAATTTACTAAATTCACATTTATAATTCACTATTTATGTGACATTCTTACTTAAATGGCCAACCATTGTACTCTTTACCCTACCAGTAGATAGACACGCGAATAAAAAACTAATACGATCTTTAATTTTAATCTTCCAATCAAAAAATAATGCTACAAGGTACCATTTTTCTAAAACTGTGTTGGTTGTACCAATATACATTATTAATAATATTGGCTTAAGAAAAAGTAGAGAGTGTTTAGCAAATCAGATAAGGGCAATACTAAAATTGTGTAAACTGGAGAGTTCAAGAAATTTTTTTTATTACGAGTGTTACAATTTTACTAAGAAAAATATGTATATGAATATATTTTATTAAATATTTGAGTAATTGAATAAAATAGTTCTTTTATGAATAAAGTGAATATTAAATGTAATAATCGGTATTATTTGCACTAGTGTCCAAGTACTGAGGCGTGTCCAGGTATTGGGACATTTACCTTAGTTTGCCCAAGCGGAAAGTGTATAAGGAGCACTGAATAACACTGTCCAACACGATTTTTGGTCCGCAATATCCGCTAGGTGATTCTTGTATAGTTTTTCGCCCTAAACACGAATCCGCAAGCAGAATTGCTC
The DNA here is from genome assembly GCA_951215215.1 of Andrena trimmerana. Taxonomy (NCBI): domain Eukaryota; kingdom Metazoa; phylum Arthropoda; class Insecta; order Hymenoptera; family Andrenidae; genus Andrena; species Andrena trimmerana. The sequence goes on along the minus strand of OX578059.1, from coordinate 84,041,450 downwards.
TATCAAAAACTGATTTTTGATAAAATCGATTTTCAAAAAAAAATGCAAATTTTTAACTATGAACATCTTTTGTGTCGAAACGATAATAGTTATTCGGTTGCTCCTTTCGTCAAATTATTCTATGAACCCTCCCGAATACAACGATATACCGTAAACTGGGGGAACATTGGCAGGTTTTTGATATATTTTGTTACATAATGTAAAAATTAACATGTTTACATTTGCTTTAAGTACCCTATCATGACATTGCATCTTTTGTGATTGTACTAAAAGTGTCAAAATGCATAAAATTTGTGTTCTTTCCTTGTTTAATACATGTTAAAAACGTTAGTTTACCGGGGTAACATTGGCACATCACGTAGATAGAATTAACGGGTCAAGTTTTACTAATCTGAGGTCAGTAAACTTAAATTTGTTTATTTTATTTTCTTTTTTACATCTTAACTAAAATCAATTCGTAACATTAGCACATCATATAAATAGCATTAACAGGTTAAGTTTTACTAATCTGACGTAAAACAACGTAATTTCGGCGTATGCCAATGTTACCCCGTGCTGCCAATGTTCCCCCAGTTTACGGTAAGTTATTATTACATTATAATCATTTGAATATGTTTAAACAACGATCAAATGGAAAATGACACCCGAAATGCACCAATATTTGAAGATATCTTTCAATTTATTTCCAAAACTAAGGGTCTAGGAGAGAATCTGACCACTCCACGCGATGCAGACATTTTTCTTTCAGAAATCATCAACAAAAGTGGTAAGTCACGTTTTGTTTTCAATACAGAAGCGAAATAGTTTGGCAAAACACGCGGTATCGACAGTGGTAGTCAACGGCGGCGCGCGATCCACTGCCGCTCAGCGTAACACAATCGCTTAACGCGCCTGACTACCACTGTTGGCACCGCGCGCTTTGCCAAACTATTTCGCTTCTGTATTGAAAAGAAAATGTCACTTACGAATTTTGTTGATGCTTTCCGAAGGAAAAACGTCAGCTACATCGCGTGGAATGGTCAGATTTTATCCTAGATCCTTAGTTTTGGAAATAAATTAAAAGATATCTTCAAAAATGGGTGCATTTTGGGTATCCTTTTTCCTTTGAACGTTGTTTAAACATATTCAAATCTTCATAATGCAATAATAACTTATATCGTTGTATTCGGGAGGGTTCATAGAATAATTTGACGCAACGAGCAACCAAATAACTATTATCGTTTCGACACAAAAGATGTTCAAAGTTAAAAATTGGCATTTTTTTTAAAAATCAATTTTCTCAAAAACTGATCGTGATGGCGAAAAACGGTTTGCGGATTCGTGTTCAGGGCAATATACTCTACAAGAATCACCCAGTGGATATTGCGGAACAGAAAAAAAGTTTCATTTTGTTGGACTGTGTAGTCGAGTGATCGTACGTTTCATACCTGCTATGAAACGTTCATTTTCCTTAGCAAAGCTTCGACCATTAATTTGCTTTCTGCTGAAATATTAGCTTATAAAAGAAATTTGACGCAAAGAGAGGCATGAATAATTATATATATCATGAATAAATCTATGAACTGATTTATATTCATATTGCAAGCACGGTACATATATGTACTTATTTAATTGAAGTGCCAAGGCATTTAAAAATAATGAAATAATACAAAAAAATATATTGCTGGTATATGTAAAATATATTTTATAGACAAAACTTTTAATTTATGCTTAAGATACATTTGGGAAATGTGTAATAAATATCCTGCATTCCTCTATCTTTATTTGGGGAATGACACTCAGCTCCATTTAACATTGGGGGACGGACTGTCACTTTTATCCAGCAAAACTCGACTTTGTCGCTGAGGACGATTCCAGGAGGATCAGGATTGCATCAGTGCGTGAAACTATCGGGTCTACTTAAGGGCCCGCCCTTCGTGGATTATATGGTTGGGGGATTTGCCGCTTCAGTGGCTTTGAAAGAAACAGGAACGTCTGGCCGATCAGGGGAGCACGAGAAAATGGAAGACGCGTGACGGATGTTTAGCAAGATGTGTCTGTCTTCCGTTAAGTCTGGAGGTCAGAAGGCTACAAGCTAGCCAACCCGTTATACAGTATACATACTCGTTGTAGGTTCGTGACTGGCCCTGTCATTGACAGCCATTTGATACCAAACTCAGACTGCAAGATACCAGGAGACTATGTGCAACACCTGTTCGCGATGATTCTCCTCTATCAGTCTCAAGGTGTGCAAAATCAATACATGGTTTACTATATGTATAACGAGGACAGTGCAGGAGATTCAGATTACCGATTATATTTAAATTCTGCACATGGTTAGTACACACTGCGTGTAACAATATATTACCTGTTTAACACAGTACCTGTTCAAAGATATTTATACAAACTATGTATCAACTAGTTTTTTAATCTGCCTTCGCCAGGCATTACTATCTGATATGTATAATAAGACGCTTAAGGTAATCATAATTTTTTATGGAAACCCTCCTGGAAATACGAAATTTTACAACTTTGGGGTACCAAAATGGTACCTGTCTAATTGGTCACCTGAATGGCATTTCGAAGGGCCTAAGTCACATACGTGCCCAGACTCACTACTCGACGACACTTGAGATCCCCTTCCCTCAAAACGAAATAATTCCCGATATTATTACAATATATCTAATATGTAACAAAGACCCTGAAACCATGAAATTTGTGGAGCATATTCACTCTTACAACAGCGCTTTTTCGTTTGTCTCCATAAGAGCCCAAATAAAGGGTGAATTGCGACTTTGTGTTGAGCGCGCATTTGTATCTCCAGTCTCCACCACTTCTTGCAATCCTTCAGTCGAGAGTGAGAGAACTCGTGAGCGAGCGAGAGAGCACGAAAGAGTCGACATGAAGTTACCCTCGGCTACGAAAGAGAGAAAGCATGATAGGTACTTTTTCTCGCTTTGTCTTTCAGCTCGAGCTCGAACTCGGCCTACATGTACAATGCGGTAGCGGCTTCTACATTGTACATAATACCTGTTTTAGGCCACAGGTACTACCCATTATCGAATTTTCCAGGTTTCGGATTTTTTACGGCATTTTTGGGTGCCATGGTAACTTCACACTGAATCTGAACCTTGTAGGTCATTTGGAAGTAGGAAAAAAGCCTCTGGACAGATTTTGCTAACAAACGAACATCCTCCTTAAGCGTCTTATTATTCTTATTATTATATAGAATTCTCACAAGATTAAATACATTTAATAAACTCGATATTCAGGAGCTAAAATATTCTACTACAAGGAGCAAGATCTATACATATACATATGTATAAACAATCTGTATATGCATATCTATGTGCTTCTTGAATCCCGCGCTGCTGGTACAGCCAAAGGCACGTAAACGTCAGAAAATGGTCTGACACGAGCCCAATGTTTTCTAAACGGTGCCTCAACGGCTGACAAACTTCCAAACATTCGGCCTCACATGATCAGGGGAGCATCTAGTTGGGAGTTCGTGTGGCAGTTTACAATACCACGATGCGAGGAACAGGAAGTAAGTATGCATTAGCTTCGTTAAATAACGGTCGTTGGTCTCCATCGTTGCTCCGAATAATTGAAAAACGAGACAGAAGAAGTCTTTTCGAAGGCAAATTCGAGAATCGAAAACTGAGGACAGAGAACGGATAAACAACCTTACGGGGATGTTAGGAGGCAGCAGAAGGTCGAGCATAGGTGCTCGGACCGGGGTAGGTGTATTCATTGCGAGGCATATTGATCGCGAGCATTGTAGTTGAGACATTGCTACAAATTTGTAATTTTAGAGAATAAAATAAAAATCCTTGTTAACAATTAGTTGTTTATCCTATTGTATGCTATTTAGGTTAATGCAGAGTTGGACGAATAAAAATATTTTTAATGCAAATTCAATAAAATTCATGAGACGATTATAACAAATTCTTTAAAGAATAAAATCCAGTTTTCTTTTCATTTTACAAAGCTCTTGAAGTACTTCAGTCGTGGTTACAATATTCTTCTTTTCCGTTTTCTTTGGGGATTGCCAGTGCCCCCCCCCCCCCTTCGGTGCACTGGTGCAAATATCTTTATGTTTTTTTATGATTCGTTACTACTCAATGTGTATAGAACACTAATATAATAAACTTTTTTTTCAAATTAACTGGCGACTGAAATGAAATATAATTTGTTTAGTAATTTCTTTGTTGGTTGTCAAACATAACATAATTGCACATTAAATAGCAAATTCAGTACATTATTGGATTCAAAGTTTAATTTTGACACGTAAAGTACTTGAACAGTGATACCATTGTTTTAAAAGTTATGGTAAGCAAATGTCGACGAAATGTCCAGAAATCCAGAAAAATATTTCCAGCCTGTGAAGAAAGCCTCTCGCTGCATATAATGTCCCTATATAGAATAAAAATAGTGCAGCAGTATTTAGTTTTCCTGATATGACTTTTCCTGGTTTTTGCAGGTTATTGAGAAATTTATCTTTTTCTAGGGAAATATCCGAATTTCAATAACCTGCAAAAACCAACAAAAGGTGGTGGAAAATGTTCCATACTTTTTTAAAAGTGCGATAAATTCTGCGGAATTTTTTATTCCATCTATTATGACCAACTGAAAAGAACTCGCATTAAATATGAAATGTTCACGATGTATTACTTATTGTATCATATAATTATTTCTTATTGCTTATCTACTTACAATGTGTGAGCGAAACATGGGATACGTTCTCACGTATCCCCCAATCGTGTGGCCTTTACGATATTGGCCACATTGTTAGTCATAAAAAATTTTAATATGACTTTTATTGAGGTTCCACTCACTTAGGGCATTTTGGAGTAGTTCGTATAAATCTGTAGTGTGTAATTTGTAATGTGTCGTCTCATTTTCGTTACGGTCCGAATTGATCTAACAAGCGTCCCTAGTAAACAGACGGACGTTAACTGAACTACAGACCAGGTATACATAGAATAGACACACAGACGAGGTATAGGATAGACCTGTCAACCAATGTATTTTTCTGTCACCGGTTTGGGGGGTCCTAGGACCCCCTTACCATTTTAGTGTTGCATGCAACGTTACCAGTGAAGTCTCGAAACAGATTGTAACGCTACGCGTGGTAGGAATTAGAATTCAGCACGGGTAAAATTGGGTTATTTTTTGAGAGTCGAAGCCTGCGATTTACAAACGTTTCTGTTAGAGTAACAATTTAAAAATCGTCTTATGAACATATTTCGTTCAACGGAAGAGAAAGGAAGATGAAAATAAAACGATATCACATTTGCCTTTCAACCTTGCTCTCCAATTCCGGTTTATTTAACGCAAAACAAATTTCATTCGCTTGCAATAACGTAATTTGTAAAAAGAGTGCTGTAATGTTTTTTAAGAACACCTGTTGCTGAACCCCACCCATTCATCATGTGTTTGCGCAATCCATTAATGATGGTATATACGATATATTACAGACATATAATAATAACAATAATAATAATAATAATAGTATCCTTCTATTGTACTAAAAGGAACATTTCTCGTCTGTGAAAGTACTAAAGCGCATTAATCCTAAAACTTATTGTTTCTGAGGTATTCAACATTGTCCATCCTATTCCTTTGATTATGAAACATATTCGAAACTATGCTCAGTTCTCTTCGGATAGCCAGCCGTTGAATCTTAGAGCATATATACATGGAGGTATCATTGCCTTAGAGTGACTGCGTCGAAACTGTCGACATGGTGCGACTGGTGCGAGCGAGAGAAGTATATGTCCTATTCGACCGTAAAGCGCAAGCGCCGATATCGTGCGAGAGAGAAACACATCTTGCGAGCGAGAGAAGTATATGTCCTGATCGACCGCAATGCGCATGCACCGTTATCGTGAAATTGGCTGCACGCGGTATGGTTTGAAGTGATACGCGGTGCATGCTTTCATCATTTATTTCATTTCGGAAACGAAGCAGGAGGCACAAGGCAAAATGGTCGAACATATGGAAAACGTAAGTATTATATTGTAAACTATTATACAGTGTGATTGTTTCGCTATAGTCCTCAAAGGCGATGACGCTAATAAGCCGCGCCTCGTTGAGTTACGTTGATTTCGACGCTCGAGACCAGAGAGCCCTTAGAATGTTTCCAAACAAGCCGGGCGAAGATGAAACGTCACCGCGCGGTCGGCTTATTAGTGGCATCGCCTTTGAGGACTCAAGCGAGACAATCACCCTGCATGTTCATTGAATAGAATTATTTGATAAATTAAAAAATAATAATTATTTCATTCCCAGATGCAAGTAGCTTTAAAGGAAGCAGTGAGGGAGGAGGAGGAGAAGGAGGAGGAGGAGGAGGAGGAGGAGGAGAAGGAGGGCGAGGGCGGGTACCGGTACTCAAATAGCAGAGCTAATTAAAGAATTGAAAAGTGTAATTATATAGATTTATAATGTGATTTATAATGTGTTTTTAATATATAGGGGAGACCGGGAAAATAGACAAACTATCCCGGTCCTCCCCTACATATATATGTACGGGTAGAAGTAGAAAATAATGAAATTTCACTTTAATGTTTCAGCTCAAGAAACAATTTAAAAATATAAAATATACTCAACAGCCTCGTGGAAGCTGGCGAGGCCGCCCGCGTGGAAGCTGGGCGCGCCCCAGTGCAACAAGGTGGGAAGCTGAATATCGGCAGCCCGGTGGAAGCTGGCTGCGCCCGCTTCATCATCAAGCTCATCCTCAACAGCCTCGTGGAAGCTGGCGAGGCCGCCCCCGCGGGAGACGACCCCCCCCCCCCCCCCACAAGTGTGATCAACATATTCACACAAAAATAAATTAATTTCAAAATTGTTATTCTCAATAAAAAAATATTTGAAGTTCCACATGTCTGTTACCTTTTAAGTAAACTGAAAACTCTACGTGCTTCGTAAAGATTTATAATCAGTCTAACGTATTTAACCTAACTTCTTTCAAAATGGTTAAAATATCTTGTCTAAAACAATTAATTAATTGGTACGTTAATAATACATTCCCTACCGGTACACCTATTACAAAAAATTATATTAAGCTTGTAGCCTCGGGATTTCGTAAGGAAATCGAAATCCCGAGGCTACAAGCTATTAAACATCGAACAAAATAAGGCAGTTTCTTCTGGGTCAATAAATTGTTGAGGAACGTATTGTTTGCAGAATTTTAAAGCAACACTGACACTCTCACTAAGGGTTTGGGCGGCCAATTTTACATTCATTCGTGCATTTTGAAATAGAATGTGCTCCTTTGTTATTTTTGTGGCACATCTCAAACCTTCGGATTCTTGTACTCTTTGCAGGGTTACAATATTTTCCCAATAAATAGTTTTTTCTTTATACCGTAACTTTAATTTATCTCCCAATGTGTTTCTGACCAATTTTAACATATGACACGGATCCCAAAAACAGAAGATTTTTTTCTTTGGTTATAGGGTGAGGAAAATAGGGTTTAAACTTTTCTCCCAAAGTAAAATTTGCACCCAGATTAGCACACATGCTGAAATTTACACTTGCGCCATCGAAAGTGAGAGAGTGCAATATGACTCCAGTTTCATGAATTAGTTCCAAACATGTTGTCAGTAACTTGGCTCTCTCTTTTCCAGTCAATGAATCGATTAAAAAATACCCCACAGGAGCTTTCCAGTAGCTATTCAATGCTGCCACCATGAAGACCAATGCATTCTTGGCTAGTCACGAATCATTTCGTTGGTTATTAACCATATCTATGCCCAAATTTACATGACCGTAATAGCGTTTACCATCATAAATTATCTGCTGTCGAATGGCTATCTCGTCTATGACTAAATTGCAAAATATTGGACTTTGTTGCTTACGAACTTGACATTTTAAAGCTTCGAATATTTCTTGTGTAAATCCTGGTCGACCATCGATCACTGCATACCATCTATGGATGGTCGAAACATGTGGAAAAATATTGTTGCAGGTTTTACGGACGTATTTATATGCCTTCGGTGAATAGAAATGTAGGGTAAGGGCGAACGCCCTCATTTCCGGAGAGAACATCTTGCTTCTTCCTATTTTTCGTTTACAGGACCATTTCATTATCGCAGGTAGTGTAGCCTAAATATCAAAAAACAAATTCAAATGGGGTGGGAAGAGGTGGGTGGGTTAAACTAAAGCCTTTCCTTCCTTCCGATTTCTTTATTTATGTACACGATGTAAGATAAAAAATATTAAATAAATATTATTATTATTATTGTAAATATTACTAAATTTGGAAAATACCATTAGATTTGTAGCAGTCATTTCACACATTCGACTTTTTTTCTTGAAATATTTTAAAAGTGTTTTCAATTTTATTATTTGACCCAACATTCTGTTTCGAGCTTGTTGTAAATTCTTAATTTTCATCTGTTGGTTTGCAACGGTCCGTTTTGCAAAGTCCAAAGCTATTTTAGCTTTCCTAGGTGTAGCGAAATGTGCCGTTGTAATGTCACCAAAGAAACGAGGATTATGTACAGGTGTAACAGGTGTTTCGCAAAATTGTATACTCTCACAACTCGGAGGTGTAGACGGGCGATTGATCGTTGAACAAGTTTCTATAAGTGTCATCAATAATCAATTAATTTGTCGGTTGAATGTATATCAATCAAAGACCTACAAATGCAGTACTTCTTACCTTCCAATAATACAGTGGGATTTTCATTCACAGATACAAACGTTTGGAAATCAAAATCAGAACGTTTATACACGTTCTTCCTCATAATAGATGGCACAACGTTGTGCTTAAGAATCGAACATCTACCTAGCCAAATTATATCATCTTTTTGGAAATGATTCCAACACAGTTTAGTAACAGTGTTCAAAACTTGTTCATCAATGCCGCAAAAATCTAGCCACTTCTGGCGAGATTCCTTGTTTTTCGGAAACCTATTTACAAGAAATGAAATTAATATTAAATTTCCATTATGAACAAGTATCGTACCAAAAATGAACCTGAATTTATCACATACTTGTGTGCACCACATACTTTAATTAATTTAATTTATTAAATATTATATATATTTACTTACGAGTAATAGGAAGCCGATTTATCTCGGTTACCGCACAACAAGCAATATCGGCATGGCATTTTTTAACTTCAACTCGATACATATAACCGTTTTTCAAAAGGTACGTACGAGCGTAAACAACGATATTCATAGTAACCGCGGATCATTAGCTGGCCATACACGAAGAGGTTTCTCGGCGGTCTTCTTCCGTCGCGGACAAACCCGCGATCAAAGTCTGCGGCGAATGAAAACTGCAAATACCCACTAACACACAACGAAAGTTGACAGACAAATCACGTTGGATAAATCGGTCACAGATAAAACTGCGTGTTAATGGATGAAAACCGCTAGTTTATCCGCGGATTTGATGGAAACTGTGGACTTTCGTTTTGCTGAAAGATTTAGCTGGCCACACACGGGGAGGTTTCTCCGCGGTCTTCATCCGTCGCGGACAAACCCGCGGTCAAAGTCTGCGACGGATCAAAACTGCAAATACCCACTAACATACAACGAAAGTTGACAGACAAATCACATTGGATAAATCAGTCACAGATAAAACTGCGTGTTAATGGATGAAAACTGCTAGTTTATCCGCGGATTTGATCGAAACTGTGGACTTTCGTCTTGTTGAAAGTTTTCTCAGTTGTTATGCAGACTTGAATGGACAACTGTTTTGTCACGCGGTTGAAGTTTGTCACAAGAACCGTAACGGTATAAATCGTTCATAGACATGCACCACTAACATGCAGTTAAATCCGCAAACTTGAAACGCAACGGATGAAGACCGCGGGGAAACCTCCCAATGTGTGGATAATAGTAAGATTTTTCGGTTTTTTTAATTTCGACCTGTCGGTTTTATCTGCAGACAAAAACTGCACGTTAATGTTGAACAACTGTTTTGTCACGCGGTTGAAGTTTGTCACGAGAACCGTGACGGTATAAATCGTTCATAGACATGCACCACTAACATACAGTTATGGTCGCCGATTTGAAACGTACAGATGAAAACCGCCGGGAAATCTCTCCGTGTATGGCCAGCTATTGCCGACGATATCGGTGCATATCAGGACATATACTTCTCTCGCTCGCAAAATTGTGTTTCTCTCTCGCACGATATCGACGCTTGCGCATTACGGTCGAATAGGACCTATACTTCTCTCGCTCGCACATGTCTTTCTCTCTCGCACCATGTTGGCGACAGTTTCAAGCTTTCAATGAGACCTCCATAGTATATGCTCTAAGCGTTGAATGCGGAAATAATAAAATAAAACAATAAATACGAACGTGAAAGGGCGCTTCTTTACTCTTGAAAGTATAAACATGCCGTGTGAGGCGTGTGTAATAAACCAATTGAACGACACTTAATATAAATACAAACATATTGATATATTTATTAAAACATGATACAGAAATTAAACAAATAATTCAATTTATCACGCAGCAGGATATAAGGAATATTCCAACCAGTTCAAACAATTTTTTGGAACTATTTGAAGCATTCGTAGAGTACATATTATATCGAACTTGGTGCGACTTTGTTTTTCAGCTACCTTTCTTGCCTCTATTCCCTATTTCACACCTTCAAGGGGAAGGGAGACAGGAAGTCACAGTAGTGTAAGTGATAGGGATGCACCACTACAGTGGTTCGCGCTATGTCGGTGTGCCATCCTTTCAACGGTTACAGACCCAACATCGAGTCGAACCAGTGCGATTGCAGCAGCCTAAATTTTCTTATATCGGGGCTCCCGTCCTGAGTTCTTCGAGAAATGATTCGATTTTCCTACTAACACGGACGGACCGTCCCTTACGAGACTTTCTTATTTTTCGGGTGCCTATTTTTCGCTTAGACTATTTCCCAGATAGCACACCTCGTCTTAAGGTCCGCGCACACATATCCGTTCCGTCTCCGTTCCATCTCCGTTCCGTGGACGTACAAGGTATCGGTTGCTTGTTTTGGAATGGACCAGCGCACACTTGTCAGTTCCGTGAAATTCGATGGCCTCTCTGTATCCGTTAGGTCCGGGCCGTCCGGATCCGTGTTAAAAAATATCGTTTGCGTGCTTTAAAATGGAGCAGCGCACACTTGTCCGTGTCAAGGATGTCAGCCGATGTCAGTGTAGAACCCCTATCCGTTCGGTGAAACTAAAATTCGGTTGCCAACGATATTTGGGCATTTGGACTGACGGAGTCCGGAAATCGCGGAAAGGTCGACCTTTTTTTATGACCGTGAAAGGTTCTCGGGTCGAAGCTCTCGCACCACGCGCTTCAGGGGTCCTAGACCCTAGAGTCATAAAGACAAGGACAGCAATAGGCCACTCAGTAATGGAAATGGTAATTTCTATAATTAATATTAGATCTCCATAGAAATACCACCAATGCATTGCTGGAGTTTTTACAATGAAAATTATACCAAACATGATATAATTCTGATCATTATTAATGATTGTAATGAAAAGATTGTTTTTTTTTCAATAGGACGACATACGCCACCTACTTAGTAAACTAATCCTTCTAGCTTCTAAAAAAATCACGTCGTTTGGACCAAATTTAATGTTGTTATTCTGTTTTAAAGGGTGTCCGAATACTTTTGTCCCCACTGTACGTACATATGTAAGTACATAATACACATTTTCTTTCACTAATTCGCATTTGTGAAATAGGCTGGTAAATGTGGACTGGTATGCGCATTCGAAATCTCGATACACATACTATTGGGGGATGAGAAAAAAGAAGACTACCCACAAACTGAAATGTCACAGGGGCAAGGGGAATCGCCCGTTCGCTTCACCCTATCCCCTCCAAGAAATCCTAGTTTTCGGTTCTTAGCGGCTGTCCATATCCGCCAATTGTCGCTATTAGTTTCGTTCGTGTTCTTTGTCACGGGACGAACTGTGTTGGAGGGGATAGGTTGACGCGAGTGGACGATTCCCCTTGCAAGTATTGCTAATTCTTCCTTATCGTTCCGCGCCATATCATTAATGCACTACCGACACAAAGTGGTGTTTCCAATACGGCAGGTATCACGCTATTGACTGAAAGAATTGTACAGCAGGCTTGCAGAAATGGCTGAATTGGGACTTACCGGGCCAGAGCAGGCCCCGTACACAGTTGTCAGTGAAATTAGGGACACCGCAGAGAGACGGAACGGACACCATACGGAGGCGAAACGCAGACGGAACGGAGACAGAACGGAAATGTGTGCGCGGACCTTTAGAGACGCCTAGTTTATGTTCATTTTATGTCTGAACGTCTTGATTTGTAACAAGACGTCTTTAAGACGTCTTCAAGACGCCTTTTGGACGTCTTTAAGACTTTACCAGACGTTGTGCTATCTGGGTTAAAGAGCAAGCGAAAGGGGTACTTTTCATGTGTCATTTATTCATACTATAAAAGAACAATTGGAATGAAATATCGGCAGCAAATAAGATTCATTACACGTATAAGAACGAAATATTTGGTACTGGCTCGCACTCATCTTTCTTTGTATTTAAAGCGAGGGTGGAACCAATTATTTTCGTAATCCACGTTAGAAAACAAGCAACTTTTGTTGGAAACATTTTTTCTTAAAACCATTCCAAACTATTTCTCGATGTCTAGATGCTAGAAGACAGGCAAAAGGTCGGAAGCTAAAATGGTTCCAAAATGAGAAGCGAAAAGCACAATTAGTATCTTGACCTGCAGGAGTAGGTACCGTTTACGCCACTTGGGTTTTCCCCAACCACTTACCCGATGACCGTCTACCCAGATTATTGTTGCCGCGACGCGACACCCTCAACCATTCTTTGCGCGCTGCCCGACAACTGACTCCTGCCACAATCACATACCCCAAAAATCAGTCAGACGTCACTCTTTCAAACAGTACTCGCTCCTACAGAACACACCTATCTGCTCATTCTCCACATTCATTGTACAGTGTGTAGAAAAATTATTGGTCGTTGCTCTTAGGGGGGCAAACTACACTTCTTGTAGAAATTGTTTATAACATTGAAAATTAATGTTAAATTTTTTGGTAATCTTGTTGAAAAGCTACCGAAGTCATCATTCTGAACAACATTTTCCTTTAAACTGTTTGACGGTCGGCTTTGGTTTACGCAAAAAACTTTACTTAACACTAGAATTACCGAGTTTAACACATACCTACATCGGTTCGCTACCATGCTTTACGCCCCCCCCCCCCCCCGCCCTAATCTAGCCCCAACCAATACTAATTCCGTCGGCTATGAAACAGATTTCAATATATTATGCCGAAAGTTTTTTATTAATATCTCCGAAACTGAGGCCGACCGTCAAAAAGTTTAAAGGAAAATGCTGTTCAGAATGACGACACTAACAACATACAATAGAGCGTCAATTATTCGAACCTCGATTAATCGAACCGTCGATTATCCGAACCAGTGCTGCATCATCACTATCCCCACCACTGCTTCGAACCAGCGTAGCGGTATTGAGTGATTGATTGATTGACATTTGCGTAATATAAATTAACGCAGTAGTACTCTTGTATTTAATAAGTAATTTTAGGTGTAATTCCTATAGTTATAAACTGTGTAGTACAGTAAATGCATGCTTCATTCTCCGAACTGTTCGATTTCCCGAACTACCTCGGTCCCAAGCAGTTCGGATAATTGACGCTCTACTGTACATATGTGAAGATCATTGAAATCGGTGAAGAGGTAGCTTTTCGACAAATTTACCAATTTTTGTACATCAACTTATTCTGCGTGTTGAAAAGGGTAAATGTTTGAAAGAAGCCATATGACGGGAAGGAACCCTTTGGTAACAAGAAAAATTATTAAAGATTTCAGAACGACTTGATTGTGTAGAGTTACACGTATATGTAGGCATGGGGCCACCACTACTCTGCTGCTTGATACGACACACATCATAAGATTACAATAACTTATTAATCATTTTTTAATTAGTTATTATAGAAAGTGTTCAAAATGATAAATGAAAGTGTATCTCTGTACACAGAGTATCCCGGGTATGCAGTTGCAAAAAATTAAAAAAGTTGAAAAAGTTAATGTAAATCCATGTCCGCAAATAATTTATTAAGGAATTATAAGATAGCAGAGATTTGTTACATCGTAAGCGAAGTTGTACAATGATTCTCCGTTGTATGGGTCTGTAGAGTTGCTGAATGATAAAGAAATGAAGAAATTTTTCTTTGCCTTTTAAAAATGCTGTATTAATTTGACATCGGGACACCCTGTATATATATTCTCACCGCTATTACAACTTTCATTCCTACCGCTTATAGCGCTGCACTCTTATTTCATGCTTAGCTGTTAACGTTGAATGCGACACGGAAATGGCAATGCTCTAGAGCCCCAAAATCGAGTGACACTGAAGACAATGGAGTGAAAGGTCTATTCTGTACCTTGTCTGTGATGTCACTTATCCTTGCCACGTATCTTATACTTCGCGCACTCGTTTCACACCTTCTCTTCTTCACCTTTTATCTCACCTTTCGACTCTTTATTAACTGTCGATTATACTATCCACCGGAACTTTGTCCACTCCCCTCGTTTTCCACCCGATCTCGTAATTTTCTGCGCACTTTTGCCATACTTTTCGTCTATTTCTTTCGCCTGTCTGCATACACACGTTATTCTCTCGCGCACGTCACGTGGTTCCCCTCCTTGACAATAGTAGTAGTATATTTATTATTGTTCCCCTAAGGGTTACAATCTCCCACATAACCTTCTCCGCTACATTCATTCCTTAAAACTACCTTATCCTACTTAGCCTAACTTAACCTACATCTTAATATTAATGTTAATATTAATCCCGCTCGCCCGCTCTCTCCCTCGGACCTCCGCTTCCGCACACTTCCCCTTCCACTCACAATCCTCCATTCATCCCTACGCTCCCCCCCCCACACATCTCTCTTCTTTCCTCTAGCCTCTTCATCCACCCAACACCTCTACCACGGACCACCGCACTCTGCCATCCCCTCTCCTCCCCCCAGCCTGTACAAACCTCCCATACGTGTTCCCATGATTCCTCTCCTTGCCCACATCTTCTACACCTCCTTTTCTCCTCCTCCTCCCAATATCTCCCCTCCCTCATCTCATTCCCTAACCTAAACCTTGCAACCCTCTTCCACCTATCCTCCCCCCACCCTTTCTTCAGATACCCCGGCACACCCATTCCCTTCACCCTCCCATACCATTTATTATATTTTCCCTCCCCTATCCTCCTCCACCTTTCCTCTTCCTGTGCCCTTCGTTCTCTCTCCACCAACTCCTCCCCCCTTAACTCCCCCTATCCCTCATCCTTTCCACCTCCTCAACCGTCCACCCCTTGTCTTTAAAAAACTGCTCCCTCTCTTCCTCCCACCCCTGTAGCACCCTTCCCCTCCTCATCCTCCTCTTCATTTCCTCCCAACAATCTCTCGCCAACTCCCCCCCTTTTCCCTCCTCCACCTTCTTCTCATACCCCCATGCCCTCATCCCTGCCCCTCCTTTCAACATTCCCCTTTGCAACTCTTCCCTTATCATATACCCCGGGGTTCCTTGACATTAGTAATAACGCGATAAAGACGAGCTCGTGGATAGTAATTCATGTTAATCTGGTGAAACCAGATTCTATAATATAATCTTGGTGTCGCGGCTCCTGTGGACTCGTCAATCATCATTTATCTTTGAGTCTGATCGTATGAATTAATCACCACCCTGTTAATTCTTTTTGAATTCAGAAACATTTCCACTAAATGAGATTCCTAAAGTTGAAATTGAGCACGTCCTTCATTGTTAGTGTAAAAAGCGTCGTTCAACGACCCCTGACACGTAGACGCCACGTTTTCAGGTGGAAAGAGAGCATGAATTCTTTTATTTTTGAAGGTTTGAAAGAGTTTCATTGCGGTAACTTGCGGAGTGAAAAAGATGTATAAAATTAAACCCATGTTTTCGCAATGTTGAGAGTTAATGCGTTTAGCGGAACGACATTATCCAATGCTTTAGAGGGTGGAAACTTTACTTCAGCTTTTCTTAAGACCACAAACATTATCTCATTTCGTGTAACGTTAAGATCGAGTTGTCGCACCCCTTGCTGCGTTATCACATTATCAGCACAGCATTTTGTCCTAAATTTCTTTTATATCATCACTGACATCTGATCCAAACATTGCGTGTTATGGGACTTTCCCTCACTCAATTGCCAATGATTAACAAACCGAATTCCTACTATAATAATTTTATTTAGTTTCTTGAAGCCTGTCATGCCATGACATTTTTCCCACGCAAGATTTGTCGACAACAATGTTTCAATACTGCGCGACGTTCCTAGAACACCGGATGCGATAAGCATTTCGAAAACCTAAGCACTGAGATGCTGGGAACGTTCCGAGGCAATGACGCGATGGCCCCGTGTGCATGAGGTGCGGAGTCAGCAATTTTGGCGCTCTTTGTTCAAAGTTCCAAGTGCTCGAGTCTACCATGCGTTTTTTCCTTGTAGTCTGCTATATAGCAAGTCGCGTAGTGCGCGGTCGTTCTGTCCGAGGAACATTAGCTATTCGTTCAAAATAGTCATTGAGCTGGAGTTTCGAGTGATCGTGAGACAACGGAAAGACTCAGTCCCCGTAGAGACTCGTTTAAATTTGACTGTTTAAATCATACTTACTTTAACCACTTCTTGTTTAATTCTCATATTTTGCGTTTAACTATTTAAATCCACCCTTTATACCAACATTAACAAAAGTGTTACATTAACAATACTGTTCGACCGTCGAACTTCGACGTATCCTCCGCTTCAACATCTTGTACAGTAGGTCCCCTCTAGGTCACGCAGAGAGAAAGAGAGCGAGAGAGAGAGAGATTAACTCCAGCCTATAGATAGAGAGATTAACAGTAGAGCTGTTGATTCCCGGGAGATCTGGTACCCGGGTACCCGTAAAGGTGGAATCTGACGGCTCATGGAGCCGTGATCCACGAGCCGTCTGATCGGTCATGGCTCCGCTCGCCCGAGCTTGCCAAGCCGACTTGACGAGCTAGACGAGCCGAGCCAGTTTGCGGAGCCACGAGCAGTCTGATCGGTGGAGCTGTTTAAGTACCCGGAAAAAGCAAGCCGAGCCGAGCCGGGTACCCGAAGGAACCGAGCGGCTCGGATAGAACCAAGTACTTGAATTTTTCCAAGCAGCCCGAAAGAAACCGGGCGGCTTGAAAAGTAAGCTAGCGGGCCGTAAGAAAACCGGGTGGCTTGGAAAGAAACGAACGGTCCGAATGAAGGTCGAGTAGACCGCTCGTTTCTTTCCAAGCCACCCGGTTTTCTTATGGCCCGCTCGGTTTCTTTCGGGCCGCTTGGAAAAATTCAAGTACTGGGTTCTATCCGAGCCGCTCGGTTCCTTCGGGTACCCGGCTCGGCTTGGAAACCGAGTCCCGGATTGGGTCGGATTTCAAGCGATCCGAATATTCAAGTACTCGTACAGCTCTACAGTGAACGGTCATGGCTTGCCGAGTCGAGCTCGCCAAGCCGACTTGACGAGCTAGACGAGAAGAGCCGGCTCGCGGAGCCACGAGCCGTCCGATTCCACCTTGAGATACCCGGGAAGAAAAAATTTTCCCGGGTAGGCGCTACCCGGGTAAACTACCCGAGATACTCGAGACACCCAAGATCTCATAGAGTACCGTTCCATAATTGAAGCCAAATCTGAGCGTCGTGGCCTTCGGGTCGAAGGCTTCGACCCCCGGGGAGACAGGAATACCCATTAAGAAGTGAGAAATCTCCAGTTGCGAATTTCTCATCCCATCTTTGCGAAGACGACGTCAATCGATTCCTTATGTGTCTCCGATGAAAATAGCACCAAGAACGACGTAATTCGGACCATAATGAAGGAAATTCCATGAACAAATGTTTTGCATAATTTCAAATTCACTTCGTTAACAATAGTCCGATTTGCATGAAATTTGGTATGATGTCTGCCATGCAGATGTGAAGTTGGAACGCTCTAGCAGTTAATCCAAGAAAGTTACTGTTAGGCACGAAGAGAAAATTACAATAGTGAACGAAAGAAAACGTTCGATGACCAATTGCTGCGGCCGCACACGAATCTACTGTTATGATGTAACAGCTTCGACGAAGGTCAATTCTGTGACGAACTAAATACTTTCAATTTATTAAGGGATAATGAGATACAATCTGAAAGTCTGATCGATCCTTCGATCCCGCTCCCGTTAGCGGTCCGCTCCGCTGTTACGCATTCGCGTCGCACGCGTATTCGTTGTACCCCCTTTCCTATACAGCACACTACGTTGCAGAAAGGTTGCACTTACGTTGCGGTGCAACATTGCAACGTTGCAGGTAATATTGCTGAAATATTGCAGAAATCTTCCTATGTCCGCCCCTGTGCAAAATTGCATGAATATTTCTGCAACGTTTCCGAGATGTTATAGGCAATTTTTCTGCAACGTTTCTGAGATTTTACAGCAACTTTTCTGCAACGTTTCTGAGATTTTACAGCAATTCTCTCGCAACGTTTCGGAGATTTTACAGCAACTTTTCTGCAACGTTTCTGAGATTTTACAGCAATTCTCCCGCAACATTTCTGAGATTTTACAGCAACTTTTCCGCAACGTTTCGGAGATTTTATAGCAATTGTCCCGCAACGTTCCGGAAATTTTCTAGCAATAGTCACGGGTAAGGAAATTAATTAAATTACAATAAATACTGACAATTAAATATTCATATATTTTTTCTATACAAGACAACAACAACAACAATAATAAAAACAATAAAAATTTATAATGGTTTTGGCTCTGGTGGATCTTCTCAAACCCGGGTATGTGGAGTTCCAGGCTCTTCTGCCCTCTTTACTTAAAATGTACTGCATGCAGCATGTAACGAACCTGGAATAATACATGCATTTATTTTACAATTTTACAATTTTAAGTGCTGAAATGTGATATATAATAAATTTACTTAAAAAATTCAAATATGATTTCGGCGCACAGTTTCGGTCAGTTAAAAAAATATAAAAGCTACTTTGCAAGTATAGAAAGTATCATCTTCCGACGTTTCGGTCAATATTTAGACCTTTATCAAGGAAAGTTAGAATAACTAAATACCGCGTATGCTTTTATGTAGCATGCTTAATAGAAGCGTGCGACGTACGAGTCGGTTGAACAGTGACTGAGAACACCAAAATACAGAAGGTAAGAGCATCCAGAGGGCAAAGCCAATCGCGTGACCGACGACAAAGTAACGGCTGGAACCGTTGAATATTATGAAATAAATCAAACGTGGGAAGATGATACTTTCTATACTTGCAAATTAGCTTTTATATTTTTTTAACTGACCGAAACTGTGCGCCGAAATCATATTTTAATTTTTTTTAAATTTTACGATCGAAATTCTAACTTCATTAAATAAATTTACTTACTCATTGCTAATTGTACTATCTGTTTGAATGTACTGAATGATTGTTTTTACTATTTTCCGTACCAACTATATTTCTCTGCCACAGAATCCTCTATTAATTTATTTAATATCATCAACGCCATTATCGAAATATTGCTTCCGCAGCTCCTCTTCAATAAATGAATCTATAAAAGGTCATTAATAAATTATTTTAATCGTGAAAAATGGCTTCATTAAAAACAACATTCATGTAACGCCAATCGCAGGGTGCATTGAAGCGAAGTAATGAAAAAATAACAATCACCATTACTTTAAATAATTGAACGGAAAGTGAAATGAAAGTTATACAGTATATGCATGTTTACGAGGAAACTGTGTGAAAAGTAAAAGCTTGTAACACAGAAAGCACAGAAATATATGTTTTTCAAATAATTAAACAACTGCAGTTGGTTAATAAACATAAAATATATTATATTAGTTACTTTAACTTAAAAATAAACCCCTGAATTTGAATAATTCATATCTATTACTTGTGAAAGATTTGTTTTTATCCTGTCCTTATGTAGCACGACAGAAAACACAAGAACATTTATACTTACATTCCTTTAAACATAGAGCTCGCTTTTTCATTCCCTCACGGTTTCCTCTGCAGTCGTTTCATCGTTATCTCCTTTCTTTTTTTAACTCCCAACCGCTCTTTAGTTTAGGTTGTAGAGCAGTAGTTAATGCTGAACCTCGCCTACTCGCCATTGTAATTTTAATTTTAATTTTAATTGTAATGGTACAATAAAGTCATTTAATTATAATAATATTGTCCAAATATAGTAGGGATGCTTGCAGGGAGAAGACAGCCCTTAGAAGTGCCTTCTTGGAAACAGTGTTTTTCAAAATGTTTCTAACACAATAAGGCGTGCTTGGAAAGAGTGTTTTCCAAAATGATTCTAACACAATAAGACGTTCTTGGAAACAGAGTTTTTCAAAATGATTCTAACACAATAAGGCGTTCTTTGAATGTACGAAATTCTGGCCCAGACCCATGTTCTGTAACCAACGGAAATCTATATGAAACAAACAAAAATATTTATTTCTCAGAAGTTCGACTTAACCTACAAATAGTATATACTTATAGGTTCTACTTACCCGTGATATGTCAAACCTTCACCAATTCACTCAGGTCTCCTGCGCCACAAAACACCCACGTTCTAACCATTTTTATTACTTAAAAGCAATTAATAAGTAATCACGCTCCAACTATTTACGCTTGTGCGTTCCTACATGCTTTGGCTTTGCAACCTGTCGCGTCGCATGTGAGTGACGTTACACAACGCCTAGAGCTTCACCACGCAGGTTTGGGAAATTCCACCAGCGCAAATACTATTATTCTTTTTATTGTTATTAGCATTGTTGTTGTTGTCGTCTTGTTTAGAAAAAATATATGAATATTTAATTGTCAGTATTTATTGTAATTTAATTAATTCCCCTACATTTTTTATCCTTTCTGTTATAAGGTAATTGTCCCAGTTGTCGATCAGTTATAGCGAATTCGGGAGACCCACACTGGCCGCACTGAGTGCGACTTTTAGCCAATTGGAAGCGAGAAAACTCGCACTCAGTGCGGCCAGTGCGGGTCTCCCGAATTCGCTATTAGTAGGACGTCGAAATGTTTTTAATGAAAAAATTTATGTACATGGACCAAAATTAAATTTTTTTCTTTTAGCAGTTAATTTTAACATTAATATAGATAATAGCAAAGTAAAAGAATAGAATATATATATATTTGAATGTGGAAATTATAATTGAGAATAAAAATGTCGATAGCCCAGATGTCGATCGCTATATTACGGTCGGAACTAGTTGTCGATCAGTAATTGTTCTAGTAGTCGATCACGAAAAGAGAGGTTAGAGGTTAGAAAACTTTAAGTACGAAAACGGGTAAAAAATCCTTCCGAAACATTTATAAATAATTTATCTCATTAAATTATCTTATAAATTTTAATAATTCAGTATTTATTAATTACTTAAGTGCAACAAAAACATAATTTTTTATAAAATACTTGTATAAACATACAAAACATGTTCAACACATAAACTTTTATTTAAATTTACTAATAAATAGTAATAATAATGCTTAATTTCCATCTTTTTGTTCATTTTTTTTTAAAGGTTGTTAAATATTGTTTTGAACACCATTTATGACTTTTTCTTCTGCAATAAAATTTTGTTTCATTTGTCCCAAGTGTTCTTTCAGCTGTAAATCTTCCTGAACTTTTTGTTTTAAGTTGTTTATTTGTTCACCTGATATTTATTTTTCCTCAGGTGTTTCTTTTTTTGATTGAACCACCAACAATTTTTCTTTCGCTTTATTTGCTTTTAGCCTCAATTCTAATTCCTTAAATTGTACAGTTATTTTGTTTCTTCGGATCATTCTTTCTCTTTTCATGGTTGGAATTATTATCATTTTTTAAAACTTATGATAATAATTCTCATACAATTTTACATTTAAAAAACGTCATTTTTATTATAAAAATATTGTTAAAAATGCTATAAAATAATAATATTGTGAAAATGATCGAGAACTGGGACTTGATCGACAACTGGGGCAACTACCTTATCACACGAATTTTGCCGATACATCACTGCTGTAAAATCTCCGAAACGTTGCGGGACAATTGCTGTAAAATCTCTGAAACGTTGCGGGACAATTGCTATATTCGAAACTATTTCACAAATATATTTTAATTAATGTTAACAAATATTACGAGCCGCCTTAGTCGAATTCATTTTTATTTGTTGTTTCTTTTTTTTTGTTTTTATATGAAAATTAAATTTGGTATACTTCCAATGCACACCTCAACACATAATCCCACCAGAAATTAGTTGAATAACAAGAAAGCTTTAAATAACAATCCTAATTGTGAAGAATTTCGAGTTTGTCTTCTTGAAAGCCACGTTGTCGCGTTAAAAATTTTCATAAAAAAAAATTACATTATGATCAAAATGTTCAATCAACTACCCGTAAAAAAGAATTGCAGCATGGCGAAATTTTTGTAAAAGGACTTAGAAATATTTCAATGTTGCACCGCAATGCAACTGCAACCTTTCCACAACCTTTGTGCGATTATATAATGAATACACTTTATTTCACAAAGTGACCTTCAGGTTTGGCAATTTCAGAAAATGTTGATACTTAGTGTACGTGAAGGTCTTCACTCCGACATTAATTTCTTAAAGCAGTAAGACGCGCTTTTCATCAAAATTCGAGAAAATTGACTTTGACAAATTCTGAGTTCCCTTATATACAGGGTGTTCCTTCACCTATGGTCAATACTCTAGAGGGGGTGATTATACATGCAAAAATATGTGGCAAAAAAAGTGACAAAATTGCGGTAAAGACTTCGTTTTCGAGAAAATTGACTTTGAATTTCACCTAAATACGTGCATCGTAGGCGCGTGCCCTAAATCTCAAGGGCACTCAGAATTTTTCAAAGTCGATTTCCTCGAATTTAGGTGAAAAGCGCGTCTTACTGCTTTGGGAAATTAATGTCCGAGTGAAGACCTTCACGTACACTAACTATCAACATTTTCTGAAATTGCCAAACCTGAAGATCCCCTTGTCAGCCGGTTTTCGAGATATTGCGATTGGAAATTTGCTGATTTTCAGTGGAACAAAACCAGCTGGAATACGAAGCACCGGGGGTAGTCTTGTTCGCGCTACGAACATGAGGCCCACCTTATATCGCACGGAATTCGTCAACGCGTGTTTTTGTGATCTTATACTTTCAGTTATAAACGGGACAAGTCCCATAGTTTCCATAAAGCATACAATCAATTGAGCTTACATCGTCTGCTACTTATTGCACTAAATTATCATAATTTATATTATGTTACACAAAGCGTAACCTAATATACACTGTATAGTGGGTATACTACGATATTATACTAAATCTATATACTAAACCGATTTTATAACAGTTTTTGAGCCCTGCTTACTGCGGGCCCTTTGTTGTAAAATCTGCGAAAAGTTGTAGAAAAGTTGCTATAAATTTTCAGAAACGTTGCAGAATTAGTTGCTGTAAAATCTCAGAAACGTTGCAGAAAAGTTGCTGTATAATCTCAGAAACGTTGCAGAAAAGTTGCTGTATAATCTCAGAAACGTTGCAGAAAAGTTGCTGCAAAATCTCAGAAACCTTGCAGAAAAGTTGCTGTATAATCTCAGAAACGTTGCAGAAAAGTTGCTGTAAAATCTCAGAAACGTTGCAGAAAAGTTGCTGTAAAATCTCAGAAACGTTGCAGAAAAGTTGCTGTAAAATCTCCGAAACGTTGCAGAAAAGTTGATGTAAAATCTCAGAAACGTTGCAGAAAAGTTGCTGTAAAATCTCCGAAACGTTGCAGAAAAGTTGATGTAAAATCTCAGAAACGTTGCAGAAAAGTTGCTGTAAAATCTCCGAAACGTTGCGGAAAAATTGCCTATAACATCTCGGAAACGTTGCAGAAATATTTCATGCAATGTTGCACAGGGGCGGACATAGGAAGATTTCTGCAATATTTCATCAATATTACCTGCAACGTTGCAATGTTGCACCGCATCGTTTCTGCAACGTTTCTGCAACCTATCTGCAACGAAATGTGGTGAATGGGTAAGAGTATGTGTACCAAGCTTGAAATAAATCGGACAAATAGTTTTGGAAATATTTGATACACCGCTGTCGAAGTAACACCGATGGATTCCTTGTTTTTCCGATGCAAATCTTACCAAATTTCATGTAAATCAGACTATTTTGAACAAAGTGAGTTTGAAATTTTGCAAAACATCTGTTCATGGAATTTCCTTCATTATGGTCCGAATTACGCCGTTCTTTGTGTTATTTTCATCGGAGAAACATAAGGAATCGATTGGCGTCGTTTTCGCAAATATCTGATGAGAAATGCGGAAATCCTGGATATTTCTCACTTCTTAATGTTATTCCAACCCCTTCGAGCGTCGAAAGCCATACAATTCGGTGAGGTACCGAGGGGGTTGACGTCGCCACGGGGTGTCAGACGGCATCTCTCTGACAGGCGTCGCTCCAGCATCAACCTCTGTACTATGTAAGTTCTCGGGTATCCCGAGTATCTTGGGTACTTGACCCAGAGTTGGGCAAAAAATTATTTTAAATAAAAAATTGTATTCGAATAAAAGACAGAAAATTTATTCGAAAATCAGCAAATAAAAATTTCCAGAATTATTTATTATTTGAAGCGCCATAAATAAAATTTCGAATCAACGGGTATTTATCCGAGGATCCATAAATAAAATTTTGAATCGACGGGAATTCATCGGAAGCGCATAAATAAAATTTTGAAGCGATAGGAATTCATCCGTAGCTTCGGCCAATTTTCTCACTTTCATTTATATTTGTAGCGGAGAAGCATAAATAACTCTGGGCGTGGCTTGGAGGCCCTCGGGCCTCAAGCGCCTTGCTCGAAGCCGCCGGGTCCTCGAGGCGAGCGACATTGTATCGTTGACCCGTCTAATCTGCAGCGCGGAGTTAGATACTCGGCGACGTGTCATCGATTATACCGAAACGGAATTTCTTTATTTTTCAGCGTATCAATATGAAAGTGACGCCAATGGATTCCTTGCATTCTCCCGATTAAATTGATAAAAAAATATTTAAATCGGGCCAGTTTTAACGAAACGGGCTTTCAATCCTGCAAATTAATTTTATGCGTAATATCGTCCCAGATCTTAACACGGTCAGGTACGCGTGTCTACACTTTCAACTGCAATATTGACAATACCTTCGATTCTACGGCCTAGAATATTTGCTCCGTATTGCGATGTTCTTAACCAGAGTTTCGCATCGATAGCAACTACTTAGTTACAATTAATGAGTTGTGCATGATTTTAATGACGCATAATTTAATTGCATGTTAGAAACTGAATTACTAATTGTAACTAAAAAAATACTTTACGACGTATAACACGAATTTCACGATTTAAGACAGTTCCAATTTCATCGAATGAGATTGGTTGCGTTAATTGCGCGTATGGGGTATGTAGGGAAATAGGCAAAGAGAGGGAGAGGGAGAGGGGGAGAGAGAGAGAGAGAAAGACAAGGAGAATCGGCAAAAAGAATTTACCGATTGTGCCAAGAAGTAATTACATGCAGAGTACCACGAGTTTCATTATACATCTTTAATATTTTCTTTCAACAATTGTACATAGGGAAAGATGACAACAGATGATTCGTACATTCTTTTCCGTTAATATTAGGATTATTAGGTCGGTGCAGACGTTCGTTCGCTTCATTGATACAAAGTGATTATTAATAATAAAAATATATTTTATACTTTTGAAACGAAAACATTTTCCTTGAATATTTATAATTTTTGTCTCTTGGTAAAAGTTCAACTAGATGAACTTGTAAATTTGCCAATTATAACAAACCGTGTTTTGGAAACACATTCATTCCTTTATGTTTGTGTTTAAATGCGGTACGTCAACGTTATGTATTGGTGAGCAATATTGTAGACAGCACTTCCAATATATTTAAAAAAATTTTTTTGCCTATTTTATACGATTAGTAGAGCCTATTGGAATACGTTATTGCTACTAACTCAATTTCGAAAAGAATGTGGGTTAGTCCGTTGTTTTATTCTCACTGCCACAATTAACGATATTACGCATAAAATTAATTTACAGCATTGAAAACCCGTTTCGTTAAAACTGGCCCGATTTAAATATTTTTTTATCAATTTAATCGGGAGAATGCAAGGAATCCATTGGTGTCACTTTCATATTGATACGCTGAAAAATAAAGAAATTCCGTTTCTGTATAAATGATGACACGTCGCCGAGTACCTAACTCCGCGCTGCAGATTAGACGGGTCAACGATACAATGTCGCTCGCCTCGAGGACCCGGCGGCTTCGAGCAAGACGCTTGAGGCCCGAGGGCCTCCAAGCCACGCCCAGAGTTATTTATGCTTCTCCGCTACAAATATAAATAAAAGTGAGAAAATTGGCCGAAGCTACGGATGAATTCCTGTCGCTTCAAAATTTTATTTATGCGCTTCCGATGAATTCCTGTCGATTCAAAATTTTATTTATGGTTCTTCGGATAAATTCCCGTCGATGCAAAATTTTATTTATGGCGCTTCAAATAATAAAAAATTCTGGGTGATTTTTATTTATGATATATACAGATAAAGTCTCTTTTATTTAAAAAGTTATTTAGATAATTTTTTATTTAAATAATGCCCATCTCTGACTTTACCCGGGTAGCGCCTACCCGGGAATTTTCTTCGTCCCGTGTATCTCACGGGTACCCGGGTATCTCAGGTACCCGGTCCACAGCTATAGCTCTAGTTAACAGTGTACGCCTACCCGGGAAATTTTTCTCTTCCCGAGTATCTCATGGGTACCGGGGTACCCGATCTCCCGGGAATCAACAGCTCTACTTGAAACCTAGCAGTCCTTTCGTACTGAGTCGATGAGTGAACCAAAGTATGTCATTGTACGGGAACAGCAGTTGATCCAACCACCTAGTGTGTTACGGCTTTTCCCTCAATCGATTATTGTCCATCAATTATTGTCCATCGTCTGACGTCCACGTCAACATGTAATTGTAACCTTCGAAACCGAACCGAATTCTTTGTAATCGATTGTAAAATTCTACACACCGCATTTGAACCTTTTTTATTGTTTATCGTAACGCAAATTATGAAATTGTAAATTCCCCATTTTGTACCACCTTTCTTTTCCTTTGCTTATTTTGTTATACATGGTAAATTTTATATAAATCCGTCTCACTTTGTTTCGAACCAGTATGGGTTGTAGGTAAAACCCGTACCCAAAAACAATCCTGATTTTTGCGTAACAACTCTGATTATGTCAAAATTACAACAATCCCTTTTAAATTCGTTAAGCGTTGCGTGAGAAAATTAGACGTAACCGCTCAGTCGATTAAAAATTAACGCCCTTACGTAAAAATCCGCTATACGCAAAGAACCCTCGAAAAGTACATGCGTTACTTCCAGTCACCCATGGAACGTATTTTTTTTAAATCGATCTCTTTACGTGGACACGAATTGGAATTATGCTTCGTAAATTACAAGTTACTTGTTTATAAAAAATATATATTATATTATATAATATCATATAAACGTGATATCGACGACCCGCTGGATGCGTTATCTGACTCAGCAATAATGATTGGCATCGCTAACTCCTCCCTCTGTTTCTCCTTTTTCCATTAATAAATAGGCTAAGCGAATTTGATTACTCGTTAGATGGTTATTCAACTAAAAGTTACATGGGCAGCAAGGCCTCTAAATTTCTGATTCACTATGATTACATCTTCTTGAGCATGGGTAAATGAAGTAGTTCCGATATATCGATATCTTCTAACCGAATGTTCGACGGATTGAATGGGACTCTTATCGGATACGAATACGTTAGATCCATTAGCAGCTGAGAAGGAAAATCCCAATTCATCGCTATAAACTAGAAAAAACTGTAAACGGCATTTAAGCCTCCACTTGTTCGTTCTTCTCGCCACGTTCCTTCAACTTGGCCTGTATCTTCTTGATAAGCATAACTGGCACGTGCGTCGCAAAGTCATCAGCAGGCGTATAGAAATTTAGAATCTTTACAATTTGATTGGCGGTTAATTTGTTGCACATCTCGCACACAGAGGTCACATCCTCGTCGGTTTTAGGGGCTTGCAAGAGCTGTGCCGCTTGTATGATCGGCTGAATCACATCCGATGCTTGCTCTAATCGCCGACTCCTTCCCCATTGCTCAAAATGTCTAATATTTTACCTGGAGAAGGTGCCATTGGATAAACGCCCGGGAAATTAAATGAAACGAAGCCAGCAATATTTTTCACGAACCTCATCTGCATGCCATTTGCCGAGTGGCAGAGCTCGTTCCTCAAAAGCAAGTTATTCAGGGCACTGGCGCACATGAAGTAGAAAAGCTGCTTGAACAGTTGCACAACCATTTCGGCATCGACATCGTGGTGCTGAAGGGTGTTGTACACCGAAGTCAGGTCATCTAGAAGTTTATAGAGCTTCTGCTGCGTGGACTCTGGCTCCTCCCCCATAGAAAAGGACCTGGGTCGACCGGACTTGTTGGAATTCAAGCTTGATATGGCCTCCTGTTCGAGGTGAGCTGGCACCGTCAGAGCTTGAATCTTCTCGTTCGAGGTCGTCATGATGTTGTTGAAGATCCAGAGCGCCACGTTACTCAACACTATACGATACTCGCTCAAATCGAATTTCTTCAAACACTGTTCGTTCTGTCTCGGTGTGTTCTTAATCTGGAAGGGCTTGCCCTCGGAGTACTGTTTAATACTGTGCAGCAACCTCAGGGTGTTGCTGAGCCAGAGCACGCTGATGTCGAACTCCTTCCATCAGCAGCAACCTTGCTTTCTCGGCGTCGATTACACGATCCGTGTGCCTTATGCACATAAAAATTATGCATGCGGGCAAACCGGGTAACAAGGTCACCGCAACTCTCGGTTTCAGCTCTGTAAAAAAATCGTTGCAGTTCGGACGATGCTAGAAATATTTCCTATTCAATAGTGTACTGTCGATAGATTTTACCGATAATTAGGCAACGTATTATCTCTTTGATGTCCGCCTTTCAGAACTCGAACATGCCTGCGTAGTCTTTCTCCTTCTTCCGAATGGCTGCCATGTTACGTTCATTGCCTTCAGAATGACCAGTGGTGGACATGCTCATAGAATCGTCCGCAGACTCGACAGTATCTGGCACTACAAAAAAAGGTATTCAACGTTTACGTTATATTTCGTCATCAGAGCAATTTAGAGACTTGTCATGAACGAAATGATCGCCGATACGTGAGCTCGGGTGAGTTATGGTCTCTGCAGGGTGCAATGAAAATGAACGTTGGACCACGCTCTCACCGGCGGCCCTTGAAATATAAGGACAATCCTTATGTTCCTTAGTATCGTCTCCCTCATCTTTGAAAGTATTGAAACACCACAACATTTTAATACCAATTCTCAAACTACCCTTTACTCGTCTTACAAGCGCGTGCACATGACCAGAACATGTCTCTAAGAGTTACCTTTAACGACGTATACTCACAGCCCGCATCTGCAAGACGTTTCGCCAGGATCTTGTAATGCTTCTTGACTTTCCTGCATTCCTCTGATACTTTGTCGAGCTTCTTCTGCCATTCCTATTGTTCAAACGATTTAATCAGTAAAGCACCACAGGCAGAAATTTGTAGAAAAGTAGAAAATTGGCACAAATTACAAACAAGAAATCAACAAGAGTCATCGAAAATGATAGTGCCAGAGACGATCTTACGATCCTTCTGGCCTGCCCCGGACGCGCCAGCTGCACCATTATCAGCTGTGAACGCGGTTCGAGGTTGTCGTGGAGCAACAACGTTCTTCTCATCACAGGGAATGTGAAACTGGGCCTTTTTCACGAGAGGAGCCTTGGTGATAGCTCTAGTTTTCGCCCCACTGGGTCTGCTTTTGATCGTTTGCAATGGAACCCTAGCTCCTTTCTTAGTAGGGCGCTGTTCTGTTCTCCTATTAATCGCCAGTCCACTGCCCACTATAAATTTCGGCCCCGAATCGGTCTTAACGTCCACCGAGACTGAACGTCGCAATCCTCTCTGAGCCTTTATGTCGTCCACGTGAGCCAACGTCGATC
Source organism: Andrena trimmerana (assembly GCA_951215215.1). Lineage (NCBI taxonomy): Eukaryota > Metazoa > Arthropoda > Insecta > Hymenoptera > Andrenidae > Andrena > Andrena trimmerana. Next base: position 84,011,398 of record OX578059.1, on the reverse strand, counting down.
TGCAATCATTCCATATTTCAAGTACCACTCGAAAAGCCTCGGAGCTTCGAAGGACCTTACCCCGATCTAATAAAATTCGACGGCAACCGCCTCGCCGCCTATGAAACTCTTCTGTGGGAGCAGGCACGGTGCTTCGAGCCCTCTAGTCACATGCGAATCATGCAAAACGTCCGAATAATTGAAACGAAAAGAAAGCTGAAGTTACAAAAGACCTACCTGCCCGCGCTCCTCCTTCTGGCCTGCCCCGGACGCGCCAGTTGCCCCAGAATCAGCTCTGCCAGAATCAAGTCTTTGCTCAAAGTTCTTCTCGTCACAATGAATGTGAAACGGGTTCTCAGTGATAGCCTTCAGTCTCCTGATTACTTTCATCGTCAGATATCTCCTGATGGCAGCCTGGGCGTTAACGGTACCCTCAGCTAGTGTTGGCACACCATTCGCACGAGGTATCCCCTGGCAAATCGCTGGATCACGGTGGCAGCAGCGTTGTCTCTCATCAACTGGTATCTTTCACGTGCCATTTTTCCTCTGCCGTACTTGCGGATGCCGAGAATTGTGCGTTTCGTCCGAAGCCACCGACGCCTCTTCAACCATCTTTAGACGCAAGCCTGGATCTTTATCGCGGCTCTCTCCTTCTTCATACCCTGAGCCTTCTGTCTGACGATGTACTCCCCGCCCTGTCTCTGAAGGCCCAGCATAGCTCGTCGGTTTTTTCTGTATTTTGTACGGCATATCAGGCCGCGCGCTGTCTGTTCTGTATCACGATACAAGCGTCGCGCTGCCGTTCCGCTCGCAGCTTCTCCAGGTAGTCCACTTGGCTAGCTCGAAATAAGACCTTCGACTTGCCGAATTTCAATTTATCCTCGTCCTCGATGTACCTACAGCGTTTGCGTCTTAATCTGTCTCGAACCAAAGTTTCGATTGGATTATCGATAGAAAAAGCAACCAACCTGCTGAAGATGCGTCGGCAGGTCTCTTTGAGATCGCCGCGTCGTATTTCCTTGAATCTGCACAGGCACCTGTACCTGTGGAAGAAATCACCGTAGGTTCTCTGACTGGGAAATCTGGCCGCGGCTATTCTAATCGTCTCCAGAACACCGTAAGCTCGTAATTCTTGCACCGCGCACGCCGGGTTGTACTCGAAAGCCTCCTTCGCATCGTTCGGCTTGATGCAGCGCACGTAATGTGGCGTAGTTGCGTTTAAAGTTGCTATCAGCATGTTCAAATAATCTCGGAACTGTGATCCTACCTGCAGATATTGTTTAACAAGCAATGAGTTTGTTCCTTAAGTAGTCTACGATTTCCATTCAAAAACTCGGAATAACGAGGAGAATTACGGTCCTCTTGTTTTGCTTGGGTGTGTTCAATACTGGATTCTGAGCGGACACTTTGGTTCTCACGTTTTACGATACCAGCAGCTTCAGGTCCTCCTCGCTGAACAGCTTCTTCAGTAATTTATTCTGAAACAATAAACAACGGTACTTGTTTAAGCGAACCGCGTACAGGTGAATCTATTTGCACGAACATTTCCGTTTCGCAGCACGTCGACCTGCTTCTCAATAATTGTGTTCCCGTTCTTTTCCAAAAAATCAGTGGTCTCGTACCGCACCAGATCGGCAAAGTGATGAATGAGAAAAGCGGAAGTGCCGAACCAAGGCCTCTCGAAGTGCTTCGACCTCCCGCATTTCGCGTAAAGCTTTTCTGCCCAGGTGCTGTCGGATTCTTTTGGCATCTACGCAAACAAGAATCAAGTAACACTAGTTTCTCGATGAATAGAACATAAGCTCGATGCACAATACTGACTCTGCATTCTTCGTCCAACAGGTCCAGAATGCCCAGCTTCACCTCGACGAGATCTATGCAAGGCTGGTTGTCGTAGAAATCTATAACCGTCCACTCAATCTCCTCCTTAAGGTAGTCCTCTTGCTCGAGCTAGAACACGTGCTGATTGAACTGCTGCTGAAGCTTCTCGTTCGCGTAATTTATGCAGAACTGTTCGAAAGAGTTAATCTCGAATGTCTCAAAGCTGTAGATATCGAGAATGCCGATGAAGCACTGCGTAAAAAAAGATATTGTACAATTAACTTTTAGTTAAAATGTTTTTTCTTATCTTTAATTTTGCAAATTCTTGTATCAAGTCTTCACAATCGATAGATCTTAATAATTCAAATTCAATCGTTAAACGTGCTGAGGATGATAACCGATCATCTAACATCGTCGCTCTATACATATTCTTTATTCTCTTTAGTACAGAAAATGATCTTTCCGTCTCACATTTTGCGAATGGTGTAGTTACAAATAATCTGTACGCAATGTATATATTCGGGAAAATATCAGTCATTTGTGAATCGACTAAAAAATTGGAAGTTGTGGAACTCAGACAATATATTTGATACAACATTTCCAATGGAGACAGAATGAGCTAATCGCTTAGAATGGGGCCCCCCGAGAAAGTGGGGCCCGGGCTGCAGCCCCCCCCCCCCCCCCCAGCCCCCCAATCCGGGTCTGAGTGTACGTGAAGGTCTTCACTCGGACTTTGATTTCCCAAAGCAGTAAGTATCAATGTATAGCGTGGCCAGTGCGTAGCGCTCCAGAGTCCGGACTAAGGACGAAGCCAGATATACATATTGGCCGGTGAGTTTCGTGAGGGGTATTCTCCCACCACACAGTTTGCCTGCCTCGGTGCTCCATTTCTCAACGTTTTCTGACTCGCCCTCGTTCCATCTCGCTCTCGCCTTCGCAGAACAAGAGTGAGCCAGAAGTGGCGAGGATAGTGCCAACCTTCTGGCGTGTAATCCAAAACGAGCTGTCAGCGTAGAAATACACACATCAGAATAGGTGTGCATTAGCTCCGAAAAAATTCAGGAGCTTTATTGGTCAGAACATTGATTCTTTCTCGATACCTTCATCTTATATTGGTCTATACATAGCTTCGTAACGCACACAACTTTTAAGGGGGCCCTACACGATGAGATTTGTCTTGAGACATGTCTCGAGACAGGTATCTCTGTCTTCTTCTCTCCACCTTGCCAGCACGAGACAGAGATACCTGTCTCGACACGTGTCTCAAGACAAGTCTCATCGTGTAGGGCCCGCTTTACGCTAACAATAAATAAGAACCAAATGGCTAAGTTCAGGCGAAGCCGAGCAGCGTTCCCGTTTCCTCACTATACCCTGCGAGGGCCACGCAACTCCAATTGATAAATCCACGATCGTCAGATGGTGGTAGCTGATTTCTCCCCGATCGCGGTTTCCGAAAACGAATTCACCGGCCAATATATCTGATACCGACTTTAGTACTCCTTTTTCCATGCATTTTTCATCGGTTTGAAAGCTGAAACATCTGCAGGCTGAAGGATGCGTGTAGAATTAGGGTAAAGTGCTATCAAAATAATTCCTTTTTCCTTGCTGGACTCACTTAGCTGGAAGTTCATATGGTTTTTGTGACCATCTAAGAACAGTATTATCGGGAACTGGACATTTTTATAGTGACGAGATGAGGATAGAGTACGTTGTGAATATACCCATACAGCACACTCTCGTTGCAGCATAGTTGCAGCGTAGTTGCGGTGCAAGATTGCAACGATGCCCGCAACGTTGCCGCAACTATGCAGCAATAATTCTATATTTGTTTGTAAATAAGTATAAATACAGGTATAAACATAAATATAAATAATGGCTTAACCTAATTAGTGACAAACTTAAGACTAACTTATTCTAAATTATGCTAGGGTAAGCTAGGTTATTCTAAGTTATGGCTAGGGCTTTTTTTGTTTCTTTTGTTTTTTTTTTATATATATTTACAGTATGTACAATATTATATGCACGGTGGCGTCGTGCTGTGTTTTGCGAGTATTTTTTTGTGGCTATTACGCTTTGTTTATTGATATTTCATTTTATTTTGCGGTGGGGTCGAACCACCAGTATCTGCGGTTGGACTTTGGTTTCATTATTAGGAAGTTGCAGGATGGTTGCAGCAACCTTGCACTTGGTTGCGATGTTGCATAGTTGCAGCGCAATGTCGATGTATGGTTGCTGCGACGTTGCCGTGCAACATTGCACGGGGCGGACATAGAATTGTTGCTGCATTTGTTTGGCAATTGGCTAGGTATTTGTGAATTTTTTCGAAGAGAGTTTGTAGAGTGTTTTCTATCGTGGTTGCTTTTTTGTCGATGGCGTAAATTACTATGTCGTCCGCGAACGCTATTGCTTTTAGGTTGTTGCCCTGATTGAGGTCGAAGAGTTTAAGGAGATTGGCGGTGTAGAGGTTGAAGAGTACTGGTGAGATCATGGTGCCTTGCTGTAGGCCGTTGGAAATATTGAATGTTATGGTAGAGGTGTTTTTTCCGTCTGTTGTAATAAATTGTTTATTTTGGGTTGATTTCCATAATATTTTGAGGAGATGGAATGGGAGGTTCGCTTTTGACAGTTTAACTAGGAGACCTTCTAGCCAGACCATGTCGAAAGCCTTCTCCAGATCGATTAAACAGGCGCCCACGCATTTTCCGTCGTTCAGGGCCCAGTTAACGTCAGATGTTAATTTATTAATTGCGTTTTTTCAAAGACTTTACTTATATTTGGCAGCAGACTTATTGGCCTGTAGCTTGAGGGTTTGGTTCCGTTCTTTCCTTTCTTTTTTATTGATATGGTTTTTGCTTTTTTCCATTTTTGAGGAAAATAAGAGTTGTTGAAGAGTATGGTGTATAGATAGATGAATTTGCTTGGGAGTCTTCTTAGTATGGCGTTTGGAATGCCGTCAATGCCCGCTGATTTTTTGTTGTTGGTTTTTTTTAGGGTTGTTGCTAGCGAGTATATGTTAGTGAAAAAATTTGGGGTGGTTTGTTCGCAGGGATTGTGGGATGGGTTTGAATTCGAGAATTGGGTTGCGGTGACGTTACTGTCTATGTCGGCTTCGATTTTTGCTTTGATTTCTTCGGCTTTGCTGTTGATTGAGTCCGTAAAAGCTTTTTGGCCTAGGTTGATGTTTTGGGAGTTTGTCAAAGCGTATTGTGCTCCTAGCAGGTTTAGCTTGTCTATCGGATTATTAAAGACTAACAGATTGTCTTTGTCTGTTGGGTGGTTGTTAGTGTCATTGTTGGCGTTGTGTAAAAGGTTTGTTTCCGTTTTCGCTATTGTGAGGGTGTCGATTGGGGTCGTTCCTCTGCCTTTGAATAGGTTGTTGATTTGTTGGAGAGCTTTGCTGTCGGGGTGAATGTTTCTTATTTTTTTTTCCCAGTAACTGTTGTAAGATTTGTTGTACTCGTCATTAATTTTTTTCTTTATTTCTTTGATTAGTCCGGTTAGTCTGCGGTGAAGGGAGCTGTTGTTGGGGATGTCGGTGCTTTTGAGGTGGAATACCAGGTTGATCAGGTAGTTTTTGTTTTTTTGGAGTTTGGCTATTTTTTTGTTTGAATATTTGTCTGAGGAGTTGGAAGGTTTGATTTTGGGTACTGCGGAGGAGATGGCTTGTCTTATGGCTGTATCTAGGTTTTCGAGTCCTTTGTCGATTTCGTCGTTGCTTAGGTTTCTGTCGTGGGGTAGTGAGATGTCTTTGACTTTTTTCTGTGCTGAGATGTTGAAGCGATTCCAGTCTGTCTTGCTAAAGTTAAATTTTATGTCAGGTGAGTCCGTTTCTATGTCTGTTAGGTCACTGATTGTGGCTGTTATTTTTAGTGCGCTGTGGTCACTGTCGGCTGGTATTGTCTTCAGTCCGTTGTTCGTTAGGTTGTGTAGGAGCATTCTTTGGTCGGAGAGGCAGATGTCTATGTAGGAGTTACATTTAGGGAACGGGGGGAGGTAAGAGCCTTAGAGTGCGATTTTAAATCTAGTATCATTATTTTCAAGCCATTTTTTTAGGGCTATTCTTCGTGGGTTATTTGTGTTGTTTTTCCATGAGGAGTGGCGGGCATTGAGATCTCCTGCCAGTATGTAGTAGTTATTTGGATTGTGTAGCTGCAGTTCATTGAATAGAGTGTCTAGCTCAGGAATAAATTCCATTTGGTTGTTGCCTGGAGCGTAGGCTGCGATTATAATTATTTTTTCCCTGTTTTTTGTTTTTATTTCAATAATTGTTGTTTCGAGGAGTTTGGACCCTGCTAAGCATTTGGGGTAGATTCTAGTGTGTTTGATGTTGTTTTTTACCAGTATTGCTGTTCCGCCTCCCTGCTTTGCGTTTGGGCGGTCGGTTCTGTGTATGGTGTAATTTGCGTAGGAGATGTAGTGTCTGTTGTTTAGTTTTGTTTCTCCGAGTAGCACAAAGTCGGGTGTCTGTTTATTGAGGATCTGGAGGAGGCTGTCCCTCTTCTGGGTGGAGATAATTGAGTTAATGTTGACTGCTATAAGGGAGATTTTTATGATTTTGTTCTGGTTGTTTGGAGGTTGGTTAGTCATTGTGTCTGTTGGTGGTGGATTGGGTGAATTAATTGGAAGTGCGTGTTGATTTTTTGAGTGTTTGATTCTGCGATTTGTGCCAGTAGGTTTATTTGGCTGCTGATGCCTGTTAGTAGGGAGGTGAGGTCAGGCTGTGAGGCGGGTGGGTATGTTTGGTGGGGGGTGGAGGGGTACGTGGCTTTGCACAGAACCGACCGCCCAAACGCAAAGCAGGGAGGCGGAACAGCAATACTGGTAAAAAACAACATCAAACACACTAGAATCTACCCCAAATGCTTAGCAGGGTCCAAACTCCTCGAAACAACAATTATTGAAATAAAAACAAAAAACAGGGAAAAAATAATTATAATCGCAGCCTACGCTCCAGGCAACAACCAAATGGAATTTATTCCTGAGCTAGACACCCTATTCAATGAACTGCAGCTACACAATCCAAATAACTACTACATACTGGCAGGAGATCTCAATGCCCGCCACTCCTCATGGAAAAACAACACAAATAACCCACGAAGAATAGCCCTAAAAAATGGCTTGAAAATAATGATACTAGATTTAAAATCGCACTCTAAGGCTCTTACCTCCCCCCGTTCCCTAAATGTAACTCCTACATAGACATCTGCCTCTCCGACCAAAGAATGCTCCTACACAACCTAACGAACAACGGACTGAAGACAATACCAGCCGACAGTGACCACAGCGCACTAAAAATAACAGCCACAATCAGTGACCTAACAGACATAGAAACGGACTCACCTGACATAAAATTTAACTTTAGCAAGACAGACTGGAATCGCTTCAACATCTCAGCACAGAAAAAAGTCAAAGACATCTCACTACCCCACGACAGAAACCTAAGCAACGACGAAATCGACAAAGGACTCGAAAACCTAGATACAGCCATAAGACAAGCCATCTCCTCCGCAGTACCCAAAATCAAACCTTCCAACTCCTCAGACAAATATTCAAACAAAAAAATAGCCAAACTCCAAAAAAACAAAAACTACCTGATCAACCTGGTATTCCACCTCAAAAGCACCGACATCCCCAACAACAGCTCCCTTCACCGCAGACTAACCGGACTAATCAAAGAAATAAAGAAAAAAATTAATGACGAGTACAACAAATCTTACAACAGTTACTGGGAAAAAAAAATAAGAAACATTCGCCCCGACAGCAAAGCTCTCCAACAAATCAACAACCTATTCAAAGGCAGAGGAACGACCCCAATCGACACCCTCACAATAGCGAAAACGGAAACAAACCTTTTACACAACGCCAACAATGACACTAACAACCACCCAACAGACAAAGACAATCTGTTAGTCTTTAATAATCCGATAGACAAGCTAAACCTGCTAGGAGCACAATACGCTTTGACAAACTCCCAAAACATCAACCTAGGCCAAAAAGCTTTTACGGACTCAATCAACAGCAAAGCCGAAGAAATCAAAGCAAAAATCGAAGCCGACATAGACAGTAACGTCACCGCAACCCAATTCTCGAATTCAAACCCATCCCACAATCCCTGCGAACAAACCACCCTAAATTTTTTCACTAACATATACTCGCTAGCAACAACCCTAAAAAAAACCAACAACAAAAAATCAGCGGGCATTGACGGCATTCCAAACGCCATACTAAGAAGACTCCCAAGCAAATTCATCTATCTATACACCATACTCTTCAACAACTCTTATTTTCCTCAAAAATGGAAAAAAGCAAAAACCATATCAATAAAAAAGAAAGGAAAGAACGGAACCAAACCCTCAAGCTACAGGCCAATAAGTCTGCTGCCACATATAAGTAAAGTCTTTGAAAAAACGATCCTCGACGCACTTTCACACTACATAGATGAATACCAATTAATCCCCGAAGAACATTTCGGATTCAGAAAAAAACACTCCACCATCCACGCAATTAATAAATTAACATCTGACGTTAACTGGGCCCTGAACGACGGAAAATGCGTGGGCGCCTGTTTAATCGATCTGGAGAAGGCTTTCGACACGGTCTGGCTAGAAGGTCTCCTAGTTAAACTGTCAAAAGCGAACCTCCCATTCCATCTCCTCAAAATATTATGGAAATCAACCCAAAATAAACAATTTATTACAACAGACGGAAAAAACACCTCTACCATAACATTCAATATTTCCAACGGCCTACAGCAAGGCACCGTGATCTCACCAGTACTCTTCAACATCTACACCGCCAATCTCCTTAAACTCTTCGACCTCAATCAGGGCAACAACCTAAAAGCAATAGCGTTCGCGGACGACATAGTAATTTACGCCATCGACAAAAAAGCAACCGCGATAGAAAACACTCTACAAACTCTCTTCGAAAAAATTCACAAATACCTAGCCAATTGCCAAACAAATGCAGCAACAATTCTATGTCCGCCCCGTGCAATGTTGCACGGCAACGTCGCAGCAACCATACATCGACATTGCGCTGCAACTATGCAACATCGCAACCAAGTGCAAGGTTGCTGCAACCATCCTGCAACTTTGCCGCAACGAAGTGTGCTGTATGGGTATTGGTAAAATAATTCTCTGTTCATCCAACCATTCTAGGATAATCCTAATCCCCAGGAGGATGGGACAGAGGCCCTAATATTAGCGCGCATTCTCTTTAGTGGGTATATTATCATTGGTGGTGTTATTTCGCCACTAGCCGAGAAGGTGAACATTACGGGTAGGCAAGACTTGGCTTGGGCATGATCAATTTCATATACTTTTTTGTCCCTTTCTTCGATAGTTCCTTGGTGTTTTTGGGACACAGTTAAAAATTTGTTTCATCTCCGTTATATGTAACGTAGGATCTGCTAAAATGTGTTTCAAGTTTTGTTCATTTAAATAAGCGTCAATTTGCGCAAACCACTTTCTGACATTTGACTCTGACACGTTGGCGCTGGCAGCAGCTATTGCTTCTGCAGTTCGGGTTGTAATTTCTGGATGCCGTTTTAAGAATAGCCTATACCAACCTTCTATAGGTGTATTATTTATAAAACAGTTCGGTCTCGGCTCTTTGTTAAAAAATTGTTGAACGCTTACAAAAATATCCTTCTTTCTTCGAGGACAGTTTTTTTTACTGCTGGTAACAATCCACTCCAATAGGACGTTTTCCTCATTTTCTGTTAAGACAGTTGTTGGACCTGGTTTCGATTTAATAAAATCCGAACTTAATCGGAATTGGAATGTAGGTCGTGGAATGCCAAAGATTTATGCTGCTGTTTTTTTAGCCATGCCATTTTTTACTGCCTCTAGCGCCCGGGCTAAGTCTTCTTCACTATATTTTTTAAAGTAAGTGCCTTTGAAACTGACTTTTGGCATTATCGTTTTCCGAAATTAATAAAACGAATAAGAAAATACTGACAGAATTAATCATTGACTAAAAATTTGTAATTAGCGGAACTAAATTGGCAAAGAAAACTACAACCGCGGGAATGGTGGCGCTAGTGTGGCGTAACAAATATGGACGACTGCTAGTTCGTGTACCGACTGCTAGTGTCGCACACTAATTTTCAACTCCCAATAGAACAGCAACTGACACTCCACATCCAATTACAACGATTGGCACCTTATAATATTATAGTGATCAACCCCCCAAATGTACAATGATTGGCTGTGCCAACAATTGATAGGAAGGCTTGTTGTAGAAAACTGAAACCATTTTTCTAATTCGTTTTATTAATACAGTTTATCAATATTTCAAATATAAAAAAAAGTAAAAACTGATATATCTAGTGATTGGCATGGGTGCCAATTAATTCAAATTGCATGTAGAATACGTATCATTCATTGGCACCCCAAAATTCTAAGTTATATAGAAGAAAATAATTAATTAAAAACGGAGTTTAAACAGACTATTTCATTCACTATTAAATACCAACAATACTTAGTAAATCTGTATATCAATCCATTACTTAGTTATAATACGACAAAATATACTTACTCCTTATCAAAATTTTAAGGAAACGCTTAAAACTGAGCTCTTTATCCCACCGCGACCTTTAAGAATTTTTTGTGGTGTTGCTAGGTGTAAAATGTGTAGTTGAACTACTGGAATTTGCAGTGTTGTAGTAAAAGAAAAATAAGAATTTGTAAAAAGGTAGTTTCTACACTCGTAGTTCTTAATATTTGGCTTTTTAATTAGGAGTGCCAATGATTAGTGCAATGCCAGCATTAGAGCAGTTTACCCTAGTTTGAAGTTTTTGTTCGGAACATGCGCGGAGCACGTGTCTTTCAAATAGTCGCAGTTTTTCCATTTTGGAATTGGGGATGTTGTACCAGATGGGGTATGCGTAGGTTATAATGGGTCTAATCAGGGTGATATAACTGAGGGTTTTGCATTTGCTCTTAAAGTATTTGGAATAGAATAGGCAGGAGATGCTGTTAAAGGCTTGTTTAGCTTTGGTGAGCTGTATTTCAATGTGAGCGAAGCATTTAAATTGTGGGTCTAGGAGTAGTCCTAGATATATTGTGATTTGTTTATCGGGAATTGTGTTTGTGGAGTTGATATTTTCCTTTAGTTGGATTTTTTTCCAGTGTTTACCGACATCTGGGTGTGAATTTTTTAGGGTGGGGCAGAATAGGATTGTCTCACATTTTTGGGTGTTGATTTTTAATTTCCAGTTGGCTAGGTATTTATGAATCTTTTCGAAGAGGTTAGCAAAGTATTTTCTATTGTACTTAGTTGATTTTTTGTCGATCGAGTAGATTACTAGTTTGTCCGCGAACGCTAATGCTTTTAGGTTATTGTCAATATCGAGGTCGAAGAGTTTAAGGAGATTGGCGGTGTAGAGATTGAAAAGTACTGGTGAGATTACGGTGCCTTGCTGCAGGCCATTGGAAATCTTGAATGTTATGGTCGAGGTAGTGTTATTTCCGTCTGTTGTAATGAATCGTTTATTTTGAGTTGATTTCCATAATATTTTGAGGAGATGGAATGGGAGGTTTGCTTTGTCTTAATATGCTTGCTGCATATTTATCGACCCATACGACGCTCCTTTTTCAAATTCGCTCGTTAAAAATCTCAACACGTCCGGAATTTGAGCCTCGTACACACTTGTGTCTGTTAATTGACAAAATTGCCACCATTTCTTTAGCGTCCCATTGTATTGACGTAGAGACGAATCCGAGAGCGATGCCATGGCAATTATAACAGTATCCTGTTTCATTCCCCTTCGCGTGTAGGCCTCCTTGACAATATTCCTGCCACCAGGGAAAGCTGGGACAACAGCGGGTGAGGTTCCCTATTGGAGGAGGACAACAAATCACTGCTAGATTTAAATATAAGAGGTTGTGATTCTAACATTGCCATAACCCTTGGGTACCAAGCCTGGGACGGCCATCTCGGTACCACCAGAATGCCTCTACACCCCTCTTCATTAATCTTTTTTAAAACTTTCGAAATAATCGCAAAGGGGGAAATGCATAGAAAAAATAAGGGTGCCATTCTATCGTAAAAGCATCTATCGCCAAGGATCCCGGATCCTTCTTCCATGAAACATACTTTGCACATTTAGAATTTGCTCTGCTTGCAAATAAATCGATTTCGGGCCTTCCAAACGTCCGACATATCGATCTGAATGCTTCCGAACTTAACTCGTACTCCGTTTCTGTCTCTAGTCGTCTCGACTCGAAATCTGCGATTGTATTATCCTGAGACCGGATGTAGGACGCAAAAATCCAAATATTGCGACTCTTACACCACATCCATATTTCGTTAGCAATATCACTCAATCTTTTATGCTGAATGCCACCCATACGATTTACATACGAAATCGCCGTAGTATTGTCTACTCTGAGCAAGATGTCACACTCTCTTAACTCCTTTGCAAAACACTTCAGACCGAAGAACACCGCTAAAAGTTCTAAAGCATTAATGTGCAACTGCCGATCCGTCTCATTCCAGAACCCCTGAGCTCTCTCTCCTTTGCTGTACGCGCCCCAGCCCGTTCGGGACGCATCCGAAAAAATCTCTTCCTGAAATCCTAATTTTCTGATGGGTTTGAACGCTGACATAACATTCGGTTTCCACCAGGAAAAAATTTCTTGCATTCTTTCGGATATTCTGATAGAACCTTCCCAATCATTTTTATTGTCTCTAAGCGCTAGAAATTTCTCGCGCTCCAGGTCTTTTAAATGCACCCAACCATACTTAGTTGCCTGACAACGCGACCCCAGTGTTCCTATTAAAGACGCAAATGCCCTTATTTCACCTTAAAGGTTCTTTCAAACCGGCTAATTGACTCAACCACGTTTTGTCTTTTTTCGTCCGGAAGTTCGATCCTCATTTCCTTAGAGTTTGAAATAAAACCTAAGAATTTACAGCACTGAGTTGGTGTCAACCGGCTTTTGGCTTCATTCACCACAAATCTCTCTAACAGTCAATGTGTTCGAAGGACATTGTTCTTACACTGTTCCACTGACTTACCGAATATGAGTATATCGTCTAAATAAATAACCCTCTCAAAACCTCGTTCTCTCAACCAGGTCACCACTGGTTTCATAATCTTAGTGAATACGTAAGGAGCTATGTTCAGACCGAAAGGCAGGCACCCATACTCAAATAGCTGACCATTAACCTTAAACCTTAGGTACTTTCGACATGATTCTGCAATAGGAACGAAATGATATGCATCTTGTAAATCAATAGTGGCCATGTAGCAGTTCTCTTGCATTAGGTCCCTAGCCGTTCGAATATCTTCGAGCTTGAAATGATCGGTTTTTATGAACTCATTTAAATTCTTTAAATTCAAGACAAGGCGGCTAGATCCGTCTGGTTTGGGCACTAGAAACACGTTCGAAATGAGCTGCCAATGAATGAGCTGTCAATCCATTTTAACACCATCCCTTCCTCAAACAATTCCTTCCATATATGAGAAAAAACACTTAATCTGCCACCTATGTAACTCACCGTTGCCACTATTTCTTGGCAATAGTGCTCTGCTCCTTGTTGAGAATCGGTCTGCGGCCACTCGGGTTCTTCTGCTCCGACCCCCGTTTCTAGTAGTGAGACTGGAAGTCCGATTTTCGTTGCCCTCCCTGTGTCACTCGGTAAAAATTCGAGTGACGGAAAGGGCCTTTCAATTTTTTTGACCCTCTGCCCAAGGAAGAACTCTTCACCACTAGTTTGAGGTCTTTTGATGACCGCTCAAGCAACTTTGCCGTTCTAAGGGTCTGTTCCAAGTCCTGCCCAAACAGCCATTCATCTAAGTTTGTTGTGTTCAGCGACTCTTTCAAGAATGCGTTTAGTTTGGATAATATAAGAAGGCGCCTGGTTCGTGATTCATCGCGCTGTAGATCCACTAATAATCTACATACGTCGCTCAAAGTAGCAATCAACGCCAAACTGTCTGGCCTATCCCCTTTCAACAGATTACTGAGAAGGGGACCCAATGCTGCAAGGCAGACTGATACCTTTTTCTGTTTCTGTACTATTTTGTTATCTCTTACGATAATTGGATCTAAAACCGTGGCTTTTATCTCCGGATTTAACTTCGGAGGATCCATCGTCGTACAGTTTTCCAGTGTCGGGTACTTTTTTTGCAATTCCTTCTTCTCCTGCTCCGGGAGCCCTTCCTTAAGGATGTCATTCCACCTGACCATAATATCCTTATGCAGAGGAGGAGCCAGTGGTCTCGCCGAGTCCACTCGCTTTCCTAACGCATTCAACAACTCTGCGTCTAGCGCCTGCTCTTCAGGATCCTGCGTAGGTGTTTCCACCCTTTCAGGCATTTCCACAAACTCAGCCTTCTTTTCAGGCGCTGATTGTTCTCTCTGGGAATACTCATTTCCTGAGAGCAGATTATTCAATGCAAAAAACGGCTGACGAAAGGAATGTTGCTGCGTCGAACTCTCCGAGCCTGACTGCGAGGACTCTTCACCTAACATAATGAAAGGATTATTAGCTTCCCACCAATGTACTTTGTAGCATGCGTCCTTGACACATCTTCCATTTTGTACATGAATTTCTCCTGTGGGACCACGGATTAGAGAATTACTCAATCCGTAAAACGTATCTCACGCATGAGAGAACGGCAAATTATATATTGCCCTCTCCGTTTTGGAACTTGTCCATGAACTCTCTCGTAACCAAATAACTATTTGGACGGATTTATTAACCCATAAGAACTGATAGAGAAACCTTGTTTCTCCCTTGGAATTTATCCAACATTTTTATTTCCCAAGGAAGAATGAGGTTACACTTACGGCGTCGTTTTAACCGACGAATTTCCTTCTTCTGCCTCTTCATCTCTTTTCTTATACGTTTCAATTCTTTACACATTCTCTTCTCTGTGTCATCAACGCTACGCTTTCTCTTAATCTGATCCATTATCTTTCATCATTTTTAACAAGATATATAATATGCACGTGTGGCTTCTTTGGCACAAAACAAAAGAATGATGTACGTGGACGGTGCGACACGGATCAACGAGCGGAGTCCAAATTCAAGGCTTGTTTCTAGGTTTTGTCTGTAAACCTTGTGGCGATATTGGCATAAAGTAGAAGGTACTACGAGGTGATTGAAGGAGGAGGCGCGTAATACAATTGAGTTAATGTTGAATGCTATGAGGGAGATTTTTATATTTTTATTCGAGCTATTCGGTGGTTGGTTGGTCATTGTGGCGGTTGAGAGTGTGTTGGGTGTATTAATTGGAAGAGTGCGTTAATTTTTTGTGTGTTCGATTCTGCGATTTGTGCTAGTAGGTTAATTTCGCTGCTGATGCCCGTTAGTAGGGAGGTGAGGTCTGGTTGGGGGGCGGGTGGGTATGGTTGGTGGGGGGTGGGGGTTACGTGATATTGGTAGAAGTTGAGGTTGAGGGTTTTCAATTCTCCTGACTTTAAGCTCCCTGTTTATTTTTTGGGTGAACTGGAGTTTGAGTGTCCCTTCTTGCTTTTGAACTATTATTAGGCCCTCTGTAGGAGGCTGGATGGCCTTTATTGCCGCAAAGAATACAGTGTAAGGTATTTTTATTATCAGTTGGTTGGGCGGAGTTGGCTGGGACTAGACTACAGTGATCTGGTTCGTGGGATTCGGGGCATTTAACGCACCTGTATGGTAGATTGCAGTTGCTGGAGGAGCGTCCGAGTATTTGGCAATTCCAGCACGGCATTGTCGTGTGGGGCTTGAATTTGTCCCAGGTGATAGTTTGATGGAGTAGCCTTCTTATTTGATTAAGGTTGTTGGCATTGCTCTCTGGCCTGGAGAGAGTTCACGATAAAGATGGGTAGTGTAGTGTTAGATTCTATTGATTTTTTTGTTTGGAATCTATTGACTTTAAGGAAATGGAGGTCGTTAATTCTTGCGTTGACGAGTTCTTTTAATAACGTCAAGCGCTACGCACTGGGCCATGCTGTTCCTTGGTAATTGCTTTCTATCAAATAAATATACGCGTACTGGGCATGTTGCAAAGTCGATTTTCTCGAATTTGGATGGGAAGCGCGCCTTACTGCTTTGGGAAATTAAAGTCCGAGTGAAGACCTTCACGTATGTACTATTGCCCGGCCGAAAGAAGATCCCTAGCAGGCGGTCTCGGGCGATGCAATCCGTCGCTGTGACGATTGGTCGAGTCACCTATTACACGTATTTTGGTTATTGGCTGAAGTAGACACATATATTGTCGCACCGTGCGACGAAGAGAGCGAACAAAACATATCGAGACCGAGTGGGAGAGAGCGATCTGACCGACGAACGCCAAAGCAATAGCGTAGGCATCTCAGACGGTTAACCATTAATTAATAAATAATAACATAAAAATTTCCATATTTTTCGCAATATGTTCAGGAAAGTATTATCCTGATACCAAACCAATGATAATACTGCGTGAAACAGCAATTGAGTGGCTAAAGGAAATGTCTTTAATTTCCAGGGAAAAGTGCTGTGCAAAACATAAAGAAAAGATGGTTTATATCGAAACAAAAGGAGGTTTGGGCAACTTTCGCTGTTATAAATCAGGCAAATATGATCATAGTATTACAGCCGCACGGTAGTTATTACTTTTATTGTCGAACTTATTTTGAAATTATACTTTTATTATGCATGTTATTGTTTATGTTACTTGACAATATCCATAGGTTCGAACGTTGTCATTTGAGGTTCCAAAGTTGCATGCTAATAATTTATGCTATTGCATGGCGATATTCATACGAACAAACGCATCATGAATGTTCTATCGCTGAAGATCAAACAATTTTAACTGAATCAATTGCAAATAGATTTTCGTTTTGTAGAGAAGCGTGCACTCTAGCGCTTGACAGACGATATGAAATACAAGGTTTAATCGGTGCTCCTGGTATAATAGTCGAGATTGGCGAATGCAAAATTGCACGCAGGAAATTTAAAAGAGGACGTTTGCGTGAAGGAGCATGGATATTAGGTGCAATTTTTATGGCTATTTAAGGGGGTAGACACGTCACGTGACCTGGCCGATTCGGCAGGTCGGTATTACAGCAGGTTTTTTCTGCACAGAAATGGTAATACCGATAGATCGCCGATTGTCTGGTAAACGCGAGAGGGAGCTGTTTGCTATTTCCGAATTTTATTCTGAATAAGGAAAGAAATTCTCAGCTGTTGCGTTGTCCTTATAAAAATTTAAACGGAAGTCGGCTGGCACTGCAAACGTAGAAAATTCATTGTACATTTACTTGAAATGTGCTTATGCTACAATATTCTACGTTGGCAGTAAGGAATTATAAGTGAAAAGGGGAAATAGATGTCCCCAGAAAATGAAGTTTGTTAGGTTAGACATTTTTTCACTAGCAAAGCACCGAAACGGAACATGAAATACACTTATTACACGTCCTATGCAGAAAGCAGTTATGAACAAACATTATATATAAAATTGTAAGGAATCGATTGACGTCACTTTTGCAAAGATCTGATTAGAAATTGCAGACCTTCAGATTCGTCACTGCTTAGCGTGCAACATTGTATTGTCCCGCTGGTTTCGAGCGTCGAAGCCCACGAAATTCAGCGAGACACATGATTGTTGGCGAGCATCGCGTTTGACGACTCTAGCTAGAAAATCACGCCGTATGAATGCTAAGAAACAATAGTGTGAAGTGGCGTGCGTTTCAATTGCACATTGACAATATCGTAGATTCTAGGGCCTAGAATATTAGCTACGTATTACGATGTTCTTCACCAGAGCACTACATTAATGAATTAAAAAATAAATGAATTGGTCAATTAGTTAAAATTAATGAACTGTGAATAATTTTAATGACGCCTAATTTAATTGCACTTACAAACTGAATTACTAATTGTAATTAAAAGAATTTTTTGACGTGCAACATGAAGCTGCGCATGCAAATGGTTGGGCTCGGATTATCGGGAAAGACCTACCCATCCCACCGTTTTGCTTTCTCGCTGCGAGCGAGGACCTTCGGGCCCCCGTAGACCACCCGTTGACAGCCGAGAGCAATAAAACCAACGGGCCAGATAAAATGTTCGTGTTTGATAAGTGTTGAGGAAATTATTACCAATGGAGTTTTTAGGATTTCTCGATGAAAATGATGTCAGAAATGGAGGAATTCGGTCCATTTTTAGTGAACGTAGTGTGTGTCCTAATCATGTATTCATAAAAAAAAATAGACCGAAATGGTTTGCGTCTCGACTCATGTTCGTGGACATAAACTCACCAATCCATCGGTGGTAACACTCTTATCAAGGTGTAATGAGAAATATGAACATTTTCGTATTCAGTACTGGATGACTCAAGTCGCCGTCGACCGAGGGTCTCTCGCTGGTGCGCTATTTCACTCGCACTCGATTTACGTCGTTCAATCTCCTTGTCAAGCGGTTCAGACGAGGGCCCTGATAAATGCCAATTTATTTGGGAAACCAAAGTCGCGTCATTCGTGACACCTACTCGCGAACAGATATATGTATGTACAAGAAAAAGCAATTCAATTTCCCGATGACTTGAAGCAACATTTCAATAGGTAAATGCATGAAAAGGTGGGATCAGGAATTCCCAACCAAGTGATGCATATGAAAGAAAGTTTGTCGTCTAAATTTGACAAGTATTTGTTTGACATGAATATAAAGTTTGTCAGTCTTTCTCGATTTGAGTTCTAAATAAGGCTGACTTTCCTTCGCCATGAAAAGTCCCCTCTTGTGCTGCACGCTGGCAAGAAATCGACGCTCGAAACCAGCGGGGCCATACAATGTTGCGCGCTAAGCAGTGACAAATCTGCTGTTCTGCATTTCTAATCAGATCTTTGCGAAAGTGGCGTCAGTCGATTCCTCATGTTTTCTCGATCAAATTGGCCCCAAAAATGATATACAGTGGTCCCCGGATTATTGACATGCTTTTTTCCCCGGATCATCGGGAACGACCTACCCACCCCACAGTTTTGCTTCCTCGGTGCGAGCGAGGGTCTTCGGTCCCAGGTAGACCGCCCGTTGACTGCCGAGAGCAATAAAACCGCTGGGCCAGGTAAAATAACCAGTAGAGAAAAATAAAATGTTCATGTTTTTGATAAAAGTTCATGAAAGTATTGCCAATGGATTTTTTAGGATTTCCCAATGAAAATGAGTTCAAATATGGAGAAATTCGGTCCATTTTTAGTGAATGTCACTACATTACACACTATGTAATAATGCAGAAGAGAATTTAAAGAGAATACCAACGACTTCACCAAATTGTAAAGTGTTTCCTGAAGATTGCTTAAATGCTGCCTTCAGGAGAAATTGTCTGGATGTTTAGTACCTATTGGATTTGGCAATAACCAGTTCCTTTGAGTTGAAATTGTTTTGTTTTTTATTGTAATAGTATCGTGTATATTCTGTTATTTGAACTAAGGTGATCATTTGCACATAATAGACGGTCACAGGTATGGAACAGACCATTCGCATGACGCGGATGGAAATTCCGCGTGCTCCTCATAACGCTTATCCCAGTCATAAAGTCATAGCAGACCAATAAAAGAATTGTACTTTCTTGGGCAGGTATTTAGTAAACTGGATAAATATTACACTCCATCCGTAAATGTGGACATTCGCTTTAACGATTCTGTAGGGTGCACATCTAGAATCAATAAGTCGGTCTGTGTGTATTTGCAAAAAGTGAACTGCTTGTGAAATACGGTGAGTGAATCAGTACTTCTCAGCACTGCAAAGAATCTTGAGAACTGTGAGTGGCAGTGATAGCGTACGATGTCAACGACACCGAAGACACGAGTTGTTTTATCGCTACAGCAACGGCTCGAGGTCCTGCAGAAGATCGGGGATGGTGTTTCATTGAAACAGCTATGCAAAGACTATGGCATTAGTCTTACAACGATCTATCGATTGAAAAGTAGTTCAGCACAGATACACCAACGCGCGGACACGTGGAACGACCAAAAACGGAAAGTGTCGCGATCTTCAGCAACTCCCGAGATAGAAAATCGTTTGTACACATGGTTTTTAGAGCGGCGGGCACTGGACGATCGCATCAGTGATGCAATCTTGATGGAAAAAGCTAAACAACTCCATGAGGAATATGGTGGTCCTTCGGCATTTGCATGCTCCAAAGGCTGGTTATGGCGGTTCAAAAATCGCCATGGCATCCGTTTGCTCACTCTACATGGTGAGAGTGCTGATGCTGACAGAGCGGGAGCGGAGGGATTCACTGAATATTTTGTGCGTCGCTTAGAAGAGGAGGGCATAGAGCTGGAGAATGTTTACAACATGGACGAAACGGGCCTCATGTGGAAAGCTCTTCCTCAAAAGACATTGGTGCACAGAACGGAAGGGAGAGTTTTCGGGAAGAAAGTCAAGAAAGATCGTGTGACAGTGGGGTTTTGCGCAAATGCGACGGGAACGCATAAACTTCCCCCGCTTTTCGTTCATAAATATCAGAGGCCGAGGGCTCTGAAGTATTGCCGCAACCAATTGCCAGTCACCTATATGGCGCAGAAAAACGCTTGGGTGGACGGAAAAACGTTTCTACAGTGGTACCAAAACTATTTCAAGCCAGCTGTTCGACAAAATCAATTAAAGAACTGTACCAGTGGGAAGGTGTTGCTCCTAGTTGATAATTTTCCAGCCCACAGAATACCAAATGATATTCAAATGATGGATCCACATTTTGAAATCGTTTTCCTTCCCCCGAATTCTACGTCCATTCTGCAACCTATGGACCAAGGTATTATCGCCAAATTCAAAACATGTTTTCGACATTTTATGATGAGGCGAATACTAGAATATCCTCGCGGAGTAACGGATTTTTATCTACATAATAATGTGAAGATTTGCGTGGATCTCGTGAAGGAATCATGGGAGCAGGTCACAGCGGCTAACATTCACAATTCCTGGCGAAAATTATTAGGCAATAGACCCAACGAACTTGTACCACAAATACAACAGCAACAGCAAAGGCCCGATTTCTGTGACACTGCTGCTATGCAAGAAACTATGGAAATACTTGCTGGGAGGCCCGTTTCGCAAGAAGAAGTGCAGGATTGGTTAGCGATATGCGAAGAAAATGAAACTGTTGCGGAAGAGCCACAAATCGAGGATAATGAAGAACGTCCCCAAGAAAATGCCACACCTGATCTCGACGATGCCGAAATAAATCGTACGTTTCAGAACCTGTTATTATGGTCAGAAACGCAACCACATTTCGTAAAATTACACGTCAACGTGCTGAAAAATTATTACGATCAGGGACGAAAATGAAGTTGACACACACAACGAATACATATGTACATACATACAAACACATCAAGAATCTACGTTAATAATACCAAATAAGTACGTATCTAATCGTTTTTAAAATGTATGATATTCCGATCTCTTTATTCCACTAACAAATAATATTAATGTTTTTACAGTATCAAATGTTATTGAATATCCAAGGAAAGATATATATGACGGACAATCTTCCAATCGAAGCTGCAGATATTACAAGGATTGGCAAATTACTTAGTTAATTGTGAGTTAATCACCAGAAGCGTGCTTTTCCCTTAAACCGGGGAACTGCAATCTAATCGTGTTTTCATAATAAAAACTTGACCGAATTGCTTCGTGTTTGGACTCATTTTCGTCGACATAAGCTCCCCAATCCATCGGTAGTACTCCCATCAAAGTGTAATCAGTAATATGAAAATTTTCATGTTCAATAATAAATCTCAATTCGCCGTAGACCGAGGGTCTCCCGTTGGTGCGCTATTTCACTCACTCTCGGTTTACGTCGTTCACTCTCCTTGTCGAAAGGTTCGGGCGAGGGTCCTGACAAGGGTCAGTTTATTACGCGCAAACTACTTCCCCCTGCCTCGGTTTATGGAGAATCCCCAGACCCGAATCTTTCTCGATAATCCGGGGACCACTGTAATTCGGACCAAAATTAAGGAAATTACGTGAAAAATTGTTTGCAGAATTGAAAGCCCGTTTTCTTAAAAATAGTCCGATTTAAATTATTTTCGGTCAATTTAATCGGGAGAATGCCTGGAATCCATTTGTGGCACTTTCATATTGATACGATGAAAAGTAAACAAATTCTGTTTCTTTAGAATCGATGACACATCGCCGAGCACGGCGATCTCGCGCGACTCGGGACGCAAAGGTTCTCGTCTGTTATTCGAACTTCTAAGATCGTATTCAGATTTATTGGCCGGTGAGTTTTGTAACTAGGGTTGTGCGGGTACCCGATTTTTCGGGCTCGGGTCGGGCCGGCAACTTTTATCCCAATACTTTCGTATTGCTCGAGATCCCGACAGTTTCGGGACCCCGAGACTCGATTCAGGCTACAAGCATAGCCGCCATGAGCGGCCAATTTGATTTCAGGTCGGCTCGGTAAAACTCGGACGCGATCGGACGATATCGTTACCAGTAATAGATTAAAATTATTACCTGAGAACATAGAAAAATTATGTTTCTTACACGTTAATTTGAAATAATAAAATATTCGCCTCCTGTATATTGTTGTTATTGTGAAACATCTAGGAAATATTCCTTTTTGTATGCTTATAGTTCGTACGTTTTCTATTTTAAATCTGAACCTATCCGGAAAAAGATAATACCCTATATATTCCCTTTACATAAAGTACTAAGTATGAAGTATATTTTATTCAGATTTTAAAATATTGTCGATATAAAAATAGTCTTCTTCCCAAGTTCTAAACATGGTATTTATTTAAGTACGTATATGGACGTATTCAGTATTCACAGACTATTTGGTAGCAATGAAAATACATATATATGTAAATAAATAATAAGATACAAATTATGATTCAACAGGAGACAGAAAGTAAAAACTTATCACTCTGGTATCGATATAAATGATATACATAATTCTTTCCGTCTCGGTCCCCTCGTAATAGCTGGCTTTCGAGTAGGCGCCATGGCGCGCCATCTCGTGTCCACTAGCTCAACTAAATTTGTCACGTCTTGCTCTGTATTATCGCCAATATGGCGGAACTCGTATTTGGGAATGCAATCACGGGGATACGCTTTTCGTCCTTATATGAACAGATTTTACGCTGGACGAGATCTCATTCGAAAGAGGAAGGTTCAATGCAGTGCGCTCTGGTCATCGTTTGATTCACAGAACTCTTTTAGTGACCTAAAAATACTTGGATTCATGCGGGTGTATTTTGTTAACTTTTGCTCTACTTTGAACACTCGTATTATTAGATATCAACACAATTTCATACCATTAATTGATCAGAAATACGTAGCAGTAGGTTCAGAAATACATACTGATTGTTGGAAGCACTGTGTAAATTTAGAAAAATATACATAGCACTAATTTCATAGACCCGGAAAACAGAGCTTATATCTACCCAGAATATAGAGTCGTCATGGCGTGTTTTGCGAGCTCGACTTAGTAGAGGCGGTATTAGAGAAGATACTCTTATTGACCACTTATTGACCACGTGTGTGAATTTCTATGGCTTTTGAAATAAAAAAGGCGGGACCGATCCATTTTTACAAATGATAGAAGATATTAAATATGTATGTCGTGCCGATTAATAAAACCGTTCTAAAAACCTAATCCAAGCTTGTAACTTTGGTCATTGTAATTCCTGCCACGAGGGGGGGGGGGGGGGGGTGTTTCATATTTTATTTTGACATTCCGACCCATTGCAAACCAGAGTTACGCTGTACTTCCGAATGAACCAGACATATTCCGACACAACGCATTCCATTTTCCAACTTCTTCCGGATATTAGTATTGGCTGAGGCTAGATTAGTCCGGGAGCGTGTAAAGCATGGTAGCGAACTGATGTGAGTTCGGTAATTATTTGTTTCAAAAACTTTTACTATTTTACATTATACACTACATTACGTCGGTTAGGTAGGGAATGACATCAAAATGGTAAGAAGAAAATTTTCAAGTCGCCAAAAATCCTTCTCGCAAACATTATTTCTATGCAAAATGAAACTGTTTCCGAAATTTCAACCAATTCGAAGCATGAGAGTTTTCGGAAGTACAGCTCCGAAAACAACTTTGGTAGTCAATAATGGTTATTAGGGACTAAAAATATTTCCGTTTACAATAATGGTTACCAGTAACCATAACAGATAAGTCTTAATTTCTGCGGTATTTAATGATGATTGACATCCGTTTCAATAAAGATTAACTTTCTCTCAATGTTTTTTTTCGAAAATATTTGAAAAATTACTGTTATTTCGGATCTCTGGTTAAAGAATGTTTAATAGGTATTCAAAAGAACCGTACGATTAACGTCATTAACGAACGTAAGGCTCGTCATTTAAAATTATTCTATAACCCGATTATTTTTATCACAATGTAGAGCATTGTAGGGCATGAGATTTTGAATTATAATAACGCATGTAGACACCCATTGTATTGTGGTGACATCTTTTGGAACCTCTTGCGCGTATATCGTCGCGCATGCGTACACTTCCCAGCGAAACACGCATCTTATATAAATAGCCGGCGGTGAAAGTTCACGCGGATAGTTCGCTACAGTTCGCTACGAAGAGTATTAGTGGTATGTACGGTTCGCTGGAACGGGAGTGCATTTACTACTACGTTATTTAATAATTACGTGGTGAGAGAGTCGTTAATCCTTAAACTAAATCTACTAAACTACTAAAGCGTACTAAAATCTGCCTGATACCGTAATCATTTTCATTAAAACTCCTTCGGTGAGTGGTTGATCTTACGGCCTAATTGAAGGAAATAAAACGAGAAAGAGGACAAAATGCCAGCCGACGTAGCGATGCACACCAACTTCCTGCAGTTCAACCAGTCGAGCCTGAAGGACTCGAACGTGGACTCCTGCTGGAACACTGAGAATATGAGCGGCTATATGACCTTGGTTGGCCCGAACGGTCATCGTCAAAGCGTTCAAGTGAAGGTCTATCGCACCAGTGTCGAACATTTCGCTGTAATTTACCCACAAAAAAAGGTGTGTAGACCATTGGGTGTGCTTAACCTGAAGAACACGATAGTGGGACGATACGGCGACGAAGGATTCCTCGTTAGGCAAAAGGGCATTGATTCCCCCATTGCATTAACCTTCCTTATGGAAAACAAACAGGAACTGGATTATTGGATAATAGCTTTTACTGCGAGAACGAGCCCGTTGATGCATCAAAGCAGCCTGCCAATCGTAGAGGAGGAAGAGATCTAAGGACACTATTCGAATTCTCGAATATTCGAGTTTTAGGCACCGTTTCGTGACGTTTGTCATTTACGGCGGACGGCCGAAAGCTAATGAACAAATTTTCCTCATACTACGAACAGAGAACTCGAAAAAGAGGTACATTATTATTTAGCTTCCTGCCTCCTTGATCCAACAATTTTCTTCTCAATGCAAGCATCACAGTTTTGAGTGGACTCTCTACTTTCGTATTGCGAAACGCTCTTTCGCATTACAGGAGTGCCTGCGACTGACGGAGCACGAATTATATTTTTCGTGACTGAAAATATCGAAATAAAACCACGACCAGTTGTAGATAGGACCGAGCCAACAGATCCTGACCTCGAGCAGTTTCGCTACAAGGATTTTACGTGTGGACAATCTTTAAGAATTGTCGCTGCGCGTTATCAGGGCTTCGAGAAACGTATCACGAGGCCATGTTGGCACTAGGTTTTAGTAGCCAGCAGCATCATCGATCCTAGCCAGCTGTGACCAATCGCAGCTTTCCTTTTAGCCGGCGCAGAGGAAGAGAGGCAGAGAGAGAGATTGCGTACGCGAGAAAATGAAGGAGTGAGAGAGAAAAGCTGGCTAAAGGAAAGCAGAGACACACGAGGGAGAATAAAAATCTGCAACAGGGAGGTACAGCGGAAAACGGTAGGGCGAAGAAGAGGATAGCCAACATTTTTCTTATCTCCAGGGATCTAACTATGTGATTCGACCGCACAGTGGTGATTCGTCTGTTTCTGCGCCAAAACAACCGTTAACTTCAACCTGGTAACCGCGAGCCACCGGGTGGGTTCACCTGATCGCTGTCTAGAAAGAACTTCCTTTGCGAGACGGTCGAGCATGTGAAACGGGACTGGTTACACGTATGCGGGGTGGTGCAGCCGAGCATAGGCTGATTGCTCCTGCAAAAATATAATGAGAATATGGCATAATTTTTTTTTATATGAACCTGCGTTTTCGACAAAATCAAATTTGAGAATGGGCAGGATACAGGAATAAATATAGTACAATTACAGATGAAATGGGAACTTCTCCAAAAGTAAATCGAAATTGTAGAATAACTTTTTTCGAATGTGGTTGTGTTTTTGAGAAAATCGATACGAAAATGGAACTCGCAAGAGAACGCCGCGAACTCGGACTACACTGATTAGAATGGAACTGCGTGAGTTTATAGAGTGATTTAAGACAAGAACAATGGTATGCTTCATTCAGGCCCAACCGCCCTTTAAAGGTGTGACAACTACCCTCAAAGTCAAATCTGCGCTCTCACTTCGAGTATAACTCTTTCGGGGGTATTCCTGTTTAGAAGACCAATTTTTTGCCCTTTTTTAAGGATGACGTACAAAAACATAACTTTTTTCTGTGAGCATTATCCATACATATTTATTAATATTTCAGTAAGTTGTAAAAAAATTCAGCCATATATAGTAATAATTAATGGAGATATGGGTCATCCCCATGGTGTACACGATTCCGGCTGTTCCTCTGATCTAGAATAAAAAAAAGAATTCATAAAATTGCCTCACTTCAAACTTTCATTTTTTGCGTTTTTTTTAACGGCGTAAAAACTGCCGATCTATGAAAAGAGCTTAAGGGTCGTCCTTATTTTACGTAAGGTTTTTTGGGGGGAGGAGTTCGCGAATTTCTTACGTTTTCATACAAGGAGAGGAGAGGGAGTGAGATATTACCGTCTATACGTACTACTTTTTTAACCTAATTTTCAATGTGAAACCTTTAAAAAAAATGTAATAACTGAAAAAATGCAATATAAAAATATTACGTAAGGAAGGGGGGAGGGAGTTGGAATATAAAATCTTACGAATTCTTATATTGAGGAGGGTGGGAGTAAGAAATCGCCAAAATTACCCTTACGCAATTTAAGGGCAGCTCCTCGTCCAGATGTAATTCTACATATATTTACAAAGTACAAAAACTTAATTTTTAGGATTGGTGTGGGGGTAACTTGAAAAGTATGGATTTTTTGATAATTATTTTTTCGCAGTTTTATACATGTACAAGAAAGATGCAACTTTTGTGTAAACTTCTTTTCTTGTAACAGATGTAACGTTTAACTTTTCGTGTACTCTTTTTTTTGTAGCAATTGCACGATCGTATGATTGACTATCAAAAATTCTCTTAAAAGTCTTGCTATTACCATCGCCTATATACATATAGAATATATTTTACCTGGTGCTTGCTCTCTAAATTTTTAAACATTTCCACTATCGTGTCGGTCTCCATCCTTTCAGAACTTTAGGCATGGTTTATTGTACAAAATTCTTTGTGCATATTACCTATACTCCTGAGCAGAATCATTTTTCTTCCTATTCCACAAATTACAAGCTTGGCAGAAACTTCCAATAAGATTAGAAACGCAGAGCGTAGAGCTGAAGCCTCTCTTTTTCCACATTCCGTCTCCTGATACACTCAGATGTGCTGGATTATTTTCAACTTGTTCATCCTCTGATTTTCCTTCTTGTACAACTCTTGTTACAATTCGTTGACTTATTTCAAATGCTTTTTCAATTAATACTCACCAGTTTATAAATTTGCGAACCACATTTGCACTTCATACTTTTAAAACTGAGGCCCCGTTAAACTGGTTTGTAAAAACTCTACTTCACTTTCACACGTTTTGCAAGTTACAGACGCAGCAATATCAGAAAAACAGGATAAAAGTTTAATATCATTGAGTTCGCTTTGACCTTTGAGTTTCTCAGTCGATGCACTGCCACAACTTATACTCGCTTCAATGTTGGTTACTTCTGAAACTCCTTTTTCCCTGTCTACACAGCTGTATCTGTGCTTCTGCAGAACATTTTTTACCCATTATTTATTTAAAATATGTATGCACATGCATATTTCCGATCAGAAACTAAATATTTTTGCTGCTAGCCTTTCTTCAAGGCATCCATTTTTATACCAGGGGTATTCAAATAATCTTCGAAATCTTGGAGAGGACAATTGATTATGTGTGAGTGATTGCAATTTGATGATATTATTTCGCAAATGTAAATTTACGAGATTATCGAGATCATATAGTAAATCGCGGTTTGAAAAAGTTCTCACAAAATTTTTCCATACTCGAAAACCAAAAACGTCCAGTTTGATGGTTGTATCAAACCTGTTGTTTCTTCCGGTATGGTTAGCGCAAAAATTTCTCTGTCGTTCACGGTGGTCGCTCCATGAGTCAAGCAACAGAATACTATGGGATGCAGTCTTTGGTAAAAATCCTTTTGCAAACCAAGTGTTGAAATGATGCAATGTCAGCTTTCCAGATTTCGAAGCAGGCAGGAATACATTAGCCGGTGTTAATCAATTTTCTGCCACCCTGGGTCCAAATTCCTCGCTAGTTTCTTTTAAAACTATAAACAGGGGTGACAGTAATTGATCGCTCGTGAAAACTGTAAGGAGAATCGTATAACTATGTATGATTACGGACACTGATTGCACGCATGCTTCTATACTCTTTTCACCACGGTGGGCCAACGTACGACCGGAATGGATTTCGAAATTAAATCCACTCTCATCTGTGTGGGGATGAAGCGAGTCTGTTTGAGAATTATAAGAATACATTTATTAAGATATAAAAAAGAATAATGTAGGTTACATCGCAACTCGCACGTGTTAGATAACGGTCTCTAAACGCTGCACGGTCACGCCGCGCCGGGGCAACTCGACACACTCCTCCACGCAACAGTTCCGAAGCAAGGACACGCATTGTAAACAATTGTATCCTACATTTGTGTTGAAATTTGTCCAACACATACTTCACGAGAGATAACATATTTTCTGTGCCTGTACCACCTCTCGCCAATATTTCTTCCCACTGATACAATAATTGTTGGACCGATTTAACTTTCCTGAACTTATGTTGCACACTGCCGAGTGTCATTCGTGACTTTTTGACGCTTCTCCAAAACTCAGCACTTCGAGTTTTGTAACTTAACTCTACGTTACCACTTTCATCCGGGACACACCCGGGTCACCCGGGTCGCACCAGATCTTCGAATTCCACTCATGAGACAGCCATTTACAAATGAAACATCATTCATACTATCAACTATTATAGTATGTATAATTTCTGATAATTTGACTTCTGGATATATATGTATATAGAGTCGAAACCAGTAAATTAATTACATTTGACGGATTTAGGTACACCATATACATTTTGACAAAACAAAACTGTCTTGTGCAAAATAAGTTTTGTTTTTTAAACACCGCTTGATTAACTAACCTTGTGCATTTACAATGAGACATAATTATCAAAAGATAGAAGCATCTTGTGCAAAAGAAAATTTTACTTTCTTTAACCATTTGAGCACGTAGAATTTTGCATGCGCCTACATGAAGAATGAAATAGGAATTTGGTTGAAATTATATGTAGCACTGTGCAAATTTATCGATAATTGACAATACAGTTAAAAATAGAAGAGCACTCTGAACTTTTCGGCAAAGCATATCAGGATTAGGGGAGCGCGACAGCTGTGATGCCAGATCGGGGACGGGTTCCCTCAAGAATTTCCCCCACCTCGTGCATACTACGCCGGAGCAGCGTGTCCGTGAGCTCGGCGCTTCGGAGTTCAACTCACTGACACGCAGCTCCAGCGTAGTGTGCGCGAGGTGGGGGAAATTCTCGAGGGAACCCGTCCCCGATCTGGCATCACAGCGCGACAGCGCTCTTGAAACTCACAATCAAATGATTACATTCTTTGTTTTACAAAAGTTGAATAATTAATAGAATTGTACAATATTTTGGTTGAAATTAATCACTGTCCTACAAATCAAACGTCAATATTTTAACATCTTTGAATATGTTATCATATTTGTTATCGTCACGTATTATGACTGCAACAAAAACAACAAATCTGAATACGCAACTTACTATGTGTTGTAGCGCGCAACCGTGTACTTTTCGTCGTGTAATAGCATAAGTCGATGATGCATTGTAAAACCAATATATACGGCTGAATTCAGCATAAAACACACTATATTTTTAGTTATTACGAAAAAGTAAAAATTATTTTAAAAAACGCGAGGAAAAAATTTTTTTTAAGAAAAAAAACTTATCAAATTTTGTTGACGCAAGTTTGTAGCGCTTATTATACTATCAAACTGTTATTCGAAACAGTTTTCTCTATCTCTTGTACTTTAAGAGTTATACTACTTTAACCCTTTCGCTGCGTATTTAAATTTTCGGACGATTCTTGAAAAGTGTCAATATTACATCAATAAAACGCGTCTTTTAATTTTCAATTTTTCATTTTTTTCGGGGAACATTGCTGACAAGGGACGTTCGGCAACCCGATAATTCAGAAAATTATGCAACTCGGTGTGCAAGTAGGGTGAAATCACTCTTTGAAAAAAATGTAGAATTTTCTTTTCTGTGGAATATTTCGAGAACGGTGAGATATCGAAAAGAGGTTTAAACAAATGTTGCATCTTTTTTTATATCTACAAAACCACGTAAAAATAATTTTCGTACAAGATATATTTTTCAAGTTACCCCCACCACCAACCCTTAAAAATAAGTTCTGTATTTTGTAAATATATGCCATTTCGGCATTTTGTTGCAGAGGTATTTACCTCTGGATAATCTCTTTTCATACATATATATAGTTTGTGTTATATTTTTTTTGCAACCAAATAAAACCTCTGTTACCGAATTTGAAGTCCATTTTAGCAGTTTCCATTAATAAAATGGTTTCTTAAAACCATATTTTAATTATTAGTTATATAAACTTTAGACAGCTTTCAATTATTTAAGCAAGACAGTACGTACCTAAAATTACATCCGAGGTAAAACTCATTAAAACTAATCAATGTCATGCATGAATCATTATGATAACAGGACATTCGTACATGCATTATTTGAAGTGTCATCTTATTAGGCTATTTTGGAAACCACACGATAAATTAATAATGCGTGAAGATTTACAATGGCGTTGCAAAACATATATGTTATCATTAAAATGACGCAGAGTCCTATTGATGCCAATAACCTTGTCGAACTTTCCGATTTGCATAATGCATATATATATGGATTTTAAATGATTGTAAATCAATTTTACTTACCCACCCCACTAAGAACATATATATATATAACATTACAGTTAAATATTATTATATTATATTAAAGTTATTAATATCAAATTTAATTACAACATTATAGCAGTTTTCATGAATGAAGTGGTTGCTTAAAGCAATATTTAAACATTTGCAGTCTTTTTCTGTACATGCTGTATTGTTTGATTTTACATTGGGAGAATTATACTAATAGAAAACAATAGATACATTGAAAATTACGGTTTGTAATTGGTACAATAATGATATCCTTCATAGAAATGATTAAAATAAAAATACTTGCCGCACCATGCACATCGCATAAAATCCGGCTCCCCACAAATACTACATTTGGGTATAAGCTTTTCATTCCTGAAGTAACAGAAATCTACAGGATTTTGAAATTTGCTGGGATGCGTTTCTAGATATCCGCTATTAAACCAAAGCATATTAAAAAAGGTTTTTGAATCTATACGCAGAGAACTGGTTCTGGGTTAGGGACTGCAATTTAATTATTTCATTGCGTAAGTGCAAATTGACATCTCTCTCTTGGAGAATCACATTATCCGAAAATGTGCGCACGAAATTTTTCCAAATCCGGAATCCAAACACATCAAAAGGCTGAACGATGCCCTTCGTTTTTTTTTTTGGAATCATTGAAAAGGTTACTTCCTTGTCTTGTGGAATCAACTGCTGTAACTCATTTGGACAGTGTCCCGTCCACGAGTTGAGTAGGAACATGCTTCTACGGCCAGTATTCGGTCGATACACTTCGCTAAACCGTGTTTTAAAATGTTCAGACGTGAGTTTTCCTGACTTTGAAGCTCCGATGAAAATATTAACTTGACGGACCAAAGTTCTTTGCACTATCGGACCAACAGGGAACATCCCGAACCCGAAAATTCAAAAAATTCTGAAACTTTGTGGATATGTAGGGGATTTCCTTCTGATTACAACGCAAGTTTTTTGCTGCCCAAAATCACTCTAAGGGGGAGAAATTAACTCCTGGAGATTCGGCTATTTTTCGATTTCCTGTTATAACTCGCGAACTGTAAGAGATAGAAAAAAAGTTTCGAGAAAAAAGTTACTTCTTTCAATTAGATCTACCAAATCGTAAAGGTTTTATCAATTGTTTAAACAATTAGAAAAAAGTTATAAACAAAAAGATGAATAATGTTTTATAAAATTCGGGTTTTCACGTGAAACCTGAACTGGATGTTTAAATAATTATGAATTACAACTATTGTTGTATTGCGGAACTGTGCTCCGCGACAATCGAAGAACTTTTGGATCCCATTGTAACGTGCTTTAAGCTGCACGACGAGGAATGTTTTTCTAATATTTATTAGGAAATGACATGGGGCAAATATATTACGTGGAAATAGAGGAGAAGAAAGGAACTGTTAGATATAACTTATCCTTATTCGAACTTTTTATTTTTAACATAATTATTGAACTTTTCTCTCATTTGCTCACCAAACAAGCGAGACAATGCAGGCGTTTAATAAGCGATTTGAGTATAGTTAGATAACTTTGAAAACACTTGTGTGATTATGAATTATTCTTCATGGTGATGAAACTCTTGAAAAAAATGTTGAAAACATAAATATTGCTTACATCTCGCACATCATATGATAGCATAATTGCCGCATATGGAACAACGAGGTCGATGTATGAAATCTTGTTGTGAAAAAGCGAAATCTACTGGATTTTCAAACTGATTTGGTTTCTCAACAATGTATCCACTTTTATACCATGCGAAAGCAAACACATCGTGATACTTTGGCGATGAAAGTTGATTATGAATAAGAGACTGTAATTTAATGACATTATTCCTTGCATTTAGCTGTACATCGTAATTAAACAATAATACAAGGTCGGAGAGTTATCGTACAAAGTTTTTCCATATCCGGAAACCATATACATCAAGCGGTTGTATCATTCCTGTAGTTTTTTTTCGGTATTGTGTATATTTCCACATGTTGATTAGCTGGTATACCGTTTCGTAATGTAGATGCACAGTGACCAGTCCACGAATCCAATAACAAAACGCTTCGAGATCCCGCATGTGCTAGATAGTAGATATACGTTTGTTAACCATTCGATAACCAGTTCACCTGTTAACTTTCCAGGTGTGTACGCCTGTATATAAACATTCCATCCTTTTCCTGCAGAACAATAAATAGCGGAGAGAGTAGTTTCCCAGAAGCTGATATTGTGGGGAACATGGTATAGCTATGTGTAGTAGCGGATATAGATTGTACGACTGCTGTAACACTTCCGGTTCCTTGTTCAGCTAAAGTACGGCCCGAATGTAATTCTAGATTGAATCCGCTCTCATCGGCATTGAATGTATTGTTTGTTCCGAAATCTCTAATACGTGGTTTTACATTATTCACAAAAGTCGAAGCAATTTCATTTAATTGCGCGGTATCTGTACCGTATGATCTGGTAATAAATTTGTTCACTTTTCTTGAAACTATTTTATACGTTCTCTTAAAATTCCAGATCCAATGTCCAGATGCTTTAAAAATTTCCAACCCTGTCTCTTCATTAGCTTCTATGGCCCATCTTCGAAGGCCCAAATCATGAATAATGGCATGAGTTTCACACCCGTCCACAGTTTTATTATACACATATTCAGAAATTTGTAACAATTTTTCCCGACGGGTCCCTCCCCTGTTCACCGTTTCTTCCCATCTAATGAAAACAAGGCAATTTTGCATAGATATAAAAGAAATAAGTACGAAGCCGCATAACATAACAGTACACCGTTTACCACTCACCTATACAATTGTTGTACGGATGAAACTTTTCGAAATTTATGTTGGACAGATTGTAAAGAAAGCTATCTCTTCTTACCACTCTTCCAAAATTCAACAGCCTTTGTTTTATATTCTAAAGTCACAAAACCTCCTGCTTCTGGTATACACTGCTCTTCTTCGAACTCTATCGGTTCTAAAAGTTCTTCGCGTGTAGGTACATATACATATATCATCCAAAAATTCTAATGTAACATCAGCTTCCATTGAAAATGATGTGTCTTCTTGCGATTTAATAAGCATGTCTTTTATTATGTCGTGTAACTCCATTTCTCTATTATTAATAGGCGTCTCGTTATTGTTCTCAAGTAAGAATGTTGTCATAAGTAAACGAATTACATTTGCAGGATGTATGGGAATCAACATACATTTACTGTTAACACCTATACTTAAACTACAATTCACTAGTATTTCTTATTCTTAATGAGTCTTTACTCTTCAAATGCCTTCGATACTACTGACAATAATAACGAGTCGAAGCATTTATTACTTTTGTCGTCAGGACACACCTATAGAACTGATAATATCTATCTCATACATATACATATGGCATATATGTATGTATCGTACTTTATCACGTCTGAGGAAACCATGTTTGGACAGTTATTTTCTTAATAACGTCAAACTTATATATTAACACTTTTAGTATCAATTTCCTTAATAATATTCGGCATTTTTAAATGCAAAATACAGGACGTTGCATTTTTTCCCATTTTTGGGGATTTACCTCCACTGTGCGACATAGAATACACGTACTTAATCTATAACTGCCAAATATTAGCGATGTATGCTTTTTCCGTAGTAGCAAGGCCTAGATTATGTTGATTAGAAAACGAACAAAAAATTTATTCAGAAGTTCCCGGAAGTGGAACTAAACAGGGGATGATTGCTGACAATATTTCAATTGGTTTCGTATGGAAAAAAAACTGTATGTAACTAATTATTTGCTATTACTTAATAGAATCGACACTACTCATTTGGGGCCCCCAAATAGTTTTCTTTTATATCACCAAAAATTAAAACACGCGAATTAAATTTCTACACGAAAAATACATATAATCATAGACACGTGTTTGCACACAGATCAGAAGCAGACGTCATGATATTTTTACCGCTTTTAGGTGCTCATATTAGTAGTCTACAGGTAACATAAAAATACATACTCCCATATCTTTTGAATTCTGACTTCTTTCCTTATTTCTTGGGATTCTGTCACACTGTGGCAATGGGTCGCAGTTGCGACTGGTCGCTAGACTCCCTCCGGGAGCAGTCTCGCGACCGGTGGTCGCAGTGCCCAGCCTGCGACTAGGTATAATGGGAAACAGACCCTCATCGCATTGTGTTGCCTCTCGAGTAGCCTAGGCTGGTACTCAAACAGACTCCTACGTCTGGCGTAAACCCGACGATCGCAGTCGCTTGTAGGAGAACAGATACATGCTTTCCCATTGCACCAGTATACTGCGACCAGTCGCTGCGACCAATCGCGGGTAGGAGACCCTGCCTTTATTCTTTACGGGAGAAACAAACGATTCTGCAATATTTTTTATGTTTTCAATATTTCAATATCTTCACACGTAAATTTCGTCCTGAATGTTGTTATCTTACGCGACACAATTCTATGCGCAGTCTTAAACTTCCAAATCCTCCATTTACCTGCCACGAATTAGGGTATGTCCACTTGGTTTTTTGCCTCCAAAGGCTCACAATCTTAAATTCTATGTCATGGACAATAGATCTTCTGTCACAAGCTTCTTCAAACTTTTGCAGTACATATTCCGCAATAAATGCAAATTTATCTGCATTTGTTCCATACCTCTCTACACTCGCTTCCCACCTGTATAGCTGCCGCAAAGATTTAACCATGCGATAATTTTTCTGTACACTGCTAAGCGTTCGACGTGCCTGTTTTCCGCTTTTCCAAAACGTTACAGCTTTTCTCTTATAACTTAAGTCATCTTTTCCACCTTCATCACCAACAGTGAAGCCTGCTGGGTCAAAACTGTCTTCCTCTTCTTCTGCAGGCATAATGTACTCTACAACTTGTGCACCATGTGGTTCTGACGAATTGGTAAAATCGAGCACATAATCATGTTCAATTACTGGTAGGGAATGTATGGTTTGAAACTTTTTTATAATGTCACGACTTTCATTGCGCAGTTACGTTTCTACCGAGTTTATAGGTGTCTGTGTTATTCTTGTAATTTGAAACGTAGTGGCTAACATGTTTATTACGTTAGCAACATTGATCGACTGCATTTTAAAGAAAAGCCTTTCAAACAATGATCACTAATTTTTTTCAATTGAATGGTAACTGATTGTTGCCAAAAATGTAACCGCCATTAGCTACATCCTCGGGAATATTGATATCAATCAAAAGACGCGAGTACATAAACATGTTTACCGAAAAGTGCATGTGGCAAAAAAATATTATCAATTACAATTAAATTGATGCAGAGTCAGTGTAAATTTTCACGCATTATTTTTTATCGTGAGGTTTAGCTTTAATGAGTTTTACCTTGGTTGCAATTTTAGGTAGGTAGTGTCTTGCTTAAATAATTGAAAGCTGTCTAAACTTTATATAACTAATAATTTAAATATGGCTTTAAGAAACCATTTTATTAATGGAAACTGCTAAAATGGACTTCAAACTCGGTGACAGAGGTTTTATTTGTTTGCAAAAAAATGTAACACATAAACTATATATATGTGTATGGAAAGAGATTATCCAGTGATATTTCGGTATATATTTACAAAATACAAAATACAACTTTAAGGATTGGTGGTGGCGGTAGCTTGAAAAATATGTTTTGTTCGAAAATTATTTTTACACGGTTTTGTAGATATAAAAAAAGATGCAACATTTGTTTAAACTTCTTTTCGATATTTCACCGTTCTAAAAATATTTCACCGAAAAGAAAATTCTACATTATTTTCAAGGGGTGATTTCACCCCCAAAAATTGCATTATAGCACCAACAAAAAATAGGGTTGCGTTACGGATGAATTACTCTACTTGCACACCGAGTTGCTTAATTTTCTGAATTTGTGGGTTGCCGAACGTCCCTTGTGAGGTATCACAGTACAAGAGAATACATTATAGAATGTAGCGGCGTTCAACTATCCTTAGTCGAAAAACGCAGCGAAAAGGTTAAAGGGCGATTGGACACGAATGAAGAATATCGTTATTCTTGTCATGGATCACTTTATGAACCAACAATGTTTCATTGAAATCGGTGAGTACGGGTCTGTGGTATTCCTTTGTCAATCTCAATCCAAACGCGCGCACTTGACGGATTTTAAAGCTCCATTTGCAAAAAAAATCCCAAAATTTTGTATTATTTTTGCACGAGAATTAATATTTCATTTGCAGTTGTGTTGTATTTATTTCTGTATTCTGTCAATCTTTAGTCGGAATATTCTTTAAAAACTATGGTTCATATGAAAAAACTTGATTCCACATTTTTTATTTATTTTTGTCTAGGGAATCATTATATACCCAATTGTGCAGTCCCGTTTCGCTATACCCTTCTTGACCAACCCTTGAAGGATGTCATCATTCTCCTAATTGGACCGACTTGAATCTGATCTCGACGAATTGTTACGAATTAAGTTAGTCTTATATTTGTTGTGCCTCTCGAACTAACCCTTAACACGATTCTTAATTTTCACCTTCGTTTCTCTTGTAATTTTTGATTCGTGCAAAGGTCTGTCGATATTCGCAATATTATACAATATTATCGACACTAATTGCAATTGGAGCCGAGGATGGTACCAATTATTTATTGATGTGAATTGATTTTGTTGAGAATAACGCTAGGCAAGTACCGCGGAGGACACCGCCTCGCGGTCCCTTTTTTTAAAAGTGGGATGATTAATCGAACGTATGATATGGTCGAATATAGTAGGGAAAGGAACGAGGGTGAAATTAACGGAAGTTTTAAATTATGTTCGAAATTAGTTAAACAACAAAATGCATATTTCACATTTGAATCTTAAACAGTTGCTGCCCGTATACTCCCAATATTTAAAAAAAAACGAGAGATGGCGCGAGCGCTCCGCGCCGAATAGAGACCCTATAAGTAGAGTCACGCAAACACATCCTCGATTTTGATTGGTGCCGCCATTTTTTGTCAAAGGTGTGAAAATACAAATGGTGGTGTAGTATAGCGCCATACAACTCTTCTATACGTAAACAACGTTACTTGGAAAAAGTTCAAAAATGATATTTTAGAAAAATGCCTGGATGTTGTGTGGAAGATTGTACGCACTCGTCACAGAAAGGCTTTATTATGAAAGTGTTTCCCCGTGATCCTAAAAGAAGAGCAGAATGGGCTGCTAATGTAGGACGAAAGAATTGGAGTCCAACCAATTCTTCGTTTCTCTGCGAGGTTAGTTTTGGTGTCCAGTCTTCATTTTTTCAATAAAATAAAGTACACTCTTTTATTTATTAATTTATTTCGTATATACCGCCACTATGCCGACATTTATTTCTTCACACCTTTGACAAAACATGGCGTCAAACCGACCTAACGTAGACGTGATTGCGTGACTCTACTTGTAGGGTCTCTAGCGCCGAAGATACTTATCTAGCGTTCAGGTTATTTTTTAAATGCATTTCTTCATGAGTTATAATAATATTTGTTATAATTGAATTATATACCGCTAATTAACAATACAGATCGAATACGTTAACAGAATCTTCATGAATTGTAGATTAATGAACGGAAGGAGTATGAACTCGTTTGCTCTTTAAAATGTAAATTACGAATTTGATACCACTTATTGTAATGCGTAGCATTAATTTAAAAGTTAGGCATGTACTGTCATGTGTCGCAATATGTTTGCCGTCGTTAACCTTGAGGCATTTATTATATCCCAGATAGCATCGTACATCCCAAGGACGTCCGTTTCATGTCCAGTTTATATCCGAACGCCCTATGTCCATTTTGAACATACCTAGGATGTTCTTAGGACTTAAATTTCGGATGTTCTAGGTACGTCCGTTTCTTAAGTCCTACGGATGTTCTTAGGACTTAAATTTCGGATGTTCTAGGTACGTCCGTTTCTTAAGTCCTACGGACGTTCTTATGACTTAAATTTCGGATGTTCTAGGAACGTCCGTTTCTTCAGTCCTACGAATGTTCTTAGGACTTAAATTTCGTATGTTCTAGGAACGTTCGTTTCTTATGTCCTACGAATGTTACCAAGACTTACATTTCGTATGTTCTTGGAACGTCCATCTCTTAAGTCCTACGGATGTTCCCAAGACCTAAATTTCGTACATATATGTTCTAGGAACGTCCTTTTCTTAAGTCTTACGAATGTTCTTAGGATTTAAATTTCGGGTGTTCTAGAAACATCAAACAATCTTGTAAGTCACGTGATTGTTTTGTACGACTACATTTCGAATGTTGCGAGAACCTTCGTCTCGTAAGTCTTGTGAATGTTTAGAAGAACTGAATTTCAGATGTTCGAAGAACAACCGTCTTGTAGGTTTTACAGATAATTAAGGTTAGATTGCAAAACAGTCTTATGATTGAATCTCGCTTTTGCGTTATTTTTTTGTGCAATGCAGTCGCTGAAATGTTGAAATGTTCCAAGATAGCACACGACGTCTTAAGACAGACATCTTTAATTCTTACACACACGACGTCTTAAAGACGTCTGTCTAAAGATGTCGTTAAAACATCTGTCTTGAAACGGATGCGAAATTTTAAACAATGACTCAAGAGGTCGAATAATGATATTCTATAGAATATTTCGCGTCAATGCGCATTTTCTAAAAGCAATTAAATACAGGTATATACCTAGAAATTAGAAGTAGTTCCCAAGACGTGTCTTGGGTAGTTTCGCAAACCGGTTGTTTCGTAAGTTTGGAGTCCTGGTTTCGATTCTCGTCACCGCCAATTTTTTTTTCTTTTTTTTTCTTAATGTCCTAATCCAGACCTGATGAAGACGTCTTTAAGACGTTTTTACGACATCAGCAAAATGTTTTTAAGACGCCTGTTGGACGTATTTAATTTTACTTTCGGACATTCAGAAAACGTTCTGAGAATGTCGGCACAGCACGTCCTCAGGACGTTCTACTTTGTAAATACGACCTTCCTACGACATTTAATGAACTTTACAGGGACGTACAGGGGACATATGGACACTCTTGGGACATCCTCCGAACGTACAGTACGTCCGTAACGGACGTTCTTCGGACGTACATAAGACGTCTTTGTGCTATCTGGGATAACGGACCAAAAGAATGTTATTCTTTATAGAATACTTAATAGGGTTCTCACAAGTAAACAATCTTATACAACCCTTTTCATTTAGTCATCTCTATCGACGAATCCACATTGTATTCTCCAGATATGTAGTCGCAGTATTTAGTACAAACACCCGGACATCATCTCATAGAAGGTGGTCACATCGGCTCTATTGAATACGAATCAGAACCAATTTGAACATGTCCCACATGTCCATTTTCGTTGCCAACCTAGGACTCAAAGATGCATAGCAAGTGATTTATCCAAACACCTTCGCACTTGTTAATTACACAGTGAATAATTTGGATGTGTTTGTATATTAAACAGCTCAATTATGAAGAATTGTATGGGACAGTCAATTAGGAAATTCGGCGGAAATCAAGACGTTTGTGAAGTGATATTATCTTTAATTATCGATGTAACCATGATTTTTGTGGTACAACAGTAAGAGGTTATCTGTGATATTACGTAGACCATGGCGTTATCGTTACAGTAGACTTCGATGCGCCCTGTTACCATAGCACAACCTATCGACTGTAACAAGAAACAGGAATAGAGAAAACGAGATTCTCCACGATCCCCGAATGCGTGGCAGACGAGCCGTTGGATCGCAGTCACCGTATTAATACATTCTGTTTACGTTACTCAAGATTCTTTGATTGTGTGTCGTTCAATAACGAATCGATAACTTGAATGTATATACTCTAAGGCGCGAGGAACTTACATGTAAATCGTCGTTCCCATGTACTCCTGGCGCATTATTCAACACATATACGTATGTATGTATCACTGATCGCGTCTTTTGTAAATACTAGGTAAACATAGAAATGAATGGTTGTGAACCTAGAGCATATAAACATGGAGAAAGCATGCAATGGGCGAAAATGTAGACGGCGGTAAAAAGAGAAAAATATACATGAGGGACACCCTCTCTCTTTCTAACATCAAAAAGAAAAACGTTGTCGCCTCTGGCGTTAGAAAGAGATAGGGTGTCCCCCATGTATATTTTTCTCTTTCTACCGCCGCCTACATTTTTGCCCTTTGCATGCTTCCTCCATGTTTATATGCTCCAAGGTTGTGAATGATCACTAACCATAAGAAACTGTCTGCATGAATGAATGAGAATATAAATAAAGCGGAACGATTAAGGTTTTTTGTCTGTCGTTTACTGTTAGAGGTTAGGTGTGTATTAGGAACTTAGCCCCTCTAGGTTTTTTTTATAAATTTCGCATAACCAGCGAGTACTTATGTAGGTACTTTGAAATTCTTCTGTTTAAGCTGATGTATGAGTCCCAGACAAGTATTTGTAGTTTCGTTGTCGATCTCGCGCGATCGTGTATAGATATTTACAGCAATCATGTCTTTGTATATAAATATAATATAAATTATACAGCATAAAGTGTGTGTACTTATGTGCACGTGCATATAGGTACGAGGAATAAATGTATTGCCCTGAAATTGCATTTGTATTTGTAATTTTCTTGGATCCGTAGATAAGCAGTACCTATCCGATATCAGATTCTTAAACGAAATAGTACCTGTGTCGAATTAATATTTAATTCTATGAAAACTACTTCGTTTTAATGTCGGTAGCTACTGATTTTTAATCGTACAAACAAGATGAAAGAAATATGTGTCAATAAAATGTTTTTTTTTTATATCTAATTTCGCATGAGAATTCGATTATTGTAAGTGTAAGTTAACATTAATTGATAATAGCGGGAAAAACATGGTAGGTATTGCTTTTAATAATGATTCTTATGTAATTGCTAGAGACCAAAGTATAAATTACAAATAGAAAAATAATAACATACGACGTATGTAGAATGCATGAATATTCTTTTTCGTAAGTATCGTCAATAAAAGTTTATTGATAAATATTCAAATTGAAATTACATATATCCTTTTGTCTAAGTGTTTCGCATTCTAAATTAAGATAATATTACAGATAATAATTTTACTGCAGAAAGGTACTTGACTAAAATCGTAGGTGAACGTATACATATATATTATATACGTATTATCAACATGTAAAAAAAAAATTTAAGTCCCAATTTGGCCTGCCCCGTTATAATCACTTTTTAATTTCTTCAGATAGAGAATTTACACACACCTAATTGTTTAATATGCAGATTCTCATATTGCAATATTCGTTGTATCATATCAATAACGTAAAATTTGTTTGGACATATAGCAGTAAGTATTTATAAGACAACAATTTATTCGGAGATACAGTAATAAGTAATTACAAACCTTAACTCAAATATAAAAATTTGTTTACTAAATACAAAAATTGAAGACATGAATACCCAAGACACTTCCTTTTAAACTATTTCAACTTTTAGGTACTTACATATTGATCTTAATTGTTTATAAAAACTGCGTAATGGCGCGAAATAATTTATAGTATGTCTTCATTCCATTTGTAGGCGCGTCCCTTAAAAATTCATAAGATAGACCTCGTTAAGGGGAGAAGACCGTATAAAGCTAGATTCTCACTAACCGTCTAGACGGCGCGCGGCAGGACGGTGGCCGTCGCACTAGCGCAACGGAGACACAGATGCATAGTACTTCTCCATTGCAATAGTGGGACGCTCGCCGTCTTGCTGCCGTCCAGACGGATAATGGGAATCTAGCTTAAAGGTCCATTTATACAGCGACCGAGCCGAGCCTTCCGAGCCTTCCGTGTAGAGCTGTACGAGTACTTGAATATTCGGGTAGCTTGAAATCCGAACCAATCCGGGACTCGGTTTCCAAGCCGAGCCGGGTACCCGAAGGAACCGAGCGGCTCGGATAGAACCAAGTACTTGAATTTTTCCAAGCGGCCCGAAAGAAACCGAGCGGCTTGAAAAGTAAGCGAGCGGGCCATAAGAAAACCGGGTGGCTTGGAAAGAAACGAGCGGTCTGCTCGACCTTCATTCGGACCGTTCGTTTCTTTCCAAGCCACCCGGTTTTCTTACAGCCCGCTCGCTTCCTTTTCAAGCCGCCCGGTTTCTTTCGGGCTGCTTGGAAAAATTCAAGTACTTGGTTCTATCCGAGCCACTCGGTTCCTTCGGGTACCCGGCTCGGCTCGGCTTGCTTTTTCCGGGTACTTGAACAGCTCTACTTCCGTGCCGGGCGGAATCCCTATGCTAAAGCTTATGGAGAGCTCGGAACCTCTGAGTCATCCGGGGCGTCCGGGCCCGGCCGTGCTCGGCGGCTCCTCGTCGCCCGCTGGGCCCGTGCTCGGTGGCCACTCGTTGAGACAACTGGAGTGCGTGCCCTGTCGAAGTGCAACGCTGCTAGATTTTATGCTCCCAACACGTAGGGTAAATCCGAGACGCGCAGTCGAACTAATATAAAATGGCTATTAAAACTAATAAAGTAAAATTATTTATGAGTGAATACAATTACAGATTCATTGATATTTAATTTGTTTACGCTAAACAAGTAAAGAACACATGGAAGAAAAAGTGAACTACCTACTGGCGGTTAGTAAGGCAAATGAATGGCAGTTAGGAAATATCCAGCTGTTTACTGTTCCCGCGGACACCCTGCATATTTGTATTCTGCGGTTTGTGCACGTTTATTATTACTATTTTCTGTTATTTCCTGCACATGTAACAAATAAACTTCTGTACCTACCTCAGACAGATTGCTAAGCGTTCTCTCGGTGATATCGACCGCTTCCAGTTTGTATCGTTTCTGCTTATTAGTAGTTCGATTCTATCCAGTAGGGCATCAAACGTATTTCTGAACATCTTGAAGTAATTGTAAAATTTGTCCTCATGGTCAATTAGCGTATTGTAAATTTGATATTCTCCTTGCTGGCTTCTATTTTTCCACAGAGGGTGGACACTCCACCTTCTCTGCCTTCTTCTGTTTTGAGGTTCTTACAATATAATTGCCATTATAGCTAAGTGCTCCATAGGAAATGTATAAGGCATTACGAATGACAGAACTCAAAGGTCTTCACTGGTCGAAGATTTGTTCAGAACTGATCAGTCACTCGCTTTCGACCAGCTAAAAAGGCGTAGGCAATAAAGTCATGAAGTTACACCTCGGGACCTTCGCTTGTCAGGTATGACTCCTCTAGGGTAAATCCCGGAGACGTGCAGCCAAAGTATTTGGCCATATTAACTCTTCCTCTGAAAGCTAACGAGAAGACCATCTCTCGCTGCAGAAAGGTGAGATGGTCGAGTTATTATTTTTGTTTATTTTTATTTTTTAATGGTAAAATATATGTTTTGCAAAGTATTTGTAAATCTTCGCACATTATTTATTTACCGTGTGGTTTCAAAAATAGCCTAATACGACTACACTTGAAGTAATGCATGTCCGAATGTGCTGATATCATAATGATTCATGCACGTCATTGATTAATTTTAATTAGTTTTACCTTTGATGAAATTTTAGATGCGTACTGCGTTGCTTAAATAATTGAAAGCTGTCTGAACTTTACATAAATAATAATCTAAATATGGCTTTAAGAAACCATGTTATTAATGGAAACTGCCAAAATGGACTTCGAATTCGGTAATAGAGGCTTTATTCGTTTGCAAAAAAAATCTAACACATAAATCACTTATACATATGAAAAGAGATTATCTGGAGGTATTTCAGCTTATATTTAAAAGATACAAAAACTTAATTTTAAGGGTTGGTGGTGGGGGTAACTTAGAAAATATAGTTTTTTCGAAAATTATTTTTACGCGGTTTTGTAGATATAAAAAAAGGATGCAATTTTTGTTTGAACTTCTTTTCGATATCTCTCACCCTTCCCAAGATATTCCACGGAAAAGAAAATTCTGCATTTTTTTCAAGGGGTGATTTCACCCCCAAAA
This sequence comes from Andrena trimmerana, assembly GCA_951215215.1. Classification (NCBI taxonomy): domain Eukaryota; kingdom Metazoa; phylum Arthropoda; class Insecta; order Hymenoptera; family Andrenidae; genus Andrena; species Andrena trimmerana. Next base: position 83,966,430 of record OX578059.1, on the reverse strand, counting down.
ATTGCATTATGGCACCAACAAAAAATAGGGTTGCGTTACGGATGAACTACTCTACTTGCACACCGAGTTTCATAATTTTCTGAATTTCCGGGTTGCCAAACTTCCCTTGTTAGTCGAGGTCGCGAAACACGCCATGACGACTCTATATTTTGTGTATAAGCTCCGCTTTCCGGGGTGTACGAAATTAGTGCTATGGTTCATAGTTTTGTAAGCGTAGCCATATTTTTCTAAATTTACACAGTCCTTCCAACAATCAGTATGTATTTCCGAACCTACTGCTACGGATTTCTGATCAATTAATGGTATGAAAGTATTTTCGCCTCGTTTGTTTTCAGGACATATCTCTAAACGATACATTTGTGCTCCTCGTTATATCATACCTACTAAAAAATTTTCATATAAATTCAACAATGGAAATTAAACTAATTATTTAAAAACTATTGTTAAATAGCCATACAAATTGCACCTAATATTCCTCCGTCCTAATATTCCAAACGTCCTCTTTTAAATTTCCTGCGTCCAATTTTGCATTCCTCAATTTCGACTATAATACCAGGACCACCGATTAAGGGAGTTTCCCCGTTTATAAGGTCCAAAAAATCGATTTTTTTTTTATTGCCTAAATCGATAGATCAACAGACGCGGTCGTGTCTGGAAGCTAATTCCCCCTTCCCCTCTACCCATAGGCACACTGAGCGACCGTGTCTCTATACACGAAAGATAGCGAAATTGACAGGTCGTCGGAGCTATTTTAGCCTTATTATCTTATTTTATGACATAGTGCCCGTGTTTTTACATGATTGAGCGAATCATTTTTTTTTTCGAACCCATATGTCGTTTTACTTAATGTATCAAGCTATTTGTCTAAAAGATATAAGATTTATTCTGAATTAATAGTTATAAAAGTGACACTTTTAAAATTACGAGGTATGACGTCACGTTTTCCTCCTCCACTTGACGCCAGTAGGTGTCGCCTCGAAAGCATAATTTATATAAATGTTACTTGGCTGTCATTAAATCATAACCTGCTAGTTGTTAACATTTTTGAAACGTCACGATGGTAAAGAACATCTCACGCGATAATGGCGGGAGGTTCATAGGAGGCAAATTTTTGCAAAAGATTCAACAAGACGCATCTGAATTTCTTTTAGCATTATGCAATAATTTACAAGGGCTCCAAAAAATAGTTCAATTTGAAATGACAACATCTGTACACTGCAGAAAATGTTCTCATAAAGAAACAACCACTAACAGCCATTATATTCTCCCCTTGACAGTTAAAGAATTATTTTTAAAGTCAAAGAAAGGTACACCTTTACAAGATTATGTTAATATTGCTTTACCGATTGGTTGGAAATCGAGTTTGCAAAAACTGTGCAAACAATGTTCTGAGCAAATATTTACTAAAATTGAAATTACTACTCCGCCAATAATTATTATAATGCAATTGTTGTTGTTCTCTTATGATGAAAATGGCAACATTATTAAATATCAATATGTAATAAAAAATATAAATTACTAAGTGCCGTATTTCATAACGGTCCTCATCCCCAGAACGGTTCATATTCATGCATGATACGTGATGGTAGATCAGCATGGAAATGTATTGACAACGACAAAATTAATCAAACGAAATGGCCCAAAAACGCCAAAAATGTGTATATTCTTTTTTTGCAACGGCAAAATTAAAAAGAAATCATACATTTACACGATTTTATTCAGCTTCGATCCTCTGTTTGCTTCTTGTATGTTTGCTACATATCTGAAAACTCGAATTTAACACAAAATCCACCAATCCACTGAATACGTATTACCACACGTATAACATAATTTACATATTTAATCAAGGTTAAATTGGGTTAATTAGAAAATATTTAATAAACTTATTAAAAAAAAAGAAACATATCTGAGTATAACGTAAACGAACATGTAAAATTCGCATACGTTAATATCCACGCACAGTATCGTGGCCGAGGCCGTGGTCGTGGTCGGGGCCGTGGCGGTCAGGAGGAAAGCCGTTAAGGCGCAAAAGTTTATTAACTTAATATTGTTAATTTATTTATAATTTATTAAGTAATAAATTTCTTTCCTCGCATATATACGTTTTCTTTGTGGTGAAATTTCCTAGAGAGTGACCGGCGGTACATTAGCTTGATAAGATCAACACAACAAAAATTCACAAATTATGAAAAAAGTGATGAAATCCCCCCCCCCCCCCATAAACATGACTCATGTATGAAAGAAGCTAATTCCCTTTAATTCACGAAAAACATTCTCACGCAAAGATTGTGAAATCAACTTTGCTAATTCCAATTGTATTCTCGTTCTCCGTTCGAACATTAATTCCTCTGTCACTTTTTATACTTGACATTCCTTTATTGGCCACAAATCAATTCAGTGCTCAGATTTTCAGCTTCGGTTTTAAGGAATTAGCGGGCGTTGTATAAAAAAAAACTATGAAGTCGACTTAAAACAAAATGTTTCATATCACTAGTGCAGGTTGGCGAATGTGCTATTAATCTATTACCGACTTTGATTCGTTTAAATTAGTCTCTACCAAGTTTTTATTATTTTCCATCGTAAAACGATTTTCATACGACATTTTTAACAGAAGATGTCCCTCTTATAAAAGTTTTTGTGTCAACTGCAGGCCTCGCCCGCTAAGTCCTTAAAACCGAAGCTGAAAATCTGAGCACTGAATTGATTTGTGGCCAATAAAGGAATGTCAAGTATAAAAAGTAACAGAGGAATTAATGTTCGAACGGAGAACGAGAATACAATTGGAATTAGCAAAGTTGATTTCACAATCTTTGCGTGAGAATGTTTTTCGTGAATTAAAGGGAATTAGCTTCTTTCATACATGAGTCATGTTTATGGGGGGGGGGGGGGGGGGGTAAACTATTCAAGAATGTATTCACAAAGTTATAGCGGCCAATTCGAAGTATTTTTTAAGATACAGAACCTAGAGCAGGTAAGCGGCGAGCATATGTGCGAGCGCTCGGCCGGACACGGGCGCGTGCTTCACCCTTTGACGCGTCCCCATTCGTCGATCATTAGGTACTTTTAAAGACAATCGAAACAGCAGAGTTGTGCAGTGTAATAGTACAGAATAGTCGTAGATTAGTAGCTGATTAGCAGATCACTGGTGTAAGTAAGCAATAATTAATATTTTCTCCTTCCGAAAACTTTAAAGCGCGATTTCTCCAGTTTTCATTTTTACGATTCTTTAAAATTGGCCGGCGTGATAGCAACAAAATTAAATTAATTATTAAATTCTTTTCTATGCGAACTAAAAAGATTGTTAAAAAATTATTTTTAAATAATTTTTATAGCACGTTAAAGTCAAATGTTTTTTTTAAATAGACATTCTTCTTATCAAACTAAAAAACTTTACGATTTCGCGCATTTTTTCTGTTTTTCCTTAGTTCACCCAGAAGAAAAATATATGAGCATTAAAAACCATTTTGATTTTTTCATTTCGGACAAGAATTGCAACCAGAATCCTTCTCGCCAATTGGAGACTGCAGTGGCAAAGCGCTACGAGAATCGGCTGATGAATCTGCCATATTTTATAATTTTATGAGAAATTTTTTTTTTTGTAGTCATCGAATATATGTTTAAATATACCTAAAAGTTTACGAAGATCAATTGTTTCTTTCCCTTTCAAAAAAATTCGCGAGAAAATCATTTTTATGAACTTTGTAAAGCAGAACTCTCCCTTAAACCTTACATTTCATATCGTCTGTGAAGCGCTAAAGTGCACACTTCTCTACAGAATGAAAATCTATCTGCAATTGATTCGGTCGAAATTGTTTGGTCTTCAGCGATAGAACATTCACCCTGTGTTTGTTCGTATGAATATCGCCATGCAAAAGCATAAGTTCTTAGCATGCAACTTTGAAAACTCAAATGACAACGTTCGAACCTATAGAAATTTTCACGTAAGATAACAATAACATGCATAATAGAAGTATAACTTCAAAATAAGTTAAACAATAAAAGTAATAACTACAATGTATTATGTGCGGCTGTAATACTATGGCCATATTTTCCTGATTTATAACACCGAAAATAGAGCCCAAACCTCCTCATAAGAAATAATATTATAAATCGATATAAACCATCTGTTTTTTTTATGTTTTACACAACACTTTTCCCTGGGAATTAAAGACATTTCCTTTAGCCATTAAATTCCTGTTTCGTGCTCGGTCATTTTCTTCGCAAGGAAAAATTAATTTACGTGGTTCATTTTTACACGAAGATCTAGACTTACTAGTAACGTCGAACTACAACGAACTGAATCACGTGTTACATTGTAGTCTCAATAACCCCGATACTTTTTAAAAACAATTGAAAACAGCAGATTCTGTGGCTTTTGAGTCGTCTTCAACGTGTCGGTAAGATAGGAAGTGATACTTATATGATAAAAAAAAAATTCGAGTCACCAAAAATCCTTCTTGCAAACATTATTTCTATGCAAAATAAACCTGTTTCCAAAATTTCAGCCAATTCGGAGCATGGGGGTTTTCGGAAGTACAGTCAAATTTTGTAGGAACAACAGAATCCTTAACGACATAAGAAATATGTAAAGTTGTTATTCAACTGATGTATTGTACTCGCTAATGACCTATGCCAGGCTTGGGAATTAAGTGAACTTCGCGGCCGATTTTCGGAGGCAATGTCTCCTTTCTCCCGCTACGCGTTCTGGCCTCCGCGACGGCCTAGCAGCTTGGAGCGCCTCAGGCCTGTACCATATGAACAGCGCGTGGCGCATTGACAAAACAAAAACGCAACGACAATCGTGCTCTATCGGACGATGTGGAAACGTATTCATATACAATGTCGCCCTAACACGTCACGCGCGGTTCACGTGGTACGGGCCTGAGGCGCTCCAAGCAGCTAGGCCGCCGCGGAGGCCATGACGCGCGGCGGGAGAAAGGAGGCGTCGCCTCTGAAAATCGGCCGCAAAGTACACTTAATTCCCAAGCCTGCCCTATGCAGTCGATGTGACTGAGACATTTTTCCGCGAATGAAAATTGACGGAGTTCTTTAGGGTATTTTAGTGGGTAAAAATTCCACACTACACTGCCCCTCCCCCCCCCCCCCCCCAAACACACACACGAACCGAGGTGCCGAAGTGTCTTTTTAAGATATGAGCACGATGAAGATGCCAAGATATACTGATCCACCCTGTAAGCGTGTACTGTCGTAAATGTACAAAAGTGCAAGTATACTTACAGAGTGATGATACATACAATAAAAAATATATATGGAAAACTTTTTAAGTTAAACGATTTATAAAATGCACTAAAAACTAAAAATAATTATTTTCTTGTACTACAATTTGGATGGTGTTTTTTTCACATCAAATAAAATCGTGGCGCGGGATATTTCATAACAGATTATGAATATATTTAATACAGCGCCACGATTTTACTTAAAGTGAGGAAACATTCAAATTGAAGTACAAGAAAATAATTATTTTTTTAGTTTTTAGTGCATTTTATAAATCGTTTAACTGCAAAAGTTTTTTATAGATATTTGTTATTTTTTACTTTTTAGTGTCCAAGTTATATTTGTGTTTTATTTTTTAAACCCCTCGGCTTTTTACGCCAGCGTGTTCACCGCGAAATTATACATACTTTTGTCTTTTCATTTTTGACTTTGTTTTATAAAAAATTGTGTTGTCATCACACCCGCGCACGCCTACAGAGTTCAAAGACAATTGAAGTGGTGGAAGTGGGTGAAAATTGAGTTGCCAGAGTTGATCCAGGGTAAAGGACCCTGTTACTGACACTTTAAGCATTGACGCTGACATTGTCTTATAGTTTTGTACTTATAGACTAAAAGTATATGTTATTCTTGTTATTTATTATTGTTTAATATATAAATAAAACTTCGATTTTTATGTATAAATTCATCAATTTCAAAAATATATTTCGGGAACTATTACTGACACCCTTCAAATGTATTTGACTGAATTACTGACACCCCAATTACTGCCAGCTAACCTAATACTGTGTATTTCATTTTAAAGTCATATCGTCTCTTGTACATGAGCAACTACTGCTATGATGACAGTAAATACAAAAATGCTTGAAACGCGTGCACCAATCACTGTCACCCAATTAATAAGTAAAAAGACTTAATGAATCGTTGAATTCGGATTTTTATTACTTCCTATGATGCTTATATTATTTAAAACATTATATTTTGTTATGTTAATAGCTTAAACATTACAATTACAGCAGTTGTTTTAACGCCTTGTTTTCTCTTTCGCTAGTAAGGAAGTCATCGTTTTCACTCTGCTAATATCCGCTTAAAATTTTTGATCGTTTTATCCAAATTATCGAAGAAAAAATTAAGTGCTGTTTTTTGTATTGTATAAATAACAGTTTCAATTGTATGCTAAATTTTTTTATGCATCATTTCACAAGATTTATTCGTTATTTTACCTAAAACAGCTGAGGCTTCCCCAAATTGATTTCTGCAAATACTTCAAAACCTCGACAAACGTGAAGTGTAGATATAGAATGATATAAAATCAAATCGCTGGAAGTGTTCGATATCATTCTTATATTTAACTTGTTGACTGTTTATGACGAGCTATCTTGTCAATTAAAAATGTATCCAGATTGAGAGTGATCTACACATGAGCAGTTATTTTTGCAAGTGGTTTAAGTCTGATGTTTCTTTTTTAACTTTTAACAATATTTTCGAACAGAGTAAAATGCAACACATTAAATATGTGTTTCGAAACTAGAAAAATGGATTTATACTTTATAAGGTAAGTGTGGGTAATATGGCCCACCTAAGGATCTATAATTTTTTTTAAAAAAACTTGTACATATTCTTGAAAACTTTTTCTTTTATAGAAATCTATGAACATTAAACTATAAACTGTAATATTTGTAACAATATATGAACACAACAAATACGAAAATTAATAGGTTTTTAAAAACCTTGTAAACTGGCTTTGCTTCGTGTAGTGCATGTAATATGGCCCACCTATTTAGTATGTACAATTCGGGTAATCAAAGACATCTTCTTCCTCAGGTGTGAGCCCAACGCAATCCTCGTGTATCCAGATGAGATACATGACCCACTGTCGCATATCACTCTTGAATGCAGTTCTGCATAATTTGCAAAACCAATTGTCTGCAGAGTTGCCGTACACGTTTTCTCTGGAGGTGGATGGCATAGGCTCTTGTTCAAACAATCTTATATTTTTTCTTCAGGTTGAAGTGACACGTGCTTTGGAGCACTTCTCAATATCGTTCCTGCTTTGGAGGGGGTCTCTGGTTAGTTCCTGAGCCTTAAATCCCACTTAATATTTTGCTGGGCTTTATTATCTGTTTGGTCTATTAGTCATTGCCGAGGTTATATGTTAAGCGTGCACTTTACAAAATCATCAATTTTCTGGGAATATGTTGCCAACATATGTACTTATACATACCTATAGTTGTACTGTAATTGGACAATGAGTACTACCAATACAAAGCCAAGAAACCGATGTAATTCTTATAATTGTAGCAATGCTAGTTGCCGGCGAAACATTTCTTGAATTTACAGCCGACAAATGTTATACTTATTAATTCCGCGGAAACTCTTCGAATGACATTTTCGTATGTAATAAAAGCAATAAATGACACTACCAGTATTGTAGATTAACCAACCAAGGATAAATGATAGGTGGGCCTTATTACCTGCCGGGCCTTATTACCCGCATTTACCTTAGCACTTTCAAAAATAACCAGGGGCGGATCCAGAAGGGGGCCAATAGGAGCGACCCCCGCCCCCCTAAGAGTAATAAAATAGAAAAATATTATGACATTGTGTATAATAATGTGTATAATAAATAAATAATTAATGTGAATTTAATTATTTAGGTTATAGTATCAGATACAGGTATTAGACTATAAATTACGAGCAAATTTTAAATCTTGTAAACGAAGGTTAAAAAATATACTTATGTACTTTTACATATTTCGCCCCCTCCAAAGAAGGCTCCTGAAGAAAAGCAGGGAATGCCACAAAACAGCTTTATCGACAAAATTAATTTATAATACTTTAATCCATCAGTGAAGAAACACGTTTCAGTATCTGCATTCTTCATAACACGAAGCTTATACCGGAATTAGGCATCAGTAAATATAAGCAATAAAATAATAATTGTTTTACATTATTTTAATATTTTTTCAAGTTTGAACAAAGCAGCATATTGAAACAAAATAGGAAATTTCCACTCCTATTATTATCAAAACAAGGAAACCCACTCATTTTATTAATTGTCAGATATTTTGTTTCTCATTTATTTGTTATGAATGGAACAACGTCTCATCAAAGGATGATAAAACTTTTTTAAAACCATGAGGACTTCGTATTCTGCTTTTGAAATAGGCAGGAGTGCTGTGTATGCTCTATTGTTTCGATTACTGGCTCGTCTTTTTATTTAATTATAGGTGGTTCAATAAAAAATATATTTCCTTCACAATTGCTGAATGGGGAATGGGCATATCTTAACAAATCTTTCTCGCAGGAAAGATCTCCATTCGCTTATCATGTTTTTTCTCAGTCCAGAGTGGACATTTCTGTGTTTTTAACCAGGATATCAAATTTTTAACGCTATCTTACGGGAGCATTTGAAGCTGGGCTGTAGTTCCAGTTGCCTAACAAAATATGCTATAAATCGCAAAATCAGAAAAAATGGGCATTCCCCGTTTCCCCCCTTACCCTTCATATATATTATGTATATAGATTCTTATCAACAAACTGTTAATTAGAGAAACCGAGTTAACTCCACATTGGAAAATGGATATTGGATAAAATGCGTCAATTCGTCGCAAAAATGTAATAATTACAGAGTAAAGATGGTATGTATTAGGTAATGTATAGCATTTTCTACAGAAAAAGTGAGTAATATTGTTTTTTATCATTATTATATGCACATTTTTAGCTGCATATATAGATATTGCAAGCGTTCCTGGTCGAGAATCGGACTATTTTTAACGAAGTTATGGAAATCAATTTATTATGAAGATTCCTTAATTACAATCCGATTTGTGTCGTTTTTGGACCATTTTCATCGGAAAAACATAAGGAAACGATCCACGTCACTTTCGCCAAGATCCGGTGCGAAATGTAGAATTTTTGATTCGCCACGTCTTAGGGGGCAACATGGTACGGCCCCCCTGGTTTCGAGGGTCGAAGTCCTCGAAACCCATCGAGGCACGGCTGCCAGGATCGGCTGCCAGGCTCGTCGCGCGCCTCAGACTTGTCCGCACTGTCGGAAATCCTGAGGCGCGCGACGAGCTTGGTTTCAAGTATCGTTTTCTCCTTTTGTAACTACCTTTTCTGTCTCTTATGCAAACTCTTCTGGATTCGAGGTTTGCGCGCGGGCAGGAGCGTGGCGCTTTCTGGCGCGCGGGCAGGACTGTGATGCTTTCTTGCTGCGTGCCACGTAAGAGCGTGGGTGAAAAATTTGACCTGCATCACGAGCAATCAGAAGACTACGCCCCTTCTTCAAGACATCTTGCATATTACATCTCTTCATCATTTATCTTAGATATAACATCACTTGCATACCTATATGTATTTATTGTCTATCAATATTAGTTTTTATATTAAAACAAGCAGTGACATGGTAATTATTGCCGTTGATAGTAATAATTATGATCGTCACAACAGTGAATGTGTTAACTGCAATTTCATTTGCCATCGCATTGCCGGGGAAACATTTGGACATTTTTTAAAGTACCCTTGTAAAATTTTACAGTCGTTATAACTGAGTCATAAACCATTTCCAGAATTTATAGCACCTTCAGGTCAACCAAATGTAGCTTCCTAAAAACAGATGTTTCAGTGTACCCTACAGTAACAGCATTTATGATATCCTCTATAAGCCTGGTATATAGAGGAATTTGAGATACTTTTCGCGAACGTATATCGCGATCGTGTCTTGCCGATCGTTTCGCAGATCGATGATATACATCGAACAAGTAGTACACCACTGCGGTGGATCGTGTAAAAAGCATGTGGAGTCGACGTAGAAATGGGAGCCCGAACTCGCTGTCTCTAAGTAGTGACGGGTACGACCTTCTGGCCCGCGCGAAGGAGCGCCACGATCCGGCTTCACGTACTCTTGCGGGCCGCGCGAAGAATCAGTATTGGACACAATTTGATTGAAATGACGATTAAAGCAAACGATTCAATTCTTAATTTACTAAGAATTTATTCAAATAGCACAAATCGACAAATAATTTCTATATGGATAAAGAGCATTATTTGTTGTCCACATCTTCTATTATTTTCGTAATACTGTACTTTATGATTGTATGATTTTATGACACTTATTAGCGTCATTAATCGAATAATTTTGGAATAGCTAGGTATCTGTTTAGAATATTCGATTAAATAATTGCGAATTATTCGAATAAAATGGTCTAATAATCTATTATGAATAACGGAGGATTATTATCCAGATTAAATATTTATCTAAAGGGGGATTCATTTATAATTAACCTTGAATAAATATTTATTCGAATTAATTTGAATAATGCCCAACTGTATTAGGAACGCGACGGATTTGAACAACATACATTGTATAATATGTATGTATAATTTACAGTTGTATTACTGCGACCTATTTACGATTCCGTGATTACGTATGAGTGCGTATATTGAGGGTCTGGAAAAGCAAAGGTTTGAACAAAATTTCCCGCAAATTTTTGTTTGTATATGAATGAACTATTAGCAAAATTTTAAATTCAATTGAAGATTCTGAACACTTGTTGGGTATTTGGCAAATGACCACTGCTGGAAATATTGTAACACGAAAAAGAACGCGTTTATTACCTGAAAATGTCGATACTTTAGTTTTCTTGTACCAAAATAGAAAATTAATAAATTAAATTTTATTATGAAATTTTATTATTTGTTGTTTATTGTTACATGTAACCTGAAGATTAGTTTGTTTTCGCAAAAGCGGGCCAATATATTTAGATACTCAAATATTCACACGTCGAAAATTACACAAATTGAATACTAGTTAATAATTAATATACGCGTAGGTATAGTTGTGCAGAGAAATAGCAAGGTCGCCAAGTACCGCCGCGTACAATCGACTAAATAGAAATATGTACATATGTACAGTATTGTCTCCGTATGTACTCACTGGTCGGGACCGGCGAGTAACCCGTATAGTGAACAGCGACCCTAATTCCGAGTGTTCGTTTCTCGCTTCTTTCTGGCCGAAGGGGGGAGCGAGATGGAACGCTTTGCGTGCGCCGGAGTGACACGGCGTCCGAAAGACGGAGCGAGACCAGTGGCTTTCGCTCGCTCTCGTTCCATCTCGCTCTCGCCTTCGCCAGACAAGAGTGAGAAAAAAGTGGTGGGGATAGCGAGTAACCCGTATCGTGTACACCAAACCGAGTACATACGGAGACAATACTGTACTTTGTTGTCACGTCGGTAACTATCGATGGCGTCGAATTCAGGACCGCACGCATCTTTCAGTGTGATGCGATGGAAGTAGGTATGTAAGTATTTGCGTGCGTGCAGACTGCAGTGTCTCATATTTAGATCTGTGAGACCATTCATGCAATGCTAAACAGACAAAAGAGATACTATACCTAATAAGCAATCGCAAAATTAATCGTGACGAACCAATTTAAATATACGTGCACACGTGTAATAGAAATATACGTGTACACGTGTAATAGAAATACACGGGTATCCGTGAACAGAACTACACGGGTATCCGTGAACAGATATACACGGGTACCCGTGAACAGAAATGCACGGGTATCCGTGTACACGTGTTTTAAGAACACGGATTTTGAATTCCTTAATACACGTTACACGTGTCCCGTGTACACGTGTATTTAAATACACGTGAAAAGCCGCGACCTCTAATCTATACCATTACCAAATTACTTTTAGACTAAAACTAAGCCCTGCAGGGGGAAGGAAATGTTGTCAAAATAATTTTAAACTTCGTTTAACACTACTACCTGATTTGTTTATGTTACTAGAAGTTAATTACAGGATAAAAATGACAAAAATTAACAGAGGTAGCTTTTTTATGAGAGAAAAAGATATTGAGCGCGCGGAGACTACTTCGTATAGGGAAGTAGGGATATAGTCTGTAGTATAAAGAATGTAAGAGCAAAAGTTGAACTTGCGCATCTTTGTGACTTCGGAGTACCTGCAGTAATAATTAATTAAGACAAAACAAATTGTGTCTGCGATTCGCTAACATGTTTAAACGTATATTCATGAAAATACCCGTGTCTACGAAAAAATGTTTCAAATATAAGTTGTAAATAAAGTTATGTTTTATAGCCATTTCTCTCCTAATACAGTTTTGAATCACACTTTTGTGATTCATATGATATTCGTATAATTTTGTATTTCATTGTAGATATATAATTACTAATGTACATAAATATGTGTGTCTAAGTTTAAAAATTAATAATGATTTTAGATTCCGCGAATAAAATTAGTGGGTATCAATTATGAGTGCTAGTATTCAGTGATAAATAAAATATTGTTAAGTTATTCATTTAAAATCACTCAAGCACTCAAGCCACTCAAATTATTCAATTTTATCAAGTTTGTTCGAATATTTAAGCTATTTCAAGTGTTACTTGGATAATCGAGCACTTGGCCCGATTCAAACAAACCAATTTTACTGGATTTGAATTTCAAGTACTCGAAGTATTCAAGTGGGTATTAGGCAGCTCTAATACTTGTTTTATATTTTTTGCAGTGTTTCTTCTCTCTATTAGGGCTGGGACTATTTGTCGAATTTTTCGGTATTCGAATAATCGAATACTTCAGTTGCTCAGTTATTTGGCGAATATAATTCGAATATCTAAGTATCCAAATACTATTTAAATATTTAAGTGCTCGAATACTTATATGTATATTTGAATAGTGTGGTGTGAATTATAAATCAAGTTCTTTAGTTTGATTTTTATGCAAGCTTTTATTTCCTTTCAGTTGTGAGTTCGATAGTTTGTCAGGGTGAAATGTTGTAAGTTAATTTTGACCCACCTCAACGTATCTGATCGACTTGAAACTTTCCACACATACATAGTTCCGATGACAATACAATATTTTCACTAAAAAGCATGAAATACTTAATAGTAAAAAATTTTTTTTTAAAAACAAGCTTTTATCAAAATGTACTAAATAGGAACCAATAGTTTTGATACTGGCACAGATGACTGCCTGAGAAGAATTCCCTCATATGACGGGTGAAAAATAAACGGGTGAAAATATTGTATTGCCACCGGAACTACGTATGTATGCAAAGCTTCAAGCCGATCGGATATGTTGTAGTGGGTCAAAATTAGCTTACAAAATTTCACCCTGACAAACTAACGAACTCACAACTGAAACTAAATGAATGCTTGTAAAAAAATGCACCTAAAGTACTTGATTTATAATTCAGACCATACAATTTGATTACATCAGTATTCGAATACTTAAATATTCGAATAATAACATTGGAATACTTAAATATTTGAATAATAACATTGGAATACTCAAATATTCGAAGTTTATTCGTAGCATTCGAATACTTGTAAAATATTCGATAAGCCAATATTAAGTTATTCGAATAGTCACATCCCTACTCTCTATTATATTGGAACAATAAATGCACTGAATTGTACGTTTCTGTATCGAATAAAAGAAAAGTTAAAAATAAACAAATAAAGGAAGTGTGATGGACAACTGTTTTTGTAGCTCACTTCTACTGGGAACATACATAGGTATTTTGTTTCTTTGATTTAGAATGTGGATGAATTAATCTTCCCTGCTTTTTATTGTCGAGGTCATTGTTTACCATTTTTGCAGTATGAAGGATACTGGCATCTGGCCTTTGCCCTATACCATTTCGTTGCAAGATTAGAATATATCTATTTTCACGTTTATCCAATTTATCTTTTGTGTTCCCTTCGATAAAATCACTGACGTCAGTAGTGCCTACGTATGCACATATACAGGGTGTCTCACTTAACTTTGGCACCTGACATTTCCTCTACAATATCCTCTACCTTCAGTATTCTAAAAAGAAATTGTGAAGTGTTGTATAGTTCCACTACCGTTATAGATAAAAATATTTTCACTCGAGGTAAAGGTGTGACGAATAAATAAACTTCACCTTTGTTTACATTATATAATATACCATAACTTTCTTGATAATATTTAAAACGAGTTCACCGACCTCCACAAGGTCTTTCAAGGTCAATGATAGTCATTTGTAAACAAACTTCTCTATTTACATAACTTCCCAATTCATAAAAAATATCGTTTCGTTTGGATAATTGGATCTCACAAATCTTGATAAATACAGATATTTATCAAGATTTGTTTTTCAACATTTTTCAGTTTGCTAGTTTCAAGTTTCAGTCAGTATTTCACAGTATTTGGACGTAACTGTTGCAGATTTAAAGTGATCATTGTGAAATGCAATAATAGGGGAAAAATGAGCCAGTAGGTAGAATATCTATCCAGATTTGTCATTCGCATTACTTACTCACGGTGGACTGTGGGAGCCTACAACACAATAGAATGTGGGAAAACGAATATACATATTCCTGTGTGTACCCGACTGTCATCTTTCCAAACAACTTTTCTTTGCGTATGACATTCAAGTACGGCCTTGAACCTGACTCAGAATCCGTTATCGAACACTATTAAGGGACTGTTCCGGTATAGAGTCCATAACAATAAGTGAGCTTTAAGAATTAATTAAAGGAAAACAACTACATATAATTTAATGAGACTTTTTGCATTGTATTAAGGATATGTTAAACTGTAGAAATAAATTTTTGTTTTATAATTAATCATTGCAGACGGCACTGTGGAGTCGTTAAAGTCGAGGCGTCAAAAAATTCATCCAAAACGGTGGAACCTGTAGCTGTAGCACCTAAACCATTGGTCTGAAATAAAAAACAATGCCAGATTATTAAAGGACATGAAACTCGCTCGTGGACTAGACCAGAAAAAATTATAAAAATTACATTTTTTGAGAAAATAATGACACTTAAAGTTTGAAATCTCCCTATATTTTTCGTCCTTTCAATACCTTTAAAAATTACGAATTTTCGTTTTTTTTTTTAATTTTACTGGTCTGTCCACGAGCCAAAAGTCTATCCTTCAAAATAAAAAAGTTATAATCGAATCGGATAATAAGTTTTCGAGACACAGGTTCCACTGATTTTAAGAATACTGTTGCGAGGAAAACGTCGTTTGAAGTTTTACGCGAGCGCTGAACATTTGCCGCTACTCAAATTCCTATAACTTCGGTAATTTTACGAATTTCAAAAAATCCTTTTAAACACGTATTCTTAAAAGGTCGAATATTCGAAAAATGAAATTTAAAAAAATCGATATATTGACCGAAACCTCCGCTCGAAGAAATTATACCATGCTGCGTAAAAAAAAACATGTTGACCTTCATTTCTCCTTGACACCTTCACATGGAATGAAAAATTTAAAAATCTGAATCTAGAACAAATCTTTGAAATGATAAAATTAGATAAGACGCCCTGTATGTGTTTAACACGTTGACTGCCGGTGAAATCTGGAGGTGCGATGCTCGACGCCGAAATTTCTGATTTTATGAGCCCGTACACGCCCGATCGCTCCGATCGGTGTAGTCGGCGTTGGTCAAAGAACAAAAAACACGCCGATCGGTGTAGTCGGCAAGTCAACGTGTTAAGTGCTGAAAGTGTCAGTCCACGCGAAGTCGGACACATTTCGGAGTAACATTTCGGATTTTGGTGCAACTTGGATATGTTGTAGTCTTGAGGGATATATAAACGTATCTAGAAGGATTTTTCAAAATGTCAAAAATTGTGGATCTTACAGCTCTTTGAAATATAGTGTTTACTTTTTTTCCAAAAATTCTAACTGTTGAACTAACCAACCTGATAAAAATGACCTTTTGGGTGCTTACAGTGGAGCTTAAAAGAATGCTTAAAGAGTACCTAATAAAAATTATTTAGCTTTTTAAAAATTTTGAAAAAATAGGAGGATATAGCCCTGTTTGTCCTCTTTACGGGTATGCTTTAAAAAACGTGGACACTTTAAAATTGGCCAAATGAAAATTAATTGAATGTAACGCTGCGTCAAATCACACCGGCTCGACTGGCTGAGCCGTGCGGTACACTCAGCTCAAACGATTGTGGCCGTTCGAGATTCGATTGCATTCGAGCTTACTAGGGCTGGCTTTTTTGCTTCGCTAACATTCTACAGAATTTCATGAATATGGTGCGGGCACTGCCAAGCCACAGGTTCCCGTCTAGAACACTTCTATTTCGTGAGGAAACATTACTGTGACGCCATCTGATATAAGACATATTCGCGCAGTCCCGTCACAAAAGTTAATTTACATTGCTTCGGTTATGTTTATTTTCCCATTGTTAACATAAAATAACGGATAGTAGATTTTTAAGTAAATGCGTATTTCTTTGATCTACACATTTCCACTAATAATGAGCGTCTTAGATTTTAATCTATGAGGACTGCTAGGAATAAAATACCACAAGACTTTATACATCTCAGTATTCTGGTTTCCTAACCCTTGCCATCTCTACGAAATATATAACATTCGTTTCCATTCTATTCTTTATTACCCCATCACCCCGCTCTATTTATTTGTGTCTTCCATTATAAATCCATTGATTTATTTATTTTGGACATTACAAATTTATCGTTTACAGTCTCAAAATTATTGATTTTTTTTTAGGTTCATTGTAATAAAAGTCATTTGACATTTATTTTTGGCGTCATTTACGCTACAGCATCGTGAACAGAGCCGATCGCGCAGATTTATATAATTATGACAATCATAGTCAAATGCCGCCACAGTGGTGTTTCATCATGAATTAGAAGTGTTCTAGACGGGAACCCGTGGCTTGGCAGTGCCCTCACCATGTTCATGAAATACTGTAGAATGTTAACGATGTGAAAAAGCGGGCCCTGGTAAGCTCGAATGCAATCGAATCTCGAACGGCCACAATCGTTTGAGCTGAGTGTACTCGCAGCGGCCAAGCGGCTATATCTGCTATTCTTATAGTGTTCTCTAATACGATCAGAATTTGTAAAAAACTGAAGAAGGAAAACTTTTACTGTTTTTTATACACAACATAATACGATATCTTAATTTTTGGTGTTCGCAATATTTTCCTTGAAACGAGGGTGACCTTCAGTTTTGTTAAATGGATTTAAATTATATTTGATTACCCAATATGAAAGCGATTGTCAAGACAAATTCACCCATATAGTATACTATGACATTCAAGACCACACATGGTTAAGAATGAAAGAAGAAATTCAATCTATTAGATAGATAGTTCGATATATTTATTTCATTCCTAACCTTGTGTAGCCTTGAAGATCATAGTATACCATAATGTATGAAAGAAGCTAATTCCCTTTAATTCACGAAAAAAGTTCTCACGCAAAGATTGTGAAATCATCTTTGCTAATTCCAATTGTACCTTTAATTCACGAAAAACATTAAAAACATTCTCACGCAAAGATTGTGAAATCAACTGCAGTAACAGAGGAATCAGTGTTCGAACGGAGAACGAGAATACAATTATAATTAGCAAAGTTGATTTCACAATCTTTGCGTGAGAATGTTTTTAATGTTTTTCGTGAATTAAAGGTACAATTGGAATTAGCAAAGATGATTTCAACTTTTTTCGTGAATTAAAGGGAATTAGCTTCTTTCATACATGAGTCATGTTTATGGGGGGGGGGGGGAGATTTCATCACTTTTTTTCATAATTTGTGAATTTTTGTTGTGTTGATCTTAGTTCTTGACAAAGAAAACGTATATATACGAGGAAAGAAATTTATTACTTAATAAATTATAAATAAATTAACAATATTAAGTTAATAATCTTTTCCGCCTTAACGGCTTTCCTCCTGACCGCCACGGCCCCGACCACGACCACGGCCTCGGCCACGATACTGTGCGGGGATATAAACGTATGCGAATTTTACATGTTCGTTTACGTTATACTCAGACATGTTTCTTTTTTTTTAATAAGTTTATTAAATATTTTCTAACTAATCCTACCTTTAACCTTGATTAAGTATGTAAATTATGGTATACGTGTGGTAATACGTATTCAGTGTATTGGTGGATTTTGTGTTAAATTCGAGTTTTCAGATATGTAGCAAACATACAAGAAGCAAACAGAGGATCGAAGCTGAATAAAATCGTGTAAACGTATGATTTCTTTTCAATTTTGCCGTTGCAAAAAAAGAATATACACATTTTTGGCGTTTTTGGGCCATTTCGTTTGATTAATTTTGTCGTTGTCAATACATTTCCATGCTGATCTACCATCACGTATCATGCATGAATATGAACCGTTCTGGGGATGAGGACCGTTATGAAATACGGCACTTAGTAATTTATATTTTTTATTACATATTGATATTGGTTGTGGAGCAGCGGTAATTTTACAATTAATTTCTTTAGTAATATTGCCATTTTCATCATAAGAGAACAACAACAATTGCATTATAATAATTATTGGCGGAGTAGTAATTTCAATTTTAGTAAATATTTGCTCAGAACATTGTTTGCACAGTTTTTGCGAACTCGATTTCCAACCAATCGGTAAAGCAATATTAACATAATCTTGTAAAGGTGTACCTTTCTTTGACTTTAAAAACAATTCTTTAACTGTCAAGGGGAGAATATAATGGCTGCTAGTGGTTGTTTCTTTATGAGAACATTTTCTGCAGTGTACAGATGTTGTCATTTCAAATTGAACTATTTTTTGGAGCCCTTGCAAATTATTGCACAATGCTACAAGAAATTCAGATGCGTCTTGTTGAATCTTTTGCAAAAATTTGCCTCCTATGAACCTCCCGCCATTATCGCGCGAGATCTTCTTTACCATCGTGACGTTTCAAAAATGTTAACAACTAGCAGGTTATGATTGAATGACAGCCAAGTGACATTTATATAAATTATGCTTTCGAGGCGACACCTACTGGCGTCAAGTGGAGGAGGAAAACGTGACGTCATACCTCGTAATTTTAAAAGTGTTACTTTTATAACTATTAATTCAGAATAAATTTTATATCTTTTAGACAAATAGCTTGATACATTAAGTAAAACGACATATGGGTTCGAAAAAAAAAATGATTCGCTCAATCATGTAAGAACACGGGCACTATGTCATAAAATAAGATAATAAGGCTAAAATAGCTCCGACGACCTGTCAATTTCGCTATCTTTCATGTATAGAGACACGGTCGCTCAGTGTGCCTATGGGTAGAGGGGAAGGGGGAATTAGCTTCCAGACGCGACCGCGTCTGTTGATGGTTGAATTTGTCTTGACAGTCGCTTTCATATTGGTTAATCAAATATATAGCATTCCATTTAAAAAAACTGAAGGTCATCCTCGTTTTAAGGAAAATATTGCGAACACCAAAAATTAAGATACCGTATTATGTTGTGTATAAAAAGCCGTAAAAGTTTTCCTTCTTCAGTTTTTTACAAATACTGACCATATTAGAGAACACTGTAGGGGAAAGGTGGGATAGTTGATCATCGGGAATACATGATCACGTCAGTTTTTTAATTAATATATTGGTAATTTGTGCCTGCTGTCGCGTTATCGTGGTAATGTTTGCATTATCGCAACACTTCATGTTGCAGTTTTTTTTCGGGGGCATACAATAATGTAGTTAGTAGCTTCGATCTTATTTGCAGCCGAAAAGTAAATATTTCGGTCACCTTGATCTTCCTCCTTTTCGACTGAATGTTGCATTTTCAACGATTTAAAATATATTAAATAAAAACAAACATTTCTGGTCTATTAATGTTATTTATTGATTCATCTAAATATTCAAGGTAAGTTTGGTTTTTCACCTTTTTCAAATCGAGTGCATTGATGGATACTTGATCAGTATGTGAGGTGGGATACTTGAACAGGTGAAAAGGCCCCAGAAAAAACCATAGAACGGCTAATGAAATAGAAAAATACGGCAAAGAAAGTGAGAAGGAAAATCTTTTCTCCATCATCATCTGAATTAAATGACATCTAACAATAAGAGAAATGTCTTTTAAGAATGCGTTTATGTTGTTTTATGTCATTCTTCGGTTTTATTTTTTCAGTAATTCTTTCAAGTTAGTTATAGTTTACTTTCCATTTATGATATTCCCTTTATTTCATGTTATTGAGTAAGATAATAAATATTTTTTAGAAAATTAATGTGTTATTTACTCTTAAAGTTCACTGATCAAGTCTCCCAAACCTTTTGATCAAGTCGCCCCTGGCCGTGGGGGATACTTGTGCATAACGTCACTGCTGGAAAAAGTTTAAATTCAGTCATTAAAATTAGTTTTCACCCCCCAAATTTGTACAAGAATATTGAGAATACTCTCAGAATCGCAACTTAAGTAATTAAATAGAAACAAAGCAAAGCATTATTATTATTTTAATAAAATAGCAAAACTGTGATCAACTATCCCACCTTTCCCCTATAAGAATAGCAGATATAGCCGCTTGGCCGCTGCGAGTACCGCACGGGTCAGCCAGTCGAGCCGGTGTGATTTGACGCAGCGTTACATTCAATAATTTTCATTTGGCCAATTTTAAAGTGTCCACGTTTTTAAAGCATGTCCGTAAAGAGGACAAATAGGGCTATATCCTCCTATTTTTTCCAAATTTTTAAAAAGGTGCCTTCAATTATAAAATTGCATTTGTTAAGAACAATTGCTAAATAAATGGTAAAATATTCGTTTTTATTAAGTGAAATAATTTTTATTAGGTACTCTTGTATGTCCATTGTAAGCATCCAAAAGATCATTTCTATCAGTTGGTTAGTTCAACAGTTACAATTTTTGGAAAAAAAGTAAACACTATATTTCAAAGAGCTGTCAGATCCACAATTTTTTACATTTTGAAAAATCCTTCTGGATACGTTTATATATCCCTCAAGACTACAACATATCCAAGGTGCACCAAAATCCGAAATTGTACTCCGAAAAGTGGAATGACCCGAAAGCGTTTTCGAACAGCAAAACCATATGCAATAAAAGTGATAATGAACTAAATTTGTACGTACACTAATCTCTTATTCCACCGTTCTCCATAAAATTGTCTTATTCGTTCTATTACTTGTTAGTTACAGACAAGTAAATTAACTAACATGTGCAGTGTAAAGAATAATAATATCGCGTGGGATGATAAGTACCTAATGACCATGAGATACGATAACTGCAACGCTCTAAAACCCATTAGAGTTCAAAGGTTTAAGGTTGCATCCTGTAAACTGCAGGTAAATTTTATTGATCAAATTTTATTAATAAAAATGGTGTGCAGATAGGTGCCAGATAAAACCCCGCTGCTACTTATATATTTTTAGATAGCTGAAACATTATATACTTAGTTAAACATTATATTTACAGTTACTCACAGAAGTATCCGTCCACCCTGTATGTACATATTATCTAATACACAGCAATATAAATGAGCCGTTTATTTTGAAAGTGACCTAAGTCCATTTATATTTAAAAAATTTTTATATATAAATTTTTAATAATAACTTCACGTTGTACACGTTACTGCAGTCAACAAAAAAATTGACAAATGGACTTAAGCCACTTTCAAAATAAACGGTTCAAATCTCCATTAATTTAATTTGAACATTAGTATAAGCTTGATATACTTTTGTTTTTGGTGCATTAGATGGATTGAAAAATTGCGCACAGTTTATATAAAAAAAGTATTATTGCCCGTGGAATTAAGAAAGATCGTGCAAAAAAATATTTGTCCAAATTTAATATTTAATTTATAAAAACGTAATTACAATAAGTTAATATTCTTTTAATATTCCAGGGATTTTAGTATAAGGTTTAATCTATTATGCACAGATTCAACTTAGGTACCTTGTTCCATTCTTGTACCAAAATTTCTTTGAGCATTTTTTTGGTAATCAAGATTTATACTAATGTCAATTATAATGGATAATTCTGAATTTAATATTACTTAGATAAGTAAAATATGTTAAATGTATGGGGTCGGCGGATACTTTTGTGAGTAACTTTATATATATCCAGTATTATCATTCATTGCGAGCCTTTTGTTTTGTAAAATGAATTATAGTTTCAAATAAAAATTTTGTAATTATACGAGCGGATTAAAGTGAAACTGAAGTTCTAAAACAATACATCTTTATATCTTCGTATTAAGAACTGTTAATACGAACTCTTGAATTAGGCACCAGTGTTACATTAGCCCTGATTGGGAGTCACCCCAGTAAACAAACTAACCGCAGTATGACAGCAGACTGGCAACAGATTCGAGCAGATCCCAACGTCAGATTCGGGGCCTACTATGTCCGCATTAAACCATGGTTCTGCGGTCAAGGACTGCCATCAGGATTTGACAGCAGATTGACATCAGATTTCAAACAAATCTTGCTGCCTATCTGCCGTCAGATCGCGCTGCGCAAGATCTGCTCGATTCCTGCCATTAAATTGTATCAACTGACCCTGCCACCAATCTGCTCGCAGGTTAAGGCAGTACAATCTGTTGGCTTTCTGCTGTCAGTCTGCTTTCATCATCGAATATAACAAATCCTGTATTAAATCTGTAGTCTTTCTGTCACAAACATTTGTACTCAGACGTTGAGCAAAATCTGCAAAACGGACGTGGCTGACTGGGACTGAAGGGTTCATCCAACTATATGTATAGTCCCGTCTATTTAGAAGCTATTTCCAAAAGCTGTTACTCATCACCGCGTTTACTTTCTATTCCAAGGTTCAAGTTCGGGCAAATCCTGACTTACTCATCCAGTAGCTAAAGGCTAAAGGCCATTGGTTGTCCCACTAAACCGTTTATATTTACATGTCTATAGAGTGTGGCAAGTTGTTTTCGACGGAACTATTAATTTGTGCTCAAATAGAATAGTAGGGGAGACCGGGGCTAATTGACTAATTTTTAACATTTTTAATTATTATAAATAGACCATTGGTATTTTGTTGACTTGCTGCATACCAAAAGTTTACAAATTTCATTAGGTATACAGGCTTAATTTTGAAAATCGTTTTAATCGAGTCTAGGTTGTAGTTTTTATTGTATTTAGAGCAGTGAAACGAATATGTCAACAAACCCCGGCTGTGGGATCAGTTGACAAATATGATGGGGTTATAATTAGAGTTATGCCATACGTCCCGTATATACGGGACTGTCACTTATTTCGCTGTTCCCGTGGAATATTTTACAGAGTAAAATAAACCATTACCTACCCACTTTTTGCATGTTTTATTTATTTAGCACTTAAACTTCCCGTATCAATGCTTGGCAATTATGGCAACCCTAGTTATAGTTGACATGACATTTACTTTTCAGTTTTAACCCTTTGCCTGCGAAAGGCGTATATACATATACGCTGCCACAGTTCCATCAATATATACAAACGATTTATACATACGCTGCCAATTCCATCTACAGGGTGTCCCACCTAAGACTGGACAGCCGGTTTTCTCCTAAACTATTGGAGATAAAAATATAAAAAAAATAGGGAATTGCATAGTTCGAGGGGGCCAATTAATTAGCGCGAACGATTTTTTTTATCGATTATTATTTTAAAAGATACGATGGTCAAGTTCGGTTTTTCAAATGGAACTATTTTTTTTGAACACCTGAGTTGATAGTGCGTTCCAAGACAAATTCAATAAGCTTTAATGTATACACTTTATTTTCACTGGTTTTTAAGATATTGCGCTTGCAAATTTACTGATTTTCACTGGAAGAAAACTGTCTGGTATAGCACGGACCGGGGACGGTCTTACTGGCGTCACGGGTGGCACTGCCTGTTGAAATAGATACCTACCTGCCAAAGGTCTACGCCAGGAATGGCAGGCCCAAAGGCTGGACAATTCTTTTCCGCCAGAAATGCTACTTAGGTAGGTAAGGAAAGTAGAGACATGATGGGGAAGCTAAGGAAAAATGCAATTGAAGTGGTGATTATTGCTATTAATTAAGTCTTTATTACTCCAATTACAACTATAAGTTAATGATTTAACATTTTTTACACACTTTGGACTATCTGAGGTCAGGCGTCTAAGTGATTAAACTTTACAAAACAGATGGGAAAAAACCGTCCTCCCCCACTCGCTTTCGCCAGCGACCACACTATTATAACACAGTGGCTTCCTAATGATGTATTTGTCACGTGCCTAGCGTCTTTTAATTAGGGATTAGGGAGATGCCCCATCTTACCTCGCTACCCCGTCATACTTGTCATACGAAACAAGCCGCGATCCACGAGCCGTCTGATCGGTCATGGCTCCGCTCGCCCGGGCTCGCCAAGCCGACTTGACGAGCTAGACGAGCCGAGCTAGTTCGCGGTGCCAGGAGCAGTCTGATTCCACCTGGAGAGTAGTCGGGTCACACACTGCACAAATGATACAAGGTGATTCTGAAGCTACGCCCGTCGAAGGATGCGGCCTGGTACCCCGTGGCGAGGACAGCCCTTCGCTGTGCCTCACCCGATTTTTATGGCTTTTTCCGGAAAAAGGTATGAATCCTGGGCCGAACGTAGCGAATTAAGGTCGAGCCCCCGTAGTCCAGGGTGAAATATCAATTATAGCGTATTAAGAAATTATTTTCATCATCGTATCGAATGGAAAGTGACACCAATGGATTCCTTATGTTTTTCTGATGAAAATCATACCAAATGTCATACAAATCGCACTACTTTGACACAAGCCATTTGTATTCCTTATGTAAGAGTTGTCCGATTTCCACGACACTTGGCATGATTTTCATCGGAAAACCCCAAGGAATCCATCGGCGACACTTCCATATCCATACGATAAGGAATAAAGAATTATTTTATTTCTTAAACAGATGCAGGGTAATTATGGAGCTACGTCCGTCACCCCGTGGCGAGGACAACGCCCCACAGTGCCCATAGAATTTTATGGCTTTTTTCGGAGAAAGGTACGAATCCTGGGCCGAACGTAGCGAATTGAAGTCGACCCTCCGCAGTCGAGGGTGAAATATCAATTATAGCGTATTAAGAAATTCTTTTCTTCATCGTATCGAAAGGGAAGTGACGCCAATGGATTCCTTATGTTTTTCTGATGAAAATCATACCAAATATCATGCAAATCGGACTACTTTGACACAAGCTATTTGTATTCCCTATGTAAAAGTTGTCCGATTTACACGACATTTGTAATGATTTTCATCAGAAAACCCCAAGGAATCCATCGGCGACACTTCCATATCCATACGATAAAGAATAAAGAATTATTTTATTTCCTAAACAGATACAGGGTAATTATGGACCTACGCCCGTCAAGGAGATGCGGCGGCCTGGTACCCCGTGGCGAGGATAACACCCCGCAGTGCCCATCGAATTTTATGGCTTTAGACCCTTGAAGGGGTTTGAATACCATTAAAATCTGAGGAATGTCTAGGGTTTCCGCATTTCTCTTCAGATCTTTTAAAAAACGACACCCTTCGATTTCTTATGTTCCGCCGATGCAATTGACACCAAGAACGACATAATTCGGACCATAATGAAGGAAATTAAAAATTCATTTCCATAATCTCAAGCTAATTTCGTTAATAATAGTCCGATTTGCATGATATTTGGTATGATTTTCATCAGAAAAACATAAGGAATCCATTGGTGTCACTTTCCATTCGATACGATGATGAAAATAATTTCTTAATACGCTATAATTGATATTTCACCCTGGACTACGGGGGCTCGACCTTAATTCGCTACGTTCGGCCCAGGATTCATACCTTTTTCCGGAAAAAGCCATAAAAATCGGGTGAGGCACAGCGAAGGGCTGTCCTCGCCACGGGGTACCAGGCCGCATCCTTCGACGGGCGTAGCTTCAGAATCACCTTGTATCATTTGTGCAGTGTGTGACCCGACTACTCTCCAGGTGGAATCAGACTGCTCCTGGCACCGCGAACTAGCTCGGCTCGTCTAGCTCGTCAAGTCGGCTTGGCGAGCCCGGGCGAGCGGAGCCATGACCGATCAGACGGCTCGTGGATCGCGGCTTGTTTCGTATGACAAGTATGACGGGGTAGCGAGGTAAGATGGGGCATCTCCCTAATCCCTAATTAAAAGACGCTAGGCACGTGACAAATACATCATTAGGAAGCCACTGTGTTATAATAGTGTGGTCGCTGGCGAAAGCGAGTGGGGGAGGACGGTTTTTTCCCATCTGTTTTGTAAAGTTTAATCACTTAGACGCCTGACCTCAGATAGTCCAAAGTGTGTAAAAAATGTTAAATCATTAACTTATAGTTGTAATTGGAGTAATAAAGACTTAATTAATAGCAATAATCACCACTTCAATTGCATTTTTCCTTAGCTTCCCCATCATGTCTCTACTTTCCTTACCTACCTAAGTAGCATTTCTGGCGGAAAAGAATTGTCCAGCCTTTGGGCCTGCCATTCCTGGCGTAGACCTTTGGCAGGTAGGTATCTATTTCAACAGGCAGTGCCACCCGTGACGCCAGTAAGACCGTCCCCGGTCCGTGCTATACCAGACAGTTTTCTTCCAGTGAAAATCAGTAAATTTGCAAGCGCAATATCTTAAAAACCAGTGAAAATAAAGTGTATACATTAAAGCTTATTGAATTTGTCTTGGAACGCACTATCAACTCAGGTGTTCAAAAAAAATAGTTCCATTTGAAAAACCGAACTTGACCATCGTATCTTTTAAAATAATAATCGATAAAAAAAATCGTTCGCGCTAATTAATTGGCCCCCTCGAACTATGCAATTCCCTATTTTTTTTATATTTTTATCTCCAATAGTTTAGGAGAAAACCGGCTGTCCAGTCTTAGGTGGGACACCCTGTATATTGTATACGAAACGCATACATATGTATACTACGAACAATAAATGCTTTTTATTTTTTTTTTCATTTTACAATAATTATCATGGTGTTAGATACTGTAATTATTTTGTACTGGTTTCTTATGATATATTTGGAAGGCCTGAGAGTTTGAAGGGAGGATAGGGTATAAAACTGGTTGGTGTGAGTTTGGAAGGACTTGAGCAGCTAAACTCTTTGCATCGACTGCATCTTGAAGATAAAAAATGCAAGTTTTAGCGGTATTCCTATGCTTAGTCAAGTAACCCCGTCCGACATTGTTAACATGTTAAGGACCGTACGTACAAAATCTCCACGCACCGGATAAAATAAAATACCGAAAATTATAGACAATGTACTCCACAAAATATTCATGAAAGAAACATCAAGCAGTACTTAGTGGACGAAAACTCATAAATAGTCGAAACAAAAATATTTACTTCCCGCCGACCTTTTTAGATTTTTCAGTTGTTGTCACGGCGACACATTAAATGGCAAGCTGGTCATTACATATGCTTCAGTATCGCGAATTGCAGAATAATTTATTCCATAATACAACAATTAAAGGGAATTAGTCAACTAACCTCGTTAGTCAACTATCCTCGGTCTCCCCGTGGGCAAAAAAATTTTGCTGGCACGTCAATGATTTACAGGCACTATCGTTAATATCTGTATATCAATCTAAAATAATTATTATATGGTTAGATACACCTACGAAAATATTTTTGGCCAGCTTTTACTATGCGACAATGTGTATGTCAAGTTATGGGGATGAGGTGGGCAAACAATTATTCGTCATGTGTCGAATAAAATTGCCCCGTGTTAACTTTATTCGTCGAATAAAAAAATTAACTGTATTCGTCAAATAATCTAAAGGTGAAGTAACTTTTATTTGATCCGTTATTTCAATAATTTTTTGTTCAACTAATGCCCATCTCTGGTTAATTCTTATGAAAATCTATGTTAATTTTTAAACTTGTCGCAATAAAATTCTGCACTGATTAATTTTCTACTAATTTTTCCGTTGGAAAAATAAAAAAAATTAAAGCCATACAATAGAAAATAAACTACGAGGAGAAATATGTAAAAAAATTTGTATGTTAAACGATTTTATTACAAATGCACTAAAAACTAAAAAATAATTCTTTTCTTGTACTACAATTTCTCGATGGTGTGTTTTCACTTTAAATAAAATCGTGGCGCAGGATATCTCACAATAAATTCATTTCGACGTTTGATGCTGTATTAAATTGATTCGTATTCGGTTATGACATACCTATATAGGTATCCTGCTCCACGATTTGATTTAAAGTAACAAAACATCATCGAAATTGTGGTACAAGGAAATAATAATTTTTAAATTTTAAATTTAACTTTTTAGTGTCTCAGTTTAGATTTGTGGTTTTATGCTGATTGCATGTCGATTGAATTGATTTCATTAATGGTTATATGCTGATTTCAAGTCATTTGGATTTGTGGTTATGGGTTAGGTATATTTATTCATGGCTGGGTAACTTTTCACCTCCCCCCCCCGGTTTTTTTTCACAGTTTTATATTGTCATCATAAATAGAATTTCCAGATTTGAACCAACCAAAAGAACAAAGAGAGGATCGAAGCTGAATAAAATCATTTAATAATTAAAAGAAAAAATAAACACGTATGTACTAAGAGACGTTTCCATTCGTCCCCATTCATACCCACACAGCACAACGTCCCAAGGACGTCTGCAGGCGTCCCGGGGACGTCTTGGGGACGTCTTGTTACTGATCAGGACATTCAACGTCCTGAATAGTAACAGGACGTCCCTGGGATGTCTAGGGACGTCTGTGGACGACTTTGGGACTTTGCCGGACGTTGTGGTGTGTGGGTACAGTTAGTAAAAAAAGTATTTGGACAGAGCATCGACTTTGATATTTATTCATATAACTACTATTAAAAAAAATTAAGCGGATCTTAACTATAACAAAATGAAAGCTTGAACATTATACTTTACTTCTGCTATAAGGAAAAAATATAAATCTTAGTTTTATACTCAGAAAATAATAAATTTTTGTCAAGTGTAGTAGTATAACGCGCCAAAAAAAGTATTTGGATAGATGAAAAATGCTGTAAGGAACAAAAGATAAACGCTTCTGTTTCACGAAAATTACATTGTAAGCTTCTCGTAGTTCAGTGGTAACAATCCACGCGTTCAGTTGTGCAATTTCACCGTTCTAACTAACAATGAGCCCTAAAACTAAAGTAACTTCTTTGGGCCGGCGAGAAATTATCATCGGCTATATAATAAAAAAATATAAAAGTGAAAATACATTGGAGAATAAGCATCGTATCGGCCGACCAAAGAAAATCAGCGTTAGAGAAGAACGGATAATTCTACCTGAAGTACAAAAAAACAGTGATGTTAGTGCATCTAATTTAGCCACGACGTTAAAAAAAGCGTCAGGAACGACGCAATAGACGTTTCTAAACGTCTTTAAGACGTTCGTCGGTACTGGTTCGATTTAATAAAAATTTAAGAAAATAAGTGGTTTTCAAAATAAAATCAAACTCGATAACAATTTATTTCGTTTACTTAAGGTTTATTTGTAGTATTATTATGGATACAGGATACAGGTATGTAGAATATATGCACTTAGAATAGATACAATAACATGTCAGTACAATAGGCAGGATATACTCTTGAAATAGATATGGATAAGCACTTAAAATAGATGAAATATGTAGAACATGTAATTATACAAAGTATACAAAATATACAGAATGTGCAAAATATCTGCACTTACAATTGGCATTTTCTTATTTCCACTACGCAATCTGGTGGCAAAAATTAAAGCATTCTAATCGGGTTAGCTATCACATGTAATTGGCAGTATTGGAAATTTCGACTGTTTAATGATCGATTTTGTATAATTTAACAGACTATTTAATGACAAAACCATTATTGCACTATTTCAATACTTGTGTGACACCAGTCCTGTAAAGCGATGGACCCAATTACAGAGCTTACTTCAGTAGATGGCGCTCTCTGAATATTTCCCAATAGAAGATTTATAATATTGTTGCAAATGCTAAATCGTCATGTCACGCTGTGTGTCATTTTAACTAATAGAACTTAATATACACTATACAAAAAAATATGTAAAGTTGGCCTTGATTGGTTAAAAATGATCGTCTTCCCTGAACCGATGGTGATACGGGTAGTCTGAAAAAAAGGTGTGAAATTAACTAATATCCTATACGAAGAATTAAATAAAGGCGTATACAAATATTCCCTGCATTGTTACGTGCCTTATTATTTGGTTATACAACTCCAAATTCGTCTGTTTCCTATGTGTTGGCCTTGATTGGTTGAAAACGATCGTCTTCCCTGAACCAAAGGTGACACAGGTAGTCTGAAAAAAAAGTGTGAAATTAATTAATATCCTATATGAAGAATTAAATAAAGGCGTATACAAATATTCCCTGCATTGTTGTGTGCCTTATTATTCGGTTGTACAACTCCAAATTCGTCTATTTCCCATGCTTACTTGGTTAAATTTATTTTACACCTATCCAATACCGTTTTGAAGAAGTCTTTAAAACGCCTTTGTGCTATCTGGGAAGCTACTCGAATTGAAATAATACTCAAATCCCTTTAAGGTACTTGAAAAGCAACAAACTACTCGTATCATTCCAAATTATTTGGTTAACCGAGTACTTGGCTCGCTTCGAAAAAAAACGAATTTTACTTGGTTTGAATTTCATATACTTGAACTTTTTAAGTATTTAGCGGCTCTATTACCCACCCACTCTTAGTCGACCGTAATAGCGGAGCACGTAGCTCGCTTAATGAAGACTAAAAGCAATAATAGTATAACGCAGTGGTCGGCAAACTCATTAGTCAACAGAGCCAAGTATCAACAGTACAACGGTTGAGATATCTTTTGAGAGCCAAATTTCTTAAACTTAAACTATATAGGTAGGTACACTGTTTATTAACTTAATAAACTTTAATTATAGTTTTAAGTCTTAATTAAACCATAGGTACACTCAATAAAACTTTATATCATACTTAATAATGATCTTATTTATTGATAAAAATTAAATTTTAATCATTTGTGGCAGAGCCGCATTCAAGCTTAGAGCATTCAAGGGGCCAAAGAGCCGCAGTTTGCCGACCACTACGTAGTTACTAGTATAACGCTGTATGACGCGTGCAGCACGTATGCAGCATTTCACACACTTCAGAGTAGTTCATGAGTTAGACGCTGTTGATGAGTAGAGGACGCTAAATTCAGTTCTCAAATTACAGGTCGGTAACACAGTTTCGCTGGAGACTAGTGTTGGCTAGAACAGTGATTTGTGAATCACGAGTGATCCGATCACGTTCGTTCCCAATCACGGTGATTTTTCACAGTGATCCGTGATTTTCATGATCGTATGTGATTGGTGCAGGCAGAACAGTGATCCGTGATCGCTTCTGATTGGTGCAGGCAGAACGGTGATCCGTGATCGCCTCTGATTGGTGCAGGCAGAATAGTGATCGCTTCTGATTGGTGGAGAGCATTACTGCTCTTTGCACGCGCCACATAACCCCAATTTCTACTTCCTCTCGAAACATTCTCAAGTCCTCACTGTTCTTATAGAATCTCAGTTGAATATTTTGAACCAATGTAATCATTCTCAATCTATATAAATTGACGAATATTTCTTTACTTTAGTTAAAACGTATAATGTATATGTGAATACTTTAACCAATCAAATTAGTGCGTGCATACATTGACTATTTATGAATGAATATTCTATATATTCGCTGAATTAGAACGCTTTGACTGTAACACAAGCTCTATGAAAGTATTTTATAAAAAATAATTCAATCAAGATCAAGAATTACGATCACAGTACACAATTCACTCATGTTAAAAAAATCACAATCACGGTCGTGATTGAAGTTAAATCACGACCGTGATCGTGAATCTCCGATCACTGTGATAAATCACTGTTAGTGATTTTGCACTCCATCTCTACTGGAGACCATGGGCATAGAAATAATAGCTTTCGACATATTCGAAAGCTTATATGCGGTTTAGATGAGAGAAATGCCTTTAAATTCAGAAAATATTGCAGGCGTGATGAGATATTAATGAAATAAGTTTCATGTTAGGTTGAAATAGCCGGGCGACGAGTAAATGGTAGCGGTAGTCGACATATGCAGGGTGTCGAAACATGTACTTGGCGTCGAGACGCTACCACGTCTTTAGATTATAGTTGAGCTATTGTGTTTATTTGTGTATCAATAATTTATATCGCAACGATGGCCAACGAGGGAACGCCCCATCGGCGCAATATGTTATGTATGAATATATTATTTATTTTATTTCATGTAACTTCATACGCTCCTTTACAAATGAGGCACTGAGAGCAAAAACGGACTAATCCATATTAAAGAAAAAATAATTTTTCCTATTTTAAATGATTAGTACAGCCTATTGGAATACATTATTGCTACTAACTCAATTTCGAAAAAAAGTCGGTTAGCCCGTTTCTGCTCCCAATGCTTCAGATATTTCCCATCCTCGTTGAAATAGATTCGTATTGTGATCTTACATTAATTAAATAAAAAAATTAATTTGGAAAAATGAATTATGCAAGATCTAGATATTCGAACATTTTTGTGGTCAGACGGCAAAACCTGATATGTCCGGTTTTCCTGATTTTACAGTACAGCAGTTTTAAAGTTTTTTCAGCTGTGATTTTTTAAAATTTTAATCCAAATATTAAGTCAACGTGGAAATAGTAACTTAAGGGGCTGTTCCGGTCTAGAACCCATAAAAATGTGATTTTTAGGAATTTATTAAACGAAAACTACTACATATAATTTAAGGGGACTTTTTGCATTGTATTAAGGATGTTTTAAACTATAGCAATATATTTTTTGTTTTATAATTGATCATTGCAGACGGCACTGGGGATTCGTTAAAGTCGAGGCGTCAAAAAATTCATCAAAATCGGTGGAAACTGTAGCACCTAAACCACTGGTCTGAAATAAAAAACAATACTAGATTATTAAAGGGCAGGAAACTCGCTCGTGGACTTGATCAGAAAAAATTACAAAAATTACATTTTTTGAGAAAATAATGACACTTGAAGTTTGAAATCACTTTTTCCCTATATGTTTTTCGTCCTTTCAACGCCTTTAAAACTTATAAATTTCCAATTTTTTAAAATTGACTGGTCTATCCACGTGCCAGAAGTATATTCTACAAAATAAAAAATGTTTCAGTCGAATCAAATAATAAGTTTTAGAGATACAGGTTTCACCGATTTTGGGAACACTGTTACGAGAAAAACGTGTTTAAAGTTTTACGTGAGTGCCGAGTTGCCAGGTGTAACCCATGCATTTGCCGCTACTCAAATGCCTATAATTTCGGGAATTTTACGAATTTAAAGAAATCCTTTTAAACGCGTATTCCTAAAAGGTTTAACATTCGAAAAACGGAATAAAAGAAAATTGGATTCCCATAATATATATGTTTGTTATTTTGTTTTCCTCATTTTTATAAGTACGTTGTTTTGAAAACCGAAGAATAGATAACTAAGAATATAATATCCTCTGTAATATCACCTCATAAATTTCTTATTCTTAAAGTCATTAAATATGAGGCAATTTATGTTAATAAATTGAGTAGTAAATAACAAATATTTGACATATTATGCCTGCCCAATGATTTTAGCTTTTCTTCCATTCAACAGCAATTCCATTTAAAAAAGCAATGTGCTTGCAATATTCCAATACATCGCTGAATTTAAAATACAGTCAAATATTTGTACTTATGCCATTCAGCTTTTTCATTTGACATGTCCCTTCCACTATCATTCGCTTCAGAGATAAACTCAATGCAAACGTAGTGACTCATCCTGTACAGGTTGTAAAAGAATTATTTGTCACGACTTTCGCAGAACGACGCGGAACTGTTAAAATAATGAACCGCAAAACTGTCTTTGTCCTCGAAATTGAAAATTAAAATATTTTTTTTGCGATATGTTCTATTAACTGAAAGCATAAAAAGTATTAAATATTGTATATAAATTAACGGGTAAAATATAGTTTCATTTTGTAAACATTGTATTGTAAAGTGAAGGTTTTTCACTCCTATGCTGGCTCCTGATAGTTGAATATGGAACTTTTGTGAATTAGCAGCTGCAGTACAAAACGCAGATAATATGATATGTTACCTGAGAGTTATAAAGAGTTATACAAAAAATATTCCAAATAATGAATTAAAAAAATGGTTCCTTACCAGTGAATAAAACGCGTGAATTAAAAAAACAATTTGACCTTGAATTTACTTAGGTAATTGTTTACACATGTATATCAATAAGTTTATAGGTGGTCTTTCTGGTATATAGGAGGTTAATCGGGGTAACAATTTAAATGCGCTTGACTACGACTGCGTAACGACAAATGAAACCCAAGCTATTACGACAACAGAAGAACACAAACTTTCCTGTATCTGCTCTTTTAACCTCTGAAGCAGCTTTCATTGAAGTATACATAATGTTCTATATGATCAAATAATATACTGTGTGTCAAAATAAAAGAGTCACGAAATTTTCGCTGAAAAATTGTCAATCTTCGAAATGTTATAACTTCGAGAAGAAATTAAAATATCGTACAATAATTCAGCTGGAGCTACTTTAAAGGGCGAAGCCTCTGCTTCCACCTCCATACATTTATTTTCCTCCAAGATGCTTTTGCACCAAGAAGCGAGGCGGAAAAGTCAAGATGTTTTTTTTTCTCGAAAATTTTACAAAATCAGAGCACTCTACAGAGTTTACAAATTTGCTTTCATGACTCAAATCACCATGAATTTGAAAATTGAATTCTGCGAGTATAATTGATTTATCAACTGAAAGTTTTAATAATAAAAAGGATTTTGCTATAGGTAACTGATTTTCAGGAAAAGACATACTGATTGGCTTCTGAACCCTCCATATGCCCTACTTGATTTTGTTTTCGAGTTATAGCGAATTTGATTTGCAACAAACTGTATCTGCTTACTTTCATAAGATATTTTCGTATCTGAATACAAGTCCGCAGACGGCTTACCAATGACTATCTTACTCTCTCCATACGTCCAGCTGTTGCACGGATGCGTGGGAAACCTTGTTCAATTCTTTCACGAAGAGTTTCAACGCTTTAATGGGCGATACAAAATTCGCTATAACTCGAAAACAAAATCAAATAGATCATATGTTTATATGAATTTTTTTCATTGTTTAGACGTGCTAAAGTCACCTCTAAAATATTTCCCACTTATTCTGGAACACTTTGTATATTGTAACGCGTTTTACTATTACGTCAACGCGGCATGTTCGGAAATATTAAACGAGACAATTTGTGCAAAGGACAACACGTCTTTATCTCATAAGAATAATAGTAACTCTCTATTATCAATCATTTACGGTTGTCTAGTCAACAACAACATTTACGCGTTTACATACTTTGTATACATAGTATGATACAATAACAAGTTAATGATTTCGATACAGTAATAATATCAATAACGAGCAATTTTTGCAACATTTCAACCTTTGTGTAGAAAAAATCGCAGCCATTTCGAACCCTTGCAGTAGCTTATTGTTAGATGTTACCATAGCTTTGTGGCGGTGATACGTTCCGACTTTGTAGACACTTATTTCATTGGGTATACGTCAGCGCTGGGCAGCGGTGGGGCCCCTCACGCGCTAGCTTCCCCTTCCAATCTGTCTCTCGCACAGCGTGCCTTCCGTCGTCAAGGAGACCGCACGACGCTACGAAGGCTGCCATGACGGGCTAGCCGTGCTAGCGTCTTCGCGGTTAGCGTCGCGCGGTATCCCTGACAACGCGGACGAGAGTGGGAGAACCCCGAGCTTACGCGTAAGCGACTTTGCCCAGCGCTGGTATACATTCTTGATATCATCAGGGCCGACGTGAATTTTTGCAGGGCCGAGTTTCTAAATTGTGCGGGGCCAAAAAAAAACTTGTTTATATTGTACTCCTAAATTTTATAATAATAAATATCTATGTACAAGGCCCCGCAAAATTTACGATAAACTTTTCGTGGACCGCAGGGCCTTTTAAAGCTCGGGGCTGGGTTCCGAAGAACGCGCTGAACCCGTCTCGCGGCGGCCCTGGATATCATGTTTATAGGAACCTAACCTCCTAAATCGCCTCCTTTAAAACCATATATCCACTACAGGGGCGTCCGCAGAGTTTTTTCCAGGGGGAGGGAGCAACTTTGGGATGATGGTAAAGAAAAACATACTCCTCTTGCTTTTTTAACCCATTTTGTAGTGCCAATTTAATTAAAAATTTAAAACCGAAATTTAAAAATATTCCCCTTTTCGTATAAAACTTAATAAAGATCAGTTTTGAAAAATAAGCGATTTTTTCTCAAAAGCCGGGGAGGGGGCTACTTTGCCCCCCCCCCCCCCCCCCCTCTCTTGCGGACGCCCATGGTCCACTAGCAATATAGAAGTATAGAATAAGCGCAGAGAAAACGTAGAAAAGACCATTCAATAGACAAATTCACTTAATGCTTCCCAGGGCTATTGACTTTTGACATTCACCACCTGCTGCTTTTAAGGCATCACTATATCTGGTACACTGTCTCTCTTGCACGCACTGTACCTCGTCCCTCTCCTCGCGTGCCCATGCTTTCGCTACATACAAGATCAGATTAATAAATGATTCGTAATTTTCTTACTATCACAAAAAATCCCCAAAGTTATCATTATTTTTAATTTTTTAGAAAGTGACTGATTTTGTATAACATTAGAACATGATTTCCTCGTGTACACATATAAATATTGTACCTACTCCCTTTTTAATAACACGAGGGACGTAAACCGTATTTATATTTTTAATACATACTCAGCAATTAACGAAATTATTTGATGTTACATAGTAAAATTTGATAACTGATAATAATTAAATATAAAAAATGTGTTACCGATTTCTTATTGTTACTAATTATAGCGAATTATTAGTAAAGTTGATTTATAATTTCAATTAATTGAAATCATTTGAATGCATATAATATTAAATTATAAAATGTCATATTTTATTATTTTTGTTAATATAATTTTATTATTTTCCAAATAAGTATTTATAAACTTAGTAACAATTAAAACTGTACCATAAATTTCTGAAAAAAACTATATTTCAGTGTTCTATATATACACGTAAAAGAATTAAGTAACTACTAGCGTGGAATGGCAACGTTGGTTGCGGCAAAGGTTCGTATTCCAAAGATCGTGGGTTCAAATCTCCTCGCTTCTTCTTCCCCCTTTCCTCCTCAATGATGTTTATAACATTTTTCCGCCTTACCTATTCCAATCCACACATGTGTTCGCATTTTACTTGCTAAATTTAAGCAATTGATAACTGATAATATCTGTATCATGTTATTATAATAATGCGAGAAAAACAACTCAACTAAAACACACAAATACGCCACACTCCCTCTCCGCCACTCAAGTCCTCCAAGTGTTGGCCATGTAGGTTACATCAATTAATACATGGTCGTCAAGGAGGACTAGACATTAAGCGGCGACATCTGCCGGACCGAAATCCTACAAGCCAGTATTCGTCGCCCCTCTCATGGTACGAATATTTGATAAATCGGTTACATTTTTTATTTTTATCATCGATATTGTAATGTATGGACAGTACACTAAGGAACTATGTATGTACACATTAGCGACGCGAAAGTAACCGAGAGAGTGGGGAGCAGTAGCCCAGAGACCGGCATAAGTAATAGACGTTCTGTTCGACAGTTTTGAAATATAATATATATATATCAGTTAGTTATTAACGGATTGTACTGGTTATTTAACCCTCGGAACATTGCAGATATTATTTGTATTTTCTAACAATTCAATTACTATTTTATCAAATATCGGTGATGCTGTTATATTTTCTATCAGAGGAGTGCACAAGCATATACATACAAAATAAAAAAAGGTGTGAAATCAAAATGTGCTGCAAGTACATAAAGGTGCAATTCCAACTGCGCTTAAGATGACACAACTTCATATACACAGCTAAAATGCTGCGTTAATACATTCCATTGCTCATATCATGGACATTTTAATTAACCCATGAAAAAGAAACCCATTTAAAAACATTGTCGTAAATTAATAGCTTTACAAAATTAATGATATACAAAAATTGCGCTAAATATAACAATGGCTATTTATACAAAGAAAAAAATGTATTAAATAATATTAAACAGATATATTTTTATACAAATAAATATTTTAATACGAATAAATATTTTATTCAAAATACTTGGCGCTGCGAAACCGAACAAATGTTAATTGTCTTAGTATTAATAATTTACAATGACTCCCTTACAATCTAAAATATATACATATACATAGTAGAAACGCAGTCAGATTTATTCTACATATATTTAATTCTAATATCATACGTAGCATATGCACACGCACACATACACACATGTGCGAATGCATTCACGAACGCACGCAGAAGAAAGAAAGAAAAAGATTAATGCAATTTATACATATTTATTCAGTTTAGCAACACCAATTCAACACAAAATTGCAACACAAATATTTATTCGTATTAAAATAATTATTTGTATAAAAATATATCTGCTTAATATTATTTAATACATTTTTTTTCTTTGTATAAATAGCCATTGTTATAATTGGCGCAATTTTTGTATATCATTAATTTTGTAAAGCTATTAATTAATTTACGACAAAGTTTTTAAATGGATTAATTAAAATGTCCATGATATGAGTAATGGCATGTATGAACACAGCATTTTAGCTGTGTATATGTAGTTGTGTCATCTTAAGCGCAGTTGGAATTGCATCTTTATGTACTTGCAGCTGATTTTGATTTCACACCTTTTTTAGTTTGTAATTATTATTATCTTCCATTTTTGCTGATTTTTGATTTTCATGTACTTGGCGTAATTTTTTTACTTTTTTGAAGTTTTTTACCGGTTATCTCACTTCTTTTTACAAAGATAATTTGCATACTTCAGATAATTTTTAATATTATATTTATTATTATCTTCTATTTTTTGTGATTTATTTGATAATACTCTTTTCCATCCTCAACTTTTTCATGTATTAAAATTACATGACGAATGTCTGCCTTATAGCTGACAAATTTATAAATTTCGTTAAATATATGTACAAATTCTACTTGATTGTTTCCTACACGCGACAAGACTAAAAATAGTAGGAAATTAATATGAATATATAGGAATAAAATGTAAGCATTCATATTATACAGGGTATTATTGTTTTCTAAACAAATATTACAACATATCCCATGCCTAAAAATAAAAAGAGCGTTATGTTAGTATTCATCGAAAAATACTTTGTTTAAAAATTTATTAACAGTGTAGGATTTAAAGAAAACAATAACTGGGTGGAGAATATTCGCAACCGTTACTATGGACACGTTTTAATACATATTTATTAATAATTACTAGTTTTCTGATCCTTAATAGTCTCATCAATTTTTTTCTCTGATGTAGATCACACTACATCATCTTCTGCTTCGATTATCTGTATGTATAT
The DNA here is from genome assembly GCA_951215215.1 of Andrena trimmerana. Lineage (NCBI taxonomy): Eukaryota > Metazoa > Arthropoda > Insecta > Hymenoptera > Andrenidae > Andrena > Andrena trimmerana. The sequence continues at coordinate 83,926,942 of OX578059.1, read as the reverse complement.
AAAATCAACATTTTAGTTATTTTAGTTACAACTTAACGTAGAACTTATATTATATAGAAATAGAGTGGCATTTTGCTATAGTAAGTGTAGAGACTACAAAATGTATCCGAAAGAAGTGAGAGCATGTGGCAGAAAGTCTTGTTGCAGGAAATTTAAATGCTAATGGTAATAATAAACGAAGAGATCCAATATTTTTAACAAACAATTTATTGGTGTTGGAATAAAATTAATTTAGTATGTTTATTGGTGAATTGAAATATTGTTAATGGGAATCTAAAAAATTAATGAATTAATGAATAGCGTGGCAACTACTGTGAATTTTATTAAAGTATTACGAATGTCTTTCACAAAAGATTGAAAAGCACCAACGGAGATGTGTTTTCAGCGTACTTTCTTCACTAATATCCCAGATAGCACACCTCGTCTTAGAGACGTCTAGTTTATGTCCATTTTAGGTCTGAACGTCTTGATTTGTAACAAGACGTCTTTAAGATGTCTTTAAGACGCCTTTTGGAGGTCTTTAAGACTTTACCAGACGTTGTGCTATCTGGGATGACTTGCTCTATATTGCTAGCAGTCCACCATAATCTATTTTCTTAATAATTCTTAATGTTAATGTCTTTTGACAAATTTTGTCGATTTACCTTATTTGACAAATTTCCAAAAACTTGTGCAAAACAAGATGCTCTGTCTATCTATCTAATCTTCTGTGGACAACCTCCAAGCCTGTGCATCCCCTTCATTTCTATCCATCCAAGCCTGTGCGTCGCCTTCAATTCTATCTATCCAAGCCTGTGCGTCCCCTTTATTTTTATCCAAGTCCTGTGCGTCCCCTTCATTTCTATAATATAAGCTTTACATAAAAACTCTGAATTGCTGGTATACAAATATCTGGCAATTTAAATGCAATGCAACTTGTTATTACAAACAATATATTATTTTGTACATGCATGGTACAAATATCCAGAAACTTATGCGAAAGAAGATACTTCTCTGTCGAACCTTCTCTGGACAACTTCCAAGTCTGTCGACACTACATAAGAAGTCTATTAAAAAATTTTGGCGACTTAACTCGTTAATAGGGACAATAATTCAGTCTCCTATTTAGTGTAAAAACTCGTGACATTTCAAATTTGGACAACTTACATTATTTGACACTTGAAAGGTTAAAATTGTTTGACACTTGGTAGGTTATAATAATTCAATAGTATATATATAGGTATGTACAATGACGGCCGACAATCCCTGCCGAATAATCCCGAGAGTCGACGAACGAAGAACGAAACATGTGTTAAGTTTTGTTACGCTATCGCTTGAACGTAGCACCAGAAATGTATATAATCGATGGTTAAATCAGGAGCGAAATTTAAAATCCTTTTGTAATGAAAGATAGACATATGATAATTAGATTCGAAGCGAACGGCACATTTGGAAGGTCTTAAGCAAGTATGAAACGGGGGACAAGGAAGAGTTTATTGTCAGTATTCATAAACACGTAGAGCGCGTTGTACCCATCGAGGGTTTTTCCTTCCACATCTGCGTGCCAAATTTCGTCGAGCGGGCAGCTGCTCGTCTCGTAAAATCATTTAAAACTCTGTCCTCCCTTTCAATAATTGCCGATGTCCTGTTAGGGTAAAAACCCAGCTCGAGAACAGCTGAAAGTCGTAAACCGTGCGCGGGCGACGTCGTCTTGACCCTTGAGGTTGCGCGTACCTACCTGTTAGATATGTATGTACAGTACATAGCCTATGTAAGCTATGTACTCGGAAAGCGTGCCTTGACCACCAGCCGAAAGTGGAGGGAAAACACGAAGGAAGGGCCAAGAACGGAGAGGTGGCTGAAGGACAACCCTCTAACGAAGCTGCAAGGACAACACCGTCTTGATTGGACGAAGGGATCCGAAGAGGGAGTCGGAAGAACGCGCCAAAATTAGAGGAGTAGGGCGCTCGGAGGCGACAAGCGACGAGTTAATTTGTACGAAGTCACTTCGAACCTGTTAGCAAAACAGTCAACATCCAAATACGAATAAAATCCAAACATAGTATTTATCCAGAAGTGTTTCATTTTATACATCGAAATTCCCGCGCAAACGTACTCGCGAGCAGAGTGCTTCAGCGCTCCACGGGCACGGGCCCACGACGTCCTATAGATATTCCCACTAGAAATACGTAACAGTTTCTTTTTGGTTGAAGGTGTGCGCAGAGGTGTAAGATGCTGTTACGTATTTTCGTGGGAGTTTCTATAGGACTGATGGGTCCGTGCCCGTGGGGCGCTGAAGCACTCAGCTCGCGAGTATGCGCGGGAATTTCAATGTACGTATGAAACGAATGAAACACTTCTGAATTAATTCTATGTTTGGATTTATTCGCAGCTGGACGTTAACTGTCTTGCGAACAAGTTCGATCTGATCTCTTACAAATTAACTCGTCGCTTGTCGCCTCCGAGCGCCCTACTCCTCTAATTTTGGCGCGTTCTTCCGACTCTCTCTTCGGATCCCTTCGTCCACTCAAGACGGTGTTGTCCTTGAAGCTTCGTCAGAGGGTTGTCTTTCAGCCACCTCTCCTTGGCTCTTCCCTCGCATTTTCCCTCCACTCTCGGCTGGTGGTCGAGGCACGCTTTCCGAGTACATAGCTTACATAGGCTACGTATAGTACATACATTTCTAACAGGTAGGTACGCGCAACCTTCAGGGTCAAGACGACGTCGCCCGCGCACGGTTTATGACTTTCAGCTGCTCTCGAGCTGAGTTTTTACCCTAACAGGACATCGGCAATTATTGAAAGGGAAGACAGAGTTTTAAATGATTTTACGAGACGAGCAGCTGCCCGCTCGACGAAATTTGGCACGCAGATGTGGAAGGAAAAACCCTCGATAGGCACAACGCGCTCTACGTGTTTAGGAATCCTGACAATAAACTCTTCCTTGTCCCCCGTTTCATACTTGCTTAAGACCTTCCAGATTTGCCGTTCGCTTCGAATCTAATTATCATATGTCTATCTTTCACCAGAGGTGTAAGATGCGAAGATTTCCGACTGCAGCGTCGCTTGCGGTAGAGTGAGGAAGTTTTGATAGTTTTCATTCGTCCGTACTCTATTCAGTGATGCTAAAGTTAATGGCCGGAGTATCGAGAATTTCCCCCACCATGCACATAAACAACTCCACGATCCGCGCGTATGTGAGCCCAGCGCTTCGGATGACTTCGGACAATTTCGGGAGTTGAGAGGGACGGTGAATATGAGCCTTTCTCTCTCGCTCTTGAAACGTTGAGATTCTAGTGCCGGCAAGGTTGCCGTTCGGGGGTCTTTCGTCTTACTTACTCATGCTGTACCTATCACGGACTCCTTCACTCTTACAGGCCTCGGACGGTAAACGGCAACCCTGGTCGCTGGCAAGCGGCACGAGCCACCGTAATGCGATTTTGGCTTCCCGGATATTTTCACTATCCGACTCAGATATTCTCGTAACGAAAAAAAATTACGAAAAAATTTTTATTGCGGAAATACACGTTTTAGGATCTCCTGATCACACTGAGACTATAAAAAAAAATAGATTTTTTCAAAATCTCGAATGTTTATTAATACAATTGCGTTTAAATGGCTCAATAGATTTTAATAAAACTTTATATTTAGATTTCATATTTTCGTCTTTAAATCTGGTTAATTTTTTAACCCAATCGGTTCATGAATAATGATAGTTACCTCTTATAGTTCTATAATTTTTCGTATTATTTAGTATAAATATTCGTTATTCGTACAAATTAAAAAGATTCTCTAAATGAATCTCACAGGGAATTAAATACTACGTAAAAAAGTTAAATAAATTTTTTCCCTATTTTCGCTCATAAAGGATTTTCGTTCACGATACACGTAGGATTTTGCAATATCCGAATTGCAATAAACCGTTGACATTGACGATAGACGCTTTAGCTTACGCTATGGGCACCGATACTTACTTGTACAGTTACAATTATTACAGAGAACAATTTATTAAAATTGAATAAAATTTATTTTCTTATAATTTTCGTATAAAATAATTGACATAATTAATAATTAATGCACATCTGTGTTGTTTTTTGCTTCCTTTCTATATTTATTAAACATCTATAGAAGACAAAAAAATCAATAAATATGTACATATAAAGGTATGTTAAAAGTTATTAAATTTATACGTACAGTATGTATACTCTTAAATTATTTTGTAATGTCATTTGTATAAATTATGTTTAATTATGGGATAATCAGCTTGACAATAATTTTTTCGATGTATTATACATGTATGTATCTATATGTATAGTTATATACAATATGTGATGCACAAGTAAATAATAGTATGATAGGATGAAGCGATAGGGCTTATGAAGTGAACAGTTTTACATATCACATTTATAACATACATATGTACTATATCTATTTTTTAGGGAAAGACGTGAACGCGAGTTAGAGGAAACGGGAATGAGTGAGAAAGCGAAACGTCTTGCACTTTGTTTTTCACGCACCGCAACGTGGTGTGAGTGCGACAACACACTCAATTTACCGAGATGTTAACAATTTAATAGCTCCGAAACGGTACATTTCCGGCACATGGTTTCTATCAGACTTTTTCTCTACGCGTCGAGTAGAATACGTTGATGTAAACAAAAATTAACGTTAATTTTCAATTTTGTATACAATTTTGCGGCCCGCTTTTTTTTTACAAATGTTCACTGATGGCACCGATCCAAAGGTCTAGTTTCATCCCTATAAGCGATGACCATTACTTTTTTAACAGCCTGTGCATTGAGGAAAGCAGAAAATGATCTGTAATATTTGTCTTAATGTAGGGAATTCGTAATCATTGTTTGTGTTCTTCTTTGAACAAATTTCTTTCCACATTTTATCGCAATGTAAACGCTTATATTTCGCTTTTTCACTTTCATCAAAATAAGAATACAGTTGTCGCCATTCAATTTCTAGCAAGCTCAAATTAATTTTTTCAAAATTAGAAGCAAATTCAAGAATTGGATATCCACATTTTCTATCTGTTTCATATAAAACTTTTTCAACGCTTAGTGCAATAAATAAATCAGAAATATCTGCATTGTGGTGTAATTTACAAGACTTTTGGAAACAAATGTTCATTATGTTCGTTGGATGATTCGGGTATATTGTACGCAACTGTTCTGACATACACGTATTATTTAGTGCTAATAACCCAACAACGTTTTCCCATAAAAGATTATGTCCATATAAACATTTCAAAATTTGTTGCAATGTATCGTTCGAAACGCAATCGTCGTTTATATCACAAATACCAATTACGATTTCGTACCTAACAAATGAATGTAATGAAAGAGCTGTAGCATTGATAAAATATTTTGTTTTATAGACGTCATTGCAAATACGTTGTATAGTTATATGAAAGTAATTATTTCTAATCAGTTCAAATAATTTGTCGTATAAAACTATTCCATACATATTTTTAATGCTATTTGCATCCAATATATCAAATTCTTGAGGTTTCACTATCAACAATCTGCTGAACTTTTTTTTTATACGATTGAGTGATTTTTTCAAATTTTTGTCTTCGGTACATTTTGATATATAATCAGGTAAATGCAAATTCACTTTTCCAATATTCAATAATTTACGCATATGTTTTTTTGATTTTGAGTGCCGCGGAATGTTATTAAGTTTAAAATTACTTTTACAAATTGTACAATATGCTTTTCCATTGCATTTTCGTAACCATTTATTGTGCTCGGTTTCTGTTCTGTTACTGCTGTTGTGGATGTCAGCCATACCAGGACTATTTCGTAACTAAAAAAAATTATTACAATATAATCTAATATAATATGTAATACTTGTACATACTGTTCAAATAATTGCAAACGAGCGTCATCTTTTAGTTAAGTACGTCCATGCATTTCACAAAATACATATCTAACTGTAATAACTTGAATAAAACATCTCTGAGAGTGTCATTGCATGCCCATGATGCATCACACAACATTATCAAAAATTATAAGGTAATATGGAAAATATAAGGCGTACCGTAAGCCCACCCACCACGACAAGGTAGAGACCAGGGGTGGGCACTTCCCATATATTTCTGTTGGCAAAATTTAGTGGGCGGCACAATCCAGCAGAGGCGCTGGGATCAATGAAGTTGAAAATATTTGGTAACAGATGGCGCTGATGAGATTATTTTGTGGCGGGAATAGAATATAATCAGCACAGGAGACTGCAGGAAAGCATCATATTGAGAGGTAAGAAATAAACTATTAACAAAATAAGTAATTGAACCCTTCAATTATTGACGCCGCGTTAATTATTGGTCACAGATACCAGATGGATCGTCGTACCTGGCATTTATGTGTTGTGCCTGGATGTTCAGATACATATTCAACCCGACATCAATTTCCAAATCGAGATAAAGACAGAAAACGTTTTGACGTGTGGCTTCAACTTGTGCAGAATCCAAATTTACTTGAGCTGGATCCCAAACAGGTATTTACCAATTATAGCGTGTGTCATCAACACTTTACTGCGAATGATAAGTCCTCGAACATGTTCTTGGTACGGACAGCAATACCTATACACAATTTACCACCTGCCACAGGTATTGCTTCTGCACAGTATGAGTAGATGTAGGGCGGTAATTCTCAGTTGTTGCTTATTCTTAAGTTCGTCTTAAGCATGCTGCATCCTCTACTAGTCTACGAGGTTAGTAAAGGATGCAGTATGCTTAAGACGATCTTAAGAATAAGCAACGACTGAGAATACCGCCCACAGAACTATTTTTGGGAAGGATATAGAAACAAACAATGGCTACATTATTAAATTTTTTGTTCATAGGATCAACACCAAAAGCATCAACCTCAGCGTCAACAGCATCAGCGTCAGTGTCAACATCAATATTACAAATTAGGAATTGCCTTTGTCAGTGCAAGCTGGTCAATGTAAGTAAAAATCAGTACAAAGGTTTACATATTTCAGCTTCCATCGCCAAACAGTAAATTATTGTATTTCTTCAATTTTACAATACACGATGTCGACTGCTGAGTGCACATTGTATATCCACTTTTTGTTAAATTTGAGTTTTTATATGTAACAAATAGTTCTTGACATGTTTAAACCCTTTTTTCTCAAAAACACTAAAGGTGGACATATAATATTTGTGCAGTAATAAATTATGCTCTGTAATATTTTACAAAATGTCACTAATACCATATGTAGATTGCGACGAATCTAGACTATAATAAAGACTATAAATCAAAATGAAAATTGCATTTCAGTAATTTATTTCCTATTTGTAATAAAATTGCCTAATAGGGGAACATATGGAACCCGCACACGTCGAATTTAATGGGGCTTTTGTATGAAGTAGTACTCAGAAAAATATTTTGAGAATAACTTCTTACAAAAATCACATTAAAATCGGCGTGTGCGGGTTCCATATGTTCTCTTGTAACCAATACCATAATTCCAGGATTCAATTTTGCCGCTTTTCATGATTTAGTGGGCGGCACAATCCACCAGAGGGTGCTGATTTTGCCAACAGAAATATATGGGAAGTGCCCACCCCTGGTAGAGACGCATAGGGAGGGAAAAAATGGTGTCACATGCTTTGTCCACAATATCACAGTAGGGAGGAAGGAAAAGTTCATGCAGCATCAATAGTTGGGACACAATTTTAAAAATATTCATTTAAAATTCCATATACTTGGGGAGAAATCAAAAAGAATGACTAAAAGTAATATCTTGAATTCAAAAAGAGTTCATAAGGTATGAGAAGAAATGAAATGAAATAATATTCAAAAAATTAAGGAATGCAAAAATATGAGAAGTAATGAACATATAGAAACAGTATTTATACATATATAAGATTCTGAGAAGAGTTTACGAATTTTACTTGAATAATATATTAAAGACATTTTATTGAAGAAACTTTTAAGATATCTAAAGTCAAACAAAATTAAACATTATAAAGATGAAAAACTTGTCCCTAAGTGATTAAGCATGTCACACCTTTGAAAAGAGGAAAAAATCAGTTGAGAAATATTAAATGAATAGATATCAAGCAAGAATGAAAAAAACGTTTAGATAGAAAGCGAAACGATTGCAAATATAAACCACAAACACAAATTTAATTCCAAAATATTATTAAAAATTTGAATAAAAACGAAACTAATGGCTACGAATATAAATTATTACTTGATATTAATGTAAAATGATTTGGGCCAATCGAAATTGTAGAACTAGTTTCTCCGCGGGCTGTAAAAGCTGTTTTAATCACGGCAATGGAATTTACAGAATCATGACTAAGTTTACTTCTTTTACAAGTTTTGACATCGGTCAGAATAGAGAAAATTCTTTCTGCTTCTGCATTTGAGTGAGGAAGACTCCTTACAACATTCACGAGTTGTTTCAAGACTGGGAACAGAAGATTGTTATCTTTATCACTCGCAGAATTAATTTGGACCTATATGTCATCAAAGCACAGCTGTGACAATTCTTGACATTGCACTTTGTCGAAAGTATAATACAACTTATTCCATTCTTCTTTTAATTTTAAGTGGTCAAAAGATCCTAATTTTTGTGCAACGTAAATTAAATTTTTCAAGGTATAGTCTCCATTACTATCAAAAAATGCTAATTTCGAATCAAAAGCTTGCAAACTGCCTAAAAATGTATATTTTAAAGGGAAACGTTTTATTATCTCGGTAATGGCTCTAATGTAAAAAGCTAAGCAAAATTTTTTAATTTCAAGAAACGTTTCCTGGGGCAAAGTATTATCATCGACATGATCCTTCAAATAATGTTCACACTCAAAACCGAGGCAAATGTCCTTCAAGTCTAACAAATTGTTACCGGAAAAAAAATCTATGTGAAACATCGAGTCGTTTATTGTTGAATATTCTGATTTTAAAATATGTCCGCACAAATCTTGAAACAAAAGTCTAGATTTAGAATATAATAAATGAACGGCTGTCCTGCGGGTTTGAAAAAACGCGTTGAAGGAATTGAAATAATTTAAAATATATTTAAGAAACAAAAGATAAGCTTTTTTTTCTATTTTTTTTATATCGCAAAGTAGATTATCAGCCGTATCGTTTTTTTGATTTTCAAATACTTCCGAAATTAAAAAAAGATTTAACGAATCCCAACATTCCAGAATGCGTGCTACGCAAGCGTGCATGGCTAGCCAACGCGTATCGCACAATTTTAAAAATTTTTTTGAATTATTATTAACAAATTCTTGAAAATTAGCAAAATTCGCCGACCGTTTGGCGCTAATATTAATATAAACTGTTAAATTTCGAATAAATTTTTCAATATAACTTGGGATTTCTGAACATGCTTTACTAGATACTAATGCCGCGGAATGGCAAATACAATTGAATGTTATTAATGAAGGACACCTCGTTTTAAGTTTTGAACAAAATGAGGAAAAGCGCCCGATCATCACTGATGCATTGTCACATGTGAGTCCAATTACATTCTGCACAGGAATTTGCTTTTTGTGCAATGCTTTCTCAAATGCTGAAAATAAACCTTCTGCAGAGCAATCTATGGCGTCTAATTTTAATAATTCTAATAATTCTGTAAAAGCTGCAGAAGTTTCCGAATTTACGTATTTAATTAAAAGAGTGAGCCAATTTACGTTAGAAATATCTGTGCTTTCGTCAACAAATATAGAAAATTTATGATGTCGAGCACTTTCAATAATTCTACTTACTTCTACTTTAGAAAGCACGTTTGTAATAATTTTGTTGCATTTTAAGCGGCTCAAGGTTAATTTACTGGCTATATACGAATCTGGAAATATAACCTTCAGAAGGCCAATTAAATAAGCACTAATGTGAAATGGAATATTGTGCTCGACAAAAAAAGCGCACAAACCAATTTCAGCAATTTGAATCATCTCGTGAATATTTTCGGCTCTATCACTCACATCAAAATCATCAAAAGCAGCACTGTTACGTTCGGATAATTTAGAAACGTTCTCGGTGTGTGATTTTGTACCAAAATGATTTTTAATTTCTGATAACCCGCTATTAATCATATAATTTTTACAACACGCGGAACAATGAAATTTGGAGTCGTTGTTAAAAACGCGTTATAGCCAAGGTTTAAAATCATCGCGCTCTAACCATTGTCGAAGAAAAGTTCTCGGACTATATTTGCGTTTCGCTGTAGGAGAATTCATTATAAAAACCAGAAAAACAGACAGAGGAAAAAGATAAATAAAAAAAGAAGAGGAAAGAATATAAATTAATGAAAAAAAATACTTACCTGTTTAGTTGATGCCTTCAAAAGATGGACCACACGCACTGTACACAGCACTACGAATGACGGTTACTTTACATTCGCGTATGTCCTGTTACGCTATCGCTTGAATGTAGCCACAGAAATGTATATAATCGATAGTTAAATCAGGAGCGAAATTTAAAATCCTTTTGTAGTGAAAGATAGACATACGATAATTAGAAGCGAACGGCAAATCTAGAAGGTCTTAAGCAAGTATGAAACGGGGGACAAGGAAGAGTTTATTGTCAGGATGCATAAACACGTAGAGCGCGTTGTGCCCTTCGAGGGTTTTTCCTTCCACATCTGCGTGCCAAATTTCGTCGAGCGGGCAGCTGCTCGTCTCATAAAATCATTTAAAACTCTGTCCTCCCTTTCAATAATTGCCGATGTCCTGTTAGGGTAAAAACTCAGCTCGAGAGCAGCTGAAAGTCATAAACCGTGTGCGGGCGACGTCGTCTTGACTCTGGGGGTTGCGCGTACCTACCTGCTAGATATGTATGTACAGTACGTAGCCTATGTAAGCTATGTACTCGTCAAAGCGTGCCTTGACTAGAGCTGTTGATACCCGGTAGAACGGGTACCCGGGTACCCGTGAGATACCCGGGAAAAAAAAAATTCCCGGGTAGGCGCTACCCGGGTAAAATACCCGAGGTACTCGAGAGTCTCGAGATCTCATAGAGTACCGTTCCATAATTGAAGCCACACTGAGCATCATGGCCTTCGGGTCGAAGGCAGGTACCGCAGGGGGTTGACCTCGCCACAGGGTGCCAGATGGCATCTTTCTGACAGGCATCGCTCCAGAATTACGTTCTGTACTCTGTAAGTTCTCGAGATTCTCGAGAGTCTCGGGTAGTTTTCCCGGGTAGCGCTTACCCGGGAATTTTCTTCGTCCCGGGTATCTCACGGGTACCCGGGTACCCGGGTATCTCGGGTACTCGGTCCACAGCTACAGCCCTAGCCTTGACCACCAGCCGAAAGTGGAGGGAAAACGCGAAGGAAGGGCCAAGGACGGATAGGTGGCTGAAGGACAACCCTCTGACGAAGCTTCAAGGACAACACCGTCTTGATTGGACGAAGGGATCCGCAGAGGGAGTCGGAAGAACGCACCAAAATTAGAGGAGTAGGGCGCTCGGAGGCGACAAGCGAGGAGTTAATTTGTAAGACGTCAGATCTAACTTGTTAGCAAGACAGTTAACGTGCAGCTACAAATAAATCCCAACATAGAACTTAAATAGAAGTGTTTCTTTTACTTTCTCGTCCAACATCGAAATTCCCGCGCATACCTACTCGCGAGCTGAGTGCTTCAGCGCTCCACGGGCACGGGCCCACGTCGTCCTATAGACATTCCCACTAGAAATACGTAACAATTCTATAGCGCGGCGATATCACAAGCTGAGATTCCTTATTCCACCGCAGGCGGCGCTGCAGTCGGAAATCTTCGCATCTTATAGCGAATTCGGGAGACCCGCACTGGCCGCACTGAGTGCGACTTTTAGCCAATTGGAAGTAGTGTTGGCTAGAACCGTGATTTGTGAATCACGAGTGATCCGATCACGTTCGTTCCCAATCACGGTGATTTTTCACAGTGATCCGTGATTTTCATGATCGTATGTGATTGGTGCAGGCAGAACAGTGATCCGTGATCGCTTCTGATTGGTGCAGGCAGAACGGTGATCCGTGATCGCCTCTGATTGGTGCAGGCAGAATAGTGATCGCTTCTGATTGGTGGAGAGCATAACTGCTCTTTGCACGCGCCACATAACCCCAATTTCTACTTCCTCTCGAAACATTCTCAAGTCCTCACTGTTCTTATAGAATCTCAGTTGAATATTTTGAACCAATGTAATCATTCTCGATCTATTTAAATTAACGAATATTTCTTCATTTTAGTTTAAACGTATAATGTATATGTGAATACTTTAACCAATCAAATCAGTGCGTGCATACATTGACTATTTATGAATGAATATTCTATATATTCGCTGAATTAGCACACTTCGATTATAAAACAAGCTCTATGAAAGTATTTTATAAAAAATAATTCAATCTAGATCAAGAATTACGATCACAGTACACAATTCACTCAAGTTAAAAAAATCACAATCACGGTCGTGATTGAAATTAAATCACGACCGTGATCGTGAATCTGCGATCACTGTGATAAATCACTGTTAGTGATTTTGCACTCCATCTCTAATTGGAAGCGAGAAAACTCGCACTCAGTGCGGCCAGTGCGGGTCTCCCGAATTCGCTATTACACCTCTGCTCTACGTCCAGTTTGCGTTCGTTTTCGAGGTGGCAGTCACTGGCAGTCAGTGATGGGTAAATCACCAGAAAACCACGTAATTTAGGTTACGTGTAAATTACACGTAAATTACGTTCATGACGTAATTTGAATATAACCAATCAGCGTCGACAATCTATTTCCCCGGCGACGCTCATTAGCCGTGGTGTCGGTTCGTCTCCCATCGTGCGTCTTACGCACACATTACCACCGCTCCTGTAGGTGTGCTGCCACGCCGAAGTCCTCCAAACCCTGATATAAATCTCTTTATATAACAAAGGAAAGTTTTGAATCTTAAACTCTGCCAATCCCTTAAGCTTAAATCTTGCGCGACGCTAGCGTGGTGTCGCTGTTCTCCCCGCTGATTGGTTCGTGGGCCTGCTACGTCAATTACAGTAATTTACGTGTTTAATACATGGTGTATAATACGTGCGTATTATACGTGTATTATACGTTGCGTATTTTACGTACCCATCACTTCTGGCAGTGGCAGTCAGTGCTGGCAAAATTGAAGAATATTCCAAGTAATTTCATCCATCAATATCCAGACAAATCATCTCGACGTATCCAGAAGGCAAACGTAATTATGCAATTGAATAATTTCCAATTATCTACGTCGCGAAAATCGAGTTTCACATTATCTGCAAGACAGAAAAGTATGGTTATGCACGAAGTGCGAATGTTTAGCGTCTTGTTTAGTAAATAATAATTAAACACATGTTTTATTATAAATGTTAATGTTCGCAGGAGCATGCATGATCTCCTGGGCTGTGTACTATGCGGAGATGGAGCTGAAGTAAGTATCGCATGTATCCTGTTTATTCATACGTTACGTTTAATTTTATACTAAGGTTCTATTTGTTTTCAGCACTAACACAATACGGAATGTGGTGATTCTACAGCAAAAAGAAGTCGAAAATAAAGGAAATTTTCTGATATCGCACCTAATAGGTACCACTGGTTACGGGACGTATTGTATATGGATTTATAAATGTAAATATTGAATGTTCTTCCTCGAATTTATATGCGTTATTTATATTATTTTTGTAGGAGGGCCAGCGGGAAAATAATGGAACAGGTTGTATAATTCTATAGGCTTTATTCCCAAGTGACTCCGTCACCCGTCCAGGAACGACTCTCCGTCTCATCGCATTCTCGCTCTTATATTTCCCATGCATCCTCACTCACACACACACACACACACACACACACACATTCCTTGCCGTAGCCGTAACGGTGACACACCATGCGGCCACCTCTGAGTAGTGTTGGCTAGAACCGTGATTTGTGAATCACGAGTGATCCGATCACGTTCGTTCCCAATCACGGTGATTTTTCACAGTGATCCGTGATTTTCATGATCGTATGTGATTGGTGCAGGCAGAACAGTGATCCGTGATCGCTTCTGATTGGTGCAGGCAGAACGGTGATCCGTGATCGCCTCTGATTGGTGCAGGCAGAATAGTGATCGCTTCTGATTGGTGGAGAGCATAACTGCTCTTTGCACGCGCCACATAACCCCAATTTCTACTTCCTCTCGAAACATTCTCAAGTCCTCACTGTTCTTATAGAATCTCAGTTGAATATTTTGAACCAATGTAATCATTCTCGATCTATTCAAATTAACGAATATTTCTTCATTTTAGTTTAAACGTATATGTGAATACTTTAACCAATCAAATCAATGCGTGCATACATTGACTATTTATGAATGAATATTCTATATATTCGCTGAATTAGCACACTTCGATTATAAAACAAGCTCTATGAAAGTATTTTATAAAAAATAATTCAATCTAGATCAAGAATTACGATCACAGTACACAATTCACTCAAGTTAAAAAAATCACAATCACGGTCGTGATTGAAATTAAATCACGACCGTGATCGTGAATCTGCGATTACTGTGATAAATCACTGTTAGTGATTTTGCACTCCATCTCTACCTCTGAGGCCCTGGCGCCCGAATACATCGACACGCCTCTATCGCCTAACCAGGTCCCGCCTGTCCGGGGCGCCTGCACATCACCCGACCCAGCTAGTCCAATGCTTACAATTCGGCCATCCTGACTGTTAATCGTCCCGATTAAACCGAAATACAAATAGAAAGAATCCTTAAAACACTACGCATACTATCTTACTTTAGACATCTAGAATACAATAGCCTTAACAACATTACATTAGAATCGTTGCATATAATTTTTCATAATTGAGGCGGCACCCACCGACGCATATTCGCTGCTTCCCAAGTCCCTTGATACGGAAGTCGAGTGGTCTGAAACCCGTCAATATCCTTAATCACGTACCGGTCATTCCGCAGCACTCTCGCCACCTCATACGGACCTTTATACTTAGGTAGAAGTTTTGTAGAATCGCCAACATTGCTAAAATTTCTAATCATTATTCTATCGCCAACCTGATACTCTTCCGCTGGCTTATGTTTCTTATCATAATATTTTTTATTCGCTGCAAAACTTTTTTTAATTTTCTCCGCAGCCTGATCCCGTTTCCCTATCAGATCTCTAGTCTCTGTAACGGCATCCGCGGCTTCCAACGCATCCTTGAGACTGTCCACCACTTGACCCCGTTGGTGCACCCCATACAGCAACATACTTGGAGTCTCTCCCGTTGACTTGCTTACTGTATTGTCACACGCATATTCGACATCTTCTAACGTCTTATGCCAACAAACATTACGCTCATCCGCTAATTTTGCAATCATAGGTATGATTGTCCTATTAAATCTTTCCACCTGACCGTTTGCTTGTGGCGAAGCAGTGGCGACCTTAATGTGACGCACGCCTCGGTCGTTAACAAAATTTTGGAAGTCTTGTGCCGTAAAACAACTTCCCCGATCAGAAACAATTTGGAGGGGCCTACTAAAAGTCGCAAAGTAGTTGTTTAAACATTTAATCACTTCCGCAGTATTCGTAGTTTTCGTCGCGTACAATTTCACGAACTTCGTAAACCCGTCCACTATTAAAAAGATATAACGTTTACTGACAGCTTGCTTCTTAGTCATTGGTCCCAAGTGGTCTACATGTATTGTACTAAATGGTTTATTGTCCTTTGGAATCTCGTGCAACATGCCTTCCTCTTTTCCCGATTTCGGACTGAATGCAATACATTTAAGGCAACTTTTAATATGATTTTTTGCTTTCACTCTCACTTTCGGAAACCAATAGCTGTTCAGCACATTCTCTACTGTCTTATCCAATCCTACGTGTCTCATCTCGTTGTGATAGCGTTGCAGGACACTCTGTTCTAATACGGCAGGAACATAAAATAACGCGCGATCCCTAAATTTTCGATAAACAAGACCATTTGCCATCTCAAAAAATTTGTCTTCCGAGTTCTCTAGCTTCTCACGAACCTTAACTCTTTCAAGGTCATTATCTTGACACAACGCGAGATTTCTATCGAACGAATTATCATATACAACGAGAATTTGCCGACTGAGAGCATCTACATGACCCATTCTACAGCCTGGTCTATGCTCCAACACGTAATTATAATTTTGCAACTCCAAAACCCAACGAGCTATTCGAGGGTTGGTATCCTTTTTATTTAAAGTTAGACTAAGGGCCTGACAAAACGGCGTAACGAGTAAATAATTGCTAATGTTTCTAGCTCAAAGCTGTGATATTTGGCCTCCGTCTCCATTGTTCTTTTCGAAAAATAAAAGACCGGATGGAACTTCTGATTAGTCCTTCAGGCTATCAAACGCATGCACCTCTTCCGGGCCAAATTTAAAATCTGTTGCTTTTCTGGTGAGATCGTATAAGGGTTTCGCGATTAATGAAAAGCTCTCGATAAACTTCCGAAAGTACGAGCACAGTCCCAGAAAACTCTGTACATCTCGAACGCTTCGCGGGATTGGGAAATTCTTAACGCTGCTTATTCCCCGCTCTGTAGGCCGAATCCCTTCACCGGTCACCTATATATCCCATATACTCTAATTCCGTCTGTAAAAATCTACACTTATCCAAACGCAACTCAAGCTTATTTGCGACGCACAACCGGAACACCTTTTCTAATACCCGCAAGTGGTGATGTATGGTGACCGTCGCAATAAGGAAGTCGTCCAGGTATACGGAAACATCCCCTTCCGGGATCAGGTCTCTAAATACCTGTGTAATAAACCTCTGGAATTTTAACGGTCCACCCTTCAAACCAAAAGGCATCTTAAGGCACTCGTATTGCCCCCATGGCGTAACGAACGACGTATATTTGATAGAGTCCTCATGCATCCTTATATGAAAAAATCCGTCCTTCAAATCTAACAATGTGAAATACTGTTTTCCTTCTAATAGGTCTAATTGATCTTCGATCAAGGGTAATGGAAAGTTATCCCGTTCCGTAATTTTATTCAGAAACCGAAAATCTATACAGACCCGAATTTCCCCGTTCTGCTTTATAACTATAACAATCTGAGACCCGTATTCAGAGAAACTCTCTCTAATCGCCCCTTTCGCTAATAGCTCGTCGATTGCAGTCTTTAATTTTATCTTTTCACTATGAGATACGCGGCGGGAAGCGAAACGGCTTATCGTCTGTTAGGTTTAGTTTCATGACATTCTCCGTCTGCGGCTGCTCGGGTCTAACGGGTTTCTCATACTCGTCGACAAACAAACGGCGAGTCCGTTCTCGAATTTCAGGCGCGATCTGTTCATTAACGATAAGTTTGGACGCTTGGTCTTCGTCGCTTGACACCACATCGATACTCATAATCTGTCTGACCTCATCGTTTATTCTCAATGTTATTTTCGCCTCCTTCATGAAATCTCTTCCTAGCACCAATGAATGACGCATTGTTTCTTCCGTTACCACGTACAAATTCATAACGTATGTAGCGCTATACAACGTAAGACGCGCCTCAACACACCCGATAATCTGTATTACGCTATCATTTATCCCTGCAAACTTATAAGTCGTCGTTGCCGTATGCACGATACTATGCGGCACATAAGCCTCTTTAACAAAACTAATGGGACTACCCGAATCAAATAATGCATTCAATTGAACCGGAAGGATCTTACGTTCAGGGTCGCTTAACGCTAAAATTACCGTCGGAAAAAATTCGTTTTCTTCGCTCTGCGGGAGGGTCACGTAACTGACGTTGTCCTTTGCAGCTTGGCACTGGTCAGCCTTATGCCCCATGACGCCGCACTTGAAACAGGACCTCGGCTCCGTCTTTGGTTTCCTGCACTCTGCTGCAAAATGTCCTATCTTGCTGCAGTTGTAGCATCGAGCCTTCTTCGACTCCTTCGACCCCCGATGCTCCTGGCTGCCCTTCATCGCTGGTGCATTCACGACTGGTGAATTCTCCGTCGGCGAGTTCGCCACTGGTGGATCCGTCTCTCATCGCTGTCCCGTCCTCTGCCGTCGCGTTCCCTCCGGCAACGTCATCCTTGCGTACGCTCGAACCACCTCCTCGACCGTCAAGAATCCCCGCGTGTACGCCACTGATTTGATATTTTCGTCCGGTATACCCTCAATGATGTAGTCCACTATCTCGTTGTCCGTAATTGGTACCTTATTTCCCAAAATTAGCTTCTCATGGACGTAGTCTGCAAACGTTTCACCATTCTTCCAGACTCTGCGCTCGAAATCGTGTCTTCTCTCCAAGATGTTTGGTCGCTGTCCGAACATACATCGTAGACCACTGAGCAGTTCATCATAAGTGAGGTCCACACAGTCGGGCTTGTATTGATACCACCTGAGTCCTTTCCCTTTCAGCTTGTGGCATATCAACGCCTTGGCGGTGTGGCCTTCGAGCCCATGCACTTCAATCAACCGTCGCATCTGCCTCTCCCAGGTTTCCGCTTCAGCACTATTGCCGTCGTAATCCCCGACCATTTCCTTGACGTCTTTCCACACACCTCGTCTCGATTGAGTTGATGTGGACGAGCCGTCCGATTGGGGTGTCAACCGTGCAATCTCCAGTTCTCGACGCAACAACTGTATCTCACGTGCGGCTACCTGCCGTTCCCTTCTTAATAGTTTGATCTCGGAAGGGGGTCTGTCCAAGGGCATTTCCTGTCCCGTTGCCCCAGTCTCGACAAGGGGGTTATACAACTGTTGGTCAGCTGTCGGCGGTCGTTCTTGTTGCGTACCGTCTTCCATCCCACGTTCTAAAGTGTTTGACTGACCCGTTGTGTTTAGCTGCAACGCTGATTCAGAGACACCATCGTCCAGTAACCGATTCACTAATTCGGCTTTCGTTCCCGACGTTGCCAATTCTCTTTCCTGACATAATTCCTTCAGGGCCGCAAGCTTTAGCGCACTCATCCTTCACGATCAACCGAAACTTTATGCACTTAATCGTATACGAGTCACTTCACTCGTAGCATCTAACAACACTAAATCCGTAATTCGCGACCGTATGTCACTTCTTCACGAGATCAACCAACAGACCTGTTCCACACTTAATTGACACGCGCACCGTATCCGTAAACTTCACGCGTACTGTAATCCGTAAACTTCACACGCACTGGAATCCATAAATTCCACACGCGTCCCGTATCCCACTTCTGACTTGTAGGAGGGCCAGCGGGAAAATAATGGAACAGGTTGTATAATTCTATAGGCTTTATTCCCAAGTGACTCCGTCACCCGTCCAGGAATGACTCTCCGTCTCATCGCATTCACGCTCTTATATTTCCCATGCATCCTCACTCACACACACACATTCCTCGCCGTAGCCGTAACGGTGACACACCATGCGGCCACCTCTGAGGCCCTGGCGCCAGAATCCATCGACACGCCGCTATCGCCTAAGCAGGTCCCGCCTGTCCGGGGCGCCTGCACATCACCCGACCCAGCTAGTTCAATGCTTACATTTTGTAACAATTGTAATCGCCAATCCTGTATATTATTAAGTAAAGAATAATACTTTTTTAAATAAGTAGAATTGTAGCATGCAGAAAAAGAAGTTTGAGAAACGCTGACCATCTAGACGTTTCGAGAACACGCTTGTAGGCCGCCCGTGAGGAGAGACGTGCGGGCACGGGACCGCGTCTCGCGAGGCTTATGCTTGACGACGCGTTTGTTGATTTCTGCGTCCGCGTATAGCAACGATTGGGTATAAATTAGAGGACCGCAAAGGCATTTCATTCTTCGCTGTTCCGTAAGAGAGAGGACGAGGTATGACACACGGCCGCTCTCGGACAGCTTAGGGACTCCGGCAGGAGAGTTCGGCGATAATACCTGTACGCCTGCTGGAGGAACTAGAGTCTGTTCCTGGACGCTCGACCGATATGGAGAGTACGGCGATAATACCTGGACGTCTATCGGTCGAGAGAGTACAGAGCATCTCATTAGAATAGAGAGGAGAGTACGGGAGAATATGCCTGGACGCCCGTTCGGTATGGAGAGTACAGCGATAATACCTGCACCCCAACCGAACGGGAGAGTACAGAGGAACTGCTGGACGCCTCAGTAGAATAGAGTCACGAGAGTACAAAGCCCCTTTCTTAAATACCCGATCGTTGAGGGAGGAGAGTACGGGAGTAGAGACGTCCGTTCGACGTGGAGAGTTCGGCGACACTACCTGGACGCCAATCGAACGGAAGAGTACAGAGTAACTCCTGGACGCCTCATTAGATTAAAGTCAAGTGCCGTCTGCACAGTAGAATCTTGGAAAATTGTATCAACACAGCGAGACGCAATGTCTGACCTTCGAAATTTGTAGCCCTTTCTGTCAAACAAACCATGTATTCCTACCTAATCCGAATAAACTTGTCTGTCCAGCAATTATCCATTTTCCTGTCAATCCGAAAGGCTACAGAATTAATTATTTAATAAACTGTAGAATCTACTAGCTGATTATGTGAGAGTAGGGATACACCTACAGCAATAACGCTACATTTGTGTTGGTGTGTAGGGACTGCCATGTGACGTCACGCGTAGGGAATTGTTTGCCACTTCTGATCCTCAGATGGCGCTGTTATACGTGTCAGGCGAACGGCAGGATCTGATGCGAATTTGCTGCTCATCTGACGTCAGGCCCTGATGTCAGGCTCTGTACCTCAGACCGCAGCCTAATGCGGACACAGATGACTACGGATCTGACGTCAGGCTCTGCGCTCTCACGGCAGACCCTGCTGCCAATCTGATGTCAGATTGACGTCAGATGGTTATCAGGGGTGTTAAGTAAAGTTTTTTGCGAATATTTCGTAAACCAAAGCCGACCGCCAGAAAGTTTAAAGGGAAATGTTGTTCAGAATGATGACTTTGACAACATACAGTAGCGGACAAAAAGTTACCACTTTTTCGAACCACCCTACTTCTATTACTTGTCAATATCAATTCAAAACTGCGGTATGTGCTTAATATACATATATGAAAGAGAATTAAAAGCTGTATAAAACCCAGTTACAGTTGAATTTATTTAACTAACAAACAAAATCCCTACCTAACATTAACCGAGACAACACACTTTTAAGGCCAACAAAAAATTACCGCTTTTGAACATTAATAAAAAAAATATAATATTTTGTGGGGGGCACCTTATGTTTTTAGGACAACCTAAAAAGTTAGTGAACGTGATAACTTCTTTGTCGGCCCCAAAAATGTGTTACCCCGTTCAATGTCATATCACACTTTTGTTTGTTAGTTAAATAAATTCAACTTTAACTGAGTTTCATACAGCTTTAAATTCTCCACCAGAATATGCATATCAAACATACTACAGTCCCAAAAATTTATGCTAAAAAATAACAAAAATAGAACAAATCGAAAAAGTGGTAATTTTTTTGTTCGCTAGTGTATGTGAAGGTCGTTGAAATCGGTAAGGAGGTAGCTTTTCGACAAGTTTACCAAAAAATTTACCATTCATTTTTAATGTTATAAACAATTTCGCGGCCACTTTATGTTACAATTGTCCACCGATCCAGAGGTGCAGATTCGCCCACTAACTGCAACGACCAATAATTTTTCTACACAATGTACAATGAATGTGGAGAATGAGCAGATAGGTGTGTTCTGTAGGAGCAAGTACTGTTTGACAGAATGACGTGTGCCGTGATTTTGGTGTGACTGATTTTTGGGGTATGTGATTGTGCAGGAGTCAGTTGTCGGGCAGCGCGCAAAAAATGGTTGAGGGGGTCGCGTCGCGGCAACAATAATCTGGGTAGACGGTCATCGGGTAAGTGGTTGGGGAAAACCCAAGTGGTATAAACGATAGCTACTCCTGCAGGTCAAGATACTAAATGTAATTTTCGTTTCTCATTATGGAACCATTTTAGCTTCCGATCTTTTGCCTGTCTTCTAGCATCTAGACATCGAGAAATAGTTTGGAATGGTTTTAAGAAAAAATGTTTCCAACAAAAGTAGCTTGTTCTAACGTGGATTACGAAAATAATTGGTTCCACTCTCGCTTTAAATACAAGGAAAGATGAGTGCGAGCCAGTACCAAATATTTCGATCTTATACGTGTAATGAATCTTATTTGCTGCCGATATTTCATTCCAATTGTTCTTTTATAGTATTGTTACGTTTTGTATACGGCATAACGGTTTAATGAATGACAACAGTAACAGAACATGAACAAGAACAGTAATGGAATATAATCTCTAGTGCAGGGAAATGCGGGTTTCGATACGTCTGCTAGTAATGGCGGCTGACTCTCGAATGACAGCTTGACAGGCGATCGATCCGATCGCCTTCTTCTCGCTGTCTCTTGTCCCGCTCGCGAGCACCAGTGAGCTTTGGGTTCCCATCCAAGGGGTGTTCGCAACACTGCTCCCCCCTCTGGAGAAGCGGTCGTCCCGGCCGCTGCAGTCCCTTCATCTCCTGCAGCCATACCCTGGTCCGGAAGGGTGGAAAGGACGCCGTGTGGCCCCTTCCGTCCGTGGCCTCGGCATTCGCCTTCCCGCCCAGGGGAAAACCACTCCAAAAACCCTGGGCAAGGCGTGGGTACGTGGGTCTTCGCGCCCCCGCCCTCCACTTGCGTCTTCAAACTTGCGTGCTTCTTTCTTGCGCGGTCTTCCTCTTCTCCGACGGCGCATCTTCTTCGTGAGCAGAGACGGGTGAGGCTTCCTGTTCCTTCGGGGGCCGGGACTCCTCGTTCCTTTAGCCGTCGGGAGGCACGGCGTGTCTCGTGCGACGACTCGGCAGTCCGGGTTCCCTCGACGGCGGTTCCTCCGGGGCTCGAACGGCGGAATCCCGCGACGCTCCGGATCATCCCTGGGCGGTTCCGCTCCGTCCGTCGCCCCTCAGCGGTCCGGCCGGTCCCGCGCTGCATCCCGGCTCGCCCTCGACTGCATCCAGATCCGTCCTCGACTGCATCCAGATCCTGCGCGTCCCTTCGCTCCTCGAAGTTCCCTTGCGAAGAAAACGTTGCCCTCATTAGTCGGGCATCGCAGACAACCCGTTGGGGCTGCACGAGCCGGAAGACCGGAAAGGAGGGCCGAGCGCGCAAGCAGAGGATCGCAGCTAGTCACGAGCATGCAAGCGGCCCAGCCCCGAGTCCAGCCACCCATCTTGTCAGCCCTGGCCGCCTTCCTTCTTTCCTCCTGCTCGATGGCCCCATTCCTCTTCTTGGCCTCCGGTGCCGAACCAGGGGACCGTCCTGTGCGTCCTGCCAGCGCTCCCGTCTCCGCGACACCCCCTCCAGCCGATCCAAGCGACGCTTGTCCGCCTGGTGGTTGGGGATGCCATTTCCCTCCTGCTGTCCACCCTCCTCTCCTGCTTTCTCCTGGGTACCCCGCGAGAGCCTCCATCCCGGCCGCGCCGGGGGCTCGCAGGGTCTCCTCCAGGGGGCTAGCGGGGCGCTTTCACGTATGTCCGCACCCCGCTGCGGACTGCCACGCTATTATGGCACATTCGGGGGACTCGGGAGCGCGTGGCCAGGTCGCGGCGGCAGTCCCCCGACACCCGGTCCCTCGTCGTGGGGTCTCGTGAACCTGCAACAGATTCAAAAGAAAAGGGGGCCGGGCCACGGAGGCAGCCTCCGCAACCCAGTCCGCCAGATTAGCTTAATCTAATCTTCTTTCTTGAGTCCTTGGACTTGTCCTATGACGCCCTCACTCTTGCAGTTGTCCTTCGTACTTCGCAAGGCGGCGCACGTGGACCACCTTGCACTTCTTCCTGCGTGATCGTTGGATCCTGTAGACGACGTCGTTAATCCTGTCCACCACTGTGTAGGGGCCTTCCCAATCCGCTTGCAGTTTCGGGCACTTCCCCTTCACTCTTCGTGGTTGGAACAACCACACTCGTTCTCCTGGCTGGAACTCCACCGCGTGAACCCGGTTGTCGTACCACGACTTCATCTTTGAACTGTAGACGTCCAGACGGCGTCGAACGAATTCGTGGATCTTCGTCATCTTCTCTCGAATCCATTCGGAATATCCTTGCTCGACATCCTCTTCTTGTTCAACCTCCGGGGGCAATCCTCTCCATAACTGCAGGGGTAGACGTAGTTCCTGGCCATACAGGATCATCGCTGGGGTCAGTTGCGTAGCCTCATGCCGTGCTGACCTGTAGGCGAGGAGGAACATGGGGATCCACTCGTCCCAGTCCCGCTGGTGCTCCGAAACGAACATCGCGAGATATTGGAGCAATGTCCTGTTCAAGCGTTCTACCAGCCCCTCAGATTGAGGGTGCAGGGGGGTTGTCCGTGTCTTCTTGACTCCCAGCAGCTTCAGCAGTTCCTTGAAAACGGAGGACTCAAAGTTCCTTCCTTGGTCGGTGTGTATCTCCAAAGGTACACGGTGACGACACACTACGTGATGGAGAAGAGCTCTTGCCACTGTGACAGCTCGCTGGTCTGGCATCGCGATTACTTCCGGCCACCGGGTAAAGTAGTCCGCCACGACCAACATGTACCTGTTCCCGGCCTGGAACTCAAACGGAGCTCCCACGTTGTACACTCTCAGGTTCCCCGCTCCCCTCTGACGTGGTCCCTTCTTCGCCGCACAGGCGTCACACCGCCGGCACCACTCTTGTACGTCTTGTCGACACGTCGACCAGAAGAACTGTTGGCGGATCTTCGCCAAGGTCTTGTTCACTCCGAAATGTCCAGCTGCTGGCGCATCATGAAACTCCTTCAGAACCTCCGCAACCCTCTCGCGCGGCACCACCAAAAGCCACGAGGCCGTTGTGCCGTTGTGGGACTCCCATTTCCTAAAAAGCAAACCCTCGTGAACCTCCAGCGAATCCCAAATTGTCCAGTAATATTTCAACTACGGGGAGAAACGAGCAATGTCCTGCCAGCCCGGCTTCTCCCCTTCCCGCCTCTTTTTAAGGATGAAACCAATCGCTTCATCCTTCTCCTGGCTTCGCTTCCACTCGTTCCGGTTGTCTTCGCAGAAGATCCTGTGAATTTTCTTCGTGGAAACTTCCACTCCAGCTTCCTTCTTCTCCAGTCGATCGCAGTTCTTGCAGTCTCCCTCGATGCACGGTCTTCGCGACAGTCCGTCGGCATTCCCATGGGCTCTTCCTGCGCGGTAACGAATCTCGAAGTCGTACACCTGGAGTCGCTCGATCCAGCGGGCGACCTGCCCTTCGGGGCACTTGAAGGTCAGCAACCAGCGAAGCGCCGCGTGATCCGTCCTTATGAGGAATCTCCGTCCGTAGAGATAGTGGTGGAAGTGTTCGGTGGACTTCACCACTGCCAGCAGTTCCCTCCGGGTGACGCAGTAGTTCCTTTCCGCTTTTCCCAGGGTCTTGGAGAAATAGGCTACGACCTTTTCCTGTCCTTCGTGTTCCTGTGAGAGGACGCCACCTACGGCGAAATTAGAGGCGTCCGTGTCCAAAATGAAGTCCTTGTCGACCACCGGGTAGGCGAGCACCGGGGCTCCGGTTAGTCTCCTCTTCAGCTCCTGGAAAACCTCCTGGCAAACTTCTGTCCACGCATAATGTTGTTTGGCCTCGGTGAGACGATGCAGGGGCTTGGCGATCCTAGAGAAATCCTTTACAAATTTCTGGTAGTACGTGCACAATCCTAGGAAACTCCTTAATTCAGTGACGTTCTCCGGCTGCGGCCACTCCGAGATCGCTTTGATCTTCTCCGGATCCGTCTTGACTCCGCTCTCGGTGACGATGTGGCCCAGATATTTCACTTCCCGGCAGAAGAAGGAGTACTTCTTGGGGCTCATTAACAATCCGGCTTGACGCAAACGCGAGAACACCGTCCTTAGGCGCTCGAGCTCCTGTCCAAAATCGTTCCCGTAGATGATGATGTCGTCCAAGTAAACCAAGCAAATTTTCCAGGTCAGGTCCCGGAGTACGTCCTCCATCAGTCGCTCGAACGTCGCAGGGGCGTTGCAGAGTCCAAAGGGCATCACCTTGAACTGCCAGAGTCCTGTTCCAACTGAAAACGCAGTCTTCTCCCGATTCTTCTCGTCCATCGAAATCTGCCAGTATCCACTCTGCAAATCCACGGTAGAAAACCACGACGAACCGGCGAGGGCGTCCAGGGTATCCTCGATACGGGGGAGGGGATACGAGTCCTTCTTCGTGATCTCGTTCAGGCGTCGGAAATCCACGCAGAACCTTATGGTCCCGTCCTTCTTCTTGACGAGGACGATCGGCGAAGACCAGGGGCTCTGAGATTCCTCGATAACGCCCTGCGCCAGCATCTTCCTGAGTAGCTCCTCGACCTCCGCCCGACGATGTAGGGGCAACCTCCGCGGTGCCTGCTTGATCGGCCGGTGATCCCCGGTGTCAACGGTGTGTTTCACCCAGTCACAGTTTCCGAGCTGAGTCGCATCCGCGGCGAAAACGTCCTGGAACTCACGAAGCAGCTCAGCGAAAAGATTTTTCTGCTTCTCCGACAAACCTGACGAGCAACGTGTGTACAGCTCCTCCAAATGCTGCGGGACGACCGTCTCCCCCTCTCCTTCTGCTTGCTTCTCCTCCTCGGCGGACGGCCCTCCAAAGCGTATCTCCGGTCTGCCGGGAAGGCACAGCACGTTCCGGGAAAGGTCCATGCTGCAACGGTGCTTCTGCAGGAACGCCGCTCCCAAAATGCACTTTTCCACCATCTCGACGACGTAGAATTCTTCCACGCTCGAGAGTCCCCCAACGCTGACTTCCAGGCTCCTCTTCCCGTACACTCTCATTTTCTCCCCAGTAGTGGAACGGATGTCGACCTTCGTCCCGACGATGTCCCCCGCCGGGCACAGCTCCTTGTCCAGAAGGTTAATAGGTGAACCTGTATCTAAGACAATCTTACACGGTTTTCCTTCGACTTTCCCGCATACGTAGACCTCGTCGGCCGGATTCCCTTGTCGCCCAGTCGCCTCCTGCATCGCCACACTCTTGACGACCGGGGGACTGTTCCTCACGGTCCGGCGTCTCCCCCTTACGCCGTCCTCTTCTCGTTTCCCTCGAAGGGCCTTCTTGCAGGGGCGGCTCCCGCCCGGCCGTTCTTGGCCTTGAAACAATCCTTTTGCAAGTGCCCCGCTGTCCCGCAGCTCCAGCACTTCGGCACCCTCGGCGTGTCTTCCGAACGGCCCACGGGCTCGTCGGCCCTCCACTTCTTCGCCGAGTACCTTTCGAAATTGTCGGAGGGTTTAGCTTTCCGTTTCTCCGAGTCCCGTCTTCGCGACTCGGACGCGGGGCCGCGAGACATCGCCTCCACGGCCTCGATTTCCAGCGCTCTGGTCACGGCGGCTCTCAGAGACGTGAAACCGCCGAGTCGCAGTTCCCGCTGCATAACAGAGCTCGACAAAGCCGTCGCGAATTGGGAGGCGGCGAGTTTGTCGCGGGTTTCCGCCGGACAGTCGGCAAACGCGGACTGCGCTAAACGCTCAATTTTGGTGGCGAGCGAGGAGATGCTCTCATCCCTCCGCTGCCTATAGCTCTGGAAGAGCACAAAATTCAAGTTCGAAAGATTTTTCGCCCCGTAGCGGAATTCAAGCGCCGAAACCAAGTCCGAGAAATTCCCGCATTGGGCGGCGGAGAGAGCCGTGAGGACGCTCCTCGCCGAACCTCCGAGGGAAGCGACCAAAGCCGTAGCCTTCCTTTCGTCGTCCCACCCGTTCGCGCGCGCGATTGTCTCAAATTGCACTCTATACTCCTCCCAGGAAATTCTCCCGTCGAACACCGTGGGTTTGACCGCGTACCCTAGGCTGAGCGTGCGGGGCTCCGACAAAGGCGCGGCAGCGGGCGCACCGGCGGGGAAATGGTTAGGAACACTATTTACAACACCACTTTCAACCCCACCCCGAGGGCCCGGGCCGCCACCGACGGAACCCCGGCCGTTTCGGAAAAGAGCGGTTACGACCTGTATCTGCTCCTCCATGCTCGACATGCGCGCCTCGAGGGCCGCCTGGGTCCGCCGGTCCTCGGCGCCCTTCTCCCTCCTCCGGGCCTCGTCGTCCCTCCGCTGCTCCTGCAACTGTCCCACGATGCTAAGCTGGAGGGTGGCGAACATCTCCTGCAGGGTGGCGTCGCCCGTCGGCCCAGGGGAAGGGCCCACAGAGACCGCGGAAGCGCGAGTGGGCATCCCACTCCGGGTGGGCATCCCACTTCTGACACCAATGTTACGTTTTGTATACGGCATAACGGTTTAATGAATGACAACAGTAACAGAACATGAACAAGAACAGTAATGGAATATAATCTCTAGTGCAGGGAAATGCGGGTTTCGATACGTCTGCTAGTAATGGCGGCTGACTCTCGAATGACAGCTTGACAGGCGATCGATCCGATCGCCTTCTTCTCGCTGTCTCTTGTCCCGCTCGCGAGCACCAGTGAGCCTTGGGTTCCCATCCAAGGGGTGTTCGCAACAGTATGAATAAATGACACATGAAAAGTACCCCTTTCGCTTGCTCTTTAACCCAGATAGCACAACGTCTGGTAAAGTCTTAAAGACGTTCAAAAGGCGTCTTAAAGACGTCTTAAGGACGTCTTGTTACAAATCAAGAGTTTATAAACTAAACGTCTCTAAGACGAGGTGTGCTATCTGGGTTTTATGTCTGAACGTCTTGATTTGTAACAAGACGTCCTTAAGACGTCTTTAAGACGCCTTTTGAACGTCTTTAAGACTTTACCAGACGTTGTGCTATCTGGGTATGTTCATTTTATGTCTGAACGTCTTGATTTGTAACAAGACGTCTTTAAGACGTCTTTAAGACGCCTTTTGAACGTCTTTAAGACTTTACCAGACGTTGTGCTATCTGGGAATGAACATAAACTAGACGTCTCTAAGACGAGGTGTGCTATCTGGGAAATAGTCCAAGCGTCGACCACGCGAGAGAAAGTATAGGCACTCGAAAAATAAGAAAGTCTCGTAAGGGACGGTCCGTCCGTGTTAGTAGGGAAATCGAATCATTTCTCGAAGAACTCGGGCCGGGAGCCCCGATATAAGAAAATTTAGGCTCGCTGCAATCGCGCTGGTTCGACTCGATGTTGGGTCTGTAACCGTCCCATTGAAAGGATGGCACACCGACATAGCGCGAACCACTGTAGTGGTGCATCCCTATCACTTACACTACTGTGACTTCCTGTCTCCCTTCCCCTTGAAGGTGTGAAATAGGGAATACAGGCAAGACAGGTAGCTGAAAAACAAAGTCGCATCAAGTTCGATATAATATGTACTCTACTAATGCTTCAAATACTTCCAAAAAATTGTTTGAACTGGTTGGAATATTCCTTATATTCTGCTGTGTGATAAATAGAATTATTTGTTTAATTTCTGTATCATGTTTTAATAAATATATCAATATGTTTGTATTTATATTAAGTGTCGTTCAATTGGTTTATTACACACGCCTCACATGGCATGTTTATACTTTCAAGAGTAAAGAAGCGCCCTTTCACGTTCGTATTTATTGTTTTCTTTTATTATTTCTGCATTCAACGGCTGGCTATGGAAATGAACTGACCATAGCTTCGAATATGTTTCATAATCAAAGTAACAGGATAGACAATGCTTGAATATCTCAGAAACAATAAGTTTTAGGATTAATGCACTTTAGTACTTTCATACTCAGAATTCGCTATTCTTTTGAACTTGACGGTAACAAATTTGACAGTCCATTTGAAAAAATAAAATTTACCTCCACGTCCGATCTATCCCTGTAAAGAACTGCTGGGGAATAATGATTGTATTGCTCTCTAGGAAGTCGGGTAAGAAGTTGTGTATGCAGCGTTCTAGGATTTTACCGAGAATCGGTAATAAGCTTATCGGGCGGTAGCTGGAGGGAAGTTCGGGCGGCTTTCCTGGTTTGTGTATGGGAATGACCTTTGAGAGCTTCCAGGAGTCTGGGAAGTAACTGAGCGCGATGGTGCAGGCAAAGATGTAATAAATTTGGCAGATGACCTTTCGTGATACGTGCCTCAGCATTGGTACCGTGATACCGTCTGTCCCTGGGGCCTTTCGGGACCCCATCCTTTTAATAGCATCCCCGATCCTGTTGGGGGAGAGAGGGATTTTTGTCGGTTGCACATCTGGAGCTGCTTCCAGACAAATGAGGAAGTTGGATACCGGCAGATCCATGGGGGAGGGAAGTTGTGCAGCATACTCATGAATACCGGCGAAGGTCGAGGCAAAAGCGTTGGCCTTGTCGGGGTCTCCGGTGCAGATAGTTAGTCCGTGGCTAAGAGGCGGGAGTGTCTTGCTTTTCTTATTAAGGTCCATTTATACAGCCACCGAGCCGAGCCTTCCGAGCCGTCCGTGCCGAGCGGAATCCCTATAGAGCTGTTCAAATACCCGGAAAAAGCAAGCCGAGCCTGGCTCGATTTTTCAAACCGAGCCGAGCCGGGTACCCGAAGGAACCGAGCGGCTCGGATAAAACCAAGTACTTGAATTTTTCCAAGCAGCCCGAAAGAAACCGGGCGGCTTGAAAAGTAAGCGAGCGGGTCGTAAGAAAACCGGGTGGCTTGGAAAGAAACGAACGGTCCGAATGAAGGTCGAGCAGACCGCTCGTTTCTTTCCAAGCCACCCGGTTTTCTTATGGCCCGCTCGCTTACTTTTCAAGCCGCTCGGTTTCTTTCGGGCCGCTTGGAAAAATTCAAGTACTTGGTTCTATCCGAGCCGCTCGGTTCCTTCGGGTACCCGGCTCGGCTTGGAAACCGAGTCCCGGATTGGTTCGGATTTCAAGGTACCCGAATATTCAAGTACTCGTACAGCTCTATTCCAAACTGTACATATCGACCACTTAGGACCATTTCTTACCACTGCGACAAACAACAAATATGTAGTAGCGCTGATTTGCCGGTTCAGCAAATATGTAATACTTAAAGCAGTCACGGATAGTAGTGCGAACGAAACGGTGCAGTTTCTACGGGAGGCAATAGCCCACTATGGAAGACTGGAAAGAATTATCTCTGACCGGGGCGCCGCGTACACGTCGCAAATGTTCGAAGGATTCTGTACAAGTTTACAAATCGGGCACGTAAAAATTGCAACGGCAGCGCCGAGAGGAAATGGACAGGTCGAGCGATTAAACCGCGTACTCTTACATTGTTTAGCCACGGTGACTGAAAACCCCGATTGTCGAGATTGGGACTTGCGGTTATATGAGGTACAATTTGCGGTGAATAGCACGCGCCATAGAGTAACTCAGCGTACCCCCTTTGAGGTTGTATTTTCGTACCAGGTAACCGGCCTCAACGATAACCCACTGATTCGCGAGATTAAGGATCTAAACGAAACTTTAGGAAATAGCGTTGAACGTAGGGCAGTCGCTGAACTGTTGGATGAAAATAGGGCGCAACTGAGTGCACAATACGATCGAAAAAGAAAAAAGGCACGCGAATACGAAATAGGAGACATTATGTTGGCTCGAGGCAAAGTCGCGGCAACGGGCGAAAGCCGAAAACTCAGTCCAAAGTACCGAGGTCCTTACGAAATAAAGCAGGTTCTAGGGAACGATCGGTATCTGATTTCTGACTAAAGGTAGGATTTCCTAGACACGATTCGCCGCGGCGGTGGATCGCGGCGGCGAATCCTAAGCACCGCTCTTATGGAGAAGCGTGTATCTGTTTTCCTAGGCGCGTTTTCCAACCGCTGTGTCAGTGCGTCTGTCTAGGCAGCTACCTAGGCTACTCGAGACGCAACACAATGCGAGGAGTGTCTGTTTTCCGCCATTATGGCGGAATCTCCTGGCGGGCGGCTAATCGTGGCGGCCAAAAGCTTGACTGCTCCAAACTGAGTCTAGCGGAGACCACCGCGCGATCCATCTCCACAGTGGGACAGAATCCCACGAAATATGGAAACTAGTTGAAATCCAAAAGTTATGGGATTATGTTTTCTTTATATATTTCTTGTAAATTAATAATATGAGCACCTAAAAAAGGAAAAAATATCATGGCGGCTACTTCTGAGCTGTGTGTAAACACGTGTCAAAATTTGTATGTTATTATTTTGTGGAAAAATTTAAGTCGAGGCTTTTGAATTTCGATGATATAAAAGAAAAATATTTTGGGAACCGAAATGAGTAGTATCGTTTCCGATAAGCAGTAGCAAATAATTAGTTACATATAGTTTTTTCCATAAGAAACCGATAGAAAAAATATCAGCAATTGTCGGCCTTTTAGTTAACCTCCGGGAACTTCCAAGCAAATTTATTTTTTGTTTTATAATCAACATATACTTGTCCTTGCAACTGCGAACACAAGATTTGGCAATATTTGCCAATCATGGAGTAATTACTTGTATTCCATGTCGCACAGTGGGACAGAATCCCAATAATTAGGGGAAATATACATCCCATTTTTAGCACTAAAAATTACGAACATTATGCAGGAAGTTCATAAAGGAAGAGTTAACATACAACTCATACGAAGGTTCGACGTTGTCTAAAAAAATAACGTTAATAATTCCAATAAAACTAAAAGAATTTGATAAATATACATACTATGGAATGTGCAGAAAAATTGTAAACCTGTATCCATGTTATCCCGGTACCACCTACTAAATAAATAGATACTGTTCACAAAGTGTTAAGACATTCCTACGAAATTATATAATATTTGGGCAAGCTTCCAATCGGCTAATTGGGAGAAGGGACCCAAGACGCAAGAAATGAAGATTTTAAAAAGTAGAGAAAAGATTGTAGTTACGTACAAAATAGTCTCATTGCAATACAAACGAAGAAGGTTTAAACCTTTTATCGACTTCTTGAGATCCAATAGTAGATTAGTTTTCAAGGTATCTTCGCCAAAAAAAGACAAAAAAACTTTTTTTTATAAAGTAGCTTGATATGATTCGGCATTTTGATTGGAAAAAATGGCATGTCGACTTTTTTCTCTACTCTTCAGATTGACGCCCATTGTGTGTTGGAACATAGGGGGCTCAGCCTCAGCGAGAATTCATTCGTTGTTTTTGACCCGTAATTTCATATTTTCCCAAGAACGTTTGGACATCTGTTTGCCAGCATTTCAAAAGGGCAATCATTACCGTCATGCTGTCTTTAAGAATTTTAGACATTCTTCAATCTGAGTTAATCCGTATATTGCTCTGCCGGTGGGTAGTAGGTACATGCGATGACTTCGGACCTGCGCGTGCCGTTTTTAACCGCCGACTCGTGATGCCGCACCGAATTTTATGGCTTTCGACCCTCGAAGGGTTTGGAATACCATTAAAAGTGGAAAAATCCGAGTTCCACATATCTCATCAGATCTCTGCGAAAACGGTACCAATCGATTCTCTATGTTTCGCCGATGAAACTAACACCAAGAACGACGTAATTCGGAGCATAATGAAGGAAATTAGATGAAAAAATCATTTATATAATTTCTCGCTAGCTTCGTTATAAATAGTCCGATTTACATGAAATTTGGTATAATTTTCATCGGCAAAACGTGAGGAATACATCGGTGTCACTTTCATATCGATATGGTAAACAATAAACAATCTGGTTTTTCTGAAACAGGTATACCGACCGTTAGAATAGACCCTTTTAAGTGCTCGAACCCAACTGAGTCCCTTATCGCGGTACTTGAGGTCTGCTCGTCGCGGCGACTGGCCGCGATTAGGCCCCTTAAAGGTGGCCGTTCCAATGCGCAGCGCGCCACGGCGGCCGGCGGCCATCCCACTAGTGCAAGGGAGAAGTGTGTATTTGTTTCTCCCTTGCACTAGTGGGATCGCCGCCGGCCGCTGCGGCGCGCCGCGCATTGGAACGGCCAGCTTTACACGGTCGGTCTTGCGCGCGGCCCGCAAAAGTACGTGAAGCCGGATCGTGGCGCTCCTTCGCGCGGGCCAGAAGGTCGTACCCGTCACTACTTAGAGACAGCGAGACTACGAGAGACAGCGATTTTACCTGCATCACGAGCAATCAGAAGACTACCCCCCTTCTTCAAGACATCTAGCATATTACATCTCTTCATCATTTATTTTAGATATAACATCACTTGCATACCTATATGTATTTATTGTCTATCAATATTAGTTTTTATATTAAAACAAGCAGTGACATGGTAATTATTGCCGTTGATAGTAATAATTATGATCGTCACAACAGTGAATGTGTTAACTACAATTTCATTTGCCATCGCATTGCCGGGGAAACATTTGGACATTTTTTAAAGTACCCTTGTAAAATTTTACAGTCGTTATGACTGAGTCATAAACCATTTCCAGAATTTATAGCACCTTCATGTCAACCAAATGTAGCTTCCTAAAAACAGATGTTTCAGTGTACTCTACAGTAACAGCATTTATGATATCCTTTATAAGTCTGGTATATAGAGGAATTTGAGATACTTTTCGCGAACGTATATCGCGATCGTGTCTTGCCGATCGTTTCGCAGATCGATGATATACATCGAACAAGTAGTACACCACTGCGGTGGATCGTGTAAAAAGCATGTGGAGTCGACGTAGAAATGGGAGCCCGAACTCGCTGTCTCTAAGTAGTGACGGGTACGACCTTCTGGCCCGCGCGAAGGAGCGCCACGATCCGGCTTCACGTACTTTTGCGGGCCGCGCGGCGCGTAACGCGCCGGCCCGCGGGCCGGACCGCGCGCAAGACCGACCGTGTAAAGCTGGCCGTTCCAATGCGCGGCGCGCCGCGGCGGCCGGCGGCGATCCCACTAGTGCAAGGGAGAAACAAATACACACTTCTCCCTTGCACTAGTGGGATCGCCGCCGGCCGCCGCGGCGCGCCGCGCATTGGAACGGCCACCTTAAGATGGAGTTTCCTAGCCGCGATCCGGCGGCGGCGGCACAGCGGCCGCGGCCGGCGGCCAAATCCTAAGCACCGCTCTTATGGAGAAGCATGTAACCGTTTTCCTAGCCGCGTTTTCAAGCGGCGGCGGCCGCCCGTCTGCTACAGCAGCAACCTAGGCTACTCAAGACGCAACACAATGCGATGAGTGTCTGTTTTCCGCCATGATGGCGGAATCTACTAGCCGCGCGGCTCGCCACAGCGGCAAATCGCGTGACTCCTTTAAAGGGGCCTATTCACCGCCGCCGCGGCGAATCGTGTCTAGGAAATCCTACCTATAGAAGGCGAACGGCAAAGCGGTCGCGAATACAGCGGCGTGGTTTCGGCCGATAGGTTAAAATTTGTACACAAGTCGGGCGAGTATCGGCGGCCTGCAACGCGTGCTCGTCAATCCATCGAAAATGATTAGTGATGATATGATACAAATATATGTTATGTCCGTGCGTTGTCGCAACGAGGACGTTGATACCAATAGGATGGCTGAACTGTAGCACCCGATCTTCAGGCACTGTGTGCCTTGCGAGCGAGAGAATGAGTGAGAGAATGAGTGAGCGAGAGAGAGTGAGATAGAGCGAGGAAGACGGTTACTAGAGCTGTTGATACCCGGGAGAACGGGTACCCGGGTACCCGTGAGATACCCAGGAAAAAAAAAATTCCCGGGTAGGCGCTACCCGGGTAAAATACCCGAGATACTCGGGAGTCTCGAGATCTCATAGAGTACCGTTCCATAATTGAAGCCACACTGAGCATCATGGTCTTCGGGTCGAAGGCAGGTACCGCAGGGGGTTGACCTCGCCACAGGGTGCCAGACGGCATCTTTCTGACAGGCATCGCTCCAGAATTACGTTCTGTACTCTGTAAGTTCTGGAGATTCTCGAGAGTCTCGGGTAGTTTTCCCGGGTAGCGCTTACCCGGGAATTTTCTTTGTCCCGGGTATCTCACGGGTACCCGGGTACCCGGGTATCTCGGGTACTCGGTCTACAGCCCTAACGGTTACGAGGTGCGTCGCTTATGCCGCGTTTACACCAAGGCGAACACGAACAAAAACATTGTTCGCGAACGTTTTCATCTGTTCTTGCCGTGTCCATACCGCCGCAAATAGAACAAAACGTTCACATACGATTCGTATACTGAGTTTTCTTCATGTTTGCAGCGGTGTGGACACGGCAAGAACAGACGAAAACGTTCGCGAACAATGTTTTGTTCGTGTTCGCCTTGGTGTAAACGCGGCATTAGGAGTAAGTAGTCTCTGTACGAACGCGATAGTGAACAGACACACATAGCCCGAAATAAAAGTGTCGAATTCCTTAAACACAGAGAGTTTCAATTACCACAATATTTTTTTTACAAATTTCACATATTTATTAATTATGCCACGGTGTTGGTGTGTTCTCAATTGCAAGGGAAATTATAATGGTACTTTAAAAGATAATAATTACAATTCTATATTTTTATTCCCCAAAGATGAGGAATTACCGAAAAAACTAAATGGTTGCTATTCCTCGTAGAAATTGGACACCAACTAAATATTCTGCCGGTTGTAGATGATTCCATTAAAATTTACATATCCAGTTGTGGGTTCCATTCTGTTGCTAAAAAATTAAATTGCAATATATGTCGATTATTAATTGCGGAGGGTAAAGATAAAACTGTAGGCGATGTATATTTTGATCACTTACAAAGAGGGGGCCTTTCTGTTCCCACTGAAGAAGTGATAAGTTCATTTATTCATGTGTATGGAATAATGTAAGATATAATTATGGTAATATGAAATCTTAATTTTTGCAATCTGAAAATCATAAACATATTTTATGTAAGTTAACCCATTATAATAAAAAAAAGGTATATACCCCTAGGGTGCTGAGAAAATTGTCCACAATTATACTACTGTCCTCTAACACGATTTTATAATTAACTGCATAATTGTTCCTTTCAATAGCTAATTATGCTAACCTCTTTTCCACGCGCACTTAACCTGTTTGGCTTCGTACCAACAATTGTGCCTACACATATCTCAGATAGCACACGACGTCTTAAAAACGTCCATTTTACGTCTGTTTTTGGTCTGCACGTCTGACGACGTTATTAAGACGTCTTTAAGACGTCGGTGTCAAGACGTTTCTACGACGTCTGTCTACAGGCGTCCTTAAGTCGTTTCTAAGATGTCCATGCCAAGACGTTTTTTAAACGACTGCGTTTAGATGTCTTAAAGAGGCATATGTACATAAAAAAGTCATGACTAGGCCGGCTCGCGATGAATAGTACGCGACCGTCAGGCGGCGACCGGGCCGAGCGCTTCTCGCAGGTGGGATACAGCAGTCATGCCTATGGCCGGTATTCATAAACGTGTCTTAAGATTAAGCAAATGCTTAAGCATTCGGCATCCTTTACCCAGATAGCACAACAACTGGTAAAGTCTTAAAGACGTCCAAACGGCGTCTTAAAGACGTCTTAAAGACGTCTTGTTACAAATCAAGACGTTCAGACCTAAATTGGACATAAACTAGACGTCTCTAAGACGAGATGTGCTATCTGGGTTACTAGCTACAGTATTCCCCCGTTATGAGCCCGACGAACGGGGCTGGCAGCGGGCTCATAGTGGCTTGAGGACATGGTTTCGCGCGGCTAGTGGCGCGTCCGTAGACTTCCAGGAAATGGTGGGGATAGTCACCGGGCTGTCAACGGGGGAAAAAAACGGGCTCATAACGGGGAAATACTGTACTAGGGTTAGTAAAGGATGCCGAATGCTTAAGCATTTGCTTAATCTTAAAGGTACGTCTACACGACGACACTTTTGTGTCTAGATCAAGTGTATATGACACTCAAAAAAAATTCCGGAAGTTTGAAAACTGCCTAGAGCAGTCCGCGACACTGAATTCGGCCTATCGTCGCGAGAGTTGCAGCTAGAGTTAGACTGAAGACACTGCAAGTAGCTCTAGCTAGACACAAAAGACACTTGATCTAGACACAAAAGTGTCGTCGTGTAGACGTACCTTAAGACACGTTTATGAATACCGTCCTACAAGACAGCCGGGCAGATCATATACCGTCACTCTCGAGTACCGGCGTTTTTTGATGAAGGAAATTTATATTTTCGACTTGAACTTGAATATGCCAAAGAAGGTATCGATCATTCGCTATTGCAAGACGTTCTTCTTTTTTATGAAAAAACGAAAATATTGAGCAGCATGAAAATAGACTTTCTCAAACCCAGATAGCACATCTCGTCTTAGAGACGTCTAGTTTATGTCCAATTTAGGTCTGAACGTCTTGATTTGTAACAAGACGTCTTTAAGACGTCTTTAAGACGCCGTTTGGACGTCTTTAAGACTTTACCAGTTGTTGTGCTATCTGGGAATGAGAACAAGAGCAGCTACTGGTAGTGCCATTTCACAATCAAATGAAAAAAAACTCGTGCAACAAGGACGCTCTAGCAGAATGCGAAAACTATTGTATCAAAATACGTACATTTTGTATATTTACATAAATGGGACATTTCAATATTTACGCCCCACGCGTTTATTTCTAGTCATATGAGGGAATTCTTCTCAGGCAGTCATGTGGGCCGATATCAAAATTATTGGTTCCTTTTTAGTACATTTTAATAAAAGCTTGATTTTAAAAAAAAAATTCACTATAATATATTTCATGCTTTTTAGTGAAAATATTGTATTGTCATCGGAACTACGTATGTCTGCAAAGTTTCAAGCCCATTGGATATGTTGAAGTGGGTCAAAATTAGCTTACAAAATTTCACCCTGACAAACTAGCGAACTCACAACTGAAACTAAATAAAAGATTGTAAAAAAATGAACCTAAAGAACCCGATTTATACTTCACACCATACTATTCGAATACAGCAGTATTCGAATACACCAGTATTCGAATAGCATTCGAATAATAACATTCGAATACTCAAATATTCGAAGTTTATTCGTAGTATTCGAATACTTGTAAATTATTCGAATAGTAAATTATTCGAATATTCCCAGCCCTGGTCCAGACCTGAATGAGTATACGCTGAGCAGGCTGAGCGCACACGAATATTCTGATGTGGACGGGTGAAACGGTAGCCAGGGCCGCATGCTTCTACGTCAGAAAGGGTGAGCGTGAACGCATATGCTAGTGTGGACGGGTCACTCGTGGTGACTCGGCGCATGCGACCCGACTCGCGAATGCCGGCGAAGGCATATGGCCTGAGCCGACCGTTGTCGGTTTTCTTCCACACATCAAAGGGAGTTTGGGGTGCATTGCGTTCAGCGTGGAAGATAGAGGCAGATGTGATACTTTTCTAAAATCCTCGATGTCTCGGATTTTCATGATATTGAAATACATATATGGTAGTCCATATGAAATTAGGGAGGGTTAAGTCCTCATTTTTGCAGATTCGAAATTGTTTAAAAAATACAAATCTTCAAAGTTCCCTGCTTTCGGTGATTTTTACGAAACGCCTACAGAAATGAATTTTAATGACTTAAATTATTGAAGGCATAGACTAAATAATTTTAATCCATTACTAATATTGCCATAAACAGATAATCAAAAATTTAAAAATTACATTTTGAATAATAATAATGCAGTTAACATATGATAGTCTTTAAAGCTCTATTTTACTGAATAATTTGTCTTTCTTTTCTTCACTACACCCTGCATTATTCTTAAGGGGGTAGACACGGGTAATGCAGCGCGCTGTAATACCCACATAATGTGCCCGAAACATGGGTGTGGGGGGATACGTTTTTCGTCCTTATATGAGCAAATTTTGGGCTGGATGAGGTCTCATTCGAAAGAGGAAGGTTCAGTGCAGAGCGCTCTGGTCATGGTTCGACGAAATTGTGTTGATATCTAATAATACGAGTGTTCAAAGTAGAGCAAAAGTTGACAAAATACACCCGCATGAATCCAAGTATTTTTAGGTCACTAAAAGAGTTTTGTGACTCAAACGATGACCAGAGCGCGCTGCATTGAACCTTCCTCTTTCGAATGAGACCTCGCCCAGCGTAAAATTTGTTCATATAAGGACGAAAAACGTATCCCCGTGATTGCATTCCCAAATACGAGTTCCGCTATATTGGCGATAATACAGAGCAAGTCACGTGACAAATTTAGTTGAGCTAGTGGACACGAGATGGCGCCTACTCGGGAGGACTGCCAACGTGGAATCATAGTAAAACTGAAGCGTTAGCTGGATGATACACAAGCCACAGTAAAAGCGTGATGCAGTCATTGCACGCATTTTCGGACGACTTTAGGTTAGGTTATATGCATTTTAGGCATACATTGACTAGGAACTGCTGGGAATTGTCTGCATTTACTAAATTAACGCTTTTACCGTAATACATACATCACCACTGCAGAATATATGTTATAATTATATGGCCACATTATTTCAAATAAAAAAAGAGATTGGAATTTTTTAATAACACTGGAAGTAGTGATTTACTGATATCATATTTTCAGAATGTGGAAGTTACAGCAATTATTTGCAATTATTGCTTTTATTAAATCGGTCAACAGTTGACTCCTTGATTTTTTTGTAATTCTTTACGCTCCTGTGCAAAGATGGGCATTATTTAATTAAAAGAATATACTTCCGAATGGCCCCAGTGACCGATCGACACGAGGTTTGGGGGGGAGGGTGTGTGTACCCTAAATCTAAAATTCTATTTAACTTCGGGTATTTATTAGTTTCCTTTGTTTATTCGAAGGCCTTTCATCTTTGGCTTCGAATAATTTTTCATCTTTCATTATATCTTTATCCTAAGGTCGTATTCAAATATATTGGCCGGTCGATTCGTTTTCGTGAACAGCGATCGAGGAGAAATCAGCTATCACAATCTTATTGTCAGCGTAGTACATATGTAGTTGTGTGCGTCACGAAGTTATACGTAGACCAATACGAGATGAAGCTATCGAGAAAGAATCAATGTTTCGGAGCTAAGGCCTCAGGTACACCTATTCTGATGCGTGTATTTCTACGCTGCAGCTCGGTTTGGCCTATACATGACAGAAGCTTGGCGCTATCCCCACCACTTCTGGCTCACTCGTGTTCTGCGATGACGAGAGAACACGCGTTACGAATAGGACTGTGCGGATCGTCCCGCGGCTCGGATTCTCGGCCCTCGGAACGGGTCGGCAAATTTCGGGCGGGATCGGGCGGGGTCCCGATACTTTCGTATTGCTCGAGATCCAGACGGTTTCAGGATCCCGAGACTCGATTCGGGCTACAAGCATGACCGCCATGAGCGGGCAACTTGATTTCAGGTCGGCTTGGCAAAACTCGGACGCGATCGGCTCGAAAGCCAGCTATTACGAGGGGACCGAGATGGAAAGAATTATGTATATCATTTATATCGATACCCGAGTGATAAGTTTTTATTTTCTGTCTCCTGTTGAATCATAATTTGTATCTTATTATTTATTTACATATATATGCATTTTCATTGCTACCAAATAGTCTGTGAATACTGAATACGTCCATATACGTACTTAAACGGATATACTACGGTATGACCCAACCAACGGAATGAACTGTAATTTTGAGGGGTTGGGCGGGAGGGGGAGAGAACCTCTAATATAAAATTTCAGCTGCGGGTATTTGTTAGTTTCTGAGATATTAATAAAAAACTTTCGGCATAATACATTGAAATCTACCTATGTATACAGACGTTACTAACACAACCATCTTCTTCGTTTCACAGTCGATGATACAATGTACGATATTGACCTCATCGCGCGATGCTTGTAACTGCATCAGTTTTTATTCCCAATACAGTATAGTAATACTAGAGTATTTCCAAAGTCACATCGGTTCGGTACCATGCTTTACGCGCCCGCAAGCGGGCGCCCCCCCCCCCCCCCCCAACCTGACCCAAACAAATACTAATACCCGAGAGAAATTGGAAAGTCGAATGCGTTGTCTCGGAATAAGTCAACAGCAATAATGTATGAGTTCGTACGCAAAACCTAACTGAAAAGTAAATCTGACAGATTTTGGAAATGATCGACACATTTTGATTAAAATACATTTATTTATAAACTTGGCATGCGTCCAGTTTCTGTTACCGTATCCCTATATATTGTATCGTCGACTGCGAAACAATCGACGGCGACGAGAAGATGGTTGTGTTAGTAACGTCTGTATAGGTAAATTTCAATGTATTTTGCGACAGTTTTTTATTAATATCTCAGAAACTAACAAATACCCGCAGCTGAAATTTTATATTAGAGGTTCTCTCCCCCTCCCGCGCAACCCCTCAAAATTTCAGTGCATTCCGTTGGTTGGGTCATACCGTAGTACAGCCAATAATTTTAATCTATTACTGGTAACGATATCGTCCGATCGCGTCCGAGTTTTGCCGAGCCGACCTGAAATCAAATTGGCCGCTCATGGCGGCTATACTTGTAGCCCGAATCGAGTCTCGGGGTCCCGAAACTGTCGGGATCTCGAGCAATACGAAAATATCGGGATCCCACCCGATCCCGCCCGAAAGTTGCCGGCCCGACCGGAGCCCGAAAAATCGGGTACCCGCACACCCCTAGTTACAAAATTCACCGGCCTATAAATCTGAATACGATCTTAGAAGTTCGAATAACCGACGAGAATCTTTGTGTCCAGAGCCGCGCGAGATCGCCGTGCTCGGCGATGTGTCATCGATTATAAAGAAACAGAATTTGTTTAATTTTCATCGTATCAATATGAAAGTACCACAAATGGATTCCTGGCATTCTCCCGATTAAATTGACCAAAAATAATTTAAATCGGACTATTTTTAAGAAAACGGGCTTTCAATTCTGCAAACAATTTTTCACGTAATTTCCTTAATTTTGGTCCGAATTATATCATTTTTGGGGCCAATTTGATCGAGAAAACATGAGGAATCGACTGACGCCACTTTCGCAAAGATCTGATTAGAAATGCAGAACTGCAGATTTGTCACTGCTTAGCGCGCAACATTGTATGGCCCCGCTGGTTTCGAGCGTCGATTTCTTGCCAGCGTGCAGGACAAGAGGGGACTTTTCATGGCGAAGCAAAGTCAGCCTTATATAGAACTCAAATCGAGAAAGACTTTGCTGACAAACTTTATATTCACGTCAAATAAATACTTTAATTGTAAAATTTAGACGACGAACTATTGTTGAATTTCGCCAGTTCTTACATATGCCCCACTGGGTCCGGAATTCCTGATCCCAGAGTTTCATGCATTTACCAATTGAAATGTTGCTTCAAGTCATCGGGCAATTGCATTGTTTCTTCTCGCACATATGTATATCTGTTCGCGAGTAGGTGTCATGAATGACGCGACTTTTGTTTCCCAAATAAATTCACCCCTATCAGGGCCCTCGCTCGAACCGCTTGACAAGGAGACCGAACGATGTGAACCGAGTGCGAGTGAAATAGCGCAGCAGCGGTACACCCTCGGTCGACGGCGACTTGAGTCATCCAGTACTGAATACGAAATGTTCAAAATTTCTCATTACACCTTGATGAGAGACACGAACCAATTCAGTCTATTTTTTCTTATGAATACATGATTAGAACACACTCTACGTTCAATAAAAATTGATCAAATTGCTCCATGTTTGATATCATTTTCATCGGGAAATCCTAAAAAATTCATCAGTAATACTTTCATCAATACTTATAAAAAACACGAACATTTTATTTTTCTGTACTGGCTATTTTAGCTAGCTCGTCGGTTTTATTGTTCTCGGCTGTCAACGGGCGGTCTACTAGGACCCGAAGGTCCACGCTCGCAACGAGAAAGCAAAACAGTGGGGTGGGTAGGTCTTTCCCGATAAACTGAGCCCAAAGGCTTCTCAACAATTGAAACATTGGAAGACTGTAGATATTCTTTCTGATGCTTTCGGCGATATGCGCAACCATTTGTATGCCCGGTTTCATGTCTAACAAGTCAGGCGATTTTGTTT
This sequence comes from Andrena trimmerana, assembly GCA_951215215.1. Taxonomy (NCBI): domain Eukaryota; kingdom Metazoa; phylum Arthropoda; class Insecta; order Hymenoptera; family Andrenidae; genus Andrena; species Andrena trimmerana. The sequence continues at coordinate 83,883,317 of OX578059.1, read as the reverse complement.
GTGAGAGCCATATATAAAGGCAGTCCTGTAACGTTCACTACATCTTCAATTATAAAACTGCAAATATGTTATTTTACACATGTGTCTCGCTGAGTTTCGTCGGCTTCGACGCTTGAAACCAGCGGGGCCATACAATGTTGCGCACTAAGCACTGATGAATCTGAAGTTTTGCAATTTATAATCAGATCTTTGCGATCGTGGCGTCAATCGATTCCTTATACTTTCTCAATCAAATTGGCCCCAAAAATGATACAACTCAAACCATAATTAAGGAAATTACGTGAAAAATTTGTTTGCAGAATTGAAAGCCCGTTTCGTTAAAAATAGTCCGATTTAAATAATTTTTTCATAAAAAGAATGCGCAGGCTGGATGCGCGTGATTATTACGTGGCTCCCTCCATATACATATATAGACGGATCAAAAGATTGGACTATCGGCGTGGGGAAGGAAGGCTTGGAGGGGTAAAGGCATAGGTTCAGATACAGGCACGTCGGTTAGCTTCGGATGCATTCGGCATGCATAACCACAGCGTTATCCGATTTACTCGTATCGCTCCCCTTACCGCGAACCTTGCCACCCCCTCAGCTTACGCTCCGCCGTCTATATATGTCTATGGTCCCCTCCTCGAAGTGACAGAAAATATAACCTATGTATACGCTATATGACAATAAATGTTGAGCGGCCATTTCGTTCTTTTGCGCTACATTTGTGAACTTTTTATCATCCTTCCGAAACAGTATTATTACGTCGCAACAGTATCTTTAGGAAATCGGGTCTAGCATATAGGTTATACCCGATTTCCTAAAGACACTGTTGCGGCGTAATAATAATGTTTCGGAAGGATGATGAAAAGTTCACCAATGTAGCGTAATACAACGAAATAGCCGCTAAATATTTATTGTCTTATAGCATATACATAGGTTATATTTTCTGTCACTTCGAGGAGGGACCACATAATAATCACGCGTTGGATTCAACATCAAACACAATTTTATATATGTTTGTTCATAACTGCTTTCTGCATAGTATGTGTATTTCATGTTCTGTTTCAGTGTTTTGCTAATTAAAAAATGTCTATCCTAACAAACTTCATTTTCTGGGGACATGCCCTCATCTATTTTTCCTTTTCACTTATAATTCCTTACTGCCAATGTAGAATATTGTAGCATAAGCACAGTTCAAGTAAATGTACAATAAATTTTCTACGTTTGCAGTACCAGCAGACTTTCTGTTTAAAATGTACAACGCAACAGCTGAGAATTTCTTTCCTTATTCAGAATAGAATACGGAAATAGCAAACAGCTCCCTCTCGCGTGCACAGGCAGCTGCGTATCTATGGGTAATACCATTTCTGTGCAGAAAAAACCTGCTGTAATACCGACCTGCCGAATCGGCCAGGTCACGTGACGTGTCTACCCCCTTAATTCATACAGCCAGGCCGACTCGCTGTTGTGTTAAAAGGATCGTTTGAAGGATCGAAACCCATAAAATTCGGTGAGGCACTGCAGGGGGTTGTTCTAGCCACGGGGTACCAGGTGGCAACTCTTTGATAGGCGTCGGTGGACAATCACCCTGTATTGGTAAACAGGATGACTCGAAGGGTTGAGCTGTATGTTTATTTAGCTAACTATGTATCACACCATCTTTACGAGTGCGGAGTGGGCTAAGCTAAGCACAGAAGTTGGTGAAGAAAGACGCAATGGCACTTTCGACCCCTCCGCATGCGTCATTCGTGCGCGCTCAGCCTGCTCAGCGTATACGCATCCCAGATAGCACACCTCGTCTTAGAGACGTCTAGTTTATGTCCAATTTACGTCTGAACGTTTTGATTTGTAACAAGACGTCTTTAAGACGTCTTTAAGACGCCTTTTTGACGTCTTTAAGACTTTACCAGTTGTTGTGCTATCTGGGATTCAGGTCTGGACCCGGCTTAAGACGTCTTTAAGATGTCTGTGTGCTATCTGGGATTTCAAGTCTCTATTAACTTATGCATACCTTTCCTATAAATCCTTCAACTTTCTTATAAATCCTTCAACTTGGTTCAAAGATGGTTTTAACTTGTTTCACACTTATATTTTCTTGAAATCTCTATAAATATTTCAAATATAATGCATCGCAACACCAAACTATTTCGAGAGTCCAAAAAATATATAACACATTTGTACATATTAATATACTTCTGTATTACTTCTACATACTATAGTTATGATATTTATAAAATATTGTATATTAGTATAATTTTATATCACAAAATAACGTTAATTATAATGCTGAGTACAAAACTCCAGTATTCAAAATAGGACTCCCGATCCTGACATGAGTGGTGTTGCCACGTTGTACAGCACGGCTAGTACTATTACCCGGCCGAAAGAAGATCCCCAAGAGGCGGGCTCGGGCGATACAGTCCGTCGCTATGACGCGCGGTGCGACAATGTATGTGCCTACTTCAGCCAATAACCAAAATATGTGTGCTGCGTTTTTAAAAGTGTGCCCAAATAGGTGATTCCGACCAATCGTCATAGCGACGGACTGTATCGCCCGAGCCCGCCTCTTGGGGATCTTCTTTCGGCCGGGAAATAGTAGTAGAGTCGGATGTGGCCCCGTGGCTTTGAAACATTTGACTTCACTTCAATTGAAACGATGTAACATTATTTTTGTTGCTATTGTTATGGGAGTATTGTGATTATCGTGGCAACCCAGATAGCACACCTCGTCTTAGAGACGTCTAGTTTATGTCCATTTTATGTCTCAACGTCTTGATTTGTAACAAGACGACTTCAAGACGTCTTTAAGACGCCTTTTGGACGTCTTTAAGACTTTACCAGACGTTGTGCTATCTGGGAACACTCCTCACGTAAGTTTGCATAAAGCACAACTTGAAGTACTGAAAATATTTATGTACATTTTTTTTCTAATTTTTTAATTAATTGCATTCACAGACTTTCGTTTCATCTTACTCGAGAAGGTTCGAAGTTTCTAACTAATTTTTTAGTTAAAACGAAAAATCATATTTCACAGTACACAAATTATAAATTCATTTTTCATTGGCAGTCTTCAGAACAAATTTCAGTTTTTGAAGGTCTAAATATATTTCACCAAATCTTTTAAAGTTTCCTCCTACCTCTCCTAGGCGAGTTCTAACTTTGTGCGATTGATATTACGCATATGCATATTTCCATTATTTTTATGTTGCAAAAACCTTTCTTGGGATACAAAAAGAACTATTCAGAGATTCACCCTTAATGATTAAAATAAAATGATGAAGACAAGAGCGAAGTCCGTATCTTTAATACAGTAAACTTTCAACTGTCAACTTGTATTTTTTAAACAGTATCGAAAGTAGAAACATGATGACTTAAAACACCCCCTAATTTCATATGGACTAAAATATATTTAAATATAATCAAAATCCCTGACATCGAGATACAAAAGTAATCGAGTGGCGTGAAATGGCCCGTATGACATGTGCCATGTATTACATAAATAATTTGACCGCAGAATAACCACTATAAAAATAACTATCCTTGAAACAAAATTTTTAAATTATTACCTTCTACAGCTGTTAATTGTACATTCTGAAATATAAATGCACAAGATAAGAAAAAAAGCACCACCGTCAAAAAACCCAGTGGGGGTTAAGCTTTCAACAAAACATCCCTGGTGGGGATCGAACCCACGACCTTTGGATTAGAAGTCCAACGCGCTATCCTCTGCGCCACAGGGACTCGGTGATATAACCGGGCTTATAATTTTCTTATATCGATGAGAATATCTTTTTCCTGCAGATGTCGCTATTGTGCATAACAACTGTAGGGTTTTAGTATGGAAGTGGTACGCCTGCGCGGTTTGTGCGCGATTATTTAATTTAAGGAATATGTGAATTTGGTGAATGTGAGTGTAATATATATCAATGTTCTTTTATTATACATATTTTTATGTTACCATCGTTTTGTGCTGATTTATTATACAGTGATTTTTGTTATTATAAATTATTAATTCTTATCTATCAAGACGTGTTTTTCTTTATGTACTTGCTAAAACGACATATCCAGAAATTGGAATACCCTACGCAACTTGCGCAAACCAGTAATGTATAAAAAGAAATTGAAACACTGGTAATCATAACTATATAAAATTTCATATGTAACTAACGTCTTTAAGACGTCATGAAAGTCTGAAAGACGTCTTAAAGACGGCTTATAGATGTCGTGTGCTATCTGGGAACATACTGAATAAAATTTCTGTAAAATATCAGTTGAGAAATAAACATGTCTTTATGGATCTTCGTTATATTTTGTTCTTTAAGTTCATAAAGTTTCTCTGAGATAATATCAGCTTTATCTCATCCTACATCTAGTAAAATAACAAATGTGGATTTATGAATATAAAAGATATATTGTGAAGTTATTTTACTATTCGAAATGTCTGTAATATACTTAGCAAATGTTTAAATAATTGAAACAAATGAAATATTAACCCAAAATTAATTATCTCGAATACAAACTTCTCTTATTTCAAAACAGCAGCATTAAGACGATTTCATACAAAATACAAGATCTAAATAAATATTAAAAGAATTTCTACATTGACGAGCCACGATCGTTACATCAATACACATTATACAGCCCTGTGTTGGAACCCGTGTAGTCAACACAACGAGAGCTCAGAAACAGTCGTGCATATATATATATTATATATATATACAGATGTCTACCCCGTTCGTAATTGACGTTTCGTTCTGTTAAACTTTGTGTTTTTACATAAACGGCAAATTAAGTTATCGACCGTGCACACATGTATAAGTTCGAGGGAGCTGGAAGGCAAGAAATTGTGAAGATGAATCGTACTAAATAAAAAGGATGCATAGAAAGTGAGAGGGAAGAGAAGCGTAGACAAACTGATGTTACGAATGTACATTTGTGTGTTTCGCTGTGTAGCACAACATCAACGTGAAGGAGAAGAGGAGAATAGGAAAAGGCGGAATAAAAGCATTGGATGAATAGAAGGAAGGGGGTTAGAAAAGATGGCCGTCTTGGAACATATGACAAAGAACGGCGGGCAATCGCCGCGGTCAAAAGGAATTCTCTCGGAAGGTATTCTACGGTATCGTTGATCCTCGTGTCCGCGTAGAGGTGTGGTAGTTTTTGTTAATATAGGGATCGTGGCTAAAGAAGTCAGTGATCCTCTGAGCGAAGGAGCCATGACTACGCGTAGAGAATGGGCTCGATCGCATCGGTGCTGCAGTGGCATTGCTCGGAGTGCGCTCTGATAAATCCAACAGAGAGCACGCGATGCGCCAGGTGCGGCCTTACTCGGCTCAGGAGTGATGAGAAGGCAAACTTTAGGCTCGATCTGAGCTTCAGGTGCGAAGCAATTCCAAAGCAAGGGGGGGAGGGAAGGAAAAGGGACGAAGAGGACAGTGAATCGTTTTCAGTGTCTGTCCCGCCAACTCCTCCGCCGCGGTTTCGTCTTCACAAGCCAGCAGCGGACGGTACTCATCCGACAATTCATCAGCACGTCGAAACCGATCTCAAACATCGGTGAGGAAATTGTTAACTCGTCCCTCTACACGGCATCCTCTCCTCTCCATTACCACCGCCGCCCCCCTCCCCCTCCCCCCTCTTTCTTCGATTTCTCCTGTGTTTGTACACAGTGTAACGAAATCGCCAGCTCGAAATTTCCTATGAAACTTTTATGTTTTATGGGTACCATCGCCCGATACAGTATCTCATTTCCTCGATAATGTACTCTTTATGTTATAAAATTTATTTTATCTATTACTGAAGTGGTTTATTATTAGAAGCACTAAATGCTTCTGAGGAATTCACAGAATTTATAAATCATTGGTGCATAAGGGGAATAAGTAGTTGGATTTCAAAGTCTTGTTATGTTTGTTTATTGCATACCTGCGCAAACGTAGATATGACAAATATTATTGCATCTACAAATGCAGGCATGCCGTGTGTTATTAATGTAACGCTTTCAATGTATCCAAGTTATACCAACTAATAAAATTAACATATGTTTTCATGTGTATCCTGTTTTATGTTTGTGTATTCATGCTATGATTTTTGTGTATAATAAACAATTGAAGATATCCAAGTCTCGTTGTAAAGAATGGAGTTCAAGTATCTGCTTTAATTCTTTCCTACTCCTTTGTGTTACATGTGAACGGGTCAACTGTTGCTTTTTTTTATTAACTGTTGTATTTTTACACTCATTTTTAGCTTTCAGGAAAATTTAATTATACTCAATAACCACACGAAAAAAGTACATCATGATTCCTGGAACGGAAGGCCTTGTAAAAAAGAGCCAATTAAACGATCCTCTTCTTTACCTTCCTTAATAACACAATGGACTTGCGTTCGTTGTTTATTAGAGAACAGTTGCAGTTCTGCATTGACTTGTGCAGCTTGTGATGCTGACTGTTCGATATTTGAAACTGATAAAAGGCAAATCGGAGCTCGTAAAAGTAAAAAACAAAATTTACGTAAGACAAGTCGCCTGAAGGTTGCATCTGAATTTTTGGCCAATATTTTGAATGGTTCTAACGTGACGAATACATCTGCGAACGATGCAAAGATTATGAGTAAGGCTGGATATTACCTAGAAGCGTTACGAGTGAAAGTTTTATCGTCCGGTGTTTAATATTTAATTTGTCTTCTGCAGATATGGCACAATTAACAAGCATAAGTCGTAGCGAAAGAAGGCAAGTCGATAGAGAAGACTGGACCCTACTACCAATAGAAGCCATGGAGTCTACTACACTTTCTTATACAAATACTAATAATACCTCTCAGCGTTCACCAAAAAGACATAGTCCTTCAATATATGAGCGAGTGAAATCTAAAGTTAGTCGCTCTTTATCTAATGGCTCTGTTGTGCATAAACTATCCGACCATGCAATTCAAAGACCAACGAGTCTAGTAGTCTCAGAAGCACGACAAGATGATGCTCTTTGGAGTTGCGACAATTGCACCCTTGACAATGCTCCTGGCCTAGAACAATGCGAAGCATGTGAAGCTCCTAGAAGTCCAGCCCCTTGTAGTGGAGTAGTTATCAGTGTACCTGCTTGGGAACCTCGTGCTTTATCTTCTGCAGGTCCACTATCTTACAGGCGATCATTTTCCGACGTTGAGTCTGTTACAAATGTATCTCAGAAGAAAATTATAAATCGTAGAAGTCTGAACGAAGATGAGCCACCTGCGGTACCGCCGCATTCTGTTGGCTTTAACACGAGACCAAGATATTCTTACATTGGAATTACTAATCCCGATATACCGCCGCCATTGCCAAAAAAACAAAACAATAAATTAGGCCTTGTACCCATAAAAGCACACAGCGAGGCGACAAGTCCTGTTGGCGATGTAACGAATGTAAGCTCGCTGAAACGTATGTGGACTTGTCAAAAGTGTTCTTACGCGTATAATCCGCTATGGTCGACGGGATGCGACATATGTGGATCTTTTCAATCACCTCCTTCGCTAACACAGCCTACCTTAATAACTGTCACGAAAGATGGGACAAGCTGCTCGATGCGCACGCAGTCTCCAATTGTAGTATCCAGAGATAGTGTAAGATACATCCCGCAGAAAACCGCTACGCTAGCCACAGCAGAATCTGATTTAGACGATCAGGTCGATCCACCGTCTCCGGTATGGACTTGTAAAAAATGCACACTATTGAATGCCGCTTCGAGAGCAACGTGCGAGGCATGTGGCGGTTCGAAGCTTAGAAGTATTATGCATTTAGAGGACGCTACGTTAAGAAAAGGTGAAAGCTGGGTGTGCCCATCGTGTACGTTAAGGAATCCGCTGTCAGCACAAACCTGTAACGCTTGTAAGACATTAGCAGATTTTCTAGATGTACCCAGGGAAAGTAGAGTGTTCGGATCGAGGAGTCCAAGTCCTAGACTTTGTACGACGCCTGTGAATTCGAAGGTTGTTACTCCGAGGCACAGAAATTCTGTGAGAAGAAATGGTTCTTCAGTCGGAGATAAAAGACATTCAAGAGTTAAAGATCCCACTCATGGTCAAGTACGATTCTTTTACTTATAATTAATCACTTCAGAACGAATCCATATGTCCATATACCTTGCCCTTGCTACTGGTTAATTCGTATCCACATCGTATAAGTTCAATATATACAATATATGTGAATTATTTTAGTGGCAGTGTAAACTGTGCACATACGAAAATAAGAGTACAAATGGAATCTGTGAAATGTGCCAAATTTCAAAAACCTTATCTCAACTATCAGGTGACAGGCCTAGAATTATTGAATCTGGCACAAGTACACTCACGATACAACGGCAAGAAAGCGTAGTTATGGAAAATTTAAGACAAATCGAAGAAAGAGAAGCACTGGAGAAATGGGAACGAATTGTTCGTTACTGTAAAGAGGTAATATTCATTGATTCATAATTGTGTAGGACAATTCCTTTATGCAGAGGAGTTGTACCTTAAAGCATATAAACATGGAGGAAGCATGCAATGGGCAAAAATGTAGACGGCGGTAAAAAGAGAAAAATATACATGGAGGACGCCCTCTCTGTTTCTAACGCCAGGGGCGACATTGTTTTTTTTTTATGTTAGAAAGAGAGAGAGAGAGAGTGTGAGATGGTGTGTCCCCCATGTATATTTTTCTCTTTCTACTGCCGTCTACATTTTCGCCCATTGCATGCTTTCCCCGTGTTTATATGCTCTAAAGGCTGGTTCAGACACGTCCAGCAGTTTAGTCGAGTAGCAAATAATTCAGTAGTAATTTTTCGTGTGTAGACACTAAAATTTAGTCGAGTAGCTTAGTAAAACAATGGTAAATTACTAAATTACTCGGTACTCGACTAAATTACTGGACATGTCTGTTCCAGCCTTAAAAGAGTTGTACTATTTAAACGGAAACAAAAGACTACTGTAAAGGGAGGTACTTTATCTTTTCCATGAATAGACTGATATTGTACATGTAAAATACTATTGCACCGTTATTTTCAAATGGGATGAAACATTTTTTTTTACACTAATCGATTTGTTTCTATTGCCTTTCTATTATTATAAATACTGTAGGAGCTATTTTTATATCAAGAATCTACTATATTGCTGTAATAACTGTGCAAACAATTGTCCAAGTATGTTCTGCTATGTCCCAGTCAACCACGTCCGTTTTTGCAGATTTTGCTCAATGCCTGAATACAAATGTTTGTGACAGAAAGACTACAGATTTCATACAGGATTTGTTATATTCGATGATGAAAGCAGACTGACAGCAGAAAGCTGACAGATTGTGCTGCGTTAACCTGCGAGCAGATTGGCGGCAGGGTCTGCTGATAAAATTGAATGTCAGAAATCAAGCAGACCCTGCGCAGCGCGATCTGACGGCAGATAGGCTGCAAGATCTGATCGAAATCTGATATCAATCTGCGGTCAGATCCTGATCTCAGGCTCTGACCACAAAACCATAGTTAAATGCGGACATAGTAGGACCCGAATCTGACGCCGAATCTGACACCAATCTGCTGGCATACTGCAGTCAGTTTGTTTACTGGGGTTTGTTGCCGAACACTATTATTAAAATAGTTTATATTTATGTGCAAATAATTTATTATCGCAATCACTTATAAATAGATTCATTGTAAACATTGCGAGGAACAAGAATATTTTACAAAGTATTCCTCTATTCGATTTTATGTAAAAAAGAAACATTGATTGTACTTAAAAAGGAAATGGATTCGCATCTTACTGATCGCATATATACTGCTACTATAGAAAAAATAATCAAATAATGGGGGTCAAACTTCAGGTCTAAAAATGTCCCTGTACATAGTGCGAAGTATTTGTATTATTGTATTATTCATTTATTTTATAGACAAATGAACCTTTTGTCGATGACTCATTTCCACCAGCGCCAAAGTCCTTGTATTATAATCCAGCTGAAACAAAAGACAACCACGTTGTTCAATGGAGAAGGCCTCATCAAATCAATGTTGATTCTACTGTCGATTCCAAACTGCCTTGGGCTGTTTTTAGAACACCGTTGCCCTCTGATATCTCGCAAGGTGTTTTAGGAAACTGTTGGTTACTTTCAGCTTTAGCTGTTTTAGCTGAAAGTGACGAGCTCGTGAAAAGAGTTCTAGTGATGAGAGAGACTTGCCCGGAAGGAGCTTACCAAGTACGATTGTGCAAAGATGGAAAATGGACCACAGTACTCGTCGATGACTTGTTACCCTGTGATAAAAGAGGTCATCTAGTATATTCTCAGGTTAACATCTTTGCAATCGATATAAGGACAACGTTAAATTAATAGAGAGATTTTATATCAAAGTGTACGCTGTGACTGTTATACACCATTGAAAAGTTCGTGTCAGTAACTACCGTGTCCTTGTAATGAGCAGCAAGGAACACAGTTGATATTTGTGTGTCTCAAGTATCTGATGATAATCTTTTTATTCAAATAAGAGCTTTCTATTTTTCCTTTGTCTGCAAATATTCAAGCTACGGACTGTCAGTCACGATCAAAATGCTACTACCATTCGATTCTCTTTAACATTGTCCTCCGTTTTATCATTTGATACAACGTCCAGTAGTAGAATTTGTTAATTTGTATTCATAATTTTACTCAAACACATAGGCAAAAAGAAAACAACTTTGGGTGCCATTAATTGAGAAGGCAGTAGCAAAAATTCATGGCTGTTACGAAGCTTTAGTATCCGGGCGCGCTATAGAAGGTCTAGCAACACTTACAGGCGCCCCTTGTGAGAGTGTGCCTTTGCAACCATCTGCTTTACCAAGCGAAGATGAACTTGATAGGGATTTAATATGGGCGCAACTTTTATCGTCTAGGCAAGCTATGTTTTTAATGGGTGCTAGTTGTGGAGGTGGTAATATGAAAGTTGACGAAGAAGAATATCAACGTAAAGGTTTGAGACCAAGGTGAATTCGATAGATTGGAGAAATTTTAAGTACAGTTGCCCAGAGCAGAACTGTCTCATGTCCGGACAACAGGAAAGTGGAGAACCGAGCGGAGTTGAGAAGATCCGAACGAACCTGCTGCCCGACCCCTTCTTTTTTTTAATATAAATTTCTGGCCCCTGTATCCTACCCAACATAAACGGATACAGCAGAGTAGTGGACACTCCGCAAGAATAGTGCGCGCGAACAACGTGGTCACTCGTCCTCAGAAGTTCTCGGCACTTGATTTTTCTGTTCTTCCTAGACCCGTCAGTCTTGCTCTGGGTAGCTGTTTAGTATAAGCTGTTTATACTCAGCTTCTCCTGACACGTAATTTAACATTGTTTTCTCTAGGCATGCCTACTCTGTTCTCGATGTGCGAGACGTACAGGTAGGAATATATACTATAATAACTCTTTAATAGTTCTTTCGATTATAATTTCGTAATTTATTAATCTTTTATTACGTTACCTTGTACGCTAAAGTTTACACCTATTCCTTCGCTCCTTGCTCCTTGCTCCTTGCTCCTTGCTCCCAGTCCCAGTTACTCACATCCTCCTTTGTATTATTCATTTATCGACCTTCATGCTGCCTTGCTTATTCTTATATCCCTACCTTACTTCTATAACCTATTCTATGCTCCTTTCTTTCCTCCCTCATGCTCTCTTCCCTGTTGACTCCCACCTATCCTTCTGTTACCCAATAATTCTCCAATTCCTACACGTTCCTCCTCTTAATTTTCTATACCCCCGAACCTTCCCACCACGTGTTCCCACGTTTCCTCCTTTGCTTCACATATCCTGCGACATTCAAATAGGAACCAAACACAAATGTCTATATTTATGATAAAGTTTATAAGGAAATACTTTAAGAGTTATATATCTTACAGGGAATACGATTATTAAGACTGCGTAATCCTTGGGGTCATTACAGCTGGAAGGGTGACTGGTCTGACGATAGTCCTATATGGACACCACAATTACGAGAAATGCTTATGCCGCATGGTGCATCTGACGGTGTCTTTTGGATTTCCTTTGACGACGTGTTGAAATACTTCGATTGCATTGATATATGTAAGACTAGAGTCGGATGGAGTGAAGTTAGATTACGCGGGACCCTTCCTCCTTTATCTTCTCTCAGACACTTGTCGTGCGTATTGCTAACAGTATTGGAACCCACGGAGACGGAATTTACATTATTCCAGGAAGGGCAGAGGTGAATCCTGCTACATTCGTTTAATTTCATTTAATGGCTCGACTTGTCTCCTCGATATAATACAATTGCTGTATACACGTTTAGGAATTCTGAAAAATCACAACGGTCTCAGTTGGACTTGTGCGTGGTCGTGTTTCGCACACGGTCCCCAGCGGCACCAGAAGTAGGAAGGCTGGTGGAGCATAGTAAACGACAAGTACGTGGATTTGTTGGGTGTCACAAAATGCTAGAAAGAGATTTGTACATTGTTGTCTGTTTGGCTTTCAATCATTGGCATACAGGAATGGAAGATACTTCCAGTTACCCTGAATATGTCCTTGCCATTCATAGCTCAAAACGACTTTTAGTTGAACAAATTTCTCCACCAGCATTTGTCTTGGCTGATGCTATTATAAGTTTAACTCTAGCAAAGGGGCAGCGGCACGAAGTAAGGATTCTTATGCGACTGAGTAAATGATTATTGCCTGTAGAACGAGAACAGTTATAAAACCCTTCGTTTCTAGGGAAGAGAGGGTATGACTGCTTATTACTTAACCAAAGGTTGGGCTGGACTTGTAGTAATGGTAGAAAATCGTCATGTAAATAAATGGATTCATGTAAAATGTGACTGCCATGAAAGCTATAACGTTGTCTCCACCAGAGGACAACTCAGAACTGCCGATAGTGTTCCTCCACTTCACAGGTAAAGCATTGTTTTTCTTCAATTTTTACGAACGCCAAATCTATAGCAATTGAACGTAACGAATTAATTCTAGACAAGTCATCATAGTCTTAACTCAATTGGAAGGTAGTGGAGGTTTCTCGATAGCACATCGACTAACGCACAGATTAGCTAACAGTGGGAACTTACATGACTGGGGTCCGCCAGATACTCAGCATTGCCCTCAAATTGACACTCAAGTCGAAGGTTTACACAGTCCTCGTTTAATCACGTGAACAAATGAGTTTTGCGTATGATTGAGAACAAATAGAACAATGTGTAAAAGTATCGTTTGTCAAGTAAGAGAGTTTATTATTTACTCGTGATATCCAGAAATTTAATAAAACCAAAGTAAGCTAGAAAGATTTCAGAACAGAATAAACTTCGCGGAAATTATAACACCCTTTGTGCTTTCTAGCAAATCGTATTGTATGAAAATTTTTTAGCATTATGACAAGCTCACTATTGAACGTAATACAATAATTAATAATTAATATACAGTGGTCCTGAAATCAGTGATTAGGACCTGTTTCCTTTTTTTTATTATTATTATTATTATTTAATTAGGTAGTGATAATTTGTTATACCAATGAAAATGAATATACTTTTAAACTTGCGTGCAAATTAAGCTACCATTTAAATTATTGAATTCCCATTTTTCATGGGGAACATTGATCCATAAAGAAGACTTAAGGGAAATTAAATATTTATGGAAGAACAAATTAAACACATTGCTTATTATATAAAAAAGAATTATTTTCTCAACTTAACATATAAGCATCGTAAGAAATGATAAAGCATAATGATTATACAGTAACAATACGTAGAATGAAATGTCACAGTCATTAATAGTGTGCAAAAAAAAGACATATACACTCTTTTTGGAATTGCTTAGAATATGATATAATTATGGATCAAAATGTTTTCAATTTTTCCAACTCACGATCAGATGCTGATCTTGGTTTCAGATGCATAAGGCCACATTCAGAACCCACATTTTAAAAGAAAACGATGTATTATATACATATACTGTGCATGAGGGTTTTGAATACTGACCACGTTAAGACGGGTTTATTCATCTAAATTTTTGTTATTCTTATACCTAAATTAAGTGATTGTGAGGGATAAAGATAAACGTAGCACATACATACAGTAGCGTCTCGAAAGAAGAACGGTGTTTCTGTCTCGAATAAAGGTCGGTTTGGGACGGGGCGAAGCCACCGAGCTCGGTGGAAACTCGGTGGCTCCTCGTTTCCCGCTCGTTGAGACGACGGGCCGAGTCCGTGCCATGTCGACGCGTAACACTTACTTGCTGGATTTTATGTTCGCAACACGTAGAGGAGTCATATGACAGAAACTGTACTTTAATGATATTGGCATCAGCACCACCCGAAGTGCAGTTGTTGTCATTACGAAGAGATTGGATAAAAATGCCCGTGCATACCGACCTTCAAACTAAGCAATTTATGAGAATCAGATGTTAATTTTCCTATCTTACTTCGTCAAAAAGGAGAGAATTCCTTTCCTTGAAAATTCATTTGGCATTGAATATCTCATAAAATATCAAAACCACGTATCAGTACCTTCAGTATGTGAAGCCCTATCAGACTGCAAAAGCTCATTGAAAAGTAATGACAGAGCATTAGCAGCCCAGGTTTGACTTATCTACGTGGGCGAGCATAAAATCCGGCAACGCTGCGGTGGATACGCCACGACAGGTTGCATGTCGGGCCCGTCCAGAGCTCGGCTCGTCCCCGTTGGCTGTATAAACTGACCTTAAGGCAGATTGCGTATGAGCGAGACGGGCTCCCAATCTGTCCCGCTCATTCCCAGTCTCTCATATTCTACGCGATAAGGCAGGCCGTAAGCCTTTTTCCCTGTCTCGAAAGAAGGTGACGGTTTGGGATCAAATATCGGAGACCTTCTTCTGAGGCAAATCTGTACCTACAGAACCAAAGATCTCTATTTCTTTTTTTTTTTTTTTTTTTTTTTTACTCGTTTACTGACAGTCAATGCAATGTATTTATTTCACCTCAATTGCTGTTCTGCATTTTTGTAACAAGTTACTAACAAAATCATACTCTTTAACTGTTACATGGTCCTCGCGTTCAGTTATTTTATAATAAATATCTTACACTTTATGCATATGCAAGCGTGACAATTAACATGTTAATCAATTTTGTAAGTCTTGTACAGTTTACAATCATGATATTGGAACAGCTATTTATCCGGCAATTATGTATGAATAAATCGCAGATACAAATATGTTCTACTCATAAAACAAATAATATTGGGGTAATAAAATACATGAGTATCTTTTCTATTTAAACAGAAAATTAACATTTTCATATTATGACTTTGTAATAAATATTGCAATACATAACTTTACGATTTCAGTTTGCTTATAAAATGATTTTAAACGTCGCTATCTATATAATGAATCTGAATGAACTGAATGGTTTTGGCATTGTTATTAAATGCTGTTCCAAATGACATTCTCAGACATACGTATCACATATATCGAGTACAATGTGTATTAGCTTACATGAGATTTTTCTTTCCATGTATGTACTGCACAGAGCGTTAATAAAAATCGGGGAAATTTTTTTTAATGTTGCTTGTGCGCCTCCAAGTAATGCAGAAATTTTTTATGAATCTTATATTTATATTTTATAGACACTGTGCTTTTACGTTTTAAATTTTTTTATCGAATTTATCAAGAATCAGATACCTATTTAAACATATGCATTTCAATATGTTCGTTGCATTTGAACTTATGAAAAACTAACAAGAATTTTATGAATTTTTATGGATCACACGCATTAGTGTTTCTTCTTAAATACCACCATATGATAACTATGTGACTACTGCAACTTAGAAAAGGAGAGAAGTTCCCAGTATGCTTGGTCTTTCTTTCGAGAACTAAACTTACTCGATACACTTGTGTTAATTCATTGACAAGGGCAAATATATAAAAAAATGTTACAAATCAGTGATTTGTTGTACACACACACACACACACACACACACACACAATGTTGTAGATTTTCGCTTTCTAAATTATATATTATTTACAGTTACTTACATTTTAATAAATAAGCAGTCTATATTACTGTATCCATATTTATATAAACATGTATATTTAGATATAATGTGACCAATCAGTTGCATACACCTACACCTCTTACTGAAAATAATTTTAACAATATGTATTTATATATTTATTGTTTACTCACGCACATCATGAGATGCTTGATGTAGTCCTTTGAATGATTAATATTAGAGTGGTAATCGCACAGAAAGAAACAGTGAGACATACAAGCGTGCGATGTGTTTAAGTTAACAATGATAAATACATATTCCTTGTTCACATAAATATGGAAGAAATATGTACATGAATTCATTAAGAAAACCACTGACGATCTTTTCACTGTATTAAATTTATATACTTCAAACCGAGCAACTTCCATTTCTGTTACTTTTCTCAAATTCAAATGTAATAGAGAAATTCGAGTGTATACTTCTAGATGCCCTGTACTGTATATAAAAATGTACAATATATTAATGCATTATGTTTGAGTGAGAGATAATTTTTTTTCAACGCATATGTAAATTACACTCGATTTTAAAAAGTAATCCTAACTTTGTATAAAATTAGTCAAAAGAGAATGTAATCTAATATATATGTAAATTGAAACTTTTTATAGATCATAATTAAAAAAAAAGAAAGACTCGCACATGTAAATTTATGTACATCCTTTTTTATTTTTATTTACGATATCCCCAAAAAATATTCCTGATCTTTATTGGTGCGGCATACATATTCTGTGTAAGGATCCATATTTCAATGTACAAATCAAGGATAATGACAAGAGTGGTACTGAAACATTTCTTTTATGGTAACCCGAATCTGAGAAAGTTTATCCGATATTTTCTATATACCTACATTGAGCATGCTGACGTGACAATATTCAATGCTGTGATCAGCTAATACTGTTTTTTGTCATTACAACGACAGTTAAGAAATGTTTTAATAAATGTAGCGACAGTACACAAATATGGTTTCAGATGACAGTGTATGAAATACCTATCCATGGCGAATATACTTGTTTCATTTGAATACAAAAGAATAGAGCTGATCAGTTGGACGTAAACATTGTGAGATTTATTAGCATTAGTACTTAGCAATGCAACATTCCTTATATTTCCGTTTCTCGATTACTTAATTAAAAACATGGAATATTGACATTACTGCATGTATTTTTACGCTCTGTGTATTGTCATTCTAATATACTTGATTTTCCTAAAACTTATATTCGACTATTGTAAGTGTTATAGTTTGCTTCTTGTACGATATAATAACGAAAAGTTATTTATGCCTATTGATCTCAAAGAGAAACGGTTCTATATAGTAGTCTGAATGTGGCCTAATGGTTAAGAGTATGTATTAGTTTATTTAAGCTACTTACAGAAATATCAAAAACCAATCACATGCGCCTTGTGATACTATTTAAATAATTAATTCGTAAAGTAAAGCATATGAAATTATAAAAGTACGTTTATATGTACTCGCGGAAATTAATTCTTCTAAGTTTAGACAGAATTTTAGCAAAATTTAATTACGAACTTATTTTAATAATACATTGTCTAAAATTTATGTAATATTTTTATAAAATGGAACAAATCTTTAAAGGATTATTCTTAGAAATAATCATTACAATTGCAATAGATCTTGCGTTAAGTGGCTTTCTTTTAAAAAAAAAAAAAACAGCGTTTAATGTAAAATAAAAACGATCTAAAGTTGTGTATTCTGTTAACGAATATGGGAAAGTTGTCACATAAGTTTAATCGTCAGGATTGTTTTACTCAGAACAAACTCGACTGTTACATTTAAAATGATAAATTTGAATCGTGATAAGTTTCGTCGGTGCACTGAAACAGAAAATCGTACTATTGGATACAGTAGAGTATTTGATTTTCTCTTTTCGTATGAAACAAACCATGCGTCTATGCGATGTTGCGTATGAAAAGTTTTAAATTAATATTTTATGGACATACCAAAGCATTGTAAAACATTACAAACAGACAGGTAATCAATAATGATTTCATAGAGCCTTATTCTGTTGTCATAATGATATAGTAAATTTTCCGTAAAAAAAAGAAGAAAACAAAAATACTCTATTTTAAATATTGTATAATCACTGAAGAAATTATCTATAAACAATATTTCCATTTTAAAATATGACACCTGTGACTTTGATGATATTCTCAGAATAATGGGTGTAACTTGAATATTTAACATTTGCATTTTGATTATTGATTCATTAAGGATTCTGTGAAAATATATAAAGTGCCCCCATTATACTGGAAATAGCAATTGCGATTGAGTATGCACAACACTACAGATGAACAGAGGAGCGTGTTTGAATATTTTAGAAAACTGTTTTTGTGAATTTCAACATTTTAGAAAAGAATACAATTTGTATATAAAATGTATTATTTATTACATTAAGGTGTGAGTGAAACTGATCAAGTTATAAGCTGCTTATAATATATGTAAGTTGCTTGCATATGCGTATACAGGGTAGAATAAAATTTGTAGCGAAACCCAAAACGGGGTAATCCTTCGTATAATAAAATAAATTGGCAAGGCGCAATAGAAGCTTCTAATATGATGTTTCGTTCCTGAAAAAATCGATTTTGTAAATGGAACCGATTGTTATATTAAGCCGTGCTCAACGGATCTACAAAATTGATCTTTTCAAAAATGAGTTTACGTGAGAATATTTCATTGCTAATTTGCGATTAATTTTTGCGCGAAGTATTACTCCCTTTTCGGTTGTACCACGAATTTTCGCCCAGTATATTTCTGTTAAAACAGTGTTTAAGCCAAGTAAATGATGAAGTCTAGTGCGTGAATTACATGTAGCGAAATTAGTAATACATATGTTGTGGTCAAAGAAATATTGGCGATGCTCGCACTTTCGTTTCGACAATGAACTTTTGAACTTTAAAGCGGACTATTATAAATAAGTACTTACAAGGTTTTACAGAACACACGTTATCATCAAGAATTAAATGTAACATTTGAAGTCAACGAATAATTTCCCGATTTTTGTATATTGTCAACCATTGTTTACAATTCATTTTGCATGACATTATTAATACTTATATATAAATTGAATGGAATATTTGTAATAATTGCACGCCATTGCAAAGTACCTAGAAATATATTCTTAATATACGAAGGAAAATATTAAGAATACAGTGTCTCGATGTATTTGTAATTACAGAGTATAACGTTGAGGTGTCATTTTACAATAATTATGTGATTCATACTCTGTAAAGGATACTATGTACGGGGTGCATTCTAAACGGTATGTAAACGTTAAGTACAATTTCCTTTCTTTCTTCATTTCACATGAGACTGAAGTATTTATATATCCAAGAGAAATATTAACATAAACAATGTTCGAAATTACTAAATCGTCAGAACTAAAAACTTTAGCGATACCTCAAAATGTTGGAAACAAATTTTATGAGTAGGAGCAAAATGTTTTACCTCTGTTTTCTTTAGTCTTCGCAACTGTGATCATTTTAGATACACCCATGTACGAACCCGAACCAGCAATCAACTTTGTGATAGTCTCTGTGTGTACCGATTTGTCAAACCTTGTTGAATTGATCCCATCTTCTATAGATGAAATGTATAATTATTAGAGCATTGTCGCATACATACAAAGAAGACATTTACTACTTTACGAAGAGATAAAAGCATTGTATTGTCCCCTAATTTATATCATACAATACTGTAGGCACATTTAATAATAAATTTAAATATTACCTAGAACTCTCTGTTTAGTTTCCCATAAAAAAAATATGACTATATGAATTTACTTCCTAAGATCTTGTTTTAATAGAATTTTTAGATCACTTTCATCGCTCGATATGATATTTAACCCGCTGTGGGTATACTTATTTGGACATCTTCCGTGGGCACGTTGGATCGTTTATGCCCATGGCTGTTTTTTTGTACTGTTTTTGACTTTCAAAAAAACCTGAAAAAATTATGGGATACTTATTCAAGTCTCTACTTTAATATACAACCGATCTTTAAGAGGGGGAGGCCTACCTAGAAATTTTCCAAAAATCCATTTTCCGATTTTCATATTTTCTTCAAGTACATCTTGAAAATATTCCCTAAGAGTGTCAAGTTAATCCGACCAAGATTGGCAAAGTTATAATGTGCGATTTTATATTAACGCTCGACGCTCGTTAGGGATCGGCGGGCTTAAGCTACACTGGTTGGAGGGGTTACACCTACAGAAGCAGTTGTAACGGCTGCATGAACTGCGCCTGCGTCAGTCAGTCACGCTCCTTATCACCGCTCCTGTAGGTGTTTCCCCCTCCATGCAGCGTAGCTTAAGCCCGCCGATCCCTGGACGCTCGTTTTGAGCGTCAAAGCCAGTCACGTGATCGGTCCACGTGACTGTCATGACTTTCAACATCAACTGAGTTTAGCTTTTCCGCTAAACGCTCGTTCACTCTGATTCAAAACGAGTGTCGACGCTGAAAGTCCCGCGGACCGATCACGTGACTGGTTTTATGCATGTTTACAGTAGTAGCGGAAATAGGAAATGTTGAGAACAGAGAACAGAATCATGCTCGTGGACTGTTCTGAACGCCATTGTATACGTATATAAAGTGGCGCAAAGCGATTTTACATTTATGGAAGAAGGCGCTTGTAGGAAAAATGAATGGGAATAATAGGATCGTGAATATTAACATTTTCGAGCATGTGGAGGATGAGGAAGACGAAGAAATGTTTGGTAGAATTATACGGCCATATATTCTCAGAGTGAGGAAAGACCATTTGGATGACTGGGACGATTTAGGGTGCGTTCCACTTACGCCCAAATCGCCCGCACGGTCGCGATATGTAATGGAAATCACGGGCGTTGCGGGCGATTAGGGCGTAAGTCGAACGCACCCTTAGATTTTCGATGCCGGCGCTCTGGCGGCGCGGTGGCGAGACCGCCACAACTCACGATCACTTTCAAACGACTACACCAGGCCTTCCCAAGTAGGGGAAATGTACTCCTGAAACAACACATGTTTCGGTTCTCCTTCCAACGCTGCGCCTTCAGCTAAGGTGGGACGACTTCTACTACCCTCTCTCCGAGAAGACAGTAACGTCGCTGGGAAGCATGTCCCTGTAGGTGTGCTGTCACGCCGGAGTCCTCCAAACCCTGATATATACTGACGAGAGGGTGAGCAAGGAACTTGCGAGAAGGGCCTGAGATGAGCGGCCCTCTGGCGGGGGACCACCGCTGACCACGTTAACCTTAGACCGCCACAAATCTTTTCCCCTCTTCATTTAAATCTAAACAAGATTGAATATATATTACCTATTCGCAACTAACAACTCGCGAGGTTTTAATTTTAAAAATTAATTTTGATGAAAATATTAGATTATTTTATCTGTTAGATGTATAATGCACACGTGTTACGTGCCTGTCCTACAGTAAATTTCAAATTTGCGCGCTGAACTGTCAAAATTAGCGCGGGAACATTTCAAATATATAAATTAGACGTATCGATCTTAAGTTCAAGGCGAAGGAATAATATTGACTGTGAGTAGAAACAGATTTTCTTTTATCTACAACACAGATGCCACCTTACGTTTTATCTGTTTATCTAGAGACGCGGTAGCGTCTCGACGCCAAGTACATGAAAGAAAAGACACCCTGTATATGCCTGTCGCTGCCGTGTATCTTTACTCGACGCACAGCTATTCCAACCTAACCTGAAACTTATTTCATTAATATCTCATCACGCCTGCAATATTTTCTATATTTAATGGCATTTTTCTCATGTAAACCGCATATAAGCTTTCGAATAAGACCAATTTCAATAAAATCGGTCCACGCATGATAGAGATATCGTAATATCATCTCATGGATCTGTCGAAAACGGTACGATTATTTTGTTCTTCTCCTCACCAAATTTTCGTCAACATAATACGTATACTCGTTACACGCACACCTTCAGCCAAAAGAAACTAGTGTATGTATGTTTCGTTCGTCGACTCTCGGGATCATTCGGCAGGGATCGGCGTCCGTCATTGTACATATACCTATGTATATACTATTGAAATATAACCTACCAAGTGTCATCGCTTTATAACCTACCAAGTGTCAATTCATCATAACCTGCTGAGTGTCAAATAAGGTAAGTTGTCCAAATTTGAAATGTCACGAGTTTTTACACTACATGGGAGACTGAATTATTGTCTCAATTAACAAGGTGGGTCGCCAAAATTTTTTAATAGATTTTTTATGCAGAGTCGTAGACTTGGAAGTTATCCGGAGAAGGTTCGACACAGAAGCATCTTCTATCACATACGTTTCTGGAAATTTGTACCATGCATGTACAAAATATATATATTATAACAAATTGCATTGCATTCAAATTGACAGATATTTTTATTATACCAGCAAATTATTTTTAATTTAGAGTTTTTATGTAAAGCTTATAGAAATGAAGGGGACGCACAGGACTTGGATAAAAATGAAGGGGACGCACAGGCTTGGAGGTTGTCCGGAGACGATTAGATAGATAGACAGAGCATCTTGTTTCGCACAAGTTTCTAGAAATTTGTCAAATAAGGTAAATCTACAAAATTTGTCAAACGACATAGCATTAAGAATTATTAAGAAAATAGATTATGGTGGACTGCTTGCAATGTAAAGCAAGTCACATTAGTGAAGAAAGTACGCTGAAAACACATCTCCCTTGATGCTTTTCAATCTTTTGTGAGAGACATTCGTAATACTTTAAATAATAATAAAATCCACAGTAGTTGCCACGCTATTCATTAATTCATCAATTTTTTAGATTCCCATTATTTCAATTCACCAATAAACATACTAAATTAGTTTTATTCCAATACCAATAAATTGTGCATTAAAAATATTGGATCTTCTCGTTCATTATCGCTCAATTATTACCATTAGCATTTAAATAAACCTCCTTTGGACACATTATTTAGTCTCTACACTCACTATAGCAAAAGGCCACTCTATTTCTTTAAATAATAAGTTCTACGTTAAGTTGTATAACTAAAAAAAATGTGGCTTTTATATATATTTACAGATAATCGAAGCAGAAGATGATGCAGTGCGATCTATGTCAGACTATGTACGCACAAATTCTGCTGCACGAGCAAATGTAATAAGTACATTTTCATGTATATGTATAAATATATAATACAGTTTCATGTATATGTAAAATATAAAATAAATAAAAAATTTATTTCTTTAAAATTATTACCAAGATAGATCAGAATTTATAATTTATTGTGATTTCCTTACTTTATCCTTACTTTTAGTACCCGTGACAGTGAAAAATTTGTAAAAAAAGATGAAGCTGAAATTCTGAATCCCCATAAAAAACTACAAAAAAGTAAAAAAAAAATGACGTCAAGTACATGAATTATCTTTGTAAAAAGAAGTGAGATCCCCATAAAAAAACTTTAAAAAAGTAAAAAAATTACGCCAAGTACATGAATTAGCTTTGTAAAAAGAAGTGAGATCCCCAAAAAAAACTTTAAAAAAGTAAAATATACGCCAAGTACATGAAAATGTCGAGGACAAAAAATAGTATTATCAAAAATCACAAAAAAAAGAAAATAGTATATATGAAAAAGTTGAGGAAGAAAAAGTGTATTATCAAAAAATAAATATAAAAAAAACATAATATAATTGCAATATAAAAAAAGATGTGAAATCAAAATGAGCTGCAAGTACATCACAAAAAAAAGAAAATAATATAATTACAATATAAAAAAAAATATAATTACAATATAAAAAAAGATGTGAAATCAAAATGAGCTGCAAGTACATAAAGGTGCTTTCCAACTGCGCTTAAGATGACACAACTACATATACACAGCTAAAATGCTGTGTTATTCCATTACTCATATCGCGGACATTTTAATTAACCCATCAAAAAGAATCCCATTTAAAAACATTGTCGTAAATTAATACCTTTACAAAATTAATGATATACAAAAATTGCGCCAATTATAACAATGACTATTTATACAAAGAAAAACAATGTATTAAATAATATAACACAACAAAAGACAAAAAAAAATGTCCGCGGCCTGGAAGTCAAATACTTGGCGTGGCCAGGCAAGGTATTCTCAGATCATCAATACCCATACCTTCCCTCTCGCAGGCTTTCAGATAATTTGTCCATTTAAAACTCAGACAATATGAGTACATTTTCATTATATTGCGTTTTAAAATAATTGTAAGATCATTCATCTTCACCCATACCTTTCCTCTCACAAGCTTTCACATAATTTGTCCATTTAAAACTCTGACAATATGAATACACTTTCGTTATTTTGCATTTTTAAATAATTCTTATTCAACGACACCTTGACCGTGCCTGGCCACGCCAAGTATTTGACTTCCAGGCCGCGGACATTTTTTTTTGTCTTTTGTTGTGTTATATTATTTAATACATTGTTTTTCTTTGTATAAATAGTCATTGTTATAATTGGCGCAATTTTTGTATATCATTAATTTTGTAAAGGTATTAATTTACGACAATGTTTTTAAATGGGATTCTTTTTGATGGGTTAATTAAAATGTCCGCGATATGAGTAATGGAATAACACAGCATTTTAGCTGTGTATATGTAGTTGTGTCATCTTAAGCGCAGTTGGAAAGCACCTTTATGTACTTGCAGCTCATTTTGATTTCACATCTTTTTTTATATTGTAATTATATTTTTTTTTTATATTGTAATTATATTATTTTCTTTTTTTTGTGATGTACTTGCAGCTCATTTTGATTTCACATCTTTTTTTATATTGCAATTATATTATGTTTTTTTTATATTTATTTTTTGATAATACACTTTTTCTTCCTCAACTTTTTCATGTATACTATTTTCTTTTTTTTGTGATTTTTGATAATACTATTTTTTGTCCTCGACATTTTCATGTACTTGGCGTATATTTTACTTTTTTAAAGTTTTTTTTGGGGATTGTTAGTTACAAGAAACAGAGGCAACCAGCGTTTGGCGCTCTGCGATGACCACTTCTACAGTGGGTCCACCGTGACCACTTCAATTTAAACGGGATATCTTTGTATCGAAGATGGCGCTTTTTGAGTAGCAGCTAACAGCAGCTTTAGGGTCTGTTCTAATTTACGCATACTGCGCATGAAATTGGTGGCATGGTACGATTCCCTAGAATTTCTCTCACTTGACTGGATCACGTGACTGGTTTTTACGCTGCAAACGAGCGTCGAACGTCAGCATCAGTCAGCATGAAAATGCACCATTAAGCACAGTTTAACGCATTTTAACTTACACATGATAATTTTGTATTGAAAGCACAGAAACGCGATCTATTTATGTTATTAATTTCATCTGGGAAGAATGTCGACGTTTACTTTCGGAGCACCTGCAACTACGAGCAATACGAGTTTCGGATTCGGCCAAAAGTATGTGCAATCTTACGTTTAATACTAACCCTTATATCATAAAATTTAAAAAAAAAATGAAACAACATCTGACAGAATAATAAGAAACTTTCCTCTGTGAAAAAATATGTTGGATCATTAATAATCCATTACAATGTCTCAGACCAGCGACAGGTTTCAATTTAACTAGTACACCTTTCGGCTCGACTGCACCAGCACTCGCGCTACCTTTTGGAGGATCTGCGACGCAAACGACAACGGCTGGCCTTAGTTTTGGGTTCAATACTGCACCTGCAACCGCGGTGCAAACACAACCAAGTGGTTTAGCTTTAGGATCTAACACATCTACCGCGACTACTACTACAAGCTTATTTCCAACTCCAGCTACCAGCGCACCGCTATTCAGCGGCCTTAATTTTGGCACTCCCGCAGCGAGTACTAGTTTAACATTTGGCGCTCCATCTAATACATCTGCAGTTGGAACTGTTAGCTTTGGCGTGCCTAGTACCACAAGTATGTGATATATAAAGTTCGTTCTGTTTCTTCATATTATTACTATTATTACGAATATGCGTGTACGTTTACAGCGCTACTTTTCGGTGGATCGAACACCGGCGGTGGCTTGTTAGGAGCAAAACCACCTAACGTTACTGCCGTTACCACAACTACTACCAATAAAGGACTAGGAGGTTTAGATGTATCTGTACGCAGCAAAAGTCTTTCGCAAGGCATTAATAGTCCAGCCACTGCGAAAGACAATGTTTGGCCACCAGAACTAATACAGACGATAGATAAATTCAAGTAACTATTATACAATACATCGCAACGACGTGCGTTACGAAAAGCAGCACATTTCATTTGTCTTACAAAGAGTACCGCAGTTCAATCTATCACAAGAAGAAGCACGTTTCAATGTTTCTGACGATCACAAGAATGTTTAGATTATACCACGATAGCAAGCATGATTCACATTTCGTCACGAGCAGTAGCACACTTGAATTGTTGCAGCGAAGAGTAGGATATTTCAGTTTCCAAACAGTTCTTTGGCTACCAGAATGTGACTAGCTTACAATGTCTAATAGTGAACATGATTGTAAGTACAGCAGTGTGTAATAAATTGATAAAACTTTGAAGTATCTCTGCTTCATTAAACGAATTTAGCTAAATGAATGAAACAATTACAGATTCTAAGTGGTGGAATAATTGTAGCACAGGGAAAAGCTAATTTTGTAATGCTAGGTTCGGGTGGTGAGTAACAGATAAATATTTTTGTCAATATTGTGTGAAAATGTGTAAAGTTTCTTTTCTTATTATCAAAAATTTCGTTTCAATAGCCAAATGTTCTAAAAATATCACTTTGCTTTTCCCAAAGAATGTTAAAAAATCGATTATAGTAGAGAAATTCCAAGTACATATTGCTGCTGTTACAACCGTCTGAACTTCAGACTCTGTAGTTACTGCGTCGCGTATTTGTCATTGTTTGTTATTATTTGTGATTCGGACTCGGACTTCGGAATTTTTGTCATTCTGTTGACTCGGCAACATTTAGTCAAAGATGCGCAAACTTTTTATTTACTAATAAAAGTTAACAAAATCATTCATAATATATCGAATAAAGTTAATTTTTGTATTCGACGAATAAAATTAAGTTTTTTTATTCGTCGAGCGTTTCAACTTGAGCGTCGAATAAATTTTTCAACTTTCACTTACACTTTATTCGACATCGATGATGGTCCTCGGCGCGATTTTATTTCACAGCAAAGGACCGAAATGTGTTATTTACCTTTCTTCGTGGCGATGAATGAAAACACTACTTTTCCTGATGAAAATCGAAAGATTCGTAAGAGACAAATGAAATATGCCACTGTTCGTGACGCACGTCGATAATAGATAAATGTATTAAAATCAGACAGAATTGATTCAGCGGAAATTTTTAATCCAGGGTGTTTGTAAAGGAGCAAAAAGTATTGTCTTCGGATATAGCAAGAGGTTCCGCGAGGCCGTTAAATCGATGCGCCGAAGACACAGCGTTATTAATGGAAATTTTAACGACGTTAGCTGGGTCTGTCCAACGAGATCGTTCTTCCGCCGATAAATTGAAACAAGACACGGCGAAAGCATTACAGAACCATGAGATAGCTCAAAGGACTCACGATACTCCACCAGGATTACAATATGAAAATAATGCACCGCTGTTATTCTTCATGGAATTAGTCGACAGTTTTGAGCACGACTTAATGTTATTTAGATCTCAAATCGAAACTACAGAGAAGCATATTCAGACCATGATGACTCCAAAAACTCTAACACCGCAAGGTAATTTCTTGCTTGTAGTCAAGTTTAAAAAAGGCGATGTTTTGACAGTGCTTTGTGTTTGGCTTTTAGAATTGACGATGGCTATGAGTAAGCTTCACGAGTCTCTTGTAGCTGTTGCTGGCAAATTGCAGGGAGTACATTCCAAGGTACAGCAGCAGAAGGAACAGTACCTTAATTTCAGAAAGTACGTCTTGAAAGATAATACAAACGTTTTCGAAGACATTAAAGTAGATGGAAGAGCATCTCGGAGCAATGTTGGAAAAATTACAAGTGGCCCGACTCCGTTTGGTCCAGGTAATACCTTTTTCTATTATCGTTGTATAACGGCCAATACATTTCATGCTCTGTATTCCATTTATATTTCATTTTTGCAGGAAATAAAAGTTTTCTCTCATCGACGGTATTAAATTCTAACCGACCAGGGGGTTATGACACACGAAATACATTAGGTAAATAAGTCATGTGATCTTATAGTGTCAATATATCCTTATTAAAAACAAAATCCCTAAAACAACGTTTTTCCGTTGTTTCAACTATCCCATAAACATCTCCTACCTTCAGGTCTTGCGTGGATTTAGTATGAGGTAGATTTAACTAACATATAATGTCCTTTTAGTAGATATTAGATCTGTTTGTCGCTGTTTAGTTTATAAATATTTTCAACTCATGTCTTTTATTTCTGTGATTTGATTTTGATTTTGATTTTGATTTTGATTTTACCTTTACAGGGAAAGAATAAGGGATCTATTTTAGTTTGTAAGGTATTAATTAAATTTATACTTCAGTTTCTTTTTGTGTTGTCACTTGTGGGAAGGGGCTCCGAAGCATATTTACCTAACATACATAACATACGTATGAAAGTGTTTTCCTTCCTTTCTCAAAACTGTGTCGGGAAACAGAAAAGTATGGACGAATCGAAACCTGCACTTGTTGAAAAATGCCTGCATATTTTATATGTGCTTTAATCGCTTCTGTTGTCTTCGTGATTATAAAAAAGATGCTTGCATTAACTGAAAGGTGCATTTAACATATATGGGATCTGTATCACGCATAAGGATTCTACTAATATTTTATGGGTAATCTGTAAATCTTAGTTGCAACGATATACTTCAACTTCCCAATATCGTTATTATTGCTAATATCTTATTTTTCGATTACAATATTAATCTACTTGAGTTTATATACAGTTTTACCTGTTTTATAAAAGTCAAGCTAGTGCAGTGAAACAGATTCAAAGTAATTCAGTGTATATATTGTTACAGTTTGGGGAAATACAATACCAACATCATCTGCTACTAACATTAATCTAGGCACATCATTGAAACCACCAACTGCAAGTTTGACTTTTAATACCCCAACAAACCTTACAGCACCTTTACCAACAAGCGAATCAAGTTCGAGTTTCCAACTTCAAAAACCCCCTGTTGGTAATAAAAGAGGAAAACATTAAGTTGTGCCTACATTTATTCTCGTATCACTCTGAACCGCGGTTGCGCTTAATATATTGTTTTCTACTTTCTATTTTATTATATCGTGTAGCATTAATATCTGTATCTATATAACACCAAATCACATACTTCCCTGAGAAGAAAATATTTGCATGCCACATTTTCTTTACTATCGCTACATATATTTCCTTTTATTTAACGTATGTCTAAAATTATAAATGTATTTCATGTGCACAGTGAAGAAATGATAGAATATTCAAAAAAACACGGTTATTTTGCAAATTATTTAATTAATTAAACATTGCTGCAGAATATATTGATCTTTTCATAGAATAACGAAACTATAAGAAAATACAAAATGTGTTCTAACGCGCAGGCCCCCTTCAAGAATAGATTCAGCACTTTGAAACAGTAAAAAAGCCTATTCGAAGCACGTTCTTATTCTCTGATTTCTTTAATGTTTTATTTTCAGAAACCATGACACGGATTTTAGATTCAAGTAAACCTCAGAATCAACAACGCAAAGTATAATGATAATTATAGGGAGTATCTTCGATGATTGCATTACTAATTTTCCTGTCGGACAACACGTTTAGATAAATATTGTACAAAGTGGTATAATGAGTTTCATTCAAATGTATTCCAATATTATTACAATTCAGTCCATGAGTAGCTGTTCATTTCGATGTTACAGTTGTCCAGAAGCACAGTACCATAATCATCGACGAAGTATCCAGAGACGCGGTAGCGTCTCGACTCCAAGTACTATTACCCGGCCGAAAGAAGATCCCCAAGAGGCGGGCTCGGGCGATACAGTCCGTCGCTATGGCGATTGGTCGGAATCACCTATTTGGGCACACTTTTAAACACGCGGCACACGTATTTTGGTTATTGGCTGAAGTAGGCACATACATTGTCGCACCGCGCGTCATAGCGACGGACTGTATCGCCCGAGCCCGCCTCTTGGGAATCTTCTTTCGGCCGGGTAATAGTACATACATGTTTCGACACCCTGTATATATATGTCGACTGTCGCTGCCGTGTATCCTTACTCGTCACCCGGCTATTACAACCTAACCTGAAACTTATTTCATTAATATCTCATCACGCCTGCAATATTTTCTAAGTAAATATAAAGGCATTTTGTTATGTAAACCGCATAGGATAGAACTATATATGTACATATCACCTTATGGGACTTCGTGTCACCACCCAAACTGTATTACCGACCCATAACTCGAGGACTGAATTTAGCGGCCTCTGTTCATGAACATCGTCCAACTCCGGAACTACTCTGAAATGTGTTGAAATGCTGAGAGGTGTGTGCGTGCTTGTACACGTGTGACTTGTTTAGAGTGAGAGTTTGACATAGTAGAGGACAGGCTTTTCTTACGCTACGCTTTGGCTCGGTTTGTCAGCGACTCACGTGGATTCACGTGGATTTTTCTCCGAAAATCTATTTCGATGATCTGGAGACTATGTAGGTATATTATGGCGCCGAAATATGGCTCTTCTTGAAAGCTTATACAAGCTATAAATTGCAAGATGACATTGATTGTTAGTACTTGACGTGTAGTGGAACACTTAACTAACATTTTCGCGTGTCGTACGTCAAAAAATATTAAAGATTGACGCTGTTACTGACATTCCCGCAAATCTCTGCACTACGCGCATTTCTCCATCCTACTACACGTATAAATCATTGTGAACAATGAATCCAAACGTTTTGGTAAAATTTAATTACTTGGGAACGGTAGATTAGTTGTAACTAAAACTCTACGTGTCATTACAAATTGATTGGCCCTTTCCTGCCATCTGTAAAATCACAAACCCCGGACAGAGAGCATTAAAACCCCGGACATTTCCACTTGACACCCGGACACTTTTAACTATTTCTTATATGTATGTATTAGCTACGATATCCCAAAACAACAATTTCTGTAAAATATAGACTGACCGTAACCAAGAAAGATAGATAAAATATAGTTGTAAAAAGTAGGAATTTATTTATCACTTTTTTATACACTTAACTTATAACTAAAAGAACACATAAATTTTTTTCTTCGAAAAACAACACGAAAATAATCTTACAAACTGCGAGCGAGCAACATCAAAAAACCCGGGATCACTACAGAAAATCCGCCCGGACGTCCCCGGACGCCCTAAAAAAGAGGACAAATCCGGGGAAGCCCGGACGGATGGCAGCCCTAGCCCCGAAGCCCATATACGCGAAACACTGTGCGTCGCCCATTTCGCCGAAGCGAAGCACGGCGACCAAAGCGAAATGTTCGTCGGCGCTGTTCTGTCATATATGCGATGTGTGGTCGCTGCTGTTCGGTCGTATGAGCGATGCGTGGTCGCCGCGCTTCGTTTCGCGGCGCTTCGGCCTAGTGGGTGACTAGTGATCCTCCAGGGAGTGATCGGTATAACCGCAACCATTTTTCAAGATTTCGAGCAAAACCGGAAATAAACATAACCTAACCGGTCACTCTATCTCTTTCTATCAGTTTTTCTGTCTCTTTCTATCAGTATTTCTGTCTCTTTCTTTTTTACAGTTTCTTTCTCTGTCTACTTCTGCTTTTGCTCCAAATCGCAGCAACCAATCAGCGACGATATACGTTGTTCCGATCACTCTCTAGAGGATCACTATGGGTGACGACCTTTACGCGACAAACGATCATTCTGGCAGCAGCAACAAAGTATGATACCTACATTGTCTTCTTGCGTTCTCCGTGCCGATGTTGATGTCGGTCCACGGACGAGCTATGCCCATAATGCCTGTATTGAAGCAGATTTCACTTCTATAAATTCTGCAAAAGCCGTAATCAGTAACTAAAAGCAGAAAACATGTATGTACACATGCTAAGCTAATTGTAAGATGAAACTTTTACATTCTCTATTTCGTCTTTATTCGAGCATTTATGGCAAATTAGTGAGATTTTTTTAATAAAAGAAAAATCAAATACGACGTCATTCGGACATATATATATATATATATATTTGTTGCGACATAACTCAAAATTCATAATTTTGGAGGAAACGCGTTCAAAAGTTTTGTTAGACAACAACCGCTTTTTCTATAGTAATAATTCAAAAACTGCAAATTTTTAGTTATGTCGTTGTTGCAGCAAATGAGCGATATAGTACAAATAACGATCGTCGATGTATTTACATATTTACATTTTGAATTTCGTGCATAAATCTTATTTTCGCATACACTTGTACTATAATACGTAATAAATTATTTATGTGATTACTAAAAAAGCATTGGTCATTTACGTGTTCCTTTAAATCGTTCAAAATGTTTTTGCCGATAAATTTTTCATGACATTGTATGTAAAAATATGCATTTTAAAACATTGGAATGTTTTCTGCGTTCTTATGAAAGCAGTTACAGCAATTTCTACTTCCTTACAGATATGTATAAGATCCGCTGATGGATATAACAATGATCCCCTATTTTTTACATTAATGAGATTGCAGCCGGTTGTGTTGTGCTCGCTAAAGCACGGATGCATTCACTGCAATGTACCATGCTTTTAATTTTTTTCAACACACATCCTGCAATATAAATAATAATTTCTTTTTTATATTGCGTTATTGAAGACAATAATTGCCCGTATGGTAGATAATCGTGATCCGTTTGTTCAGCTTTGAAAACATCCAGCCATTGTTCATTGGAATTTATGGAGACATTGATAATTTTCATTGGATGTTGTGTGGATGGAACGTTTAATATGGGTATATTTTCCAATGCAATACAGTTTGAACTATTTCTGTCTCCTATTTCCGTATGTACTATTAATTTTTGAATTGCACTTTTAAATTGTTTTACCGTAGGGTTATTATTATATCCACCATGAAACCTTATATTACTAAAAAATAATTCGAGGTGGTCCTGGCTGACTATGTATGTCGGTATATATTCCAGTAAATTTGTTTCAATGCACGTAAATGCATACATATCCAACATGCTTTTTATGTTGCATAAAAATCCTAGGAAACCCGTTTTATATCGAGAAAGAAGTATGTTTTCCTTTCCTCCTTTTACATATAATTTGTTTATGTACTCTGCACATTGTGTGCATTTGTTTGAAATTTCTACAAAATTATCTTTATTGATTGGTCTTTTCAAACCATATTGTCGGAGATTTTTTTAATTAAAAATGTCGAATAAATCTGTTGTGCCCGGGCCGACACCTAAGGTCGTCGACATCACGCACATACCGATTGCGACAATCGAACGGCCGAAATCCGGCACAGCCACGCAAGGGATTTCGGAAGTGCACCGAGACCATCAGCACATGGCGAAATATCGGAAAACCGGGCCAAAGGCGGACACCCCGATGGTCCCCGCTTCGTCCCGACGATAGGTATAATAACGTGTACGAGCAATGCGAGCTCAGATTTTGAACAAGCTCTGTTACGGGAACATCACCCAACTATTCAAAACTCAGTATCATTGTCACCCAGATCGGGAACCAATAAACTTGTCACACCTTACGGTGAGTTCTAACTCTTCGACCTGCGACGATCCCTTACCTCCGGGTTCTTAACTGAACCCTTCCGTCCCGGCATCATCACCCGAATCTACGGAGCCCGTTGGACGACGACTGTGAAGGACGACCAGGAGCACCCCCGTGATTCGACACCAGAATCACGACACCCCGGCGTCCAGGCACAACAAATCGTTAAAAATTGATACGAATTTAATTGTTGCAGAGAAATTGTAAAGCATTACTAACTGAGGTACTTAATAACTGTGTCGCCAACGAAACCTTCATTTTATTTTTATAGTATTCCATATGCTTCTTTCTAACTTTGTTAGCAAGGTGTAAACCTTCGGCTTCTTGTAATTTATGTAGTTCTTCAAAATGGTTCCACTTGATTATATTTCCATCGCTATCAACTAGTTCTTTCAATTTGCCAAGTGTATTTCGTACTAGTTTCAACATGTGACTAGGATCCATAAACACATATATACGAGTGTTACTACTAGGATGTTTAAAACTTGTTTCAAACTTTTTACAGTTAACAGTAAAATTACACCCTAAATTTCTTAACATCGTAATATTTGTACTTAAGCCATCACACGTTAGCGAAGTAATATGCATGCCAGTTTCATAAAGCACTTGCAAACATTGCGTAGTTAAATTTTTCTTTTGTGTTGCGTTAATCCCATCTAATAAAAAATATGCAATAGGCATCTTCCAAGCGTTATTCATGCAGACTACACAATAAACCAGAGCTTCTTTAGCAATTAGTGCATTATCACATTCAATAAGTGCGCCACAATCAACATACCCAACCATTCTTCCTTTATAATAATCAACATGCCGGCGTATAGCTACTTCATCAAAAATCAATGTACCAATTAATTTGTACGGTACGGAATTTACACGTCGTTTTATCGCCCGTATAGCTTCAGAAATAATTCCAGGTTCCCCGTTTACCGATTGATACCATCGTGAAAGTGTTTTCGGATGCGGTAATGCCTTGTCAAATTTTCTACGCATGTAAGTATATGCTTTTGGCGAGTAGAAATGTAACGACGGTGCAAATTGCCGTATCGCAGTCTTATATTTTCTATTAACAGGCAATTTTTTCTTTTTTCTTATACCACGCATAATTAATTCTTTTGTACCAGCATCTAGCTGTTGAAGTATATCACTCTCGTGCGATGTTACCAAATTACGGTTCTGTAGATCTTTGAGAATACTTTGTAACGATTTGATTGTTATTCGTGCTTTCTTCATTCTAGAATTACTGACATATAACTGGTTTCTCAATTTTGTTAGTTCCTGTCTGTGTAGTTTGCGCAATTGATCCTTTCCTGGTGAATTAAAAATCCTTTCCGGCGACATACTTGTGGAACGGTGTTGATATCCCATTTCAATTTCTATGTTAGTATTTTCGTTTGTGCCAGTATCTACGTCAGTGTGTTCGTTTGTGCCAGTATTTACGTCAGTGTGTTCGTTTGTGCCAGTATCTACGTCAGTATTTTCGTTTGTGCCAGTATCTACGTCAGTATTTTCGTTTGTGCCAGTATCTACGTCAGTATTTTCGGATTTTGTACATACAAAAGGAACAGCATCTTTTTTCAAAATTCGGCGACAATATCCTAATTCATAATTTTTTTAATTAAAATGTTCAGAACAAACAGCTCCACTTTTTGCTACGCTGTAATTTTCTAAATTCAGTGCCTTAAGCCAATTTGTTTTCCTCTCAATATTTTTAGGAAAACTAAAAAATAATTTTTTATTATTATAAACATATTATCTATTCGATAATCGAGCAACACATTTAAATTTCTAAGATTATATATTATATATTATATATAATATATAAATTGTTGGTTATGAATCTATATTTACTTACATATGAAATCTAATACTATTATTATTTATATTTTCTTTCTCCAACTGTTCGTATTTTTTATTTTTCCTGCGATTTGCACAACCGCTTACTACGCAATAAGACATTATTACACTCAATTAATATAATTATGATTTCATACCACGACCACTGCCTACTATGCATAGGTACTATGGGCTATGTTATGTTTTGAAATTCAAACTTGAACACAGCCATTAATGCCGACCCGACGCGAACCGAATACACCCGAACTTAACTACCGAATTGCCCTCCGATCTTATGTTCCCCTCGCTCACAGTCCTCTCTTCCGTTCCGTCTATATAACTCTATGATTAGAATAATGAAATAAATGTCTACCATCATACTACACATTGGGGTTGATTGTTAAGAAGTTGTTTATGGGAAAAAAACCCAAAATTTAATGATTTTATTTATGTTTTTCAACCTGATAAAAAAATTGGTTTTTGCCGATTTAAAAAAATGTCCAAAATTGTCCAAAAACAAATTTATACCCCTATAATCACTAAACATTCTAGTTTTAAAAATCCAAACTCCAGTTGCGCCAACTTGCGACCTTGAGCAGAATTAATAAAATTGTGTAACATACCCGACTGATTATGTCTTTATGATGTCTTTATGGAAATGAATATAAATATGATATAGCGAATCATAATTCATAAAATTAGGTTTTTATTATTAAAGTTAGTTAAACCTTAATAAATAAACGACGAAGCATCGCATCGCTTTCTTATTTTCTTAAAAAGAAATATATGTTTTGGAAATAGATTTGGGCAGTCGAAATTATGATCAAACTTAATATTTATATAAAATACTATGCATAAATTGAAGCAACAAAGCACACTTTTCAATATCTGTAGTAATTTCCGTCTCATATAAATACTGGTTCTATGTTGATCCTTTTTAAGGGGGGAGACCACTGTCTGAAATCTGAAATTTTTTTTTTACATTTTCTGACAGACGTATGTTTCAAGAATGTTCTCTCCAAATTTTATGAAGAAATTCGCAAAATTGACGAATATATGGTGTTTTTTGTGAAGCTGTGTCAAACGCGCGGCTGAGCCACGCGGAACATTGAACGCGTTTTTCTCAGAACGACATTTTTCAACCGCGTTGACAGTCTACAGAGAAAACTATACGTCCAATTGACATGAGCAAGGACATTTATTGTTCGGAAAACCCGTCGCTATTACGTGACGATCAGCTTTTTTCAATTTTCGACCTGCTTCTATTTTTTTTAACATTTCCCCAATTTTGGACCCCGAAAACATGACTTTTTTTTCACTGGTCCGCCATTTTGTTACTTTTTACAATTTTGACATTTTTTTATCGTCACGTAATAGAGGCAGGCTTCTAGTTCCCAAATATTATTGTTTTTTTGAATTCCGATTAACCATATGGCCTGGGGACTGTCAACGCGACTAGCATGTTTTTGCCGCAGCGCAAATTTTGACGAAGAGTATACACTAAACGGATTTATGAATTTAATTGAAAAAAATGTTTTCTTACCCTTCGATATGTACAGTATTAACTATACTACGCAATAAATTGATTTACTTGCGTTGTTGGGTTGAAATAAATTCCCGAAAACACCCTTCCATTTCGGACCGAGACAGTCTCCCCCCTTAAGGCTTGCCGGTTTCACTGTCCCTGTCTACATCACATTCTGGTGTGTTCTGAAACAATATTGTTACTCAAGGAGAAGACAAATGAAAGGAGTACAGAAGAATCTACAAGTGATTTGGATAGTACATCGGAAACATTATGAAAGCATTTTTGTAAGCAACTTTTCTTATTAATATCACTATACGTAGGGTTGCCATAATTGCCAAGCATTGATACGGGACGTTTAAGTGCTAAATAAATAAAACATGAAAAAAGTGGGTACGTAGTGGTTTATTTTTAGGGTTGCCATAGTTGCCAAGCATTCATACGGAACGTTTAAGTGATAAATAAATAAAACATGAATAAAGTGGGTAGGTAAGGTTTATTTTACTCGGTAAAATATTTCACGGGAGCAGTGAAATACGGGACAGTCCCGTATATACGGGACGTATGGCAACTCTAACTATACGTATTTATCATCGATATCTGTTTTTGACCGGTTATTAGTTCAAGATCAACAAAAAATGACAAGAATAAAATAGTTTATGTGTGTAATATTTATCGAAATTTTGATAAAAATATGATAGGTCACATACAAGAAGTTTGAATGTCCAGCAATTTATACGATTCGTCCCACTGTCTGTTTTAACTTCCTTTCTCATATTCATTTTTGCAGAAAATAATAGTTCATCCCCTGAAGTCCTTTATATTTGCACCGAAAACCAGACAAAACTATTTTAAAATTTGTTAAATTTTCAAAGTCTCACAACTTTGCTAAAATTCATTCAAAGTTGATGAAACAAAACCATTTTAAAGTTTGAACTTTCTACTTTTCGACTCGTTGAATCACATTTATCGAAATGGGTGTCCAGGGGCTAAAATCCGCCCTCAAAGAAGAGTGTGCCAAACTGCAAAAATTTGTTGATGTTTGTTAAATGCTAGAGAGTGAAAACAATATTTTTTGCAATTTTTATGTTCACTGCCGGAAAGTATGACCATTTTCCTTTAAAATAAGTTAAACCTCATCAAAATAGGATGTTTTTTAACAAAGATACGGCCATGTCCAGAGTTGTCTACGTTTCGTCCCACTGTGCGCCGGCTTCTGGAGCCGAGCGATATTGTATCGTTCACCCGTATAAACTGCAGCGCGGAGTTGCTCGGCCATGTGTCATCGATTAGGTGTACAAAAACGGAATTTCTTTATTTTTCGTCGTATCAATATGAAAGTGACACCAATGAATTTCTTGCATTCACCCGATTGACAAAAAAAAATTATTTAAATCGGACTACTTTTAACGAAACGGGCTTTCAATCCTGAAAATTAATTTTATGCCCAATATCATTAATTATAGTTCAAATTATGTCAGGTTTGTTATTATTTTCATCGGGAAACTATAAAAAATCCATTGGTAATACTTTCATCATCACTTATCAAAAATATGAACATTTTATCTGGCCCATCAGTTTTATTGCTCTCGGCTGTTAACGGGCGTTTTTTTTTTTTTTTTAATAGAAGGTGTTTATTTAGCCATATAACATACATAACAATTTTATATCTGAGAACTAGATATAAACACAGCCGAAATTGGCACCATGTTACAATAAAAACTTATGCTAAGCAGCAGTCTCAAACGAGCACTCGTGCTTAAACAAAAATAATAGGAACTTTTAATAACGCTAATTCGTACTTTAAATTGCATTGTCAATCTTTTAGTGATAGAACGATTTGAACTTTGGTATCCTAGGAAAAATCGGCACTAAACCTAGCAGGTCACTTTGGTGGGGTCTTAAATCTAAATTTGGATCTACTTAAATCTAACCTACACTAATTTAATGTAAGTATATTTATATGACTATTTACAAAGGGCTTAGGCCTATCACTTTTTTAAGTACACCGTAGTTATCTGTTAATATCCTGTCTATGCGTCTGACTGAGGACTCTATTTCTTAACTCCATTATATAAGTACAGTTTGTGTTTAGCCACCAATATTTGCTGGGGGCTGCGTATGTCATAATTGGTCTGATTAAAAGCATATAGCAGATTATCTTCGCCCTATCGCTCAAATTTCTGGAGTAGAATAGTCTGCCACAGCTAAAAAATGCCTTGCGGGCCTTGTTCAACTGAATGTCCACATGCTTGGACATCCTCATGATGTAAGGACATAAGGTGTGCTCGTGCGCAACCTTCCAAATTAGCCAATAACGTGCCCTTCCCAAGATCGTCCATATTGGATTGTCAACCAATACGACAGTTGCATTCAAATCTGGTAACGTAACAGTACATACTGTTGCGAGTCTCGTCATGGCGGAAAGTGGGAAGGCGCAGTAGAAGACGGAAATGAGTTGTCGGTCGAGCACACCTTATGTCCTTACATCATGGACATCCTCACCAGATTATACATCTGTATGCCTAGATATCTGACTGATACCTTGTGCGGAATTTCTATTCTTTCATTAGACGAGCTATCTGCGATATCAATACTGAATAGTCTTAAATC
This sequence comes from Andrena trimmerana, assembly GCA_951215215.1. NCBI lineage: Eukaryota > Metazoa > Arthropoda > Insecta > Hymenoptera > Andrenidae > Andrena > Andrena trimmerana. The sequence goes on along the minus strand of OX578059.1, from coordinate 83,843,697 downwards.
CCTTTTCTGAAATTTGCTTAAGAATCTAGTCGGCTTTCTAAACAGAATTGTCTCACATTTTAACGGGTTTATTCTTAATTTCCAGGTTTTGTAGTAAGTATCTATATGGTTTACAGTAGTTTGGAGATCAGCTTGAATTTGTAATGGCTTTTTCCCTTCCACGTATATAATCAGATCGTCTGCATACGCGCAAGCTCTGATGACATTATTTTGATTGATGTTATATAGCTTAAGGATGTCGGTGGTATATAAATTAAATAAAATCGGTGCATTTACAGTGCCCTGTTGAAGGCCATCCGATATACAGAACTCGAGTGAGGAGGCGTTACCTTCTATTTGTGTAATAAATTTCCTATTAGACAACATAACCTGTACAAGCTGGCATAAGTGGCTTGGGAATTCTTTCCTGCGCAATTTAAAGAGCAATCCATCAATCCACACTGAGTCGAAGGCTTTCTCTATATCTATCAGGCAGGCTCCTACCATTTTTTATCATTTAAGCTAACGTGTAATGCCCGATTTCTTCACCTCCGACTAAAGTCCCGGTCAGTGAACGACCAATTAGATGCTATCATGTGGCATTCGTCGACCAATTGGATGCTATCATTTGGCAGTTATGTGGAACATAACTCTAACTGGAAGATTATTGAAGGTGAAGAAATCGGCCGTAAGTCGTTTAACAATTTGTGGATCGCATGTGTAGTCGAATGTCTATGTCTAAACCCAAATTGTTGTGATGGTATGATGTTATGTTTTTGGCAGTGATAGTAAAGGGCCGAATTAATTATGGACTCGAAGATTTTACCGATGTTCGGAAGTAAACTTATAGGTCTATAGCTTGCAGGCTTCTCTGGGTCCTTGTCCTTCTTCAAAATGGGTATGGTTATGGCAGTCTTCCATTTTTCTGGGTAATGCAAGTTGTTAATAATATTGTTGAAGAGGATCGTATATCGAACTACAACTTGATCTGGAAGATTCTTCAAGGCAATATTAGGGATCCCATCGATCCCGGTCGATGTTTTGCCCTTGATATTTCTGATCGTTTTCGCAACCTCAGTTACGCTGGTAAATAAATTGAAGTCCACTTCTGGGCCTATTAGGAATGTAGCTCTATTGACTTCAGTGAATTGTATGAGATGTTTTTGATGTATTCTAAAATGATTTAGATCATCTTTACCCCTTGTGCTCTCCGCCTCTATTAGGTTATGTAGCCGATTACTAATATCGCTAGGTGAGGGTGTATTAACGGCTTGGTAGTGTTTGCCCAATACATTCGCTATATTTACAGGTCCTGCTACCGTGAATAAGTTTCTATCGTGTATGATGTGTTCATCAGGGATGTTAAGTTCGGCAATCCAACCATGTTTCCCTACATCAAGTTGAATTTTTTCTATTGAGTTGTGCGGTTTGCTGCGGAATAATCTATTAATTTTGGGGAAGAAATTGTCCGCTCTCTGATGGTCTACTTCTTTCTCCTTGTTCTCCCAGTAACTGCTGATATTTATCATTTCCATCTCTATGGAGCTTCTAATGGATTTTAGAAGCTCTTTAAGGAAGGTGGTTTGCTGAGTTGTATATCCAAGTTTGTATGTTTTATGTATTTGCGAGACGACATATGATTTATATTTAATAAGTTTCCTTATTTTGTTATTGGTGTATATGTTGGTATAATTCCTTCTTTTAACTTTTGGTGTGGACAAGGTTAGAGCTGAACGGATGTTGAGTTCCAGAGATGTAAGATACTCATCAATTTCGAGGTTCGTAAGGTTTCTGTCCTCCGGGATTGGGGTTGGATTGCTTCTATTGATCTTCTCTCTGAATTTTTTCCAGTTGCATTTCTTGTATAAAAAATGTGTCTTGGGGTCGGTGTTGTTGAAAGGTATCTCCAAGTCATTATCTAATGAGATCTCTGCTATTATTGCTCTGTGGTCACTGTCGTAATAATGTGTTTTTAGTTCATCGTTCATTGTATTTTTGAAGGTGAGTCGAATGTCTGCGATGCAAATGTCCAGGAATGAATTTGCTGAAGGAAAGGTAGGTTCTGCAGGTGTTATTATTTTAAATTTATATCTGATTGAATGAGAAATTTCCCAGTTCTTTATGTATCCTCCTCTTGTATTAGAAGCTGAGTCCCCCCACTCTCTTCTGCGGGCGTTCAAGTCCCCCGCTATGATAAAGTAATTACTTTGGTCCGTCGCATTGATCCGATCTAGAAGCTCATTCAACTCATCTATGATAGATACATCTGACCTATTGGTAGCATATATACTGACAACGTATAGATTTTTTTGGCCGCATTTAATTTTAATGATAGTTGCTTGGTCGCAGAGTTTCTATACAGAATTTCTTCGTATTTTATAGCCTCTTTCATTAATATCGCCGGGCCCCCTCCACGTCTATCGTCAGGACGGTCATTACGCGCCATGTTATATCCTTCAAAAGCAATTCTATATTTCTTATTTAACTTTGTCTCATTAATTAGTAAAATGTCCGGGTTGGTTTTCTCCATAAACTCTTTCAAGTTGGCTCTGCGCGTATGCCTAACAATAGAGTTAACGTTTAGCGCTATGATTTTTAGATCCTTAATTTTTAGGGCCATTGCACATTCAGTGATTTATATAGATGATCGATTTTGGAGGCGTTTTTATGTATCTGCCCTTTAACGTCTAATATCTGTGCGGAGATTGCACTTACAATCTCATTTTTTAAAGTGAACTGAATGCTTTGTAAATCTATGTTAGAAATGTGATCCATTGAAGGCTGATGTAGATGAGTGTCATTTTGTTTGGCATACCTGTGAGATGCAGAGGGAGGCGGAAGATTATGATTGTTCGTTATCATTGTGGCAGCCTGCTGCATAGGTATCTGTTCCGTACGTTGCAAGGATGTAGCGTTTTGTGTGGCTTGTGAAAAGGATAAACCAGTAGTAACCCGTTTGCTGATCTTGTTAACTTTTTGAAATGTGTTAACTTTAACCTGCGTTCTCTTTGAGGTTATGATATCTTGTGCCACTTTAAGATATCTGCAACCTCTGTAACTTGCAGGATGTCCCATTTCGCCACAGTTAACACATGCAGCTTGCGTTGAACTTGCGTTTTTATCCACCGAGCATTCACCTGGACCATGATTGTTAAGGCATTTAACGCATCTGTACCCCAATCTGCAATTGGCACTTGAATGTCCAACACGTTGACAATTTCTATACTGGAAGACCTTGCTCTTTCTGTACGGCTCCCAGTGAACACGTTGGCAGGCTAATCTGTTTTGCTTGGTAAGTGTGCTTGGTATGCTGTCCGGTGAGAGCTGCACCAGGAAGTGTGTAGGTGCGCTATCAATCTGTCCCAGTTTAATTTTGGAGATTTTAGTTATTTTAATGTCTTGTAATTCTAAACAGTCGATTTCATCTTTAATGTCCTGCTCTGTAAAATCACCCTTTGAGCACAAGTAACTTATTTTTAAGATGGTTAGGGGTATATGAATAGAATTTGATGTGAAGATTATCCAGCATAACCTTCATCTTGTTATAATATTCCATCATTGTAACGCTGATGGCGGTGGTGTCGCTCCCAATATCCTTTAACGTGATCTCATTTCGAGGGATCTCATCCTTGACCGCTTGTAATAAGCTTTTAATTGGCATTCCAATACAGTATATAGGAGGGGGTCTCAACTTACCCTTTAACTGGGTGGAATGGATTGGAGGTAATATCCTTGTTAACGATGGGATTGATTATATTCTCTGTGCCCCCAAATTCTATTGCTGATTCCGCTCCTTCGGTTGCATCCTCTGAGGATAACAAATCAAACTGATTTTGTGTAAGGGTTAGAGAGTGTGCCCCACTACGTTTTTCCAGAGACTGTGGGCTCAATGGATTTTTAGGCAATAGCCATGACTCCTTTCCGTGTTCTTGCAGTGAAGAAGAGGGGGTGTTTTGCGTATTACTTGCTTGCCCGTTTTTAGCCTCCATCTTTTTTCTCTTGACATTTAGGTTAGGTGTGATTGGACACTGCTTACGGGCTTCTAGTTCTTTGAGTATTTTCTGAAATTCCTTTTTGGTGGAGGCAGTGAGCGGTTGAGAGCTCGTCCTTTTCCTATCTTCAGCACTTATACCTTTTTGTCCTTTACGCGTGGTTTGCGACGCCGATGGGAGCGACGCAATGCCGCCAGCCCAGGCGACGCTCCTGTAGCACAGCAAATATTGAAAAAACTGCTACGACTTGGATGTAAGTCGGGACGTTCCGAGGGTGAATAAGGTTTCCCGGGACCCCCAGAGGTACCCTTGATATCAATGGTGTTGAATAAGAAAGTATCAAAGGTGACTATAATTGCAGATACCGTTTAGAGGTTATGCAACTAATCCGCGCGCCCTCCGCGGGTGAACTCTCAACGGGCGGTTTACTGGGGCCCGAAGGTCCTCGCTCACAGCAAAGCAAAACAGTGGGGTGGGTGGGTCTTTCCCGATAATCCGAGCCCAAAGGTTTTTCAACAATCGGAAGACTGTATTCATTCTGATGCTTTCGACGAGGTCCCTCGTTGCGCGGCGACCCATTAAAATCGACCCTTTCATGCGTGTTTTGCAGTGTGCATTACATATGTTTAACCGTGCCATGACAGCGGAGGGCGTTCTCTTACCTGCAACGGGGTGCACCGCTCTCTTTAATAGCTTACTGCGACGTTGAATATGCAAATTTCCAACACGAGATAGGTTAATTTTATAAAACTCACTTCAGCGAATATGGTGGTATTGTTTTTTATTTAACAAATCGGAACCTTGAGGTGGCATTTGCAAAACACGAATTTGTTTACACTTTTCACTGCTATAAAAATGATTTTTCATCCGGAAAAAAATTATTCAAGTAGGCCGCTCCTTCTAGATTAAAATAAAGAAAGAATTAACTAATTCCGACAAATAGTTCCCGAGATGAAAATTCATATTCAATCCTTTTGCCGATTTACTTTCTCTCTCTCCCTGTGTGTCTCCATACGCGCAAATTACGCAACCAATCTCATTCGACCCTATCATGCGTGGCCGTGAAATTCGTATTACACGTCGAAAAGTATTCTTTTAATTACAATTAGTAATTCAGTTTTTAAGTGCAATTAAATTAGGCGTCATTAAAATCATGCACAATTCATTAATTGTAACTACTTAGTAGACCAATCCATTTATTTTTCAATTGATTGATGCGAAACTTTGGTTAAGAACATCGCAATACGAAGCTAATATTCTAGGCCCTAGAATCTTCGATATTGCCAATGTTACATGGGCCCTTCAGGTCCATTCCGTGCTTACTGTCCTCGCGTCGCCTTCCATTTCTTCATCAGCGATTCAGCGGAATCGCAACACGCGGGTTAGTAGGTCGGCGAACGCGGAATCCGTCGGCGTGGGCACAACGTGACCACCGATGGTTCGGGCCCTAGATTCCAGAGCATGGTGCAATGGAAATTGCGAAGGATAAAAGACTGACGGGGCGAATTCGCCCGTTCTGGAGATAGGGAGTGCGTGGCTTGGACCTTGATCGCGGGACCTCGGGAATTCATTCAATTTCGGGAGTTCGACATAGGAAGTTGCGACGAGCCAGCGGGCCGTCTAGAAATCGCGACCTCACCTCCACGTATTTTACCGCGAAGCAGGCCTGGCCGATCAGGTTCAGCCTAAGGGTAACTCCATCCGATAAACCGAGAACGGCATAGCCGGGAGAGTCCTTACGCGCCGAGTCGGACCGCCGAATACCGCGAGGACGTGTGCTGGAACGAGCGAGTCAGCGAAACGACGGTTCCCGCGTTCACCTACTTCCGTGTACTACCCGAGAGCACAGCGAGCGACACGACCTACGCTCGGTCAACCGACACCTCGAGCGTGCGAAATAACCGACGGCAAGCGTGTCGTGCAAAATAAGCGAAAACCAGCGAGCGACAGCCAAGACGGAGCGCCCTCTCTAGGTATGTGAGTTCGATCTCATTTTATGTAACAATACACTTTGCATCTTTGATTTTCCTCTAAATTCCCTGTACTTATATATTCAACCCTTTCAATCCTCCCATTCCCTGGTAAGTATAGTCAAGGTGTGCTTCAGCACTTGAACAAGGGCAAGAACCCAGTAGATTATTCTAACCGCTCAGGGTGATCTACGGAAAAGTCCATTCAGGACGTAACAAATTGGTGTCAGAAGTGGGATTTGATTTTCTAATCATTTCCTATTAAAATAAAAGAAGAGAGCGCGACGTCGCCTCATATTGCGACCTGCCGCAATCTTATCTGCCCGTAACTTGACTACACTTCCTACTACATTGCAATGACGGGTGGAATTTTGAGATCACCACCTCCGCATCATTCTTCCATCATTCTTCCATTTCCCATACCACAGATAATGTTCCCCCTGTTGTTCCCCCCCCCCCCCCCCCCTACCGCCAGCCCTGAACAGTCGACCATCCTTCGGTTCTCGGACGAACGACCTAGAAATGTCTGCAATAGACGTGTGGCGTTCCCGAGAAGATGAAGAGAGAGTATATCGGGCACTCGACAGCATTCGCCGTTTCGACCCTGATTTTGTAACATTAGAGTACTTCGCTGCCCCCGTAAACGGCAGCTGGGCGTTATTCCATGCATTGAGCATGCCTAATTTACCCGAAGGGATTGCCGGTCTAGTCGGGAGTCCGTATCTGCTTCAGGAGGAAGCCATCGTCTCGTACCACCTACGCACGATGGTAACAGCGAAACACCCAATCCGCCCATAGTTTTCTCCAATTCTGAAGAATTAGAAGATACGTTGGCGGCATGCAAACAGAGTCAGGAGGACTTTCTAACACGCTTAAGCGAACCATTAGCATTAGAGTCAAACGGCGATCAAATAAACCTCTGCTGCCCTGAAGACCACGAGCGGGATTGCCCCTCCCCCTTTTCTGAAGAAGAGTTCGACGCCAACGAAGATCAGGATTTGGGGAATTACCGCGTTGAACAAAAACCTCCCGATGAGCGATTACGACACATAGTCGGAACGCTGAAATTGGAGGAATTAAACCCGGAACCGCGTCGGACAATCGAAGACTTGGTTATAAGGTATTCGGACAGGTTTTTCGTACCCGGAGACCCGTTGGGCGAAACAACGTCTATAGAGCACACCATCCCGTTAACCGATTCAACGCCCGTCTTCACTCGCCAATACCCGCATTCGCTGTTAATGGACGAGGAAATCGCCAAACAAACGCATAATCTGGAAGAGTTGGGAATAATCGCTCCTTCGTCGTCGCCACATAACTCACCCCTGCACATAGTCCCGAAAAAGGAGGACGAAGAAGGAAACAAACGATGGAGGGTGGTGGCCGATTTTAGAAACTTGAACGCGATAACGATCGACGACTGTTTCCCCTTGCCGCGAATTACGGATATTCTCGAACGATTAGGTGGAGCCCAATATTTCTCAGTTTTCGACTTAGCAAACGGCTTCCATCAAATCCCTATGGCTCCTGAGGACCGTACAAAAACCGCGTTTACTACCCCCGACGGACACTACGAATACCTCCGCATGCCTTTCGGATTAAAGAACGCTCCGGCTACTTTCCAGCGTTTAATGAACCACGTTCTGAGAGGGCTTATCGGGAAAGAGCTATTCGTGTATTTAGACGACGTGGTTGTATACTCGTGCACACTAGCGGAACACGAGCACCGACTCGAGAGATTCTTCGAACGCTTACGCGAGCATAACTTGACTCTACAGACAGAGAAGGCCAAGTTCTTGAAAGACAAGGTCATATATCTGGGCCATATAATAGCAGCTGATGGAGTACGACCTAATCCAGAAAAGATCAAGGCCGTCGCCGAGTTCCCCGTGCCAAAAACTCGGAAAAATTTTAAGCAATTCTTAGGCCTCGTAAATTATTATCGCCATTTTATTCCAGATATGGCAAAATGCGCTAAACCTCTTACAAGTTTGGCTAGCCCGAGAATTCCATTCTTTTGGACTGAAAAACAGCAGGAAAGTTTCGAAGATCTACGCGAGGTACTCTGTAAAGAGCCGGTCTTACGTTATCCAAACTTCGACGAACCATTTATCATTAAAACTGACGCTTCCGACGTAGCCGTCGGCGCGATTTTAAGTCAAGGCAAAATAGGCGAGGACCCGCCAATAGCGTACGCCTCGCAGGTACTCAACCCCGCACAAGAAAATTACTCAACCACGGAAAAGGAATGCTTTGCGATAATCTACGCCGTAAAACAATTTCGAATACATTTACGGGCGAAAATTTTCCTTGGTAACCGATCACCGGCCACTTCAATGGCTATTCTCAGTAAAAGATCCGGTGTCGCGACTCGCCTGTTGGAGGATTACCCTCGCGGATTACGACTATGAAAATATTTATAAGCCCGACCGGGTAAACGCAAACGCAGACGCGTTCTCTCGAAATCCGGTCTCGCACGCTTTTCCGACTACCACAAAGGAAACATTACCAACGAGTGATAATGAGGGTATAGCAACGCGTGCAGGAGCGCGTCACCAAGGTAGGCCAAGACCAAATTATGAAGAACCACCGTCGTTCGACTTCAGAGATGATTCCACACTAGAAGGACAGGAACTTGGCCAGGAGCTGCCATCAACAAAAGGGGATAACATCGACGATCTGGAGAGTAGGGCGAACTCAACTGCCCTGGATACAAGTGAAGGAAGGACGGGAATGCCCGAATTCCTAGAGACCGGAGACGAAGGTTCCACCATGTTAACAGAAGGCAAGTATACAGGGCTAACGCAGGACCAACTCACCTTCTTGAGGAGTCTTGACGAACCACCCCGCTACGAGCACATCGAGGGAGACAACATGGACTCCACTTTTGGAAGTAACGATTCAAGGATAGGCCCATTCTCCCAGGCGGAAATCACTATCTTGAAGAGTCTTAATGAGGAGTCCCTCCTAGAGGAAAAGGGAGAAACATCGAATCCCCATGAAAAGGTCAGTCCGCAGGGGACAAAACCAAAATCGGGCCTGAAGAAACGAGTATCATGGGGTATACCCCTACATGAAGAAGCCCTGAACATCCCGCAATCAACCATGATTTGTCCGGAGGGCGAAACATTGGAGGAACTGAAGGACCAACTGCCCCCTATAAAAAATTCCAGCATGAGTCCAAGGCCCGATGTGATCGAAATGCCTGTCTCGACAGAACTCTACGAAGTGAACATCGGGCCATTCACCGTCCCACCAAATTTTCCTAGAACGAACACCTTGGAGTATGAATTGCAGACAATGCAATGCGAAGTGAAAATCCCAAAGACCACACTTACATCCTCTCGCGACAATTATGTTCATTTTATATCATCGGACAGAATATTAACTAGCCCAATTTGTAAAACTCTGAAGGCTATAGGACTACTCGACGAAACAAAATTATTATCCGAGGAATTAATCAAGAATCGCGTGATAGTCACCCGTAATGAAGAAGGAAAGGTTTTTAGTGTTGTTGGAACGAACAGCTTTTATCACGAAATGGGAGAAGCAGCGCTTAGAAGCACCGCGGAATGTGATCGCGTCTGTTCGTTTCGGATAGTGCCGCATGGCGAAACCTTACATCGATTCGATGCCGAAACGCTCGAAAGATATTTCAAAATTATTTTCAAACATACGCCCATGTCAATTACAATTTGTACGGGTGAAATCCAATTACCGCCGGAAAACGAACGGGAAAATATTATCCGCCACTATCATGAAAGTTTGATAGGAGGGCATAAGGGCGTAACAAAAACATACCGACGCATTCGCAGTCTATTTGACTGGCCGCATTTACGCAGAGACGTAGAGGATTTCGTGCGAAGTTGCCAGAGCTGCCAAGAACAAAAGCTCGTACGCATTAAAACGCGGGAACCAATGCTAATCACAGATACGCCTGCACGGCCCTTTGATAAAGTAGCTTTGGACACCGTAGGACCGCTTCCCCCTACCCCTAGCGGAAACCGTCACGTACTTACAATGCAATGTCAATTATCTAAATTCTGTATGGCCATGCCATTACCCGACATACGAGCCGTCACCGTGGCCGACGCGTTATCTCGTTACTTTATCGCGATCTTCGGCGCACCGCGTGCAATACTAACAGACCGCGGAACGAGTTTTATTAATAACACAATACAGGGAATAGCCCAAACTTTTAAAATTAAACACGTAACTACGTCAGGATATCGACCACAGACTAACGGTTCCCTGGAAAGAAGTCATATCGTCTTAACCGAATATTTGAATCACTACCTGGAAAGCTACGAAGACTGGGACTTGCTACTCCCATTCGCTATGTACTCATACAACACCTCGGTGCATGAGGCAACAAAGTTCACTCCATACGAGGTGGTTTTCGGACAATTAGCTCGGGATTCAGTTACGCCTATGGCCCGTGAAGAACTACTAACTTATCCGACATACGTACAAAATTTGGTAGAACGATTAGAAGAAATTCGAAACACCACGCGATCAAACTTGGACACGAGCAAATCGCGTTCGAAAAATATTTATGACCGAAAGAGTAACCAAGTTATATTCGCCGAAGACGACCTTCTTTACGTACTAAAGGAACCTCGGCTCCATAAATTCGACCCGCATTACATAGGCCCCTACAAAATAAAAGCAATTACTGATCAAAACAATGCAATATTGATTTCGGATGAGGGCCGGCAAATCATCAAACATTTCGATAAATTGAAACATGCTTATATTATAGGTCAACCACCTTGACGCCAACGTAGCATATTCGATGGTTCAAGTTTACTACGGACTGGCGACAGGGCTCATTCAGCCAAATCATAGTCCCATGTTCCGTAAATTTAAGTCCTATTCGACTCCTTTATTTTACTTGTTCTTTTGTATTTGCAATAGTCATTTACGTAAACAATAGAATTCTCTCGCGAAAAGTCATTCGGGGAAAATCCCGTATTTCTACCGCCATGGATAGACGTGGCCTGTTTTTGCTCACGTTCCTCTGGACGAGCGCTACTGTGGGGCTCCCGTATCGGTTGTCGACGCTCCGCCAGAGGGCCTCCCGGCTCCGAGAGTTTCTCGCCGGTGATGGTTAATAGGCTGGGCCGAAAAAAAAAATTTTGGATTCTTTCCTCGTCATAGTGAAAAAAAGGTGTGAGGTGTGTCAAAACGCTCTCTGATTTTTTTTTATAATTTTAAAACTATATTTAGCCGCGCCCCGGCGGGGTGAAAGGTGTCGTTTTTTCAAATTAATAGTTTTTGTAAATCATAGAGCGCAATCGGTTTCTACCAAGCTAGTAAGTAATCAAAAGTTTTTTTGTTGAATTATGTCAATGTTCGACTGCTCCTCGCTATTTAATAAATAAGTGGCGGAGGCCAGGCACTGAGCCATTGGCAACGTCGCGTAGGTTACTAAGTACTATGTAATACACATTCCTTTTTGGTAGCGAGGCGCAGTGAAACATTGAGATAATTAAAAAAAAACTTTTGGTTACTTAGTAGAAACCGATTGCGCCCTATGATCTACAAACTATTAATTTGAAAAAACGGCACCTTTTACCCCGCCGGGGCGCGGCTAAATATAGTTTTAAAATTCTGAAAAAAATCAGCGAGCTTTTGGACACACCTTACACCTTTTTTTCACTATGACGAGGAAAGAATCCAAAATTTTTTTTTTTCGGCCCAGCCTAATGGTTAAGCCCTCAGTTCGTATATATACAAGTTCCGTCCCAGTCCTAATACCCAGCGTGTCTAAGGCAGGGTCCCGCCAGGTAGCCTTACTGACGAGTCCACTGGCGGGCCCGGGACGAAACGCTCTTTCCTTTTCCTTCTCTGAAGGTGGTGACCCCTTTATCCGGATTAGTCATTCCACTGCCAGACAGTCCAGTGTCAGATCGCTACAGTGGTGACCGCGACGTGACTGTGTCGTGAAGGTGATAGTGCGCGAGTGATAAGCAGCGATTCGTAAAAAAGACTGAGTTCGACATATCGCACAATGTCCCATTCTGACAATACCGCCTCTTTGATTCCCGAGACCGCAACGAATCGTATTGGAATTCGGGTTCCGGAATTTACACCAAGTGATCCGGAATTATGGTTCTGCGTTGTGGAAAGGAGTTTCCTCTCGGCCGGGATCGTCTCCGACGCGACTAAGACCAGCTATGTCACAGGGACGTTAGGACCTCGTTACATTGCGGAAGTACGGGACATATTGTTAAATCCTCCGGACACTGGTCTCTACGAGAAGTTGAAGTCCGAACTGATCAGTTGCGTGGGTGTGTCGCAAGAGCAGAAGACCCGCCAATTGTTGGAGCGAGAAGAAATGGGCGATCAAAGGCCCTCCCAATTCTTACGTCATCTTCGAAGCTTGGCGGGAACGCACGTGACGGAACCATTATTGAGGACGCTTTGGTTGGGGCGTTTGCCCGCCAATGTACATGCCATCTTAGCAACTCAAAAGAACTCGTTGCTTGATGAAGTGGCAGTGTTGGCAGACGCCATCTTTGAAACGATCCCCGGACGGCCTGTGGTCGCCGAAGCATCGCGTCCTGGACCATCGGTGCAGCCGAGTTCGATGGATTTGATGGCGGACAGGATGCTGCAGCTCCTCGTTTCCCTCCAGCAGGAGACTAAGGTCATGAGAGCCTAAATCGATGAGCTGCGTTTTTCCCGCAGGGATGAACCCTCTCGTAGCGGCGGTCAAGCACGATCGCGTCGTCCGCGGAGTTCTTCGAGGTCGAGATCGAGATCGCGTGAGCACGCGGCAAATAGTATGTGTTGGTACCACGACAAGTTTGCGCATAAGGCCCACCGGGGCAGTCGTTAATGTCGGCTAGCGACTCCAGCCCGACCTTTCGCCGTCTTTTTGTGAGCGATCACCGTACGAATACGCAATTTCTGATCGACCCGGGTGCCAATCTCTGTGTAGTTCCTCGAAAGATGATCCGAGGCTCATCGGCGAAATCGGAGTACGAGCTCTCAGCTGCCAACGGGACAACGATCGCGACCTTCGGTACAGCTACTCTAACGTTGAACTTAGGTCTGCGTCGTGATTTTATTTGGAGATTTGTCGTGGCGGACGTCCCCAAGCCAATTATTGGCGCCGATTTTTTGGCACACTTCGGGTTATTCTTTGATATCCGGAATCAGTGCTTTATCGACCAGACGACATTTCTATTATCTAGGGGAACCACTGTTCGGCACGAAATGGCGTCAATTAGGATGGTTGGAGATGAGTCCGTTTACCATTCCCTGTTACGGAAATATCCTCAACTCACCAAGCCAGGAGGCACGCCAGTCGAGGTGAACCACGATACGTGTCACTTTATCAAAACGACTCCGGGGCCACCCGTTTCCTGCAAGCCTCGGCGGCTTGCACCGGATAGGCTCCAGTTCGCGAAGAAAGTATTCGAGACCATGATGCGTCTGGGAATAGCGCGGCCGTCGAAGAGTAGTTGGTCCTCTTCGCTGCACTTGGTTCCAAAAGGCTCGGACGAGGATTTATGGAGAACGGTCGGTGACTATCGTGGCGTCAATGCACGGTCTATACCTGACCGAAACCCCATACGCCATATCGAGGATTTCGCGCAGTCGTTGCGTGGTAAACCAATTTTCTCGAAAATAGATTTGATGCGTGCGTACAATCAGATACCGGTTGCGGAAGAGGATATCCCGAAGACAGCAATTACAACACCTTTCGGGTTATTCGAATTCCCATTTATGTCGTTCGGCCTCCGCAATGCCGCTCAGACATTTCAAAGATTCATCGATGAGATATTGCGTGGTTTAGATTTCTGTTACGCGTACATCGACGACATCCTAATCGCGTCTTCCTCAGAAGCTGAACACTTAGAACATTTAGAAATTTTATTTGATAGGCTTAATAAATATCGTTTAGTTGTTAATCCGAGTAAGTGCGTGTTCGGGACGTCCGAAGTAGAATTCCTCGGGTATATAGTGTCCGAAAAGGGTTCGCGTCCGGTTAGTGGAAAAGTGGACGCTATTATCAATTTCCCTGAACCGTCGACCGCTAAGCACTTGCGTCGTTTCTTGGGTATGATTAACTTTTATAGACGTTTCATACCCAAGGCGGCGCAGGCTCAGGCACCCTTGAATAACTTACTGGACAATAATATTAAGGGAAACAGTCCGGTTGTGTGGACTAGTGAGGCCCGTGAAGGAGGATTTGCCGCGGGCAACCTTATTGGCGCACCCCGAGCCCAATGCTCCCGTGGCGCTTACTTGCGACGCCTCGAGTACCATGGTGGGCGCCGCCTTGCATCAACGGTGTGGCGATAGTTGGGAACCGTTGGCGTTCTTTTCAACTAAATTGTCACTGACGGAACGGAACTACTCAACGTTTGACCGGGAATTGTTGGCAATCTACAAGTCGGTCAAACATTTTAGGCACCTGCTGGAAGGACGAACTTTTACCATTTTCACGGACCATAAGCCACTCGTTTTTGCTTTCGACTGTAAATCCGATAAGCACACCCCGAGGCAGATCAGACACCTCAGTTTCGTGAGTAAATTCACAACTGACATCCGTCACGTGGCCGAGAAAGACAACGTGGTAGCGGATGCGCTATCCAGGCTGGACTCCGTGGAAGAGGCGATTGACTTGGAGGCAATGGCATCGTCTCAAGCTACTGACCCGGAGCTCCAGGAATTTTTACAGGAAGATTCTGGTTTGACGCCGGAACTGGTGACAATTCCAGGCTCTTTCACGAAGATCTGGTGTGATGTCTCAACGGGCAGCGTGCGACCTTTTCTTACGGCCCCCTTCCGCCGTACCGTCTTCAATGTTTTGCATGGTTTGTCCCATGTTGGGGTTAAGGCGACGGTCAGATTAGTAACTCAGCTTCTAGCGAAACCACTGCCAAGGTATGAGCCACTTTGGGTGCTGTGGTTTCCTTCGGTCCTGAAGTCATGAGACTCAGCACCAAGCTAGCTAGAAAGTAAAGTATTGCAAGTGTTGCAGGTGTTGCGGTATCGACTGAATGTCGAACCGCGCTGCGTTGCTGCGCTGCGGCATGCTATGCTGGCGGCTGCACTGCAGCGCTGTGGTGTTGCCTTGTATTGCTATTACTTTGTATTGCTCCAATTGCTACAGAGCGCTATGGCACTCTGTCTTACTCTGCTTTGCAATTTGCAATCAAATAGTATTACGCTGAGACGCCTGCCTGCCGCACTGCTGTATACCAGACATGTCTGGATACGATAGAGAAAGTTTAGAATTGAAGTACCACAGGGTGCCACACGGCACCCTGTTTTTCTTTGCTTTAAACGAAAATTGCATTATGCTGCGATACTACCGTATTGCTGTACCTCAGTCATGAAGACCGCATGACTGGGTACAATAAAGAGAGAGAGATGCTGGAGTGTGCTTGTGCTTAACATATTAGAACCGGGCCTATGACCCCGGCACTGCACAAAAGCAATACGCCGGTGAAACCGTCAAAGGGCCCCGGCACGGTGGTACCCCGCGGGAGATAGTGCCCGGGGGAAAAGCAGCAAGGTACCGTTGGGATGTACAGGTCCATCCCACCGCAAAGCAATACGCCGCTGGGACTTTGTAATCCATGGGAGCAAGCAATACGCTGCTGGCACTCCGGGGATTCGTCTTGTAGGTTAGACGAGGCCCCACAGAGTTCGGCAGCGATGCAAAAATGCTGCCGTGGGTATCAAACGTCCCACGGCAAAGCAACACGCCGCTGGGACTTGGTAACCCGTGGAGGCAAGCAATACGCTGCTAGGACTCTGGGGATGCGCCTCACAGGCCAGGCTAGACGAGGCACCAGAGTCCAGCAGCGGAACAAAAATGCTGCCGGGGGTATCAGGCAGCCGGAGGCAAGGCCGGGTAAAACAATATGCCGTGGGATCGTAGATTGTCCCACGGCAAAGCAATACGCCGCTGGGACTTGTTAATTCGTGGAAGCAAGCAATACGCTGCTGGGACTCCGGGGATTCGCCTTGTAATTTAAACGAGGCCCCACGGAGTCCGACAGCGAGGCAAAAGTGCTGCCGTGAGTATCAACGTCCCGCGGCAAAGCAATACGCCGCTGGCCGTTGGTCGCTGGGGGCTGGTAACTCGTGGCGGCGGGCAACACGCTGTCGATACTCCGGAGATTCGTCCTGTAGGCTGGACGAGGCCCCACAGAGTCCGGCAGCGGGGCAAACTGCTGCCGTGGGTATCAAACGCCCCATAGCAAGGCAACACGCCGCTGTGGCTGGTAACCCGTGGCAGCGGGCAATACGCTGTTGGGACTCGGGGGACTCGTCTTGTACGCTAGACGAGGCCCCACAGAGTCCGGCATCGAGGCGAAATGCTGTCGTGGGTATCATGTGGCCGTTGTATGGCTTGGCGCGGCGTGTTGGCAACCCAGAGGTGACAAAGAAATACGCCGCTGGTACTTGGGGACTCGTCCTCAGAGAACCCGGGGTGAAAGTAACGTAGAGTAAAAGTAAAGTAAAGTAGCATAATATAAAATGCCGTTGCATCGACACAAACCGGCAAAGCAACACGCCGCGGGAGTAGGTCACCCGCGGTAAAGCAATACGAGATTAGAAACTTGAAATTGGAAACTTGAAAATTGAAATTAGGGAAAGGTCTCTCCGTCACAATGGCGGAGGGTGCTGAGTCGCGTGGGTACCAGGGACCGTAGATTTGAGGGCACAATGCGAATACACAGCCTCTTGTGCCTCAAGTCACGATCAATGCCTTCGCGCGGCGCTAGAAGTTACGACTTGCCCGTCAAGGGTCTTAGAGTTTACGGAATTGGTCGGGGCGACCACCTGTCATGAAAATCCCATCCTACAAACTCCTATCTACCGCTGATGTCCTAAGCCTCTTATCGGGCTCTCCACCTTCTTCCTTCCCTTGCTTGACTCAACATGGGAAAAGGGATCGAGCCTACACGCGACCTCCGGGACCGGCGCTTCCGAGTAGAAGGCGGCGGGACCGGGGCCACCCCCTCACTAACCGAAACATTACACTTTCAGGTAAAACTCACAAAAATCATGATGGCATGCCCGAGTTCAAAATTGTCCGGAGGTAAACTCGCTCCCCATTCGGATCTCCGGGTGGGAGCTGGACTCGAGCGTGTCATCGTGTAGTGTCGGCGGAGCACCCGGATCTCCAACAACCTCTCTCGTATGAGAGGCGCGGAGAGGACATCGATGGACGTACCCGCTGTCGAGTTGCGGAGCCGCCCGGCGACGCGCTCGATAACGCGGGCGGCCCAGTCCGGGGACTCCGCCTGTCGAGCTGCGCCCGGGCGTGCGTCCTCTACGACCGCGCCGACAGCGGTGCAGTCCCAACAGGAGCTCGGTTCTCAAACCGTCCAGACCGTGCTAGTAAGGCGCGTGAAGCGGCTCAGGTGCGGGCGAGAAAGCCCGGCTGAGCAAACCGAACATAGTGCAGCAGCTGCACAGGTAGGCACTAGCTCCGCGAATAGCTCCGAGACCGCGACTACGAACGCGCCCGTGTCCGCGAATAGGATAGCGTGTAGAAAAGCCTCGTTGCTCACGCTCGTTGCGTCCGAAACAGAGTTAGGTCCCAGTGAGGTAGGACCCCACTCGAGCGATGCGAACACAGAAAGGCCTTCAAGGCGCGCGAATCCATCCGCGAACGCGAACGCGACCATGGGAGTCAGGATGTTGCAATTGAACATGCAACGTTCTGGCAAAGTAGCAGGAGAGGTTAGGCAGCTCATAGCCAAGAAGCGCCTTGACGTCCTGCTGCTGCAGGAACCACACGTCAGACGCGCTGGCTCGAGCTATTCTGTTGCTGGATTAGGGATACGAGCAAAGGTAGCAGCCGTAAGCTCACAAAGGCCGTGGGCTGCGGTTGCCCTATGTAATGACCTGCTTGACCTAGTGTTCATCTCGCAGCTAAGCACGACCCACTGTGCGTGTGCGGAAGTCCTGGCTCCCGGCTCCTCGTTCTATGTGGCTTCACTGTACTTCCAGTTTAGAGACGAGATCGAGGGGCACCTCAGGCACCTCGAGATGGTGTTTCAATCGCTGAGGGGGCAGAGAATCTTAGTCTCGGTAGATGCCAACGCCCGGTCGTCACTCTGGGGCCCGCAGAGCACAGACGATAGAGGCGCAAAATTTGAAGACCTCATACGGTCGTATGGCTTAGAAGTAGTCAATGAAGTGGCCCAGCCGCCCACCTACTGGACGTCGGAAGGGGAATCGTACATCGATGTCACTCTGGTGTCCGCTTCCATGCTAAACTCCATCAGAAGCTGGAACGTGAGGTGCGACTGGATCACGAGTGATCATAGGGCCGTGGATATCAGTTTGGGGGTCCGGAGGGCACGAGCAGTGGAGCAGGGTCCCGCTGGCACTCGGTTCACCGTAAGTCGGGCTGATTGGGGGCGGTACGCTGAAAGCCTTGCCGGTCTCTCTAGATCGAGGCTTGAGGGCCTCCGGCTGGACTCCGCGGAAGACGTTCAGGGAATGGCAAGCGCGCTTACGGGTGTCATCACTGACGCTTGCACCGCGGCTATGCCAAGAAAGCGAGTGTTTAGGAAGTCCAACCCATGGTGGACACAGGAGCTAACCGAGCTCAAGAAGGCCGTACACAGGCAGCGGCGTGAGTTCCAAAAGGAGCAAGACAAGCCGGCACGCCACCGACTTAAACTGTTGTATCGCTATTCTTTGTGAAATTACAACAGGGTGGTGAAAAGGACGAAGCTCAAGAGCTGGCGTCGATATGTTACGTCGAACGGGAACTCGGAGCCCTGGGGTTTCGTGTATAAACTCCAGGCGAATAAACTCCAAGTAGCAAGGGTGATCAGCACCCTCCGGCGTGGTAACAGATACACATTGAGCGCGAGTGAAACTGCCAGCTCACTTTTGGAAGTTCATGTCCCCGATGACCGGGAGGAAGATGACACGCCGGCGCAGCGTGTCATAAGGGAAGGCGCGCGAGTCGCGCCCGGCACAACGAACGCCGATCCTTTCACGGAAGCGGACGTTGTAGAAGCCGTTAGGACTTTTAAGAACAAAAAAGCGCCAGGAGCAGACCTCATTGAAGTCTGTGCCCTAAAGGCGACATGCAAGGTAATCCCCGGTCAGCTTGTGCGGCTCTTCAACGGGTGCCTTCAGTGGGGTGTCTTTCCGTCAACTTGGAAGGAAGGTTCACTTCGAATCCTTCTAAAGGCTGACGACAAAGACGAGAAGGACCCGAAATCCTACCGCCCAATCTGTCTCCTCTCCGTCGTAGGGAAACTTCTTGAGAAGCTTCTTAAAGAGCGACTTACCCAGACGTCGTTGGCCCCGGGACGGATCTCGGACCGACAGTTCGGATTTATGCCCGGAAGGTCGGCGGAGGACGCAGTTGTGGAGCTGCGCCGCACGGTCGACGCTCTTGAGCATCGATACGTGATTGAGCTGCTCTTCGACATCGCGGGCGCTTTCGACAATGTCTGGTGGCCCCTAGTTCTATAAAGCTTAAAAGCTCGAGACTGCCTACGAAATGTTTTCGAAGTGATTGCAAATTACTTCGACAATCGTAGGGTTAAGATCTCGATAGGTTCCGTAGAGGTATCCAAGCGGGCGACGAGAGGATGCCCACAAGGCTCTGTTCTTGGTCCTGCCTGCTGGAACCTGATGTTTGATGATCTCCTGAGATCTCTTCAAGACTCAGTCGAGGAAAGGTTCGTTGCGTACGCGGACGACCTTATAGTAGTGGTTAGCGCAGACGATAGGCGCACGCTGGAGATCAAAGGTCAACGCACAGTTGACCAGATCGCCCAGTGGTGCAAAGCGGCAAAATTAGAAATATCAGCACGCAAGACTGAAGCGATCGTGCTCAGAAGCGGCTGGATTGATAGGGTCCCGATAGGTAGACGAGGAGGAGCGCGTCCCGACCGAAAGCGAAAGGCTGTCCGAGCGAATAAGGCAGACCTTACAAGTAGGCCACCGACCATACGAATAGGAGAAACCAATATTAAATTCAAGCCCGTGGTGCGATATTTTGGCGTCAACTTTGATAGTGGCATGCGTGTTCATACGCATTGTAGGTATTTAAGCGACAAGGTCGGGTCGCTCTTCATGAAGCTAGGTAGGGTGGCGAGGTGTCAATGGGGCCTCCGCTTCGGTGCTCTCTCCGACATGTACAGAGGGGTCTTTGCACCGACGGTAGCATATGCAGCGGCCGGCTGGGCCAACTTGTGCACGGTGAGGGACGCCGGAGTGTTGCAGTCCATGCAGCGCCGTGCTCTTATTTCGATGACCCGTTCGTACCGAACGGCATCCTGGGAGAGCCTATGCGTAGTGGCGGGAGTTGCTCCTGTTGGCATCCTGCTCGAACAGCATAGGGCCCTCTTCGAACTCCGAAGAAGTTGCGACGCCAAGATCGGGAGCGTTGTTGTCCCCGCAGCGGCGGAGGACGCGAAAAGGCGCGTTAAGGTTGAGGTTGTAAAAATGTGGCAAGCCTCGTGTGAAATTTCCCACAAGGGCCGCGGTACACATGCCTTCTTTAGGGACGTTCGAGAGAGGTTGTCGGCAAAGTGGGTAAAGCCAAACTACTACAGCACGCAGGCACTGACGGGCCACGGAAACTTCCGTGCGTACTTAAGAGCGTTCAGCCTGACAGAGAATGAGACCTGTGTGTGTGGAAGCGAGGCGGACACGGTGGGCCACTTCCTCCTCCACTGTCCACTGTTTGATCCGCAGAGAGCGGCACTGCGAGATCTCGTTCCCGCTGGAGAATGGAGATGGACGGAGGCGGCGCGATATTTCGTGTCGTCCAAGGAGGCCTTCTCTATATTCTCTGGCTACTGCGAAGAAATCCTTTGGCTAAAGGGATTAGAGTAGAAGCGCAAGGCTCGCCCGAGCTGACGTCGGAGAAGCTCGGGAGCGATGAGGTAGACTTGCAACCTTCGCAAGGCCACAGCCTCATCTGAGTCCTTTAGTAGTAGGCCCGGGTCGCCCGAGAATCGTCTCGAGTGACCCAAGAAAAATCCCCCTCAAAACTAATAAAACATTACCTTTTCAGGAAAACAAGCGTGAGTGCTAGCGAGCACCAATGAGTCCGCCTCCCCGAGGTTCCCCATGGATGCGAAGGAGGCTGAAAGTGAAGATACGCTCTCGGCCTCCGGAGTAACGAAAGGACTCATCCGCAGCAAACGCTCTGCGGCGTTCATGAATTTTTCCATCGCCCCTTCCAGTGGTGTGGTCTGGCTGGATTGTAGATTCGCTGCGTATACCCGTCTGGGTGAGAAAGCATATCCGGTTCATCCTACGGATGGCCGGGTCGACATTAAATTAGTAACCCAGCGTTACGTTTGGTCGTCGGTTAAGTCTGATTGCAGAGAATGGACGCGGAGTTGCATCCCATGTCAACGATCCAAGGTACAGAGGCATGTTACTGCTCCTCTGGGCTCGTTTCCTCCACCGTCAGCGAGGTTTGAACACGTCAACATTGATATCGTGATCATGCCGGTGTCGGAGGGGTACCGGTATTGCCTCACGTGCGTAGATCGCTTTACGCGGTGGCCAGAGGCGATTCCGCTGTTCAACCAAGAGGCAGCCACGGTTACACGAGCGTTCTTCGAGGGTTAGATCTGCCGTTTTGGGACCCCGCTGCGTGTGACCACGGACCAGGGGCGGCAGTTCGAGTCGCACCTTTTTAAAGAATTAAATTCTTTATTGGGCTCAACTCACTTTCACACCACGGCCTACCATCCCGCGGCTAATGGCATGGTGGAGCGGTTCCATCGCCAATTTAAAGGTGCAATTCGCTGCTATCAGCATGCTCGTTGGACAGAGGTGCTTCCGATCGTTCTGCTTGGAATACGCTCAGCCTGGAAGGAAGACCTGAAGGCGACCTCAGCCGAGCTGGTGTATGGTGGACCGTTATGTTTGCGGGGCGAATTTTTATCGCCGTCAACAAACTCCGATACCGCTGTACTGGTTAAAGAATTGCGTGACCATTTTCGGAACATTGGGCCTACCGAACCTTCGCGACATTGTACTCCCCGCGTGTTTGTTTATAAGGAACTGGATAATTGTAAGCATGTTTTTGTTCGTCATGACGCGGCTGAAGCTATTTTGCAGCAGCCTTACGATGGACCTTACGTAGTGGTAAATCGGAACTCAAAAACGTTCACTGTAAATATTAATGGTAAGCTTAAGGTCATTTCGATTAACCGTGTAAAGCCAGCGTTTATGATCGCGGATGATATTCCGAATCAGCCGGATCGCACTCAGGTATTGCCTTGTGGCGATATAGTACCTCCCGACGTTGCGCCACCGCGAGAAAATGAGATTCCGCCTGTATCTCCACCTTCAGTTCAACCGGTTGCCCCTAATGCGTTACCACTTGTACCTGCTCCAGATTTGATTACGCCAGTTGGGCGATTTGTTACTCGTTATGGTAGAAGGGTTAAATTCCCGGACAGATTACAGGTCGGTTTTTCATAATTAGTGCTAATTACTACCGGAGGGGTGATGTAGCGGCATCGACGCTTGCTCGTTCGTTGGAAGAACGGCCGATTTTACCGCTATGCGTCGGAGGCTCGGGTTTTCCCCCGCGTTGCTGGGTGAGTCAGGCGATGGCCAACGCTGCGTATCTGGCAGCGGGACTTCCCCAGGTAACGGATTTTCGGCGTGCCGACGCGCTTTTCCCGCCAAAATTGCCGCGCGTTTTCAGCGTCGCTTGGGGAACGCGGCCCTCTGAGGGGGCTGTATAAATAGCCCCCCTGAGGTGCCGCTCGCCCTCACTCTCTTCATCAGTCACTACATTCCGCTCGCGGCAGCTGTTGTGATCGGACGTGTTTGTCTCTCTGACCTACTCTGCTTTCAGTATCTTGTATACAGTGTATAGTGCTTTGTGCGTCGGTTGATTCCAGTATTTTTCGAGTTCGTGTATTTTTACTCTCCTTATAGTTTAACATTTTGAACATTTATAGTTCCATAATATTATAACTATTCTGGAGACCCAGAAAGAAGGTCCTGTTGTTGAAATCAATTGGGCCCTGCCTAGGGCCCCGTCGTTAAATCCAATTAATGATGGGTCTTCCCTTGACGCCCTCATCCAAAGGAAAATGGTAAGTACCTCTATCTTTTCCGATCTTAAAACCGGTTCTGAGTCTGCTTCAGCTTCCTCATTCTCGTCTAAAAGAAGGGCCCTAAATCCTTTGGACCACTCTATTGGTTCCATGTCCTCTGATAACTCTGAACCCTCTCCAAATTCAATTAAAATTCCGGACAAAGCTTTGTCTGATCGACACCCCGGAAAGAATAACACAAAAGAGTGGCAAAAAGTGCAAAAAATCCAGTAAAGGATGGTCCTGATAAGACCTCTCCTTCATCGCTTTCAAATAAAAGTTCGGCTATCAACGTTTCCATACCGCTCATGTCTTTCCCTGAGGAAAAAAAAAATCCTGCTTCAATGGACATTGAAGCCATATCAAATATAGCAACTTCAAATCGATTTTCGGTTCTAGCTGCTTTTAAACCAGGTGTCGAAATTCCGCCTTCGACTTCTTCAAGGGGGAAAAAAACCTCGCCGGAAGTAAACACCATTCCTTGTAATGTTTTGCCACATGCCGCACGGCCTTCCTCATTGGGATCTGCTCCTTCTGTTGTCCCTGTTCGTACGGCAAAGCCCCCTCCTTTGTATATATCGAATTTTCAATATAACATCGCAAAATTCGAGACCGAACTTGCGGCTGATTTTGGTAAGATATTCCAAATTAAATATTTGGGGAACAAAATTAGGCTGCAATTCAATGAGGTTGACTCTTTTAAAAAATTCAAACAAGCCTTGATTCAAGGCAACATCCCTTATTTTACATTTACCTTAAACTCTGAACGAGGCTTAACTATGGCTCTTAAGGGACTCCCTGAAACCCCTACTGAGGAAATTTTAGCAGAATTAAAGGCCAAGGGCCTAAACCCAATTTCCGTTGTTTCTGTCGTCGGTAAGGGCAATACCCATTCATCCTTCTTTACCTATAAGGTTAGCTTTCCGCAGGGGACCGCTCCCACTACAGTTTCAAAAATCAACGTCCTGTTTAGTACGCGAGTCTACTGGGAAAAATTCTACTCCAAAAGAAACTATACACAATGTTTTTGCTGCCAAGCATATGGCCACTCGGCGGCAAACTGTGGGCTACCGCCAAAATGTGTGAAATGCTCAGGCTCACATCGTTCTGCTGACTGTAAAAAATTATTAGAAACGCCACCGAAATGTGCGAACTGTGATGGACCGCACACAGCAAATTACGGACAATGTCCTGCCCTCCAGAAATACCTGGAAAAAAGAAAAAAGAACTTCAAGTCAAACAATGGAGTAGCCTTTAACGCCAAAGAATTTCCAATTCTAAATCAATCTTCCATTGCAATCCCACCCGCGTTACCACATTCTACCCTTCCTCCTCCCTCAGCTTTCCGTCCGTACGCGGAAGTCGTAGCTGTTGGATCCCGTGGACCGAGTCGTACTCCTTCCGCGCCTCCAAATCTTGTTACCGCTCGCTCACGCGAGACAATGGATTCACAGGCTAGTGGGGTAAATACAATGCTTGACCTTATCGGTGCTATTAAAGAACTCAACTCGATTGTTGACTTGACTTACATGCTGTCTCTAACTAGAACCTTAATCGACAAACTCCGCCCTTGCCGTACTGAAACCGAAAAATTCCAGGTTTTTTGTTCGGTACTCAGTTGTATTGAATAAAGTTATGCCCTTACCGACCATAATGCTTTGGAACGCCACGTCGCTTTATCACAAGCGTAACGAACTGATCCGTGCGGTCGCCGAACTGCAGCCTGGTATTATCCTAATTACTGAAACCTGGCTTACCCCTCAGGTCTCTTTTTCGTTACCTGGCTACGCTGTGGTCCGCGCTGACCGTCCTGTCAAAAATGGGGGTGTGGCTATCTGCATACACTCTTCTATCCAATATAATAATGTTTTACTAAATACTCCTTTACCGCACGACGCGTGTTTCATCAAACTTCTGACACCAAAAATTATTATTGGAGTCAGTTATGCGCCCCCTGGTGCTATTAAGGACGCTCGTTTTTTGATGCAGTAGTCCGTTTGGGGTCCCCCTTTCTTATGGGGGTTGACTGGAACGCCAAACATAAACATTGGAATAACTTCGCGGACAATAGAGCTGGTAAAATTCTGTATGAACACTCTATTAAGCATCAATACAGGATCGTACATTCCGATGAATTTACTCATCAGTCCGGTTGTTTTAGACCTTCATTAATTGATTACTTTTTAACTGACTTTCATGCGGACTTTAAATGCACAATTTCGGACTACTTTGATACTGCCCACCGTCCGGTTCTTTTGACAAGTAGTCAGACCAACGGACCTTACATCCTTGCTCCAGCCGTCGACTGGAAACTTTATAGAGAATATACCGCTCGTTACAACATTAGGAGCGGTTTCTCTTCTACACAGGAAATTGATTCCTGTATTAAAAACTTGACCAAGTTTCTACACGCATGCCGCAAAAGAGCGTCGATCCCAGACAAAACCCATCTTAGCAAAAATGCTTATCTGTTCAAGGATGATATACTTAATTCTCTTATACGTCACAGACGTGGTCTGAGACGACGTGGACAAATGCTGGGATCATATGTCGTGGCGGCGGAAATCCGAGACATGTCTGCAACAATTCGTAAGAGAATTGCTCTCCTACGAATGCTTGACTGAGACCGGTCAACGGGCAGGTTACGGTTACAGCTGACTTCGAAAAAGCTGAACTTCTTGCCTCATATTCTGCGAGGATACACACTAACGCGGCTCTATTGCCCTCAGCAAAGGATGAAATAGTCCGTGATTATGTCAATACTATCTCTGCTCCGGAGCATTCAAATAGAATGCTGTTACCAGTCTCTCCGACAATCATTGTCCAACATATAAATAAAATGGCTTCCAAAAAAGCACCAGGGTGTGATGGAGTATCTGTCCCAATGCTGAAATACGCATCTATTAAAATCTTTTGTCAACTGTACTATATCTTTACTGCGTCAATTTCTTGGGCATATTTCCCAAACAGCTGGAAAATTTCCAAGGTAGTTCCCATTCCCAAACCGGGCAAACAGCGCGATTTACTGACCAGCTATCGGCCAATTAGTTTACTCTCAGTTATGGGTAAGTTATATGAAAAAATCATCTACACCCATCTATCGGAATTTCTTGCCGTTAACAGGGTCCTAACGGACAGACAGTTCGGCTTCCGTACGGGTCACTCCACTATCCAACAATCGCTACGCATAGCACAGTACATCACCCATGAGCTAAATGTCCGCAGGGCCGTGGGCATGATTTTACTTGACCTTTCCAAGGCTTTTGACTCGGTGTGGCATGGTGCCATTCTTTATAAACTTCACCGTATTGGGTATGCCCCAGGAGTAATAGCAATCATTGCTTCCTACCTTACCGATAGACACCTATTTGTCTCATGTTCCGGTACCAAATCCATGTCACACCGAGTCGAAGCCGGTGTACCACAGGGTTCCATATTAGGACCTATCCTTTTTAACATTTTTATTAATGACGTTCCAACCTCCTCCGGCTGTGATCTCGCCCTTTACGCGGACGACACAGCACTTTATTCCTCCTCATGGAATTTCAAAACCCTGGTAAACAGGCTTCAATTACACCTTGATACGGTCTTGGCATATTTCTCCGACTGGAAACTCCAAATTAACTCAAACAAAACGGAGGCTATCATCTTCTCGTGCAATCCAAATATTCTCGTTGAAAGGCGAAATTTAAATATCAGAATCAAAAACACAAACTTACCCTGGTCAAATGAGGTCAGATACCTGGGCTTGATATTTCACTACAAGATGCTATGGGACGCGGCAATTAGTGACCGGATCACTAAGACCCTTAAAGTGGCAGGATGCCTTTACAGGCACATCTGCCACAAATCTCCTCTTAACTCGCATATCCGACTCCATATTTTTAAAACTTGCATCAGGCCCGTGCTCACGTATGGGGCACAGATCTGGTGGAACACGTCTAAACTCAATAAAAGTAAAGTACAGCGCATACAAAATAAGATTTTAAGAATCATTTTAAACCCCCCGTTTAAATATTCCACTAAGAACCTCCATAGTGATTCCAAAATTCCCCAAATAAGTGAATTTATTAGTGGAATAAACCTCAGGTATCTGGTCTCCAACCACGATAACCCCCTTGCTCGCCTTACCGGGACATACGATCGGAATAAGATTCCCTACAAAGTTAAAATCCCTTTCCCCATGTCCTTTTAACCCCACCTCTTTTTCCCTTTCCCTCTTACCTTTCTCACCTTTTCCCTCAACCCTTCCCTCCCCCCCCCCCCCTATCTAAAATATGTTTTTCATTTTTCTAGTTCTTTCTTACCAGATGATTACCACTTTCATGACTGGATATCTAACTTTTTTCACATGGACACATCTCATGGGAGTGCTTGGCACATATTACTAAGCATATTCACTTAGGAAGCATGATCTAGTGCCTATTGATCTCTCATGCTTGTCGCAACATTGCTTACAGCTTCCAGCCTCGTGCGGTTTTTTGAAAATTTTCCGCGACATACTCTTAGCTACGGCTCTTACTTTCTGTTGGTAATACCAAGCATAACATTGGCCGGTAACTAGACTTCAGCCTAGAGGGACGGCCCATAGGAGGGGAGGTCATCCCCCCCCCCTACTGATATTAATTATAAAAAAAAAAAAAACGCTCGCCCTCACTCTCTTCATTCTTCGCTCATCAGTCACCCAGTCGACGCCGAACCTTCATTGGGGACGCACGTGATTTCTCGCTACTCTTCCTCGCGTATAACGCGGTACAGTGTTTTGAGATACTCTTTATTTCTTGTGTGTGAGCAATACCACTTACATCCGGCATTAATAGTGCTGCTAAGTGCTCGTAAATAATTTCTCATAGTCTCTCGGATAAATATATAGTTCCGAGAAAAATTGAAGTCCAATTGGAGTCCTGGAAGAGGATCCGTCTCCTTCCTCAAACTGGGTGCTACCCAGGGTCCCTCCGGACCTCTCCAATGAAGATGGGACTTCCCTAGATGTTCTAGTTACCAAAAAGATGGTGAGTACGTCAGTTTTTACTAACACAAAAGACATCTCTAGCCTTACGACGGGAAAAAGGCGGGCCGTTGCCGCACTAGATCAAACAATAGGGTCTATATCCTCCGATAATTCCGACCTATCTCCTCACCCCGAGGGAAAGTCTGTAAGGACCAGCGCCGAGAGACCCCAGGGTAAAAAGAAATCCAAAAGAGACGCCAAACGCGACTCTAAGACTGTTTCTGATACTCTTAAAAAAATCCCGACTCCTATTCCTGCTGGGAAGAGTCCATCAATCAGTGTCTCCCTCCCGCTAACCCATTTTCCCGAAGAGGAAAACTCGGGTGAGATGGAATCTGAGTCTATTTCTAATATTCCGGTGTTTAACCGTTTTTCGGCACTTGATGCATTCAAACCTAACTGTGACTCCTTGTCAACCTCTGTCGGGCCGCCGAAAGAAAAAACCTCGCCGGAAGTAAACAAGACTTCTCGGAACGTTACTTTTCTAAACACTGATCGCCCGAGCATACCGAGCACACCGGTAAATAATAACTCAAACCGCCTAGTTAAGCCACCGCCGTTATATATTTCAAATTTTGAGCAAAATATTGCTAAATTTGAAAGGGATCTTGTCTCAGATTTTGGAAGAACATTCCAGATTAAATACTTAGGCAACAAAGTACGCCTCCAGTTCAATGAAGTTGAAGTTTTTAAAAAATTCAAAGAGGCATTATCCCATAAAAAAATTCCTTATTTTACTTTCACGATCAACTCGGAGTGAGGCCTAGCCATGGTCCTAAAGGGCCTCCCAGTTACTCCTCCGGAGGAAATTCTAGAGGAATTAAAATCCAAAGGGCTGTGCCCCACCTCGTGCATTCCGCTTATTGGAAGCGGGAATAAGAAGCAATCCTTCTTTCAATTTTATAAGATAAACTTCCCCTCTGGGACTTCCCCGGCCATGGTTACTAAAAATAATGTCATTTTCAGTACAAGAATCTACTGGGAAAAATACTTTTCAAAAAAAAATTACACACAATGTTTTTGCTGCCAAGCATTTGGGCATTCGGCCTCCAATTGTGGGCACCCGCCTAAATGCGTTAAATGTGCCGGTTCACACCGATCAGCGGACTGCCAGAAAGATAGGGAGTCCCTTCCAAAGTGCGCAAATTGTTTGGAGCAACACACGGCAAATTACGGCGAGTGCCCGGCTCTCCTTAAATATCTGGAAAAAAGAAAAAGGAGTTCAAAAGCCGCCAACGGGATCGCGATTAACGCCCCTGCGACAAAAATTACTAACTTACCTCTCGGTAAAAATTATTCTGATATTCCCCTTCCAACAAAATCATTACCTTCCCCCCGCCTGTCATATGCTGATGCGGTATCTACGGGCGCGCGAAGACCTCCTGTCTTCCCCCCTCCACTAGCCGACAGAGTGACTCCTGTTCCTCCAGAGGTACACTGGGGACAGTCAGATGGCGTTAGCCCCATGGTTGAATTGATAGGAGCCATACAGGAACTAAATTCTATCATTGACATTAAGAAAATGCTGTCGTTAACGAGATCGTTAGTTGAGAAATTGCGACCCTGCCGCACGGTTGCCGAAAAATTCCAAGATTTTTGTTCAGTCCTCAGCTACCTGGATTAATTTAATGCCTCTGCCAAAAATTATGCTCTGGAATGCGACCTCGCTTTTGCTTAAGCGAAATGAGCTGATTCTCGCGGTGGCCGAACTGCAGCCTGGTATCATACTTATCACAGAAACATGGTTTACACAACAGGTAAACTTCTCCTTACCCGGGTATACGGTAGTCCGCGCGGACCGCCCAGCCAAAAATGGGGGGGGGTGGCCATCTGCATACACTCCTCAATACATTTCGTTAACTTCATCCCTGGCAGCCCTCTACGGCTCGACGCGTGCTTCATCAAGCTCTCCGCACCCAAAATTATAATCGGAGTGGTTTATGCGCCTCCAGAATATATTAAAGACTCTAGTCTGCTTGATTCCCTTACGAGACTGGGATCTCCATTCCTAATCGGGGGTGACTGGAATGCCAAGCACAAAGCATGGAAAAATTACTCCGCTAATAGAGCTGGTAAAATCATGTACGAGCATGTCAACAAATATCCGTACCGGATTATTCACCCGGAAGATTTCACACATCAAATGGGCCGATGCAGACCATCTGTTATTGACTTTTTTATTTCTGACTTTCATGCCGACTTCAATTGCACCGTGACAACTCACTTCAATACTACACACCGACCTGTTATCCTGACGGTCAGACAACAAGGTGGCCCCACCAGCCTTGAAACAGTCACAGATTGGAGGCGATATCAAGATTTAACCTCAAAATACTCCATTAATAGAAACATCTCTTCTACCGACAACATAGACTCATGTATAAAAAATATTACATCCTTTCTTCACTCTTGCCGCAAGCGTGCAGCTCTTCCGGACCTCAATCATCTGAACAAGAACGCCTATCTGCTCCCGGACACTATTCTCCAGTCCCTAATTCGTCACAGAAGGACACTAAGGCGAAGAGGGCAGCGTATCGGATCGCAGATGGTGGCCGAAGAGATTAGAGACATCACGGCTACCATTAGGAAAAGAATATCCTACCTCCGATACATGGAGTGGGATAGGATACTTAGAGCATTCAAAAAACCAGACCCCACCTTTTGGGGGACGTACCGTAAGATAACCAGCTCAACAACAACGACAAATTTACCACCGCTAAATAACGGACATACTGACATCACTGCCGATGCTGATAAAGCGGAACTTCTAGCATCCTCCTTTGTTAGGATTCACTCTGAAGCTGCCAGCCTCCCTTCAGGGAAGGAGCCCTCGGTGGTTGAGTACGTCAATTCCCTTGAGGCAAATTACATTGGACCTCCATTGGCCCTTCCAGTCACCCCTGGGAGTATTTATCAAAATATTCAAAAGATGGCTTCTAAAAAAGCCCCCGGTAGTGACGGAGTGACGGTGCTCATGCTGAAGCACGCGTCAAGTAAAATCATATGCCAAATCTACTATATTTTTTCCTCAGCAGCAAAGTCGGGCTATTTTCCGGACGCATGGAAAATCTCTAGGGTTGTTCTAATTCCAAAACCTGGGAAACTGCGGGGGCTACCGTCCAGTTACAGGCCTATCAGCCTGCTTTCCATGTTTGGTAAGCTCTTGGAGAGAAGTATTTACTTGTTTCTGTCTGAATACCTTTCAGAACACAACATCATAATTGACAGGCAGTTCGGTTTCCGTGCGGGTCACTCAACCATCCAGCAAACACTTCGCATAGCGCAGAGTATCACACATGAACTAAATGTCAAAAGAGCAGTTGGAATGGTCCTTTTGGACCTTTCCAAAGCCTTTGATTCTGTTTGGCACGAGGCATTGTTGTATAAGCTACATTGCATTGGAATGACCCCAGGTTTTATTAAAATTATAGCATCATACCTAACCAATAGGAAACTATATGTCTCCAATGGCGGGACTAAATCCTCGCTCCATAGAGTGGAGGCAGGCGTGCCGCAGGGCTCAATTCTCGGTCCAATTTTATTTAGTATATATATTAACGACCTTCCTACCTCTATTGACTGTGAACTGGCTCTCTATGCTGCCGATACAGCCCTCTATTCTTCATCGTGGCAGCTCTCGACGCTGGTCCTCAGACTCCAAGTATACCTTGATGAGGTATTATCTTTTTTTAATCTGTGGAAACTACGCATAAACCCTGAAAAAACGGAGGCCATAGTATTCTCACGTAATCTTCGCATCCTTGCGGAGAGGCAAACATACGACATCAGTATAAATAACTGCGCAGTGCCCTGGGCAAATGAGGTTAAGTACCTGGGGGTGGTATTGCATTATAAGATGCTGTGGGATGCAGCCATTAACGACCGCATTAATAAAACTACCAAGGTTGCGGGGTGTCTTCATCGGCATATTTGCCATAAGTCCCCTCTCAGCCTTCCAATCCGGCTACATATTTACAAAACCTGCATCAGGCCGGTACTCACGTACGGGGCCCAGATCTGGTGGAACACTTCAAAAAATAATAAAAATAAACTACAGTGCACACAAAATAAAATACTAAAAATAATTACTCACTCTCCTTATAGATACCCCACCAGGGCACTGCACAAAGAAGCAAAAGTCCCGCTTATGAGTGACTTTATTCACAAACTTATCGACAATTACATGGTATCTGACCATCCTAACCCCTTGGTCCGCCTTACTGGCACCTACGATAGAAACAGAATACCATACAAGGTAAAAATCCCCTTCCCTATGTCCTCCTAATATCCAACAAATCTTCCTCTTCCTATTCTGTCCTCTCTCTTCCTTCCCCTCCCCCTTCCACCCCCCGCACACTAATTACATTCTGTTTCAGAAGTGCTTACTTCATTTTAGTTGCCTCACAATTATTCTCAGCTGATAGGATTTCTCACTATGAGGAAGGGCTTACTTTCGGATTGCTTGACTGTCAGTGCCATGCACGCTACCTATGGCGTTTTCTGTTGCTTGCACGCTGCCTGCCCTTTCGACTCACACACCAGCTGTCATCTTCCAGCTTTCTGTCTATAGCTCTGCATGATGTCGACTCTATCGGATAAGACGAACATCATAATATACATCTAACACTTTATTTTCAGCATTCTCCATAGGTGTGGCGGTTTTTTGAAAATTTTCCGCCAGCTACTCCTTTTGCTCAGGCAATCTTACTCCATGATGGTAACGCCATTTGTACTTATCGTTGGCCGGTAACTAGGCGTCTGCTTAGAGGGACGGCCCATCAGGAGAAGGAAAGGCGAAGGGTATCTTCCTCCCTCTCTCCTGTACTGAGGAGACAACAAAAAAAAAAAACCGCACGCCCTCACTCTGTTCGATCAGTCACTACTCAAGAGCCGGACAGTCGATGTGAAACAGCGGAGCGATTTGTTTGTTCCAGTTGTTCGGATTGTCAGTACGTCTCACAAGGGACGTTCGGCAACCCGGAAATTCAGAAAATTATGAAACTCGGTGTGCAAGTAGAGTAGCTCATCCGTAACACAACCCTATTTTTCGTTGGTGCCAAAAACCATTTTTTAGGGGTGAAAATGCAGAATTTTCTTTTCCGTGGAATATCTCGAGAACGGTGAGAGATATCGAAAAGAAGTTTAAACAAAAGTTGCATCCTTCTTTTATATCTACAAAACCGCGTAAAAATTATTTTCGAAAAATCCATATTTTTCAAGTTACCCCCACCACCAACTCTTAAAATTAAGTTTTTGTATTTTGTAAATATACGCTAGCATACCTCTGGATAATCCCTTTTCATACATATAAATAGTTTATGTGTTATATTTTTTTTGCAAACAAATAAAACCTCTATTACCGAATTTGAAGTCCATTTTGGCAGTTTCCATTAATAACATGGTTTCTTAAAGCCATATTTAAATTCGTATTTATGTAAGGTTCAGACAGCTTTCAATTATTTAAGCAAGGCAGTACGTACGTAAAATTGCATCCAAGGTAAAACTAATTAAAACTAATCAATGACGTGCATGAATCATTACGATATCAGCACATTCGTACATGCATTACTTCAAGTGTAATCTTATTAGGCTGTTTTGGAAGCCACGCGATAAATAAATAATGCGTGAAGATTTACAATGACTTTGCAAAATATATATGTTATTGAAATGACGCAGAATCGCATTGATGCCGATAACCTTGTCGAACCTTCAGATTTTCCGAGTTTTCGGTAAACATGTTTTTGTACTCGCGTCTTTGAGTGATATAAATATTCCCGTGGATGTAGCCAACGGCAGTTACTTTTTTGGCAGCAGTCAGTTACCATCCAATTGAGAAAAGTGAGTGATCATTGTTTGAAAGACAATTTTCTTTAAAATGCAGACGATTAATGTTGCTAACGTAATACACATGTTAGCCACTACGTTTCAAATTGCAAGTATAACACAGACACCTATAATCCCGGTAGAAACGGAACTGCACAATGAAATTCGGGACATTATAAAAAAGTTTCAAAACATACATTCCCTACCATTAATTGAACATGATTATGTGCTCGATTATGCCGATCCATCAGAACCACATGATGCACAAGTTGTAGAGTACATTATGCCTGCAGAAGAAGAAGAAGACAGTTTTGAACCTGCAGAATGTTCTGTTGATGATGAAGGTGGACAAGTTGACTTAAGTTATAAGAGAAAAGCTGTAACGTTTTGGAAAAGCGCAAAAAAGGCACGTCGAACGCTTGCCAGTGTACAGAAAAATTATCGCATGGTTAAATCTTTGCAGCAGCTATACAGGTGGGAGGCGAGTGTAGAGAGAGGTGGAACAAATGCAGACAAACTTGCATTTATTGGGGAATATGTACTGCAAAAGTTTGAAGAAGCTTGTGACAGAAGATCCATTGTTCATGACATGAATTTAAGATTGTGGGCCTTGGAGGCAAAAAACCAAGTGGACCTACCCCAATTCGTGGCAGGTAAATGGTGGATTTGGAACTTTAAGACTGCGCATAGAATTGTGTCCCGCAAGATAACAACATTCAGGACGCAATTTACGTTTGAAGATATTAAAAATATCGCAGAATCGTTTGTTTCTCGCGTAAAGTCTAGCATCCCAGCTGTCGGAGTTGAAGAAATTTATAATGCAGACGAGAGTGGCTTCAACCTTGAAATACATTCTGGGCGAACATTGGCGAAATTAGGAGTAAAAACAGTAGAAGCGACGATTCAATCGGTATCTTCTACAACACATAGCTACACTATAATGCCTATTATATCAGCAAGCGGACGTCTTCTTTCACCACTATACATAGTTTTGAAGGAATCTACAGGAACACTTGGTCCGATAGTGCAAAGAACTCTGTTCCGTCCGGTTAATATTTACATCGGAGCTTCAAAGTCAGGAAAACTCACGTCTGAACATTTTAAAACTTGGTTTAGCGAAGTATATCTACCGAATACTGGCCGTAGAAGCATGGTCCTACTCGACTCGTGGACGGGACACTGCCCAAATGAGTTACAGCAGTTGATTCCACAAGACAAGGAATTAACTTTTTCAATGATTCCAAAAAAAACGACGGGCATCGTTCAGCCTTTAGATGTGTTTGGATTCCGGATTTGGAAAAATTTCGTGCGGACATTTTCGGATAATGTGATTCTCCAAGAAAGAGATGTCAATTTGCACTTACGCAATGAAATAATTAAATTGCAGTCCCTAACCCATAACCAGTTTTCTTCGCCTAGATTCAAAAACCTTTTTCAATATGCTTGGTTTAAAAGCGGATATCTAGAAACGCATCCCAGCGAATTTCAAAATCCTGTAGATTTCTGTTACTTCAGAAATGAAAAGCTTATACCCAAATGTAATATTTGTGGGGAGCCGGCTTTTATGCGATGTGCATGGTGTGGCAAGTATTTTTGTTTTAATCACTTCTATGAAGAATATCATTATTGTACCAATTATAAACCGTAATTTTCAATATATTTATCGTTTTCTACTAGTATATATCTTCCAATGTATAATCACACAATATAGCATGTACAAAAAGAGACTGCAAATGTTAAAATATTGCTTTATTCAACCACTTCGTTCATGAAAACTCCTATAATGTTATAATTAAATTTAATATTAATATCTTTAATGTAATATTATAATATTGTAATATTATATATATATACATGTTATTAGTGGGACAGGTAAGTAAAATTGATTTATAAATCATTTAAAATTCATATCCATATGCATCATGCAAATCGGAAGGTTCGACATGGTTATCGGCATGAATGCGATTCTGCGTAATTTCAATGATAACATATATATTTTGCAAAGTCATTGTAAATCTTCACGCATTATTTATTTATCGCGTGGCTTCCAAAACAGCCTAATAAGATTACACTTGAAGTAATGCATGTACGAATGTGCTGATATCATAATGATTCATGCACGTCATTGATTAGTTTTAATTAGTTTTACCTTGGATGCAATTTTACGTACGTACTGCCTTGCTTAAATAATTGAAAGCTGTCTGAACCTTACATAAATACGAATTTAAATATGGCTTTAAGAAACCATGTTATTAATGGAAACTGCCAAAATGGACTTCAAATTCGGTAATAGAGGTTTTATTTGTTTGCAAAAAAAATATAACACATAAACTATTTATATGTATGAAAAGGGATTATCCAGAGGTATGCTAGCGTATATTTACAAAATACAAAAACTTAATTTTAAGAGTTGGTGGTGGGGGTAACTTGAAAAATATGGATTTTTCGAAAATAATTTTTACGCGGTT
Source organism: Andrena trimmerana (assembly GCA_951215215.1). NCBI lineage: Eukaryota > Metazoa > Arthropoda > Insecta > Hymenoptera > Andrenidae > Andrena > Andrena trimmerana. The sequence goes on along the minus strand of OX578059.1, from coordinate 83,807,373 downwards.
TTGTAGATATAAAAGAAGGATGCTACTTTTGTTGAAACTTCTTTTCGATATCTCTCATCGTTCTCGAGATATTCCACGGAAAAGAAAATTCTGCATTTTCTTCAAGGGGTGATTTCACCCCTAAAAAATGCTTTTTGGCACCAACGAAAAATAGGGTTGTGTTACGGATGAACTACTCTACTTGCACACCGAGTTTCATAATTTTCTGAATTTCCGGGTTGCCGAACGTCCCTTGTCAGTCACTACTCACAGGCAGTGAGGCAGTCGTAGTGATCGGACGTGTCTCAGTGAACAGTGCAATAATACCAGTACATCGCGCTAGTATTTCGAGTTTGTGCTCATTTATTTTCCTTCCAGGTTATCACTTACATAATTCTACAGTATAATAGTTCGATAATCCTATTCTGGAAATCTCTAAGGAGGGGCCAGACCCTGAAATCAATTGGGCTTTGCCCAGCGGCCCTTCGCTAAATTCTATAAATGATGGGCCTACCCTCGACGCCCTTAACCAAAGGAAAATGGTAAGTAACTCCATCTTTACCGATCTTAAATCTTGCTCTTCTTCTGCTCCCGCCTCTGCTTCACCTTCCTCGTCCAAAAGGCGGGCTCCAAATCCCTTAGATCATTCTATTTCCTCCATGTCGTCCGAAAACTCTGATCATATGTCAATTTCTTCAAAAACCCTCGAAACACTCGAAACCCACACAAAAGAACAGCAGACAGCGACAGGAATGTAGCCAGGGACGATCCTGCTAAGACTCCTATCGTATCCCCAAATAAGAATTCACCAATCAATGTTTCATTACCACTTACTCATTTTTCTGAGGATAAAAATCCTGCTGTTAAGGATTCAGAATCCATACCCAACGTATCCGTATCAAACCGTTTTTCGGTCTTAGCCGCCTTCAAACCTGGCCTTGAAATTCCTATGTCGACTTCTTCAAGTGCGAAAAAAACCGCCCCGGAAGCAAACAGGCCTCCCAATAATATTATGCCGCATGCCACACGGCCTTGCTCACCGGGAAGTACTCCCTTGGTTGCTCCCGCTCGTACACAAAGACCCCCACCTTTGTATATTTCTAACTTCAAATATAATATTGCCAAATTTGAGTCCGAACTCGCCGATCAATTTGGCAAAACGTTCCAAATCAAATATTTAGGCAACAAAATCCGGCTCCAATTTGATGAGGTCGAGCCCTTTAAAAAATTTAAGGACGCCTTGACACAAGACAAAATTCCTTATTTCACTTTCACATTAAATTCTGAACGTGGACTTACCATGGCCCTAAAGGGACTTCCTCAAACCCCGTCGGAGGAAATTTTATTAGAACTAAAGGCAAAAGGACTAAACCCAATTTCATGCGTAGCCATTGTCGGTAGGGGCAACACTCACTCCCCTTTTTTCACATACAAGGTCAACTTTCCACAGGGAACGGTACCCACGATAGTCGCTAAAACGAATGTTTTGTTTAGCACAAGAGTATACTGGGAAAAAATTTTCTCTAAAAGAAATTATACCCAGTGCTTCTGCTGTCAAGCCTATGGCCACTCGGCGGCAAATTGTGGGCTGCCCCCAAAATGCGTAAAATGTGCTGGATCGCATCGCTCATCTGATTGTCAAAAATTAATTGAAACACCTCCCAAATGTGTTAATTGCGGTGGCCCGCACACGGCAAATTTCGGTCAGTGCCCTGCCCTCCAGAGGTACCTTGAAAAAAGAAACAAGAACTATAAATCAAACAACGGCGTAGTCCTAAACGCCCGTGATTTTCCTGTAATAAATTCAAAACCCATAGCGGTCTCAACTTCTATGTTGCGTCCTTCCCCACTTCTTCCTCCAGCTACCCGACCGTATGCGGAAGTCATGGCTACGGGGCACGGGGTCCCGGCGGGGTTCCCCCCCTGCCGGATTACCGCTCTTCTCCGCAGGAGCCTCTGGACATTCAGATGAGCGGTGTAAACACTGTACTCGAACTCTTTGACTCCATCAAGGAACTAAATGCTATAGTGGATCTCAATCACATGTTGACCCTAGTTAAAAACTTAATCAATAAGCTCCGACCCTGCCGCACGGTAGCTGAAAAATTTCAAGTCTTTTGTTCCGTACTTACTTGCATTGATTAAGGTGATGCCCTTGCCGACAATAATGCTCTGGAACGCTACCTCGCTTTATCTAAAGCGTAACGAACTGATTCGCGTGGTCGCCGGACTGCAACCGGGTGTCATTTTAATAACCGAAACCTGGCTTACCCCCCAGGTTGTCTTTTCGTTGCCGGGCTACGCCATGGTTCGCGCTGATCGCCCAGTAAAAAACGGTGGCGTGGCTATTTTTATTCACTCCTCCATTCACTACGCTAATGTTTTTCTCAACATTCCTTTGCCTTACGAGATGTGCTTCATCAAGCTCGTTACTCCAAAAATTATTATCGGGGTCTGCTACGCGTCCCCTGGTGCCATAAAGGACACTCGGCTTTTTGATGCCATGGTCTGTTTGGGATCCCCCTTTCTTATCGGGGGTGACTGGAATGCCAAACATAAGTTGTGGAACAACTACGCAGAAAATAGAGCTGGCAGAATCCTATACGAGCATTCTATCAAACACCAATACCGCATTGTACACTCTGATGAATTTACTCACCAGCTTGGCCGTACTAGACCCTCATTAATTGATTTTTTTATAACCGACTTTCATGCCGATTTTAAATGTGAAATCTCCGACTACTTTGACACTGCCCATCGCCCAGTCATTCTACCAACTAATCAGACAAACGGGCCTCATAGTCGTGTTTCAACCGTTGAATGGTCGCTATACAGAGAAAACACTGCCCGACACGTTATCAGGACCGGCTTTTCCTCCACACATGAAATTGACTCCTGTATTAAAAATCTGACTCAATTTTTACATGCCTGCCGAAAAAGGGCGTCAATCCCCGATAAAACTTATATTACTAAAAATATGTACCTGTTTACGGACCATATCCTAAACTCTCTAATCCGTCATAGACGGTTCCTGAGGCGCCGCGGGCAAATTTTGGGTTTTAACGTTGTTAAAGCGGAATTACAAGATACCTCCGCAACCATTCGTAAGAGGATTTCTTTCCTACGAATACTTGAATGGGACCGGACCCTAAGGGCATTTAAAAAGCCGGATCCCACCTTCTGGGGAATATATAAAAAAATCACATCTACGCCAGCAACGAGATCCTTACCTCCGCTCCAAAACGGACAGGATATCATAACTGATGACCCTGGTAAAGCAGACCTTTTAGCCTCTTACTTCGCAGGGATACATACTGAAGCGGCTTCATTGCCCTCATCCAAAGACTTTACAGTCAATGAGTATCTCAGCTCTGTCTCTGCTCTGGTGGATATGAATGAAATGCGGTTGCCAGTCTCTCCTGCAATTATTGCCCAATATGCTAACAACATGGCTTCCAAAAAGGCACCAGGATGCGATGGCGTATCTGTCCCTATGCTGAAGCACGCAGCTATTAAAATCTTCTGTCAGCTATATTATATTTATACGGCCTCGATCTCTCGGGCATATTTTCCAAACATCTGGAAAATTTCAAAAGTAATACCCATTCTCAAGCACGGTAAAAAGAGTGAATTAGCATCCAGTTATCGGCCAATTAGCTTGCTGTCAGTCATGGGTAAGATATACGAAAAAATTATTTACACCCATTTATCTGACTTTCTCGTGGAAAATAAAGTTTTAACCGACCGTCAGTTCGGCTTCCGTGCGAATCATTCTACCATCCAGCAATCCCTGCGCATTTCCCAGTATATCACTCACGAACTTAATGTCCGCAGGGCCGTTGGCATGATCCTGCTGGACCTTTCTAAGGCCTTCGACTCGGTGTGGCACGGTGCTATACTCTACAAACTTCACCGTATAGGGCTTGCACCCAGGGTGATTGCAATTATCGCCTCTTACCTTCAAGACAGACAACTTTTTGTCTCCTGCGCAGGCACCAAGTCTAAGCTACATCGAGTCGAGGCCGGAGTCCCTCAGGGCTCAATCCTAGGCCCCATCCTTTTTAACATCTTTATCAACGATGTTCCCACCTACACTGGCTGTGACTTCGCACTTTATGCCGACGACACAGCCCTATACTCCTCTTCATGGAATTTCAAAACCCTACAAAACAGGCTCCAATTATACCTCGATACCGTCTTGGCATACTTCTCTGACTGGAAGTTACAAACTAATTCCTCCAAAACAGAGGCCATTATTTCCTCAAGAAACTCGAAAATCCTTACTGATAGACGTAATGGTAACATCCGAGTCAATAATACCATTTTACCTTGGGCCCAGGAGGTCAAATACTTGGGTCTGATTTTCCATTATAAGATGCTCTGGGACGCGGCTATTAACGATCGGATCTCCAAAATCCTCCAAGTGGCTGGATGCCTTTACAGACATATCAGCCATCGATCTCCTTTAAATCTGCACCTCAGATTACACATTTATAAAACCTGTATCCGCCCTGTGCTCACGTTCGGAGCACAGGTTTGGTGGAATACTTCTAAAACCAACAAAGTCAAACTACAACGCATCCAAAATAAAATCCTACGCATCATTTTAAAAACTCCGTTTAAACACTCTACCAAGGATCTCCACGACGACACCAAAGTCCCTTTATTAAATGATTTTATAAGTAAACTTATTTCAAACTATAGGGTCTCCGACCATGCTAACCCTCTCGTTCGCCTCACCGGGACATATGATCTTAACAGAATCCCATACAGAGTCAAAATCCCGTTCCCTATGTCCTTCTAATCTCACTTTTCACCCTTCCTTCCTTCTACCCCTCCCCTTTTCTCTCCTCTCAAACCCTTTCCTCCCCCCCCCCCCTTATTTCTTAACTCGGCAGTACTGTTTTCAGATTTGCTATCTACCCAAACGGTGGTATACACTCTTTTCCTGACTGGATCATTTGCACTACAGTCATGGACACCTTCTACGAATGCTTCGCATGCTCACTTGCTATTCTCCTACATGCGCTTGCGCCTCCAAATCTTCTAGAGACCGCTATCTATGACATCCAACGCACCTCCATGATGATGCCTCACGTGCGCATAATAATACTATATCATTTTAATATACCTTTTTCAGCGCTTAAATCTTTAGGTTCGTGCGGTTTGTTGAAAGTTTTCCGCAACGCACTCCATTAGCCAAGGCTTTTACTTTCTGTCGGTAACACCAGCGTTTTAACATTGGCCGGTAACTAGGCTTCAGTCTAGAGGGACGGCCCACAGTGGGGAGCCTTAAAGCGGGAATATCTCGCCTCCCCCCTACTCACTTATAACGGAAAAAAAAAAAAACCGCTCGCCCTCACTCTCTTCATCAATCACTACTCGAGTTCGTCCGCAACGCCCGCATTGGAAGGTTCTCTTCCGTGAGCTCTCGCGACTTTCTGTGTTCAATCATTCGGTATAGCGATAGACTCAGTGTTGACCATCCGGTCCCTCGGGCCTTCTAATCTCCTGGCGAGCCCTACACGGCCTCACCAGCCCTACAGAGAAAACAAAAACACCAGCACTGTGTTTAATTTCACACCTGCCCACATAGAAGGAAGTATCATCTGAAATTGCTACCAAAACCCCCCGGGATGATCCCGGGGCCCCCTCGGATCCATTGAGTGATGCTGGTACGTCCCTAACCGATCTATGTGCTGCTAAGATGGTAAGTAACTCTAAATTTATCGCCCCAAGTTCTGTCGCCACTTCGTCCACGGCAAAAAGACGGGCCAACACCACTCTGGACACCTCAGTGGGATCTCAATCCTCCGATAGAACGGAATTATCCCCATCTAAGGAGCTCAGGCTGCTTAAGAACAGCGTCGAGAGGCGCCTAGGAAAGAAAAAGTCGAGGCGCGATGCTAGAAAGGAAGGCGAGAGGCGCGAAAACCATGGATCCAAATACCCAAATCACTCTCCCTCGCGCTCCACTAAGATAGTTCCTAATCCAACCCCACAGCATCCAGTGGAGGGATCCATAGATCTCAAGGTAGTGACCGACATCCCGACGTTTAACCGATTTGCGGTGCTAGCCGCGTTCAAACCGTCCAACGGCTCACAGTCACCTCTGCCGGAACAGGCAAAAAATACCAGCCTGAAGACAAACAACAATCAGTCGAGCCCGGAGAGGACATCGGGGCAACGACCCGTAGCCTCCGAATCTCCCACAAACGCAAATTTGAACAGTCGCGTCTCCCGCCAAGGCAAACCCCCACCCCTGTACATCTCCAATTTTGCGTACAATATTGCCAAGTTTGAGAAGGAACTTGCCGGACTTTTCGGCAAGACGTTCCAAATCAAATATCTTGGCAACAAAATTAGACTCCAATTTGAAAACACGGAATCATTCAAGCAGTTCAAAACTGCTCTAAGCGAGGACAACATTCCCTTCTTCACTTTCTCACTAAATTCTGAGAGAGGGTTAGCCCTAGTCTTGAAAGGTCTTCCCGATACACCCACCGATGAAATAATGGAGGAACTAAAAAACAGAGGCTTATCGCCGTCCTCTTGCATATCCCTCTGTTTCGAAAACTGTTTGTTGTGGTGAGCACGCTGGTGGAAGTGAGGTTAGGACGGTGAGAAAGGTGAAATGTAAAAGAGTCTGTTAAAATGAGATTGTCAGTATAATTAAAATAGACCGCACTTGAGCGGTGAAGAAATGTTTGTACACTGATGAGCCCTCTTTAACAACACTATTGCACAATGCGCGACACGCTATACTGGATGAGCACGTGAGCCCGCCGATTTCACGATTTTAACCTTGTATAATGAAAATGGCTGTGGATTAGACACCCGTGAGCACAGAAAATGAGCTATTATGAGCACAAAAAAGATAATGAGCTGAGCTATGAAATATCCACAATGTTAAAGAAAGAATTGTCAAGCACGTCTATACTTTACACAGTGTGAACAAAGAGTGAGATTCCAATCAGACTTCCGTTACCGGCGTCGACTCCGGGGAAATCTGATTGGCTGATTGGGAAGACGTGGTGAGCTGAGATTGGCTGAACGAGAAGACGTGGTGAGCTGAGATTGGCTGAATGCCTGACGGTAAGTATCGATCGAAGATCGATCGTCGATCAGCCGTGCGCCTGCTGCCCAGGAGGTGCTGCGCCAGGCTTGGGTGCGGCGCTAGGGTGAACTAATTGATTCCCAAACATTCTCCCGCCATCAACAGCTGTAGGATGATGTTGATTATCAACCTGAAACATTCAAAACTGCCAACTTTGCAATTGGCCTTACTAATGATGTCGTGGCCGTCCTGAGAGTGACAACTCGGGTGAGTCCGTCCTTTCCTGGATGAAGTGTGATGACACGAGCAAGTGGCCATTTGCTCGGTGGAAATCGCTCATCTGTGATGAGCACCAAAGATCCGACCTTGATCTCGTTTGATGGATGATGCCACTTGGAGATGGACAATTGACGCTGTAGATAATGTGAAGACCATTGAGTCCAGAAGCGTTGAGTCTGTTGTTGAATGAGTCGCCATCTCGCCGACGGTGATATTGATGAATGTTCGACTGATGGTTCCGGTAAGGATGAGAGTGGTTGACCAATGAGAAAATGAGCTGGGGTGAGTGTAGAGATGTCATCAGGGTCATCACTGAGAGGCTCGAGCGGTCGTGAATTAAGCATGGCTTCTACTTGAGTAAGAAGTGTGCTGAATTCCTCGTAGGTGAGCACAGTCTCACTTATAGTTCGCCGAAGATGATGTTTGAGCGATTTCACGACTGACTCCCATTTGCCTCCCATGTGTGGTGCTGCTGGAGGGTTGAAACACCAGCCAGTGTGGTCGTTGACAAACAGCTGACTGAGTTGGTGATGATCTTGTGAGCCCTGAATGAACATTCTTTTGAGAATGGTGTCAGCTCCGATGAAGTTAGTTCCACAATCGGAGTAGAGCGTGTGTGGAATGCCCCTTCTAGAAGTGAATCTTCTGTAAGTGGCGATGAAGCCGTCTGTCGAGTAGTCCGTGACGACCTCTAGATGAACAGCTGAGGTTGTGAAGCATACAAAGACACAAATCCAGCCTTTCTGTGTCTTTGCACCTCGTCCTCTCCACGTCTTGAGCGTAATTGGACCCGCGTAGTCGATCCCAGTGTGCGTGAATGGGCGTGAGGGTGCAACTCTCGAAAGAGGTAGTTGGCCCATCAATTGATGGGCACGGATCCCCCTTTGTCGAGCGCACACAACACACCGCAGGATGTGAGATTTCACTGGTGCTCTCCCTCCGATGATCCAATAGTTGTATCTGATGTGAGCGAGGGTGAGCTGGGTCCCTCCATGAAGCGTTAGCCGATGGGCATGGTCTATAACCAGATCGGACAGACGTGAGTGACGAGGTAAAATTGCTGGATGCTTACTTTCATAACCCAGGTGAGAGAGTTTGAGTCTGCCTCCAACTCGAATGACTCCTTGTTCATCGATGAAGGCTGTGAGTCGGTTGAAGACGTGGGATGATGGCAATGTTGAATTTGAGCTGAGAACCTTGAGCTCACTGGAGAAGTAGATTGCTTGTGTTGCCTTTATCCAGAAGATTCTGGCCCACTCCAGGTCGATCGGTGATAATGCAATGAGTGGCAACGAAAGCGGTGATTTTCTCAATTTAGAAACAAATCTGTAACAAATTGAAGTGATGCGAATCAGTTTGTTGAGGGAAGAGTATTTGTGGATGAGGTCCCAGTGATAATCCACTTGATGAACGTTGAGCAGGTGTGAAATTCCTGGACGAGCTTCCTGTGCACTGGATTCGTCCTTGAGTACTGGTTGTGATGGCCATGATGTAGTGGGTTGTGTGATCCATGATGGTCCCGTCCACCATAGATGGTGATGTTCAAGCTGAGCTGTTGTTAAGCCTCGTGATGCGCAGTCAGCAGGATTTGAGCTTCCAGGAACATGCCTCCAATGTGCTTCTTGGGTGAGCTCTTGAATTTGGGAGACACGGTTCCTGACATAATCCTTCCAACGTGATGCGTGAGATTTGATCCATGTTAGTGTCACTTGAGAATCCGTCCACAGATGAATTGTAGCAATGTTGAGTTGAAGAGTTGCTTGAACATATTTCATGAGCTTTGCAAGCATCAACGCTGCAGTAAGCTCGAGCCTTGGGATTTTGAGCTTTTTGAGTGGTGCTACCTTTGTCTTGGAGCACACTAGTGTCGACACTTTGTGAACAGTGGACGGTGATGTAACGGTAAGGTATATTACCGCTGCCATGGCAAGTTGAGAAGCATCAGAGAATCCGTGTAGTTCCACTATTGAACTGCTGAAGGTGTTGAACCACCTTGGAGTTGAGAGCCTGGCCAGGCCTTGAAGATCTTCTCTGATGGTGAGCCAATTGGATGTGACTTGGGACGGCAGTGGATCGTCCCAATTGAGCTTGTGCAGCCACAACTCTTGCAAAAGAGTTTTTGCTCGAATTATGACAGGTGATAGAAAGCCTAGTGGATCAAATATTTGTGCTACTTCTGAAAGAACGAGGCGTTTTGTGAATCTTGAATTTGAGTTTGATCTTGCTGAGAATGAAAAGTTATCATCAGTAACATTCCATTGTAAACCGAGAATCTTGGTATTGCAGTCGTCTAGTGAGATAATTGAGTCTTGAGCTCGCTTGTTGATAGCGATTGATTCAAGCAACGGAGGGTAGGTGGAATGCCATTTGGCAAGTGGAAAACCTCCCGCGTTGCACAGGTCTGTTAATTGTTGAGCTATTGTGATGAGTGTCTCACCTGTGTCAGCTCCGCCAAAGATGTCATCAACGTATCTGGCATGAGTGATGGATGGAACTGCCAGAGGGAAACGGTGGCCTTCATCTTCGGCCAATTGCAGCAACGCCCTGACAGCGAGGAATGGAGCAGCCTTGGTCCCATATGTGACCGTGGTGAGCTTGTAGGGCACTTCCTTTGAGTCTTCATCAATCCACAACACTCTTTGGAGATCTTGATCGTCTTCATGCACCTTGACTTGTCGATACATCTTTGTCACGTCCGTGGCGAAGATGTACTTGTGCTGACGAATCCACAACAGCACGTCAGTGATGTTGAGCAGGAGGTTTGCACCGGTGTGCATGAGGTCATTGATCGAATGCCCTGATGAAGTTGGACTTGATCCATTGAAGACGACCCTCAACTTCGTTGATTGGCTGTCTGGCTTGAGCACTCCGTGGTGTGGAAGATAGAAAATCGAATGAGTGTTAGGTGAGATGGATGGTGTTCTTACCATGTGATGAAGCTCCTCATATTCTCTCATGAATCCATGATAGAGTTCTTGATACTTGCTGTCCTTGTTGAGCTTGTTGATCGTGCGCTTCAAGCAGGCGTGAGCTGTTTGATATGAATTGCCCAGCAAGCTTGGTGATGACTTGAGCGGAATGCGCACAATGTATCTGCCTGTAGAGTCGCGAGTGTGTGTCGCTCGAAAGTGATCCTCACACTCCCTTTCTTCATGCGTGAGTTGAGCGGGTGAGTCCTCTGGGAGTTCTTCTTGAATCCAGAACTTGGTCAATAGTTTTTGAAGAGCAGTATCATTGTGCTGCACTACAGCAGAGTGATGCACAGTGTTGAGTTGAGTTGAATCGATTTCAACTGGTCCAAGAACGAGCCACCCAAAGATTGACAGCTGAGCAATTGGCATTGACGGGTCACCCCTTTTGATGTTGGACTTGATGATTCGTCCATACGCATCTGCACCAATGACGATGTCGATGGGCCTGGATGTTAGGAAGTCAGGATCGGCCAATTTAAGACCGCTGAACTGTGGCCACTCTTGCTTTGGTGCCTCTATCGAGGGCAAATGTGACGTCAATGTCCTGAGTACGTGAGCTTGAATGAATACAGTTGCAGGGCTGTAGTTTGAGCGGAGCGTGACTGACACAACTCCCCTAGTTTGAGTAGCTTTGTTGCCCCCAATGCCAAAGATGGATACCGTGGATTGGATTCGTTGCAGCTTGAGTTGAGTGATGAGCTCCTCCCTTATGAAGGTTAGCTCTGAGCCTGTATCAATGAGCAGTCTGACTGGAAATGAAGTCACTGGTGAGATGAGCTGAGCGTTGGCTGTCGCCAACAGTGTGATGGTTGAGCGTGAACAGTGAGCTGCTGCTGGGTGAGCTTGAGCATGAAGACCTGTTGAGCTGGTGTGAAGTTGGTGAGCGGTTGTGAGCGGTTGAGATGCGACGACTGCACCTACTTCTCAATGAGCTTGATCGGTTGGTGTTTCTTCCGCCTTGGAGGAGGTTTGAGCGGCTTGCATTGCACTAGCCGGTGCCTTCGGCAAGTGTAACATGGTATGATGCGGCTGAGCACAAGTTTTGCATCGTTGAGTGGATTTGCAGTCTTCTGTGCGGTGTCTGCCACAGCAGTTTCTGCACAGCTTATTGCGTGTAATGACTGAGCGTCTGTCAGGCACCGACAGAGCTCTGAATTTCGCACAGGTCACTATGTAGTGATTCTCCTTGCAATGATCGCAAGGGTATGCGTACGGTGAGCGTTGAGCTGATACTTTTTGCTGTGATGCACTGTGAGCTGAGCCTTTGCGTGGGAGTGAGCGACTGGTCGATGTTGAGCTGGGTTGAGCGCCTTTGGAGGTCTTGAGGTGTTCAGCGGCTTCTAACCTTTCCAAGGCTGTTGCCTTGTCTTCGATGAAGGCAGCCAACTGCTCGTACCTCGGGTAGTCGTTGGATGAGCCCACCGACGTTTCCCAAGCTTCTCGAGTCGTCTTGTCGAGACAGTTGGTGGCTTGATGAACGAGGATGCAGTTGTACATATCCTCCGCTGCTCCCAAGGCAGTGATGGATTTGTGCACCTCGTGGATCGATGCCACGAGGCTATTGAGCGTGGCGGCACTGCGTGTGGACACCGGAGTGAGATTGAGCAGCTTGACAAGCTGCTCTTCGATGAGCACCCTCTTTTTGCTGTACCTTCTCTCAAGGTACTCCCAACATGTTTGAAACGACGAGCCAGTTAATGGATGAGCATTGACCTGCCTAGACGGTTCTCCACTGAGGCTTGAGCGTAGATAGTGGAGTTTGTCTATCTCTGCGAGCTGGGTGTCCTTAATGATAAGTGAGCTGAACAGCTCACTGAAACCGGGCCATTCAGTGTAGATGCCTGAAAAGGTAGGAAGTGTCAATTCAGGCAACTTTCCAGCCCGAGAGGATGATGAGCCTTTGAGCGATGGCCTTGAGCTGTTGAGCATCTCCACATCTTCTCGGAGACGGTTTATGCGAAGCTTAATGTCCCAAACCAGTTCAGCCTCTTGAGCTGCGACCTCAGACTCAAAATAATCGTGGTCGACGCATCTTGCAGGCCACGCTGACTCAAAGTACTCGTGTTCCGTGTAGAACTTTTGATGCAGCTCCTCGACCTGCGCCAATGTGAATTCCAACTCCTCGACTGAGGTTGAGTGAGCGTGAATGGGGAGCTTGGATCGCATTGTCTTGAGTACTTTCACACGACCCATCTGTGACTTTAATTTTAAAATGAGCTGAGTTGGGAGAGTGACAGGGGATGAGCTTCTTGAGCGTGATTTCTCCTTTTTTTCAACCAGTGAGCCTTCTTTGGGAACCGTGAGTGTTGATGATGTGGATTCCTTTGGAGGATCAACGATGAGTTTGGTTTATTCCTGGTTTTCCATTGTTGAGTACTGGTGAGCTTGAGCACTGGTGAGCAAGAACACTTCACTTCACCTTTCACCGCACTATCCGGCTCGAAGGACCAAATGTTTCGAAAACTGTTTGTTGTGGTGAGCACGCTGGTGGAAGTGAGGTTAGGACGGTGAGAAAGGTGAAATGTAAAAGAGTCTGTTAAAATGAGATTGTCAGTATAATTAAAATAGACCGCACTTGAGCGGTGAAGAAATGTTTGTACACTGATGAGCCCTCTTTAACAACACTATTGCACAATGCGCGACACGCTATACTGGATGAGCACGTGAGCCCGCCGATTTCACGATTTTAACCTTGTATAATGAAAATGGCTGTGGATTAGACACCCGTGAACACAGAAAATGAGCTATTATGAGCACAAAAAAGATAATGAGCTGAGCTATGAAATATCCACAATGTTAAAGAAAGAATTGTCAAGCACGTCTATACTTTACACAGTGTGAACAAAGAGTGAGATTCCAATCAGACTTCCGTTACCGGCGTCGACTCCGGGGAAATCTGATTGGCTGATTGGGAAGACGTGGTGAGCTGAGATTGGCTGAACGAGAAGACGTGGTGAGCTGAGATTGGCTGAATGCCTGACGGTAAGTATCGATCGAAGATCGATCGTCGATCAGCCGTGCGCCTGCTGCCCAGGAGGTGCTGCGCCAGGCTTGGGTGCGGCGCTAGGGTGAACTAATTGATTCCCAAACACCCTCACAGGAATGGGCCAAAACAGACCCTCCGCTTACCCCATCTATAGGGTCAACTTTCGCCCTGGAACCACCCCTACCTCGGTCACGAAAGTAAACGCTCTCTTCAGCACCAGAGTGTACTGGGAGAAATATTTCTCCAAAAAGAACTACACCCAGTGTTTTCGGTGTCAAGCTTTTGGCCACTCGGCCCCCAATTGCGGGCTCCCTCCCAAGTGCGTAAAGTGCGCCGGCTCCCATCGCACAGCTGACTGCCAGAAGGGAAGGGAGACCCCCCCCCCCCAAGTGTGCTAACTGCTCCGATCAACACACGGCCAACTACGGACAGTGCCCATCTCTTCTGAAATACCTCGAGAGGAGAAACAAAAATGTGAAGCCCTCCAACGGAATCGCACTTACCTCGAAACCAGCAATTAATCCTAACTTCCTCCACGGATCGACGCTCCCCACCGTTCCCCACACCTCCCATCCACTCCAAGGTCTCCCCCCCCTTCCACTCATACGCTGACGCGGTAGCTGCGCGCCAACGAGTCCCCCCCCCCCCCCCCCAACCGCCTGTCCCCCATGGACTGCGGTGCCCCCTCCTCCCATGCGGCCGGCACACAATTGACAGGCGGTGTAAATACCATGATAGACCTCATCGAAGCAATCAAAGAACTAAATTCAATAGCTAACCTGGAACAAATGCTCCACCTAACGCGAAACCTTGTTGAAAAATTGAGACCCTGCCGCACACTGGCAGAAAAATTCCAGGTTTTTTGTTCCGTTCTCGGATGCCTGGATTAATCCCGATGGCTCTCCCAAAAATCTTGTTGTGGAACGCGTCTTCGCTGGTGCGAAAACGAAACGAGCTTATTCTCGTGGCTGCCTGCCTACAGCCCGGCATCATACTCATCACGGAAACCTGGCTCGCCCCTCAGTTTGATTTTACGCTGTCCGGTTACTCGGTTGTTCGTGCTGACCATCACTCGAGGGGGGGGGGGCGGAGTGGCCATCCTGGTGCACTCCTCTGTTAACTACAGTATTTTCCCGCCGACTAGGGCTTTACCTCATGAGGCGTGCTTCATCGAGCTCGCCTCCCCTAAAATCATTATTGGAGTTATTTACGCGCCTTCTGGTTCCATTAGGGACTCGAGAGTCTTTGACATTCTAATACGAATGGGTTCCCCTTTCCTGATCGGCGGGGACTGGAACGCCAAGCACAGATCCTGGAATAACTTTGCGGCAAACAGGGCAGGCACTATCCTATATAACCATGTCTGTACCTCTCCCTATCGAATTATACATCCGGATGATTTCACGCACCAAACTAGACAATGTCGACCTACCGTCATTGACTTTTTTATCTCGGACTTTCATGCCGACTTCACGTGCACCGTGACGGATGACTTCGATACTCCCCACCGACCCGTCGTCCTCCAAATTAACCAGAATAGTGGACCATACACCCTCGTCTCCAACACAGACTGGGAGAAATACCAAAGCTTAACAAACAACTTTCAATTAAAAAAGAACTTAACCTCCCAGCCTGAGGTTGATTCCTGCATCTGCGAAATTACCAAGTTCTTGCACACTTGTCGCAAAAGAACCGCTATTCCTGACTTCTCTTACCTGACCAAAAATGTCCACCTTTTCTCGGACCAGACCCTCCAATCGCTCATCAGACATAGGAGAGCCCTCCGCAGAAGGGGGCAGCTCATCGGGGTCCAAGTGGTAGCTGACAATATCCGCGACCTCAGTGCCGCCATTCGTAAGCGGATCGCATACCTGAGAACGAAGGAATGGGATCGCACCCTTAGGTCGTTCTCCAGACCCGACCCTACCTTCTGGGGCACTTACCATAAACTCACTGGACAATCGACCCCGAGGGCGCTCCCACCGCTCCTCTCGGGCCAGACGACCGTCAGTGCAGACGCAGGGAAGGCGGAGATCATGGCTACCACCTTTGCTGGGGTCCACGCGGACGCCCACAGACTTCCGTCTGAAATCGAGAGTGTTGTGGAGGGCTTCTTGTCCTCTGTGGAACAGGGCGTTGGGGACCAGTCCCCGCCCTTCTCGGTCACCCCAGGCCAGATCTTCGATTCCATCCAAAAGATGGCCTCCAGGAAGGCGCCAGGTAGCGACCACATCACGGTTCCCATGTTGAAGCACGCCTCGAGGAAAATCCTTGTCCAAGTTCACTATATTTTCACAGCAGCGATCAAACAAGGCTACTTCCCAGACGCCTGGAAGTTGTCCAGAGTGGTCCCCATCCCTAAACCGGGTAAACCTCGCAACCAGCCCAACAGTTACAGGCCCATTAGCCTGTCATCCACGATGGGCAAACTCTTTGAAAAATGCATCCACAAATTTCTTACGGACTTTCTAACAGCTAATAAAATCATAACTGACAGGCAGTTCGGTTTCCGTGGGGGTCATTCCACCATTCAGCAGACGCTCCGTATCACACAGACCATTACCCACGAACTTAACGTCAATAGGGCGGTCGGGATGGTACTGCTCGACTTATCTAAGGCTTTTGACTCGGTGTGGCACGAAGCTCTCCTTTTTAAAATGCATGCCATCGGTCTTTCACCCGGCTTCGTCAAATTAATCGCCTCCTACCTGAGTAACAGACGGCTGTATGTGAGCTGCGGGGGGGCCAAATCCGGAACACACCTGGTCACTGCCGGAGTGCCGCAGGGTTCCATACTCGGTCCCACCTTCTTCAACATTTTTATTAACGACTTGCCTACCGCCGAATCTTGTGAGCTTGCACTCTACGCGGACGACACCGCACTGTACTCGTCTTCCTGGCGGCTCTCGACGTTGGTCTCGCGTCTCCAGACTTACCTGGACGAGGTGCTTCGCTATTTCGACGACTGGAAACTCCGCATTAACGCAAAAAAAACAGAGGCCATCATCTTCTCCCGCAACCCTGTCATACTTAATAACAGGCCCCAACATATCATTCATATCGGCAGCACTACTGTCCCATGGGTGGACGAGGTAAAATACCTTGGGCTAATACTACACCATAAGATGCTTTGGGACGCAGCCATCATTGATCGCGTAACCAAGTCGCAAAAAGTGGCCGGTTGCCTCCACCGCCACCTAGGCCACAGGTCACCCCTAAGCCAAAAGCTCAGGCTACACATTTACCTGGCCTGTATCAGACCAGTACTCACATATGGGGCCCAGGTCTGGTGGAACACATCCGTTAATAATAAAGCAAAAGTTCAACTCTTTCAAAACAAGATTTTAAAGATCATCACCAACTCACCTCGCCAATATTCCACCAGAGCTCTGCACGAGGAAACCAATATCCCTCTCATGAATGACTTCATTACCAAACTCCAACAAAACTACCTGGTTTCAGAACACGCCAATCCCCTTGTCCGCCTCACCGGCACGTACGACATTAATAAAATCCCGTACAAAGTAAAAGTGCCCTTTCCTATGTCCCGACCATAGACCCCATACCTACTTCCCACTCTCACACCCCCCGTAATACGACTTTATACCATTGTAACCCAGGTTTATAGTAATAGTAAACTTATTTCCCTATTCATAACATCTCTCTTTCAGCTCTCCAGGATAAGCGGTTTTTTGCAAATTTTCCGCTTGTGACCTGCCATCTACATACTACCATTACCTGCAGAGGGTGACACCACAATACGTCATCTCGGCCGGTAACTGAGCTCCCGTTCAGAGGGACGGCCCACCGGGTGGAAGGAGGAACAAATCCTCCCCCCCCACTGATCATATAATTTAAAAAAAAAAACCGCTCGCCCTCACTCTCTTGCAGTCGTTCTCATCAGTCGTTCTCATCAGTCACTATCGTAGTCGACGCCGAACCTACATTGGGGACGCTCGTGTTTTTCTCGTTACTCTTCCTCGTATATAACGCGGTACAGTGTTCTGAGAAGTCTTAAATCCTGTGTGTGAGCAATCACACAGACATCCGTCAATAACAGTGCAGTACAGTGCTTTTTAAAAAATTCTCATTTTCTTTCGGATAACTAAAGAATTCCGTGATAAATTGATTTCCAACTGGAGACCTGGAAAAGGAATCGTCTCCTTCCCCAAACTGGGTGCTACCCAGGGTCCATCCGGACCATTCTAATGAAGATGGGACATCTCTAGACGCCCTCGTCACCAAAAAGATGGTGAGTACGTCAGTTTTTTCTGATATAAAAAACGTCTCAAACTCTGCGACGGGTAAAAGGCGGGCCGGTTCCGCCTTAGATCAGTCAATCGGGTCGGCATCCTCCGATAATTCTGACTTATCTCTTCACCCTGAGGGAAATTCTGAAAGGACCAGCGCCGAGAGACCCCAGGGTAAGAAAAAATCAAAAAGAGACGCCAAACGCGATTCTAAAACTTCTGCTAATACTCATGAAAAAACCCCGACTTCTACTCCTGCTGGGAAGAGTCCCTCAATCAGTGTCTCTCTCCCGTTAATCCATTTCCCCGAAGAGGGAAATTTGGGAGATATGGAGTCTGAGTCAATTTCTAATATCCCAGTGTTTAACCGTTTCTCGGCACTTGATGCCTTCAAACCATCTTGTGACTCTTCGTCAACCTCTGTCTGCCCGCCGAAAAAAACCTCGCCGGAAGTAAACAAGGCTCCTCGGAACGTTACATTTCTTAACACAGATCGACCGAGCTCACCGAGCACACCGGTAAATAAAAATACCAACCGCTCAGTGAAACCACCGCCGTTATATATTTCAAATTTTGAGCAAAATATTGCTAAATTTGAAAGGGACCTAGTCTCAGATTTTGGAAGAACATTCCAAATTAAATACTTAGGCAACAAAGTCCGCCCCCAGTTCGATGAAGTAGAAGTCTTTAAAAAATTCAAAAATGCTTTATTATCAAAGAAAGATTCCTTATTTCACTTTCTCGATCAATTCGGAGCGAGACCTAGCCATGGTCCTAAAGGGCCTCCCAGTTACTCCTCCGGAGGAAATTCTAGAGGAGTTAAAGTCCAAAGGGCTGTGCCCCACTTCGTGCATTCCGCTCGCCGGGAACGGGAACAAGAAGCAATCCTTCTTCCAAATTTATAAGATAAATTTTCCCCCTGGGACTTCCCATTCCATGGTTATTAAAAATAACGTCATTTTCAGTACAAGAATTTATTGGGAAAAATATTTTTCAAAAAAGAATTACACGCAATGTTTTTGCTGCCAAGCATTCGGTCATTCGGCCTCCAATTGTGGGCTCCCGCCTAAATGCGTAAAATTATGCCGGTACGCACCGATCAGCGGACTGCCAGAAGGATAGGGAGTCCCCTCCAAAGTGCGCAAATTGTTTAGAGCAACACACAGCAAATTACGGCCAGTGCCCTGCTCTCCTTAAATACCTGGAAAAAAGAAAAAAGATTTCAAAGGCCACCAACGGGATTGCGATTAACGCCCCTGCAATAAAAATTACTAATTTACCTCACGGTAAAAATCTTCCTGATATTCCCCTTCCATCACATTCCTTATCTTCCCCCCTCCTTTCATATGCTGACGCGGTAACAATTAGCACGCGAAGACCTCCTGTCTTCCCCCCTCCACTCGCCGACAGAGTGACTCCTGCACCTCCTGAGGTACACTGGGGACAGTCAGATGGCGTTAGCTCCATGGTTGAGTTGATTGGAGCTATACAGGAATTAAATTCTATCATTGATATAAAGAAAATACTATCGTTAACGAGATCGTTAGTAGAAAAACTGCGACCCTGCCGCACGGTTGCCGAAAAATTTCAAGTTTTCTGCTCAGTCCTTAGTTATTTGGATTAATTCAATGCCTCTTCCAAAAATTATGTTATGGAATGCGACCTCGCTCTTGCTTAAGCGAAATGAGCTGATTCTCGCGGTGGCCGAACTGCAGCCTGGTATCATGGTTATTACAGAAACATGGTTTACACAACAGGTAAACTTCTCTTTGCCCGGTGACACGGTAGTCCGTGCGGATCGGCCAGTCAAAAGCGGGGGTGTTGCCATTTGCATACACTCCTCAATCCATTTCGTTAATTTCATCCCTGGCAGCCCTTTACGGTACGACGCGTGCTTCGTCAAGCTCTCCGCACCCAAAATTATAATCGGAGTGGTTTACGCGCCCCCCGACTCTACTAAAGACTCTGGTCTGCTTGAGTCCCTTACGCGACTGGGATCTCCATTCCTAATTGGGGGTGACTGGAATGCCAAGCATAAAGCATGGAAAAATTACTCCGCTAGTAAAGCTGGTAAAATCATGTACGAGCATGTCAACAAGTATCCGTACCGGATCATTCACCCGGATGAGTTTACACATCAAATGGGCCGATGCAGACCATCCGTTATAGACTTTTTTGTCACCGACTTTCATGCCGACTTCAATTGCGTCGTGACAAGTCACTTCAACACTACACACCGACCTGTTATCCTGTCGGTCAGACAACAAGGTGGCCCCACCAGCCTTGAAACTGTCACAGATTCGAGTCGATATCAAGAATTAACCACAAAATACTCCATAAATAGAAATCTCTCCTCTACCGACGACATAGACTTCTGTATCAAAAATCTTACGTCCTTTCTTCACACTTGCTGCAATCGTGCACCTCTTCCGGACCTCAATCATTTGAACAAGAACGCCCATCTGCTCACGGACACTATACTCCAGTCCCTAATTCGCCACAGAAGAGCTCTAAGGCGCAGAGGTCAGCGTATCGGCTCGCAGGTGGTGGCTGAGGAGACTCGAGACCTCACGGCAACCATCAGGAAAAGAATATCCTACCTCCGAATCATGGAGTGGCTCAGGATACTCAGAGCCTTTAAAAAACCTGACCCCACCTTTTGGGGGACGTACCGAAAATTAACCAGCTCAATAGCAGCTAGGAGCCTACCACCGCTCAATAATGGACAAATCGACATCACTGCTGATGCAGATAAAACGGAGCTTCTAGCGTCCTCCTTCGCGAAGATTCATTCTGAAGCCGCCAGCCTCCCCTCCGGGAAGGAGCCGACGTTAGTAGATTATGTCAGCTCCTTGGAGTCAACCAACATTGGACCACCACTGGCCTTTCCAGTCACCCCTGGGCTTATTTTTCAAAATATTAAAAAGATGGCTTCCAAAAAAGCTCCTGGTAGTGACGGAGTGACGGTACGTATGTTGAAACACGCGTCACGCAAGATCATATGCCAAACCTACTATATTTTTTCCTTCGCGGCAAAGTCGGGCTATTTTCCGGACGCATGGAAAATCTCCAGGGTTGTTCCAATTCCAAAACCTGAGAAACCGCGCGGGCTACCATCCAGTTACAGGCCTATCAGCCTGCTTTCCATGTTCGGCAAGCTCATTGAAAGATGTATCTACGTGTTTTTGTCTGATTATCTCTCAGAACACAACATAATAATTGACCGGCAGTTCGGTTTCCGTGCGGGTCACTCAACCATCCAGCAAACACTTCGCATTTCGCAGACTATAATACATGAGCTAAATGTCAAAAGAGCAGTTGGAATGGTCCTTCCGGACCTTTCCAAGGCCTTTTGATTCTGTGTGGCACGAGGCATTGTTGTACAAACTGCATTCTATTGGACTGACTCCAGGTTTTATTAAAATTATTGCGTCATACCTAACTAATAGGAAATTATTTGTCTGCAGTTGTGGGACTAAATCCTCGCTCCATAGCGTGGAGGCAGGCGTGCCGCAGGGCTCAATTCTCGGACCTATATTATTCAATATATTTATTAACGACCTTCCTACCTTCACTGGTTGTGAACTTGCACTCTATGCAGACGATACAGCGCTTTATTCTTCGTCGTGGCAGCTCTCGACGCTGGTCCTTAGACTTCAATTATACCTCGATGAGGTATTATCCTTTTTTAATGCCTGGAAACTCCGCATAAACCCTGAAAAAACAGAGGCCATAATATTCTCTCGTAATCCTCGCACGCTTGCAGTCAGGCATACATACAACATCCGTATAAATAATTGTGCAGTGCCCTGGGCAAATGAGGTTAAATACCTGGGGGTTATCTTGCATTATAAGATGCTGTGGGACGCAGCCATTAACGACCGCATTAACAAGACCACCAAGGTTGCGTGGTGCCTGCACCCGCATATCTGCTATAAGTCCCCTCTCAGCCTTCCAATCCGGCTACACATTTACAAAACTTGTATCAGGCCTGTACTCACGTACGGGGCTCAGATCTGGTGGAACACATCTAAAAAAAATATAAATAAAATTCAGTACACGCAAAACAAAGTATTAAAAATAATTACTCACTCTCCATTTAGGTACCCCACCAGGGCACTGCACAACGAATCAAAAGTCCCGCTCATGAGTGACTTTATTGACAAACTTATAGATAATTACATGGTCTCTGACCATCCAAATCCTCTGGTTCGCCTTACTGGCACTTATGCCAGAAATAGAATACCGTACAAGATAAAAATCCCTTTTCCTATGTCCTCCTAACATCCCATAAACCATCCTATACTGTCCTCTCTTTTCCTCTCCCTCCTCCCCCCACCGCACACAAATTACACTCTGTTTCAGAATCGCATACTTCAATCTAGTTGCTTCATGCTATAAAACTCAAGTTGATTAATGATTTTTCCCTATGAGGAAGGGCTAAACTTTCGGCTTACCTGACTGTCAGCGCTATTCACGCTACCTATGGCTTTTCTTCTGCTTGCATGTTGCTTGCCCTATCGACTGTCACTCCATCTGTCATCTGTCAGTTTTTTGCTTCTAGATCTGCATGATGTCCACACTTTAGGATAAGTTATTGGAACATTATAACATACACCTAACATTTTCTTTCAGCATTCTCCATAGGTGTGGCGGTTTTTTGAAAATTTTCCGCCAGCTACTCATTTTGCTCAGGCAGTATTACCTGCTGATACTAACTCCAATCATACGTATCGCAGGCCGGTAACTAGGCGCTCGCTTAGAGGGACGGCCCATCAGGAGAAGAATAAGACGAAGGGTATCTTCCCCTTCTCTCCTGTACTGAGTAGACTTATTTAACAGCCTGTAGAGGTAAAATGATCACACCCAACACCTGGTTATATTCTGTCAAGGACACCCTAGCACTGCAGGTACGGTGCAATAAGCACTCGGCCGGATATGAAGTGCTCCAGGGGGCAGGAGTATTACAACTGAGGAGGGATTGTGAGGCCAAAATCGCGACCGACCAGATTTGGGCATCCGAAGTCGACACTGAAGTACTAACCACCATCTACAAACCTTCCATTGGCATAAACATCTCGGAAATCTTACCAACTATCACGGAACATCACGTGAAAATTTTAATAGACCATCAAGAAAAAGAACCCCTGGGAACTCTTCAGGATGCCCATGCGAATGCAAACACAATCGCATTGGAGGACATAGAAAGACGGGCAAGGGAGATTGCCACCCATCACCGAACTGAAAATCTATACACCTACGCCACATATGGACTGCCGGGACTGGGAGGAATTTTCATCATCCTCCTCATTGTGTGGATCGGTTATCGTTCTTTAAGGGCACACCGGACCCAACATCGCGTGCCCTTAAGGTAGGATTTCCTAGACACGATTCGCTGCGGCGGCGGACGCGGCGGCCGAATCCTAAGTACCGCTCTTATGGAGAAGCGTGTATCTGTTTTCCTAGGCGCGTTTTCCAACCGCTCTGTCAGTGCATCTGTCTCGGCAGCTACCTAGACTACTCGAGACGCAACACAATGCGATGAGTGTCTGTTTTCCGCCATCGTGGCAGAATCTCCTGGTGGGTGGCTCATCGCGGCGGCCAAAAGCTTGACTGCTCCAAACTGAGTCTAGCGGAGACCACCGCGCGATCCATCTCCACAGTGGGACAGAATCCCACGAAATATGGAAACTAGTTGAAATCCAAAAGTTATGGGACTACGTTTTCTTTATATATTTCTTGTAAACTAATAATATGAGCACCTAAAAAAGGGAAACATATTATAGCAGCTACTTATGATCTGTGTGTAAACATGTGTCAAAGTTTGTATGTTATTATTTTGTGGAAAAATTTAAGTCGAGGCTTTTGAATTTCGGTGATATAGAAGAAAAATATTTTGGGAACCGAAATGAGTAGTATCTTTCCGATAAGCAGTAGCAAATAATTAGTTACATATAGTTTTTTCCATAAGAAACCCATAGAAAAAATATCAGCAATTGTCGGTGTTTTAGTTACTTTCCGGGAACTTCCAAGCAAATTTCTTTTTTGTTTTATAATCAACATATATTGTCCCTGCAACTCCGAACACAAGATTTAGTACTATTTGCCAATCATGGAGTAATTACTTGTATTCCATGTCGCACAGTGGGATAGAATCCCAATAAATAGGGGGAAAATGCAACATCCCATTTTTAGCACTAAAAATGACGAACATTATGCAGGAAGTTCATAAAGGAACAGTTCACATACAACGCATACGAAGGTTCGACGTTATCTAAAAAAATAACGTTAATAATTCCAATAAAACTAAAAGAATTTTATAAATATACATACTATAGAATGTGCAGAAAAATTGTAAACCTGTATCCATGTTATCCCGGTACCAATATACTAAATAAATAAGTACTGTTCACAAAGCGTTAATACATTCCTACGAAATTATACAATATTTGGGCAACCTTCCAATCGGCTAATTGAGAGAAGGGACCCAAGACGCCAGAAATGAAAATTTTAAAAAGTATATAAAAGATTGTATGTACGCACAAAATAGTCTCATTGCAATACAAACGAAGAAGTTTTAAACCTTTTATCGACTTCTTAAGATCCAGTAGTAGATTAGTTTTCAAGGTATCTTCGCCAAAAAAAGACAAAATTTTTTTTCATAAAGTAGCTTGATATGATTCGGCATTTTGATTGGAAAATATGGCATGTCGACTCTTTTTCTCTACCCTTGAGATTGACGCCCATTGTGCGTTTGAACATAGGGGGCTCAGAGCTCAGCGAGAATTCATTCGTTGTTTTTGACCCGCAATTTCATATTTTCCCAAGAACGTTTGGACAACATCTCTTTGCCAACATTTCAAAAGGGCAATCATAGATTTTAGGCATTCTTAAATCTGAGTTAATCCGTATATTGCTCTGCCGATGGGTAGTAGGTACATGCGATGACTTCGGACCTGTGCGCACCGAATTTTATGGCTTTCGACCCTCGAAGGGTTTGGAATACCATTAAAAGTGGAAAAATCCAATTTCCACATATCTCATCAGATCTCTGCGAAAACGGTACCAATCGATTCTCTATGTTTCGCCGATGAAACTAACACTAAGAACGACGTAATTCGGAGCATAATGAAGGAAATTAGATGAAAAATTCATTTATATAATTTCTCGTTAGCTTCGTTAAAAATAGTCCGATTTGCATGAAATTTTCTATAATTTTCATCGGCAAAACGTGAGGAATCCATTGGTGTCACTTTCATATCGATATGGTAAACAATAAACAATCTGGTTTTTCTGAAACAGGTATACCGACCGTTACACTAGACCCTTTCAAGTGCTCAAACCCAACTGGGTCCCTTAACGCGGTACCAGAGGTCTGCTCGCCGCGGCGACGGGCCACGATTCACCGCCGCCGCGGCGAATCGTGTCTAGGTAATCCTACCTTTAGGAAAAGGAGCAAAGGTCAATATAGAAATGGTTCCACATCGCCCTCCCCCTCAGATAATTTCTAGACCCCGTCCTTTAACTATTACACCTTTTCCTCCCGACCTACCCGTTATACCGTCCACGAGGACAAGTGAGAAGGCACATATAGAGAGAGCGAGTAGCTTCGGGGTCACAGACCCATACTTCGAAATATTTTAGCGCGATGTCTTGCTGATAGCAGCAGAAACCCCCGCGCGTTAGGCTAAGAACCGACCCCCACGAGGCGCTCTGCTGTGAAAATTAGATAGTAGGGACAATAGCATATAAGATAGCAATTAAGCCAAGTGAATCACAGTCATTACAAAACTTTATCGACGAAATATTGAAAATCAACCACCGCAATGGCCGCGACAACGCTGAGATTCGACGACAGAAAGTACACCCGTTCTTCTCTGGCAGAGGTGATACTCCCTCGCCACCTGAGAGCAGCACTTCAACGGCGGTTTTGTGTAAAGGCGAAGAAGTGCTATGATGGGACAGAGGGCCAAGTTTGGACCCACAGGGCCCAAAAAACCAAGACGTTATGTGGCCCATGCTGGTGGACCGGGGCAACGGAGATCGTTATGGAGTACGAGCAGCTCCCAGTACACTGGCTCGCCGTAGAGGGGCGAGCCGTGGCATTGACAAAGTGTACTCGTTGTAAAAACCGACATCTGGAGTGAGCCACGCCGGAGAATTGTACGGGGTGCATCAGGGCGATACTGGAGAGCAACCCCAGGCATCTTCCGGCCTTCCCAATCCTGGAGGCTCCGAAACCCTGGGAGCCGCAGCAACCACAAGCGACAGCCCGGGTCCTGCCCGCTGGCGCGGAATGAGGGACCACAGCCCCAGCTTTAGGTAATTAAACAATAAATTGTAATCACTATTTGTGAAGCGAGCGGATTGTAACTTTTTCGTTTTATTATTAATTCACAGCAGAGAGCATCTACTCCAATCGCCGCCAAGAGCCCACCCCTTATTATTATAATCATTACTATTGTCACGTCCTGCGACGTGGAGTCTACTATTATCTAACCCTTTAAATCGAATATATTTACTATTTCGTACTCTGAGGTATGGTAACCACCTCATATGAATATTATACAAATATTGTGCAACAAATAGCCGACAAGGCATTATCAATATAAACAGCGATAAGAAGAGATCGAGCGAAGAAAACACGGACGGCAGCGAGCAGGACAGCCAGATCGAGGAGGTGGCGGACAGCCAGCTGTATACCAGGTAGCTGACCACACAAACACCAAGAAGGCCCAGTGAACACCAGCTGATGTCCAGCGTGGTACACAGGCCCCTTTATCAACCAGCGGAGACGACACTACCTTCGCGGAGCTGTGCCCCTGGTCCTCGTTAGAAGATTGCCTTCCCGTTATTTCCCGTAAACCAATCTCCGAAATAATATGCTTAACTTCAACCCCTAGTAAATAAGCTATACGAAACCGATCGTATAAGAAATATTGTAAACGCATAACATATAAATGAAATGCGCATTTATGTAAGAATCTTGCTATCGTCGCTGCTGGGAATCAGTTAAATGGAACGTGCCTAAGTAGTAAACAAAACTCCCAGAATAAAACGATGGGAAGATTCTTCCTGGAAGATTCCAGGTCGAGGCTGTGGGATGGGGTCTCCCACCTATGATTTGTCATGTGACAAATCCTAGAGAAGGAGTGACCAATTGCCCTATAAAAAGGGATTGGACCACCCGCGGAGCTCATTATTATTACCATGTTCAATTATTAAGTTAATTATTACCAATACCATTACCATTGTTCAATTATCATTTTAATTTTCATCAGTACACTACAAGGTTCTTTAATAATAATAAGACTTACAAAAGCTGAAGTGTAGACATTGCAACGGTAAATAAAATTGATTTTTGTTATATTAAATCAGTGAGTGAAGTGTTTCCACCGTTAATTCCACATCCAACAAATCGAGCATTCGTCTTTTGGAATAGTGAATAAAATAATGAAAATGCCCATTGACAGGTCACGGATTGCGCTGGTTAATGGTATTACCTATGAGCAGAACGTTGCCCGCGGTTTTACCAGAAATTAAGCGTAGATCGTGAACGGCGCGATTAGTTTAAATATTAACGGTTTTCGAAATCATTATGTGTGAACAAGGAAAGATTCACCCTTGCCTCCGTCCCATGGTGCCGCTGAAGAGCAGAACGTTGCCCGCAGTAGCGCCTGGTGCGGAAGGTGAAGTGTGATTTATCGGTCGATTAACATATATTATTATCAATTCTAAAAGACAAATGCCGTGAAACCATCGTGCGGGAAGACGAGTTCAGCTTAGACGATTAGCGGCCAGATACATTAGTGCCCCAGCAGAACAATTTAATTTGTTAGGAGTGCCCGGCACCCCTTGTGAAAGGGAGGAATCATCCCCAGCCAGCCACGGAATAGTGGTGGTGTGTGGGGATTGGGCCCCGCCAAGGCAAAATCCCGCATCCGAAATCAACGGGATACCAACAGGACCCATTGAGTGGAGGTTGATTTCAATTGACCTGCCAGCATCGCGGGTGAATTAAGGTAATTAATAAATTAAAACCGTTATAATGTATAATCAGTTGTACTCAACTATCCCAGAGCGTAAGTCCCTGGACTAGCTCGAAAGCGGATTAAAAATTATTAATTTCCTTAAAAACGCAGCCCCAAATAAAAAGTAGGGACGTAACACTATTATTACTTCTTTTCCTCCTCTCTTTTGTTTTATTTAATTCATTATATTACGCATATTTCATCTTATTGTAACAATATATTGTTTCCTTTTTTTGTTTAATTATGGCTCCTTTATTGCCACCCCCTTGCGTCCCCTTTAGATTAACCAGCGCTAATTGTTAAGCATAGTTTTAAGCCATCGAGTAAATGGCCTCTCGAGACCATTTCATGTCTAAGTGGGGAGCTGTTACATGGGCCCTTCAGGTCCATTCCGTGCTTACTGTCCCCGCGTCGCCTTCCATTTCGTCATCAGCGATTCAGCGGAATCGCAACACGCAGGTTAGTAGGTCGGCGAACGCGGAATCCGTCGGCGTGGGCACAACGTGACCACCGATGGTCCGGGCCCTAGATTCCAGAGCATGGTGCAATTGAAATTGCGAAGGATAAAAGACTGACGGGGAGATTTCCCCCGTTCTGGAGATAGGGAGTGCGTGGCTTAGAACCTCGATCGCGGGATCTCGGAAATTCATTCAATTTCGGGAGCTTGACATAGGAAGTTGCGACGAGCCAGCGGGCCGTCTAGAAATCGCGACCTCACCTCCACGTATTTTACCGCGAAGCAGGCCTGGCCGATCAGGTTCAGCCAAAGGGTAACTCCATCCGATACACCAAGAGCGGCATAGCCGGGAGCAGTGATGCCAGAACCGTGGGTTTGCGCCCACGGACCCTACCACCACTCCACCACCAACCGTACCCCTTCCTAGCGCCTGTACCGGACCACACAAGTATTCCCGTCCCTCCATTCATGTGTCGTACGCGCTGCCTGGCCGGCGCTCTTCGGCGCTTGGGTTGCAAGCAAAAAGTCAAGAGTTCAAATCCCGGTGCGGATATTCTACTTTTTTTCTTTATTTATTCTCTAATTTCTCTTCCTATATTCTCAGAAAACTAAAGACTTGAAAACTATTAATTTACAAAATATTTTCGATGCTTGATTTGTTATTAAAGATGCGATCCCCTTCTGGCTTGTACCGCACCACTACAAGTTGTACTTCGAAAATGTTTTGTAAATTAATAGTTTTCTAGTCTTTAGTCTTTTGAGAATATACGAAGAGAAATTAGAGAATAAATAAAGAAAAAAAGTAGAATATCCGCACCGGGATTTGAACTCTTGACTTTTTGCTTGCAACCCAAGCGCCGAAGAGCGCCGGCCAGGCAACGCGTACGGCACACGGATGGAGGGACGGGTATGCTTGTGTGGTGCGGTACAGGCGCTAGGAGGGAGTACGCTTGGTCGTGGAGTGGTGGTAGGGTCCGTGGACGCAAACCCACGGTTCTGACATCACTGGCCGGAGACCCCTTACGCGCCGAGTCGGACAACCGAATACCGCGAGGACGTGGGCTGGAACGAGCGAGTCAGCGAAACGATGGTTCCCCCGTTCACCTACTTCCGTGTGCTACCCGAGAGCACAGCAAGCGACACGACCTACGCTCGGTCAACCGACACCTCGAGCGTGCGAAATAACCGACGGCAAGCGTGTCGTGCAAAATAAGCGAAAACCAGCGAGCGACAGCCAAGACGGAACGCCGTCTCTAGGTATATGAGTTCGATCTCATTTTATGTAACAATATACTTTGCATCTTTGATTTTCCTCTAAATTCCCTGTACTTATATATTCAACCCTTTCAATCCTTCCATTCCCTGGTAAGTACAGTCAAGGTGTGCTTCAGCACTTGAACAAGAGCAAGAACCCAGTAGATTATTCTAACCGCTCAGGGTGATCTACGGAAAAGTCCCTGCAGGACGTAACACCAACGAATATTGCAGATGAAATGCGTGCCTGACCGTGTTAAGACCTGGGACCAGGGCTTGAAACCGTTATTATAAAGATTTAGGTTCTTGAAAGACTTATGAAGAACCTTTATTCTGAATAACCGTTATAAAGAAGCTAAATATCAGACTATATAAGTATATGTTACGGTTCCTATATAGCTCTATAACTTTTATTTTTTAGGTTCTATATAAGTTCCAAACGGTTATAGAACTGATTTAATAACTTTTATTTTTTAGGGTCAATATAAGTTCCAAAGCGGTTACAGAACCGATTCTTGTAACGATTGTACAGAATTTTATAGAAAATGAAATGACAACATATTATAACTATAGACTACTGTGTATAACCAGATTGTTTAAAAATTATTATAAATAAGTAAGTAAATATATATTATGTACACATTTGTACATATGTATACAATTGTTGGCTAGGCACAGCCAACAGCGCCATCTGAGGGCCAGAATTGTCAAACAATTCCCTACCCGTGACGTCACATGCCCGTCCCTACCCTTACATAACCATCAAGTAGATTCTATATACATTATACAGGGTGTCCCACCTAAGACTGGACAGCCGGTTTTCTCCTAAACTATTGGAGATAAAAATATAAAAAAAATAGGGAATTGCATAGTTCGAGGGGGCCAATTAATTAGCGCGAACGATTTTTTTTATCGATTATTATTTTAAAAGATACGATGGTCAAGTTCGGTTTTTCAAATGGAACTATTTTTTTTGAACACCTGAGTTGATAGTGCGTTCCAAGACAAATTCAATAAGCTTTAATGTATACACTTTATTTTCACTGGTTTTTAAGATATTGCGCTTGCAAATTTACTGATTTTCACTGGAAGAAAACTGTCTGGTATAGCACGGACCGGGGACGGTCTTACTGGCGTCACGGGTGGCACTGCCTGTTGAAATAGATACCTACCTGCCAAAGGTCTACGCCAGGAATGGCAGGCCCAAAGGCTGGACAATTCTTTTCCGCCAGAAATGCTACTTAGGTAGGTAAGGAAAGTAGAGACATGATGGGGAAGCTAAGGAAAAATGCAATTGAAGTGGTGATTATTGCTATTAATTAAGTCTTTATTACTCCAATTACAACTATAAGTTAATGATTTAACATTTTTTACACACTTTGGACTATCTGAGGTCAGGCGTCTAAGTGATTAAACTTTACAAAACAGATGGGAAAAAACCGTCCTCCCCCACTCGCTTTCGCCAGCGACCACACTATTATAACACAGTGGCTTCCTAATGATGTATTTGTCACGTGCCTAGCGTCTTTTAATTAGGGATTAGGGAGATGCCCCATCTTACCTCGCTACCCCGTCATACTTGTCATACGAAACAAGCCGCGATCCACGAGCCGTCTGATCGGTCATGGCTCCGCTCGCCCGGGCTCGCCAAGCCGACTTGACGAGCTAGACGAGCCGAGCTAGTTCGCGGTGCCAGGAGCAGTCTGATTCCACCTGGAGAGTAGTCGGGTCACACACTGCACAAATGATACAAGGTGATTCTGAAGCTACGCCCGTCGAAGGATGCGGCCTGGTACCCCGTGGCGAGGACAGCCCTTCGCTGTGCCTCACCCGATTTTTATGGCTTTTTCCGGAAAAAGGTATGAATCCTGGGCCGAACGTAGCGAATTAAGGTCGAGCCCCCGTAGTCCAGGGTGAAATATCAATTATAGCGTATTAAGAAATTATTTTCATCATCGTATCGAATGGAAAGTGACACCAATGGATTCCTTATGTTTTTCTGATGAAAATCATACCAAATATCATGCAAATCGGACTATTATTAACGAAATTAGCTTGAGATTATGGAAATGAATTTTTAATTTCCTTCATTATGGTCCGAATTATGTCGTTCTTGGTGTCAATTGCATCGGCGGAACATAAGAAATCGAAGGGTGTCGTTTTTTAAAAGATCTGAAGAGAAATGCGGAAACCCTAGACATTCCTCAGATTTTAATGGTATTCAAACCCCTTCAAGGGTCTAAAGCCATAAAATTCGATGGGCACTGCGGGGTGTTATCCTCGCCACGGGGTACCAGGCCGCCGCATCTCCTTGACGGGCGTAGGTCCATAATTACCCTGTATCTGTTTAGGAAATAAAATAATTCTTTATTCTTTATCGTATGGATATGGAAGTGTCGCCGATGGATTCCTTGGGGTTTTCTGATGAAAATCATTACAAATGTCGTGTAAATCGGACAACTTTTACATAGGGAATACAAATAGCTTGTGTCAAAGTAGTCCGATTTGCATGATATTTGGTATGATTTTCATCAGAAAAACATAAGGAATCCATTGGCGTCACTTCCCTTTCGATACGATGAAGAAAAGAATTTCTTAATACGCTATAATTGATATTTCACCCTCGACTGCGGAGGGTCGACTTCAATTCGCTACGTTCGGCCCAGGATTCGTACCTTTCTCCGAAAAAAGCCATAAAATTCTATGGGCACTGTGGGGCGTTGTCCTCGCCACGGGGTGACGGACGTAGCTCCATAATTACCCTGCATCTGTTTAAGAAATAAAATAATTCTTTATTCCTTATCGTATGGATATGGAAGTGTCGCCGATGGATTCCTTGGGGTTTTCCGATGAAAATCATGCCAAGTGTCGTGGAAATCGGACAACTCTTACATAAGGAATACAAATGGCTTGTGTCAAAGTAGTGCGATTTGTATGACATTTGGTATGATTTTCATCAGAAAAACATAAGGAATCCATTGGTGTCACTTTCCATTCGATACGATGATGAAAATAATTTCTTAATACGCTATAATTGATATTTCACCCTGGACTACGGGGGCTCGACCTTAATTCGCTACGTTCGGCCCAGGATTCATACCTTTTTCCGGAAAAAGCCATAAAAATCGGGTGAGGCACAGCGAAGGGCTGTCCTCGCCACGGGGTACCAGGCCGCATCCTTCGACGGGCGTAGCTTCAGAATCACCTTGTATCATTTGTGCAGTGTGTGACCCGACTACTCTCCAGGTGGAATCAGACTGCTCCTGGCACCGCGAACTAGCTCGGCTCGTCTAGCTCGTCAAGTCGGCTTGGCGAGCCCGGGCGAGCGGAGCCATGACCGATCAGACGGCTCGTGGATCGCGGCTTGTTTCGTATGACAAGTATGACGGGGTAGCGAGGTAAGATGGGGCATCTCCCTAATCCCTAATTAAAAGACGCTAGGCACGTGACAAATACATCATTAGGAAGCCACTGTGTTATAATAGTGTGGTCGCTGGCGAAAGCGAGTGGGGGAGGACGGTTTTTTCCCATCTGTTTTGTAAAGTTTAATCACTTAGACGCCTGACCTCAGATAGTCCAAAGTGTGTAAAAAATGTTAAATCATTAACTTATAGTTGTAATTGGAGTAATAAAGACTTAATTAATAGCAATAATCACCACTTCAATTGCATTTTTCCTTAGCTTCCCCATCATGTCTCTACTTTCCTTACCTACCTAAGTAGCATTTCTGGCGGAAAAGAATTGTCCAGCCTTTGGGCCTGCCATTCCTGGCGTAGACCTTTGGCAGGTAGGTATCTATTTCAACAGGCAGTGCCACCCGTGACGCCAGTAAGACCGTCCCCGGTCCGTGCTATACCAGACAGTTTTCTTCCAGTGAAAATCAGTAAATTTGCAAGCGCAATATCTTAAAAACCAGTGAAAATAAAGTGTATACATTAAAGCTTATTGAATTTGTCTTGGAACGCACTATCAACTCAGGTGTTCAAAAAAAATAGTTCCATTTGAAAAACCGAACTTGACCATCGTATCTTTTAAAATAATAATCGATAAAAAAAATCGTTCGCGCTAATTAATTGGCCCCCTCGAACTATGCAATTCCCTATTTTTTTTATATTTTTATCTCCAATAGTTTAGGAGAAAACCGGCTGTCCAGTCTTAGGTGGGACACCCTGTATTAAATAATTAATTCTACTTATCTAAAAAAGTATTTATTTTTTAATAATATAGATTACAATTGTTACAAAATAAGTTGTGCATATAAATACGAAGAGGGATACATTTAAATTTAAATTTACAAATCCACGTCCCGTAACCACTGGTACCTAGTAGGGGCGATATCAGAAAATTTCATTCAATATTTTGGACTTCTTTTTTGTGAAAAAGTATCATATTTCCTGTTGTGTTAGCACGGAAAACAAACACAATATTAGTATAAAATTAAACGTAGCGTATGAATAAACAGGATACATGCGATACTTACATCAGCTCCATCTCCACACAGTACACACCCTAGCCGATCATGCATGTTCCTGCGAACATTAACATTTATAAGAAAACATGTGTTAAATTATTATCTACTAAACAAGACGCTAACCATTCGCACATCGCGCATAACCATACTTTTCTGTCTTGCAGATGATGTGAATGTCGATTTCCGCGACGTAGATAATTGGAAATTATTCAATTTCATAATTACCTTTGCCTTCTGGATATGTCGAGATATTGATGGATGAAATTACTTGGAATATTCTTCGATTTGGCCGGCACTGATTGCCACTGCCAGTGACTGTCATCTCAGACCTCGAAAACGAATGTAAATTGGACATAGAGTCTTGACCAATCACGAGTTTCGGCACTATGGCGCAGCAAATCCGAGTGTCGATTTGAAGAGCGTTGGTCAAGACTCTACGTCCAGTTTGCGTTCGTTTTCGTGGTGGCAGTCACTGGCAGTGGCCAGTCAGTGCTGGAAAAATTGAAGAATATTCCAAGTAATTTCATCCATCAATATCTCGACGAATCCAGAAGGCAAAGGTAATTATGAAATTGAATAATTTCCAATTATCTACGTCTACGAATGGTTAGCGTCTTGTTTAGTAGATAACACAGTCCAACAATATCGTCATCATTACCCAAGCCACATTTAATTACTCAATCGGACCTCAATGATCTCGTACGAGACTTGCAACTGTCAAAAGACCACGCTGAACTATTAGGATCCCGACTACAAGGCTGGAATTTACTTAATAAGCAAACTAATATTACATATTTTAGAAAACGCGACAATGCATTGAGGGAATATTTTTATACTGATGAAGAACTTTGCGTTTGCACAAATATCAATGGATTAATGGAAACCTTGGGAATGAAGCATGAGCCAAAAGAATGGTGTCTATTCATAGACGCATCAAAAAGCAGTTTAAAAACTATTTTGCTGCACATCGGAAATATGCATCCTTCCATCCCGATTGCATATAGCACAACAATGAAAGAATCTTACGACTCTTTAAAGATGGTTTTGTCCAAAATACAATACGAAAAGTATAAATGGCACGTTTGTGGTGATTTGAAAGTAATTGGAATACTACTAGGTCTTCAAATGGGCTACACTAAATACTGCTGTTTTTTGTGTGAATGGGACAGCAGAGCGAGAAATCAACATTATTCTAAAAAAGTTTGGGCTCCGCGACACAATTTAATTCCCGGGCAAAAAAATGTACAACATAATAACCTAATTGATCCTAAAAATGTGTTTTTACCACCGCTACATATAAAATTAGGAATTATGAAAAACTTCGTAAAGGCAATGGATAAATCTGGAACTGGTTTTGCGTATTTAAAAGAAACATTCCCGTCCATATCCGATGCAAAAATAAAAGAAGGAATATTTGTTGGACCTCAGATCAGGACTTTAATGAAAGATCCAGAATTTCCAAAGAAATAAAATCCTTTGGAAAGAAAAATATGTTGCTGTTTCATAAAAACTACAGAAAATTTCCTCGGTAAACAAAAATCAAAAAACTATGTTTCCATTGTAAACCAACTTTTAAAATCGTGTAAAAATCTGGGCTGTAATATGTCCTTAAAAATGCACTTTTTACACTCCCATCTGAAATTTTTTCCGTCAAATCTTGGTGATGTGAGTGACGAACAAGGAGAACGTTTCCATCAAGATGTTTCCAAAATGGAAAAACGTTACCAGGGCAAGGATATGGTTGCAATGCTTTCGGACTATTGTTGGGCGCTTATGAACGACACCAAGGACCCGATGTACAAACGCAAAGCAGCACGTAAACATTTTTTAATTTGTTTGCGTGAGCGATGCTACAGGTAATTTTTTATTTTATATATTTCATTTTTTCTGCAGTTTAACAAAATTTAAAAAATGATCTGAACTGTGCGACCGTCAGAATTTTCAACAATTGAAATTGATTACAATGTTCTATACAATTCTGTGAATAGTATCCATGAATACACGAAAAAAATATGGCTGATACATATAGATAGTCGGTGCCCACTGTACGGTACCATCGGCGCGTCGATTACGCGTAGCAACGGCCCTGACGAGTCGCGTCAGGCGAGCAATGGCCGCCAAGCGGCAAAACATCGTGAACGCGTTGCCGATAGATATTTTCTCGACTAGTTCGAGTTAAAAACCGTTGCGACAATTTTCCTGCACGGTTTCCTTTTCAGAAATGTCTACAGAATCCGATGCTGGGTTGCGTTTTCGGGCTAGGTAAACAATTTTTCGTAAAAATGCAAAAATATTGAGTGGAAACCATGCACATCGACACTTTTTCAAACTTTGATGGCCATTTACAACAATTACAAACATTCAAATTTAACAAACATGTACACTGATATATTCGGTAAACTCTCCTCTATCTTTTGAGACTAGGCTGAACTTTCTAGCGTTTTCAGTTTTCACGTAATACCTCACTTTTGCCCAAAATCGTGTGTTTTTACAAAAGCTCGTGTTTTTCAAAAACTGAGGGTGATAGAGCAATTTTACTTACGGATTCGTGTTCAGGGCGAAAAACTCTACAAGAAACTCCGAGTGGAATTTGCAGACCAAAAATCGTGTTGGACAGTGTAATAATTTAACACATGTTTTCTTATAAATGTTAATGTTCGCAGGAACATGCATGATCGGCTAGGGTGTGTACTGTGTGGAGATGGAGCTGATGTAAGTATCGCATGTATCCTGTTTATTCATACGCTACGTTTAATTTTATACTAATATTGTGTTTGTTTTCCGTGCTAACACAACAGGAAATATGATACTTTTTCACAAAAAAGAAGTCCAAAATATTGAATGAAATTTTCTGATATCGCCCCTACTAGGTACCAGTGGTTACGGGACGTGGATTTGTAAATTTAAATTTAAATGTATCCCTCTTCGTATTTATATGCACAACTTATTTTGTAACAATTGTAATCTATATTATTAAAAAATAAATATTTTTTTAGATAAGTAGAATTAATTATTTAATATAATGTATATAGAATCTGCTTGATGGTTATGTAAGGATAGGGACGGGCATGTGACGTCACGGGTAGGGAATTGTTTGAAAATTCTGGCCCTCAGATGGCGCTGTTGGCTGTGCCTAGCAGACGGCAGAATCTGCTGTCCATCTGCTGCCGATCTGACATCAGGCATCTGACATCAGAATCTGCACCTCAGAACGCAGCCAAATGCGGACACAGTCGACTACGGTTCTGATGTCAGATTCTGCTGCCAGATCTGGTTATCAGGGGTAGTCAAATGTATTATATTATATTATATTATATTATATTATATTATATTATATTATATTATATTATATTATATTATATTATACAATCCTCGCGTTACTTAGCCAAGAAACACAGGTCAATCATTGATAATTTCAAATAATGCAAACTTCGCCTTCTCCGAAAACGTACTTTTGTCTATGTTAACTGATGACAGAGACAACTGTCGATGACAGATATCAGAGAACTTGATGTGTGTAAAGTCCTGGCAGAACATGAGAAACAAAAGTCGGTAGAAATCCGAAAATGTTCTCCAGCTTCGATGAATTTTGATGATACCGATTATCCCGACTTGATTAATTGGGACAGATGTCCAATAACTTTACCACCTATACTGGACTCTGTTGAAACCATCTCCCAGAAAAAAAATGCTGGAGGAGGGAGAGATCCCAAAATCATGGGACTTCGAGGCATACCCTTGCCACACTTAGGCTATGGAGTGTATGGTAAAGCTCGTGAGAGAGGCATCTAGCAAAGTAATTGAAGTCGACGCATGGGATGGCTTCATTCGAGCCACCCTTGACTCGTGCAGTTCTATGCCTGTCTTTCAGTACAAATCTCATGTTTCCACTTCATCAAGTCTATAAACCCATCTTCGAGTCTGGTTTCGCGATTAGGTTATTTTTATTAAATTTCGTCTTCTAGTCCACAAGGTTAGGGTGGGTTAGGGAGGACCTCCACATGCAGCCACCGTCATGTGGTGAGTTTTTCTGAATCATTCTGTTGTCATAGGGTGGACGATAGGTTGCAAGGCTATTTGTATACTTTTTACAAAAATTTCGAAATTTCAAGGCTCTTGCCGGAACAGAAGATATTAACTCACAGGGTTGAAATTTTCCACAGTTGTTATTCATCCCAGGACACAACTTTCCCGTACTAAGCTCTAACGCTACAATCATTTTCATTTTTTTTGGGACGGCGTAATAGATAGCACTAGGCATTAAGAACGGAAAAATGTGAAATCAGATTCTTCATCGAATCTGCACGAAAGTGATATCAATCGTCTCCTTGTGTTTTCCCGACGAAAATGATACCAAACCTGACATCATTTGAACTATAATTAACGATATTAGGCATAAAATTAATTTGCAGGATTGAAAGCTCGTTGCGTTAAAAGTAGTCCAATTTAATTTTTTTTTGTCAATTTAATCGGGTGAATGCAAGGAATTCATTAGTGTCACTTTCATGTTGATACGATGAGAAATAAAGAAATTCGGTTTCTGTATAATCGATGACACATCGCCGAGCAACTCCGCGCTGCAGTTTATACGGGTGAACGATACAATGTCGCTCGACTCGGGAAGCTGGCGGCTTCGATCAGAGGCTCTCGAGGCTCGCCCAAATTTATACGAACTTCGAATAACTTTCGAATAAAAATACGAAGAAAAATCGAAGCTTTAGATGAATCCCGTCAAATAAAAAAATCATGCGTTGCCGTCGAATAAATTCCGTCGAATAAAAAAGTGATTTGAATAAAATTTTTGTCTTTTATTCGAAATCAATTTTTTATTTAAAATACTTTTTTGCCCATTTCTGCCTGGCCAACGCTCTCTGGCGAGAATTCGTTTTACCGACATCGAAGCGTTTGGGTCACAAACAAAAAGTCCAGAGTTCAAATCCTGGTGCGGATATTCTACTTTGTTTTTTTAATTATTCTCTAATTTCTCTTTCTATATTCTGAGTAGAATCAAAATTTGAAAACTATTAATTTACACAGCATTTTCGCTGCTGGCTAATGCACGATGTTGGCCTTCTGTCCTTTTTACACATAAACAGAAATTATTCTGTTGGATTCCGTTGCAGGAAGTCGAGTACAACACGTTAATAACTTCTAAGTCTCAGAAGAGGTTCCGCTCTTAGATGCCAGAATGGTCTGCCCTCAGCTTTTTCTGATTGGGTTATATATACAGGAGTTATGGAAGAAGGGGTAAGGGTGACGTGGAAAGAACTATGGAATGTGCAAGGCTCGGTGATGATGACTAAATTCGTTATCGCTGTACAGGATTTTGCGAGGGTGATTAATCGCGATGCGCTGGCGTGTATTTAGGATGTTTGTGGTGTATATTGTTACATGGGCCCTTCTGGCCCTTTCCGTGCTTGCTGTCCGCGCGTCGCTTTATTCCGTAGACGGCGATTCAGTGGAATCGCCTCGCGTGTGGCAGTCACGTTACGCTAAGCCGCGTAGCAGCAGCCGTAGGGACAACGTGACCGCCGGCGGCCTGGGCTCGGAAATTTCCGACGCGTGCGGCGAGCGACAACTGCCGACGGGGCAGTTTCCCCCATTCGCGAGGATTGATCGGGGCATGGCCCATAACCGGGATTGATTGAGGCATCATTCGATTTCGGGAGTTCGAGCTAGGAAGTTGCGACGAGCCAGCGGGCCGTCTAGAAATCGCGACCTCATCTCCGCACAGATACCGCGAAGCGCGCCTGGCCGATCAGGATAAGCATAAGGGTAACTCCATCCGACAAACCGCGAACGGCCTAGCCGGGAGAGCCCTTACGCGCCGATTCGGACCGCGAGATACCGCGAAGACGCGTGACGACACGAGGCGAAGCGACAAGACGGACCCCGAGTTCACCGACTTCCGAGTGCTACCCGAGAGTACAGCGAGTGACAGCTGGGACGGAGCGCCGTCCCAAGGGTATGTTAATCAGATTCTATCTTCTTAAGAATATATTTTACTCTATTGTTTTCTCCTTAAATTCCGTGTCCAACATTGATTGAACCCCTTTTCTCCCTATCCTTCCATGGTAAGTATAGTCAAGGCGTGCTTTAGCACCTTAATAAGAGCAAGAACCCGGTGAATTATCCAAACCGCTCGGGGTGATTCACAAAAGTCCCTGCAGGACGTAACAATATCTAGCTGGCATTTATGAATTCCTTGAAATGCTACGTATAAAATAATCTCCTTTCTAGGATGGCCTCTTTAAAATTCAACAAAAGAAAACTTTAATTGTATTTATCCATTTAAAAGAATTATTAATGAACGTTACTACTGTTACTACCGTTACCATTTTCTCACTGTCCCTACAGTGTGGAAGAAATAAAGTGTGAAAAATATATTATATATAGACACAGGGCGGAATGGAACTCACGATCGCAACAACGCCACGCCGACGTTTTTTTTTTTTAAATGTTTATTAACAAGAATATTGTACACTCAACATAAGTAACAGGCGTTAACAAACATTTGAAAAATTGCCATACATTCTCTTTTTTTTATATTAATAGACTAATTGTTCCACATGGTGTAAACTTTTAGCTAAACAATATCGGATGAAAATTCTTTGGTATTACAATTTGGTTGCAGTAAATTCTAGGAAAGAATTGCACATTTAGCGCCACAGAAGGATGTGGAAACTTAACTAAGGGGAAAAACCAACTAGAAGGAGGGTAAAAACCCCTTACCCAATCTAACGCTATCCCTCAATTTAAATAAAAACTATGCTTAGCTTACATATAACCTTAAAAAAAAAAGAAAACTAATATATGCAGAAGAGCGTAAGCACCGGTATCCCAGACGGTCACACCTATGCTACTAAGAACTACTCAGACTTAACATGTCAGTCTCTCTTGTCCTGGAGGTAGTCACGGCGGGCGGCCAGCTCGGCCATATGTGCACTCGTGTCTGAAAGCCACCAGTATTTCTGATAATTTAGACGGCTGAAGTCTGTGCGATCGACTTTCGGAATAGCGAGTGAGTACTTAAATCTATCACGGTTGATAATGAGATCTTCGTGTGTAAACGCAATCCTCTTATCGGCTTTGTTCCGACGCCAATGAAAAATTATTGGGATGTTGTCAGCATTCTGGATTAAACCCAGGCAGTCGCACATAGGGAAGGCCTGCGGGGTCAGGTAACCCGTAGAAAGCTGTTTAGCGGTTGTCGGAATATCTTGATATGCCAGAGACTGAATGACCGGGTTGTCGATATCGGGTAAACTACTGAAATAGTCCCTAGTAAGGGAAATCAAGAAAGAATCTATTCTTGTAATATTCGCTGTGTCGTATAGCACTTGGTTTTTCACAAAATACTGCCAATCTGATTCCGAAGTACGGTACAATCTAAGGCAAGCTCTAAGGCATTTTCTTTCTAGGGCTCTGGCTCTTTCCATACAGGTATGGTTAAAATTCCATAAAACTGGAGCCGCGTACCTAATTATTGGCCGAACCGACAACATATATAGAATTAATTTGGCTTTTTTAGAGAGATGTTTATTATAAAAAGCCTACTATTAACAAGGAATGCACGGTTAGCTTTCTGGAGTTGTAAGTCGAAATGTTTATTTCCCCTTATGAGATAGTCCAACTGCACCCCAAGGTATTTAACCACATTCTTGTGTGGGATTAACTTTTTG
Organism: Andrena trimmerana; assembly: GCA_951215215.1. Taxonomy (NCBI): domain Eukaryota; kingdom Metazoa; phylum Arthropoda; class Insecta; order Hymenoptera; family Andrenidae; genus Andrena; species Andrena trimmerana. The sequence continues at coordinate 83,765,955 of OX578059.1, read as the reverse complement.
TTAGACGTACCCGGAATTGTGGCCGAAGTCTGGAATCGAGCACTACCCGCCTTTGTTTTGGATGAGAGGCTCTTTACCGGTTTCTTAAACAGCACTGTCCATTTTGAACCAGGTCCACTCTATTCCGGGAGGCGTAGACCACTACATCATCTGCATATGCCAGGAAACCAGTACCACTATTACCTTTGAAACCGAATAGCCTCGGCAGACCACTCAGGAAGATGTTAAATAAGACCGGTGAATTCACCGTCCCTGTTGCAGCCCCTCCCGGATCAAAAATTCAGTGGAGGACAGTCCCACACAGTCCCATGTACGAAAAGATTTCCCCGATACCATATCCCATATCTGGAAGATCAGCCAAGAGGGAAATTTCTTCTTGTGTAATTTGAAAATCAACTCATCAAGCCATACAGAATCAAAGGCCTTCTAAATATCCAGCAGGGCGGCTGCCACAAGGTGACCTTTGCCAACGAATTTAGATGTGATAAAAATTTATGGATTGCATGAGTAGTAGAGTAACGATGCCTGAACCCGAATTGATGCGAAGGGATTAAAGCATTCTCAACACAAAAGAATGTAATTTTATCACTAATGATAGCCTCAAAAACTTTACTGATGCTGAGAGTGAGGCTGATGGGCCGATAACTAGACGGGTCAGACGGGTCCTTCCACCTTTTAAGAATTGGCAAAACTTTTGCCGATTTCCAAGCAGTGGGGAAATAGTTCATGTTAATGACATTGTTGAACAGGATTGTTAAGTCAACGATTACTATTGCAGGGAGGTGTTTAAGGCAAATCGGTGGTATGCCGTCCAATCCACTAGAGGTCTTGTTTGGAAGCTTTTTTAGTTTGAGCATCAACGAGGGGGGGGGGGGGCTGCAAAAAGGGAATGGGCCCTCAATATCAACCGAAGGGTTGACCGCAGAACAGTCCGCATTAAAACGTACAATGCTCCCGCCATTGGTCCTAAGCTCACTGGCTTCCGTCCTAAGGGTGGCAACGGAGGTGTCAACCAACTCTTTTAGTCTAGAGTCACTATTCAGGTAGCGAGGAGAATTGACCGACTGAATTCCGGAAATCAATATTTTTTATGATATTGTTCCAATAAGAGTCGGACGCCAACCTAAATTCGGCTTTTAAGGCTATAACAATCTCTTTGTGAACTGCTTTGATATCTCTAGTAAAAATCTGTCGAGCTTGGGGGTCAGTGATGTGAAGGTTGTGCGAAAGGGAGACAAGAACTCTTTTATCCTCCTGAAGTTTGCGAATCCTGCGGTTAAGGTATCTTAATGTGTTGCTATAGGGCAGGGGTGCACAGGGAGCCGTTTTTAGTGCCTAGCTGCGAGCAACCCGCTTGTCCCGTTGCTAAGGTTAGAAATCGGTGAGGGGAACTGCAGTATTGTACGTGCGTGCTCGTAGGCTCGTAGCGTAAGTATATATGGCTGGGTTCCTTGTGGGGCCCCAGTACAGAACAGGTTCCGTAATAAAATTCAAGGGGGTCATGAAATTTCCAAAACATTTGGTACTGCCGGCATTTGGTATGACTAGACGGTTCGATTTTACTGATAATGAAACATTACAAATTGTACTTACAGGACAATTATACATTATTATTGGCATATATCGCATTCAATAAAAACTCAATATTTGTAGTATTGGTTGCTATCTGTGTTGCAAGTGACTGGAATTGGCTCGTCACGGCCGCTGTAATCTCCTCCATAAATTTGTTGGCCCATTGGGGAGGGGTAAAGGTGTCAGGGTGGGCCTGAGGTCGTTGACTTCCACCTGTCAAAGGTGGTGGGAATGACGTCTCAATATGGTGTGCGGGTGCGGATATCCTTGGTTTCGCAGCGTGAGGGTGACGCCTGGCTGTGCTAGCCGCTTGGGCATAGGAAACAGACTGAATGTTACTAATTTTTTTAAGGCTCGTATGTTGTGTGAGCATTTTGTGCTATTGCTTCTTTGCTTTTGAAATTTTAAAAAGAGGCAGTCCTTGTATGACTCCGGATGCCCTGGCAGATTGCAATTGGCACATTTGAGCGATGATCTATTGTCCGTGGAGCAAATACCACAAGCTCCCAGCGGATGTGATTGCGCACATTTCACACATCTATATGGTAAATGACAGTTTTTACTGGCGTGACCCAGGCGCTGACAATTTCTACACTGGAACAGGTCCGCTTTCTTGAGGTGCTCCCATTTTACACGCTGGTAAGCTAGCGTTTTGATTTTAAAAAGCTCCACCGTTTTGCTGTTGCTCGATAGCTGCACCCAAAAATGATATCTATCCGGTTGTGCGTTGTTGAAAATGAACTTGGTTAGACCTGATCCAGTTTAATGTCATCTGGTTCAAAGGAGCCTCTAATGCCCTGGAGGACTTCCGATTTAGGCTTGAGATGCTTCGTAATGTAAGTATAATATTGAATTCTCAGCTCAAGAAGCTTGTCGCAGATAAGCTTGTGATGTTCTAAACTATTAATGTAGATGGAATGGGCCCCAATATCTCTTTCTTAAATTAAAAAATCAGATTTAGTGATGTTCAATGAAGTCGCTACTTTGATTAAATCATTAATAGAAGCCTCTAACGTGTTGATAGGAGGGGATTTTGCACCTTTCCTATTTATACTTAATGCAGGCCCAGAAATATCTTGCTCCTCCAATTCGTGGTCCATTCTCCGCATCCAGCGATTGAAATCGATTCTTCTCCAGCTCAGTGGGTTGCTGGGGAGTAGGCTTTTCTGATGGTTTGCTAGTCTTCTTTGGGAAGATCCAGCCCTCTGCCGGGGAGGAAACGAGACGCGAGGGTCCTGGGCCCTCAGGCGTCACACTAGAGGGCGTCAATGGGCCGCTTTTCCGAGCCACGTTGAGGTTAGGCTTAACCAAACAGTTTTGGGGAGCCCCAAATTCTTTTAGGAAGCTTTTGTGCAGCCTGTCCAACGGGGTCGGCTGCGTTTTATGCGATTTTTTGAATTTGCGACTAAGAGTTGAATTAGCAGCACTATTCTCTTTGTTCTCGTCTAAAGACGAGAAGCCACGCTTTGCCCCCTGCGATGACATATCAGCTATCTGGTCCTAAATTAAACGTGCGGGAGACGTCCGCGACGTTTCAGGGTCAGAAAATTAAATATCATGTGTCATCCCACAAGTAGCGTAAGTGAAGATGTTGAATTCACAATAGCGGACCCACTCTCGGAAACAAAAAATGAAAAAATTTCACAAAAAAACGGGAGCGTTAACACAGCGCCCTATCTCCACCGGCCGCCATATCGGAACTCCTGCCACGCCGACATCGTACAGAATGCTCCACGGCATGTCTCAAGAGACACGGTAGTGTCTCGCGCCAAGTATATAGCTATATGCGCAGCGCGAGACGCACAGTGTCTCTATTACGCCACGACCCGCTATCAAAAACCCTGAGATTACCGAATCTCAATAACGGCTAATCCGATTAGATTTTGAATGGTCTTAATGGATAGCTTGGGTTTGATTTACATAAGAAAAGTGGCTTTGTTTTGGTCCTACGTGCCATATGAGCTGAGATATTTCAATGCAAAGTTCCAATTTGACGAATTTCACGTTCTCAAGAATTAAGCATCGTCAACGTCAAGTGTAGGCAAGAGGAGAACATGAAAGGGAGAGGAAATGTCTCCAATATACGCGTCGTTCATTGGATGAAGGTTTCGGCACTTTCGGCCAATCGCGGAACAAATTTTTGTCACGTGACAGCCAGACAGAGAGCACATCTGTGGAGACAAACGTACTCTCGCTAGTGTCAAACAATCATAACCTGCGAAGTGTCAAATAAGGAAACTTGTCAAAATTCTTGAAATGTCACGAGTTTCTACACCATTTAGGACACTGAATTATTGTCTCAATTAACAAGGTAAGTCGCCAAAATTTTTTAATAGACTATTTATGTAGAGCTTATAGAAATGTAGGAGACGTACAGACTTGGAAGTTGTCTGAAGAAGTTTCGACAGAGCACCATCTTCTTTCGCACAAGTTTCTACAAAATAATATATTGTTCTTATACCAGCAAACTATTTTTACATTAGAGTTTATATGTAAAGCTTATAGAAATGAAGGGAACGCACAGGCTTGGATAGAAATGAAGGGGACGCACAGGCTCGGATAAAAATGAAGGGGACGCACAGGCTTGAATAGAAATGAAGGGGATGCACGGGTTTGGAGGTTGTCCGCAGAAGGTTAGATAGACAGAGAAGCATCATGTTTCGCACAAGTTTCTGGAAATTTGTCAAATAAGGTAAATGGATAAAAATTTTCAAATTAGCGTAGCGTTAAGAATTAAGAAAATTATGGCGTACTACTTGCAATCTAGAGTAAGTCACATTAGTGAAGAAAGTACGCTGAAAACGCATCTCCCTTGATACTTCTCAATCTTTGGTGAGAGATATTCGTACTACTTTATTAAAATCCACAGTAGCTCCCACGCTATTCATTAATTTAATTAGTTTCCCATTAACAATATTTCAATTCACCAATAAACATGGTAAATAAATTTTATTCCAACACCAATAATCTGTGCGTTAAAAATATTGGATCTCTTCGTTCATTTTCACTAAATTACCATTAGCATTTAAATTTCCTCGAACAAGACTTTCTGCCATACGCTCTCACCTCCTTCGGACACATTATGTAGTCTCTACATCTATAGCAAAAGTCCACTCTTTTTCTATAAGTTCTACGTTATATTGTAACTAAAAAATATGGCTTTTATATATTTACAGATAATCGAAGCAGAAGATGATGCACTGTGATCTACGTCAGAGAAAAAAATTTATTGTGACATAGTATTATATTAATTAAACGATTTTATTCAGCTTTGATCCTCTGTTTGCTTCTTGTATGTTTGATTCATATCTGAAAACTGAAATTTAAACCAATTCCTCTAATCCAATTGTCTTGAAGCTTTGCAGGTGTGCGTAGTTTGGATGACAATACAGTAAATTAAAAAAAATAAATAACCCGTAAAGGGTGATAAAATTATCCAGTCATCAATAAATACTAAAAAATGTGTGAAATCCCAACAAAATTACCTTTTTTTAAAAAAAAGGTACAAAAAGTGCGCCAAGTATATAATCCCATCAAAAAAGAATCCCACTTAAAAACATTGTCGTAAATTAATATCCTATCAAAAAGAATCCCACTTAAAACATTGTCGTAAATTAATAGCTTCACAAAACTATTGATATACAAAATTTGCGCCAATTACAATGGCTATTTATACAACGACAAAAATGTATTTAATAATATTAAGCAGATATATTTTCATAGAAATAAATATTTTAATACGAATAAAAATTTTATTTTCAAAATACTTGGCGCTGCGAAACCGAAAAAATGTTAACTAATTGTCTTGGTTAATAAATGAAACAATATATAAAACAAGACAAGACACCATTGAGACAAGAAAGAAAGAAAAAGATTTTAATGCAATTTATACATATTTATTCAGTTTAGCAACACCAATTCGGTTTCGCAGCGCCAAGTATTTTGAAAATAAAATTTTTATTCGTATTAAAATATTTATTTCTATGAAAATATATCTGCTTAATATTATTAAATACATTTTTGTCGTTGTATAAATAGCCATTGTAGTTGGCGCAAATTTTGTATATCAATAGTTTTGTGAAGGTATCAATTTACGACAATGTTTTAAGTGGGTTAAATTTACATTAGCTTTTATGCTTTATACGGGCACTATGAAATGTTTAATAATTTATATGTAAATATCTCTATTATTGAGGCCCATTGGCTGAAACGCTCGGACACCTATTTACTTATTTTCGACAGAGATCCATCGGGCCAAGGCTCGTCAAAATCGATGTCTATCACATGGTGTCCTCCCCTTGAAGTAATCGAGCAGGCAGAAATGAATCTTAGAAGGTCGTATAACCCGTAACGAAATTCAAGAAGGGACGGTAGATACAACAAACAATTAGTTTTATTAACTTAATTAACTTTCTCTTACAATCTTGACTCTTCATTTTCCCTGTTGTTTACCGTGCACAACGAGGACTGGTATGTGTTTACCGTCAGCGATGTGTTCATTAGTAACGACTACGGTCACTGATGATAGAAAACACAAACCCGAGTCGACAGTTTGTTGTCGGCATCCTTTAGTTTGTGCGCCTCGTCGAGATGGATATCAGCACGTGTTCTCTCAACAGACAAAACGTCCCTCAATCCGCGGCGCAGTGAAAATTTTACCAGTGGGTGCTTAAATGGATAAACTGTGGGGACACGGAATTGAATATAGAAGAGTCGCGCGACGATCTAAATTCAACGAAGCCGGACGTACCGACACTGGCTAATTTTTTGCAAGCGATCGGCTTTAAGCTCTTATCGTTCGAAAAGCACAACGGCGCTTTTGACGAGAATGATACCAAATCGGCGTCTAACGCGGGGGTCCTCAAAATTTCGATCGACTGCGGCACATCGAATATGAGAGCGATTTTGGAGTTAGGAGACATTGCGTGCCGATGCCCTAATCTCGATCATGCCAAGGACACGTCCTTTTGGAGCGTCGGTGGCACGAGTCCTATTGGAACTACTATACGTAAGAAGTAACCGTCTCTACTGTAGTTCAAGCGGGTTTCTTCCAAACTGATTATCGTAAATTAACAACAGTGCACAATTGCGGATGTGTTTAATGCCATTAAGGCTCTTCACTCTAATAAGTCTGCTGGCGACGACGGATTGCCTCCGATCTTCGTTAAATCTTGCATTTTCGGTCTATCCAGAGTTCTATGGATTATATTCAACTTATCACTTGACTCTGGGACCTTCCCGACGTTCTCTGGAAATCGAGTGTTATAGCTCCCATTTTCAAGTCGGGGGGGGGGGGGGGGGGAAGGACTATGTCATGAACTATAGACCTACATCTCTTCTAAGCTGCTTGACCACGATTACTATATTGCAAACGTTTAAATTCTTGACAACGCAACAGCGCCTACTGTTAGCTGACCTTACCATCCTATTCAAACTTCTCAATGGGCACATTAACTGTTCCAATTACTGGGGTCAATTGGCTTTGATATTTTGCCTAGGTCATTGTATTATAGTCCATTGTTTCAAGTTAAATTTTACAGAACTAATCTTCACCTGAGGGACCCTATGTGTAGAGTATGTGTCCGGGGGAACGACGTAGCGGACTGTATCAGCTTCTTTGGCACCTCTGCAGAGGCATTCAAACAATCAGTGATAACCACTTTTCGTACGCCGTTAGGATCGTTGAGGGTAATCGCCTTCGGCCTATCTTTTTGTTTTCGTTCCGTTTTTATATGGATTATCTCGTGTGTACACGGTGGTATTGTACTTTCTACTGTATATACTGGGCTTTGTCCCTTTAAATAAATAAATAAATAAACAATTGTTTTCAATTGAATTCTAAGTAGAATTAGTCGACGAATGTAGGTCAAAATTACGATGGCGGATCTTCAAATTTTCCTGCTCGTTTTTCGATGCCATCGATGGGAAACGGGATGAAGACCAAAAATATTTCGTCGACACCTGTCAGAACGAAATTGATACAAGCGTTGAAGATCGGCACAGGGATCGCTAAGAAATCTGGGTTTGAGCACTTTAAAACAATAAATGGTCTTTTTATTTATATTACATTTAGCTAGTAAGCATTTTAACATTGTATTTAATGCGTTTTAAACGAAGTATCATTAAGATATTTTATTATTATTATATTTAAATACTGTATAACGCCAGATAATATATTACGTGCACACATTAATTCCAATTCGTTACCTCGAGGGGAATCGCTCTTTTGTTACGCGACCTGTGCGTCCTGTTCTGTAATTCGAAAATGGCGGGCTTTTAGCTCTTGCCTGATTGATTAGCTAAGGTCGGGGCCATATATATTGGCCGGTGAGTTTCGTGAGGGGTATTCTTCCACCACACATTTTGCTTGCCTCGGTGCTCCTTTTCTCAACGTTTTCTGACTCGCTCTCGTTCCATCTCGCTCTCGCCTTCGCAGAACAAGAGTGAGCCAGAAATGGTGGGGATAGTGCCAAGCTTCTGGGGTGTAGACCAAACCGAGCTGTCAGCGTAAAAATACACACATCAAAATAGGTGTGCGTTAGCTACGAAAAAATTCAGGAGCTTTTTTGGTTAGAACATTGATACTTTCTCGATAGCTTCATTTCGTATTGGTCTACGCATACCCACACAGCACAACGTCCCAAGGACGTCGCGCAGGCGTCCCGGGGACGTCTTCCCAGATAGCACAACGTCTGGTAACGTCTTAAAGACGTCCAAAAGGCGTCTTAGAGACGTCTTAAAGACGTCTTGTTACAAATCAAGACGTTCAGACATAAAATGGACATAAATTAGACGTCTCTAAGACGAGGTGTGCTATCTGGGTTGGGGACGTCTTGTTACTGATCAGGACATTCAACGTCCTGAATAGTAACAGGACGTCCCCGGGACGTCTAGGGACGTCTGTGGACGACTTTAGGACTTCGCCGGACGTTGTGCTGTGTGGGTAGCTTCGTAACGCACACAACTATCACGCTAAGGACAAATAACAGCCAAACGGCTAGGTTCAGGTAGAGCCGAGCAGCGGTCCCGTTACCCCACCATGCCCTGCGAGGGCCACGCAACTCCAACTGACAAATCCACGATCGTCAGATGGTGGTGGCTGATTTCTCCTCGATCGCTGTTCGCGAAAACGAATTCACCGGCCAATATATCTGACCCCGACCTTAGATGTTTTTGATTTTAGACCTAACAATCACTAATAATAGACTATGTACTATATACTGCACTAAACTCGTAATAAAGAATTTGTATTTACGTCAGTTAAAGCATTTCTCGGCCAGAATCAATAATTGAAGTATAGATCGCGAAAGCAGTGGCCAACGACTGAATGCGCATGCCCAAAACGAAAAGTGGGGACGCTGCTAGACTCTAGCCAGCCGTGCATTCCTTCTTTATTCACTAACTGCTATCCTCGCTACCCTACGTCGGGTAAACCAACCAGTGAATGACCGAATTGTTGAATTTATGGACCTTTGAGATTAATACTTGAATATATTTATGTATAACAACAAAACAACTGTTGAAATTATATTTAAATTTATTTTTCTTGAAATTTCTATAAAAATAATTACTTATTCTTATCGTAATTTAAAAAAAGATTATAAAATGCAAAACGACGTGTAGGAGTCCAGTAAATGACCGCATAATTTTAATAAGAATTGTACTTATTAATGTTTGCTTGATACGTGCACCTAAAAATATGGGATATTAAAAGTGCAACTACACTCCATTTGTAAACATATAATATTTTTAAATTTATAATTTACATTTCTTTGCCTTGTGGTCATTCAGTGGTATGCAGTCGATTCCTGGTTGGTTTAACCTAATGTAAACAAATGCAGAGTAGAAACACTGCATATGCAGTGCACATGGGCGAACGATCGCTCGCCCTGAGTTTTCGACAATAAAGTTGTTGCAACCAAATAGCATTTTTGACTGACAGCCAAATAGCATTGTTGACTGACAGCCAACACAAGGCCTTATTCCACAAATGGGCCAAGTTATGCAGAAAGCTACAATCCCTCAAAGATCTGAAATTGAGTAAAATAAGTTTGAAGAGTTTAATTGTTAAAGAAAAGTAGCTTTATCCTCTCTTGGATATATTTTATTTCTTGTTATTCGTTTACAATGATTTTCAATGGGTTATTTAATAATGAGTAGTATAATTAATATTATTTTAAATTTTCTGTAGTTTTTGTGTTTTAAGCCTAAAATGGAACTTTGGCTTGGTAGTTTTAATAATTGTATGTATAATGAAAGAGTTGTTCTATGGGTTGATAATTTTTTGCAAAATAAAGATCACAAAATTATGGGATTCGTACTGTGTTCAACTATTATTTTTTCATTTTGTGGGTTGGTAGGTTTCTGCATAACTTGCCCCAAATATCTTTCGTTCCTCCCTTCTCGCATTCTCTTCTAACTGTCACGACTGATCTGGAGATGCCTATCATCCGCGTATAGGGATACTTACTAGAATTCTTATTGTGGCTTGCGGAGCTACAATAACTAACCAGAGACTTATTCAAGTGTGCAAAGCAATATTCTTGAGAATGCAATTCACCAAATTCTTTCTGCTTATTCCAGTGAGTAGCATTTCTGTATACTACACAGTGGCGGACGAAAGAAAGTGTACAACTTTTAAAATCGCATAACATTCTTAGAATTGGTCCAAACGATATGAATTTTTTTTTAAGAAGCTAGAAGGATTAGTTCGCTGAGTGACGTGTTTCGTTGTTTTGAAAACAAATGCACTTGGTCGGAATAGCATAAAAAATAGTAAAGGTCGTTTTTTAAACTTTTTTTTGTGAACCTGTCATGAAAATTTAAAAAACCCGTTTGTAGATTTATGTAAGTTACATATATATGCCCAAAATTTCATTAAAACCGGTTAACGTTGCTCTGAGCTACAAACGCTTAAAGATCGCAGAATAAGGTCGAAAATGGCGAAATTCCAGAAATCAGCGCCAGCGCCAAGCCAATCCAAGTGACGAATCGGATTCGTCGCTTTTAAATGTGTACGAATCGGATTCGTCGCTTTTAAATGTGTACGAATCGGATTCGTCGCTTTTAAATCTGTACGGATCGGATTCGTGGCTTGGCGTTTCTCGTCACGCACACATTAGCCGCCACACACGGTGACACATTTCCTACAAACCCTGTGCGTAGCTCGTTCGTTCTTTCTACTAATGCCTCTGACAATGAGCTTTTTCCAAACAAACGACAAACGGCGTCCTTTTCAGTCGTCTCGTCTCTCATTGGCTGTTTCTTTATGAGGAGATAATCCTGCGCGGCTTAGTGCGCATCCACACAATTTGCGCAGCATTATGTCCTCACCAGAGACCAGCCAATCAGAGAACGGCACGAGGAGAAGGACGTTTCTGGTCATTCCCATTCGGAACAAGTTCAGAAGCCGGTATTCATAGTCGCTACAAAGAGGAGATATAATGAGAGGCGTCACTCCGGACGGAACCTTTGAAGTCCTTACTTGTCCTTGGCATTTAAACTGGTTGTCTATTTCCGAAGTTTACCGATCACTGCCGAAGTTTACCGATCATTGGCGAATGGGCATTTAAATTGGTTGTCTAATGATTTCCCTAGGTTATTTCTGTCCTTGTCGAGTGACGCCTCTTATTATATCTCCTCTTTGGTCGCTACTTATTCTTAAGCAAATGCTTAAGAATAAGTAGCGACTATGAATACCGGCCAGAGAGAGCATACAGGCTGTGTTCCAATTCACGCATACTGCGCATGAAATTGGTGGCACCGCATTGGTGGCATCGTACGATTCCGTAGAATTTCTTACTTACCACCAATACGATACCACTTCCGGTGCAGCGAGCGGTGCAGCAAGGGGTCTAACTACCACTGCGGGGGTGGACCCCTTGCGGGACGGGGACAAGGTAAAAGGGTGTCTCATTTTCATTGGTCGCTGTCCGGCGCAAGCGCAATACTACCATATGTACCGTTGGCCATAGCGTTGCATAGCGTCACATCACATTTTCTTAAGCGTTTTGATAACTAAATAGTTAGTTGCCAATATAATAAATATAAATTAAACTTAGTTCAATGAAGTGCTTTGTGCCCTCGTGTACCAACAGGTCAGATTACCAAAATTGGAAAAAACGTACGAATCGAAGTAATAATGAGAAACTTATAATTCACAGGTATTGAGGTTATTTTATTATATTTAAAATAATAATATTTATACCATATATTTTATTAACCTAGACATTTGTATTAAAATGTGGTTAATAGTTTTTCATAATTAGCGGTACAGAGCATGCGCAGTAATGCAACCAATCACCCCTAGGCACCCTTCGGTTGCCCTGGGTGGGGGCCCGTCCCTCGATTAGGCTTCGCGTCCCTCGTCCACAAGCTAGCCTCACCCTCTGTCCCTATATTCCTATGTCCATGCCTTATGGGACTTCGTTAGAGCACTAAAGAGGTGAGTATGCGCATCCGCCATATTGGGTCCTCTGGAGAGAGATGATTATTGAGAACCCGCCGTTTTCAGTATAGTCAAATTTGCTTTATAAACCAAATATAAGCTTAAATGTAATAAAATACTCTAATAATGTGTTGTGCTACAATGTATCAATATCAGCAACGCATATTTTTGTTTATAAAGTGAATCTGAGCCATTGAGCTATAGGAATACCTGGAGAGGGAACAGAGCAATGGCGGCCGGTCCGAGAAAGAGGGAAGATAACGGGTGAACCACTCTCTGTCTTATAAACAGAGAACAATGAACATAGCACAGATCACGACATGACGTCTATAATTTACTACATGATAGTACAGAGTGAGAGGGATAATAGGAAGAAGAAGGATAGGTTCACCCGTCATCTTTTATTTCCCTCAGACCGCTGTCGCATCTACTTCTTCCTATTGCTGTTCCCTCTCCAGCTATACTTATAGCTCAATGATCTGAGCATACTCAAAAAGGCGGATACTCAGTAATTTTCTCTCTCCAGAGGACCCAATATGGCGGATGCGCATACTCACCTCTTTAGTGCTCTAAGGGCGGTATTCACAGTTGCGTCTTGAGATCAAGACCATCTCAAGCATTTGCTCAAGACGCGACTGTGAATACCGCCGTAACTTCGTGTCACCGACCCATAATTTGAGGACTGAATTTAGCGACCTCTGTTCATGAACAGCGTCTAACTCAAGAACTACTGTGAAATGTGTTGAAATACTGAAAGTTGTGTGCGTGCTTGTATACGTGTGACTTGTTTAGAGTGAGAGTTTAACATACACGGCGGGCTTTCGCTAAGCTACGCTTTGGCCGGATTTCTCTCTAAAAATCTATTTCGGGTATCAGGATCCTATATGGCGCTGAAATATGGCACTTCTTGAGAGCTTATACACTCAGCTCAAGCGATTGTGGCCGTTCGAGATTCGATTGCATTCGAGCTTACTAGGCCTGGCTTTTTTGCTTCGCTAAGATTCTACAGAATTTCATGAATATGGTGCGGGCACTGCCAAGCCACAGGTTCCTGTCTAGAACACTTCTATTTCGTGAGGAAACATTACTGTGACGCCATCTAATGCAAGACACGTTCGCGCAGTCCCGTCACAAAAGTTAATTTACATTGCTTCGGTTATGTTTATTTTCCCGTTGTTAACATAAAATAACGGATAGTAGATTTTGAAGTAAATGCGTATTTCTTTGATCTACACATTTCCACTAATAATGAGCGTCTTAGATTTTGATCTATGAGGACTGCTAGGAATAAAATACAACAAGACTTTGTACATCTCAGTATTCTGGTTTCCTAACCCTTGCCATCTCTACGAAATATATAACATTCGTTTCCATTCTATTCTTTATTACCCCACCATCCCGCTATATTTATTTGTGTCTTCCATTATAAATCCATTGATTCATTTATTTTGGACATTACAAATTTATCGTTTACAGTCTCAACATAATTGATTTTTTTTTAGGTTCATTGTAATAAAAGTCATTTCACATTTATTTTTGGCATCATTTACGCTACAGCATCGTGAACAGAGCCGATCGCGCAGATTTATATAATTATGACAATCATAGGCAAATGCCGCCACAGTGGTGTTTCATCATGAATTAGAAGTGTTCTAGACGGGAACCTGTGGCTTGGCAGTGCCCTCACCATGTTCATGAAATACTGTAGAATGTTAGCGATGTGAAAAAGCGGACCCTGGTAAGCTCGAATGCAATCGAATCTCGAACGGCCACAATCGTTTGAGCTGAGTGTTGTTGCGTGATGACGCGAACGTAGCCACGGAAATGTATATTATAAATAGGTAAATTAGGAGCGAAGTTTGAAAGTAGATGTCTGCGTATGATTAAGAAAGTATTATAAAGGATGTGCAATGCGGGTGGCATTCGTGGGAAAGATCTTGGGCAGAGCTCGCAAACAGGAAGAGGAAGGAGGAACAGACCCCGAAACGAATCGGGAGTTTCTTCTAAGTCACGTAATCTCTTGAGAAGGCCTTGTCCTTTGTTAGTCTTTAGGAGTGTCGATTGACTCTAGAAGTGCTGGCGACGCTAAGGCAGTCATAAGTTTCCTTCAAGGGTTGTTTACTCGATCCTCGGAGCCGAGCCTACTTTCTCTTCCCACGTGTGCACCCCGCTGTGTAACGGAAAAGCGCGCTTCCACCGACTTTCCACCACCACCCGAAGACGGAGGGAAAGATGGACGCCGATTCACGGGGGCGTACTGACATCCGACGGACGGCCTACCCCGCGTGGACCCGATGCATACTCCGTCCTGATTGGCCCAAGGACTGGGAAGACGCGCAAGGATGGAAGGGGCACCACGTTCGAGGAAGGAAGGAGCAACGACAGAGGACTCTGGGAAGTCAGAACGATTATGACGCTTGAAAGAAAAATTCTGTTCTCACACAATAAGCAATCGCTAAAGTTCTTTAAAATATAAATATATACAAGTTTTACCACAGCAAATAGTTTCATTTATTTCATAACACCCGCGCACTCCGACGAGCAGAGTGCTCCAGCACTCCACGGGCACCAACCCGCGTTCTATTTTAAAAATCACCGCGAAAACACGCAACAGTGTACAAGCTATAAATTACAAGATGAAATTGATTGATTATTTTACATGTAATGGAACATTTAACTAATATTTTCACGTGTCATATGCCAAACAATATTAAAAATTGACGCTATTACTGACATTCCCGCAAAATTCTGCACTTCGCGCGTGTCTAAATAGACGGCGCCCATTCTACGACATGTAAAAATCATTGAAAGTAATGAATTGAAACGTTTTTATAAAATTTATATTCGTAGTTTTTGGGACCCGAGGCCCCTCAATCCCTACGTGTCATTACAAATTAATTGGCTCTGTCCTTATTAACTATTGAATGGATTTAAAAATTATAAAAAAACATCTACGATGTACGTATACGAGCGTAGGTATCGCTTACGTTAAGATCTGGCCACACATATCAGTTCCGGATCAGTACACGTAGAATTTAGGTACTCTTCATTACTTTCTTCAATTACTTTACTCCAAGTACTTTCCATTACAGTCATTAAAAATAATCAGTATTATATCAAGTTTCGTGTCATTTTCATCAGAAAAACACTAGCAATCCATTAGTGATACTTCTATAATAGAAATTGGCATACTCATTACTGAATGGCTTATTGCTGACTTTGTCCTTATGCCACTACTCTAGCGTTTATGACCCCCAAGCCGCGTCGTTCGAAAGCTTTTACCTGAGAACCCATCAGGGTCGTAAAAAAAGGTACGCGTTACCGTTCAACCGATTTCAAGAGAGCGTACAGTGAAAACGCCAGCATGTCGCGGCCATCGAATTTTAACTTTCTGAGTACGAATACAGATTCGGCACAGAAGGAAAGAGATAAATGAGTACATATAATGGTCTTGAAACGCTGCGGATTACTACATACATCTGAAGTATTCAGGAGTTACAATTCTTTGGGAAGGGGCTGGGTGAGGTGTATTACAGCAGGATGAATGTAATACACGTAATTGTAATACGACAATTTATATCATTATTAAATAAATTAAGTAAACATGGACTTGGTAAGTAATAGAGGTACTGGATGAAGAACATAATTAAATACATTATTTCCATTAATTTTCATCTTCCTCCATCAATCTCGGCTAGGTTCAATACAGTCTTATTGTTAAAAAGTCGCATGTGTCGTGTCTATACTGTAGGTATTAATTATGCATTTGTGCGACGTTCCGGCTGCAACATTTTCATGGCTGGAAGTCCCCAATTGTGACGCTATTAACCGACCCATCATGAAGCATTGTTACTGATCTCTGAAACGGGGTCTCGGACTTGTGTCGGTTGTTTCAAACTAAGCATATTATGCTTTTATAAGGAAGGAAAATTTAATAACTAAAAAATAGTAAAAAAAAATGTACAGGATCATCATTTAATCTTTTAACGCGCGCTCGCGCGAACAGGTAAATTGGCAACGGTGCCTCACGGACTCATTCCACTACATCAGAGATGGGCAAAAAATTGTTTGAAATAAAAATTTCGTGCACAAATTTTTATTTCAAATCATTTTTGGCCCACCTCTGCACTACAACCATGCGCCGTCCCGGCGTTGGGAGAGTTGCCAGCGACCGCTGGACAGCAGTGATCCCCCAGCTTCGAAAATTTTGGGATGGTCTCTGTCAAATTCATGTGGCAAAGAGCCATTGGGAATTTTCCGGCCCAGGTAAGCGAGCCGCGCGCTCCGCTTTTATGATCGGTTTACCATTCACACCCCAGATTACTGTAATGAGGTTTGGAAACAATGTCGACTGGTCTCGTATCCGTCTCAGTTTCAAAATTTTTAACTACGGCAGGATTGACAGCGGCGCTGTACCCCTGTACGGAGAGATTTTTCGCCACCTGCGTGAAAATGACAATTAAAAACGACTTAAAAAAAAAAGAAATGCGCTAAAAAGTAAAAAATAGTTTTGTTCCTTATTTAATCTACGACACTCAATTTTTTTATATCGGCGCCTCATCATTTACACTGTATAAATCTGGCACCGACTTAAAAAAATTGAGTGTCGTAGATTAAATAAGGAACAAAATTATATTTTATTTTCTATCGCATCTTTATTTTTTTGAAGTGGAGAAAACCACAACAATAGATTCTGAGGTCTGGAAACGCATTGTTGGACGTGGCCGAAAACGCGACGTCGAGCCCGTCGACATCGACAAAAGAACGAGACGGTCGGCGGCCGACGAAAGCAGTCTCCTGCAGAGATGGGAAAAAATTTATTTGAAATAAAAATTTCGTACACAAATTTTTATTTCAAATAATTTTTTGCCTATCTCTGGTCTCCTGCAGTCGCTCGCATAGGACGGTTGTGTCGAGCACTTTATGTATTCCAAAACTTAAATATATTCGCTTCTTGCATTCTAAATACCATACTCCTTTCCCCTCCTATACTATTCAATTTCCTCCATCAAATAAAAAAACTTTCATACGAAACATTTTTTGCTTTTTCAATAGTTAGAAAAATAATATACGAACAAATCGGACATACTGTATAAACTTACTGAAACATCCGAACATCAGTTAACATTAGTCAGTTAACGTCAGTTAATGAATTCCTTTTTCCAAAAATATGTAACGAATATTTTTGCCCAGTAAGCAAACTGACCGTAGTATGCCAGCAGATTGATGTCAGATTCGAGTAGATTCTGACGTCAGATTCGGGTCCTACTATGTCCGCATTTGACTATGGTTCTGCGGTCCGAGCCTGACATCAGGACCTGACATCAGATTGACGGCAGATACCGAGCAGATCCTGTTGCCAATCTGCTCCGATCCTGATACGGAGCAGATTCTGACGTCAGATTTGGGTCCTACTATGTCCGCATTTGACTATGGTTCTGCTGTCAGAGCCTGACATCAGGATCTGACCGCAGATTGATATCAGATTTCGATCAGATCTTGCTGCCGTGATCTGACCGCAGATTGGCTACAGAAATCAAACAGATCCTGATGTCAGGATTTGACCGCAAAAACGTTTAATGCGGACATTGAAAGATCTGATTCTTACCATATTTTATGGAAGTAAAAAAGTTGGAAAACCATGTATTTATTTAGACGGGTATTATAACATTTTTAATATTTTACTTAGCAGGTTGTTAGTCAATTGAATGCCAGGGAGGCTCAAACTAATTATTTAAACTTTTAAAGACAGTTCTTCCAAATGTAAAAGAATTAATGATAACTATTCATTCAGTCATCTTAGGGCGGTATTATCATCGGTCGTTGCTTAAGACTAAGATCGTCTTCAGCAACGATTGATAATACCGCCCTTAGAGACGGGTATACCAAATATATACTCCGCAGTGAAATGCCGGCAAATGCGAGCGGTACTCGAGAGCCGTGAGTGATCGAGCCCTCGGCCACTTATTTCCGCCGCGGTGCTATTTCGCAAGCGAGAAGCGCTCGCCCGGTCGCCGCCTGACGGCGTCGCGTCATGAACTATGTCAGCAGAATCTGCTCGATTTCTGCTGCCTATCTGCCGTCAGATCGCGGTGCGCAGAGTCTGCCCGATTTCTGCCATTAAATTGTACCAGCAGATTCTCTGCAGTGTCTGCCGCCAAACTGCACGCAGGCTATGTAAGCAGAATCTGCTCTATTTCTGCAGCCTATCTGCCGTCACAGACCAGGTATAGAATAGACCTTCCATTCTTTTGTCTTCAGTGTCACCGGTCTGAAGAACCGATATTCTGAAATAATCACTGGTTTTCGAGCGCCCTCTCGAATTTTCGAGCGGTGGGTGCGGGAAACAGAATGTGTTTCTAGCATTGACACAGGTGAAGCTGCCCATACAGCACCATTGGGGTTGCCGTGGAATGTTCCACAAGGGCGGGCATAGGAACCTTCCTGGAACAGTCCAGCCATGTGGCGGTGGAACATTGCCACTTGGAACCTTCCTGCCAGCCTCATGGAACGTTCCGGCCATTCTCTGGCAATGGTCACGGAACGTTCCGGCCATTCTCCGGCAATGGTCACGGAGTGTTCAGGACATTCTCTGGCAATGGTCAGGCAACTTTTCGGACATTTTACAATAAAGGTTCCAGAATCGATTCTTATATCGACTTTTCTCTAATTGCTATCAATAATAATTATTGTAGGTGCAGATTACTGTATATGTACATATTTTTTACAAAATTCTTATGGAAAAAGGAGAAACATTTATACACACTATTGATTTGTTAAATAAATCAGCTACACATTTTTTACATTCACACACACTAATTTTATTCAGAGTAGGAAGTTCAAAGTTTCTCCTGTATATTAGATTACGCTTTGTGTAGACGATGTAAGGTCAATTATTGTTGTATGCTTTATGTAAACTATGGGACTATTCCCGTTTATAACAATAACAATAACAATAACAATAACAATAACAATAACAATAACAATAACAATAACAATAACAATAACAATAACAATAACAATAACAATAACAATAACAATAACAATAACAATAACAATAACAATAACAATAACAATAATAATTCGACGTATCCAGAAAGCAAAGGTAATTATGAAATTGAATAATTTCCAATTATCTACGTCGCGAAAATCGAGTTTCACATTATCTGCAAGACAGAAAAGCATGGTTATGCACGAAGTGCGAATGTTTAGCGTCTTGTTTAGTAGATAATAATTAAACACATGTTTTATTATAAATGTTAATGTTCGCAGGAGCATGCATGATCGCCTGGGGTGTGTCCTGTGCGCAGATGGAGCTGAAATAAGTATCACATGTATCCTGTTTATTCATACGTTACGTTTAATTTTATACTAAGGTTCTATTTGTTTTCAGCGCTAACACAATACGGAATGTGGTGATTCTACAGCAAAAAGAAGTCGAAAATAAAGGAAATTTTCTGATATCGCACCTAATAGATACCACTGGTTACGGGACGTATTGTATATGGATTTATAAATGTAAATATTGAATGTTCTTCCTCGAAATTATATGCGCTATTTATATTATTTTGTAACAATTGTAATCACCAATCCTGTATATTATTAAATAAAGAATAAATCCTTTTTGAAATTAGTAGAATTAATTATTTAATAAACTGTAAAATCTACTAGCTTATTATGTCGGAGTAGGGATACACCTACAGCAATAACGCTACATTTGCGTTGGTGTGTAGGGACGGCCATGTGACGTCACGTGTAGGGAATTGTTTGCCAATTCTGACCCTCAGATGCCGCTCTTACACGTGTCATGTAGGGACTTTGGTCCGCGTTGCCTGCCTGGCTTCCCCCACTTCTCCGGTATGTGGAGAGTGGGGACTTCGTCTCGAAGGAAAAAGGGAAGTGACGCCATGTTACTTCTGGGACGACTGTGGTTAGCGTCTGGTGGACGCAGGGGAAAATATATTGATTCCCAATCGTATCATCTAAAGAAGCGTTTTACTTTAACCCGGACTCAGTCAGTTTACAAGTTCAATAGTTTGGCCTACCCTATGACGGAGCCAACAGTGGTGACCCCGACTGAAGAATTCAATGGTGTTTTCGCATCAACGCATTTGAAACGATTGTGGCTTGTGTGACCTGCGCACGTGGCTGGGAATCCAATTCCATCGCAACCACGTGGTCGTCCATCTCGTGGCAGTACCATTTGCTGGATGGCTGCTGTCTCTCGGCACTCGCCGGATCATCGCTCCCTATCCTGTGGGCACCCGATTTAGTATTGTGTGGTGCACGCGGCCAGCGTCACCGGCGCTTTAGTCCTGTCGAGGGATTGCGTGAAGCCATCGTCACTGGCGCCTCCTTGTCTCACCGAGGGATTGCGTGAAGCCAACGTCGCCGGCGCCTTTATCACGGTCGTTGCAGCGGGTTGGATTTCTCCTGGTGCGCATATCTCTAGACATGTGTCGTGGAAGTGTCGCCATTTTGTTTCGCGCGTATCGTTCCGGACGATTCTAGAAATACGTCGCGAGACTTCCGCCATATTGCTGTTTCCGACTGCTTGTGCGTTTGGACACTTCGACCCGCGAAGGTGCGTTTCTTAAAAGGGCGTCACACTCACGTCCGATCGTAATTAGACTTTCCCTGCGTATCGCGGTGTTCACGTCTCTCGTTTGCGAGCACCGTAGTCGTAATGACGGGCGACAGTGCGACCGGGAATAACAGTCCGCACGAGTCGACCTCGCTTGAGGCCCAGGTATGGGACCTGCAGCAGCGTTTGGCGACGTTCGAGGCCTCGGCTGGCCCGTCACAAGTTCTGACCGCCGGTGTCCCAGAGCTGGCCGGGTCCGAAGTCGCTCGCGTTGACGCGTATCGGCAGCCAAAAATCCCAGCTTCCTTCAAGTCCGACACGGCGATTTGGTTTATGCAGGTCGAGGCATCTTTGCGTAATGCACACATCACGGTGGAAAGTACCAAGGCAAACTTCGTGCTGGCTGCCGTTGATGCTGAAGTAGTTGGTTGTGTAAAGGATATTATTCTGGCGCGTCCGCCTCCTGCAGACATATATCAGCGAATCAAAGCGCGTATTATTGCCACTTTTGCCTGTTCATCGGAGGGCAATCTGCGTAAGCTGCTTAAAGGGCAAGTGCATACCGACGGTAAACCATCACTTTTGTTAAGTCGCTTGCGTAATCTGAATGACGGGCAGTGCGATGACGTAGTGCTCAAGTCCATATTTTTGGAACAGTTGCCATCGGGCCACCGGGCAATTCTGGTCGCGGCGGGCGCCGTGGAGCTCGATCGGCTTGCGGAGATCGCGGATACAATCGCGGAGAACTCGGGTCCTGCCGAGGTTCATGTAGCTTCTTCCTCCGGTACCTCGTCGCGTCCTGCGTCAGAAGTTGATCTCGCGGCGTGCGTGGTTGCGTTGACCAAACAGTTAGAGCGTTTGAATGCGTCATCCCAAAGGGATAAACCGCGCGGACGAGCGTATGCTCGGAGTCGCAGAAGCGTCACAAATCCGGGCTTTGCCTTGCGCATAGGAAATACCCGCAGAATCCACTATCATGCAGGGAGTGGTGCACGAACTACTCGGCTTGGAAGCAAAAAAACTAGGCGAGCCTTCCTGTGCGGAGATGTCTGGTGAAGGTGCAAAATCAGAGAATCGTCTCCATATTCGCGATCGCGCGTCTGATTGACACGGGGGCAGACATTTCATTGTTGCCCGCTAACCTAAAAATTCATGTCAAACCTTCCGAGCGTAAACTTTTCGCCGCGAATGATTCGCGAATCGACACGTTCGGCGAGTCGCTTCGCGAACTGGATCTGGGTCTGCGTCGCGTCTTTCGTTGGAATTTTTGCATCGCGGCGGTGCCGTATTCGATAATCGGCGCTGATTTTCTTAGGCACTACGGTCTTGTCGTCGACCTCAAGAGACGCAGACTCTTGGATACGACTACGCGAATGTACTCTATGGCAGTGGCTAGGGCGATGCCGGTGCGGTCGGTTAATTCGGTCAACCCGGGGGCGAATTTTGCTAAACTCCCGGCGGAGTTCCCGGAGATTACTGGATCATCCCAGCTATCCCCTCCTCTGGAGCGGGACGTTTTACATTATATAATGACTACTGGGCCGCCCGTTGCGGATCGTCCGCGGCGCTTAACGGCTGAAAAGCTCAAAGCGGCTAAAGCCGAATTTAGAGCATTAGTCGCGGCTGGTATCTGCCGTCCTTCTAGCAGTCCTTGGGCCAGTCCCATTCATCTGGTTCGCAAGAAGGACGGATCCTGGAGAGTATGTGGCGATTATCGCAAAGTGAATGCCGTTACTATACCGGATAAATACCCGACACCGCACCTGCACGATTGCACGGCCAATCTGCAAGGTAAAACCATATTTTCGTCCCTCGATCTCCACAGGGCCTACAACCAGATACCCATGGCGCCCGAGGACATTCAGAAAATCGCGGTCTGTACGCCTTTCGGATTATTTGAATATTGTTACATGACTTACGGCTTGCGAAATGCCGGGCAGTCGTTCCAGCGATATATAAACCGCGCGCTGGGCGATTTGGACTTCGCGTTTGTGTACATCGATGATATTTTGGTCGCGTCGTCCTCCCCTGAGGAGCATTCTGCCCACATGCGAGAGATCTTTCAAAGACTTAAGAAGTTTCAGCTTCGGCTGAACGTGGATAAATGCGTGTTCGGCGCGTCCGAGTTGGATTTTCTGGGGCATACTATTGACTCCAGGGGAATTCGTCCCACGATTCGGAAGGTCGACGCGATCACTGAATTTCCCATGCCGACCAATGTGATGCAACTTCGGCGTTTTCTCGGCATGGTTAATTTCTATCGCAGAAATTTACCGCACTCGGCGAGTGCTCAGGCACCCCTAAACGCGTACCTTAGCGAGTCTCACAAAAATGATAAAAGGGAGATTGAGTGGACCGCCGGGGCGAGGGACGCGTTCGTAAGGATCAAAGCTGATCTTGCCAACGCGGCCTTACTGGTGCATCCTCGCGGCGGTGCAAGCATCCGCTTGGTCTCGGATGCGTCGGACTCCGCTATGGGCGCGGTGTTCGAACAGCTGTCCGTGTCGCGGGTTTGGGAACCTCTCGCGTTTTTCTCCAGAAGGTTCAACCCCGCGCAGCTTAACTATAGCACGTACGACCGTGAGCTCTCGGCCATTTACGAGATAACTAAATACTTCCGTCCATTTGTTGAGGGTCGCGAGTTCAGTATAGTTACCGACCACAAACCATTAATTTATGCATTCGCGCAGAAGGCCGATAAGGCATCTCCTAGGCAGGTTCGTCAACTGTCTTACATCGCGCAGTTCTCTACCAAAATCGAACATGTGGCCGGCGCCGATAATGTGGTCGCTGACGCGATATCGCGAATTGATTCATTGCGCTTGCCCGTGGAGGTTGAGTTGGTGCAGCTTGCAGAACTGCAGGAGGCTGATCAGCAGCTCCAGTTGAGTCTGCGGATTTTCCGTTAAAAATGAAAGCAATACAGTGGGGGCCAAGTCACTCGACGGTCTTCTGCGAGATTACCGGCGAGTCGATTCGTCCCTACATTCCGTTGAGCTTGCGGGAGACGGTTTTTAAGCTATTTCATCGACCGGCGCATCCGAGTGCGAAGGTCACGGATCGGCTAATCCAACAGCGCTATGTATGGCCGGACATGCAGCGCGACATCGCGAAGTGGTGCAGGACATGCACGGATTGTCAACAGTCTGTATTTAGAGAAGACCAGGACAAAATCGGGGCCCTAACAGAAAATAAAACAGAAATTGAAGATACGGTTTATCATTATTAAAAGACATCAATTAAGCTTTGCTACTGGCTATTAAAAACTGTCTCATATTACATATACCTTACTAAAATGTATTTGGATTTAATATGAGACAATTTTTAATAGCCAGTAGCAAAGCTTAATTGATGTCTTTTAATAATGATAAACCGTATCTTCAATTTCTGTTTTATTTTCTGTTAGGGTCCCGGTTTTGTCCTGGTCTTCTCTAAATACAGTCCTGCAAGAGGTAGTAGACGGGCACGTTTAGCGGCCAGTACCCAGCAAGGTGTCGGTTAAGACCCCGCTGAGGGACTTCACACCTAACTCACTATAGCTCGGAGAGGCACTATACCCGATGACCGTCTACCCAGATTATTGATGTCGCTACCATGCTTTACGCGCCCCCCGCCATAATCTAGCCTCAACCAATACTAATACCGTTGGCTATGAAACAGATTTCAATATATTATGCCCAAAGTTTTTTATTAATATTTCCGAAACTGAGGTCGACCGTCAAAAAGTTTAAAGGGAAATGTTGTTTAGAATGACGACACTGACAACATACAGTAGAGCGTCAATTATCCGAATGTCAATTATCCGAAACTCGATTATCCGAACCAGCGCTTCAGTACTTTCAGCGCATCATCACTATCCCCACCACTGCTTAGAACGAGTGTAGCGGTATTGATTGATTGATTGGCTTTTGCGTAATATAAATTAACGCAGTAGTACTCTTATATTTAATAAGTAATTTTAGGTGTAATTTCTATAGTTATAAAGTGTGTAACGTACCGCTACGACCGCCATAAATTTTTCCTTTGTTTTTACACAAATTGTTAATTATGTTTACCTTATATCTAAGAGAAAGCGTTCGAACAGCGCGCGAGTGAATCCAGTGACGCGCAACGCACGCGCATAACCCCCTTTCAAACAAGTGAACTCAGTGCCGCGAGTGAATAGAGCGCGCGTGCGTAGACAGCACGATCAACCGGACGCCGAATAAACCGAGCGTAGTACGCGAGTGGCGCGAACCAGACGTTAATTATAATTGGTGCGCGAGATCGCGCAGCAAGTGATTGGCGCGGGCCAAGCACCAACAACGAGTATAAATACAGGCTCGCCAGCAGCAGAGAATCAGACTAGGTTCTGCCACCGAACCACGAAGAACAGACGACGACGAGGTTCTGCCACCAAACCAGCACACAAGAAGTTATCTTTAAAACTCAAACTCTAAAAGACTTCCTCTCGAGGTAGCTTTAATTAGCTCCTCAATCTCAAAACCGAGGTAGCTTTAGTTAGCTTCTCAACTTCCTCTCGAGGTAGCTTTAATTAGCTCCTCAATCTCAAAACCGAGGTAGCTTTAGTTAGCTCCTCAACTTCCTATCGAGGTAGCTTTAGTTAGCTCCTCAACTTCCTATCGAGGTAGCTTTAATTAGCTCCTCAATTACACATCCAGGGCATACTTACCGTTCCCTACACCACATACTCCAAAGCGTGGGCCAGCTAATAGGCACCAGAAGCTATTACCAAATCCGAAGGAAGGAAACCAAATTCAACTTCCATCTGGGGACGCCTTTACCGGCTACCTGGCTACCATCTGAGATCGCTTACACTAGCACTCAGCTACCATCCTAGAAAGCGTGGGCAAGCTGATAGGCAACTGCAAGCCACCACGATACAGAGAGAAGGAATCCTCTCGATATCTCAACTCAACATTACTAAATCGACCTAGCGTCAATTCCTGTATTACACATTATACAGACTACGTGTCTAAGACTTTATGTTCAATTACGATTTAGAATCGTATCGACGCGATATTCCTTAGAACCGACTTAGCGTCTAAAACCTTTTTTTTTCACCTGGAGAAAATCCCTAACGGATACCCCGGGGGGAGGGGGGAGGGCAGGGTTATGTGGGGTTTGCACCCACTAAAAAGTCCAGGGTGGCCTCCTCACTGGAGAGGTCCGCACGGTGGGGGGGAAGACTTGGGCGAGATCCAAACAGAACGATGCGTTCGCCACCTCCCCATCGGTGCACTGGTACCTCTCCTGTCAAGCCCCCCGCAATAGGGGGGGGGGGCTCATCCTGAAGGGGGCGCAAGAACCCCCTCCGGTTAAACTCTTTCTGAGTTATGATGCAGTGGCGCGATGGAACCACACATCGCGTCACCCCTCGTTCGGACCGCTGCTGTTAGAGTCCGGCGAGCCCCCGCTCGTCGGACCTCCGCGATCCCGCAGGCCTGTAAACTGCAATAAAAAAGAAGGCCTGCCACTCGGTTACTAGACCGGCACCCCTCGGCGCACGCTCCGCGACATCTCTACACGGAGCTCCCACACTATGGTCGGAGCTGCGCGGGGGGATGGCTGCCCCGACCCCTATATCCGCCCGGCACTGCTCTTCCTCGTCCTCGTCCTCCACGGACACCCCTCTCGGCTGTTCCTCCGCGTGCACCCAGCCTGCCAGGGCGTCCCACCCGCTCCCGCACCCGTTCCGCCTCCTCCTTCACGGACATAATTACCTCTGCGAAGGAGGATACGACGGTCCAATTCTCCCGACTCTTGAGCATGCGCTGAACCAAGACAGACACGCCGAGTTCAGGCCCCACGTGAGACCTGAGGACCCGGCGCTCCGCGTCCCACTCCGGGCAATCCTCCATCGTATGGTCGGCCGAGTCCACGTCACCAGAGTCGCAGTGGTGGCATCGCGGCAATGCCTCCCGACCGATCCAGAACAGATACTCGCCGAAGCATCCGTCCCCGGTCAAGACCTGCGTCAGCCGGAAGGAGAGCCTGCCGTGGTCTCGCCCCACCCAACGGTCGAAAACGGGATAGAGTGCCTCGACAACGCGACAGCCGATGTGCTCGGGCTGCGCCAGCCAATCCAGCCACCGATCCCACATTCGTTGCTGGGCCCGAAGGCGTGCCATAGCCGGCCCGTCCGCCGGGCAGTCGCCGGTCTCGCGGAGTTCGCGGACCGCCGAATAAACCTGCGCGTCCATTTCCGCGAGAAGATGGAAAGGGGGGGACCTACCGAAGGCGGACAGCTCGGCGTACGCAACCGTGCGGAACGCCCGCACGGCCCTGAGGACGACCTTCCTATGTACCTTCGCGAGTAGATCTTTCCCCGCGTGGCACATCCCCAAATCGCCAGCCGACGATGCCGATGTACAGACGCCGAGCCCCGTCCGATGGGCCCCCGAGGTTGAGCATGATGGTAGCGAGTCGACCTATCTGTTTTTCCAACCGAGGACCCAGGGCCCTAAAGTGGCGTGTCCAGCTCCAGCAGCTGTCTATCTCGAGTCCGAGATAGCGCATGAATCGCGAGACCAGGACGCAGGCTCCGCCGATGAAGAGGGTGGCGCGCTTGGGGATACCACGGCCCGTTCGGCACAACAGCCAGACAGCCTCCGTCTTGCCGACGGCCACCCTTAACTCGAGCGTCCCTATCTCGGCCAGTATCCGCCGCAGTGCCTCCTCCGCGAGGCAGACTGCCGTCCTCCAATGCGGCCCGGCAGCCACCACCAGCGTGTCGTCCGCGTAGCAGACCATCGACACCTCCGGCGAGGGCATCACCACACGCAGCACCGTATCATGGGCAAGGTTCCACAGCAAAGGTCCCAGAACCGATCCCTGTGGAACCCCGCGGTGCACCGGGGCCTCCCCGCCCCCCTCCCGGCTGGTATATCGCACCACCCGCCCGCGTAGATAATCCCGGATCAACCGGCGGAGATAGAGAGGGATTGCGTGATATTGCAATGCCCTCTCGATCACCACCCACGAGACGGAGTTAAACGCGTTCGCGATGTCTAACGACACCGCGACGCAGATACCGCCCCTTTCCGTGGCCACCCCAGACAGCTCCCTCACCTTTTGGACCGCGTCTATGGTGGAGCGCTGTCGCCTGAAGCCGTACTGGCGACTCGACAGGTCTGGGCCGGCACCGGACTCCAGGTGTCAACCAAGCGGGCGGTAATGACTCTTTCTAGAAGCTTGCCCACCTCATCCAGGAGGCAGATCGGCCTGTAGGCAGACGGCGACTCCGGGGGTTTGCCGGGCTTGCGCAATAGGATCAACCTTGCCTCCTTCCATGCAGAGGGGAATCTTCCAGTCCTCAGCACGGTGTTAAATAAACGGACGAGGCTGTTGCCCAGGGCGCTCAGCGCGTACACCAAAACCCTGCCCGGAACCCCGTCCGGCCCCGGGGCCCCTCGTGTGGCGCGGCATCGCGCGACGGCGGAGGCGAACTCCTCGTCCCCGACCTCCAAGTCGCTCGACCAGCCCGTCGGCTGGCCCAACCATGGATCTCCGGCAAGGGCGCCGCCCCTCCTGGGGCCACTATAATCTCGCCGAGGAATTGGGGATCCAGGCCCTCGGTGACCGGGGGCGTCCAGGGCCTTGTTACGTACGCAGATTTATCTTTGACTTTCTAACCCTTTCGGGTGTCCGGAATGCACGTGACCCGGCGGGATCACCGTTTCCTGCAGTGGTGTGATGCAACCGAGTTTTCCCCGAAAACTAATATTCAATGAAGGCACTCATGTCCCCACTACATTCTAACCGAATTTCACCGTATAAAAAGGGCCATGAATCTACACTCGGGGGCTCATTTCAAATCTAGCACGCATAGACGAACGAGGCTAGCGAGATCGAGTAACGTTCTTCTCCAACTATTAATACAACTTAAACCACACAGTACGTAGATTCTGATAGGTGTTGTTAATATATTAGAGTCTTTGAGACCCCCGCATTTCTCAGTGCGTCAAAACCGAGAGGTGGACTTAGGTACCGCGACAATCAAACACTAAAAACATTTGTAAAAGACTGAACTTATAGAATATAATTAGTTATTTCTAACCCAGAGTTATTTTATTTAAATTAATCATTATCTGAATTTCCTCTTCGAGATAAACCCACATAGATACTCCTTTACCGCTCAAGGTGTATCACTTTATAAAGTTACGAGGCTAAACTAACATTTCCTAGTGGCTCCCGGGAATACCAGACCGCGGTTCGTCCACGACAACCAACCTCCTAGTGGCTCCCGGGGATACCAGATCCCGGTTCGTCCACGACTTCCACCTTCCTAGCGGCTCCCGGGGATACCAAACCCCGGTTCGTCCGTGAAAACTTACCTTCCTAGTCGCCACCCGAACCAATCCCACAAATTCACAGGTAAACCGCTCTACTTGTGAATCTCCTGTAAGAACGGCAACGTCTCGTTCGAGAACGTTACAACTGTGTAAAGTACATGCTTCATTCTCCGAACTGTTCGATTATTCGAACAATTCGAATTTCCGAACTACCTCGGTCAAGGGGAAATGTTTGAAAGAAGCCATATGACGCAAAGGAACCCTTTGGTAACAAGAAAAATTGTTAAAGATTTCGGAACGACTTGATTGTGTAGAGTTACACGCATATGTAGGCATGGAGCCACCACTACTCTGCTGCTTGATACAAGATACATCATACGATTACCATAATTTGGTAATAATACGCGGAAATGGTACTGGGGCTCTAGAGCCCCTAAATCGAGTGACATGAAAGACAAAGTAATGGAAGGTCTATTCTATACCTGGTCTGTGCTAGGACCCCTCAAACCGGTGCCAGAAAAATACATTGGTTGACAGGTCTATCCTATACCTCGTCTGTGCCTATAGATACTCCCACGAAAATACGTAACACAGATAATAAATAGAAGTATCGATAGTGACGATATCGATACTTCGTTTCCGATATTTTATCTGTATCGATACTTTGTCCATCAATATGTATCGATACGAAATATCGATACAATTGGCATATATCGCCATTCGCCATCCCTATTCGCGTGCGAATGGAAATTTTGATTTCTTATTACATTCCTCGATTTCATAAAAATACCGTTACGGCGTAACAATAATATTTTGAAAGGCTGTTAAGACATAAAAAGTTCACAAATGTAGCGTAAAAGAGCGAAATAGCTAATAAACATTTATTGTCATGTAGCATATAGGTTATATTTTCTGTCACTTCGAGGACAGAAAATCCGCTCCTCGAAGTGACGGAAAATATAACCTAACTAAGAGACTGTACAAATGTTTATTTGAAATTTATGGAAACAAGTGCAAATTATGCTTCCAGCAAAATGTATTAGTAAACGGAATTATGCAACATGTTTCTTGAAATTAGTCGTAACGTACAGGTCGTTTTAGATTTTAATTGTTTCCAATAAGATTTAATTTTAATTCCTACCACTCGTAGCATTGTAATCTTATTTTAGACTGAGTCGATAACGTTGGGTGTGACACAAAAATGGTAAGGGGGCTCACGAGCCCCCCCCAACACCGAGCATGTGACGCAAAATTACATTGCGTTTATCCTATACTCCGTCGATGCCATAATCTAGAATAGTTTTAAAAATAAATTCTATATATTCGAGAATGATAGTTTTGTTTGCGAAGCATACAGTATCAGACATCAGTAGAAACTGAATGTTTGTATCGAGTCATTTTTGAAGAAGCAACTCGTCCAACTTTATAAGTAGGTATATTTTATTATCTGGACATCATGAACCAGAATAAGCACTTTCGCCTTAAGTGTAAACGTGTAAACTTGGCACAGAGTTTAAAAAATGTTTTATACATATGTGTCTTGCTTTAATTATGTTATTTCTTCACTGAAATAAATTGAAGGATTCTAACGGCACTTATGGAACTGTATGAAGGCAGTAGATGTAGTGTGTTCGTAGACAAAAGTGTTGAATAAAATTAGCTATACTCGGTACTTCGATTTACCAACAGAATTACTGAAGCAATGAATACAATTAGATACAACTGGAAAGCAATATCAAGTTACATGGTTGGTTAAATTCTACATAAATTTACTTCGTGATACATAAATACTGAATTTATCCATGAAATAGGTTGTGCATACTGGAACAACTCCTGTGTGTATAATACATTTATTAAATTTCTGGTAATCTTTATTAATTATATCATCTAGCGATAACTATTTAATATATATTTTTTAGGGATGGGTTTCTCGAAGTGTCGAAACCCAAGAAAATTTCGAGTTGCACTTTTTTCGTGATATGAAACTCTCGAAACCCATATAAGAAAAAGTATGAAATCAATGAATAAAGAATTGTTCGCTGCGTGCCTAGCGAATTTGTGTATTGTTATATTTTTATTTGTAGTTTGTTTAACTATGGTCAATAGAGATTTGTGCAAAATTTTGTTCACTTTAGTTCTTAAAACAAGATATTCCACTTACAAAACAAAACAAGCATTTCAAGTTTCGAGAGTTGCGAGTCTGGAAAGATTCGGATTCGAGTTTCGAGAAATAAAAAGTTAGGTTCGAACCCACCCCTATTTTTTAATTCATAATAATATAAATTACTTTATCTATATGTATAGATAAAGATAAAGAGAAGTCTCATTTAAAAACGTTTCGTTATAACTATTATCAAAAAAATACTTCCACTGGTCATTAAATAGCACCAACTTGTATAATGGGAATCAACAGTCTGAAAGCATCTTGAATATATGAACTTGCTTTTGAAGCCTGCCGAAGAGAAGAGTCTTGTTAGAAACAGTGATTCATATAATTAATATAATGCAACCATGTTTTCTTACCTTCATATAAATCGTTGTTATACTACCATTTACATCATTTGGTTTGTCCGAAGTTTCAGAAAATACTTTCAATGCATGGCAGTAATCATTTGCTAGTATTCCAGTTTGATTGGAGAAAATATGTGCCAAAAGAACTAATGTGTCAGCTTCGCCCACGGTGGTCCTGTGCTCTTTGATTAGAAGCAATTCCGCAATTTTGTGAAATCTTTCTACAGAGAATGCAGTGAATTTTGCCAACACAGATACAGCTTGCTCCAGTACCTCTTGATCATTATGTTTCACAGGTGGTGTAAGATAAGTTTTAGAATCTTCCCAAATCTAAAAGCAAACATTCACATTACATATTACACCTGCTTTATTCAATTCATATATAGGGTGCGTCACCTAATACTGTAATTACAAATGTCCACGTTATTCCGAAGCATCAAAACAGTTAAACAGAGAAAGCAGGATATTCAATTTTGTACTCTTTCTCTCCAATGCAAGTTTAAACATATTCTTATTTTTAAATTGCTCAACAAACTCACATACTATTATGCCCTTGCCTGTTTATGTTTAAAAAAATATTTACATTTTATTCAAAGGAACTACAGTACAGGGGAATTTCGATATGCATATGCACGAAATGAGCAGAACCGAATTAATGGAAATAAGATTAATTAACAACTAGCAAAATACCCCGCGCTTCGCTTTGGGCCTAAGTAAGAGATATTAAGGACTCCATGAAAACATATTTCATTCCTTTTCACCACCCCTTTAGGGGTTGATTAGGGCAAAATCCTGAAATTAATTTTTAGGCATTTATGTGGATAACCTTTTGAAGTAAAAATTGATATCTAATCGGTCCTAAGAGGTATTAGGGAGTCCGAGAAAATACATTTTACTCCTCTGCACCCCCTTGGGAATGAAATTTCCAAAAATCCTTCCGTAATTTATGGCTTTTATGGATGGCTTGGTATTTTTTGTTATAAAATATATATAATACTTTAAAGTACAGAAAACTAACGAAATTTGCATAGGAACAGTGTATTAAAAACAAAACATTAGTACAAAGAACATAAAAAGTATAATATTAATAAGATGTACTCCATACTACAAATTAATTTTTGTAACGTTGTAATATGGATTTTACTCCACTCAACTCTAATTGCCTTTTCGAGCTCCATAACGTTATTATACTGCTTCCCATTTTTATGTATGGCTCTTGTTAGGATTCCCCATAAGTTTTCTATTGGATTTAAGTCCGGGAAATGAGCGGGCCACTTCATGAGTGGCAAATCTTTTTCCTAAAACCATTAGCGTGACTTTTTATAGAAGTAGAAATTGCGGCATTCCCTTGTTGAAAAACAACATTTTCTTCGGCGATTGTCTTCAATAAATGGGATCAAACAATCTTCTAATAAGTTGCACACGTCGCGTGGTCACTGACAATTCCAAAATTTGAATTGAAGACAATTTATTGAATGCAATCATGAAGAAAACGTTGTCTTTCAACAAGATAATGCCGCAATTTATACTTCTAAAAAGTCACGCGAATGGTTTCGGCAAAAAGATTTGCCACTTACGAAGTGGCCCGCTCGTTCCCCGGACTTAAATCCAATAGAAAACTTACGGGGAATCCTATCAAGAGCCGTATATAAAAATTGGAAGGAGTATAATAACATTAGGGAACTCGAAAAGGCAATTAGAGTTGAGTGGAGTAAAATCCATATTACAACGTTACGAAAATTAATTTCTAGTACGGAGAACAGAATATTTCAAGTAACTCAGACATCAGTAACTAATGTCTTGTTTTTAATACACTGTGCCTATGTAAATTTCGTTAGTTTTCTGTACTTTTAAGTATTATATATAGTTTGTAAGAAAATATACAACGATTTTATTAATTCTTGATGCTTTTTCTTATTTCATATCGTTCTGTCACTATTTCCTTGCTTTCCATTAATTGTGTTAGCACATTACTTGACATTTTTTATTAAAAATAGTAGTGTTCTTATAGAAATTTCGTCCACTGTATATATATAGATAATAATAATAGATATTTCTATTTAAATAATACGCATACAGACGTGCTGTAACCAGTGCTCACATTGTAGTTAATTATTGTGCAATTTTCTTAATATCTGTTCATTAGTATAATCAGTAATTGCTATTATTAGACACTGCCTTCCATGTACAGTTATAATAATTGCATTGTAATTCCACGCTGCTGGTCAGAACTAAAATTTGAATTTGGATGTGTTCAAATGCTTTATGAACTTATAATTACCTATAAAGCATAATGTGCAATGCAGTTGTTTGTTCTTTGTTAGATACTGAAATCTCTCCTTCAGAACAAAAACGGACTAACTCACATTTTTTGTGAAATTGAGTTAGTAGCCGTAATGTATTTCGTAGTATCATATAAAATAGGAAAAATTTATTTTTCACAATTGAATACCATATGGCGTAACAGAATCACTTCTTGCATTAACATTTTGCGGCGACATCTGTGAGCAACGCTTATTAAAATTAAATGAAAAATTAATTATGTCTTCGTTCGGAAGCATTTCGGATAGTATCAGAAGCTAGAAATCACGACTGCACTGGCAACAACGCGTGCAAAACAAAATGCTGTTGAAACCCTACTTTTTAAATCGCCTATTTCTCCGTTTACCGAATACTGGGGCTAGTCCGTTGTTGCTCTCAATGCCTCATTTGGCAGTACATACCTGGATGTTTAACTGAGTTTCATTGCAATTGTATAGCTAATCTTTTGCAAAGTTCTCAAATTTGATAACATTCCTAAAACAGTTTGCGAAGTTGTGTACCAACTTCGATGACGGCAAAACGCTTTCTATTACGAACAATTGATTAATTCTTCCACTTGCCTAACTACCTAGTTCTTGCCAACAAGTGATGCTCTCCTTTGAAATTCATTTTTAAAAGAAATAGCTGTTTTATGTAGTATTGAACTTGAAACGTTTAGAAAATCATTTATACAACACTAGTTTTCCTCCTAATCACTATAGAGAACCTAAGCATAAAATCAAGTGAGCTGTAATCAGCATTACCATCTTAATAAATATAATCCTTATCACAAATGTCAACAATGTGTTTGTCAAACTGTTAGCTTGGATTGAGAAAACATGAGCTTAAGAAAGCACGGAACCGGGATCATTGAAACCTCGCATACTTCGAAAATTTGGGCAGTGGTACGCAGATAAAAGTGATTTTTATCATTTTATGTGTCCCTTTGACCAGGGCCGGCGCGAGGCGGCTTGAACGCGGAACCCGGCTCCGCGGTCCACGAAGAGCTGCTCATCGTCAATTTTGCGGGGTCCTATGCATAGATATTTATTATTATAAAATTCAGAAGTACCTAGATATAAATTTCCTTTTTTTTGATGGCCCCGCACAAATTTGGAACCCGACCCCGCAAAAGTTCACGTCGGCCCTACCTTTAGATCAAACATTCCATTCCACAAACTAGATGCAAGTACAATCTTAGGTGACTTCCCCTGTGCATATACTATTGTTCCCGGTCAAGTTGATAATCTCACGGTTCAGAGAATATCTTTCATTCGGGGTAGCAGGCGAATATCACACCTACGATTCACGGTTCATTGATTTTATGACTTTCGGAGCTGGCGAATAGGGGACGGTGAGAAACAGATAACGTTAGCCATTAAGATATGAAAATGTCAAGTTCCGTATTTCTCATTGGATCTTCACGAAAGTGGCACCGATCGATTCCCTGTGTTTTCCCCGATTAAAAGACACCAAATATCATGTAAATCGGACTATTCTTAACGAGGATAGCCTGAAATTATGTAAATTATTTTTCTATGTACAGTAGAGCGTCGATTATCCGAATCAGTGTTGCATCAATGCTATCCCTGCCACTTGTTGCAAGTATATGATAACTATGTACGTACATTACATTTAGATTTTAATTCCTATAGTTATAAACTGACAATGAGTAAGTACACGCATGCTTCATTCTCTGAACAATTCGATTTTCGACGCTCTACTGAAATTTCGTTAATTATAGTCTTTTAATCGGGAGAAGAAAGGGAATCGAATAGCGTCACTTTCATGAAGATCTGATGGGAAATGTGGAACTTGACATTTTCACTTCATGATGGCTAGCGTTATCTTCGTCTTTTCCCGTCCCCTATTCTCGAGAGCCGGGCGCTCGGTCACCAAGCAAAAAATAATACAATTGGAGATGATTTTGTATTAATCTAACCGAGGTAAATTTATCGCGTTAACTGGGAACAACTGTACGCATAATGCATATGTACGTCACTGGTATATAAATTACTTTAAAAAAATTTGTAAAGGTAATACTGATTCCAAGATTATTAGAAGCATCCTGTAGCCTGGATCTTAAATCATCCTCCAATACATCTGCTTCCTTTTCATCATCTTCGTCTAAATCGCATAATTCTTTCACTTCTTCTAATGTCTCCTCAACAGAATTTAATTCAACTGTATCTAAGCTCATTAAACGTTGTTGTATTTTAATGGTACTTTGTTTCGACAACATTTCCAATGCTTCCAAGTGGACGAGACCTTGGTAATCATCGAAAAGGCTTTCAAAGTGCACTTTTCTCATCTGTTGCTTTTCTTCGATCGTTTTCTCGATGCTCTCCGCTCTTTCTTTAGATTCTTGAAGAATCTGTGACAAACTTGGTCCGTCCGTTTCATTCGTAAACAGAGCTCTCTTTTTCTTTAAGCCTGGGTCACCTTCCTGTAAAACTTCCATTGTTTTCTTACCAATGGCTTCCAAGGTGTCCAACCCACCAGTCATAACTTTACTTCCAGTCGATTCAACCAGTTTAGTTATTGACGATACACCTGATATAAAATTTCCAAATCCGAAAAAGAACTGTTGCTCTTCAGGGGACTCCTCTGCCTTATTCTCTGGAAATAAAATTAATTACAACAAATGTATAATACTAGAAAATTTTATAATTGTTACAAGCTCTTGGAACATACTTATGATTACACATAAACTTGTTTAGTTTATTTTAAGGATATAAGTGTCATTTAATTTGTCGTTTGCAAGGTATCAAGGAAATAAAATGAGAAATTTTGAAAACAATATGCTACCATTGGTCACAGAATTTTCTTCGCCTTCCATTTCAGTGACTTTAGGTTCCTCAGATACAGTAATAGATTCTTCCAAAAGCGTCAGTCCGTGCGATACATGACTAGTCAACGTAGAAACACCAGCACTGGCTGTATTGATTAACGAATTTACACCCCAGGTACCCCAACCCCATCCTCCGGAAGAGTTCTGCGCTTCCTCCCCTGCCAAAGATAATCTTTTCAATATAGGCTGTAATTTCTCTTCTGTCAACTCCTCGGGTAATTCGATTTCATTCCCAAGTCCTTCCCAACCTTCGGGTTTAAATACTTCTTTAAACTTCTTGTTCGACAGCATTTCTTCCGGCACATCTAATTCGGTCAACTCGTCTGTCATGAATAACTCGTTACAAATTATTGTTTCCTCTCTCGGTAACGCGTCAATTTTACTAATCTCTCCTGTTATTATATCAGCTGCGTCAGTTGTACGAGCATTACTTTGCGTAAGCCTTATTCCTAACTTCTTTGGACCTAATTTTTGCAAAGTACGATCTTCCTCAGTGGACTTAGGCATGGCTCTCGCACCAATTTTACTTTTTTTTAAACTTGTCTTTTCTGCAGATTCATTTAACTTGACATCTGCGAATCTTGTGTCTGTTATCTCTTCCTTAGTTTCCCCGAAATTTTCAGTGGTATTGGTAATTGATTGTTTATCTTCTGCATTGTTACACGTTTCTTCAACAATGTCTTTATTTTCCTTTATTGTATTTCTCCGAAGTTTCTTCTCGCTTGTCATCATACCTGCCTCGGAGGAATATCTCCCCATTTTTCTATCGCAAATCATATTTGCATATGGCATTCGCGGAATGTATTCCGTATCGTCGTCAGATTCTGAATCTATTGCTGCCGACGAGCACCACTGCTGAGTACTTCTTTTTGCAGGTTTGTCGTGGCTCATTTCTTCGTCAGCGCTTTCAAAATCATCGCTCTCGGATGTTGCCATTATAACTTCGCGTTGGCTCTAAGTTTACTTCTTAGAAATAAAACAGGCAGCAACATAAGATTCCACCACTACCACCTACATGTGTTACAGTTCGCATGGGACTCATGTATTCAGTATTTCACACAGCATGGGAAAAAGAACACTCACGGACACGCGTATGCAAGTATGCGGGTAACTATACGTTACACATGCAAATGTACAATTGAACACGTTTCGGCTGAAAAATATCGTTTTCAACTATCACTGATCTATGCCAGGCGGGACACCCCCTCCAGCCGTATTGTGACTTCGGGCTGTGCGCGGACTAGGTGCGCATAAAATTATTATTATGCCTTCATGCCTTCCAATGCCTTCCAATGTCTTCCATGCCGTCGACCGCTCGCGGGTGAAATTGGAACAAAGTGGAAGTCAATGGCGATATGAATGTGCTGTGACAAATTTTCAGTTGCTATCGTATCATTTTGCACACTAGCGTTTTACTGTTTATCAACTCGGAGATCGTAGCGTAACGTTGCGTTGTTGCAGCAAATTTGTAAAATTCGAGATTATACCTAGTCATTCGAGTCTAGGGCCGGTATTCTCAGTCGCTACTTATTCTTAAGCAAATGCTTAAGCATGCGGCATCCTCTACTAACCTAGTAGCTAGTAAAGGATGCCGAATGCTTAAGCATTTGCTTAAGAATAAGTAGCGACTGAGAATACCGGCCTAGAAGATTAGAATTTGTATTTATAATCTCACGTTATGAAGACACTTTATCCATGTGACCATTTTTATCTTTAATTTACATACATATCTATTTGCTAGGTTCGATGTATTTTATGAGGTTATGAGCAATTTCCTATTTAGTTTTCATGTTTACAGATTCATGTGTTGTATGATATTATGAGAACACTGAATTACAGGTGAATGTAATTATTTGCATGTGCATCTGGGGGGGGGGGGGGTGCAAAAGGGAGAGTTTCCCCCCCTGGCTTTTAAGAAAAAGTCGCTTATTTTTCAAAACTGATCTTTATTAAGTTTATACTAAAAAAGGGAATATTTTTAAATTTCGGTTTTAAATTTTTAATTAAATTGGCACTACAAAATGAGTTGAAAGAAGTAAGAGGGGTACATTTTTCTTTACCATCATCTCAAGGTGCCCCCCCCCTCCTGAAAAAGTCTCGGGACGCCCTTGATCATTTGCTATACAAATTCTAACCTTGCTAAAGAAGTATTTTTCTTTAGAGAATGAGAAATATGGAATGAACAGAATGAAGAAAACTGAAATAATAAAATAGTGAATCGCTAGGTCAATACAAGTATTTAATTACATTGTGATGCAAATGAGCAAATTACATTTCAAGATATAAACTTGTAAGGATGCAATTGTTGATAATGACAAACTCTAAAAATCAAATTACCTACTATGTGTTTTTATTTTAAAAAATTATGCAAAGGATAAACAAATTTGATGCACTTGCTCTTACAAATTCTAAATCTATTTTAAATGAATACCTTTCATAGGCAGAAATTACAAATGTTATTGCAACACTTAAATGTGATTCAAGGAAAAAAAAAGGTATTAGTGGAATATTAATATTTTGTATATCCACCATTGAAAGAAGCTTGAGTAGATTACAAAGTATTATTACAAATAAAAGGTTGAAATGATTATTTCTGACTATTATTTATATGATGAAGTATTTCTTTGATTTTGGTAGAATTAATTTTTTAAAATACAGGGTACGTATTGCGTTTATATTGCTACTATTTCTTATTACAACTTTGAAACTCAGAAGACTAATTCATTACTGTTTGTGTGCAAGTTAAAAGTCACTTATTCTATAAATACAGAGAACAATTCAGTACTAAATCAACTGCCATTCCCAGTTATAAAGCAGAGGCGGGTTTGGGATTTTCAGGGGGGGCGGGAGGTGTGCAAGGGCGAATCCAAGATTTTCTTGAGGGGGAGCCGACGTAGGTCTGAGGAATATACCAGGGACCTTTCCGATATTTTCCTGCTAAGTGATAGTGTTTTTTTTTTAGGAACAATTTATCATATTTTCCCTCATAGTGCTAAGTTAAAATAAGTATTTTTCCCTTGAGGGAGGGGTGCGCGCCCCCCTCTAAATCCGCCACTGTTATAAAGTTAAATTATTTGAAATATTCATTACACTTAAAAATTAACGTTAACTCTTATTGCATTCATGTGTAATTAATACAAAATCATTCTAGTATTGAAGAGTGTTTATGTATTAACAGATAACACGTAATACGTAGTCAAATCTGTTTAATTTTCCTTTTTTTTTTAAGTGATGTTTATTGTTATAACCAGGACGAATAATAGCCTCATAAAGTGTACAGTTACACGAGGATACTCAAATCTATAAAAAATGAACACATACAGTAGAAATAATCTTAATATATAAAGCAGCGTTTGTGTGTTTGTCTGTTGTCTAAAAACATTCGAACG
Source organism: Andrena trimmerana (assembly GCA_951215215.1). Classification (NCBI taxonomy): domain Eukaryota; kingdom Metazoa; phylum Arthropoda; class Insecta; order Hymenoptera; family Andrenidae; genus Andrena; species Andrena trimmerana. The sequence goes on along the minus strand of OX578059.1, from coordinate 83,726,006 downwards.
GTAAACTCTGGGGTCACGAAATGTGGACCAGCTCATTATGCCTAGCCAATCCAGATGAATGTGATTATTTTCACAAAAAATATAACTAAATTTTTTTTTATAAAATCAGAATCTGAATTTCGGGCGAAACCGAGTAGTAAAGCTAATGTAATATAAATTTTGTTGTAATATCGACATCCATATTGTCCACCTTCTCCATCCTCACCGTAGAGCGGCCGACCGCATAATAATTTTATGCGCACCAAGTTTGCGCATGGCCCAAAGTCGGATTACGATTAGGAAGGGGCACCTTCCCCATTGTACATTTGTGGTATGTACTTGGAACGATATTTTTGAACCGATTGTGCATATATACGTTCGATTAGGCAGTAGTTCAGGCACTTCATAAAATGTTCATATGATTCTCGTCGATAGTCAAAAACGTACTGCGCATGCGAAAAAAAGGAATTCACGATCGTATAGCTGGAGTACAACATTCTTCAATTTCGTACAACTTCCATACGTCTTTTATTGTTTGACACAAAAACAAATGAAATAGAAAATGGGTGAAAATTATTACCACTAAAATTGTTTACTCGTTCCAAAGGTAATAGGAAAGATTTCGTATAATTTGAACATCCTGGAAAGAAAAAAATTCGGGAAGTAATTGTAAAAATGATTTGTTCCTTGCATTGATCATATAATTGTTAGCAATTTTGTAGCCAATCGAAGCTTCACATCGGCTAAACGCAGTATCAAGATCGATTAATAGAAAAGGATTTACGTGTAATTAAGTGCACGAGGTTGCCGGTTCAGTTTTGACAACTCTTAGAAGCTGAGCATCAATGGGAATAGTAGGAAAGAAAAAAGAGAAAGCAATATGCTCTCATACCAGAGAAACTTATAAGGCATTATAATCTTAAAATGACAGGGGCGCCGATGGATTACCATCAATTTACCCATTCGTCCCGGATGTTGAACGGTCTCGAGTGCACCTGCGTTAGAAGTTGTACGGTGGTGCCGCCAATGCAACATAACGGAAAATATGCGAAACCATCGAAAGGGCATCGCGTTCGTCTGTTCCCGTCGTCGTTCGTGCACAGCGGTCAGAGACACGGAAGCTTCTGGCCGGTGGAAGGGGCAAGCCAAGAGAAAGATAGAGGAAGAAGGAGAGTAGGAGGCCTGGGAGGGGATTACGTTCGGTTCTCGTCGGTATACGCGTTAAGGCGAAGAGGAAGAGAGAGTAAGCGAGAAGCATTGCTAAGCGCACACGGTATGAACGTTCAGTGGCATGTTTCAAACACTCAACATGCTTGTAGTTGGCGCGAGGTTGTAGCATCGTCTAAACGAAGGAGTAGTTTGCCCGTATTCTTGGCACTTGAACCAGCGGACTTTATAGAATGTGCGATTCCTGCGAAGTCACGTCCAATTCGATCCACGAATAAGTAAAAGTGTTTTACGGCAATTGTAACAGTGTCCTATTGTGTAAGTAAAAGCGGAGTGAAATAGCGTGCGGGGGACGTTAAGGCGAGTTCTGACATTTCTCGAAAGGAACGTGTCGCGTCAATTTGCGATGCCTGTTGCACAGAACGAACGGGAAGTTTAGCTGCAAGAGGGAAAAGGGAGCGCGGTGAAATGTACTCGACAATACCGGCATTAGCGTGCGCTTCTTAAAGCGGGTCGCAGACGTAGATGCTATCCCGTCTCCGATCTGTGAAACTCTCTACGGTGATCCTGCTCTTGCCGAAAAAAGAAGGAACGCCGTGACTGTGACAGGCAACACTTTAATTGATATCTGGACGAAACGCGCGCTCCTACCACGGCCATAAGTAGTGCCCGACACGACGAGTGTAAACATTTTGTAAAAGGAACCAGTTTTTCGATAGTGTAATAAGCAAGTAATAAGTGTTGAGGGTACGATTAATATCAGCGAACGGTGTATAGGTAATACACCGGGCGTGATGTAAAATCAAGGTCTTGAGAAATACTGGATAAGAGTGTAAATTCGAGTGAAGCACGAGTGAGACGGCAGAAGGGGTGAAAGTGTGTATTTTCTATAGAATTCGGTTGTTTCTGTGGTGTAGGGGGAAAGAGTTTAGAGGCTGTGCCATTTGTATATTTTCTCTGAATGAAATCGCAAAGTGACCAAGTGCGAGATTGAGAGAAAAGTGTTACGATACTGCAACAGGCTTCAATACGCGCACTCGTGCGAATGTAGAACCACGGTACCCGTCTCAAGGCAAGATACCAACAGTGGACTTTTCTTCAGCAGCCAGCTATGTTAACGGTGGAATTCCGCTCGAGAGGAATCTGAAGGCGGGGACTGTGACGTCACTCCGCTCATGATAATGAGGTATTCATGATGGCGGAGTAGCGAGCGAGCGAGTGAGCGTGGAGAGAGAGAGAGAGAGAGAGAGAGAGAGAGAGAGAGAGAGAGAGAGAGAGAGCATGTGTGCGTACATTCGTGCAAGTATGCTTGATAGTGTCCTGTGTGCGCGCGCACGCGTATGTGCGCATGTATATAATCAGTGATTTGCAATACATCCTTTCTATTTCCATTCCACTGTATGTCAGTGTGTATAGCTTTTGCGTGCCTTCTATTTTTTTTAACATTCGGCTAACCCTCTTTATCTCTGTTATACACATATATCGACTATCTCTCTTTCTCGTATGTCAATTCAGCGTGTATGTAGCGCGGTTAGTGTGCGCTCGCAGGCACAAAGACACATGCCTGTCGACTAGTCGGTGATAGAGAATTTTGGATGGATTTAGAGCGCAGTGAAATATGCCAAGGAGACGGAATGGGGAGATACCGCTTCCGGAAGGGTGGGACGTCGCGCAAGACTTCGATGGAAAAGTGTATTTCATTGATCACAATACGAGGAAAACAACGTGGATCGATCCGAGAGACAGGTATGCCATTTTATACGTATATACATATTTGTTGTGCATTCGAGCACGTGCTAAATGGGATATTGTTCAAAGCCGCGTGTGCTTCTTACGTGCGGTGTTCAGTATTTGAAAATAATAACGAATGGCCGCAACGTAATGCGGTGCTTTATCGTGATAAAACGTACGTATGTCTGCCGACATGGGTAAGCGGGAACGCGAAATATTTCTGACGTTACGTTGTCCCCGTGTGAACGCCCCTTAAGTTTCTCGAGCGTGTATATATCTATTATGTGTATGCGTATGTATTCATACACCGAGGACTCGCCGCGCCCGCATTCCAGTCGCCAGGGCCGCCGCACACTCTCGGTGAAAAACTCGAGAAATCTCACGATCAGGTCTAACGCGAAAACAAGACTATTATTTCTTTTTCCACTGAGAAATTATATTTTCGTTATATTTTATCTGATTTGATATTAATAATAAAAACATTGAATTTGCTCATGATTTCTATTTTGATTTATTATGTCTAGTGAATTTATATTTTTCCTTCCTCTTTTCACATTCGTGGCAAAACTGGTGCGCAATATTAAAGAATATCGGAGTTGTTCGAAAACATGCTGTATCTACATGTACCAGCAAATAAATACTACGATTTTTATACATGTGTTCCGTAACAGGGCACAGAATTCATACAAACTGTAGATTGAATTTCACAATGTGTGAACACTTGCAGGAATTCAGATGCTGCTTCCTTTCTATGATTAAAGATCAGTGGTTAACATTAATCATTCTAATCGAGTTCACTTGCGATTGCAGCAACCTTGTGTAAAAATTGAAATAATTCGCACGTTAAAAATAAATCCAAATTAATGGTTTGCTGTAAATGCTTATAAAAGTTGTGTCTATGTACACCATTTTACGTATCCACGTTGCCTAGATTAATGTGTATGCGTAACTGTAGATCGCAGTGTAAGTAAACCATCTTACGGGGCTAACCGGTGTGTAACGACATGCAACTGAGTGGTGCCTAAAAATAGACCCTGCTACAAGGGTATTACTCTTTCGATTTTGATGTCGTGTTAAAACGTCCCGTTTTGAATACTCTGTCCTTCTTTCATTTCGAGTTTCCATCTGCTGTCCTATAATTCGAAATAACCAATGGAAGCTGCAATGTGATACTGTCAGATAATCGTCAAACATAGTTCAGAAGCATCGTTGTTTAAAATTTTGAACAGTTCTAACATTCGACCATCATACAAGTGAAGGGGAGCAATGATTACTTTATTGATAGTGATATACCTACTTGAAGTTCAGCTTTCAGTTGCACGATTAATACTTGTTTTTTACTCGAGTTATCGTCCCACAATTCGAGCGCATAGATTACTTAACTAGCATTTGCCCCTGTTTTTGTTTGCACATTTGGCACGCGAACAACAGTGGTATAGGGTACTTGTTCCGCGTATCGACTTTCATTCGCCGAAATCTCAAAATTCTTATTCTTCGAAGTTTGTAGCTCGCCCCTCTTCCTTTTCCTGTTTGGAGATTTAAATTGGCCATTCCGACGCGCACACCCCTCGAGCCACTTTTCCCATTCCAGCTGTACATATTGCAGTGTGGAGCATCTGTTTATTAGCTGTATTCAAACTTTTTTTGCTTAAGGTATGAAACAAAATATGCTATTGCATTAAAAGTTACAATAATAATGAAAATGTTAGCTTTCATAAAAAATATGCTGTTATTGTTATATCTCACCATTTGGAATGTTAATACAGCATCAAAAAAATCAAGTCAATAATACTTTATGATAAAATTATAGTCCAAAGTAAGTACTGGCGCTCGAAGAACTTACTGTCGGGTAATAAAAAGTTGAGAAAAATTTCTACTTTTCCTTCTCCCATTTTCTTTTTTTTTTCGTCTTCTGCTGGACTTACGCGATGTTGGAATTTGGGCGAAAAACTTGCACCCCTACTCTAAGTATTTCAGAGTTCGGTGCATACAGCTTGTGCGAGAAACGCTTACCTATGGGCGTTCAGCGAGCATGGTTAATAAATAGGACATTGACAATTCCGTACAAGGTATAGCCTAAGCTTTTTTCAATCTCAGCACTGAAGGGATTAATAATAAAATTATTTGAAGGTCACAGGGCTAACAAAATATTGGCCATTAATGAAATTACAGATGATAGAAAAATTCGCTTTTGGTTATATGTGCAATAGAGTAAACCATGTTATACATATTGATTAGGGTTTATACAAAAACCGACATTTGAATAAAAAATAACGAGTTTCGAATTCCACTATTCCCCAAAAAAATCGGTTAAACTGGTTTTCCAATTTCCACAAAAAAATATAATTAAAATAGAAAATAAATATTTGTATTTATTTTAAAAATGTTCAGTTTTGTTAATATTTATGGAATTACAAAAATCTAACAAAAAAAATGTACTCTTTCCGTACAAAACCAAAAAAATAAATAAAAAATTAAAATGACTAAAATCGCTACAATTTTGTAGTATTTTAACATTTAATATTTATGGATCTACAAAAATGTAACAAAGTAAAATACGCTGCATACAAAACCAAATGAAAAAAAATTAAAATATCTAAAATCCGTACGAAATATAAATTACAAATCTTTATTTCATGTAGTATTTTTCTTCCGAAAACATGAACTAATGAGGATTAGTTTTACAGTAAACTGTTACCTACTACAATATGTGTGTGTCCGAGGCAATTTCAAGTCAAAATGTTAATGTTTTTAATTAAATAATTAATTCATTTTTACATATTAATTCTAGTATATAAAACCTTTTTTTAATTAAAAACCGTTTTTCGAAGTTTACAAATTTATAAAAAAGAAGAAGGTTTTTAAACCTGTTTTTAAAAACCGACAAACCCTTGTATAGATGCTGTGATTGTTACCCATTTTGACTTTTAAATTCATATCCTAACTTACATTAGATATTACACTTATCTTCACACCAACTAATATTGTATGAGAATAGACAATAACAATTGTTAAATTACAATACAAATATATATACATGTGTTTGTTTAAGTATATATATGAATTGCCTATTTCATACAATTGCAATTGTAAGTACATACATAGCGCTTAGATGATAATTGTTTTGTTTTGAATTATGACTTCAACTTTTAATTTAATTCAGAATATTAACATAATTTTGCATTACTTATTTTAAGTACATAATACAGAGGTAAATACAAAGATTAGTTATTAAATTATACAAGCGTAGGTAGATATCAGATAAGGTCCAGTTCTTTTTGGTTCCGATTTCTCAATTTCAACTTCTAATTCATTGTAGCTTTTTAAACATAATTTTACATTATTCATCTTTAGATATAAAAAAATTATTTCCCAAATTATAATATGGAATACCTTTTTTTGGTTTGCCTACAGAATTGAAACATTCTCGGCTGTAATTTTATCGACTTTGATCTTGCTACTGCTATATCAATAAGCTCCCTGGCAATAATACAGTAATTGTTTCCAATTCTCTCGATAAGCGTTACTGTGGTATTATGAAGAAATATACCCTTGATTCGATCATTTTCTATATAAATTGTGGCTACTATTATTGGTTCTTGTAGTTTATGCGTGCATGCGCACTTGCATTCAAGATATTCGCTGTTAGCTAATAACTCTGAAAACTATTGATTGTGTGTTTTAATTTAATAATCGGAGGCAAGGATATTTAGAATTTTAATTGGCAAGGCAGTTGTTTAGAAATTCAGTGTTAATTTGTGAAACATGTTTATGAATACTTCAATAGCATACAGCTGTCGATAGTGTGAAGGTTCTTTTTTAATAATCTCAAGTGAACTAAATCATTTAGGATTTAATGAACATCTTTATTGTCTCTGGTTGCATTGCTATTTCTGTTTACATATTAAACAGAAAATACATGTAATATACTTTTTTAATTCTAAATGCAAATACAATATAAAGCTTTGTTGTAACACCCTTGGGTTTGGAAACATCAAGTTAGAAAATTCATCAGATATGCTCGTACCTGACTAAAAATTAGCAGAATGGAATAATAAATATTGTTCACTCGTGGATGAAATGAATCCATCTGCAAAAATAAGTCGAAATTACAAAATAACTTTTCTTGAACCGTGCTTTGGTTTTGAAAAAATAGATTTTAAAATCAATCGAGTATGTGCGCACTTGACTGAAAACTGGTTCCAGGTCCAAAAGTAATTTTCTCGAAAACGAGGCATCGTTTGATGGAAAATTTGTTCGCAATTTCGACCCGTTCGTCCGCAAGGACTGATTCATCCACATTTTTTCCATGTTCACTGCTGCATTCTGCCAGTTCTTAGCGAAGTGCACACATATCAGACATGTTTTTAATCCCAATTTTCTCGTAAACGAATGCTCCTAGAAAAAAAATATTTTACTAATATTTTTATTTTCGATGTCTCACATCAGTAATTACGATCAGGTGAAGTAGTCCATTAGTTTAGTGCAAATTCTTGAAATAAAGAATTTATCTTGAGAATTTAGACTTACAATGAGCATTAATTTTCAGACTTCGGCAATAAATATTTATAAGTAGGGACATACTAAGTAGTTCCTGTGTTACACATTTGTTTTCGTTAGTACCTATTGAGAATAAAATTTGGATTTTCTTCTACTGCAAGTACGCTGAAAATAATGTTATACACATTTTTAATGGAATGATATATCTTTGTTTCGGGAAATAGGGTCAGGATAGATTTACAGGATTAAAGTATGAAATGAAGTTCATAGGAATTGTGCATATCATGTGGCAATTGTGTAATTGAATAATATTTCTATTTATCAAGCAACAGGATACAGTATTAGCTTCATTATTTTTTCTCTTTATGTACCTATTCATTGAATGGCGAAATTGAAGAATATTGTGGTCATAGGAATGAGACTACAGATTCAAACATGTGACTCTTGTAGGAGATATTTTCATGCCGCAAACGGAGGAGGATGAATCAACGAGAGGTTTCAGGATTTCTGCTTTCGATTTTAAGGCGTTCCATTCACATGACGCATAGGATTCGTTCATTTACATAGTAGAATCGATATGTGTAGTCGGAGAAATTATTGAATACTTTTGTCATTTGATGTCCCATTTGACAAGCTTTCGTTGTTGATGTCGTATATATCGGTATTCAATGCTATTAAAAAGTAATCTGAAATGGAAGAGTTTGAATTCGTTGTTTGCTATTCTCGTATACTCTTTTCCGAGATTTATCTATGATATAATCAAATTTGGTATGGTCAATACATTTTGTATAATAATAGTTTCATGAATTCCTTTCTCTTGAATTTAATAATCGTGACGAATTCTTAAACAAATCCAACATATTCCTGGAAGATTTCAGTTCTGAACATGCAACCTAGAGTTAGTTGCACTTAATAGTAGTTTGTCTTAAGGGGGGGGGTTTCTACTTTGGATGGCTCAAAAAATCGATGTTTTGGAGGCTCTATTTTTATTCTTATAGCCCTAGAAATATCCCACCGAAGGCTTTATGGCGAAAACTTGAAATTAGCGAGTTATAGAGGGTTGAATGAACAATAGTATGGGTTATCCGAGCGGCTTAGGCGGTTCAGGTAAATTTTAAACGTGTTCTTCTAAAAAAAAAATGATTTCGTGAACTTCTGCCACGATTTAGAAAAAAGTTATGACGCGATTGCCTTGAAACTTGTAACATGCGGTTAAAACACTGTATAGTTTTCGTGCGAACCATGGCTTCACCGCCTATGACATTTTTCATTTTCATCTGGGGGTTGAAATGGAAAAAATTTGGTGAAATTCGAATTACTTTTCAAAATTATTGTTCAAATTCAATTATCCGTGGTTCAAACGAAAACTACACTTACTTAGATTGTAAATCAATTTTACTTTCCGATTTCTGACCGTCCGTTCATCCAGTAGGATGTCAGAAGGTGTAGATGGCACATGGACCGAACGCTCAAAATCAGCGCAACACTGAACGACTCCTGGCACGAATATATACGAACAAAAAATGTTTTTTTAAAGTTCGATAAATCTACTTCAATAACATATATACGTTTGAATGGAAAACACGATCTCTAATAGAAAATAAATATTAAAAAACTCTAAAATATACGCTCCCAAAGTAGAAAACTCCCTTAAAAGAATTAAGGTTTGGATTTAAGATAAAAAGAATGAAAGAATGAAAGAATTTATAGGTGGAAGTTAGAATTTAGAATAAATATTTTTCAGAGTCGAATGAAAGGCCATGTCAAGTTTTGGTACTTACCATATACCCATCTTTTGGTATCTATTTCTCTTTGTTCCAAAAAGGTAAAATGAAAAAGCTCTAATTATAATAAGCTCCTTGGTGGCTTAAATAATTTTTTCAAGTGTGAATAGGCAGCTTTTTTATTACCACGTGGAAACAGCTGTTAAGTCGAGTTCAACGACATAGGATACAATTATGTTGAACGCGACCCAGCGTCAGTCAGCGACTTCCGCTTTTATTACTTTTTCATCAATTCAGCCACAACAGAGTCATTCGCGTTATATACTTTTAACCTTTAGAGAGCCGGGATTTTTTCATTGAATTAGTAAATTTTATTTGCTTAAAATTTATGCATATATACCACCAAAATGGCCGGCAATGTATCCAGATTCTTAGGTGGTCACTATCGTGGCCCGGCTCTCTAAAGGTTAAATACCCTGCGAAATACAATGGAATTGATTCAAAATCTAATAATTTGCTACGAAATATCATTAAATTTCAAGTCGACTTCAGCAAACAAACGTAACTCGTGACATTTAAATTACATTACAGATGCAAAATAACCAATACTCACGAAACTAGATTTGATGCTTCACAATTAACATAGGGAGAAAGAGTTACGACTGTTATGATTGATTTGATAGTTATTTTATTCGAACAAATTTCACGGTGTGACATCCAGCATTTACTAACACTCATCCGCAAGTTGGCGTGTATTTTTCTCTGTAATAAATTTATTCGCACGCTGGCTGCTTCGTATATGTATGTAAGTATGTACGAACGGATAATGTCAGCGAGAGCCGGAGCACCGTGATATTGCGTAGACGCATACATATGTACGTACATACGTATGTGCGTGACCAAGCCACAGCACGAATTATGAGGCAGGAGTGTTTCCAAACTTGGAAATTCGATACATTCCTAGGCCGTGACACAGGCCACATACAGAGAACGAAGGCAAACCAAGTTGAAATTCCTGTAAGCTGAGTACAGAGTGACTGACCAAAAGAGATTCTTTTCTTAGAATTTTTTTATGACTAGACGTTAAACGATTTGTAAGCTGAACATCTTTGTCGACTTAACCGATACTCGAAATTGGTTTCAGTATATTTGATGAAACTATTTAATGTAGTACCTAAACCATTATTTAGAGTAAGAACATCACGAGAAGATCAATTATATCTTTAGGGCCAGTTTAACCGTTTCGTATGATGTAGCATTATTGTTAATATTTATAGTAAGCTTTACGTGCATATAAAATAAATTAAGTGCTTCAAGTTAAGGGGGCATTCCTACTTCGACGGGGAAAAACTCGACATTTCTGTTATTTAATCGAGTAACTATTTTACACGCAGATAAAGTACACAACAGCTTCTTTTTCACAAGCTTCAAAAGACAAGAAAATTTCCTTTGGAATGTGACCAGTTTGTATGTATATTTTATTCCGGTAGAGATGGAGATTTCTCTCAGATTTTATCAACAGCTATTAAAGTTACAAGTACAAAGATAATTGCGTGAAAAGTTTTGTGCAGTTTTTTTCAAACATAAATATATGTGAGAGAAATTTTAAATTCATTGGCCTTTTAGTGTTTTTTATATGATATTCACCGCAAAAAAAAAAACAAGGCGCTACACAGCAATACCCCTTAAAGTGAAATCTTGTATTTAATGTACATTCGAAACGCGACGTATAATAAAAACTTGGTACGTTCTACTTACGAATGACAACAGTTCACGTAACAGTTCAAGTAACAATGCACATGGATTTTTCCTTGTTTCGACCTGCAACAGTTCCGAAGTGGCCTCACTCTTCGTACAGGTAAAAGTACGAGAAAACGTGAGCGATATCGACGACGTGCACGCGTTCCGTAATGCACAAGTAAAATGCCCTTGGGCCAAAGCCAGGTAGTCGTGGAGGGACACCTACGCGATTTGTATGCCCACGCATAGGTGTTTGTTTGCTCGCAATTGGCGTTACATTCAGGGCCGTTTGTATCATCTGGACGTGAAACAGTCACACCTGTTTTCGAGTAATCACCCTTTATCACCCTTTATGGACTAACATGCAACTATCTTTTCTCCTCTGACATTGTCAATACCTTTTCTCCCACTTTTGCGGATACCTTTGTTAATAATTTTCAACATGTTGCGGCAGACAATTAATTCTCATTGGCGAACAGATCTTTTATTTTATATGTCACGACGACTAGTAGAAAATCAGAGAAAGTGAATTGAACTTGTGGAATAATGTCACGGGTAAACTGATTAATATCAATTGGTACGGTTTTAAACGAACTACAAATAACGATAATAGGGCACGAATAAAATGGTAAAAGTGAAGTATAAGCATATAAGTAATAGGTGGAAATACATTGGAGTGGCATCTGCTACTCCTACATTGTCGTACAAGTTAGTCACCAGCGAACAATGAAACAGAGCACGCTGATAATTAATCAGTGTACATATGTATGTACCTACGCAATAAGTTATGTATCAAATACTGCATAATCTTTTGAACGTTTATCATTATTTAATATTGCTCAGAACTATTACACAATATGTAGGATGAATTGCAAGAGACTACCTTAATACCCTTTTTGGATTCGAAGATACGTACAATAAAATGTATAGATTATAATTTAAACGAATATCAGCAGCCACGTTGTTCTACCAAAGTATTTTCTTTCTGATTTATAAACGGTAATTTATAATTATTTTTCATTTGCTTAAACGAAATCATATGTTTCTGCCCTCTGCACTTTTTAACTGACATTGCCGTGACCTTAAACAGGGAAATTTTAAATTTTAAATGGAAGAATGTGAGCTTTAAATGTGCAAACTATTTTAATTGAATTACATATAGGAAACGTGCAGGGAAGCATTGTAGTCCGTCCTACTTTTTCAATAGAATAGATTCATATAGTTTTCTCCACAAACAGAAATGAAATGATATGATATCATATAACGGCATAAAAATTTATTTCAATATTTCGGGGTATATTTTGTAAAAGAATTACTTTAGGTCCGTTTGAAAACACATTTAGAATCTCACACCATATGTTGATCGATTATTTACCTTAGATATCGACCATATACACGGGTTTAGTAACATCGGTATTTTAAGGGGTTACGCTTAGTCAGGGGACCGAAAAAAATGTGATTTTGGGGATTGTTTCCTCAGAAACTATAAAACTTTATTCAAAAAAACTGTTTTTTGTTTGAAAGGTAGTACATTTAGCTATGTCTCTGAATTTTGGCGTTAAAAAATATTCATTAATAACAAAGTTATTTAATTAATCTCCTAGATTATACAGATGTGGATTATCTAAAATCGAAAATTAAAAAAAAATTATGGTTAATATATTAAATTATCTAGTCCTTGGATGAAGGGTTTTTCGAAACATTGATTTAGGACAAAATGGCAAATGTGCAAACGTAAAATGTCGATTCTTAATCGTTAATTAAAAAAAGAAAGCAACAGAAACAAAAATCCTTCGCCCAAGGCCTGGAAAATTAAATATATTAATTATATTATTTTGAATTTTCGATTTTAGATAATCCACTCCCGAGTAATCGTGGTCACCGCAAACCCCTCTTTCCAATAGGACATCTAGGAGATTGTAAATAACTTTGTTATTAATAAATATTTTTCAACACCTAAAAAAGTTTTTTGAGTAAAGTTTCATAGTTTCTGAGAAAAAAATTCCCAATAATTACACACTTTTCGGCCTCCTGACTAAGCGTCGTAACCCCGTAAATTCATCTAACCATGTTTTATAACTTTTTAAGGGGAGCTTCACGTGTAAATATCTTTATTGAAAATTAGTTTATCGTTTATAATTTTTCATCTTGACCCTGACAAAGGTTCATGCAATTTTTAAAATACTTGCTCTTTTTAAAATGCATGCTTGTGTAGTACTTGCACCTATTACCTATACTTGATTGACAAGTGCCACCCCCTCGTACAATTTATTCAATGCTAAGATCAGGGTCTTCACTCATCGCCACAAGAATATTTATCCCGTGCACTTGGTGTGTTAAATAAACTCTTCGCTTTCACGAGCTTTCAATTGTCAACGATATCAGTATCACACAACTTCCTAATTACTTTAAAGAGGGAACAAAAGCACAAAAAGAGGATAACATTGAGGAAAGCAATTTTGTACCTTAAAGCTACCAATTTTTAATTTTAAATTTACCACGTGAAAGCCATTTCGAACTGATATTATTACACATGACCCCGTCTTGACATCGGCTATAATATGCACTGGACAGAAATAATATATACTAGGAACCATATAAAAAGATATCAATGACCTTCCGTACTGACCTGGTGCATCATGTTCATTCTTTGGAACCATTTAAATATCTCTTGTCGTTTTCTGGCTGTCCTTGTATATTTTTAAATGTTGGAATGGAGGGGGGGGGGGGGGGCGGCGGCAGGTACTCATTGTCAAAACTAAACCAGTGGCCCTCTCAACTTGATACGTTAACACTTTGAGTGGCCCGTAAGTTTAGCGAAATGTCGTTTCAAGTTAGTTAGGCCTTCCCGAGAGGTAGTTTCTGCTGAGAAAATGTTGTCTAACTTGTCGAACCGCACTTTGAATATACGCCGACAGTAATGAAAATTTAAATTTCTATATTTTCTACTAGATTTTTATAAGGATGCTGTTATGTAATGAGAATGCAGATGAGCGAGGCTTTGCTGACGAAGATAAGTCCAAACACGACCTCATTTACACTGCGTTTAATTATTCACAATTTGAATAATTCCTAACTTCACTGTTTGGAATGATATTCGCCAGGCAAATCTCGCCGATCCATTAGTAATACTTTTATAAAGACCTAACAGAAAATATAGAAATCCCTCTCTACACACTTTTGGGCAATACATTTGATACCTTCCAAAAAATAGGTATTATTAAAACGTTCAAAAACGCCTAAACGCGCCGACGCGACGCACTATGATCCAAAACTGTAAAAACGCGAACTAAATTCAAATCACTTATACGTTATTCGTTATAAATAGAACAGTTTTAGGGTTTTTTAAGTCCTAGAATCTGATTTTGGTAGATATTACTATTTTAGGTACTAGGGTTAAAGAACTATTCATATAAACAGCTTTTATATTCTCGGTGGAATTTTCGTTATGTAAAATTTACACAGTCATCAGTAGTTGTTCACACTTATTTTTTAATATTTCTGCGGCATAAATGTGTTTTGGGTTGCATAGCCAAATGCTGAAATGAATTTTTTAGATGAATCCAGATGGGATGATTGCCTACACAATGGACTATGTTTTATATTTATTAGTACCTGTCCCGTTTACTGCCTGACGGTTAGTCATCCTTTATTGGGATATGACATTGTTAAGAAAATTTTGCTTGAGTGTTGGGCATTTTCTACAAACTGTTTTTGGATAGCATATAAAGCAATGAGGGTGTTGGGACCTGGGAAATCATTTTACGAATAGCCGCATAAACTTTAGAAGAATTCAGCTTTTGCATTTCATTTGAAATACTTATTGTTAATAACTAAATGTTGAATAGCATGTCCTTAATATCTGTCAGTTAAACTTATAATTTTAATCACGTTATTATAATTACTTACTCAAGATTACATATAGAAGATTAATAGATTTAATTGTTATAACTTTCAAATTAGCAAGTTGTTGCAAACAAATTTGTGCACCCATCTGAAGTAGACTCGAATAAATAAATAGTCTAATGCAAAATTCATCCCGACCTCGCGTGAGTAGGTACTGTTTTGTAAACATCACTAAACCGAAAATAAAACCGAGAAGAAATAGGCATTCTCGAAAGAGTATTATTTTCAAAAGGTTAAAATATGTATATCTCCCTAAATGTTATATATACTTCTAGCTGAAAGAATACTCTCTAACACTGTGTAGCTAGATTTAACTAACTTGTTATCCACACAAAAATATAATGAGGCAAAATATAATAATTTCAGAAAAAAGTGCGGTCGTTCTAAGACATGCATTTTTCTCCGTCTTCAAAGCACTCAGAAAATATTCTGTGTGAAGTTTCATTAATTTTTAACGAGGTCGAAAATTTGATTTTAGTTCGCGTTTTGACAATTTCGGACCCCTGTGCAACGCCGGTTGAAGTGTTAATGCCAAATCGAGCGAACCACTACTGAAATCTCCCAGTTTTAAAACAGAACCACTGTAAGTCCTAGGGAACTTCTTGGTATAAACTTTTAAAATCGCATAACTTTCTGGTCCAAACCATTTGAGTTTTTTTTTTTAAAAAGTTTCAAGGATTAGTTTGCTGAGTGACGTGTTTCGTCGTTTTCAAAAAAAATGCACTTGATCGGAATAGCAAAAAAATTAGTAAGGATCGTTTTTTAAACTTTAATTGTGTGCCTGCAATAGAAAATTTAAAAAACCCGTTTGTAAATTGAAGTAAGTTACATATACCTATACATGCCCAAAATTTCATTAAAATCGGTTAACGTTGCTCTGAGCTACAAACGCTTAAAGATCGCAGAATAAGGTTGAAAATCGCTGATTTCGGGAATTTCGCCATTTTCGACCTTATTCTGCGATCTTTAAGCGTTTGTAGCTCAGAGCAACGTTAACCGATTTCAGTGAAATTTTCGACATATATATGTAACTTACATCAATCTACAAACGGGTTTTTTAAATTTTCATTACAGGCTCACAAAAAAAAGGTTAAAAACCGACATTTACTATTTTTTTTGCTATTCCGACCAAGTGCATTTGTTTTCAAAACAACGAAACACGTCACTCAGCGAACTAATCTGTCTAGCTTCGCAAAAAAAATTCATATCGTTTGGACCAATTCTAAGAACGTTATGCGATTTTAAAAGTTGTACACTTTCTTTCGTCCGCCACTGTATAGTATACAGAAATGCAACTCGCTGGAATTAGCAGAAAAAATTTGGTGAATTGTATTCTCAAGAATATTGCTATGCACACTTGAATACGTCCCTGGTTAGTTAGTATCCCTATACGGATGATAGGCATCTCCAGGTCAGTGGTGACAGTTAGAAGAGGATCCGAAAAGGGAGGAACGAAAGATATTCGGGGCAAGTTATGCAGAAACTTACCAACCCACAAAATGAAAAAAAAAATAGTTGAACACAGTACGAATCCCATAATTTTGTGATTTTTATTTTGCGAAAAATTATCAACCCATATAACAACTCTTTCATTATACATACAATAATTATTAAAACTACCAAGCCAAAGTTCCATTTTAGGCTTAAAACGCAAAAACTACAGAAAATTTAAAATAATATTAATTATACTACTCATTATTAAATAACCCATTGAAAATCATTATAAAATATACCCAATAGAGGATAAAGCTACTTTTCTTTAACAATTAAAATCTTCAAACTTATTTTACTCAATTTCAGATCTTTGAGGGATTGTAGCTTTCTGCATAATTTGACCCATTTGTGGAATAAGGCCTTGTGTCCTTTGGCTGTCAGTCAACAATGCTATTTGGTTGCAACAACTTTATTGTCGAAAACTCAGGGCAAGCGATCGTTCGCCCATGTGCACTGCATATGCAGTGCTTCTACTCTGCATTTGTTTACATTAGGTTAAACCAACCAGTAATTGACCGCATACCAGTGAACGACCATTAGGCAAAGAAATGTAAATTATAAATTTAAAAATATTATATGTTTACAAATGGAGTGTAGTTGCACTTTTAATATCCCACATTTTTAGGTGCCCGTATTAAGCAAACATTAATAAGTACAATTCTTATTAAAAGTATGCGATCATTTACTGGACTTCTACACGTTTTGCATTTTATAATCGTTTTTTTTTTTAATTACGATAAGAATAAGTAATTATTTTTATAGAAATTTCAAGAAAAATAAATTTAAATTTAATTTCAACAGTTGTTTTGTTGTTATACATAAATATATTCATGTATTAATCTCAAAGGTCCATAAATTCAACAATTTGGTCATTCACTGGTTGGTTTACCCGACGTAGGGTAGCGAGGATAGCAGTTAGTGAAAAAAGAAGGAATGCACGGCTGGCTAGAGTCTAGCAGCGTCCCCACTTTTCGGTTTGGGCATGCGCATTCAGTCGTTGGCCACTGCTTTCGCGATCTATACTTCAATTATTGATTCTGGCCGAGAAATGCTTTAACTGACGTAAATACAAATTCTTTATTACGAGTTTAGTGCGGTATATAGTACATAGTCTATTATTAGTGATTGTTAGGTCTAAAATCAAAAACATCTAGCTAATCAATCAGGCAAGAGCTAAAAGCCCGCCATTTTTGAATTACAGAACAGGACGCAGAAGGTCACGTAACAAAAGAGCGACTCCCCTCGAGGTAACGAATATATTATCGGGCGTTATACAGTATTTAAATATAATAATAATAAAATATCTTAATGATACTTCGTTTAAAACGCTTTAAATACAATGTTAAAATGCTTACTAGCTAAATCTAATATAAATAAAAAGACCATTTATTCTTTTAAAATGCTCAAACCCAGATTTCTTAGCGATTCCTGTGCCGATCTTCGACGCTTGTATCAATTTCATTCTGACAGGTGTCGACGATGAATTTTTGGTCTTCATCCCGTTTCCCATCGATGGCATCGAAAAACGAGCAGGAAAATTTGAAGATCCGCCATCGTAATTTTTACCTACATTCGTCGACTAATTCTGCTTACAAGGAAAGGTTGCCAGGTGTCCGCCTTCGATTACTTTGAATTTTGGATATGTTTTAGAGCACCGAAAAATAAGATATACGTGTTTTTTTTATAGCGGCCCGTTTTCATATTTAGAGGGTGAAACCAACCCCCAAAGTTATAAGATTTTCAGGTGTTCGTCCCGGATGGCTTTGGTTTTTGGATATGTTTTAGAGGACCGAAAAATAAGAAATACGTGTCTTTCTATTTTGGCCCATTTGCATGTTCAAGGGGTGAAACCACCCCTCATAGTTACCCCCTAATAACGGTGACTGACGACAACAACATCGTCCATACAGCAAGTTATGACGCAAATTAAATTTATATTATCAAGTTTTACTCCACACAATTTTTGTACTCCGTATGAACTTTTGCAGGTGGTTTCACCCCTAAATATGAAAACAAGCCGTTATAAAAAACACATATTTCTTATTTTTCGGTCCTCTAAAACATATCCAAAAACGAAAGCAATCGGAGGCGGGCACCAACTATTCTTATGACTTTGGGGGGTAGTTTTCCCTCCTAAAAATGAAAACGGGCCGTTATAAAAAGACACGTATTTCTTATTTTTCGGTTCTCTAAAACATATCCAAAATTCAAAGCAATCGGAGGCGGACACCTGGGAACCTCTCCTTGTTAGAATCAGTCGATGAATGTAGGTTTAAAAATTACGACGGCGAATCTTCAAATTTTCCTGCTCGTTTTTCACGCATTTTGGCGCGACGGATTAAGCTTCGACGCTTGTATCGAGTTTTTTATTCTGATAGGAATATAGGTACGTAGGTATTATTGGTCTTTATCGCGATATGCTTGCCGTTTTCGTTTAAACTTTGCCCCGTCTCTGACGGTTTTGAAGGCAACGAGAAAGTAGATATAGTCGACGAAGGTAGGTAATAATTACGGTGACGGATCTTCAAATTTTCCTGCTTGTTTTTCACGCATTTTGGCGCGACGGATTTAGAAAGCGTCGACTCTATGCTGCGACACGCTTTCGACGTTATCATTGCATACCTAGGATTCGGTTTCGCTCGTGAGTCGCGGCACTCAATTTCGACAGCGGCCTACCGTTGTCGATCGTGCACGATCGAGTCGGTTTATACGGACTAATAGCAACATCTGGGAATATGATCGCCGGTGCAGACTTCCCCGATGCTCTGTCATTATCTGGCATAGAACGGCGTAAAAAAATCGAGAATTCGGCGGCAATTGAAGGGAGACTGATTGGTTTCGGTGGCGTTGATCGTGGCTCTGCGCCTAGACTTCCGGTTTCAATATCAATGTCCCGTGTTTTCCAACGTTGTAAAACGGGCTTGTTCGGGCACGTCGGGGATCCATTCCCACTTCGAGGAGCTTGAGATTTGGAGAAGCACTAAGTTACAAAATATTCAGGTGTTTCTCAAGAAACTCTACGTTCAATAACGATGCTAATCGAGGATGGAAGTAGTCTGATTGCACAGATGCAAAGATGGTATTTACACAAATAAGATACACACTTTTGAATTCAAACTGTTCTGACGGAAACGCATTCCCGGATGCGTGTGACTTCTCACGACTCCAACCTCCTTTTTCGATAATTCTTCCTTAGCTCTCGGCTCACAAGACGTGCTACTCGAGCGCGAGGCATTCAGACTGATATTACGATTCACATCCGGCTCACGTACTATCGTCTCGAATAGTCTGTACGATACATCGTGCAAAACTTTTGTTACATCCTTCGACAGGCGGGGAAGCAAGTTACTTCCGGTCTCCCCTACTTTTTGCACGATGTTGTTCTGAAATAAATATTGAACAAGTTGGTAAAAGGAAGCATCGTTCGATTTCCTGAACGATACACTTTGGGCGAATTGAAATCAATTGAAAACAATTGTTTATTTATTTCTTTATTTAACGGGACAAAGCCCAGTATATACAGTAGAAAGTACAATACCATAGTGTACAGACGAGATGATCCATATAAAAACGGAACGAAAACAAAAAGAAAAGCCGAAGCCGATTACCCCCAACGATTCTGACGGCGCGGCGTACGAAAAGTGGTTATCACTGATTGTTTGAATGCCTCTGCAGAGGTGCCAAAGAAGCTTATACAGTCTACTACGTCGTTCCCCCGGATACATAGTCTAGACATAGGGTCCCTCAGGTGAAGATTAGTTCTGTAAAATTTAACCTGAAACAGTGGACTATAATGCAACGGCCTAGGCAAAATATTAAAGCCAATTGACCCCAGTAATTGGGAACAGTTAATGTGCCCATTGAGAAGTTTGAATAGGAAGGTAAGGTCAGCTAACAGTAGGCGCTGTTGCATTGTCGAGAATTTAAACGTTTGCAGTATAGGCCCGTAATCGTGGTCAAATCTATGCATAGGTTGCCCGAGGCGGAACGAAGCATAGCGCATAAACCTATGCTGTACTCTCTCGAGTGCGCCCAGTAGGTAACCCTGGTGAGGAGACCATATCACTGACGCATACTCCAGAAAGGGCCTTATCATAAACCCAAGCTGTTTAGAGGCACCATTGGTGACTTTGTTGACATGTATCGAGAAGGAAAACGCAGAGTTGTAGGACACCTCGAGGTCGCGAACGCTCTCGATGCAGGATAATTGTATAGTATCTAGCGAATACGTAAAGATTATAGTACTGAGTGACTGGGAGATCCCCAGCACATGGCATTTCGAAAGGTTTAAGGAAATCCTATTATCTGAACACCAAATAGATAACCGGTCGAGGTCACGTTGGAGATTCCAAGCATCGTCTAGAGAATTAATACGTGCAAATAACTTAAGGTCATCAGCAAAAAACAATGAAGTAGCAAATTGAAAAGAGACCGCGAGATCGTTGATAAAAATGCAAAAAAGCAATGGTCCCAAGTGTGACCCCTGAGGCACTCCCGATGAGACAACTATAGGTTGGCGTAAGCAATCACGCACCCTAATGACTTGGGAACGGCCCGTTAGGTAGCTACCCACCCACCGCAACAGCTTTCCATGAAATCCGAAGGCCCCCCAACTTACTCCGCAAGATACTATGATCGACAGCATCAAAAGCCTTCTTAAAGTCCGTATACACAACATCTACTTGCAGCCGCGAGTCCAAAGCCGAAGTAACATAACTCGAAAAAACTGCCAGATTAGTTACAGTAGATCTGCCCGGAAAAAAAAACGTGTTGCGCATCGGATAGGCTGCCCCTGATTATCCCCGATAGTTTGCTGGAAACAATCTTCTCAAAGATCTTGGAGAAGCAGCTTAGAAGAGATGTAGGTCTATAGTTCGTGACATCGTCCTTCACGACTTGAAAATGGGAGCAACAACACTCGATTTTGAGAGAGCGTCGGGAAGGTCCCAGAGTCAAGTGATAAGTTGAATATAATCCATAGAACTCTGGATAGACCGAAAATGCAAGATTTAACGAAGATCGGAGGCAATCCGTCGTCGCCAGCAGACTTATTAGAGTGAACAGCCTTAATGGCATTAAACACATCCGCAATTGTGCACAGTTGTTAATTTACGATAATCAGTTTGGAAGAAACCCGCTTGAACTACAGTAGAGACGGTTACTTCTTACGTACAGTAGTTCCAATAGGACTCGTGCCACCGATGCGCCAAAAGGACGCGTCCTTGGCATGATCGAGATTAGGGCATCGGAACGCAATGTCTCCTAACTCCAAAATCGCCCTCATATTCGCATGTGCCGCAGTCGATCGAAATTTTGAGGACCCCTGCCTTGGACGCCGATTTGCCAGCGTCGGTACGTCCGGCTTCGTTGCGTTTAGATCGTCGCGCGACTCTTCTATATTCAATTCCGTGTCCACGCCGTTTATCCATTTAAGCACCCACCGGTAAAACTTTCACTGCGCCGCGGATTGAGGGACGTTTTGTCTGTTGAGAGAACACGTGCTGATATCCATCTCGACGAGGCGCACAAACTGAAGGATGCCGACAACAAACTGTCGACTCGGGTTTGTGTTCGAATTTATTTCAACTATCAGTGACCGTAGTCGTTACTAATGAACACATCGCTGACGGTAAACATACATACCAGTCCTCGGTTTGCACGGTAAATAACAGGGAAAATGAACAGTCAAGATTGTAAGAGAAAGTAAATTAAGTTAGTAAAACCGTCCCTTCTTGAATTTCGTTACGGGTTATACGACCTCCTCAGATTCATTTCTGCCTGCTTGATTACTTCAAGGGGAGGACACCATGTGAAAGTAATTAAATAGGTGTCCGAGCATTTCAGCCAATGGGCCTTAATAATAGATATGTATATATAAATTATTAAACATTTCATAGTGCATAAAGCATAAAAGCTAATCTGAATTTAAGAACATGCCGTGGAGCATTCGGTAAGACTGCCCTGTGCCTATATATAATATATTTATTTTTCACATTTTATTTTTTCCACACTGTATGAACAGTGAGAAAATGGTAACGGTAGTAACGTTAATTATTAATTCTTTTAAATGGATAAATACAATTAAAGTTTTTTTTTTGTTGAATTTTAAAGAGTCCATCCTAGAAAGGAGATTGTTTTGTAAGTAGCATGTCAAGGAATTATTTCTGTTTATGTGTAAAAAAGGACAGAAGGCCAACATCGTGCATTAGCCAGCAGCGAAAATGCTGTGTAAATTAATAGTTTTCAAGTTTTTATTCTACTGGGAATATAGAAAGAGTAATTGGAGAATAATTAAAGAAATAAAGTAGAATATCCGCACCGGGATTTGAATTCTGGACGTTTGCTTGTGACCCAAGCGCTTCGATGTCAGGCAGGCAGAGAGGGGCAAAAAATTGTTTTTAATTAAAAATTGATTTCGTATAAAAGACAAAAATTGTAATCAAATCACTTTTCTATTTGACAGAATTTATTTGCCGCAACGCATGATTTTTTTATTCGACGGGAATTCATCCTAAGCTTCGAATTCTCTCCGTATTTTTAATCGAAAGTTATTCGAAGTTCGAATAACTTTGGGCGAGCCTCGAGAGCTTCTCGAGTCGAGCGTCATTGTATCGTTCACCCTCATCCTTACCTAAATTGCAGCGCGGAGTTGCTCGGCGATGTGTCATCGATTATACAGCAACCGAATTTCTTTAATTTTCGTCGTATCAACATGAATGTAACCTCACACCAATGGATTCCTTGCATTCGCTCGATTAAATTGACAAAAAAAAATATTTAAATTGGACTACTTTTAACGAAACGGGCTTTAAATCCTGCAAATTAATGTTCAAATGATGTCAGGTTTGGTATCATTTTCGTCGGGAAAACACAAGGAGACGATTCATATCACTTTTGTGCAGATTCGATGAAGAATCTGATTTCACATTTTTCCGTTCTTAATGCCTAGTGCTATTTATTAGGCTGTTCCGAAAAATAAATGAAAATGATTGTAGCGTTAGAGCTTAGTGCGGGAAAGTTGTGTCCAGCGGGATGAATAACAATGAATAACAACTGTGGAAAATTTCAACCCTGTGAGTTAATATCTTCTGTTCCGGCAAGAGCCTTGAAATTTCGAAATTTTTGAAAAAAGTATACAAATAGCCTTGCAGCTTATCGTCCACCCCATGACAACAGAATGATTCAGAAGAACTCACCACATGACGGTGGCTGCATGTGGAGGTCCTCCCGAACCCATCCTAACATTGTGGACTAGAAGACGAAATTTAATAAAAATATCCTAATCGCGAAACCAGACTCGAAGATGGGTTTATCGACTTGATGAAGTGGAAACATGAGATTTGTACTGAAAGGCGGGCATAGAACTGCACGAGTCAAGGGTGGCCCGAATGAAGCCATCCCATGCGTCGACTTCAATCACTTTGCACATAGCCTAAGTGTGGCAAGGGTATGCCTCGAAGTCCCATGATTTTCGGATCTCTCCTTCCTCCAGCATTTTTTTTTCTGGGAGATGGTTTCAACAGAGTCCAGTATAGGTGGTAAAGTTATTGGACATCTGTCTCAATTAATCAAGTCGGCATAATCGGTATCCTCAAAATTCAACGAATCTGGAGAACATTTTCGGATTTCTAGGTATCCACTTTTGTTTCTCACGTTCTGACAGCACTTTACACATATCAAGTTCTCTGATATCTGTCATCGACAGCTGTCTCTGTCATCAGTTAACATAGACAAAAGTACGTTTTCTGATAAGCCGAAGTTCTGAGTCCATTCAAGTCTATTTTTATACTTTTTACTCAAATTTCGAAATTTCAAGGCTCTTGCCGGAACAGAAGATATTAACTCACAGGACTGAAATTTTCCACAGTTGTTAGTCATCCCACGACACGACTTTCCCGCACTAAGGTATAACGCTACAATCATTTTCATTTTTTCCGGGACGGCCTACTATCTACATATGTCTTTTATGGTCCCGTGGTTCTCGGCTGTCGAGCGCTCGCTTCTGAATGGTCCCAGGTCTTAACACGGTCAGGCACGCATTTCATCTGCAATATTTATTGGCAATATCGAAGATTCTAGGGCCTAGAATATTAGCTTCGTATTGTGATGTTCTTAACCAGAGTTTCGCATCAATCAATTGAAAAATAAATGGATTGGTCAACTAAGTAGTAACAATTAATGAATTGTGCATGATTTTAATGGCGCCCAATTTAATTGCACTTAAAAATTGAATTACTAATTGTAATTAGAAGAATACTTTTCGACGTGTAATACGAATTTCACGGCCACCCATGATAGGATCGAATGCGATTGGTTGCGTAATTTGCGCGTATGGTGACACACAGGGAGAGAGAGAGAAAGTAAATCGGCAAAAGGAATGAATATGAATTTTCATCTCGGGAACTATTTGTCGTAAATAGTTAATTCTTTCTTTATTTTAATCTAGAAGGAGCGGCCTACTTGAATAACTTTTTTCCGGATGAAAAATCATTTTCATAGCAGTGAAAAGTGTAAACAAATTCGTGTTTTGCAAATGTCGGCTCAAGGTCCCGATTTGAAAAATAAAAAAAATACCACCATATTCGCTGAAGTGAGTTCTATAAAATTAGCCTATCTTGTGTTGGGAATTCAATGTCGCAGTAAGCTATTATAAAGAGAGCGGTGCGCCCCGTTGTAGGTAAGCGAGACGTGAGATGCAGGTAAGAGAGCGCCCTCCGCTGTCATGGCACGGTTAAACATACGCAATGCACACTGCAAATTAAAACACAGTTGAAAGGCTCGATTTTAATGGGTCGACGCGCAACGAGGGACCTCGTCGAAAGCATCAGAATGAATGCAGTCTTCCGATTATTGAAAAACCTTTGGGCTCGGATTATCGGGAAAGACCTCCCCAACCGACTGTTTTGATTTGCAGTGGGCGAGGACCTTCGGGCCTCAGTAGACCGCCCGTTGACAGCCGAGAGCAATAAAACCGACGGGCAACATAAAATGTTCATATTTTTAATAAGTGTTGATGAAAGTATTATCAATGGATTTTTTAGAGTTTCCCGATGAAAATAATACCAAACCTGACATAATTTCAACTATAATTAACGATATTGGGCATAAAATTAATTTGCAGGATTGAACGCCCGTTTCGTTAAAAGTAGTCCGATTTAAATATTTTTTTTTTTTTTGTCAATCGGGTGAATGCAAGGAATTCATTGATGTCACGTTCATGTTGGTGCGGCGAAAAATAAAGAAATTCCGTTTCTGTATAATCGATGACACATCGCCGAGCAAC
Organism: Andrena trimmerana; assembly: GCA_951215215.1. Taxonomy (NCBI): domain Eukaryota; kingdom Metazoa; phylum Arthropoda; class Insecta; order Hymenoptera; family Andrenidae; genus Andrena; species Andrena trimmerana. Next base: position 83,700,482 of record OX578059.1, on the reverse strand, counting down.
TCCGCGCTGCAGTTTATACGGATGAAAGATACAATGTCGCTCGGCTCCAGAAGCCGGCGCGGCGGCTTCGATCAAAGGCTCTCGAGGCTCGCCCAAAGTTATTCGAACCTCGAATACCTAACTTTCAAATAAAAATACGAACGAAACTGAGAAAATCATTTCAAGCTTAAAATGATTTCCCGTCGAATAAAAAAGTCACGCATAGCTGTCGAATGAATCCCGTCGAATAAAAAAGTTATTTGAGGTGCTTCGAATAAAAGTAACCCAAAGTTATTTTTATTCGACGACTCTCGAATAAGATTTTTGTCTTTTATTCGAAATCAATGTTTTATTAAAAAATAATTTTTTCCCCATCTCTGTTTGATACAGCTTGACTCTCGCAAAGCAGTGACGGCTCGTATCCCCCCTTCCGCACACACACGCGCGTACAAACATTCACACTAGTAACCTTCACTTGGCCACTCTACCATCGCAAAGGCATTCTTGAAAGTTTTATTACGAAATATTCCCACTACACTTGCCGCTCGAAAAACTCTCACTCCGATAATTAATTGCTGAAGAATTATTTGATAAGATCTTGTACTGTTTGCAAGAATATCATTTTCATAGACGCTAAACGGGTGTTCTGTTAATATTGTTATTAGTCTAGCATGCGGGAAAGTTATATTAATCGGAACTTGATATGTACATACATGTAACATGAGTTTGCAAATTTATAGCTCTATTGCTCGTAACGTTATTATTATAACAGACCAACACTAAATATTTTAACACGCAGATTTTAATCAAATTCGTTGTTTTATGCACAATGGACTTTTATCTAAACTGGTATTTATATTGTTAACAACAGAGAGGTATAATTATTTCGAAATTAATTTTTCTCATCTTGTTACTTTTTATCGCCCCCCTTGGAACAGGGCACGAGCCGTCGGGAGGCCTTGAATCAATGGCTGTGCATCTTCTGCGAGAATTGTAAGCGAAAGTCTCGAAAAAAGTTCCCCTTAAATAGAAAGAACCGGTAGCAATGGTTTCGAGCAAACAGCAATCGTACTATTTACAACCGTATCGATTCTAACTTTTTTTAACCAATCTTCAAAAAGGAGGAGGTTATAGATTCGACCAGTGTGTATGTTTTTTATGTCTTACCTCGCATAACTCCTCAGCATATGGACTGATTTTGATGATTTTTTTTTTATTCGAAAGAGGGCGATGTCTCGACGGTCCCATTCTACACTGCACCAACATTGGCTCAATACTTTGTCAGTACTGGTTAATTCAAACTTCGCCTCGTTACATAATTTGTATTTCATGTATTCTCGCATTTTAGAGTATTTCCGCGCGTTGAGTTGTAGACCCAAGATAACGAATTTGAGACATCCATATTCTCACTTTTTCAATTCGCTTATTTTTCGAATCCTCCATTTCTAGCAAACGGTTCTTTTTTTACGAGCAGCTCTTTTTGTAGACCTACTCATATTTTTTTTTACATAAATGTAGTTATACAGCTTAACTAACTAAAAAGTAAAAAATAAAAAAAATGAAAACCGACTTCAAAAACATAAAAATGCACTAAAAAGTACAAAATAAATTTTTCCCTTATTTAATATACGACTATCAATTTTTCAATGTCGGCGCCACATCATTTGCACTGTGTAAATCTGGCAATGATTTTGAAGTCGGTTTTTCTGTTTAGCTTTACCCGATGAAGGAATATTTAATTCGTGCGCCAAGTGTTATCCTACTGTAGAAAAATATTTTCGAGAATATTTTCACGTGGGTAGAGTACCCAAGTACTTAGGAGTACACACCACTGTGTACACTTTAAATACTTCAAGACCGAGTATAGAAAGTTCTATAAATGTATTTACATCGAGGCTTAAAAGTATCAATTTTCATTACACATTCCATACCGCGATGTGCAAGATTCTTCAAGGTGTTTAAAGAAATTGCGGGGAAAGTAGAAATCGTTGCATCGATCTGCTCCAATTTAGCGGATCGATGAGAAACTGAAAGTTCGCTATGTCGGCTTAACCTTGGCATACCACAACTATCTCGATGGTAGTGTATGATCAGAGTTTGATTTGTCCCTTGCTTGACCCCGTCCTCCTCCTCCTGCGCTACAATTCATCCTCCCCTCTTCCTCCTCTCATCTTCCCTCTCCCCGCCAGCTTCTTTTCTCCTCCTGCCCCCTTCACTGCTGTCCACGTTATTCCTCCGTCATGATGTACGTTCTTGACCCTCCTCCTCCTCCTTCCTCAGCATTGTAGGACAACGACGTGGTAAGGCCAAGGGCGCATTAAAATCTGAATCACACGGCGGAAAAGGAATTAAGAAACTGTCCCTGATATTTTATAATATAGATAAACGCTTCGAATTGCCTATTTATGGCTGCTCACACGGTGCGCGGAGGGCTCTGCGTGCTACAAATTAGAGCTTTAATTATTCGACCATTCGAATATTCGAATAATTCGAATAATTTCGAATACGAATAATTTCTTCGAGTAGTTGAATATTCGAACCTTTTACTGTCACCGTAAGCTGTTTTGTGTAAAATATCGGGTAAATCTTGTGAAATGATGCATAAAAAAAAATGTAGCATACAATTGAAACTGTTATCTGTACGATACAAAAGACAGTACTTAATTTTTTCTTCGTTTATTTCGATAAAACGATCAAAAATTTGAAGAGGATATTAGGAGAGTGAAAAGGATGACTTCCTTACTAGCGAAAGAGAAAACAAGGCGTTACAGAAAATGCTGTAATTGTAATATTTAAGCTATTAACATAACAAAATATAATGTTTCAAATAATATAAACATCATAGAAAGTAATGAAGATCCGAATTCAATGATTCATTAAGTCTTTTTTACTTATTAATTGGGAGTACCATTTTGGTATTAATGTCACTGGAGTAGTTGCTCATATACATGTGACAACATAACCTTAAAATGAGATAAACAGTATGCGATTAGCTGGCAGTAACTGAGGTGTCAGTAATTCAGTCAAATACATTTGAAGGGTGTCAGTAATAGATCCCGAAATATATTTTTCAAATTGATGAATTTATACATAAAAATCGAAGTTTTAAGATCCACCAAATTTTTTTCATTAAGTTAACATATTAAGCAATAATAAATAATAAGAACAACATATAATTTTAGTCTACAAGTATAAAACTATAAGATAATGTCCGCGTCAACGCTTAAAGTGTCAGTAATTGGGTCCTTTACCCTATCGACTTTCTAATCGTACCGAATAGGAATCTGTACATGAAATATTTGTTCACAGTTTATCGTGAAAGTCTTTACATATTGGCCTTTACAATTATTTGTTTTTCAAACGATAAATTTGGAATTTTATTAAGGAAATACTTCCGAAAGGAACCGGTGGCCGATCGCGATGAGGTTTGGGGGGAGGGGTGGGGAGGGGGTGTGAACCCTGAATCTAAAATTGTAGCTTCGGGTATTTATTAGTTTCCGAAAAATTGTCTATTTTTTTTTTTAATTTTTTTTGGACGTTTAACCCTACGGTCCCCATTTTTTACTTTTGAAATTTTGTAACCATAATCTTATTTTTAGCATCGCCAAACTCACATCGGTTCGCTACCACGCTGTACGCGCCCGCGTGTGGGCGCGCGCCCCCCGCCCTAATCTAGCCCCAACCAATACTAATACCCGGGACAAGTTGGAATGTGGAATGTGTTGTGTTGGTATAAGTCAACAGAAATATTGTTAAGACGGGGAGGGGGGGGGGGGTGGTAAAGTGATTAAAAAAAATCGGTAAAGTGTACCCTTTTATGCACAATTACTTCTGTATCTTTTGAACGCATTAATTGCCGAAGGTAAAATTTTATATTTGGGGTCTGTCCACACCTCTCATAATACCCACCAAGTTTCATCTCGATCGGCCACCGGTTGGGGCGATGCCAAAAACGAGACTGTGGTTACAAAATTTCAAAAATAAAAAATAGGGGGACGGAAGGGCTCCCGCATGGAGGGGGGGGGGGGGGGGCTTGCACCGAGGTCCAAAAAAAAAATTCCAAAAAAAATTAACAATTTTTTATTAATACTTCGGAAACTAATAAATACCCGAAGCTGCAATTTTAGATTTAGGGTTCACATCCCCTCCCCACTTTCCTTTTGGAAGTACAGCCTTATATTCGCCAAATAACTGAGCAACTGTAGTGCCTATTCGAGTTTTTGAATACCAAAAAATTCGTCAAATAATCCGAGCCCTACTTGAAATAATCACAGTATGTACGAACATGTTACGCGTACAAATCTCATAAGATTAGTAAGAAACTTTTGTGATTGATGCCGCTTTATGAAATTCTTGCAACAGTTTTGCGTGTTCGATTATTTATTTTATTGTTCGTAAAAACAGCTCGCAGTGAATTGGCGAATATAGGTAATAGCAATGCACAGTGGTAAGGTAAGCGGCTGCAGTTGTTTGAAAAATTAGATAAATGAAATTATAAACGAGTAACAGTAGGGATAGATATTCTAGATTCAGAATAAGGCTTCATCGAATTTCGTTTGCCTACATTGCATTTTGTGCCTATAGCCATGTTACTGCGTACAGACATGGACATAATTTTATTTATTAGTCTACGACAGTGGTCGGCAAACCGCGGCTCTGCCACAATTTAATTTTTATCAATAAATAAGATCATTATTAAGTATGATATCAAGTTTTATTCAGTGTATCTATAGGTTAATTAACACTTAACACCAATTAAAGTGTATTAAGTTAATAAACAGTGTACCTACCTGTATAGTTTAAGTTTAAGAAATTTGGCTCGCAAAAGAAATATCAATCGTTGTACTGTCCATATTTGGCTCTGTTGACTAATGAGTTTGCCGACCAGTGGTCTACGATAACCTAAACATAGACTAAATTGTTTATCGTTAAGAGAGAATGATAGGTAACTACCCTATTTACCGTTTTTTATCTTCCATTCCTAAATTTTAACACTTTAATAGGTGAAAAGGTAAAGTATTAATGTAAAAGCAGTTGAGTGAAATAGGGATTGATATTCTTCATCGTGTCGTGTGCCCGTTGGTATTCGCATCCTCTTGTGTCGACTACCGATTTCATTTCACTCTCGCCACAATAAACTCCAGTTAGTCGTTGGCCTCCAGAGTTCAGGTTATTTTGCATGCAGGATACAATCTCGTTGTTACATATATATGTAAAATATAAAAACATGACGGAATCAGACACCAAATCAAGTATATATACGTATACACATACATATATCTGCGAAATTTTTAGGAATGTATTGTGGGTGCTGAGCAAATTTCACAATCTTTCGAAATTTTTTTACAATGTCTGTGAATACTTCACATGCTGTAGGAGTGTATGAGAAGTTGGGCAAAACGGAACACCTAACTTTGGTGTGTGATAACAAAATAGTCCGAGCGAGAAAGAGACACGAGACTTCGCTACAAGTTCACTTGGTGTTGAACTATAAGAAAATCAAAGGCAAATATTTGGCAACGAAGAGAAATATTTGGCAACGAAGGAAAATTAAATTTTCCGGATATATTGAGATATTCGTTTCGCTCAAGTGGTGGGGTAAAATAGAACACTCATTTAAAACCATGTGAAAATACAAAAGTTTTGTTTTTATATGATTTATAGAGTATTGATTTGTGTAAATGTCTGTAAATATATGTTCTTGATATAATTATTAAGAATACATATTAGATAATAAAAGATATAAGATAACATGAAAATTATTGGAGATACTCAAGTATAGGGGAGACCAGAGCAAAATCGGGACGTTAAGGATAAAAGCTCATAACTTTGACATTATTAATGTAAAAAAGAAATTGCAATTAGGATCCATTAGTATAAAATCTTTATTAAATAATAGTATACATCCAATTTTTTTTAATATGATCCGTTTTTACACCATCTCACGAGTAAAACCGGGTACCATACTGGATAGTATAGTAGATTAGATACTGGCCCTAGCACCTATGAGAACGAAACTCGTGCAATTCTTCAGTCTCCCAACCAGTTCATTCAATTTCAATGAACCGTATGACTCTTGGACATAAATGCAAATGCCTTCACCAATGCCTTCACTCTTTACTTGTAGTCCTTTATTAAGATATAGTTTTAATTCTGATAACGTCCTCCGTTTCGTTTCTTTGTTAATTCATGATTTTGTGCAAAACCGGTTACCCGGTTTTACCCAGTACGGTTTTGCCGCAGCATAAAATTTTGTAAATATTACGAATTATCAAGAATACCATGGTGAAGTAAAAACAAACCTTCGAATTATTTACACTTTAATATGCAACAAGTAACATGATTCACACCAAAAAATATCTACCTGTCAATATATACACTGTCAAAGTGTTTGAAGTTTCTTAATGATCGAAAATTAGATCAGAGCCTTCAAAAACACACACGACTAAATAACCTTAGTAAACACGCTTGTAACACGATTATCTCTTGTTGATGAAAGAATAGACATCCCTACAATATGTTGCTGCAAATAGCACGTCCCGGTTTTACTCAGGTACCCGGTTTTGTCCGAGTTTCCCCTAAATATAAAAGTGCAAGAAAAAGTACAAATTGTAAGAAAGAATAAATACGTACTACTGTATACATATAAGAGACATTTCAATTCTTCCCCCTGTATAATAGGTGTTCCGTTTGTATTATATAATATTTCCACTTCAGCGTGAGATAATGAAAACAGAAAATCTTCATCAAGCCGATGACTTGTAAAAAATCCACAAAATGTACACATTTTCCGACCCCTTAATTAATGGCGTATCCAGAGTTAGGCATTGTTCAAATTATTTCGAATAAATATTTATCTAGTATAACTATCCAAATACATTCTCTTCCGTCGAATAATTCATTATTACGTAATCGAATAATGAGGCCAATAGCCGTTGTTAATATTCACTGTCTGCTGGCTGATAACTGTTTTCGCATGGGTGAATGCCATGTATGATACTACGCAAAGAATAGAAGCTACAGATAATGCAAATAACGATTAAATATATATCTAAATAGAAGCCTATTTTGGTTATTTTTAGCTATCTGTTATTCGTCATACAAATGAAATTCTGCCCAACTCCAGACAAATTTTGTTCCTACCGTGAGGATAGGTACAGCATAGGTCATGAAATTCTTTCTAACGTTATCATTAGGTAGAAAAATATCACATGTAATTCTTTATCAATGCAACATCTTGACAGTGTTTTTGTTTTTCTCATTACAGATTTACAAAACCTCAAACGTTCGCAGACTGTATCGGAAATGAGCTTCCACTTGGGTGGGAGGAAGCTTATGACAAGCATGTGGGTGCATACTACATTAATCATGTCAACCGTGAGTATTAGTTTCCTTTTTACATGCCATCGGAATTGCTAACGTATTATGTACGTTAATATTTATTTTATAGATCTGGTGTACCTAACTTTTAATAAAGTAGTATAATTTACAATGATGCAATTTTACAAGACGTTAAAGATTAGATGTTAAAACAAGTAAAAAGTGTTACATAAACATAGATTCGAAAATCATCAGCCATTTAAAAAATAATTCATTGGGCAGAGCAGACCTTAAACGGCTTAAACTATAAAGAAAAGGACATGTTTTTGTTAAACAGGTCAATATTACATTTGCCGAATTCCTTCAACTTATTTGTGAAAAAAAGAATAAATTTACTAAATTAACTACTAATTTTATCATTATATCTATATGATATATCTGATTCTATTTCACGAAAATATGATTCTTTAATCAAATTCTGTGACTTGGTCGGCATACGTCTCCTGTTCATCGCGTGTTACGCAAGAATGAGAAACGGGTTTACCATTACCATTAAGATTACTAATAATGTAATGCTACAATACCAGAAAGTGACCTTCAAACATTTTTAATAGAACCACGTAAAAAGTCTTTAAGCATTCACTTTCAATAAATGCTGCATCAACTGTATCAAGTTGGTCAATAGATTTTTTACAATGGAGATAAAAGCAAATACTTTGATGATCATTCTATATTTATGTATGTTTTGCACATACTTTGCGAGTACTTACTTTGCGTTTCAAATTTCAAAAACGTAAAATAAAATATAATATATTCATTGTAGCAAATATTTCCACCTGTCGTTCGCATGTATAGATAAAGTTATACAACATTTTTCTTCAACTGTTTGTTATAGAGACGACTCAACTCGAAGATCCAAGGCAAGAATGGCGTGCTATTCAAGAGGCTATGCTTCGTGAGTACCTCCAGACCGCACAGGACGTCCTTGAGGTAAGTCCAAAAATGCCCTTTAATTATTATCGTCTCCTTTAAGCGCGCTAGTAGGTGGTAAACCGGTAACTTTTGGGGAAATGCTAATAATAAGTTTATTACTTTTGAGCACGTTATATTTTAATATGTTGCTCTGCATATTTGACAAGAAGTAATATTTCCCTAAGGAAACAACTACCAAAGAAACAATTTAGGTATAATTATAAGTACTATTTTAATGTAACAAAGCTTTTATATAATTTAACTTATAATAATTTAAATTCATTAAATTCACCAAGCCATTAGTATGATCTGTTGTCGATGGATGCAATTATATGATTTCCTGTGCTGCGTACAAATGAGCACTCATAAACGAAGGAACTCGTCTGTGAAAGCGATACATCACTATCATTGGGCCTTACCGTGCAAGAGCCATGCGGATATCTGTTTTCTTATCGTTGTACAAATTCTCTATTCAACCGCGATTGCAACTGAGAAAGAATAGTTGAACTTGTAAATAATTCCGCCGGGATTTTTAGACCTGAAATCATTTCATACGAATTTTATATTGTAAAAATAACACAAGTAATACAAATTCGTTTAAGAAAAGCATTTCATAAAAATCAATGTAATTTTAAACTCGTATTTTTCGTCAATGGAAAATGGCTGGGCAGCTTTACATATGCGTCTGCATTACGCCGTTCAGCAACTGTTTGAATTGATAGTGGATCATTACACATGCTGCGACCTTAAGGGCTTTTCCACACAGGACACTTTTGTGGTTTACGACTAGTAATTTCAGTATGTTCAATTCATCATCAGAGCAGGTAATCTTAGGTAACCCTAGTAGCATTTATTTATTGGGAGTTGGATGGGCCATTCACGTAACCAACGCAGGTCCCACGTCACTTAACATAAGGCCCAACTGAAGGTTTCCTTCCAAAAGACGTCTTACAGACTGCAGAAGGCGTCTTGAAGAGCTGTAAAAACCGCCGTAAAGACGCCTTCTTCAGGTCTGGTTCAGGAAAAAAAAAATTTCGCGGTGACGAGAATGTCCAACCGAGCTAACCAACAGACTTTCTTGTAAACACTTTTAATTTCTACGTACATAACTACTATTTTACAAAATATCATCATTCGACCTTTAGCCTCATTCATTCAAAATTTCACATCTGTCTTAAGACAAATGTCTTTAAGATGTCTGAAGACAGGTGTCTTAAAGATGCCCCAATAGGGTCGTAAGAAGTTCAGACAAAAAATAGACGTAAAATGGACATCTTTAAGACGTCGTGTGCTATCTGGGTATCGATGACACAAAGCACCTTTTTTCTAAATTATTGATATTATTTTCATTTCTTTAGATCAAAGTGGGAAAATTTAAAGAAATAAATAAATTCCAAGACTGCGTACAACAAAACTTTAGTGGGCCAACTATGGGCCAGCATTAACAAACTGCAATGTATGTACGTATTTATAAATAAGAAAACTTGGAATATAATAACAGGTTTTTGGATGTAGCCATAGTAATTGCAGACCCAACATTGAATATTTGTAGGCAAACTGTCGCAACTTTTTTGCCTCAGGCCCTATTTTGGGAATTTGTAAACAAAAACACTAAATATAACGCAACTAATTCCCAACTGTTGGCTACTGTTGGTCAATCTCAAAACTGCTACAAGGGAATGTTAATTTGAAAAGCATAGAAGCAGATACGAAACGTGCGAATATATATATAAAAAAAAAAACATAAAAATGTTTTTCGTGTGAAAAAGCCCTAAGACCTCCGCATACCAACCAGGCAGGCGCGCAGACAATGAACAGTGTCGCAGTGCGGCCAATACAGTCCCAGTCCGTTATATCACACTGATGTGCGCATACCAACGCTACATACAGAGTGCCTTGTAACTGATGATACAACCAAACATTGATGATTCTACATTCTACATGAAAAAATAAGTCGTAAATGTCGAATGGCATTTTTTAATTGCAGGCTGTGCAGTAAAAAATTGTGTATAAATCAGTCGAAATTCTAGAGTAACAGTGTTTTGAGAAATTCAACATATGCGCGGGTGAATTTTTCTCTTTCTCTCAACTATAACACCGCGACGATGAATAAATTTGACTTCGAGGAAGAAGTATTATGTATTATATCTTTTTCTTCTTCGAAACAAACACCTTTTTCTGTAGATATTTTCTGGGGTCATTAAACGCCACAGATATGTATTTATATTTAGGTTCCAGTGTTTGGTGACTCACTCTGTATAGTTACATAGTAATGCCTGTACTATTCCTAATTAACTGCTTAAAATGCACGCAATTGAAAATTAGAAAAAAAACTTCATACCGTCAAATGTGTAACTTTGATCACAAAACTAGATTTTAAAGCAAATTCTTCTAGCATACATGTATGTGGATGTTATGTAACAGGTATCATTATCAGAGTACATTTTTGGATAGCTTTAATTGCCTGCCTCACGATGCTGTCTATCTGAGAATAATAACTGTTACATGTACAATTAGATGCTAGAGGAATTTGTTTTACAATGTAAGTAGTTTTGTGGTCAATGTTACCCCATTTGCCGGTACATACCTACGTAGCAAAAAGTGGCTATCAGCAGGGACAGTATTTACTCATAATTTTCACGTCTGGGTACACATAGTATCTAATATCTACCACTGCAGCTTAATTACGGTTTTGTTTACGTATGAATACATACATATACCGGGGGTCTGGAAAGGCAATACTTTCATCTCACTATTTGCAAAGCTTTAGGCAGTGGCCGTGTAATTTAATATTTTACACAGTTTTATGTAGGGGGCCTGTGAGGAAAGTGGAATCATGATAGCCTGATTACCTATTGATAAGAAATGCAATTCCGAGTAAAAAAAATTCAGTATAAGTACGTACATTGTGAAAGGTTTCACTATCCTTTTAGTCAATTCTACTCTCACACCAATTGATGCTGAATAAACTCCATCTTTTAATTTTTATTAAAAAAAAAAAGTATGGAAAGTAAAGAACACACAATAGACTGAAAATTTCTATTCACCCACCCTATACATAACATCTCTTAGCATCTCTTCGGTAGATGGTACTAATAAAGACTATATCAGTCGAGGTTTATTCTAATAGGGATTCAATTTGATAACCCTATCTGTAATATTAATTGTATATTTAGTAGAATTTCTCTCCCTCGAATTACATTTCCCATCATACCCTTAGCCAATGTATTTTCGTTTAAGGAAACCCTGTATATGGTGTACACTAACTATGTGCATAATTTGAGCCAAATCGGTAACTCGAACCTTGTGCATTTCCTCCATAATACATTGCGACTAAACTCACTCTCATTCCCTACTATTCTCTCTCCATGTCGCCTCTTGTTTGCCTAAAAAAGAAATTTACTAATCCAAGATATGGAATCTCTTGATTAATTGTCAGTGGCGCACTCAGGATTTAATCTTTGGGGGGAGCCGAGTTGGACGGGTAAAAATATTTCAAATACAAATTCATTAAAATTCATTAGGTGCTTATAAAAATTGATTTAATGAATAAAATTCAGTTTTCCTTCCTATTTACAAAACTCTTTTATTTTTCCTTTTCTTTTGGGTGGTGCCAAGACCCCATGCCCCCACCCGCGCCCCTCCCCCAACCACCGGCCCTGGGTGCAGGACTGTTATTTGTAAATTCCACTTCTGTTTATCTAGTTGATTGCTCTTGGTTTTCGCTAACAGTGATTCCTAGTAAAGCAGGGGTGGCGAACCTTTTTATCTGCGCGTGCCAAAATTTATAAAAATATTTTATCGAATTGTTGACGTGCCGGGCAGCTTTTAATAGGGGAAAAACTCAGTAGACAATTAATCATTGCAGAATTTTATGAGACAAGTTTTAAAATTAACGTAGAATTTCATAACTTGACCTACATATTATCGTATAGTAACAGCGGATAAAAAATATTTTAGTATATCCAATCATATAATAATTTTTTTAGATTAATGTACATATATATATATATATATATATGTATATATATATATATATATTAATGATGTAACCTGAAAATCATTGACGTGCCAGCAAATTTTTCGCCACCCTTGTAGTAAAGGAATGAAAGAATTATGTTTTTCTCGATCTCGTGACCCCACCAGATGCTACCTTGCACAGTGCACTAAATATACACGCGCGCGTATGCATGAGGGCATTACTAATATCACGAGTAGTAACGCGTAAGCTTCTGTTGTTCCAACACAATTATTGACAGACAATAACTATGACATCCGTGGTAGCTTTAACCGGTTTTCTATAGTTGCCTCTTTATGCAATACTCCATTGACAAACCGACCAAACTGTGCGGGCAACTAGACTATGATGTAACGTTGAAGAATTTCGAAAGTGTACAGGGGAATTCGCGAAAACGAAAATTAACCTTGGCGCGAGAGGTTTATGTAGCGACGAAACGTTTTAGTATAATCGATTTCTTGAATTCACTACGAAACATACCGAAATTGTGCCATTTTTCAATCATAGCTTATTCATGAACCCTTTCATATAATTGTGACCAGTTGCTGAATGTTTCAGCAATCACAAAAGTAGCTAACTCAAAATCTAGGAAAATTGAAATTGCCATTTTTGTATTTTTTTTTTTAATTTAGGTCTCATTTATCGATCGAAGCCACTTTTTGCTACATTTTCTTCTTGCAAGAAATTAGTAAAACTAATTGCCCATTGAGTGTGGTGTAAATTTAATAAAAACGGGATGGTGTTGCAATTTTCATTAAAAATATTTATGGGCTGTACAGAGATGTTCCAAAACTCAGGCAGAGTCAGCACCGGTTTCTAAAACGTTTCAAGGATTAATAGGCTCTGGTAATGAAGCATTTATGATTTTACTTGGAGAGCCAAATTTAACGATATGTAAACGATTTCTCAAAAATTAACTTTATTCGATGGTCGAATTTAATGTTACAGATTTGTATTTACTCTGATCGTTACCGAGTTTTTAGGTATAACAGATTGTGTAGAGTAGGTAGGTAACTTGAAAAGTGTCGTGAACTTGAAAAAGTGCTATGAACATGAACCGAATTGGCTTCAGTTTTTTAAGGAAAAAATTGCGAAACTGGCGGAGAAGTGATATATAATGATGAAAGATAATAGTTAATATATTGAAGTTACATAAGAACATTACTTAGGGAATTATGCGATAACTTAAAATAGTAATTCTCAATGAGAGTATTGTGGATAATAATATTAAATAACAATTCTTGATGTATTTTTAGTCGCTTGAAATACGCGCATTGCCTCCACTCCGCGCCTGCCCTCCTTTTTTTGCTTGCAACACGTTTTTTTTATCTTTCAAGTTTCCGCTATTTTCATTTTTCTTTCAATTTTTCTCACTTCCATCTGCTTCACTCTGCTGTGCTTCTTTTCCTTCGTCTCTACAATGCTTGACGACTCTCTGCCAGGCAGCGAGATGCGAGTGGAATTTTAATTGCCATTTATTTTTGCTCGCTCAGTTCTTGTACCGCTTGTCGACGCGGGCGGACAGATACGAAACCGATTATGACACCGCCGGAGGAAGTTATAGATCCTGATACTTATATTATACCTATGTTAGGTACGTGCGTTCCAGCCTTTCGCGGAAATCCACCTCTGAACTTTTCGCGTTTCCACCAAGTTTAAAGAGAAATCACTCCTCCACACATCTCAAGTAATAGCACCAAAAATACCAAGGAATGTAGAAATATCGCGAAACTCGCGCATACATCATAGACTGCTGACAGGAAAATCTGCGAGTTCATTTCTATCACAGACATAAACGTTGAAGTATTAATATTTAAAAACAATAACAAAAAATACACTATATCCATGGAGTTATAGTAAAAGTTTCTTCACATAATGCTATGTGCACAGAAAATTGAAGATAAATAAAAAAAGGTACATAAATTTTTCTATTAATAACGTAATTAATTACTCAATAAATTACTTAAGGGTGCCGTCTCATTTTTGTTACGGTCCGATCCGATCGAATCCGATACCCAGTAAACAAACGGACACTAATGAAACTACTGCCGTCGATAAAAAGAACTTGTATGTACAGTGATGACATCTCCAGGTACTCTGGGTACACGAATTTTTTACGCATGGTTGCCACATCTTCTGTTCTATTTGTCTCTCCCGCGCTGTTGCCACAGAGTTCTCTCTTTTTATCGAGAAATCTTGAAAAGATGGAAAGATACCAAACCTGACACAATTTCAACTATCATTATTAACTACTTAGGGTTCTTACTATTTCTCGGATTTACGGATATCCGAGTTTTGGGTATCCGAGTCTTGAGCATCCGAGTCTGAAGTACCCGATTTTTGACTATCCGAGTCTTGACTATCCGAGTACTCGGATACCCACAAAATGTATATTCGGATATCCGGATATCCGGATACTTATTTAATTTAGATTCGAGTGCCCGTGTATCAGGATATATCCGAGTACTCGAATTACTCATTACAACTTGAAATCCGGGATAAGATCTGTATCCGGTTTCGAATATTTGATCATAATGACTCAATAAAGTTCTGTTTATTTGGATTCTAATTGAAAACATGTCTGCCATTCGGAACCAGATTATTTATAATCAAAAAACAAAAAAGATTTCGTTAGTAGGGGAAGTCGGGGTATTGTGAGCCACTTTTTTTTATTGCTAACAAACTGCGATTAAAATCAAGTGTTTCTTCAAATTTCAAAGCTGGATGTTGTAGTATGAAGATTTACCTTTCTTTTAGTCACAATAGTGGAATCGAATATTTGCAAATTAGATGATTTTCAGACTATTACAAAAAATTTGCATTCTCTTGAATCGTGAGCCACTTTATAAATTGAATAAAAATGACAAAATAATTTTCAATTAATAAAAAAAAAAGGTAAAAAATGACAAAAAGATAAAAAATAAAAATGATAATAAAAAAAAATATATAAATTTAAATATAAATATAAATGATAATTTATATTGTGCTCAAATATTACATAAACAATCATAAAGAAACATCAAACACGTGAGGTTACCTCTTTAAATGTCAATAATCGAGTGGCTCACAATTCCCCGAACCATTATTTTTACAACATGGCCACAAATAAAGAACACAATGCTAACTTAATGCCAAATTTCTTTATTATTTGGAAAGCTTGAAGTCACACGAGTATTATGAAAATAGTTACCTGCGTGGATTTCACAGAAAAGTGTCACAATAATAGACCACACACGAAGTGAAAATAATACTTCGAGATCAGCCAATTTTTATCTGTTAACAGAGCAAAGTAACGATGCGGGTGCGTACGTTCACTGATCGTGGAAATATTAGCTTATCATAAGACAAGTAAATAACAGTTGTTGGCAGCTGTCATTACTCACTAGGGAAAAAAATATGGCGCTGGCTCACAATACCCCGACTTCCCCTATATTAATGTATGTTCCGCTTAACGGAGAGAATTTCAGAAATATTAATTTAAAACAAAATGGCAGCTATTTAAAGTTGAAATCCTGATTTTTTCCCGTGAATTTTTGCATGAAAAAATCACGATTTCAACTTTAAATAGCCGCTATTTTGTTTTAAATTAATATTTCGGAAATTCCCTGCGTTAGGTGGAGGATACATTAGTATACTAACGAAATCTTTTTTGTTTTTTAATTTTAAATAATCTGGTTCCGAATGGCAGTGCTCACCGCAAAATCGCATTTTTAAAAAGGCTTCTTGGACGTCGGTTGTTACTTTGTTATAAATATAAATATCTTTCTATGAAAAAATTACCAAACCAAATGTTCTTTAAATGTTGTTCTTTTAAGTGCAAAACGTTCTGTAAAAATATATGCTTCCGTTTTTTAAAAAAAATTCACAAACATTCGCCTCTTTTCGACCGCTTGACTAGGTATAACCCCTTAATCACTTCAGTTAAACTTGCTCTCTTTAATTAGAATCGATATAAAGAAAGCTTTATTCATCCATGATGATAAAATATCCGAAACCGGGTACTCGGTTACTCGGATCCAAGTACGGATATCCGGATACTCAGATCCGGATTTCGATCCGGATTTCGAGTTATAACCAGCAATCCGGACACTCGGATATCCGGATAATAAGAGCCCTGTTATTAACGATATTATACATCAAATTTATTTGCAGTAGATCGATTTAAATTATTTTCTGTCAATTTAATCGGCAGAATCACATTCATATTGATACCTACGATGAAAGATAAAGAAATTCTGTTTCTGCATAATCGATCATACATCGCCGAGGAACTCTAGGCGACAGGTTAGACGGATGAGCGATACAATGTCGCTTGGTTCGACCTCCGGGGGACCTGAAGAATGAAAGCCTTGGATTAAAAAAATTATTTGTAGCCGATGGATGAATTCCCGTCGAATGAACTGACAGAACTGACTCATCCGTGGCGTTTCAAATGAAGCTAACTCTGGGTTATTTTTATTCGACGACAAATAAAGATAAAGTCTCTTCAATTTCATTCTTTATTTCAATAATTTATGAAACAATATAATATACTTCGCAATTTGTATTATCTTCTCTCATTCTGTACAATATTTATGTTTCCTTGTGGAAAAATATAATGTTCAAGGATTGTTTATTTTGTTTCCTTTAATAGAATGTAAAACGGTAATGGTATACAAAGTGGGCAACCTCACGGATTTTGACGCCCTTTAAATATGTTGTCAAGGACGTCATTCTGAACAATTTTTTCCTCTAAACTTTTTGGCGGTCGACCTTGGTTTCCGAGATATTCGCGAAAAACTGCTGCTACTGCTACAATGTATTCTGCCCTAAATCTACCTACAGTACGCGTCCGTCGCAGCGTATGCGCCAGCATAGGACAAAATAAATGACGAAGCTGACCTTTGTTTCCGAGATATTTGCGAAAAACTTTTTTTTAGTGTATTAGTATTGGTTTGGGCTAGATTAGGGCGGGGGGTGCGCGCCCGCCTGCGGGCGCGTAATGCATGGTAGCGAAGCGATGTGAGTTTAACTAAAACATAATTTTTTCGCTAGAAAGAGGGAGCTTTCAAGAACACCTGTTGGACATCCCGACTATGCTCGGCGGCGCCGGCGCCGCTGGATATTAAGATGACTTTGATTCTAAAACGTAATTTTGCAGTCTCATTTTTAATATCTCCAAACTCACATCGGTTCGCTACCATGCTTTTGCGCCCGCAACCGGGCGCGCGCCCCCCGCCCTAATCTAACCCAAACCAATACTAATACCTAAAACAAGTTGGAAAATGGAATGCGTTGTGTCGGAATATGTCAACAGAAGTACTGTACAAAGAGACGATCGTGGTAAGATGATTACCACTTTTATTGCAAATATCTCGAAACGTACGGGTAGTCGACAGTAACATATATAGAGAAAAGTTGTTGAAAATGACGTCCTTGGCACCATATTTCAAGGCCATTGAAATGGGGGATGGTTCCTCTGGTGTGAATATTTACCAAAGATTTTTGCAATTATCTCGGAAATGAAGGTCGACCGCCAAAAAGTTTAGAGGAAAAAGTTGTTCAGAATGACGTCCTTGACAATATATTTAAAGGGCGTCAAAATCCGTGAGGTTGCCCACTTTGTATACCATTACCATGAATTTAAACACGGTATAAATCAGATTATATTTAAACGATTTTATTCAGCTTCGATCCTAGGTTTGTTTGTATTTTTGTATGTTGAATGTATGTATGGTTCATATCAGGCAACTCAAATTTAACCAACTTCCAACTATCGAGTTGTCTTGAAATTTAGCAGGCGTGCGTAGTTTGGACGACAAAACAATATTTAAAAGAAAAAATTACCCTGTCATCAATAAATATAACCCATAACCACAAAACGACTTGGAATCAGCCACTCGCGTTCTTTACGAAAACGACAAAAAGCCGCTGCGTTCGGGACGCTAGTGGCATCGCGATTTCCGTAGTAAATAGACAATTTATACCGAGAAATGATTCGTTACGTTCGAATAGCAAAAAAATTGTAGTAGAAGAAAAGAATTATTTTTTAGTCTTTAGTGCATTTTAATTTAGTTTTTAGTGCATTTTGAATAAAATCGTTTAACATAAATTTTTCTTTTTAATATATTTTTTAGCATTATTAGATTAGAAATGTTATCAGACATTATATTAGACATCTATCTTTGATTATCTAGTGCAGTTCTAGTTTGAACTCATTTTAATCTGAAAAATATCAGCAGTATGTTACGGAAAACGTTAGGTACGTTTTACATTTTATTAATACATAAATCCACCAGAACCAATACTGTATCAGTGTATGCCATTCGAGCCGAGGGTCAAACCGAGATCAGAAGCCACCGCGGAACAGCCCAAGTCCCCACTAGGAAGAGAGATCGCGCCGGTACGGATAAACACGCTGCCGAAAGTTATTTGAAATTTCAAAGCCTTCGAATAAAAGCCGAATAAACTACGGATAAAGATGAAAACCTTGTTCGACGGTTCGAATAAACGTTCTTCGAATAAAAAAATTATCTTTCGCCGTCGAATAAATTCATTCCCAATAAATTTATTTATCCGTGGTGCCTCGAATAACGGATAAACATAAGGTATTTTTTATTTGAGTTTATCCAGATATTACCTTCGCCCACGGCTGTTCTCCAGCCGTTTCGCCGTGATTCATTCAAGTCTCTCTGACGACAAAATAGTAATAGGGGAAATGCGGCAACAGCGCGATTTGACTCTCAATACGTCTTTCCTACATTTATCAGCTAGTTTGGACTTCCACCGGTTTTGATGGTACAATCCTTCAAGCTTAATTCTGTCATTTCTCGAGTCTGTATCAGAACACTAATTATAAATTCATGACTATTTCAACGTACGGTGCTTATTAGCGTTCAAACGCACCGGACCCGCCTGCCCGGATGTCTACTGGATGCAACTATATCCGCAAAAACTTCCTTCCTTCCAATTCCAGGACGAAAGTTGGTTGAAACAGTTTGTTTACTACATCGCGCATACGTACATGCTTTTCCTATCTTGGGTGAGCGTACGCACACATTCAAGGCCCGATGAGACGGCAGCCTTAAAGGCTTCTTATGCGTAACACTGCGATATAGTATACTATATACCATATGCACTCAAGTGATGTAGAAAACAATACCCTTGAGTATACAGGACGTCAAATGTATCTTCGCTACTACATTGCAGAATCACACTAATTTGGTTACATTCGTATACGCGTACACACCGCACGGCTTTATAGTACTGCAGTGTACGAAAAGCATGCTAAATGGGTCCCTGGGCTGTTGACTCGTTAGCAACACCCTTTGCTGTCTTTACAACACCACTATATATTAATTACCTGGGATTCTATCAATTGTCACGAAGTTCGGTCATAGTTTATCTGATGTGCCGAGTCTCGTCACTGACCAGTCCCAACCATTCTTATCTACATTAATCTGCGAAATGAAATACATAACATAAGACGTATCGCGATCCCCTGTAAATACATAGGAACCGGCTCTACGTTAATTTAAAACGTGCTTAACAGGTGACCGTGCTGGTGTCTGTTCGAGATCGGTAATTGTTACTAACAATGTGAACGAAAACGATGGTATTGAATAGAAAATATCGAAATATGTGCATGTGTGCATATCCATGCTTGAAACAGCATTCACTGTACATGCATGTTTGAAGGTATTCTACTGCGTGTATACAGATGCACGTCACAGCAGTTTCGTTCAACGTTCAGATCGAAACGGCAGTCATTTATATCGTCGTCGTCG
Source organism: Andrena trimmerana (assembly GCA_951215215.1). Lineage (NCBI taxonomy): Eukaryota > Metazoa > Arthropoda > Insecta > Hymenoptera > Andrenidae > Andrena > Andrena trimmerana. Next base: position 83,680,427 of record OX578059.1, on the reverse strand, counting down.
TAGTCAGCATAGTCAAATATCGAACACACGTTCATTCGATTAGCTGCGACGGGTTTTCTCACGTGTCTTTCTCTAATAGATTTTCCCCCTAATTCGGTGACGCTTAAATATTTTTGTTCTCACACACAGGAGACGTAATCGCATTAATTTAATTAAGCTTGTCTATTTGAAAGAAGTACCTACGTTCATAAAACCTTTTCACTGATTTAATTCTCCAAAAACAATTTTTCCTCATATTCTGATACTCTGACATTCATATCGAGACTATTCGAGAGAATGTTCAGTCCCTGTACTAAGGTAAATATCCTAATACCTGGACATTTAAGGTACGGCGGACACACGTTTGAGAATTTTTCAGTTATACAAACCGATTTATTTAAAAACGATTTTGAAATTACATGGGGCATCGTGTGTACTTTATCATTAAAAAAAAAAAAAAAAAAACAAACATATTGTAGGATTGAATAATTTTGTAAAATATTGAAAATTCATAGTCCTTACAATGGCCCAATTCCTGGACAGCTTAACTACTTAGTATGTCCCGGTGTCCCGATTTTACGATCCCATTACCGGGACACATGATGAAATTTGGATGTTTTCTAGGGAAATTAAATAAAACAAAACAACACAATAGTGTTTTCTTTTGACATATTTCTTCTGTATAAGTAATTTATTCAAATCAATAAACAAACTTAAGTAAAAAGAATCTATTATTGATTGACTAATTTTGAGGTTATGTGTATTCGTGCGCAACACACGCATTTTACACATGAATTAAATATTATCATTAAAACAAGATACCAAGAATACAAAGTAATAATTGTCAAGGTGTTAAGTAATTATTTTATTATTGTGTCAACAATAACGCGTACTTATTTCACAGTTTGCACACATAGTCAGGTTTAGGGTCGTTCCGGGATTTCACTGTACCAGTAGATAGACACGCGAATAAAAAACTAATACGAACTTTAATTTTAATTTTCCAATAAAAAAATAATACTACAAGGTACCATTTTTCTAAAACTGTATTAGTTGTACCAATATACTAAACATTATTAATAATATTCGCTTAAGAAAACGTGGAGACTGTTTAGCAAATCAGATAAAAGCAATACTAAAATGGTGTAAACTGGAGAGTTCAAGAAAATTTATTTATATTACGAGTGTTACAAGTTTACTAAGAAAAATATGTATCTGAATATATTTTATTGAAAATTTGAGTAATTGCATAAAATAGTTCTTTTATGAATAAAGTGAATATTAAATGTAACAAGCAGTATTATATGGACTAGTGTCCAAGTACTGGGACGTGTCCAGGTATTGGGGCATTTACCTTATCCGGCAAAATCACCTACGACGATCGCGTCGCCAGATTATACGGCAGTGCTGTTCAACCTCAAGGTCTCTTCACACGGGGCACTAATGTGAGTCGCGACTGATATTTCGGACATCTTCAGGATACTTCTCGTGTCCTTTAAACTAGCTTTCTCTCTGAAAAGTGCTTAAGCTCTAAAGATTGGACACCGTTCTCCAGTCTGCCTCCGTTACCATTCCCCATATCTCTGTCTTGTGTGTGTACGTGCGCGCGCGCTTTGTACACAGGTAAAACACGGCGTTATAGAGGGGGGCTATGGCACGTAAAGGGCCCCACCTGTGGACAGCACTGTTATACGGTTACGATGCCGTGTGCCATTCGACGTAGCGTAGGCCGGCTTTAGGACGATATCTTGGCAAACGGGCAAGCAGGCAAGCGAGCGAAGCGAAGCAGGCAAGCAGCAAGCTTGCCACGAGAGATTGGAATGTCTCCCGTCCGTTCGAACCTCGTTCTCCTCCCCTCTTCCCTCCCTTGTCCATCGTACTGGCTCCTGCCAATGACTTCCCCTCTTCACAGCCTTCCCCCCTCGCCCAGCGCAGCACTCATTCCATCGTCTCTGCTGGGCCCAAGATAGCGGCAGTCTGGGAAGATAGAGAAAGTCTGTGCGTGGCTCTGTAGCGAGAAAGAGAGGAGGCGAGCCAGAGAAAGATGAAAAATTCCACTAGCGATGGGGTTAACTTGAAGTTTGCTTACAGTTTTCAAGCAATTAGGTACTTACGATCAAATTGCTGCATAATTTATCGCTTATGTATGGATATAACTTTGCAGCCCCGCATGAACCTTTAGCGATGCGTCTCTCAGAATAAATCTTTGTTCTGATGGCTGAAGACTGAACTTGTTGATACTCGAAGGAAAGTATCGTCTTTAAATTTGATTTCTCCTGGTATTATAATAATTATTTAATTTGCGGAGCGTATTTGGTTTATAAATGTGGAGACTAAGCTAAGTAATAGTTAATTTCAATCTGCTTCTCTGACGAATATAAAATGGAATAAAAATTAAGGGACGGGTGGCTGAACGTTTTTGTGATAATATTTAGAAAAAGTATTCAACATAACACGTTTTATAAACTGTTTCTTACCGCATTTTTATCATTTTAAATACGACGCGATATCGGACCTTACCATACAAACGTTTATGCGTTTCTGACGTTTTTTTGTTACTTTTTCATTTTTCCGATTCATCTGTTTTATTCCATTTATTCTTGAACCGGAGTATTGAATTTTTATAATTATTATTATTGCATGTCATTAATCAGCAAATAACGAGATCTTATTGATGTGGGATCGATAGTAGAGCTAAATTATTTTGATATTTTTTTTCTCAATATTTTAATAATGTATGTGAAAATTGTTTGTCAGACATAACAAAACAAAAATATTTCCGATTGAAAAAATGTTATGAATACGAAATGTTCTTATTACCTCGATAATACCCCACTGCTGTTACTCTTAACAAACCATCACATTTGGATACAATAAACGTATTTTTGTTACGAAAGCTGGCATTGTTCCATATCCACCGCGTAGAATTTCTCTATTCTTATTCCATAAGAAATGGTGCAAAAATTGAAACGAGCAAAGTGAAAGGAAAGGACACTCAAAATACGCAACGGTGAAACGTATATAAATGATTTCGATTTCCCAGTAGCTGTCATCGCATAGCCTCAATAACGATAATATGGGTAAAGTGAAAATTATATAAATCAGGTGATACCAGTAGTATCAGCAGAACAGTCAGTAATAGGATGTTGGAAAGAGTACGCGAGGATATTGATCCCATCGCCTACAGACCCTTCTCCCAAGTCTGAATGCATCTTGAAGAAAAGATGCCAGTTCCAGTAAGCCCCCCCCCCCCCCCCTCCCCCCTCCTGTCCTCTCGGACCTCGGGCCCTGGATCTTTCGTTCTCGCCTGGTTATTTCATTCTGTCTTTCTCTCTTTCTGTCCTTCTATCTTCCTTTTTTCTCTTCTCGCGCTATGCGACCCTTTTGGCGTAGTGGCTACCGGTATTACGCTCGTAGGGCCCCCAGGCGATCCACGAACGGATCCACGAAGAGCTACGACGACTCCCGAGGGTGTACGGCCGTGTGCACGAGCGGATGTGCTACTGTCCTTCGATACTCGTCGGGATGATGCCCCGCAGTGATGCGAATCGACTACGCCATGCCGTTTACTCTTTCGCGCCGATGCTACAGAAATAGAATGACACCGAGCTATGCAGAATATTTATAAATATCATAGCAATCCGCTTATTTCGATAAACAGTCGATAGATTATTCAATCGTTATTGCCTCTACATTCAGCTTCGATATCGTGACGCAAAACGTATCGTTCTCGCGTTGGGATTTCCAGAGCAGATGGCATTTTAGTCCGCGCGCGTGTGCTCTCAAGCTTAAACATTCATCCTCCGCCAATACTCTTGAATATTTTCGTTCTACATTTTTTTTTTCGCCGTTTTATAGAGGCTAATCATTCGCATTCCGCGTAAAATTCTCATGCGAACGCCGAGAAGAATCTGCTTCAGAAATACCGTAAAGCAAAATAGGGGGAATGCGGTAAGAAGCACGACCGACCTTACGGCGTTGTTGCTCGCCATTTGCCGGCGCAGCTTTTCACATTCCTACGGCTCTCTTCCAGTGGCAAACAATGTTAACGACCACGCGAAGGGATCGGGATTCCATCTCTACCGGACGATACATAAATAGACTGACGATTTTACCCTGCCACCAGATATATATACGTACCCGTGTTATTATTCCTTTTTTTAACCGACTATTTTTAGACACCCGGTGGAATTTCACGCTTCTCTCTTCCGTCTTTTTTCCTTTTATTTCTGTTCCCCCTTTTTCGTTTCACCTCCTTCTTTATTTTTACCATTTAAGTGAGTTATTCATGCCCTCTTTGTCATATTAGTAAGCTGAGTTATCGAAAAATTGTACACGTACATGGTCGTTCGAAGAGTAAATTTTGTGCGTTGAGGAGGAAACAAACAGTATGTATCGCATAGAATATTGTTGTATGAATGTGATGCAAAAGCAAGTCTTCGTGTGGTAGTTACGAATCTTAATCTACTTCATCTATCTATATCATATTTTTGAAACTGTTTCTTAATTTATAATACAGGGGGCTTAAAGTTTTTTTTATCATGATTACATATACAAAATTACATTTTGAACTAAAAGCTTAAAGAAGTGATACTAGATGGAACATCCAGTTGCAATGCTTCCTTAGTTTGTACTTACGTGCAGTGCAGGCTATTCAAGCAGAGATTTGATCAAATTGATTTTTCTTAATTCTGAGAGACCAAGTTTTTGTCAGTATTGATCATCTGCCATATGTACCGATTATATGTAGAGAAATATACGTAGAATGTAAACAGGAGTTCGATTTCCGGGAAAGGAAATAACATTGGCAACAAGTAGAACGTTATTATTATCTGTTGAATCTTATCTGAATATCTATGATTGAATCAACATATTCCAATCTGGTCGTCCAATTACCTGAATATCAATGATTGTGATCAGTCCATAACCAAATTAGGTAATGTGACAAACATATTTTAGAATGCTAAAATTGCAGTCTAGTAATAACAACAATATGTAACGTGTAATACAAATTTTTATTATATTAATGCTGTTTATATTTCATTATTATAATAGATTCCAAAGTTTTATACCACTTTTACATATTTTCAGTTCCCATATTATCAATATTCAAGATATCATTAATTTCATTATTGCAAATGTTCAAATTATTCGTTGGAAACATCGTTTTAACAGTTCGTTCGATATTTATAACTTGTTATAAAAAGCGAAAGTATAATTTGTAGGCTGTCGTGTGAACATTCGTTCGCAGACTAGATTTACCAGAAGTTCTTGCACTGAACTTTTGAAGAACGTGGAAGGATAAGGAAGGAAACACCCTTTTCTCTGCATTTGTCGTCCCGTACTTCCTCCTACTTCGTGGTTGTATTACGCTACAATTCGGTTTATGACACATTATCAATGGGTTAGTTCCTTCGAGGGAACATTTTCTCACGATCAGCAACAATCAGTATTGCACTGTTTCGCTTCTATACACACTGCTCAAGGAAATTATTGAAGGAAACTTCGTCTCTGACTACAACGTGTTGTTGTGCTAAAGGTCATTTTATAAAAAACAAATATTAATTGGCCTTTATTGAATAAGATTTTACTTGGAAATATTACATTGTTAAAATTTGCAAGCGTAATCTGATTCCATTTTTTAGAATCTCTGGTATTTCCATTTTTCCCGCGTATGTCACTACTTAGTTGCGTTTTCCAGCAAGATAACATGCCTCGGATCATAGAACGCGTTTGAATCACGAAACGACTGTTTCTTATCAACGCAGGTATGCATAAAGCGCGATTATCGAGAAATTATCATTGGCTGATAACAAACACTCGGTGACGTACTCTAGATTCAAATTCAGCTGCTGTGATTGTGCACGTATTCGCACCACACCCGCTATATTTAAAAAAAGAAGATTATTTACAATGTTATTGGCGTGAAAGAATGTAGCATTCACTATAAAATGGCATGTCTGAAAATCTCTTTTTTTTTTTAAGTAAAAAAATTGAATTCAAGTTTTTGAATATTTGTTTGGTGTTACATTTGTGCGATTTCGATTGTATGTATGTAGATTTTGACGTTATGTTATTGACTAAATTGAATCAGAGTAAAAAAGAAAGAAAAAAACATAATTTTGTCATACACACGGTGAATTAAATAAAATATTACAAGCCATTGTCTTCGAAACTACTAGGAATAACAATCCTTTCACTTCGTATTCTAGAAAACGATAAGTCCATTAATATTTTGGGTACTTTTTTGACACTACTACGATGGTGCAGGTTGATAACTGTTCACCTCCTTTTACAAAAAATAATTTTTTTTTCGTTGAATACTTACACTGAAGATAACTAATTTTTCTTTAAAATATTTTCCCCTAATTTGTACAATTGTGAAAATATGAGAAAATATCCTTCCGTTAAAAGAAGCTGGGTTAGAATTGAAATCAAGGTTCATCTTCGAGGCGCATTTTTTAATTTTGTACACCGTTGTTGTATTCTTTTTGGACTACTTAACTCGCACACCTGAATAACTCCCAAATTATGTGTTGATTGAAAAATTGTCATATAAAAACAATGCAGACCGCCGCAGTGCGTGTGAGACATGGCCTTAAAATGAGATAAACTGTATTTGGTTAGCTGGTAGTAATTGGGGTGTCAGTAATTTGACCGACTACGTTTTAAGGGTGACAGTAATGGCTCCCGGCATATTTTTGTCAAACCGATGAGTTTATAAATAAAACATTTCTTTTCTTCAATTAAATATATTAAATCATAGTAAATAAATAAAAAAACTTATACTTTTGGGCAAAAAAGGTAAAAACTATACAATGGTGTCAGAGTCAATTCTTAAGATGACAGTAATAATTGGGTGTTTTACTTTAGTAAGGTTGTTTCTGTATGCGCTTTAAATTTTTATGTCACATCTTCAGATTATTGTACAGTAATAGGTACCTCCCTCTTAGTTTTGCTGCCAAACCCCGCTACTAGCTCACAATATCCCCCTATTTCTAAGAATTCCCGACAGTGTGCGACCGTTGGCACACCTAGCAGATGATGAAAGGTGTTCAACAGTGTAAGCTAATAACATATATGCTTTCTACTGATACAAATTTTTTTTTTTATATTTTTCGCTACATCTTCACGAAAGTATTACCGATATATTGTGTCCAATTTATGTCCAAATGCGGGTTCATTTAGACTTCTTCTAGTTATGCGTAATATACTTACTATTGCTTTGCAAAATTACATAGCGATTTCAATTTTGTATAATTAAAAATAGTTCCCATAGCATCGTATTAGAATTGTGAAAATCTCCTCAGTTAATTGGTAATGTTTTCTTAAAGATGTAATGGAAATTATAAAAAAAATGTATTAGTCGCTGGTTCGTCCATTATAACAACAGCATTATAACAGCTGGTGAATGCTGTTTGTCAGCCGTAGGTAGGCTGAGGGTTTCAAGCTGCTCTATTTTGTTAATCCTCCTCGTCGAACGGCTAAACTGCGTTCCATGTAAGAGTGTACCAACCGAGTGGCCCTACCGATTTCCGACCGATCTGCGCAGCTCCCACGGATCTGACACACGCGATTGGTCGTAGCACTTTCCCTGCCGGTTTACTACCAATCAACTACCAAGTGTATCCCTGCGCGAAACGAGTACGCTCTAATGTGGAACGCAGAGTAGGGTGAGGGCCAATCCAGACATGACAATTTGGTACCGAAAACTGTGCCAAACCTTGTTCGAAGATCACTACCGATCTCGATTCGTAACCCAATAGCCAGGCATTACTGCATTTCCAAATTATTTTCATTTTAAAAAGACGGTATCTACCAATACGCAATGATTGAAAATAAAAGAAATATAATGCAGCTCCATTTTTTACAGTTTTTCAGTTATGTCATGTAATATATGTAAAAAATTCTAAATCGTTTGCTGCACGTTTGATGCAAATCTGATAATAAATGAGCGATTTATTGCAAATTTTGAATCTGCACCCATTATTGTTTCACGCAATACGAATGCCACAGATTTGAAAAATTTGCTAAAAATAAAAATAAGGATTTATCAACTCAATAACTACTACTTATTGTGTGAAAATATATATTTTTAATTATGTTAAAGCAATAATTTTATAAACACTTTTTTCTAATTTACTCGAACCTGGTAAAGATGGAGGTGCATCCCTCTTGGTGCAACGTTCTCAATAATTGTATATCAATATAAGTACACGGGGTGTACGTTTCTCAGCTGTTTCAACTTGCACAACATTTATTGTTATCTTCAATACGCCTTCGAGATTCCAGTTATCTGTTCCCATTGCAATGTCCTTCCCGCCTTTTAAATTCCCTTGCGCCCTACTTATAAACTATGAAATAAATTAATATTGGGTCATCTGAGCATTTCCGTGGTCCTCAATCGTTTGGTTCAAAGAATACGACTCCATCCAAATTTAACACTTTTACTGAAAATAGGCACGTGTACAATTCCAGTATTATTTCTGGTATTAACGAGCTGCCCTCTTGCATGAGGCATCTCCAGACTTGCACTTCGCAAACCATTCTTCAACTATCCTAGTTTAATATAATATTTGCCTTAGTTTATAACCCACAAAATCTGTGTATTTAACATTGCAACTATGTGACGTCACCATCAAATATTACAAAAACCGCGGGAACTTTCAGGATGACCCAACTTGTCTTTTCACTGAGAAATCGCACAGATATCGCCTGCATCGTTCCGTGTCGAAAGACCACAAACATACGACAATTGATTGCTTATAGGTACTCATAGACAGGTCATTCCTGGTTAGGGTTGCCAACTTTTTTCTGGAAAATATAGTACTATAGGCCAAATGTGATAAAAAATATAGTATTTTTCAGAGGAAAGTGGTACAATATCAAACTTATTTTCTAAAACATGTCAAAGGTTTGCTTGCACTGAAACTCCAATTTAACATATATGTAAGGAGCTGTAGAATTTTATCAATGTATCAGAAATACAGTATTTTTACGTACTATATATTTTGCTAACAGTACGTATATAGAGTACAGTAGACAAATATATCGCAACCCTATCCGTGGTGTGCATTTGTGGTCGTTGAGTGCGAATGGAGTGCATTGCTGGTATGTTTTAAAGACTGCCAAAAGAATGCATTTATTGTACGCAAAGATACATACATATAATTCCATCATCTTAAAATCTACAATTTTAAATGCTGGGGTGAAGTAGACGACCGAATATTTTCGATAAACCTGATATTATACACTTTGAATCTGGTTAAGATATTATAGTGTTTTTTGATATTACTAGTACTAAACCTGCCATCCATTCAAGTAGTATTGAAATCGATATCCTTGGGAAGCTGCTAAATGTGTGCTTTGCCACTCGTTACAGGGCCATACATATTTGGCCACATTGCCACACAGTAAGGCTGTTCGAGTAGCTTGAAGTTCGGACCAAGCCGAGCTGAGTACCCGCTAAAACCGAGTAGCTCGAAAGAACCAAGCGGCTAGATAAAACCGAGTAGCTCAAATTTTTTCGAGCGGCCCGAAAGAACCGAGAAGCTCGAATACACTTCGAGCAGATCGAAATTTTTGAACAGACCGATTGTGTCGAGTAGCTTGTAGCTTGAAGCTTGAACGTTTCGGGCAATACCAATGTTTCGAATATTTTAGGTTACGTTTATCTACTGGAATGTAAATAATGGTTCTCAATAAGTAATGTGAATAATTAAAATGTAAGCTGTAAATGAAAATATTCTGTAACTTTTGAAAATAAGTAGGGGAAGTCGGGGTATTGTGAGCCACTTATTTTTTTATTGCTAACAAACTGCTATAAAATCAATTGTTTCTTCAAATTTCAAAGCTGGATGTTGTAGTATGAAGATTTACCTTTCTTTTAGTGACAATAGTTGAATCGAATATTTGCAAATCAGATGATTTTCAGACTATTACAAAAAATTTGCATTTTCTTGAATCTGAAAAATCTCGGGGAATCGTGAGCCACTTTATAAATTGAATAAAAATGACAATGCTTGTTAGAAAATGTTTATTCATGTCTCTAAATGACAAAATAATTTTCAATTAATAAAAAAAAAAGTAAAAACTGACAAAAAAAATAAAAATGAAAATATAATAATATAAAAATATAAATGATAATTTATATTGTGCTCAAATATTACATAAACAATCATAAAGAAACATCAAACACGTGAGGTTACCTCTTTAAATGTCAATAATCGAGTGGCTCACAATTCCCCGAACCATTATTTTTACAACATGGCCACAAATAAAGAACACAATGCTAACTTAATGCCAAATTTCTTTATTATTTGGAAAGCTTGAAGTCACACGAGTATTATGAAAATAGTTACCTGCGTGGATTTCACAGAAAAGTGTCACAATAATAGACCACACACGAAGTGAAAATAATACTTCGAGATCAGCCAATTTTTATCTGTTAACAGAGCAAAGTAACGATGCGGGTGCGTACGTTCACTGATCGTGGAAGTATTAGCTTATCATAAGACAAGTAAATAACAGTTGTTGGCAGCTGTCATTACTCACTAGGGAAAAAAATATGGCGCTGGCTCACGATTCCGCGTGGCTCACAATAACCCGACTTCCCCTACTAAATTCAAATCTTTCTTTTTTTTCATTTTTTTTTCGTGTATTTATGAATGAATTCATACATTTCTCTTTATATTATCTTTCTTTTCTTCTAACTTTTTCTTTTCTTCTTACTTTTTCGTCTTCTTTGTATGGGTTTTACTTCTGTCGTGCCACTGTTAACACAGGGCGTTAACCGCTCATAAATAAATAAATAAATGAATAAATAATTAAATAAATATAAATAAGCGTAATTACCAAGAATCGTGAAGTACTTGTAAACATTTGAATATGTAAACCTTGCATTATTAATGTTTCAATTTTTCATTTTTTATTTAATTAATGTAACATCGCAATACCAATCTGCTTGAATGGGGATGGAAAATATTTGTAAAAGAACGTATGAAATCACGACAGATAATAAGGTAAATAGGTATATATATACAGTATTTACAGTATTTTACACAGTTGAATTGGAGAGTAATCAATGAATTATAAATAATTAATTTTCCTAAATACACGAAAAAATGAAAAAAAAGAAAAGAAAAGAAAGATTTCAATTTACCTAGTACTTATTTTCAAAAGTTACAGAATATTTCCATGTACAGCTTACATTTTAAATATTCACATTACTTATTAAGAACCAGTATTTACATTGCAGTAGATAAACGTAACCTAAAATATTCGAAACATTCGTATTGCCTGAAACGTTCGAACTTCAAGTTTCAAGCTACTCGACACAGTCGGTCTGCCCGAAAATTTCGATCTGCTCGATGTATAGGTATTCGAGCCGCTCGGTACTTTCGAGCAGAGTTGGGCATTATCTAGATAAAAAATTATTTAAATAACGATCGAATAAATGAAACTTCTTCTTTATTCGTTATTCGAGGCTCGAACAATTGAAGTCATCTTTATTCGAAGAGCAACGAATAAATAATTGTATTCGATGAGAATTTATTCAACGAATAAAGATAATTTTTTTATTCGACGAATAACGATAATTTTTTATTCGAAGGTTTTATTCGAATAAATGCGTCGAATAAATTTTTCATCCGTAGCATTTATATCTTTTCGAAGCGTTCGAATAAAGCCACGAATATCTTTCGTCAGCGTCTAGCGTGTTTATTCGAGCCGCCGAAGGTTGAGCCTAGTGGTCCTCTAGGTACTGATCGGAAACTGTGTCCGCGTTTTCTATTGGTCGACGCCATTACTGTCCGAAACCGGAAATAGAAAGAGCAAGTAATTTTTCCTATTGTTCGAAGCAATAACATCTCCCAATGAGGAAGATGACTGCAACTTTTTCCCACCCGTGGCGCCACCAGCACACGTGCCACTTGTCATCGACGTGTTATTAAACATTAATATGTAACTACCAACTTCATACATTCCACAAATGAAAAATTCGCGCGCAAACCATTCACGCATGCGCACTCATGCAAAACCGCAGTACATGCGCTAGTGGCGCCTTCTGCGCCGAGCTTTGCGTCTTCTTCCCCATTGGATTCCACAACATTCAGCGAAAAGTGGGATCAGCAGCAAACTTCATTTAATACTGAAGTGCCCGCCGATTTGTGACTTCCGCTTTAGGCCAAAATGGTGGACACATTTGTCGATCACTACCTAGAGGATCACTAGTCGAGCCCGGCCGAGCGGCGAGCGCCGAACACAGAGGACCGGCGGCGGCGACTTGGGGTCTCTTTGTGACTGACGCACGCGTTAAGCCGCGTATTCACCTGCGCATTCGCCCCGAACGCGCATTCGGCGCGCACCGATTTTTTGCTCGTGCGGCGCGCGGTCGGTGACCCCATAAGATAACGTTAAAGATTTGTTATACGGATTAAGAACGGGAAATGTCCACTCTGCACTGGAAAAAAAATGGGGCACAAAATATCTGACAAATAATAAAATGACTGGCTTTCCTAGTGCGACGTATGTCGTGTTTTGGCTTATTTTCGTCGGAAAAACCTCACCAGTCCATTGGTATTATTTTCAAAAAGATAGGATGAAAATGATGTAATTTGAGATTTTCGTCATTGCACGATACTACATTGTAAGATAACGCGTGCGTCAGTCACTAAGATCCAAAGTTGCCGCCGCCGCGCCGGTCCTCTGTGTTCGGCGCTCGCCGCTCGGCCGGGCTTAACCTTCGGCGGCTCGAATAAACACGCTCGACGCTGACGAAAGATATTCGTGGCTTTATTCGAAGGCTTTGAAAAGATAAATGCTACGGATGAAAAATTTATCCGACGCATTTATTCGAATAAAACCTTCGAATAAAAAATTATCGTTATTCGTCGAATAAATTTTCATCGAATAAATTTTCATCGAATAAAAAAATTATCTTTATTCGTCGAATAAATTCTCTTCGAATAAAATGATATATTCGTTGCTCTTCGGATAAAGATAACTTCGATTATTCGAGCCTCGAATAACGAATAAAAATTATTTATCTTTTGTTCGTTATTTGAGATTTTTATTTAGTTAAACTTTTGCCCAACTCTGCTTTCGAGCTACTCGGTTTTTACGGGTATACTCGGCTCGGCTCGGCTCGAAAAACCGAACCTGGCTCGGCTCGCTTTTTCCGAGCACTCGAACAGCCTTGCCACACAGCCCAGGGCGTTAATGTACTATACCTGGCGCAAGATGTTTATAGGCTGTTCAAGGCAATGAGGGGATGGGTGGAGAACTACCACGAGGCCCACTTGTTTGTTTTAAGGGAAAAATGCGTATTCACTAAGAAAGAGAGGTATCAGACTAACTCGAACATTCTGCGGTACAATAGCAGTAGTATTAGTTTAATAGGAATGATAAAAAAAAGGCAATTAAATCTCTATTGGCAATGCAAGAGACGAAGGTTATCCCACAGTGACAAACGCTCTTATCGAAGTTTAAACAAGCCTGCCCACACGTATGCGACACGTCCAACCAGAAAGAGATATTGCAGAAGAGCGGGCTTAAGGCGAATTTACACGGTTCAATTACACAATTCAACAAAATTGAAAGCAAAGTGAACAGTGTAAATTACCACATAATCAAAGCATTCAATTTTCTACTTTTAAAGTGGAGACTTGTTCAATAATTGTTCAATTTTCAATGCTCACATCTTGAACATTCAATGGTTTTATTTCAGTTGCGTGATTTATTGAAAATGAAGAGATTTTTTCAAATCTTAAATGGCGTCGACGCGAACTGTATCCACGTGCCGGTATTGAAATAATTTGTGAATAAATTTAATGGCAGTGTGTCACGAGATTAAAATAAACCTAAAGAAAAAACAACAGAGGAATCGAGAAATAATGGAGTCTGTTGTTCTCTTCATTTATATACCATTAAAAAATCGAGAAGTATTACAAATTATTTAAAATATTCTTATTGTCTTTATAAACAATTTTCGGGAACAGAATAGCAAGATCTGTTTACAAACAATATGCGTGTGCACGTGTTCAATTTGGAACTCTGTCAACTTCTTTTGATATTCGATTTAATTGTACACTTTCGTTGAGTGGTAATTTACACTGTTCACTTTACTTTGAATTTTGTTGAATCAACCACATTGTTCAGTCATAACGAACCGTGTAAATTCGCCTTTAGGGACTCCCCTGTTTCAACGTGACTCACGATCCGGGGAAGTGACCCTAATAAATCTAAATATTTTGTGCCAAGTATAATATTTCAAAGGTCTATAGAAAACATTTGTGGACTCTTGATTTCTCATGTTACGAGCTGAGGCTGAGGGGAATGAGAGTGGCGGCTGCGAGGCCGAGGATTGAATTTGTTTGTTTGAGTTTGTTCGTAGCGGAGGAACCGGGGTCTGGTATTCCCGGGAGCCACTAGGAATGTAAGCTTCACGGACGAACCGGGGTCTGGTATCCCCGGGAGCTGCTAGGAAGGTGGAAAGCGTGGATGAACCGGGGTCTGGTATCCCCGGGAGCCACTAGGAATGTTAGTTTAGCCTCGTAACTTTATTCTGCGATACACCTTGAGCGGTAAAGGAGTATCTATGTGGGTTTATCTCGGAGAGAAAATTCAGATGATGATTGAATTAGAAATAACTAATTATATTCTATAAGCTCAGTCTTTTACAATTGTTTCAGTGTTTAATTGTCGCGGTACCTAAGTCCACCTCTCGGTTTTGACGCACTAAGAAATGCGTGGGTCTCAATTCTCAAAGAGTTTAATAGTAACAACATTGAAGTAATAAGCTCCTTTCGACTATGCGTACTAGATTTGAAATGAGCCCCTGAGTGTGGAATCATGGCCCTTTTTATACGGTGAAATTCGGCTAGAAAGTAGTGTGGACATGAGTGCCTTCATTGAATATTAGGTTTTCGGGGAAAACTCGGTTGCATCACACCACTGCAGGAACCGGTGACCCCGTCGAGTCACGTGCATTCCGGACACACGAAAGGGTTAAAAAGTCGAAGATAAATCTGCGTACGTAACACTCACAAGGAGAGGTTCGCAGGTGTCTACCTCTGATTGCTTTGGTTTTTGGATATGTCGTAGAGGACCGAAAAATAAGATATACGTGTTTTTTTATAGCGGCTCGTTTTCAAATTTAGGGAGTGAAACCATCCCCCAAAATTATAAGATTTTCAGGTGTTCGTCTCCGATTGCTTTGGTGTTTGGATATGTTTTAGGGGATCGAAAAATAAGAAACAGGCATCTTTTTATTTTGGCTCGCTTTCATATTTAGGGGGTTAAAGCACCCCTCAAAGTTATAAGATTTTCAGATGTCCATCCCCGAATGCTTTGGATGTTGGATGTGTTTTAGAGGACCGAAAAATAAGAAATACCTGTCTTTATATTTTGACCTATTTGCATGTTTAGGGGGTGAAACTACCTCTCAAAGTTCATAAGGGGTACAAAATTATGTTGAATAAAACTTGATACAAATTTTGCGCCATAATTTGCTGATCAAATTAGGCATGGTTCCTTTCATTACTCACCGTTAATAGGGGGTAAACTACCCGTAATGTGTAAAAAAATACATAAAATTCTTGAAAAAATCTCAGACATCAATTATTGTAGGAAGACACATCAGTGGTTTTATGACCTCCCATCGCTAGTGACAATGAGAGGTGAACTACCTGTTGGGTAGTTGCCCCCCCCCCCCAATAACGGTGACTGGCGCCAAGAACATCAAGTTATACATAACGCAAATGAAATTTATATAAAGTTTTATTCAACATAATTTTATACCCCTTATGAACTTTGAGGGGTAGTTTCACCCCTGAAACATGCAAACGGGCCGAAATAAAAAGACGCGTATTTCTTACTTTTTGGTCCTCTAAAACATATCCAACAACCAAAGTAATCGGAGGCGGACACCTGGGAACCTCTCCTTGTCAGTAGGATACTAAAGAGCTCTGCAAACTTAACCCCCTCAGTATTTAACTCATCATCCACGAATTCATGTAACGTGCAGAATTTTGGTATCGAAATTATTTTGGGCATCGTATCAAGCATCAAATATTGTGTCAACAATCGCGCAATAATAATTTGCCAATTCTAATATTAAGCGAGGTTTACGCGACAGCATGTTAAATATTCGAGTGACGTAATGAATATTTCCAGTAACTCTCTGTAATAAAGCTGACAAGTTCCATTGTCTGGTTTCGTATCACGTTAGTTTCTGGTATATGTATGTGCGCGCATCTTACGTTAGCGCGATAGAATGGAAACAAGCATGTAGAACGTAATCGATATCGACACTCTGGTCATTGTAATGCTGTACTGGTGCTCAGTGTTTTATCTTCCCATCTTCATTTTCATGATAAGACAATTCCTTGGAAATCCCAATATAACGCTTGACATTCATCCAAAGAGAATGCGCCAGTGTGTATCAGTTGCCGGCTTCTTCGAAGCGGCCGAGCGCCGTAAAGCGATGCGCATACCAAACACATACCTCAGGATTTCTAATTTCTTCTATGGCAATTTCCGACGAGCCACGGTAACGAAATGCGATATGTTCTTTTGAAATGTGTAATAACACATCGCGTACTTTTTCGTTGTATGTTTCCTATGGGTTTTTAAAATGATTATAATCAAAATTCGAGGAGGTCATACATCAATTTTTCTTAATAATAAACAACAGATGATTCTATTAGCATTGTAAACTCGTAAGGATTTGCAAGGTTTCTTGTAAAAATATCAGAGTATATTTGAGTGTCCTGTCTAGAATGGCATATATGTAGGTAGATAGTAACTTGAATCGATTCGGTATTGATTGCAAAACAATCGTCGGCGCAAATCAATAGGTTCCTTTGTAGTGTATCACGTGATTGATAACAGAGTTGTCTCCCAAGAGTACTAGAAGATCTTGATAATGCTTGAATGTGAATCACGAGCATGTCGCGTATTTTATGTACAGTCTTTCGCAGTGAAAATTCTTCACCATTCGTGCGTCTCGTATTGCCCATCAGCAAATAAATTATACATATAAAAATAAGGTATACTTATAATCAATGTAGAAACATTCAGAATAAGTCAACAAACCCCGGTTGTGGGGTTATTTGTATATGTATACTACGTCCAATAATTTTTTAAAATTTTTTCTTCATTCCTTCACAGTGTTATTTTTTTTTTTTTATTAATTATCATGGTGCTTGATACTGTAATTATTTTGTACTTGTTTGTTATGGTCTATTTGGAAGGCCTGAGTGTTTGAAGGGAGGATAGGATGTAAAACTGGTAGGGGTGAGTTTGGAAGGATTTTATGGTGGGGGAAAGTGGACTTGAGCAGCTAAACTCTTTGTCTCGACTGTATCTTGAGGATAAAAAATGCAATTTTTAGTGGTATTCCTATGCATACAAGGGAAGATCCCGAACCCGAAAATTCAAAAAATTCTGGAACTTTGTGGATATGTAGGGGATTTCCTTCTGATTACAACGCAATTTTGTTTGCTGCCCAAAATCACTCTAAGCGGGTGAAATTAACCCCTGAAGATTCGGCTATTTTTCGATTTTATTTTATAACACACAATCTGTCAGAGATCGAAAAAAAGTTTCAAGACAAAAGTTACTTCTTTTAATTAGATCTATCAAATCGTAAAGGTTTTATCAATTATTTAAACAATTAGAAAAAAGTTATAAACAAAAATATAAATGTTTTCTAAAATTCGGATTTTCACGCGAAATCTGAACTGGATGTTTAAATAATTATGAAACAGCATAATTCTAATTTTTTTCCATACAATTTCAACTACTGTTGTATTGCGGAACTGTGCTCCGCGACAATCGAAGAACTTTTGTATCCCAATGTTCTTCTAACGTTTATTAGGAAATGATACAACCACTTGATGTATATGGTTTCCGGATATAGAAAACTGTGTACGAAAATTTTTCGACCTTGTATTATTGTTTAATTACGATGTGTTCTTCCCTTGTTAGTCAGGTAACCCCGTCCGACATTGTTAACATGTTAAGAGCCGTACGTACAGAACCTCCACGCACAGGATAAAATAAAATACCGTAAATTGTAGTCAATGTTATCACGTTTCCACAAAATATTCATGAAAAAACATCAAACAGTACGTACTCAGTGGACAAAAATTCATAAATAGTCAAAACAAAAATATGTACGGCCCACCGACCTTTTTAGATTTTTCATTCTCACTGAAAGAACACGCAAGCTTTTGTCACGGCGACACATTAAATGGCAAGCTGGTCATTCATGTGCTCCAATGTCGCGAATCGCAGCATAATTTATTTCATAATACAAGAATTAAAGGGAATTAGTCAACTATCCTCGTTAGTCAACTAGCCCCGGGCTCCCCAACGCATAGTTTTGCGCAAACGATTTCGTATACATACTTATTCCGTTATTTTGATACATGGACACCTTCGATAATGCATGGATTTAATCAGTGTTTCTTGTACTATACATATAATAAATATACATAGATCAGCAATGCGGGGCACGCAGTTTGTTTTCGTAGCAGGGACGAAACTAGGTTGTAAGCGCCCCGGAGCAAGGATTCTCTTTGGCGCCCCCCCCCCCCCCCCAACATTTTACCACCTTGTATTTCCCACCGTAGGAGGTTGAGTCCACACTTTATATATAAAAGGCATAATAATCGTGTTTATTAACTGATTTCAAACATATTGCAGGTACCCTAATTTGTTTGCTGTTTGATAACAAATCAATAAATTTTAATTACTGTTTCATAAAATGTGTATCTCCTTCATTCCCAATGGAATAACGTAATGTATAAATTTAAATAAAGCCATTGATGTAGCTTTACCAAAACTATGTCTTTTCTCTATAAATGTTTCTCATTTGGCGCCCCTCGCAAATCGGCGCCCGGGCAGAAACACCAGCTGCCCCACCCCCCTAGTTTCGTCACTGTTTCGTAGTTGTGAAACATGCGTAGAATTTAACCTTAATTCTGTCCTGTTCATTGCTGTTGATGATGAACCTTTCTAATTTATAATGTTAAAAATTATCTGAAGTCATTCTCTATGCAAATTATCTTTGTAAAAAGAAGTGAGATCCCCCCAAAAAAACTTAAAAAAAGTAAACAAATTACGCCAGGTACATGAAAAAGTCGAGGACGAGAAAGAGTAAATCACAAAAAAATAGAAGAAAATATACAATATAAAAAAATAGAGCTGCAAGTACATAAAGGTGCTTTCCAACTGCGCTTAAGATGACACAATTACCCATACACAGCTAAAATGTTGTGTTCATACATTCCATTACTCATATCGCGGACATTTTTATAATGTGAAGATAAAATGTAACATCTAGACATTTACCTAGATGTCCGCGGTCTGGAAGTCAAATACTTGGCGTGGCCAGGCAAGGTATTCTCAGACCATCAATATCCATACCTTCCCTCTCGCAGGCTTTTAAATAATTTGTCAATTTAAAACTCTGAGAATATGAGTACATTTTCATTATATTGCGTTTTAAAATAAGTCTAAGATCATTCATCGACACCGATACCGTTCCTCTCACAAGCTTTCAGATAATTTGTCAATTTAAAACTCTGTCAATATGAATACACTTTCATTATTCTGCGTTTTTAAATAATTCTTATTCATCGACACCTAGACCTTGCCTGGCCAAGCCAAGTATTTGACTTCCAGGCCGCGGACATCTAGGCAAATATCTAGATGTTACATTTTATCTTCACATTATTAAAATGTCCGCGATATGAGTAATGGAATGTATGAACACAGCATTTTAGCTGTGTATATGTAGTTGTGTCATCTTAAGCGCTGTTGGAAAGCACCTTTATGTACATGCAGCTCATTTTGATTTAACAAATTTTTTTATATTGTATATTTTTTTCTATTTTTTTTTCGTGATTTACTCTTTTCCGTCCTCGACTTTTTCATGTACTAGGCGTAATTTTTTTTACTTTTTTGAAGTTTTTTATGGGTTAGCTTTACTACTCGGCTTCGCCCGAAATTTAGGTTCTGATTTTGTGCAAGAAATTTTTTTTAGTTTTTGTTTGTGAAATTAGATTCATCTGGATTAGTCAGGCATAATGAGTTGAGGCACATTTTGTGATCCCAGAGTTTATCGTTCGAACGTTTTTAGGCGACAGACAAACACACAAACATATAGAAGCTTTCTGCTTTATATATTCAGATAAAGTCTTGAACTTTCTTTTGACCACCACTGTATTTAAATTTTCAAGACCGATTAAACTTAAAAAACTGTCCGGATTCGAAGTGAGTCATACCTGACGTCATTTGTTTGAAATGTTTCGAGGCATATCATGCACATCACTAAACTAATCGTAAGTAGCCGTAGATTTGTGTAGATTATAACTATTATAGTTCATGGAATCTTTAAATATTATAGATGGATGATTTTCAATGCGAGATCCTTCGTATATAGATGTAAATCCAAGTTATTTTCATACTCTCCATTACACACTTTTATTCACTCCCACTCACTCTCATTTACCCCCACAATGATTTACATTAAATTCTAAATATTCCCTTAAAATTCTCATTTCCTCTCTTTCACCCCTATTCTAATTTGCGGCGACTTATATTATTTGCTTCTATGTGTAACGTAAACCTCCATATTCTACGTTCACACTAGCGGACAAAAAAGTTACCACTTTTTCAATTTGTTCTATTTTTCTTATTTTTTAGCATACATTTGGGACTATGGTATGTTCAATATGCATATTTTGATGGAGAATTTATAGCTGTATAAAACCCAGTTAAAACTGAATTTATTTAACTGACAAACAAAAGTGTTGTGTGACATTGAACGGGATAATCCATTTTTGGGGCCGACAAAGAAGTTACCACGTTTAGTAACTTTTTAGGTTGTCCTAAAAGCAAAAGGTGCCTCCACAAAATATTCGATATTTTTATTAATGTTCAAGGGGTTGGAAGTGGGTGAAGGGGGGAGGGAGGGAACGGATTATGGCGAAGAAAGTGAAGTTTGGGGGGGGGGGTGGAAAATAGTTGGGGTTTATGTGAAGGGGGATCTGAAAGAGAAGCTGGAGGAGCTGGAAGAGTGGATGGAAGAGAAGGAGGGGGGGGATAAGAGTGGTAATAGGAGGAGATTTTAACGCGCGTAGGGGGGAGGAAAGGGGAGAGGTCTGGGAGGGCGAGGAGGCGGAGGGGAGTTGGAGGGGAGTAGGAGATCCGAAGATAAGGTGCTGAATGGGGAAGGGAGGAGGCTGTGCAGGTGCTTAGAGGAAAGTGGATGGGGAATACTGAATGCAAATACAGAGGGGGGACGAGGAGGGGGAGTGGACGTTCACAGGGGGGCGGGGTAATACAGTGATAGATTATGTGATAGGGAACGAAGAAACAAGAAGGAAGGTGGAAAAGATGGAGGTAGGGGAAAGGATTGAATCTGATCACCACCCGGTGGTGGTGTGGCTGAGAGGGGAGGGGAGGAAGATGGAGGGAGGGGGGAAACAAGGAGGAGAATGGGGAGGGGGCAGAGGAAACTGGACGGAGGAGGGAAGGTTGGAGTTTTTAAGGAAGTTTGGTAAAAGAGGTGGGGGAGGGAGGGGAGTGGAGGAGGAATGGTGTGAGCTGCGGGATAGGATAAAGGGTGCTATAAGTAAGATGGGGAAAAGGGGGGAGATAGAAAAGGGAGGAAAAGGGGGGAGAAGAAGGGAGGGTGGTGGGATGGGGAATGTAGGGAGGAAAAGAGGAAGGTGAGGAGAGAGCTGAGGAAGTGGAGGAGGGAAGGAGGGGAGGGGAGAGAATACAAGAAGAGAAAGAGGGAGTATGGGAGGTTATGTGAGGAAAAAAGAAAGAAGGGGTGGAGAGGTGGGTGAAGGAGGTGGAAAGTGTAAGAACGGAGGGAAAAGTGTGGAAGGTGGTAAATAGGGGGGGGGGGGGAGGAGGGGGAGGTTGAACAAAGGGATAGCAATGGGGGAATGGGACGGTTACGTCAAGAGGCTGCTATCGGGTGTGGAATGGAAGGGAGGAAGGGAGCGGCGGTAATGGGAAAGGTTTGGGGGATTGGGAAGAGGTTATTTGGGAAGGATTGGGAAAGAAGAATATGCTTATTTGACAGATTGGTATGGCCGGTGGTGAGATACGGGGCGGAGGTATGGGGGTGGAAGGAAAGGGAGAATGTGGAAAGGCTTCAGAAAAGATTTTTGAGATGGGTGTTGGGAGTGGATACGTGTACGCCGGGGTACATGGTGAGGGAGGAGGTACAAAGGGAGATGATGAAGGGAAGGGCAGGGTTGAGGGCCTGGGTGCATGAGAGAAAGTTGGAGGAGGGGCAGGGGGGGAGCTGGCGAGGAAGTGCTGGGAGGAGGTGAAGGGGTGAATAAGGAGGGGAAAGGGGCTGGAGGGGTGGGAAGAAGAAAGGAAGGAGTTTTTCGAGAAGAGGGGGTGGAAGCTGGAAGAGATAGAAAGGATGAGGGAATCTGGGGGACTAAGAGGAGAGGAGTTGGTGAGTCGGGAAAGAAAAATGCAGCAGGAGGAGAGGTGGGAAAGAATAGGGGACTCAGGGTACAATAGGTGGTACGGAAGGTTGAAGGGGGAAGGGTTGCCGGGTTACCTAAAGAAGGGGTGGGGGAAAGTAGGTGGAGAAGGGTAGCCAGGTTTAGATTGGGTAACGAGATGAAGGGGGGGGGGGGTAGCTACTGGGAGGATAGAGAGAAGAGGAGGTGTAGGGTATGTGGAAGGGGGGAAGAGACATGGGAACACGTGTGGGAGGAGTGCATGGGGTGGGTGGCAGGAGATGGTGGGAGAGGTGCTTGGCGACGAAGGGGAGGGGGAGGAATGGATGAGGAGGTTAGAGGAAAGGAGACAGTTGTGTGGTGGAGTGGAGGTGTGAGAAAAGGAATGGAATGGAAGGGGAGACGAGTGGAAGCGGAGGTCCGGGGGCGGATAGGTGATAGGTGTGCGGAGGGGCGGGGAGGAGGGGAAAGGAGAGCGAGCGAGCGAGCGTGCGGGTGGAGCGGAGCCGCAATCTGTATATAGTGTATATATTGTAATATTAAGGAATTAGGTGTGAGTTAGGTTAAGTTGAAATAAGCTAAGCTAAGTTAAGCTAGGTTAAGGGGTGTAGGGGTGGTAAATGTATAGAGTGGAGGGAGCATCGTTTGAGGAGATTGTAACCCCTAGGGGAGCAATAAAGAGGATATATACATATATATTAACGTTCAAAAGTGGTAACTTTTTGTTGGCTTTAAAAGTGTGTTGTCTTCTTTAATGTTATGTAGGGTTTTTGTTGGTTAGTTAAATAAATTCAACTGTAACTGGGTTTTATTCAGCTTTTAATTCTCTTTCAGAATATGTATATTAGGCACATACTGCAGTTTTGAGTTGATATTGAAAAGTAATACAAGTAGGGTGCAGGGAGTCGAGATCGAAGCAGAAACCGAAATTCAGACCGGTCACATATCGGTCAAGTAACCAGTAACCGTAAGGAAAGTGGAGAGAAATTCTGATCGTAATAGCGAGAGGATGCAAAAGGGAACCGAAGCTCCTGACCAATTGCACTTCGGTCGGGAATCGGGGACCGTAGTTCTGAGACGAACGGGGACCGGTCGCCAGAGCGGTCCGCCGAATGGTTAGAGCTCCGACTCGGTTTGGTTCGGGTGGGTTCGGTTTAGTTCGACCTAGGTGAATAGGCCGGGAAGGTATAAATGCTGTTCCTGACGCTCTCATTGTTTGTCTCTCTCGCGACGGGATTTGTGAAATCAGACTGTTGCAGTTTCTTAGTCTGAGACTGTCGGTCCCAAACTGCGCCGATGTACCGAGGCATTGTTGTATTTGGAACACTACATTAAAAAGATGCTCTCCATCTCCCATCGGCTTTAATAGAAGTAGTTAATATAAAATAAATGATTGTTAAAATAGTAATAACAAGAAATGATTGAAAATACAATTTTTCATGTGGTTATTTCAAAAGTATGTCCAAGTGTGTAAAAAAACAGAAGATATAAATGTAACAAAATGTAAATATATATTTAACAAAAAATTAAATAAATTACACAGCGAAATTTATTATAATGATTCAATAGTTATCTCTCGCAATAACATACGAAAACATTATTTTACATCTTCTAAATCAGTCGTTGTATAAGCGTATTTCAAATTGTTTTCAGTAATTGCTATTTTACTCAGGGCATTGTGGTCGCGATTTAGCCACTCGTAAACTGCACTTTATTGTTATACCACAGACCCTCATTCGCCAACGAAAGGACGCATCCCGATATTTTGTCAATGGATCATTCCAAGGTTTCATTTTCTCTAGAACGAGGACAAAACGCCCTGTATTTGCGTTGAACCATAATATTATATGGAACAGGGACTTTTGGGTATACTTAACCCCTATTGAAGTTCAAACAAAAACAATTAAAGAAACTCTTTCGAGAAATTGTTCCAAAGATAAAAGTTTATAAGTATAGCGTAGTTTCAAAAAGGGATATGCAAAAAGTAATCAATGTTCAGAACTGTGGTTCTGAAACAAATGTGGAAGCATAAAAATAATAACTAACCCCCTCTAATTCCACATCGACTAAGTAGGTATATCATGTTTCATTTTGATACAAATTCCTGACATCGACGTCAAAAAGTGATCGAATGGAATTACCTTCCTGCTATGTTAGTCGAAAAATAAAAACACATAGTATTGTGTTTGTAATATTGAAAACGTCATAAATCTTTGCAATTTCATTCATTATATCAATTGGTCTAAAAAATCCATTTCTTGTACAATATGCATAGGTAGGGGAGACCGGGGCTAGTTGGCTAATTTTTTACATATCTATTTTTTATAAATCAACCATTGGCATTTTGTTGACTTACGGTATACCAAAAGTTCACAAATTTACTTGGGTATACAGGCTTAATTTTTAAATTCGATTTAATTGAGCCTAAGTTATAGTTTTTATTATATTTACAAGAGTGAGTCCAGTAAGTCAACAAACCCCGGTTGCGGGGCTAGTTGACATATATGATGGGGCTAGTTGACTTGACATTTATAATGACGTTTGTAAGAAAACACAGCGGTATTAACAGAAATTAAACCTTTATTTGCTCAAAATTAGGTCAAATTAGGCCTACAAATCATCATCTGAGTCACAGTTAATGCACACATAATAGTCTATATTAAATGTAACAACATGCTGTATGCAAATTTTTTTAGTTCCTTCGGCGTTAACCCGTAGTAAATATCCGACGCTTGTTTTAAATAATCCGTTAAGAGAGTCTCTTGTACCTCAGAAAAAACTTTTCGCCCGTTAAAATAACCAACACGTTCTAGTTTGATTTCACCATTCGGTAATTTTGCTTTTTTAACGTATCGATCAAGCGTTTTTTGGGGAATTAAAAAGTCTTTAGCAACACTATTAACGCTCCTGCCTTCATGTATGACTGTTTGGACTGCCCGTAAAATAGTATCAGCAGATGCTTTGCCATTCTCAGTTTTTCGTTTGTAATTTCTCATCTTGATGCCTGCAACAAATGTAGGTAATTAATACGTTAATAAGAGCAAAACTGGGTAAAAAAGGGAAAAAAATAATTTCCGGGGTTATTTGACTATTAGTCAAATAACCCCGGAAATTATTTTTTACATATGCTTAGTCAAGTAACCCCATCCGACATTGCTAACATATTAGGTGTCGTACGTGCAAACTTCCAAGCACCGGATAAAATACAATACCGTAAATCATAGTCAATGCATCACACTTACACAATATATTCATGAAAAAAATATCAGGCTGTACTTAGTGGACAAAAATACATAAATAATCAAAACTGAAATATTTACTTACCGTCGATGTTTTTAGATTTTTTATTCCCACCGATACAACACGCGAGTTTTTACCACGGCGACACATGGAATGGCGAGCTAGTCATTCATATGTTTTAAAATGGCTAATCAAAGCACCATCTATTCTATAATATAGTAGTTATGGGGAATTAGTCAACTAACCTCATTAGTCGACTAGCCCCGGTCTCCCCTATATTATTGTACATTAATGGTGAGAATTTTATTAACATTAACTTTTGAAAAACTTTTGGCGTTATCAGCGTGCAAACTTTTGAAAATTGACTGTTATTGTTTCCAAAACAAATTGGTATTCCTTAAAACTTATCTATCATTAACTTTGTTTATTTATAACTAAACATTTTATTGATAAAAATATAAATTATTTCTGAAAATTATTTATAAAAGTATTTCATTGCGACAATAAAAGTAATATTTCATTTATAAAAATATTTAAAGCAGGTGTTTATAAAATTATCTATAAAATTTAATAAATTTAGCAAAAGACGTAAATGTATTTTTAAGAATTTATATATAAATTAAATTAATTGATTTTAATTATTATTATAAATTTGTTTCATTTGTACTATGTATTTCGCTGTGGATTGCAAAATATGCAAAGCCAGGTTACTAACGTGATAAAAAATAATTAAAATGACCTACTAAATAATTTTAGTCACGATTTGCGATTCGCAACAAGGATAGTAACAATTTGTTTCGCAAATTTTAATCGAGCGTATTTATATTTTCTTTCTATTTCCCATGAGATGATGAATTCTAGTCTCCCGCATTGCTATCTCTCCCGACTTTGCGTGAACCGTATTGCAATCGGTCGAGACTCTCGGTTGACCGTTTTGTGAACCTCTCCGTAAATTAACGCGACCGTATTCCTGACCTGTGTAGACTTTCGGTGTCTATCTTTCTCTGTCACTCACTACCCCTCACTTATCTATTAACTTTGTACTAAGATTATAAGATTTCTTTATAGAAACTTCTATAGGTACTCTATATATTACCTAGCATTCTGTTTATCTTTAAGTATATGTTTGACTAACTCTTCTAGGAAGTTTTTGTCATTTTCTTTGGTTTTCTAATCTAACACCGCTTCTTTCTTCATCTTCTCTACATATCTCAGCCAATTTATCTACTTTCTCCGATCTTTTCCCTTCTACCACCACCAGCTCTTCTGTCACCGTTCCTCGTTCCAGTCTTTCGTATTCTTCTATCCAGTGCTTGAATTTCCTCTGCCTCTTTCACATAACGCACACATGCTCTCTTTCCAACTTAACCAACATGACCAGTATCTATTACTTTCCTGCATGCTTCCACACTTATTAGACCTAGGTATTCATTTTTTTACTTTCTTCTTTACCGTTTTTTTTTTCTAGGTATTCTGGTCTTATCTATCGTACCTGTTCCTTTTTGCATTTTGTCAGTTTGCCCTTCTTTCTTTCACCTTCTTATCTTCTAATCTGACCCTTGTTCACCCTCTGTAACTATTCTCCTTTCACCTCCTGTCCTATCAACTCTTGAGGGAATCCCTGAGTTCCCGCCACCTTTCCCTCATTCGCCATTCCCTAATAACTTCACAGCCTTGCTGTCTATGCTTCCTGCGTCGACTTCTCTCCACTCTTTTCAGCCGTGCCGCTGCCTTTATTTCTACTTATTCCTTTCTCGTTCTTCTTCAAATTCTCCCACTTTCACTTTTTAGTTTGCTTCGCAAACCCTTTCCCTTTTCCTTACTTTTCGTACCTAATCACTCACGTTGTGCTTTCGCTTGCGTTAAGTCCTACTTGGTCCTACTTTCTCTATAGTTATTATATACATTAAAACTGCATTGCTATGTGATCAAACTTTGTGTTACTCATCACATTTAAATGAGTAACAACATAAACGAAATATTCTCAAATTAATTGGAAAAATAGGAAGGCAAAGGTGGCGGCCAGTTTTAAATATGATCCACTATATTTGAGAGAAACATCGTGGAAATATAATCCTCCCGCCTTGCTGTGTATTTAATTTAGGGTTTATACAATAACCGACTGTTGAAAAAATCGGTTTTCGAATTCCACCATTCCGCAAAAATCGGTTAAACCGGTTTTCGAATTTTCACAAAAAGATATAATTAAAATAGAAAATAAATATTTGTACTTACTTTAAAAAATTTCAGTTTTGTTAATATTTACGGAATTGCAAAAATATACTCTATCTATTCAAAACCAAATATATAAAATAAAAAAAATAACTAAAACCCGTACAATTTTTGAGTTCATTTATTATTTAGGGACCTACAAAAATATACCACAATAAATTTAATACACTACATACAAAACCAAAAGAAGAAAAAAAAAATTAAAATATCTAAAATCCGTGCAAAATGTAAATTATAAATCTGTATTTCATTTAGTATTTTTCTTCCGAAAATATGAACTCATTAAGATTAGTTTTACAGTAAACTGTTACCTAACTACAACATGCTTGTGTCCGAGGCGATTTCATGCCAAAATGTTAACGTTTTCAATTAAATAATTAATTCATTTTTACATATTAATTCTAGTATATAAAATCGGTTCTTTACATTTCAAAACCGGTTTTCGAATTTTACAAACTTAAAAAAAAATGTTTTTAAACCCGGTTTTTAAAAACCGACAAGCTCTGCTATGTCTGTTATACTTACCGGGTTTCTTGTTTACAGGCTTGAAAGAGTTAAATTCACATGTACAGTCAGTAAAAAAAAATAGGCATATAAACCTCATAATTTTGAATATTATACAAATTTCGGAAGTTTTAGCCTTCTGATTGGTGTATTACCACGAAGGCGGGGCGTGTAGACCTTTGTGAGTGACTGTATGCTTCGTAGCAATGGAGTCATAGCTGTTTATAGTATGTGTTTTAAATCTTGAATTGGATTCAGATGTGAATATTACGTCGATAAGATATCTATTGATTTGGAGATAGGTATAGTAATTAATGCATTTGCGAGTATTGGGCGACATTAGACCAGTTGAGTTTTTCTCGCATTCTTGTATACCTATGTCCTGTGTAGATATTTTAGAAGTTAAAACACAAATAGTGGTACACTAGTAGTACATAAGTAAAGATTGATTTTGCATGAAATACTTTATAGTAATTTTTTTTTTTTTAAAACAAGCTATTATTAAAATGTACTAAAAAGGAACCAATAATTTTGATACCGGCCCAGATGACTGCCTGAGAATAATTCCCTCATATGATAAAAGCTAAACGCGTGAAAATATTAAAATATTTAGTTTTCAAATACTTAATACTCGAATAGTGTTCGAATACTTAAATATTCGAATAATAACATTCGAATACTCAAATATTCGAAGTTTATTCGTAGCATTCGATTACTTGTAAAATATTCAAATATTAAATTATTCGAATAGTCCCAGCCCTAGCGAGAAGGTCTATCGTTACTTCATCAATTGGCTCCTTTAAATAGATGACCCACGGTGACCTTGAACATTATTCGTTGAAACGCACAATAAGTCGGTACAGCCCCCCGATCGAGATCGGTATGCTGCTTTCATTGATTTTTTTTCGGCCCCGAATTTCGTTCTCCTTAACGCCCTTAAAATGCAAAAAGACTTGCAGGGTACATTTTGTCCACAGATATACGATTGCTCAGAAGTTACGAGCTTTTGCTTAGTCCGTAGGTACCTTCGCTCGCTATGGGGCATCGAGTTATCGGTATGTACACCGCGATAATGGCATCGCATTCCATTCATATCAGCATCGTTCGCTCGCCACCGCAACCTGCCTTTTTCCTCCTCCTCTCCTGCTCCCCCGTTCGCCCCGCGCCCCCTTCCCCATCGTTGAAGCTCGTTCTGCTCGTTCTGCTCGTTCTGTTCGTTCCATCGAGCCGTGCGCATCGCGCGTATCGCCTGGGCCTGGTACCGCTCGCCGCCACTTGATCGCGACGCGCCCACTCGGCCACATGTGAACGTACCTTTACGCGTTCGATCGCCGTGCTGGCTTCTTCTGGTGTGCATTCCTTCTACGACTGCTGGAAAATAACTCTCCGGGGAAACTTATCTTTAGAGTGCGTAGCTCATTCGCGGCCGTGGCAATTCGGCCACCGCCTAGCGCTTTCTTTTTCCTACTTTGTATTTACTCCGAGTATTCTCCCAGTCGCGAAGCCGATACGAAAGAGATAAACGCGTGGATTTCGACGGCATTACAAATCAGGGAGCTCGAACTTAATTGTCGTACGGCTCTAACGAGGAAACGGCCAGAAATGGAAACTCGCCGTTTTAACGAGTCGTATCTGAAATTGTAGATCTTGACAAGCTGGCTAATAAACGTCCCCTTGAATCGAAGTTATAAGACTTCTGCGACCGTGTGACAATGTGACGACAGTCGACACTTGGTAGTGACAAGTGTTCAGGCATTACTTAGATGACGCGCATAGGACGTTTCGCTGTAAACCAAATGATCGCTGATTTGACTCTTGCGGGGGGACGATTTTTTTTATTCCAGTATTCATTCTCATATTTTGGTTTCTTCTATCGTCTGCAATAATTGTACTGCTATGCAGGGTGACCCACGTAAAATGTGACAATTATTACGCGCATTTTTAAAAATATAGTCAGTCGAAAAAAATTTATTAGGCAAGATTGAAATGATGTAGGGGGCCCACTTTATCGGATTCACATGCTTTTCTTTTTGGAATATGATGGTGTCAAGGAAATTTCAAGGAGGTCATCGATGTTTCTTAAATCGAACGGAATGTTAATCATTTGTAGCGTTTAAATAGATGAATTCAAAGATATTTAACTGTATCTAATTTGTCCTTCCCTCTCGCAGGGTTTCAAATAATTTGTGAATTTAAAACTCTGCCAATATGAGTACCTATTCTTTCATTATTTTGCGTTTTTAAATAATTCTTATTCATCGACACCTTGACCGTGCCAGGCCACGCCAAGTATTTGATTTCCAGGCCGCGGACATCTAGGCAAATGTCTAGATGTTACATTTTATCTTCACATTATTAAAATGTCCGTGATTATTACAGTGCACCTTTATGTACTTGCAGCTCATTTTGATTTCACATCTTTTTCTTATATTGTAATTATTATCATCTTCTATTTTTTTTTTGTGATTTATTTTATAATACTCCTTTCCGTCCTTGACTTTTTCATGTACTTGGCGTAATTTTTTTACATTTTTTAAGTTTTTTATGGGGATCTTACTTCTTTTTACAAAGATAATTTGCATAGAGAATGACTTCAGATAATTTTTAATATTATAAATTACGAAGGTTCATAGTACTTTGTGTATAGTACAAGAAACACTGATTAAATTCGTGCATTATCGACGGTGTGCATGTATCAAAATAACTGAATAAGTATGTATACGAAATCCTTCCTTCAAAATTATGCGTACATACATAGCCTGGCGTAGGTCACAGCATCATTTTACGCTTTGATTATCTGCATATACATAAAATCCTCAGTTTAGTTACAAATAAAAAACAGTTTGATGATATACAAACATGTCGCAATTCAAATTTCGGCAACTTACCGTGTGTTTGTGACTGCATTTTGGTTGCAATTCAATGGTACAACGATACATATTTGTAAAAACACGGGGCATCTTAAATTTTGACAACTTACCTTATTTCACACTCGCCAGGTTATAACTTGACGGTAAGCAGTCAAAATTTGGAGTAGATTGCATTGTGAAGATAGCGATTGATGAACGAGACATGTGTTAGTTTCAGTTGGCTGAAGTAATCTTAGTATTTCTTTTATATTATTTAATAATAACTTAATACATATGACGGAAACTATATAGACGAATACAGAACTACTTATAATAGACTCAGGACTAGATTATGGTGTCAAGATTGTTTGGACTAAAGTGCTCCTTTTAGAAAGAATTGCGTGGCATATATAGGTACGGTTTGCAGTAAGTTGGGAAGTGGGGGTTGTCCTGAGCACAGACGAGGTATAGAATAGACCTATCACCTTATGGGACTTCGTGTCACCAACCAAACTATGTTACCGACCCATAATTTGAGGACTGAATTTAGCGACCTCTGTTCATGAACAGCGTCCAACTCAAGAACCACTCTGAAATGTGTTGAAATACTGAAAGTTGTGTGCGTGCTTGTATACGTGTGACTTGTTTAGAGTGAGAGTTTAACGTAGAGGGCGGGCCGACGCTTTGGCTCGGTTTGTCAATGACTCGCGCCGGATTTCTCTCTGAAAATCTATTTCGGGGATCAGGAGCCTATATGGCGATGAAATATGGCACTTCTTGAGAGCTTATACAAGCTATAAATTGCAAGATGAAATTGATTGTTAGTATTTTAGATGTAGTGGAACATTTAACTAATATTTTCACGTGTCATATGCTGAAAAATATTAAAAATTGACGCTATTACTGACATTCTCGCAAATCTCTGCACTTCGCGCGTGCCTAAATAGACGGTGCCCATTCTACCACACGTAAAAATCATTGACAGTGATGAATTGAAACATTTTTGTATAATTTATATTCGTAGTTTTTGGGACCCGAGGCCCCTCAATCCCTACGTTTCATTACAAATTCATTGGCTCTGTCCTTATTAACTATTGAATGGATTTAAAAATTATAAAAAAAACATCTACGATGTATGCACACTGGCGTAGGTAGGTATCGCTTACGTTAAGATCTGGGCACACATATCAGTTCCGTGTCAGTTCACGTAGAATTCAGGTACTCTTCATTACTTTCCTCAATTACTTTACTCCAAGTACTTTCCATTACAGCCATTAAAAATAATCAGGATTATATCAAGTTTGGTTTCATTTTCATCAGAAAAACACTAGCAATCCATTAGTGATACTTCTATGATAGAAATTGGTATACTCATTACTGAATGGCCTATTGCTGACTTTGTCCTTATGCCACTACTCTAGCGTTTATGACCCCCAAGCCGCGTCGTTCGAAAGCTTTTACCTGAGAACCCACCAGGGTCGTAAAACACAAGGTACGCGTTACCGTTCAACCGATTTAAAGAGAGCGTACAGTGAAATGTCCAGAATGTCGCGGCCATCGAATTTTAACTTTCTGCGTACGAATACAGATCCGGCACTGAAGGAAAAAGATGAATGAGTATAGTGGTCTTGAAACGCTGCGGATTACTACATACATCTGAAGTATTCAGGAGTTACATTTCTTTGGGAAGGGGCTGGGTGAGGTGTATTACAGCAGGATGAATGTAATAAAATGCATATGTAACACTGTACAATATATCGTATAAATACAATGTTACACGTAACACAATACAACAATTTATATAATTATTAAATAAATTAAGTGAACACGGACTTGGTAAGTAATATAGGTGCTGGATGAAGAACAAAATTAAATACATTATTTCCATTAATTTTCATCTTCCTCCATCAATCTCGATTTGCATAGGCTAGGTTCAATGCAGTCTTATTGTTAAAAAGTCGCATGTGTCGTGTCTATACCGCAGCGCTGTCCGAGGTCGCTCCCTCAGGGAAGTTGGGGTTCTCCCACTCTCGTTTGCGTTGTCCATTGATGCCAGATCGGGGACGGGTTCCCTCGAGAATTTCCCCCACCTCGCATGCACACTATGCACCAATAACGTGCGTGTAGATCACATACGCGACTCCTGCATAGTGTGCATGCGCGGTGGGGGTAATTCGCGAGGGAACCCACCCCCGATCTGGTATCACTGAGCCCGTCGTGGCAGCCTTCGTAGCGTCGCGCGGTCTCCTTGACAACGGAAGACACGCTGCGCGAGAGAAAGATTGGAAGGGGTAGCAGGCGCGTGAGGGGGCCCCTACGCTGGACAGCGCTGCTGTACCGTATTAATTATGCGTTTGTGCGACGTTCCGGCCGCAACATTTTCATGGCTGGAAATCCCCAATTTTGACGCTATTTAACCGACCCATCATAAAGCATTGTTACTGATCTTCGAAACGGGTTGCCGGATTTGTGGCGATTGTTTTAAATTAAGCATGGGAGAGCTGCCAGCGCGACCGCTGGACAGCAGTGGTCTCCGAGCTTCGAAAATTTTAGGATGGTCTCTGTCAAATTCATGTACCAAAGAGCTATTGGGAATTTCTCAGCCCAGGTAAGCGAGCCGCGCGCTCCGCTTTTATGATCGGTTTACCATTCACACCCCAGATTACTGTAATGAGGTTTGGAAACAATGTCGACTGGTCTCGTATCCGTCTCAAGTTCAAAATTTTTTCCTACGACAGGGTTGACCGCGGCGCTATACCCCTATACGGGGAGATTTTTCGCCACCTGCGTGTAAAAGCCACAATAATGGCGCACCGTTCCAAAAAATGGGGAATCACAATTAAAACCGACTTCAAAAAAATAAAAATGCGCTAAAAAGTAAAAAATAATTTTGTTCCTTATTTAATCTACGACACTTAATTTTTTTATATCGGCGCCTCATCATTTTCACTGTGTAAATCTGGCGCCGACTTAAAAAAATTGAGTGTCGCAGATTAAATAAGGAACAAAAATATATTTTACTTTCTATCGCATCTTTATTTTTTTGAAGTCGAGAAAACCAGAACAATAGATTCTGAGGCCTGGAAACGCATTGTTGGACGTGGCCGAAAACGCGACGTCGAGCCCGTCGACATCGACAAAAGAACGAGACGATCGGCGGCCGACGAAGGCAGTCTCCTGCAGAGATGGGCAAAAAATTATTTGAAATAAAAATTTCCTACACAAATTTTTATTTCAAATAATTTTTTGCTCATCTCTGGTCTCCTGCAGTCGCTGTCATAGGACGGTCGTGTCGAGCACTTTATGTATTCCAAACCTTAAGTATATTCACTTCTTGGATTCTAAACACCATACTCCTTTCCTCTCCTATACTATTCAGTTTCCTCCATCAAATAAAAAAACTTTCGTATGAAACATTTTGTTGGCACAGATTATAATAGCGAAGCACCGCGCCGCGGGTATTGCGAAGTACATGTTAACTATGACTACGGTTAGTATAGAGATATAAGTATAATATATGAATCACTCGACAACTAGCGTCGCGTGGTAGCTCACTTGACGGTCAGAGACGGAGTAGACAAAGCGGAAGCCGCGTCGCAACAGCGCGAAGCCGAGCGGAAGTCGCGTGGCGCCAATACCGGCCGCGGATAATAATACACTTACACATTTTTTTGCTTTTTCAATAGTTAGAAAATAATAGCGCGTGAAAAATAATATACGAACAAATCGGACATACTGTATAAACTTACTGAAACATCCGAACATCAGTTAACATTAGTCAGTTAACGTCAGTTAGTATATAGTTTAAACAAATTAATTTTTCTAATAGTTACGGAGGAGAATGAATCCCTTTTTCAAAAAATATCTATCGAATATTTTTGGCTACTCCACAAACTTGCAAAATTGCACCAAAATCGGTGTGTACGGGTTCGATATGTTCATGTTAAATAATATAGTACAATAGAAGGATATTGTTGCGCCGGGGTGTTTCCATCGTCGACCACCCCGACGCAAAGGGATATAGAATAACCACACGCGAGTGCACATTGCACAACTCCGTTATATTTCGGTATAGAGACGTAGGTTATAGATTTATAAACGTAGACCGACACGTCCGGTCGCGGTGGCGTATCCCGAAGACAGTCTTCTCGTCGGCTTCCCGATCGTTCTCTTGAAGGTGGCCGACCATCTTTCCTCTTCGGCTGCGAGCACCAGCAGGCCAGGCACAGGCCTATACCCGGTGATCGCAACAATATTATTATTATTATATGTCTGTATTATATCGTATAGACCATCATTAATGTACGCGCAAACACATGATGAATGGGTGGGATTCAGCAGCAGGTGTTCTTAAAAAACATTACAGCACTCTTTTTACAAATTACGTTATTGCAAGCGAATGAAATTTGTTTTGCGTTAAATAAACCGGAATAGGACAGCAAGGTTAAAAGGCGAATGTGATATCGTTTTATTTTCATCCTCCTTTCTCTACGGTTGAACGGAATATGTTCATAAGACGATTTTTAAATTGTTACTCTAACAGAAACGTTTGTAAATCGCGGGCTCCGACTCTAAAACAATAAGCTAGTTTTACCCGTGCTGAATTCTAATTCCTATCACGTGTAGCGTTAGAATCTGTTTCGAGACTTCACCGGTAACGTTGCATGCGACACTAAAATGGTAAGGGGGTCCTATGACCCCCCTCCACCCCCACCGGTGACAGAAAAATACATTGGTTGATAGGTCTATCCTATACCTCGTCTGTGGTAATAACGGATGTGGTCATAGGAGAAAGAATTTGGGATGTTTACTATTGCTATCTGAAAAAGTAACACAATGACTAATGCTATGTATAGAAAAATAAATTTGAATGACGTTGGTATACAACAGTAACGCCAACCCATCAAAAAGAATCCCATTTAAAAACATTGTCGTAAATTAATAGCTTTACAAAATTAATGATATACGAAAATTGTGCGAATCATAACAATGGCTATTCATACAAAGAAAAAAATGTATTAAATAATATTAAGCAAATATATTTTAATACAAATAAATATTTTAATACGAATAAATATTTTATTCAAAATACTTGGCGCTGCGCAACCGAAAAAATGTTAATTGTCTCAGTCTTAATAATTAACAATAAATCCCTTACAATCTAAAATACATAAACATATACATATTATACATATACATATTAGAAACACAGTCAGATTTATTGTACATATATTTAACTCTAATATCATACGTAGCATATGCACACGCACACATACGCACATTCACGAACGCACGCACAAGAATGAAAGATAGAAAAAAAGATTAATGCAATTTATACATATTAATTCAGTTTAGCAACACCAATTCGGGGCGCAGCGCCAAGTATTTTGAATAAAATATTTATTCGTATTAAAATATTTATTTATATTAAAATATATCTGCTTAATATTATTTAATACATTTTTTTCTTTGTATGAATAGCCATTGTTATGATTCGCACAATTTTCGTATATCATTAATTTTGTAAAGCTATTAATTTACGACAATGTTTTTAAATGTGATTCTTTTTGATGGGTATTATTTAATACATTTTTTTCTTTGTATAAATAGGCATTGGTATAATTGGCGCAATTTTTGTATATCATTAATTTTGTAAAGCTATTAATTTACGACAATGTTTTTAAATGGGATTCTTTTTGATGGGTTAATTAAAATGTCCGCGATATGAGTAATGGAATAACACAGCATTTTAGCTGTGTATATGTAGTTTGTGTCGTCTTAAGCGCAGTTGGAAAGCACATTAATGTACTTGCAGCTCATTTTGATTTCACATCTTTTTTTATATTGTAATTATATTATTTTCTTTTTTTGTGTGATTATATTATATTCTTTGTTTTGTGATGTACTTGCAGCTCATTTTGATTTCACATCTTTTTTTATATTGTAATTATATTTTTTATTTTCTATTTATGTGATTATATTTATTTGATAATTATACTTTATTCGTCCTTGACTTTTTTTTCCTCGACCTTTTCATGTATACAATTTTCTGTTTTTTGTGATTTTTGATAATACTTTTTTTGTCCTCGACATTTTCATGTACTTGGCGTATTTTTTACTTTTTTAAAGTTCTTTTTGGGGATCTCACTTCTTTTTACAAAGCTAATTCATGTACTTGGCGTCATATTTTTTTACTTTTTTGAAGTTTTTTATTGGGATTCAGAATTTCAGCTTCTTCTTTTTTACAAATTTTTCACTGTCACGGGTACTAAAAGTAAGGATAAAATAAGGAAATCCCAATAAATTATAAATTCTGTGATCGAGTGATATTAGAAGATAAAGCGCGTTTGTAGCCAGTAAAGCTTACTCGGAACACTCGGAATAGCGCAAAGCAGCTCAGTGAGTGTACTTTTATTATTTTTTGATTAAGGATAATATCAAAACTACAAATAAATTTCGGATAATTTGGATTGGTGGAATTGGTTTATTTAAAAATTTGCAAGCATATGAATAAACTAAAAAGCAAGCATATGAATAAACTCATTTAATTCATATAATAATAATAATAATAATGCTATAATAAATTTTTTTCTCTGACGTACATCGGACTGCATCATCTTCTGCTTCGATTATCTGTAAATAAATATAAAAGCCACATTTTAGTTACATACAACTTAATGTAGAACTTACTTATAGAGTAGCCTTTTGCTCTAGTGAGTGTAGAGACTACATAATGTGTCCGAAGGAGGTGAGAAAATATGGTAGAAAGTTTTGTTGGAGGATATTTAAAAAATGCTAATGATAATTTAGCGAAAATGAATGAAGAGATTCAATATTTTTATTGGTGTTGGTTTATTATATTTATTGGTGAATTGAAATGAAATATTGTTAATGGAAAACTAGTAAAATTAATGAATAGCGTAGAAACTACTGTGGATTTTATTAATTAAAGTATTACGAATGTCTTTCACAAAAGATTGAAAAGCATCAACGGAGATGTGTTTTCAGAGTACTTTCTTCACTAATGTGATTTGCTTTACATTGCAAGCAGTCCACCATAATCTATTTTCTTAATAATTCTTAATGCTGTGTCTTTAGACAAATTTTGTCGATTTACCTTATTTCACAAAGTTCCAGAAACTTGTGCGAAACAAGATGCTCTCTCTATCTATCTAATCTTCTCCGGACAACCTCCACGCCTGTGCATTCCCTTCATTTCTATCCATCCAAGCCTGTGCGTCCCCTTCAATTCTACTATCCAAGCCTGTGCGTCTCCTTCATTTTTATCGAAGTCCTGTGCGTCCCCTTCATTTCTATATATTTACATAAAATAAAAACTCTAAATTGCTGGTATACAAATACAAATATCTGGCAATTTAGATTCAATGCAATTTTTTACTACAATATATTATTTTGTACAAGCATGGTACAAATTTCTAGATATGCGAAAGAAGGTGCTTGTCTGTCGAACCTTCTCCGGACAACTTCCAAGTCTGCGACTCTACATAAAAAATCTATTAAATAAATTTGGCGACTTACCTTGTTAATTGAGACAATAATTCCGTCTCCTATTTTGTGTAATAGCTCCTGACATCTCAAAAAATTTGGACCACTTACATTATTTGACACTTGGAAGGTTAAGATCGGTAGGTTGTAAAGTTCAATG
The DNA here is from genome assembly GCA_951215215.1 of Andrena trimmerana. NCBI lineage: Eukaryota > Metazoa > Arthropoda > Insecta > Hymenoptera > Andrenidae > Andrena > Andrena trimmerana. The sequence goes on along the minus strand of OX578059.1, from coordinate 83,641,455 downwards.
TATTTAAAATTTTTAGTTTGTACAATGACGGACGACGATCCCTGCCGAATAATCCCGAGAGTCGACGAACGAAGAACGAAACATGTGTTAGTTTCGTTTTGACTGAAGGTGTGCGTGTAACGCGTATACGTATGACGAAAATATATATACCTAATGTTTGACGAAAAATTTCTAGGAGAATCAGAAGAAGAAAAAAAAAATCTTACCGTTTTCGACAGATCCATGAGACGATATTACGATATCTCTGTCATGCGTGGACCGATTTTATTGAAATTGGTCTTATTCGAAAGCTTATATGCGGGTTACATTAGAAAAATGCCATTAAATATAGAAAGTATTGCAGGCGTAATGAGATATTAATGAAATAAGTTTCAGGTTTGGTTGGAATAGCTATGCGTCGAGTAAAGATACACGGCAGCGACAGGCATATACAAGGTGTCTTTTCTTTCATGTACTTGGCGTCGAGACGCTACCGCGTCTCTAGATACGTAGTATAGGTATATGTACAAAGAGGGACGACGATCCCTGCTGAATGATCCCGAGAGTCGTCGAACGAAACATGTGTTAGTTTCTTTTGGCGGAAGGTGCGTGTGTAACGCGTATACGTATTATGTTGACGAAAGTTGACAAAATTACGGTTGAAGAAGAAAAATTTTACCGTTTCCGACTGATCCATGAGACGATATTACGATATTTCTGTCATGCGTCGAGCGATTTTATTGAATTTGGTCTTATTCGAAAGCTTATATGCGGTTCACATAAGAGAAATGCCTTTAAATTTAGGAAATATTGCAGGCGTGATGAGATATTAATGAAATAAGTTTCAGGTAAGGTTGGATTAGCCGGATTACGAGTAACAGATACGCGGCAGCGACAGTCGACATATACAGGGTGTCGAAATATGTACTTGGCGTCGAGACGCTGCCGCGTCTTCAGTATTAATCGTAAGTGGCAAAATATTGGGCTAATGTTGATGCAGTGTAGGATGGGACCACCGGGGCATCGTCCTCTTTCGAATAAAAACAAGGTCATCAAAATTCGCCCATATGCTGCTGAGGCGTTATGCGGAAACAAACATGAAAAAAAAATACAAACGGGTCGAATCTATATCCTCCTCCTTTTTGAAGTCGGTTAAAAATGCAATTACTTTTCTTTCCGAGTGTTACTTATACGGCGGATAAAAATTGTACCAAATTCATAGCACATATGATTAGAGAACACTGTCTGGTATGATTATACAGGGTGTCTTAAAATAATGTCAAGGGAAGCGAAAAATCCTTTACTATTGGTCATTTGGAGGCGTTGCTTTCTAAGGAGAAGCATTTAAAAATGAGTGGTCCGACTTCTGAGTTCCGGTGCGTGCAGTTTAAATTCCAGGATTGAGAGCGCGACCACGCATGCGCGCACTATATTTGAAAAATACACGTAGAGGCGCGTTCACACACACATATATATATGTATCCCTATTGTACTGTCGATGGAGTTGCTTCGAATGCACATTCCTGGTCTTTAACCCTTTGATTATTATGCTACTTTTTACTACGTAGAGTACTGCATGAGTTTCCGCGTGTTTTTTATCGTTATGTCGGGATAATTTTCGGTTAAATCATTAAGGGGTCATTCCGGTTAGCGCGCCGATAAATTCAGCGATTTTCAGGAATTTATTGCGATGAAAATAATTATAGTAATGGAATAAAACTTATTTTCTATTTATTAAACTACATTTCTACAGTAAATATAAATATAAAAGTAATACAATTATTGCCGTTCAAATGTTTTTGAAAGCGGTCTTGATGACTTATCTGAACCAAAAAATCTAAACAGATTCTTGATCATTATGACTGTAGCTATCGCTCGGGCTATAATTAGTGATTTATCTTCAAAATTAGCAACATGGCGGGCAAAATGCAAGAAAAATGTTTTTCGGTTTTTTTATTTTGCTATTTTCGATTTTAAAAGTAGGTTAGACTCAATGAAAATACTTGGTTGTAGTGCCTGCGAGAGACATAGGTGTGCAGAATAAGCAGTAAAAATTTTAAAGCAATCATTTCGATAGATTTTGAGATTTTATATTCACGATGTGGCAAAATGACGTTTCGAGAAAAACTCGTTTAAAGTTTTCATCTATAGAGGCTGAGACTGCGCACCCTACAAATTGCCTCTGTAGCAGCTAAGATAATCGAAATTTTTCCATGAAAATTTAACAGTACATTCTTGAGGATGTGTACTTTCGAAAAATGTTAAAAGAAATCGATTTTTTCGACCCATCTAACCGGAATGATCCCTTAAGTAAATTGGAAGTGGGTTAGTTTGAACGCAAATGTATTTCAGAAACTTAGTCTTGATTCACTCTAACATAAAGTAAATTCGGGGAAAGATCAGAATAACTTATTTACGCATTCTCTGTTCACGGTGTGTGCACATTATTCCTCTGTATATACAAGTAGTTCGTGTGTGTTACAAACAAGCTGAAAATATAAAGTAGGTACTAGGGGAGGTCCTTCCTCGCTATAACTCTTTAATTATGCAGAATAAAAAAACATATTTCAAGTAAATATTATCAAAGCCGATAACAGCTATCCGAATAAAAAATGAATACGCCGTTCGATTTACAAAAAATGAGTAGGGCTACGTTGACCCCCTTAGGAGCCCCTACAAAAAATTTGTTATACAGTAAATGAATACCCCCCCCCCCCCCCCCCCCCCCGCCCCTCGAAGAAAACAGTTTGTAACACTTTCTTTGACCCACCCTGTATATAGTATGTTAGACTATTTGTTGGGAATGTTATATGGTATGATAAGTGTGTATCTCGTGTTTAATTCGGATGCGTAATTGTGTCGCCGGACGCTGGATCCCTTGGCATGTTAATAGCGCGTCTTAGATAATTGGATCCCTAATTTTTAATTGATTCTACCTTGAAAATGGAGCCTTTTATTGCATAACGGCAAAGGAGTTTGCGTGTACACAAGGTGTCTTCAAATAACAGTATAAACGAAAATATAAACATTCCTCTCGCCAAAAGAACTCGAATGCCCACCTTCTTAACTACCTACAACCTGCAAATGAAGCATCTTATTGCCAAACGGCAAACTAGTTTTCGTGTATACAGGGTGTTCCAAAATAATATCCTTACAAATCAAACTGCAAAAATTATTCTTACCAAAAGAAATCGGGAAGTACCAAAAGAAACAAGTTCATTTATTTTGTCTTCTATTTAATTTTCTTTTAGGAAAGTAGATATATGTAGCTATGTTACCGTTACTATATTTTCGAAATGCAACCAATGGAAACTATCAGGGCTAATTGTTGTAACACAAATTTGTATTCTAAATTTCAGTTAATATTTTCCCAATAACCAAAATGGGAACTACCTGGAAGAGCATGCCCTGCTTTTTACTACCACGTCGAAGTGACATACAATTTATTTTCATTAAAATTTTTTGGTATGTTATCGAAAATCAAGGACTAGCCAAATTATTAATGTAGGTTAAACTGCACTAATCATTGGCATTCTTGGTTGAAAAGCCAAATATTAAGAAGGACGAGCTTAGAGAGTAATTTTATACAATTTCTTATCTTTCTTTCACTACAGCACTGCAAATTTCAGTAGTTGAACTACTCATTTTATATCTGGCAACAGCACAAAATGTCTTAAAAGTAGTGATGAGACAAAGTGTTGAGTGTCAAGTGTTTTCTTAACATTTTGATAAGGAGTAAGTACATTTTGTCGCTTTATAATTAAGTAATTGATTGAAATACAGATTTACTAACATAAGTGTTGTAGGTATTTAATAGTGAATGAAATAGCGTATTTAAATTTCGTTTTTAACTACTTCTTTCTACATATATGTATAATCTGAAATTGTCGGGTGTCAATGATTGTATTTTTATGCCGATTTTTGTTTTTCATTGAATATTTTTAAAATAAAAAACATAATAGGTACTCAAGATGTTTTATTTTAATGAGAAATCCATAATCATCGATAATAACTGAAAATTAAGACCATATAAAAACTTCACAAAAAAATATAGACATTCCAATTGGGATAGTTTACCCTACTTACTTTTACAGTACATTCAATTCTACAGAAGCCAAGAAATATTAATTTCATATACATACAATATATTGTGTACAAACATGATTATTAATTAATATACATATACTGATTAGAATTTCTTCTATTTAAAGTTACATTGGAGAATATTATTTTGTTATATTCTATATTTACATTACCATTCAAACTCGCTTATCTAAAATGTTTTTTCCTGCTACCAGCGAAATATTGTTAAGGCTAGTGAAAGTAGGTATATGTTAAAAACCTCGAATATGTACCAGTACATAACCCGTTAACGGTATTTGTACACAGCACATGAATGTTCATCTAAGGTCGGGTTCAGATATATTGGCCGGTGAGTTTTGTGAGGGCTATTCTCCCACCGCACCGCTTGCCTGCCTCGGTGCCCCTTTTCTCTACGTTCTCACTCTTTCTCGGGCTACGCCTGGTCGTCGCGCGGTGGGTTAGAATAAACAATAGTCACACGGCTTCGTTCAGGCGAAGTCGAGCACCGTTCCCGTTACCCCACCATACCCTTCGGTGGCCCAGCAACTTCAACTGCCAATCCACGATCGTCAGATGGTGGTGGCAGATTTCTCCTCGATCGCTATTCCCGAAAACGAATTCACCGGCCAATATATTTGATACCGACCTTAGTTTCTAGTTACATAACTATAGTATTAATTGTTTATAGAAACTGTGCAGTGACGCGAAATATTCTACAAAATATCATCATTCGACCTTTAGACTCATTCCTTAAAATTTCACATTCGTCTCAAGGCAAACGTCCTCATTACGTATTTATAAATAAGAATAGAAAAATCACAACTTTGAATATAATAACAGGTTTTTGGATGTAGCAAATTTTCTGACGTTTATAAGACGACATTTAATCATCGTTGTAAATTTGTTGTTAATTAACCAACCATAGTAATTGTAGGCCCAACATTGAATATAGGTAGGCAAACTGTCGTAACTTTTTGTTAATTAACCAACCATAATAATTGTAGGTCCAACATTGAATATTCGCTATTCTATTCCAAAATTTTCATATAAAATAAACAATAGAAATTAAACTAATTATTTAAGAACTTTTAAAATAACAATGACCATAAAAATTGCACCTAATGTCCATGCTCCTTCACGCAAACGTCCTCTTTCAAATTTCCTGCGTCCAATTTTGCATTCGTCAATCTCGACTATAATACCAGGACCACCGATTGAACCTTGAATTTCATATCGTCTGTCAAGCGCTAGAGCGCACACTTCTCTACAGTATGAAAATCTATCTGCAATTGACTCAGTCAAAATTGTTTGGCCTTCAGCGATAGAACATTCATGCTGTTTGTTCGTATGAATATCGCCATGCAAAAGCATAAGTTATTAGCATGCAACTTTGAAAACTGAAATGACAACGTTCGAACCTATGGAAATTTTCACTTGTATGATAAAAAAAAAATTCGAGTCGCCAAAAATCCTTCTCGCAAACATTATTTCTATGCAAAATGAACCTGTTCCCAAAATTTCAGCTAATTCGGAGCATGGGGGTTTTCGGAAGTACAGCCAGAAATGCTCAATGAAATATTGTTAGACGAATGGAACAAGAAAAGTCTAATTTGCACAAAAATTAGATAATTCTATGCATAATAGATTAAAGCTTATAATAAAACTGCAGGAATACTAGAAAAACATTAACTTATTGCAACCACGTTTGTAGAAATTAAATATTGAATTTGGGCGAATATTTTCTTGCGCGATCTTTGTTACCTCCATGGATAATAATACTTTTTTTTAAATAAACTGTGTGGAATATATCAACTGAATACATTCAGTACAAAAGTGCCTAATTATATTAATCAAGGTTTATATTAATGTGAATTAGAATTGCGAATTGTTACTTTGAAGTCGAATTAATATATAATATATGTTACATATGGGGTGGACGGATACTTTTGTGAGGAACTGTATGTAAATAATAGGACGTAATTCGTGGTACAACCAAAAACAAAAATAAAATATGGAATATAATTTCATTCGAGATTTTGTTGATTCGTCACATACGTGTACGATTGCCTACGACAGGCCCGGCCAACTCGAGGCTCCAGGAGCCACTATTTTGGGAACTCAGAGCCGTATAGCTATCGGGAGCCAGAAACCACGCCTCCAAGAGCCACGGCGCGCGGTGGTGCAATCCATGACTGTATAGACTTCAGATCCTTTAGTGCTAGCAAGCAAGGTGCCCCGAAATGATGTAATTGGGCAGGTGTGCGCGGACACCAGGGTTGCGACCTTATCACCATATAAATACCGGAGTGCCACACATTCCAACCCGGAGATTCAAATATAAACCCGCAGATGGAAAACGCAAAAAAATGTTTTGTTTTCGAATATCCGGAAAACAGGTGTGCAATTCTTTTAAGTTCAAACAATTCAGACATTTAAAAGTGTCTGTTTTTTGATTAATAACTTTTATTATATATAAAATTGATACCATTATATAATACCACAATTACTTATTATCTCATTTTTTTCCTACAACCCGGAGATTTTTCCAGTAAAACCGGAGCCCGGAGATTTGCTTCAAAATCTGGAGGCTCCGGGCTAAAACCGGAGAGGTGGCAACCCTGCCGGGCACCCGAGATTATGGGTTCGAGTAAGGTCGGGTACAAGTAAAAATGGTACGTTTCCTAAATTACCAGTACAATTTTTCTTAATTAAGGGGTCATATACGTTTCTCGGCGCTAAAACGTGGTCAATGTTTGGGAGAAATTCACGGATAAACTATTAGTCCGATTGGTTTAATTCTTTTTGTGTTTTATAGGTATACGTTTATAGATTATAAAACAGGTATGAGAATTCAAAAATTTTTAAAAATGTGGCGTCCTTGGGCAGTGGCGTAGAACATGTGTTCTGGCGCCGCCCAAAACGGTGGGCATGAATCAGCCCGTACGAGTGGTCTGAAATAAAAATCACCGATTTTTTAACAATCTGTGGGATCATAGTTATCGTGTGAGGTCATTTTTTCGAAAAAAAAAAAATTTTGAAGAAAAAGGTCGTGATTTTCGCTATAAAACCCGTACGTTTTTGCTTGTAATTAAAAAATGGTTCTATTTAATTGAAAAAGCTCGACGTCACACGATAACGAATCTTATGTAGAATATGTGTGTAAATGATGAAGTTAATCGGATGAACGGTGAGGCAGTTATCATGCCCACCGTTTTGAAAAATGCTGTTTCGAGAAAAACGCGTTTAAAATTTTTGGATTGTTTTGATATTTGAAAAAAAAAATTGTATATGTTATTCAAAAATGTGTCTATCTTCATTGAAAAAAAATTATCGATAAAATTGTTTTTGTCACTTATTGTTAGAAGTAAATTCCCAAAAATACGATATTTCTTCAAAGGTGGTCTAACCCCTTAACGCGTATTAACGCCTCATAAATTTCGAGCTGTTCTTCACTCATTCCGACATTGTACAGGCCATAACTTTGAACATATTCTGTAAAACAAGTATTGGAAAGTAAGTGATACAATTAATCTTGATGCATTATCTTGCATGGTTTGAGGTTGAAGGCCTCTGCATGGCCACTTTGTTATAGGCAGTGAATTGTTCTATTATCAGCTACAACACAGCGGTAAAAAAAGTGTACTTTTTTAACGCTATGTAAAATACAGTGGTGCCGATTGAAAAATATAAAGTCACATTGACATCTCGAAGGGTGTATAGTACAAAGAAAGCAAAACGTTTCTATTTGATGAGCCCCATCGTATACAACATGTTTGATATAAAACATTTGCTGATAAAGTTTATGAAAAACGTGTGATTTTTTATGGCAGTTGTTATTAAGTCACCGTGTGTGGTCTTCGCAGCGAAAAGATTAAATAACTCGTTACCAAAATTAAGAAAGTTAACTTGCAGCTAATTTTATTAATGACTTTATTTTTAATATTTATTGATTACGAATAAATATTTATTAGGTCGGTGCATAAGTTCTTTCGCTTTCTTTTTAATCCAAAGTCTTTATTATATATAAGTTTGTACTGTAGCGGCTTTGGCGCTAGCTCGCCTTCTTCTTTAAGGGGCGGTTTTAACCGTGACGCGTTGGAGGCTCGGGTTTTTCCCCGTGGACCTGGGCTATGGCCACGTTACGCATCTGGCAGCCAGACTCGCCGCCCTGGTCGGGGATTTTCGGCGTGCGGGTGCGTTTTCGCGCCAGAATTTCCCGCGCGATTTCGGCATCGCTTGAGGGGCGCGGCCCTATGAGAGGGCTGTATAAATAGCCCTTCAGAGGTGAGCTCACTCTCACTCACTTGGAACAGCCTGTAGAGGCAACGTCTCGCGCCGTGGAGATATACCGCATTTAATCACTAAATTTAATTCTGTGTATTACTGCGTATCGCCTTTTCGTGTATTAAAAGGAGTGTGGTGAAAGAGTCAAAAGTATTAATCTCCTTTTCACCCCTGAAATTGGTGACCCCGACGTGATTCGACGCGAAGATGATCGTGCAGTGATTTCGTGCAGGAGTGATAAACTTTGATTTAAGAAAAAAGGCTATGATAGACATGTAGCACAATGTCCCACACTGGTGATACTGCCGGGGCGTCTTTGATTCCCGAGTCCGCAACCAATCGTGTCGGTATTCGAGTTCCGGAATTCACGCCGGGTGATCCAGGGCTATGGTTTTGCATAATGGAAAGAAATTTCCTCTCTGCTGGGATCGTCTCCGACGCTATCAAGTCCAGCTATGTTACGGGAGCGTTAGGATCTCGTTATATGGCAGAAGTGCGGGACGTGTTGCTAGATCCAACGGAAACAGGTCTCTATGAGTCTCGCAAGAACGGAAGGCCCGGCAATCTGTGGAGCGTGAAGAGATGGGTGATCGCAAACCCTCTCAATTCCTACGACATTTGCGGGATTTGACGGAACCGTTACTGAGGACGTTTTGGTTGGGGCGTTTACCCGCTAATGTGCAGGCCATTCTAGCAACCCAAAAGGACACGTTGCTGGACAAGGTGGCCGTGTTAGCGGACGCCATCTTTGAAACTATTCCTGGACGGCCTGTGGTTGCCGAAACATCGCGTCCTGAACCGTCAACGCAGTCGAGTTCGATGGATTTGATGGCGGACAGGATGTTGCAGCTCCTCGCTTCCCTTCAGGAAGAGACGAAGGTCATGAGGGCCAAAATTGATGAATTGCGTCATTCCCGGAAGGATGAACCCTTCCGAAGAGGCGACCAAAGGCGTTCGCGTCGTCCACGGAGTTTTTTGAGGCCGAGATCGAGATCAAGGAACCGCGCCGAAAACGGGATGTGCTGGTACCACGCGAAGTTTGCAGGTAATGCGCACCGGTGCACCGAGCCCTGTACTTACAATCAGGGAGTCGCTCGGGGCGGTCGTTGATGTCGGCTAGCGACTCTGGCCCGACGTTCCGCCGTCTTTTTATGAACGATCGGCGTACGAATACGCAATTTCTGGTCAACACGGGTGCCGACCTCTGTGTGGTTCTCCGTAAGATGATCCGTGGCTCATCCCCGAAATCGGAATACAAGCTCTCCGCGGCCAACGGGACTTCGATCGCGACCTTCGGTACAGCGACCCTTATGCTGAGCTTGGGTCTTCGTCGGGATTTTACGTGGAGGTTCATCGTGGCTGATGTCTCCAACCCAATTATCGGTGCTGATTTTTTGGCGCACTTTGGGTTGTTGGTAGACATTCGGAATCTGTGCATTATCGACCTGACGACAGCCCTATCATCTAACCACTGTTCGGCACGAGACGGCGTCAATTAGGATGGTAAAAGATGAGTCCGTCTACCATTCCCTGCTGCGGAAGTACCCCGACCTTACAAAGCCTGGAGGCACGCCTGTCGAGGTAAATTAGGTACTTGTCACTATATTAAAACGACTCCGGGGCCGCCCGTTTCCTGCAAACCTCGGCGGCTTGCACCGGATAGGCTCCTGTTCGCGAAAAAAGAGTTCGAGACCATGATGCGTCTGGTAATCACGCGGCCATCCCAGAGTAGCTGGTCCTCATCGCTGCACTTGGTACCTAAAGGCTGGGACGAGAATTTATGGAGAGCGGTCGGAGACTACCGTGGTGTAAACGCACGCTCCATACGTGACCGGTACCCCATTCGCCATATCGAGGACTTCGCGCAGGCGTTGAGAGGCAAAATGATCTTCTCTACCGTCGATTTAATGCGCGCGTATAACCAAATACCAGTGGCAGAAGAGGATATTCCAAAGACCGCGATAACTACACCTTTCGGATTATTTGAATTTCCCTGTATGTCGTTCAGTATCCGCAATGCCGCCCAGACGTTCCATAGATTTATCAACGAGGTTTTGCGTGATTTGGATTTTTGTTATCCGCGTAAGTGCGTGTTCGGGAAACCTGAAGTTAAGTTCCTCGGGTATATCGCGTCCGAGAAGGGTTCGCGTCCGGTCAGTGAAAAAGTGGACGCGATAAACAATATTCCTGAACCAACTACAGCTAAGCAGTTGCGTCGTTTCTTGGGTATGATTAATTTCTACAGACGTTTCATACCTAAGGCGACGGAGGCCCAGGCACCTTTAAATGACCTGCTGGGCAATAATATCAAGGGTAACAGTCCGGTTGTGTGGTCGGACGAGGCTCGTAACGCGTTCCGTCGATGTAAGGAGGATCTGTCGCGGGCAACCTTATTGGCGCACCCTGAGCCCAATGCTCCAGTGGTGCTTACCTGCGACGCGTCGAATACCATGCTGGGCGCCTCCTTGCTGCAGCGGATTGGCGATGATTGGGAGCCGTTAACTTTCTTCTCCACGAAATTGTCGGCTACGGAATGGAATTATTCTGCCTTTCATCGGGAATTGTTGGCGATTTATAAGTCGATCAAACATTTTAGGCACCTGCTGCAAGGAAGAACTTTCACGGTTTTTACAGACCATAAGCCGCTCATTTTTGCTTTCAACAGTAAATCGGATAAGCATACCCCGAGGCAGATAAGACATCTCAGCTACGTGAGTCAGTTTACGACTGACAATCATCATGTTGCTGGTCGGGACAACGTGGTAGCGGATGCGTTATCCAGGCTTGACTTTGTGGAAGAGTCAATGGCGACGTCTCACAAACATCAGACCCGGTGCTTCAGGAATTGTTACAAAAGGACTCTGGTTTGACGCTGGAACAGGTGACAATTCCAGGATCATCCACGAAGATGTGGTGCGATGTTTCATCGGGCAGGGTGCGGCCTTATCTTACGGCTCCCTTCCGCCGTGCCGTCTTCAATGTTTTACACGGTTTGTCCCATGCTGGGATTAAGGCGACGGTCAAATTAGTAACCCAGCGTTACGTTTGACCGTCGGTTAAGTTTGATTGCAGGGAATGGACGCAGAGTTGCATTCCTTGTCAACGATCTAAGGTGCTTAGGCATGTCACTGCACCTTTGGGCTCGTTTCCTCAACCGTCAGCGAGATTTGAGCATGTCAACATTGACATCGTGATTCTACTGGTGTCCGAGGGATATCGGTACTGCCTCACTTGTGTAGATCCCTTTACGCGGTGGCCAGAGGCGATTCCGCTGTACGACCAAGAGGCAGCCACGGTTGCACGAGCTTTCTTCGAGGGTTGGACTTGCCGGTTCGGGACCGCGCTGCGTGTGACCACGGATCAGGGGCGGCAGTTTGAGTCGTACCTTTTTAAAGAGTTAAACTCTTTATTAGGCTCGGCTCACTTTGAAACCACCGCTTACCATTCCGCGGCCAATGGCATGGTGGAGCGGTTCCACCGCCAAATTCAAGGCTGCCATTCGGTGTTATCAGCATGATCGGTGGACGGAGGTTCTTTCGACTATTCTGCTGGGGATACGCTCAGGCTGGAAGGAGGACCTGCAGGCAACTTCCGTCGGGCCTATCGAACCATCGAGACATGGTACTCCTCGCGTGTTTATCTCTAAGGAGCTTGATAATTGTTAGCGTGTTTTTGTTCGACATGACGCGGTGAAAACAATTCTGCAACAGCCTTACGATGGGCCTTACGTTGTTGGAAATCGGAACTTCAAAACATTTACTGTAAATATTAATGGTAAGCATAAGGTCATTGCGATTAATCGTTTAAAGCCAGCATTAGTGATTGCGGATGATATCCCGAGTCAGCCGGATCGCACTCAGGTATTGCCCTGTAATAATGTTCCATATGACGCTGCGACACCACGAGATACGGACACGATTCCACCTGTAATTCCACATCTAATTCCAGCGGTTGTTCAAGATGCGTTACCAATTGTACCTGCTTCGGATTTGACTACGCCAGTACGTTACGTCACCCAGTTTGGTAGGAAAATTAGATTCCCTGACAGATTGCAGGTTGGATTTTCGTAATTAGAGTTAATTACTACCAGTGTGTGTGTGTGTGTGTGTGTGTGTGTGTGTGTGTGTGTGTGTGTGTGTGTGTGTGTGTGTGTGTGTGTGTGTGTGTGTGTGTGTGTGATGTAGCGGTTTTTGGCGCTAGCTCGCCTTCGTCTTTAAGGGGCGATTTTAACCGTTACGCGTTGGAGGCTCGGGTTTTTCCCCGTGGGCCTGGGTGAGTCAGGTTATGGCCACGTTACGCATCTGGCAGCCAGACTCGCCCAGGTCAGGGATTTTCGGCGTGCGGGCGCATTTAATCAATAAATTTAATTCTGTGTATTACTGCGTATCGCCTTCTCGCGTATTAAAAGGAGTGTGCTGAAAGAGTCAAAAGTATTAATTTCCTTTTCACCCCTGAGTACACATATATTTCAAGGTTTTTTAATCAAAGCTATTTCCTTGGCTATCTGTGACTTTTGGCCACTTTTCTTTTAAAAGTATTTAGAAGTAGGTGTAGTGAGAAAAGATATTTCCCTATATTTAACATCACTTAACACGTAACAGTGAGCGAACGAATTTAATATTTCTTTATGTGGCATACAATGATTTTAACAGTCTGTAAGTACAAACGTTTAAACTGAACCGCTAAAATAGATAGCACTTGATCAGCCATAGATCATATGTACACGATCGGTTTGCAGAGGTTGATGGATCCGCTCTCCCTACTTAAATCGTTTACAACTGTTTGTATTTCTATCTTCTGATAGAAAGCACTTGGAGTCCTAACAAAATTGAATAATTTTCATTCTGAATGGGCATACCTGCTGTACTGTTACTGTATTCATGTATTCAATGTTGCACCAGTCATTAATGAAGTCTTAAAAGAAATAAAATTAGTAGCAAATTGTAGAAATTGTCTATGTGGTATCAACATAAAAAATTGATTGACACCTACAATTTTAATAAGAGATAATAATTCTATAAGTCCCGACGAATTATAAAAACATACTCACAGGAAATATGATGGGAAAGTTGTAAAAAAAGTAGATAAAGAGGAGGGTGCATATGGCGACAATTTGGAACTTGCTGACTTTAAATAAATCATGGAAAGATATATGGCGACTTACATTAAGGGGTTACACCACTGTAGAGTACGAAAAAATAGGCATATTTCGGGAATTTTTTTTAGCGCAATAAAGAGATTAATCGAAATTCTGTAAAATGGGATTTATAATTCTAGTAATGAAGTACAAAAAATATTTTTTTCAACTTCGTTCATGACAAAATGGTGGCTGCGCAGCATTTCTCCGTCGAAGCCTGTTTTTTGAAAGGGTCCACGGCCGGAAACCTAACTCCCGCAATTTTTGACCTGGATCAAAAAACCAAAGTCTTTTCGATTCTATAGAACAACAGCAAGAGACGTACGTAGGATTTTTTCGATATATTGATTTTTCGCGAAATGGCGCATTTTTTCGCGAAATGGTGCAATTTCATGAAAAAAATCGTCACAAAATTGTTTATTAAAAAAAAAATATGCAATATAAAAAAAAATCCTACGTACGTCGCTGGAGAAAGCAATTTTGAATTTACTGTTAAATTTTCAGATCGATCGGTGAATATTTGTTCGAGTTATGTTTCCGGCCAGTTAAAAAAAAGTGGTTTCGAGAAAAACGCGTAATCGAATATTACAAAATTTATATACGAAAGCAAAGCGTCCTTTTCAACGGTCGATCCTCACTTTACTAACGCTACACAGACGTTCCTAATATTCTAGACTATTCGGAGGACAGTCCCTTCTCTATAGACTGTTGTTATTCCTGCTTCCGTACTCCAAAATAAACTACAGCCCGTGCAGTGATAACAAAAGGCGCTCGGGGCATACACAAGAGCGCGGCGTTGCGGTAGAATTGAAAATTTCGGCATTTAGACATTTTTTCCACCCTTCATCTTTTGGTATATTATTTTTAAGACCCTAAAACACCTTTTAAACAAACAAAAAAAATTTTCTTTTTTTTTTAAATTCTACAGTGGTGTAACCCCTTAAGAGAAGAATATTTGGAACTCTTGAAAAATTCTGAATTCTTTATTGGTTATATTATTTGAAGCATTAACCCCCCATTTGAAAACTGTTAATTTCCAGTTACCTGCAATTTGGTATGTAGGTGAACGCCAATTTACGCTATTGAAGTTCTCTGCAGGGAAGTATCCCAGGCTAAAAGAAAATGTAAACCATGCATATTTAGTTAGGTATTTCTATATTTCATATTTTCGACGAAAACGAAGTTAATCTCTTAGCTTGTAATCAAAGCAATCAATGCTCTTGTTATCCGCTAATAAACTCATCACTGTTGTATGAAATAATTTCCACAGAAAAAGTGCATCGCATGCATATTCTACGTGCAGCTAGTGTTCCTGATTTCTTACTATTTTTTTTTTCTCGAGAAATCCAAAATCTGAACATACTTCTTGGGAATTCTCAAGAATTATCGAAAATTTGAAAACAAGACGGACTAGAGTTCGTTGGGCTACATAAGAAATTTCTTGAAATGCCAATTTTGGTATAAGATATGTATTTTGTGCCAAAGAAAGAATAAACCTAACCTAACCTAATTTGAAAACAATATTACAAAATTTGTATTTTTGGAATATTGTTGATAATATTTCTCAAAAACACAAGAGTTAAAAACTTTAGTTAAAGTTTTCTTGTAACTAATTGTTCATTCCTGAAAAAATGAAATGAAAAATAGATATTAAATATAATTTATTAAATTATTTATTTAATACAAAATTTGTGCATACCGAAACATTAGTTTTTGCTTTAAAATAGTTTTTTAATCTATTTCTTGAGATAAAATTTGTAGCTGAAGAAAATTTTTTTCGTTTCGAGTGGATGTTTGCTTGATCGTATGTAGCACACCCAAAAGTTATGGTAAATTGGGTGTCCTTCGAGTGGACTGAAAAATATGAAATTCCTTTGTTAAAGTCCGGAATTAATATCTTATTGGTTGATACTAAATTCTTGGAGGCTCTCTGCGATTGCCAACTCTAATTTGTTTTCTTAATGGTAATTCTTCAGTTTGAGGATCTGTAGGTTTTTCAGTACATTCAGGAGAATCGTGGTTACTGTTATATTTCCTGAAAAGTCCAGCTACTTAAGTAGAATTTGTTTTGCCGTTTTAGGTAAATCGAAATAGAATCAACTAAACTTTCCTTGAATATCATGCTAATATCGATTAAAAAAATTGTTAATCTAGAAGAGAATTTTATCAGTTGGATGAGATTCATAAATTAAACATATTTAGAGACGTAGTTATACGGAATGCACTCATAAATGCACTGGGTGAGATGGAGCATTAGAAGCGAAAAGAGAGAAATATTCGAAAGCTCGCAAACGGGCCACATGTGTAGTCGATCCTTTGAGTTAGCCATGTATTCTCCTTTTCTGTTCTCTCTTTTCCCCAAGAACCACGTGCGCCCCAAGAAATTCCTCTTTTATATCCCTTGGCCTTTGTTCACCAGCAGCTGTCCAACAGAAGAAGTACTTTCTCCGATCATCGGCCCGGTTACCGCCGTTTCTTTTTCCTGTGTGCCTGCTACTACATCTACATTTGAACCACATTACATTAACAACCCTCCTCATTTCTATTTTGACAAAAACACACGAATAACACATGAGCAACAAAATGAATTAGTCAGTAATTGCCGATTCATGCATCACTTAATTTGTGTGGAGAATATTTTACATTGAATTTCTTTAAAAACATTAAAATTGCAGTTTGCATCATTTGAGAAAGAATTTACAATGGAATGTAGAAACCTTTTGTGGTGGATTGGTGGATTCCTTACGTTGATTCTTCGAAATTTTAATCAGTTACCGTTCTTTAACTCATGGGGAAGAAAGTAGCTACAAATTGGAACTGATTTTATTCTTTTCCTATTGACACGCACAAAAGTTGTATTGATTACGTTATGTAATTTGAACTTGTAGTCATATCTTCAACAAAGGAAGTGCAAAGTCAGTGGCCATACAGCATCGACGAAAATAACGTTCTTGCTATTACTTTGACTTTTGTGTTTCAATTACGGGTTAACAAGGGTGACGTCCAAACGTAACACGAGCTAGTCTGATTGTGAGTTATACGAAAGCGTTATCATACAGATACATTCTACAACTTACAGTTTCGAAAAAGGACCACCTACTAGACATGGCTGACTTCGCCAACATTCTAATTCTCAAGTAAATTACAGCCACTTCAACCCTTAAGGCTGCCTTGAATGTGTGAACAAACCGTTTCAACTAACTTACGTCGTGGAATCGGCAAGAACGAAGCTTTTGCGGATATAGTTGCATCCAGTAGACATCCGGCCAGGCGGGTCTGGTGCGTTTGAACGCTAATAAGCGCCGTACGTTGAAATAATCATGAATTTATGACTCGTGTACTGATACAGACTCGAGAAATGACAGAATTAGGCTTCAAGGATTCTCCGTCACCGGCGCTGATGGTATACAGGGTGTCCCAAAAATGCTGCGGGTCCTTAAAGGGGGTGATTCGGGGGATGATTGCAAACAACTTTTTCCTTTGCGAAAATGCTCTCCGAGGTTTCGTTAACGAGATAATAGCAAAAAGCACCGACCAATCAGAGCGCGATCCTTCTGCTGGAGCTCTCGCGCTAGCGTGGCCGCGCGCCGAGCCGCGCTGCGACTACGAACAAGCAAGGCGGCATGCACCGAAGGAAATTGCGTAGAATGGCAAATGAAAAAGACGTAACAAAAAAATCGAAACTTTTGCCATGGTTTGTTTGCCATTTGAAGTGAACAATGAAAAAAGGATAAATGGATGAAAATCACGTGTAACGTAAAAAGACGAATACACAGTTGTTTTTTTTTTTTGGTCGAATCGAAAATAATAATTATTCGGAGTGAGAGGATAAGGAACACGTAAATTTCCTTTTTTAATAACGTACAAACGAAAAGGTAATGCAACAGGGAACGAGTGAAAAGTGATCGTAGTTCGTTATTGTGATAAAAATCCGTAGTTAAATAACGGCCAACACTGTTGTTGATAATGAATAAATCCGTTTAAAAACTGCGAAGAAAAATTTGCGTACGGAAATTTGGAGAATTATCGCCGGAAATAAGCCATGGCCTGCATTAGGCTTAAAAAATAATAGTTGCCAATAATGTAACTAAAACTCACCCTTGTCGAAAATTCACCTGCAACTTGAAAACTTGTGTCACTGGGTCACTGAACCGATCCTGGTCATCGATGGACGAGCCCAGTGCACTAGCTGATCCCAGGTATACGACACTACCCAAAGTTAAGGGTCGCAATGTCAGGTCAACGTACCGAATATTCACTTCACTGCACGGCTACTAACACTGATCACTTTATTTACTTTTTATGGAACGTGTTGTTCCTACGTTTGAAAAATTGGTGGCCCCGAAAGGGGCCGATTGTTGTTAATTGATGAGTTGCTCCACATGGCGACCGTCATTGTCCACGCATACTTCAGCGCGGAGAACTAGTTGCCTTTGGACGCCCCGTAATGTTTGCGGCGTTATGTTTTCCACCGCTGCGTGGATAAGCGCAATTGCTTCCTCAGGCGTGTCCACCGGCTGACGATACACCTCATTCTGAAATGATTGTTGTACAACAAATACAAAACGTAAGTAAAAAAAAGAAATATCTACAACAGGAATAACTAAAGAGTAACAGCAATAATCAAATTACCTTCAGGTAGCCCCAGAAGAAAAAATCCAGCGGATTCATATCCGGTGACCGTGGGGGCCACGCAACGTGGGCCTCTTACCCGCTGTCGCCGATCCACCTGTCCTGAAAGGTTTCACCTAAATAAGCGCGGACAATATTGGCGAAATGTGACCCAGCTCCGTCATGCTGGAAGTACATGTTCTGTCGGATCTCATATGGAATATCGTCCATAAGATCCGGCAGAACATGTTCTGAAAAATATTTATACGCTAGGCCGTCCAGCCTGTCTGGCAGAATGTACGGCCCAACGATAAATTCGCCACAAATGCCGGCCCATAGGTTGATCGACCAACGGACTTGTGCTGCACGTGGACGAAGCGCTAGAGGATTTTCGTCGCTCCACACAGGCATATTGTGGGAATTGAAGCAACCTTCCCTGTTGAAAATTGCTTCATCCGTCCATAATATGTATGTGGTGAACGACGGATTCCTTCGCACTTCTCCCAACAGCCACCTGGAATATTGAACCCGCTGGATGTAATCCCCGGCGAGCAACTGTTGTACCCGTACATATTTGTACGGATGCAACCTGCGATCCCTGAGGATTCGGTGTATCGTCGTCTTGCTGACACTAGAACAAAATGCAAAAACATCCACTATTAGATGACATTCTTTTTTCTTAATTAATAATTGCTGCAGTTTTCTTGAACTGTGACTTACTTTAGGCGACGGCTCAAGATGCGCACACTGATCGTGGGGTCGGCTTCAACGGCGTCGAGGATTCTTTCGATTTCCGGATTTCGCGTTGCTGTGGGTCTGCCCACCTCGCTGCCTCGCGGCATCATGGACCCCGTCGAGAATAGCCTCGACGCTAACCGACGAAATGTATCCTCGTTTGGTGTTTGGATAGCAGGATATTCTAACGCAAATGCTCGCGCAGCAGCACTTGCGTCCCCGTTGTTCCGGGCGTACACCCAGAACATCCTGTAGTATTCTTGGGCCGTGAACATTTCTGCAACGCGATTGCTAGCTGACTGACAGGATTTTTTCCGAGCAACTTCCGCTACCCCCAAGTAGCTTCTCTGGTTCCATTATGAGTTAACTCCCACCAGGCCAAGAGGCTTTAGGTAAAAAGAAGCCAGCACATTTTCGGGACACACGTGTTTTGCAGAAGTGCAACGAACACTTTCACAAAAGCCCGCGCACCGTCCTTCTACTGCCAATGTACCCATTGCTTCGAGATAGAAAACAGACACCACGTGTATCGGTTCGAAAAAGTCCGAAGGGAAGGGAAGCAGAAAGTCTTCGAGTTGCTATAAAGAAGAAAATGCATACCATTCCTGTTTCCCCTTTCTAAAACCCTGAGTTCACGTCTGCTACGAGGCGGAACCAATTAAGTCATAAATTATCCGAAACTGTAGGAAACCGTTCTCTACCACCGACTGGCGGGACAATACGGTCATAAACCGCGACCCTGGCGAAATGCTCTGGCTGATCAGCCTGATTAATTTTGGAGAACTAGAAATTACAGAGTATTATCCAACATCAATACGCCTCGTGGAGAGACACAGGAAGAGAAGGGGTAGTCCGCTGACTGCGCGTAGTCCCGCCTGTTTCGTCCTACCCTCAAATTAAAGACGGATCCCTTATCTCTCGTGTCTAAACATGTGCTCGAATTTCAAAACAAAAGCACGCGTCGACGTATTCCGTGCGAGAGAAGGTCGGCTTCAAGTCCGATTGGTCCCAAACTAGCCAATCGGGCCTGCAGCCCTCCCAAACGACCACTGTCCTGAAGAGGCCCTCTTCACAGCAATATCGCCTCCCCAAGGCCCACCTTTTCTCGCACGGAATACGTCGACGCATGCTTTTGTTTTGAAATTCGAGCGCGTGTTTAGACACGAGAGATAAGCAGGCCCGATTGGCTAGTTTGGGACCAATCGGACTTGAAGCCGACCTACTCTCGCACGGAATACGTCGACGCGTGCTTTTGTTTTGAAATTCGAGCACGTGTTTAGACACGAGAGATAAGGGATCCGTCTTTAATTTGAGGGTAGGACGAAACAGGCGGGACTACGCGCAGTCAGCGGACTACCCCTTCTCTTCCTGTGTCTCTCCATGAGGCGTATTGATGTTGGATAATACTCTGTAATTTCTAGTTCTCCAAAATTAATCAGGCTGATCAGCCAGAGCATTTCGCCAGGGTCGCGGTTTATGACCGTAAAGACAACTAGTTCTCCGCGCTGAAGTATGCGTGGACAATGACGGTCGCCATGTGGAGCAACTCATCAATTAACAACAATCGGCCCCTTTCGGGGCCACCAATTTTTCAAACGTAGGAACAACACGTTCCATAAAAAGTAAATAAAGTGATCAGTGTTAGTAGCCGTGCAGTGAAGTGAATATTCGGTACGTTGACCTGACATTGCGACCCTTAACTTTGGGTAGTGTCGTATACCTGGGATCAGCTGTGCACTGGGCTCATCCATCGATGACCAGGATCGGTTCAGTGACCCAGTGACACAAGTTTTCAAGTTGCAGGTGAATTTTCGACAAGGGTGAGTTTTAGTTACATTATTGGCAACTATTATTTTTTAAGCCTAATGCAGGCTATGGCTTATTTCCGGCGATAATTCTCCAAATTTCCGTACGCAAATTTTTCTTCGCAGTTTTTAAACGGATTTATTCATTATCAACAACGGTGTTGGCCGTTATTTAACTACGGATTTTTATCACAATAACGAACTACGATCACTTTTCACTCGTTCCCTGTTGCATTACCTTTTCGTTTGTACGTTATTAAAAAAGGAAATTTACGTGTTCCTTATCCTCTCACTCCGAATAATTATTATTTTCGATTCGTCCAAAAAAAAGAACCAACTGTGTATTCGTCTTTTTACGTTACACGTGATTTTCATCCATTTATCCTTTTTTCATTGTTCACTTCAAATGGCAAACAAACCATGGCAAAAGTTTCGATTTTTTTGTTACGTCTTTTTCATTTGCCATTCTACGCAATTTCCTTCGGTGCATGCCGCCTTGCTTGTTCGTAGTCGCAGCGCGGCTCGGCGCGCGGCCACGCCAGCGCGTGAGCTCCAGCAGAAGGCTCGCGCTCTGATTGGTCGGTGCTTTTTGCTATTATCTCGTTAACGAAACCTCGGAGAGCATTTTCGCAAAGGAAAAAGTTGTTTGCAATCATCCCCCGAATCACCCCTTTTAAGGACCCGCAGCATTTTTGGGACACCCTGTATTCGTGCCATGTACCATCAGAACTGGTGGAAGTCTAAGCTAGCCGATAAATGAAGGAAATACATACATAGTTGCCGAGACGTATTGAGGGTCGAATCGCGCTGTTGCCGAATTTCCCCTATTATTATTTTGTCGTCAGAGAGGCTTGAACGAATCACGGCGAAACGGCACGAGAACAGAGACGGGCGAAGGTAATATCAGGATAAACTCCAATAAAAAATACTTTATGTTTATCCGTTATTCGAAACACCACGGATAAATACATTTATTTGAAGTGAATTTATTCGACGGCGACAGATAATTTTTTTTATTCGAACCGTCGAATAAGGTTTTCATCTGTATACGTAGTTTATTCGGCTTTTATTCGGAGGCCTTGAAATATCAAATAACTTTCGGCAGCGTGTTTATCCGAACCGGCGCGATCTCTCTTCGTGCTGGGAACTTGGGAGCTCTGTGAAGTTGGCACCCCCAAATTAGAAATTTAAAAAAACTCTATGGCATTCGTTTGTCCATCGTTTGTCCACGTTTGTCCAACAAAAATTTTCGTTTGTCCACCCTTCAAAAAAAAGTAATGAACAAATTAAGAAAATTTGTCACATCCACCCTTCATGAACACTTTTCAACTTTTTAAAAGGGGGATACGATTGTCCATGATCTAGCATCGTTTGTCCACCCCAAGATTTCGTTTGTCCACCCTCCAGAATCGGATTAAAAAATAAAATCGGCGAAAATATGGATACCGGAAACGCGATCACGTTTAATTTCGCTTTTTTTTCGAATATGTTGTCAAATGCGATTGGTCTTACCGTACAGGTTTAAGGTGATTGCTGGTATATTATCCAACAATTTTGAACACAATTCTTCCCGTCACTTTATTTGAACGACTCTTCACTTTGTAGCTCTCATCGAACACTTCACACTTTTTACACTTCTGTAACACGTCCAGAATATCGCCGTAGTGTATCAGCGCTTTTCTAGGCATTTGTCACAAATGACCACAATGAAATCCCAAAACGGTAGGTAATATAACTCTCACAATTACTTCACAAACCGTAAATGAACGCACGATCTCACCAGAGCGGTCTGTGAACAATGACTGACTTTCCGTGGCTGGAAAGAACTCGAGAGTATCGCAGGCATTTGTTTCGATTTCAGCAGTGGCTCGTGGGTCCGTCCGCGTTACAAAGTATCTACGCGTCTATACAAATTTCTGGTAAGCAGGGCCGGTGGAGAACTATCGATAGTGCTGACTATCGATATTTTCGATAGAAAGCCCTCTCGGCTAGCGATATTATCGATAATTTTCCGATAGTTTTTGAAGATAATAAACAAAAATATATAAATATGATGAAAATTTAGTAAAATATGTATGCTTTTGAATATTATGTTTGATTTTTGTATTTCATTTTATTTTATGTTTACATATAAGGTAACGCATACAGATGTTGACCTTCTTCCCCAAAAAGTGGGAAATATAATGTAATGCTTTTTTCATATAATAAAATATATCTATCCTTCGGTGGCTCAGATATTTTTGTTCCGAATACAATTATATTTTATTATATAAAAAAAGCATTACATTAGGGATGTTCGATTCACTTTAAAAGATCGATTTTCGGAATTGTTTCTGAATAGAATCATGAGAACCGATTCTGTTAAAAACTCGAAACCAAAGAATCGATTTTACAAGAATCGATCCAAAAATCGTAAAAAATTATTATGTTTTATATATATATATATATATATATATATATATATATATATATTAAATAGCAGCTAATAAATTTGAATTTGTGTATATTGAAAGACATCCTTGGCTCACAATAACGAGCCCATGAACTGTGGTACATTTTCAAATTCAAAGTAGACTTTGTTACAGCACAATGGCACAGAATAGCCTTTTTCGCTCGCATTAAGAACTATCGAAAATATCGATAGTTATACAACACTATCGATAGTGATTTCGATAGTGCCGGCTATCGATAATATCGATAGGGCTATCGATAGTTCTCCATCTCTACGCGTAGATACTTTGTAACGCGGACGGACCCACGTGCCACTGCTGAAATTGAAACAAATGCCTGCGATACTCTCGAGTTCTTTCCAGCCACGAAAAGTCAGTCATTGTTCATAGAACGCTCTGGTGAGATCGTGCGTTCATTTACGGTTTGTGAAGTAATTGTGAGAGTTATATTACTTACCGTTTTGCGATTTCATTGTGGTCATTTGTGAAAAATGCCTAGAAAAGCGCTGATACACTACGGCGATATTCTGGACGTGTTACAGAAGTGTAAAAAGTGTGAAGTGTTCGATGAGAGCTACAAAGCGAAGTGTCGTTCAAATAAAGTGACGGGAAGAATTGTGTTCAAAATTGTTGGATAATATACCAGCAATCACCTTAAACCTGTACGGTAAGACCAATCGCATTTGACAACATATTCGAAAAAAAAGCGAAATTAAACGTGATCGCGTTTCCGGTATCCATATTTTCGCCGATTTTATTTTTTAATCCGATTCTGGAGGGTGGACAAACGAAATCTTGGGGTGGACAAACGATGCTAGATCATGGACAATCGTATCCCCCTTTTAAAAAGTTGAAAAGTGTTCATGAAGGGTGGATGTGACAAATTTTCTTAATTTGTTCATAACTTTTTTTTGAAGGGTGGACAAACGAAAATTTTGGTTGGACAAACGTGGACAAACGATGGACAATCATTTGCCCCCGTCAAATTATTAAAAAGTTTTCATGGGGGTGCTGGTGAAAAATTTTGTTTTGTTCGCCATAGAGTTTTTTTTAAATTTCAAATTTGGGGGTGCCAACTTCACAGAGCTGAACTTGGGCTGTTCCGCGGTGGCTTCTGATCTCGGTTTGACCCTCGGCTTGAATCGCATACACTCATACAGTATTGGTTGCAGTGGATTATGTATTAATAAAATGTAAAACGTACCTAACGTTTTCAGTAACATACTGCTGAGATTTTCCAGATTAAAATGAGTTCAAACACGGTATAAATCGAGTTATTTCTAGAACTGCACTAGATAATTAAAGATAAACGTCTAATATAATGTCTGATAACATTTCTAACCTTAGCGTTAGCAAAAAAATATAGAAAAAAGAAAAATGCACTAAAAACTAAATTAAAATGCATTAAAGACTAAAAAATAATTTTTTTCTATGTACTACAATCTTTTTCCTATTCGAACGTAACGAATCATTTCTCGATATAAATTGTGTATTTACTGCGGAAATCGCGATGCCACTAGCGTCCCGAACGCAGTGGCTGATTCCAAGTCGTTTTGTGGTCATGGGTTATATTTATTTATTTATGACTGGGTAATTTTTTCACCCCTATATCAGTATATTTTTTCACAAGGAAACATAAATATTGCACAGAACGAGAGGAGATAATAAGAATTGCGAGGTTTAGAAGGGATATTGATACGCAAATGAGTATTGTTTCATAAATTATTGAAATAAACTATCAAATCGAAGAGACTTTATCTTTATTTGTCAGCTACAAATAATTTTTTTAATCGGAGACCTTCATTCTTGATGTCCCCCGAAGCTCGAGCTGAGCGACATTGTAGCGTTCACCTGTCTAACATGTCGCCTGGAGTTGAACGGCGATGTATGATCGATTATGCAGAAACAGAATTTCTTTAATTTTCATCGTATTAATATGAATGTGATTCGGATATTCTTCCGAATGGCCCCATTGGCCGATCGAGATGAGGTTTCGGGGGACGGGTGGGGCGGGGGTATGAATCCAAAATCTATAATTGTAGCTTCGGGTATTTATTGGTTTCCGAAATGTTACTAAAAAATTGTTCCTTTATTTTGGAATTATTTTTCTGACGTTGGTGCAGGACTCCCTACCTGGGAGCCCTTCTGTCCCCCATTTTCAACTTTTGAAATTTTGTAACCACTGTCTCATTTTTAGCATTGCCAAACTCACAGCGGTTCGCAATTTAACCCAAACCAATACTAAAACCCGGAACAAGTTGGAAAGTGGAATGTGTTATGTCGGTATAAGTCAACAGAAATATTGTTAAGAGGGGGGACCGTAGTAAAGTGATTTAAAAATAATTGGTAAGGTGTACCCTTTTATGCACAATTACTTCTGTATCTTTTGAACGCATTAATTGCTGAAGGTAAAATTTTATATTTGGGATCGGTCCACACCCCTCGTATTACCCACTAAGTTTCATCTCGATCGGCCCCGGTTGGGGCTGGACCAGTGCGTGGGGCGCGGAAAGCACGACAGCGAACCGATGTGAGTTAGGCGATGCCAAAAATGAGACCGTGGTTACAAAATTTAAAAAATGAAAAATAGAGGGACGAAAGGGCCCCCGGATAGGGAGGTCTGCACCAACGTCCAAAAAATATTTCCAAAATAATTAACAATTTTTTATTAATATTTCGGAAACTAATAAATACCCGAAGAAACAATTTTAGATTTAGGGTCCACACCGCCTCCCCACCCTTCCCACCAAACCTCGTGTCGATCGGCCACTGGGACCATTCGGAAGTACAGCCTGTGATTCTGCCGATTAAATTGACAGAAAATAATTTAAATCGGACTGCGTTGAACGAAACGGGCTTCCAATTCTGCGAATAAATTTGATGTATAATATCGTTAATAATGATAGTCCAAATTGTGTCAGGTTTGGTATCTTTCCAAGTTTCTTTCTTACACTCCCGGACCTCTCTGTCTTTCATTATTGCTACGTCCAGCGAGGCTCTGACGCTAGACGCAGCTCTCGTGCTGTATTCCTTCAAGACTTCTCGAAGAAAAGAGAGAACTCTGTGGCAACAGTGCAGAAGAGACAGAGAGAACAGAGGATGTGGCAACTATGCGTAAAAAATTCGTCTACCCAGAGTACGTGGAGATGTCATCACTGTACATATGTACAAGTTCTTTTTATCGACGGCAGTAGTTTCATTCGGGTCCGTTTGTTCACTGGGGACGCTTCGATCGAATCGGACCATAACAAAAATGAGACGGCAGCCTTAACTGCTATATTTTTTTTTTCAAACGTAACTGGTATTTGTACATACTGGGTTCGTGGCAGACCCCAAATAAAAAACGATCCAGAAATTTGTAAAGTCGACACTAGATCAACCTCTATGAATATTTTATTCTTAGGTAATGAATAAAATAATAGAAACGTAGAAAGTTAAACTATTATTATAAAATTAAATAGAAATTCAGTTTACAAACTTAGACAACCAAAAATTTTGCAGCGAACTTTGCGTGATTTGGTCGAGTCATGACCGACCCCAGGATACCAGCTAAGGGTTAAATTATCGTATTACTTCATAGTCTCGCGCATCGAATGCATCTGGCATACTTCTAATAGTATCACAATTGCTTCTCAGAAGAGGTGGTTGAAATATGGTTGACAAGGGATGTTTAGCAACCTCGAAAATTCAAGAAAGATGGAAACCTTGCCGAAATGTACCTTTTTTTGTTCCGCCAATGAAACGGTCCTAGGGGTTAAAACACTCCCTTAATGAAATGGTGCGTTTTCATATTCTCGTGAATATCTACGAAATACTAATAATAACAGAGGTATGTATAAGTAATAACGCGATACAATAAATAATTCCAGCACTGTACATGTTACTGTAAAAGTGCCAGAACCGGCGAATCTTAGAAGTTAACGGCAAATCCTAGCACTCGCCGCTACGGGGCGACAAAAGTCCCAAATACACAAAACACCACCACCAGATGCTGGTTAAATATCAGCATTTAACTGATTTACTGATCAACCCTCACGACATAAAGCCCGTTCAAATATTTTATAAGATATCTCGAACTTCCAGCGCCTCACAACGACAAATACTCGGATCCGTCGGTATATTCCAAGATTCACCGGTCCCCGAACTTTTACAGTAACATCCTATATAATAAGACGCTTAAGGTGGATGTTCGTTTGTTAGCAAAATCTTTCCAGAGACTTTTTTTTGTACTTCCCGATGACCTACGAGGTTCAGACTTGGCATGAAGTTTCCTCGGCACCCAAAGATACCGTAAAAAATCAAAAATCTGGAAAATTCAAACATGGTGCTTACCTTAGGCGTCTTCTTATACCGGGCAGTAATGCCTGTCGGAGACAGGCTTAAAGACTAGTATATTATATGCACTGAAAGCAAAACGAGTTCTCTCAGAAAATTTCACACGTTATTAAAGCACCGAATAATTTCCGGGTACAGATATTTATTTCGTCTCTCTAGATTGTAGAACAGGCCGTTTGCTTTCGTCTGTGTATCAACCTCTTTAACATTCGATGAAGAACTTAGTTACGAAATTCTCACTTGTTGCGTATTCACGCGATCTTACGAGTGTGCCCAATTATGAAGCGCGCGAGGCATTTCTGAATAGATCTATGCGCATAATGGCCTGGCACTGGCACTGTGGATATTTAACCCCCCTTTTGTATCGTAGATATATAAGGGGTACAGTGATGGCACACTATAAAAGGGGCCCGGAGCAGAGCCTCGCGGACCGCCGAGCAGTGTTCAGATAAATATGCGGGAGGGGCCTGAATTCCTCACTCGGCTGCAATCCAAACCCTCCTCCTCATCCACTATCTTACCATTACCACTACCATCGCCGTCATCGATATTTACAGGCTCTCCTCTCCCCTCTTTCGTGCCGTTGCTGCTGCTGCTGCTGCTGCTACTGCTACTACTACTACTACTACTACTACTACTACTCCTACTACCATAGTTCTACCACTACTATGCGATTGCTACAACTATCACTGATACTGCTGCTAATACTACTACTTCCACCACACTCTATCCGCCCCTCTCTATTTGCCTGCGCATTTTTACTCTCCTCTAATGTGAACCTTTCCCGATGTAATTCAGGATCTCCCCTTCTTTGTCGCGCTTAGTATTTCCTCCTACATGCTTCACTTGTTCTCTTCCTGTTTCCTAACTGCCCTTCCCTCCACCTTTTGCCTCTACCAAGTCCACCCAGGTATTATTTATTTCATTCGTTTGCTCGTAAGCAATGGAGGCACGTCTCATCTCCAGCCTCTTTCTCCTTTTCCCTGACTGATTGTCTTATTCTGATTATTTATTTCTCGTAGCCTTTGCTCCTTTTTGTTCAGCACAATGAAGATAGGCGTTTTTCTGGGTTCCACGACTTCGAGTTGAAGGTATCGACATATGCGCGTGCGGAAACTTAAGCGACATAAGGCTGAGGAATGTCGGTATGCGCACGCGTGTGAGTGCGGTATTTGTCGGGAATTGGTATCGCATCTTTCCCTACAGCGTAAGTTCTTTCAAAATGCGTGCAGGACTCTTGACGAAGTAAATTGTTCATTTGATTAAAAATCCTGGTTTCTTACCACAAAAGGAATTCTATGTAACATTTTTTTTACGTATTTCTTAATGATACATGAATGCTGTATGCTTTGTACTTTACAAGGTTCATTCCAAGCTAACGGTTCGATAGGGTAAATCCGGGAGACGCGGTCGGGCCGGAGAGTTGGTCGAGTCGTTATATTTCAAACTCTCTACGTAAAAATGCGTTAAAGTGCAGACCAATTACTTCTCTAGAAGCCAAACAGTTGAATGAATAGCGTCATTTCGCTTCCTTCTACGTTCTTCTGGATTTATAGGCTTTAAAAGGTAAATTGAGGTTAAATTTAACCTCTTTTGTCAAACAGCGATGTTAAGAATCGTATTTAAAATATACTTCTAAGTTTATTTTCGTTTAATGTTTGGGATACTAAGATAGTAGAGATATTGAGAGACAATGCAGCCAAACTATTTGACCATATTAACTCTTTCTCTCAAAGCTAACGTGAAGACCATCTCTCGCTGCAAAAAGGTGAGATGGTCGAGCTATGATTTTGGTATTATTTTTGTATTTTTTTTATTTTTTATTATTATTTTATTATTATGTTTGTTTATTTAGTTTATTTATTCACTTTTGTATTCATTTGCCTTGCTAATCGCCAGTAGGTAGTGCACTTTTTCATTGATGTGTTCTTTACTTGTTTAGCGTAAAGAAATTAAATATCAATGAATAATTTTGCTTTATCCTTGGTTAATTTTCCATGAATAATTATGTTACTGGTCTCTGCCAACGACGAAAACCATTTCTCCCGGCACCTCGGGAGAGGTGGTCAGATGTCATGACTTCAGTTTTCCACCCGATTTACAGTAAATATTGTCTTAAAGCAAATATCGACCAGTTTTTCTGAATCAACATAAAATTCTGAACATATAGGTTTGTTCTGATAAACTAAGTAATATCTATATTATTTTTAATAGCCATTTTATATTAGATCGACCGCGTCTCCCGGATTTACGCTACCCCGTTGATGCACGTGATTTACACGCGGTGCCACGTCTTGCCACGATGGAAAAAATGTTTACAGGCATTGTGAGCTGTTTGATCCCTCCCTCATCTCTATTTTTTCACTCTTACAATTATTTAAATATATATAAGTAGAAATGACTTATTGTTTTCACTTGTTAGAAAATTGATATAGCGTGGATCATAAAGTTGCATTTCGTAATTATTTTAAAGATATGTGTATTTGGAAAGTCATGGTGAATGATGATGTATTTATTTTATGAAACAAGATTTAACAAGTTGTTATGTTAAGCAATTATATTGCATAAATTACGTATAGCACATCGTGATATATTTGTTATTTTATATGTCCTTATATTCATTCTAAGTGTTATTCTGTTCTTGTATCTTGACTTCTTAAATTCCACCTTTTTGCGATATCGCTGACTTCGACAAATAAGAAGTTACACGATTGGAATACATCTGTCGTGAAGCATTCCCATCCCGTCTTCGCCTTCGTCTTCGTCTTCGTCTTCGTCTTCGTCTTCGTCTTCGTCTTCGTCTTCGTCTTCGTCTTCGTCTTCGTCTTCGTCTTCGTCTTCGTCTTCGTCTTCTTCTTTTTACGGTATTGTAACTTGCGAATTGCAATCATGCTGCCCCATGACGATTGCGGTCCACATTTTTTGTTTCCTTCCTTTTTGATGGATTGGCTACACATTGGCAGTAACTGTATTCCCAGGAATGAAGTTCAACAAAATGAAATAAAACTTCTTGGCTTAAGGGGGTACTCCACTGTGAGCGATCGAAAAATCAAGCTATTTTTAAAGATTTCTTCCTCAGTAAATACAGCATATAATGAAATAAATCTTTTTCGTTTTTATAAAGCTACTCTTATATTGTACCGAAAAAATTTAAAAAATATTTTTAATTTGTTTTACTTGTTTTTTACAAAGCGTCAATATGCTACCTAAACAAAAACGTTACGTCCGTGGTGCAGGTGATTTCCCGGCGTAGGCTTATCTGAAACAAAAAATTCGAAAAGGTTCTTAATCTGTAAGAGTGTCGCTATCGCCCGTAGCTCAATTAACAATTTTTGTTGAGGAAAAACAAAATGGCGCCTGTTTGAAGGAAAAAGTTCCCCAAAATGGTGTTTGTCGAATGTTCCCAGAGAAAAATCTCTGTTATATTTCGGCAAAAATGAGATACAGATTAAGAATCTTTTCGAATTTTTTGTTTCGGATAAGCCTAAGCCGAGAAATCACCTGCACCACGAACATACCGTTTTTGTTTAAGTGGCATATTGACGCTGTGAAAAAAACAAGTAACACAAATTAAAAATATTCTTTTTAATTTTTTTGGTATAATATAAGAGTAGCTTAATAAATATAAAAAAGATTTATTTCATTATATGTTGTATTTACTGAGAAAAAAATCTTTAAAAATAGCTTGATTTTTCTACCGTTCACAGTGGAGTACCCCCTTAATCGAAGCAGGGTACTTTTTCTACGAATTGCATTCTGCAATTCTGCGTAACCACAGCTCTCGATGGTACTGGAAAAATAATTATCATACAACAGTACCTACAGTTGAACCTCGATAACTCAAAAATTGTCTTCATTCCCTTCCGCTCCGCTGTAAACACCTCTACAACTGGAAATAAAACTCCCTTAACACGAACTATATTTTGCATGTTAAATTATGCATTTCACCTCTCCAACTCGAATTTAGAAGAACTCCAACCTCTACAAGTTGAAGTTTACTTCTAAATATGTATTACGAAATTTTGTAGAAAGATCTCAAAATATTGAGGAAAAACTTTTCTCTGCATAATTTACGATTAAAAATACTATTGATTTAATATGTAATGAAGAGTAATATATCGAGTATAAAATGTGTCTTATAATTATTTATATATATGCAAGTATATATGTAGTAAATAAGTTGTAGGTATATTTTATTATAGGTATAAAATAAACAATTTACCTATAAAACTTGAATTTGTATTGCTTTAGAGCTTCACAAGTCGAACAATTAACAGTCGCACAAAGCGAACATAAGTGGAATTTTCGTTTATTGAACCTCTCTTACTCGAAAACTCGATAAGATTTTATCCCTTCCCTTGGGATTCGAGTTATCGAACTTCGACTGCAGTACCAAAATTCTGTTTCCTTCGTTGCACACATTTTTCCGTTTTACGTGTCCCAACCAATTTTTACAAGTCCCAGGTGAGTGAGCCAAGTAACTTACTATAATCACTGACACAGATCGAATAAAAGGGAAGTGTATAGTGGGTGACACCGACTGCCACGTTTGACGTAAAAAGTATTTAAAGCGGAAGACATTTTGGGATATGCTATGGAATGGGAGGAAGCGACTCGATCTTGTGGGGGTGAAAAAAAGAATGATAGATACATAGGGAGATGCAAGGGTAGGACGATGGTAAAAAGGGCTTTGCTTGTGGAGGAAGAGAACAGAGGAAGACGATGGAGGATGGGGTGGGGCGGGGGAGGAGGGGGAGGGAGGA
Source organism: Andrena trimmerana (assembly GCA_951215215.1). Taxonomy (NCBI): domain Eukaryota; kingdom Metazoa; phylum Arthropoda; class Insecta; order Hymenoptera; family Andrenidae; genus Andrena; species Andrena trimmerana. Next base: position 83,609,273 of record OX578059.1, on the reverse strand, counting down.
GGAGGAGGAGGAGGATGTAGAAAAATAAGACCCTCTTTCCGCGAGGCGAGCGAACCGGCTCGTACACGATAGCATCTGCGAAGCCTCCGACAATAATAGTGTGGACCGAGAAATATGCGCGCGGTGCCCGAGCCCCGTGATCCTTCGGCGGTTTTGGGGTGGCGAGGTGGCACGAAGGTAGGAGCAGAAGCCGTGGTGGGGCGAAATTCTCGGGCGCATAGTGATGGAATCGACCCAATACTTATGGTAATCGAACAATTCAGTATTTCAATTTTAATAACAAAATTTGAATTGCAGTAAAATCGTTAAACGTGCAGAAATCAAATTGGCCGACAAGTAATACGGACGGGATTGATATAAATGATTTCATAAAGTCCATTGGGATATTAGAACAAAGCTAAATTCAATGGTGCACGTCAATAAAATTCGCAATATCAATTCGGATTACTAACCCGAAAATTCTGATTTTAGTGAATTGGAGTATGCAAGGTGGAATTTTATGTTTCTGCGGAAATTCACTCACAAGGGGGTGCCCCTTTCGCGTTTTTTGGCAAAACTTTGAATATAAGAATTGTTCAATTAGTTATGCTCTATCACACTACCAAAAGAAAAATAAAGTTATATTAAAGAAACGAAAAAACACGATAACATTAAGGACTAATTTTATTTCATCCCTTCAGAGTGAATTTCCGCAGAAAAATAAAATTGCACGTTGCATACTCCAATAGGCTCTACATTCACACAAAGTTTCATTAAAATCAGCATTTTCGGGTTGGAAGCGTTTCCTTGTTAGTCATTAAAACACGTTTGACTGTCTTATTTTACTTTAATACGCGATAACATTCAGAGTAAAGTTTTGCTCTCATACTGACAAGGAGAGTATTTTAGGTGTCCGCCTCCGATCATTTTGATTTTTGGATATGTTATAGAGGACCGAAAAATAAGAAATACTTTTTTTTTTATTTTCCCCCGTTTTCATATTTGGGGGGTGAAAACTGCGTTCAAAGTTAGGGCTGAAAAATCATTTTTGTGGAAAAAACGGACTTTTTGAAAATCTGGTGAGTCAGTCATATTTCGCATTCAAAGACACAAAATTCGTCCATTGACACTATTCCCCTATCTCTAATAGTTCTCGAGATATTCCACAAAAATGATTTTTTAACCCTAACTTTGAACGCAGGTTTCAGCCCCCAAATATGAAAACGGAGAAAAATAAAAAAACACGTATTTCTTATTTTTCGGTCCTCTATAACATATACAAAAATCGAAATGATCGGAGGCGGACACCTAAAATACTCTCCTTGTGAGATGAAAGCTTGTCAATGAAAATATTATCACAGAAGCATTGTTCGATAAAAGTAAAATTTAACTTGTGTGGTGTACGCCCAAGTATCTGAATTACGAGAGCATTCAAATACAAAAACAAAGTGAATAATACACACGCATGTATGGTTGCCAGTATGGGACTGCTTGTGTAATTGGTTTCAGTATCTTTAAACGTGCCTAATAGGCGCAAAGAAATTATAATACGTGTTTCCGATTGATAATGCCTATCAAAGAATGGGTTGGGTAATGTGCACAAGGAAGGAGAATTGGTCCCATCACTACTGCCACGGAGCGGGTCTTCTGACGGAGAGGGGACATATGCCAAGGTCCTCCGGGCCTACTCTTAGATGATCAGAGACACGGCTGATGGGCCAGTAGTGGTCCCAGAAATTCCAACAAGGACGAAGCATAATGCGGGATTCAAGGTCGATTCTACTACCGACCAGAGAGTCCGAGATGGGTCCACGTCCAGCAGGGTCGTACCGTGACCTCGCCAGGCCCTCTTTCCTCTCTTTTCCCGCGTCTCGACCCCTTACTCTATCCCTCCTCCGGTCCCGTACAGCCTGGGCTCCGCCAATGACAGTATCGTCCGCTCGCCCCGCGGCGCCCTGCATTTCAAGCCGGCATACCACAACATGCGTATCACTGAAAATCTGTACACCCTCGTGGGCAGCCTGAATACTGGAAGGAATGCTGGAATACCAGGAACAATCTAATCCAGATCCTTACTTTCAGACATTCTCAACGCTACTTTCTGATATTAGGACCATTCGTTCTCACAGAAAAATAACAGTCGCTTCAATAGCATAATTTAATTACCCCACGGTTCCAGGCATTTTTCCTTATATTTTAAGTAATTTGTTATAAGCCCAGTTTCGAATATAGTGAAACAGTAAACCCGAAAGGATAACGTTCATTGAAAGGAAGCACGTGATTGCCAGGGGAATGACTCTCTCAGGCGACTGTCATTTACTTTACCGCGAAAAGTGTCTAAAAGATCTGAGAAATATGCGTGTGGACCTTAGCAAGGGTAATAGCAAATAAGGCCCCGTCTTACGATACCGTACATATTCATTGTTGGCAAGTGAGTGCTAGTGTATATCCGTATCTCGTGATATCAAGTGGATTCAGCACGCTGAAATGAGTACTATACGAAATGCATAGAATCGTTACGGGAGGGGCGGAGGTGATCCAAGGGAGGAGGCAGAAACGGGGGATAGGAGAAGAAGAAAGGAGTGGGGGCACAAGGGCTCCGTTGCGACGGTCCTGCGAAGCTTCGGGATGAGGCCCGCCTTTTTACACCGGGCAAGAAAGAGCCGCTTGAAGCCTCCACCGTGGTGGAAGCGAGATCACTGTAAGAATACTATCGAAGGAGCGGACAGAAAGAGAGGACGGAAGGTATGCGTATACGGAGATCGAGTTAGTCCGCCGCGCGTATACGCCGGAGCGGGAAGGAGACAGAGACGGGAGAATGAAACGGATGAAAGGGAGAGAAGGAGAGGAATAGAGGAGTAAAGGAGGAAGGATGTTAGATGGGGGGAAGGGTAGTAGGTAAAAGCAGGACGGAACGGTGGATGGAGGGAGAGGAGCAACCGGGTGGTGCAAGAGCGAAGGAAGGGAAGGCAAAAAGAGGAAAAAGGTGGGATCCCTTAAAAATTGAGACCCACAGAGGTTGGGATTGGAATTTCGGGCCCCGTAAACCGGCCAGTCTCGACGAGACCTTCGCAAAGATGAGGTGAGGAGAAAAGATTTACGCTCGGCGGGATAGAAGAGGAAGAAGGCGTAGAGGAAAAGGGACAAGGATAGGAAGAAGAAGACGAGGAAGAGGAACAAGAAGAAGAGGGAAAAGAGCAAGGAGAGGAACAAGAAGAAGAAGAAGAGGAAAAAGGGCAAGGAGAGGAACAAGAAGAGGAATTAGAAGAAGAGGAGGGGGTGGGAGGGAGGGAGGAGGAGGAGGAGGAGGAGGAGGAGGAGGAGAAGGAAGAAGCTGAAGAAGAAGAAGAAGAACAAGGAGAAGAAGAAGAAGGCATCGTGTATCGTGCCTAGTCTATACCGTGTACCCGGCATGGACCGTCAGTATGCACTCTGCGTACTCGTACCGGCGCATCAATACCGCACCTACGTTGACAATTACCACCAGCACGCACATCATCGCTTGCAACAACAGCAGCAGCAACGACAACGGCAGCAATATTCCCAACGACAACGCTCCGGCGAGCAGCCGTATCAGCAGGAGCAAATTTACGAGAACGTCGTCTCGCAATATCGAATGAGAATGTGCTATCACAACGACTACGAGAATGACGAGCAGATACAGAGGTTTTATTGGGAGCAGTGCTACAGGCGCGATGACACAGACGCCTCTGCATATTATTATTGTGAATACGTAAGGGCACGAGTTATATATTATTCCTATCTCGCAACCCGTTCGTGTGAAATTCCAGAAGATATTACGGTGGCAGATTTAGTGCTCTTCATGGTATCCCAGTGATCAGTATCTACGACTTAAAGTTTGTCAAGTTTACTAAAAACCAACTAGCTTAAACACCTGCATAAACTTTACGTTTATCGCGAAACGTTGTGCGCATTATTTGTAAATTAATGGGATTAATTTTTGTCTTCTTAGTCTTTCAAGGCGCTTGAGTGCAGGGGTTCAGAATTCTCCGATCTTAGTGCGTTGAGCATAGAAAAAGATTCTTCAATAACTTCCAAATGTTTGAAATTATTTCTCTGTAAATATTTATTTTGCCCACGTTCGCGCATTGATGATGAAATAGTGTGAGGAGAAACGATAGCTTGAATATCGGTGTTCCTTTTTCATTTGTGTAAATATAATATTGATCCACCCACAAAATTGTCTCGCATTACATAAATGAAATAGATCAACCATTTAGGATACAAAATGTACTGAAACCGTAAATTCCGAATATGCTCGGATATAACCCTTGTGTCCATTCATACCGTGCAGTGCCAAACACGGTGATGATCTGTTTTAAAACCCAAAGACCATTGGATTAGAACGTCGCGTGGTTTCCACTGAATTCCGCTGCCGTGATCAGAGCGAAAAACGACGTGCTATCTTAAAATCAATATGTGTTACTTTAAGCGTGTAAATTGGTTCGATCATAAGTTACGACACTAGAAATTCTAACTATCGTCTAATCGATATGTATCGTATAACCATTTCTTGTGATTTAATGATAAATACATTTACAAAGCCTACGTAAAAAAATATCCAACGTAAACAGATATTATGAAGAATCTTTGTGGCGTTTGTAACTTCTCAATTCGTTAAGTCATCATGCAAGTGAATTTTTCTCATGAGCACCTTTGCATTTGTGTTACAGGCAAAGAAGGAAATCTATGACGTGAAACAGCAGAGGCTATGTCTGGCCCAGGATGAGTACAATCACCTCAATAATGCTTTAACGACGCTCGGCGCATCACGTACAAGTTGTGAGTACACCCTAATACTGACAGTATTTAATCGCTCGAAGTTTTTAGTGCTCGGAAAGTCCGTTAAAGTGTATCGATAGCATGGGAATTGATTTTAGTAAATTTGTATGAAATCTTTTATTTTGCGCTCGCGTATTTTATTATTTAATTTAATATTATCTTTCATTGCATTGAAAATTGTAAAAAGAAGAATAATAACTAGCGACTAATTTGTCTTGTTCACAGTGTGCTCAAGTTCAAGTTCATTGAGTACCAAGTATGATCCGGATCTTCTGAAATCCGATGTCGCGCTCGCGAGGAGTCGAGTTTCTCGGCTGAAACGGGAGCTCGAACAGATCCGAGCAGAAATGAACTGTACGCAGCGAGGAGTAGACACTCTTGTGAGGTATGTTATTGATCGCTCCGTTTCAAAATCGTTCTCCAAACTTCAACCAAGTCCAGTCTAGCAACATTTGAGGGTTTCAGAAGTCAAACCCCCATTTTTCGTAAATTCCTCCATTTTAGTACCTAAACGCGCAATTAGTGCTCAAATTATCAATGTTCCCTACGTTTTATTTTATGCAGTTGATCAATTTGGCTTCTGAGAGGCTCGCTTTATCACGCGACGAGGCGACACATAATTAAATTCATAGAATTGCATATGGTAGCATTCTTGAAAGGTGGTTCAAAACATTGCAATATAGTTTCACAGATCAATCCTCTCAGAGTAAACGGCGATTTTGTATTTCAACCTGATGGAGATCTACGCCATTTTATAATTACTGTCGGGTATCTAAATCGTTATCCCTCTCGATTTAAAGATTACAGTACGTACTCGTTATAAGCCCGACGAACGGGGCTGACGGTGGCCGTACGGCGTGTTGTGGACACTAAACTCTCGCCCGTTCTCGGGTTCTCTCACTCTCGTCCGAAGGAGGCCAAGAAATGGTGGGGATAGTCGCCGAACGTACAACGCATGGTAGAAACGGGTTTATAACTAGTGCGTACTGTATAGACTTTTTTTGTAGGGATATATAAACAGTTTAGCAGACTCATGTAAATGGCTACGTGATGTCTGCCGAGTGATTTAAGATTAAGCAGGACTTTTTAAGGGGTCATGCCTAGTTGGCAGGCGTGATTTTCGGGAATTTTTTGTGGAAAATCTCTTGTATATTTTTTTACAACTATTTGCTTACTTTTAAAAGTACATATATTCAACAACTCTTAGTAATTTTGTTATAGAAAAATATTAAAAAATGAACGAATAACAGCCACTCTCCAGGAAGATATTTTTTTGCGGTGAGCACGATTTCTCAGAGTCGTATCATCTGAAATCGATAAGTAAAGAAGATTCTGTTAGTATATGAGTTTACCTAGTTCGTGAACCAAGGATTTACAAATATAAAAAATAATTTGGGACAAAATGGCGGCTGTTTAACGCAAAATCATAATATTTTGATGTCTGAATTTTTCGTTTTTCGTGAATTAAAAATAGAGTTATCATAAAAAACAAAAATCCTTCGTTCACGAACTAGATAAACTCATGTACTAACAGAATCTTCTTCACTTTTCAATTTCAAATGATCCGACTCTGAGAAATCGTGCTCACCGCAAAAAAGTATCTTCCGGGAGAGTGGCTGTTATTCGATAATTCTTTAATATTTTTCTATAACAAAATTACTGAGAGTTGCTGAATATATGTACTTTTAAAAGTAAGCAAATAGTTGTAAAAAATATACATGAGATTTTCCACAAAAAATTCCCGAAAATTACGCCTGGTAACTAGGCATGACCCCTTAAAGAACTACGAATTCGATGATTTTGAAAATATCAAGTGTTGTATTGAAATGGAAGGATTATGCACAGAATGTCCCTTAAAATACTAAAGTAATTAAATACGTCCCAGAATTCTCTATTTTTTTTTATCGAAAGCAGTGGATAGATGAGGATGGATGACTTAGACCAGGTCTGTCCAGGAATTTGCTCGCACGAGCAGCCGCGAGTTGCTCTTCGCTCTCAGCGGCACCGAGCCAGGCCCAAGAGCGAAAGGTCTTCTTGGTGGGGGGAATCTGTGAACGCGCCACTATCCCCACTCATTTACGGCTGCCGCTCTTGCCTTCGCTCGTAACCACCCGCGGTTGCTCTTCGAGGGCAAGAGCAAAAGTTGGACAGGCCTGACTTAGACTATTCAAACCGATAATCGTTGTTTATACTTAAAAGAATTGCTCTGTGGACCTACGCATTTTTTATTGAGTTCAGTGAAGATCGACACGCCTGTAAAGTTTTGAGCCGCTTTTAAAAGACACCCTTTGTATTGCTTCTGCTTGATCGCAATTACCACAAATTTTTATTGCAATTGTGTATTATATAGTATTCTTGTTACCATTGAGTTAAGATCGAAATTCTAATCTCTTTTTACTTGGACAGCGTCGAGCAAAAGTTGAGCGGTCACCATGGAGGTTGTTACAATATCACGGAGGCTCAGGCGATCATGACAGAGCTTCGTAATATTCAAAAGTCCCTGAGTTCGGGCGAGAAAGAAAAGGCCGAGTTAATGCAGTCTCTGGCACAGCTGAAGGACGAGTTAACAAGACTGCAACTCTGCGAAGGTAGTCCCGAAGCTAGCACGCTGAGCTTGCCCCAGGAGAAGCTCAGCACAGCGTCTCAGACCGACTTGTCAGGCGAACTGGTACCAATCGGCACCCGTTTAGCCGAGATGGCGCGCATGAGGTTGCAATACGACGAAGCGAGGAAGAGGATACAGCATATTCAACAGCAATTGGCAGACCTCGAGGAAAAAGTGACACCTGGTCAGACGGAGAGCGACAAGGACAAGCTACTGCTATTTCAAGAAAAGGAGCAGTTGCTCAGAGAGCTTAGGAGTATTACGCCACGTACTAGGACGCAACAGGACATGAAGAAGATCCAAAGCGAGATTCGCCGCCTCGAACAAGATTTGAACAACGCGCTAGAATTGTCGAATAAGACTATCACCGACCGTGTGAGGCTTCACGAGGAAAAACAACTGTTGTTGCAGCAGTTGAGAGACGCTTTACGTTCCATGGCGATGCTCGAAGGGCAGCTGAAGACGCTAAGCGCGAGCACACTCTCGGTGAGCAGCAGTTCCAGTCTTGGAAGCCTCAGTACCACCAGCAGCAAAGGTTCTCTAAGCTCTGGATTGAGTTTCACCGATATTTACGGCGGACCCCAGTGTCTGGGCCCCGCCAGCTCGCAGCAGGAACGTCCAGTGGATATGGTGGATCTTCACAGACGCGTGGACAGATTGCTCAGGGGTTCCGAACAAAATAATCTGGTCAGCACGCCCTCGTCTGGCAGATCTCAGCCAAGTCTCTCGCCAAGGTCAAGCCTTTCCAGCGTCAGTCCCCCAGTCTCGCCGCTCTACGAGAACGCTCCAATGGGACCGCCACCTGCGTACGAGCACGTGGAAATGCAGAGACGGCAGTATCAAAGACCCACGACCTCGGCCACCACTCACCTTGATGGAAATCAATTGGAGGATCGACTAGCGGAACTTAAGCTCAGCCAGCAGCAAACTTCGTCGCAGGAGCAATCCTGCCCTGTTCCTCAAGATCGTCTTAAGCTTGTCGGCGGTCCTCATCCACCTGTCGAACTGCAGTCAGGGAATATGTCTCAAGGCAGCGGTCTTGGCAGGCCCGTGGCTGCTGTTGTACAACATCAGGTACCGCCACAGGAGCCGCCACCCCTCTCACCCATCAGCGAGACTCCACCACCCACTGGAATTCGATCAAGAGCAAGCAGTTCTGGTACAAATACGAGGTCCGTTTCAGCCGCTGTTTCTGACGAAAGCGTCGCCGGTGACTCGGGAGTCTTCGAGGCCTCCAATCGAAGGAGACTCTCTGGTGTAATCGGAGACGTCGACTCGTTGGCACTTGGGGAGATGAGTCTGGAGACGGCTCAGGTGCAAATTAAGCTTAGGTTTGTTTCACGATTTTTTTATCTTAGTTTGGAATATAAAACAACCATTCTACTTTGTATAGATATGTACACACTTTTGTTAGAGTAAATGCTTAGAGAAACGACTTATTTGTTTAGGTACTCGGTTAGTGACGGTCTACTGCATGTTGGAATTGAACGCGCGAGGAATCTGGCTGCTCTTTTTATTCCCAATAACTCGCAAGTGTGAGTATTTACTTTAATGTACCATTTTGCCATTCATTGATTACAGTTATGTTAATATGTTCAACAGGATATACATTCTATGCTTTGCAGAAATATCCATACATAGTAACTAACTTGAGATTCTCTCAAGCGGCGTGTAAAATCGATATTTCCGAGTACAAACCACCACATCTATTATTCATAGTCTATTACAGGGTTGCACTTGTGTAGTATAAGCTTGACTCTGAGTGGCCGCTACCACTTGCCCGATGAAAATGAGTTCAAATACGACCTTATTCGGATTATTTTTAATTATGCATACATAAATCGAATCGTTTCCAAATTCCATAGTCCTTTTTCATTGATTTGCATTTGATTAAAATTGCACCTCCAAGGAAGTGTTGATCTTCAATAAATATCAGTAAAGACAGTTATAAACTATATGGTCTTTTGGTGGATGCTGTTAACTCCAAATCTTATTTCTCCAAAACTTTTTTAAAGTATTTTATGGAACAATGTACGAGTACATGTAGCGTTTTTGTACATGATAAAACATGCAGGTCGTCTTTCTGAGCAGCAATGTAATTATTATATGATGACAGAATTATGTGTATACTACGTATAATAGTATAGTATGGCGAAAGCATTCCGCAAAATTTCGACAACCATTCTTAAGTAATTCTGATCAAGTTAACACTGATTTCCCATAGTAATACTAAATAGATTGAAAATGTTGTTGTACCAGAATTAGGTACTTTTGGTGGACAATAAAATTGGTATTACTTTCTAGAACCCTGCGGAAAATATAGGCTACCATGAAATCTCGACTTTCCACCCCATTTCACCCCCTTGACAGTTCGTGATAATTACCTAATCAAAGTTTTGCCCGGGCAACGCCGGGTACTTTAAGCTAGTATATGATAAAACACGTTATACGTAGCATAAAAATATTCATGTTGTTTCAAAGTAGAAATGGGTCGAATATAAATGTACCTCCTATTTTATAGAAGTAGCAGGTGCAGCCGATTAAGCAACAGTTCATTTAAATGTTGAAATCATTCCCTTAATGTACAACATTCAATGTCCATAACGAGAATGTAAAACGTTTGCAGACCTATTTATGGTTACGCAATTGGTAGAGTTTAGTTGATGCTTCTCGCAGTATTGTTTATACTTTGGACGAAAATAAAATGCCGCAGAATAGTTATCATGAATTTCACCTAGCCAATGTTTGTTTGATTATATTTACCTTTCTTAAACACTACTACTACTAAACTTTTGCGTTGTAATTGATAAAAATTACTTGTTATTATCACTATTATTATGAAACAGATAGATGTAGCCCGTCATTTATAATAATGATATAAGACAGCGTAAAATTTATACAAATCTGATGATACCAGAACATTACACCTGCGAATGAACAAAAATAATTCTTTGCAAAGCAGTTGAACCATTTTAAAGAAATTTTTTTAAGAATATTGGGACTCCATACAACGCGTGAGATGTACTATGCGTACATATTTTAATTTTTGTATGTAATAGATATAATCAAGATGAAATTACAAAAATAATAGTTGTTTTTGCATTTATATGTTTCTAGGTACATAAAAGCTGCATTACTTCCGATGCAGCCACCTGTTAATCACATGTGCTGTACGAAACCTGTCGTGGACTTGCAGAAACCAACCTTTGGCGAAACATTTCCAATTGTCGTACCACTCAACAAACTGTACACGAAGACACTGCAAGTTAACGTTTGGTGCACAAGCAGTGAGTCTGAGGAGTGCTTGGTACGTGGTTTTTATCGCACATTCTCTTGCGTTTCCTTTCATATAACGTACTTCGGAATTACAAGTAAAGACTTAATTGGCTAATAGAACTAATAAAAAACAAACAAAAAAGTCTCGACAAATATAGCCTCTCAACATAATCGTCTTAGAGTTACTCAGCTTTTTATTTCGTAGCTAAGCTTTCTTGTATAATTGCGGATACCGCAGAATTACTGGTATCTCGACAACTCGGGGTATGAATAACTTCAACATGTATTTAATTTTGTTTACATATTCAGTAGTAGTGGCCAAATAACACGGAAAATCTCAGGGCCTTCTAGATTTCAGACGATGAACATTTGCTTTAAATGCCGAGGTTTTGGATGACAAGTTTTACCTTTGAATTCTAAAATTGTCTATATTTTAAACTCTGTGATAATAGTTATTCCACAAAATATATAATTACCGAAAGAAGTTGACTGACAAGATGGAAAACTGAATTATCTCGAAAATCATTATTTTGCAAACCTGTGTTTATCAAAGTACTTTCGTTTATTTTTATAAGTTCCATTAATCACTCAAGTCTTTACATGTAATTTTGAAATACTTTGTACATGTGATGAAGAAATAACTGGTTGCGTTATCAAGTAATAATTTAGTTTAATTTAAAGTTCTTTCTTTACGTTCACTAAGATTAGTTTTCATTCTTTTAAGTTCACGAATTACATGGCTTGCGATACTTTAGAATTGTTCTATAATTGTTATAATTTTTTAACCGCGTTCACTCCCATCGAGACAAGCAGTGAATAACTACATTGATGTTGCGGAACTGTTTTATCACGTTAATAATCTTTCTTTTCAGGGATCTGCACAAGTATCCCTTGCAGACTTTAGCCCAGAATCGCCGAGCGTGAAATGGTACAACATACTCTCCTTCCGCTTCATGCAGCCATCGGACAGTCCTAGCACGAGCACCAGCAACAGCAACAGCATCTCCATCAGCGTCGCGAGGCAAACGAAACATGACAAGCAAGAGTCAGACATATCGGTCTATCGCAGTGGGCAAAATACTAAAGAAGAGAGCAGCGACGAGAGTACAATTATCAGCTCTCAGACGTCTACGTTAACAAGAAATCAAGGATGCGACGAGCTACAAACAGCTATCTCGTTAAGGCTGGAGGAGCTGGCTAATTGCTTGGGAAGCCCCGAAGAAGAGGATGAAAATGGTGGTAGCGAAAGCGGAAGCGAGGACAGCGATGAGGAGGGAATTATTGTGGAATTCATGATGGAGGATAATGTCTTGGAAGACGTCTTGGAGCACGAGGTAATATTGCTCACTTAGAATTACGTTTTTCAACCGTTTTCTTACATGTGATTATAGCGTGAATCATTCTGTAACCTTTGGACAGCCAGCGAATGACGTGCTATTAGTTTGCCGCGTGACAGATGCGGGGTCCATGTTGACCCATAGTATAATTTCACGTACACATCCCAAGATAAGCTTTTATATTAGATTTTCAACTTATTGTGATCTATAACTCTCATTCTCTTAAAGAACTTGTACTAATAAACAAGTAACACAAGTGGTGTGACATTTAATTGCAAGATGGGTCCAGATGGTTAATCACAGTGTAATCTTTGCATTTATCTGTGTTTTATTATCACACGATTGTTGCAACGTTTAATTAATTAATACTGTATAATTGTAAATAACAGGAGGATGAAGAGTTAAATGAGGAGGCAAAACAGACCCAAGATAAGGAAACCAACACGGAATGTGTTTTTATCCCTGAACAGGGAAAACAGAGGAAACTCTCTGCGGCCGGGGTTGTTCCTAATGCTATGTATGACGATAAAAATTCTATTGTAATTAAAAGGAGCCAAACATTTTCACCTAGTGCCGCAGTTAGCAAGAATCACTATATTTGTCGGGTGAGTGTCGCACACATGCATCAGCTTTCACTACATATGTATCAATTTCTATAAGTTTTTATTATTTCGCATTTCTTTCTGCAGCTAAATCGAAGCGACAGTGACAGTAGCATGCCACTTTACCGCAGAGGCGGACCGTTCCAACGAAATTCGGTGGAAAGACGATCTCTTCGGTGGCGACGTCCTTCGTCTGCGCTCAGTTGTAAAACAGTGTCGAAGAAAACCAATAATTTGCCGCCCACTGCTCGAACCTCCCTCGATCTTGAATTGGATCTTCAAGCGCAACACGCGAGACTGAGCAATCTTCAAGACGAGCTCAGCAGATTGCGTGAATTGAAACAAAGGTTAGAGCAAGCGCGGGAGAAAGGTGATACCGATTTTGCAACATGGCTGCTGGAGGATCACAAGTTCCAGCATCTTATGGCACAGGCGGAAAGTGGAAAGAATGGAAAGAGCGCTGAGGATAAGAGAGTGGAGAAAATGTTGAAGAAGACTTCGAAAGAAATCTACAAACTAAGAAAGACCAAAGCTGGCAAGGGAAAACCCGACATTATTTCGTTCAAGTATGTATATCAACGTGCAATACATTTCATTTACATTTACATACTCGAGTACATTTCATTAATGAGCACACTTACCACTGCGCTAAACTTTTGTCTTGTATAATAGAATCGATTAACACACAAATTTCTGCGATCGTCCTTCACAATTTTCTTTCAAATTTACATTGACAAAGATAAAAATATTTTTAGATATAAAGAAATTTTTATTTTAGTATTAATCGCAAGAAATGGAGACGGTTTTACAATACTATACCACAATATTATACTATTATACAATGCTATATGCTATACAGACTGTCTTTTAACATGTGTGAATCACTTCACCAGTGGACGAGGGACACAAAAACAATGAAGAAAAGTTCATGTAAATATTTGCGGCATTTGACCTTGGTCCCGAGTTGCAGCCATTTTTGTACCCTAGTAATGTGCAACTGCTTACCTTTATAGGAAGTGTTCGAAATTGCCACCTTCGGCCTGATTGCAAGCATGTAGTTGTCGTGCCGTAGAGTTTCTCAATTTTTCAAAAATTCCATATATTTGTCGGATTTGTTGGCAGGTTTGTATACATATGTTAACGAAGCATTTCAACACTGGCAATGGCTGTTGAATACACAATTGTTTTCATGTGGCCTCAGTAATAAAAATCCAGTGGATTTAAGTCTGAGGAACTAGCAAGGCCTGCTCGTAATGAAGTAGGCCACGTACTTATACTACAGAGCAGCTCAGTTTGTCATTAATAATGTAACGATTTCGAGCGTGGCGTAACGCTCCCTACAGGATTTCGGGATTGGTTCGAGTGGCGCGCGATAAAGAATTAAAATTCAAGAACAAGAATTTAACTTAAATAGTGTTTATTCAGGAAGAACACTTCTAAATGATACATGAAAATGTAACTTAACGCCTTAATACTAATGAAATTAAAGAAATTAATTAGGTTGCGACACTAGGTCGTTACAAAAAGTAAAGCTGATCGTCTTGGGTTGCGACTCTAGGTCGTTACAAAAGAAATACCCGTTTAAACGATCGATTTGGAATAATATAACTTAAATAATTAATAGTGACGTTTAGTCGAATGAAAGGAATTAGTTTGTGGATAATGACTCTCGGTCGATGTAGGAATTAGTTTGTGGAAGATGACCCTCGGTCGATGTAGGAATTTGCTTATAAATCTAGGAGATTGAATATGTTAAGCTGAGAATCTGTTGAATTGCTTCTTTGTTTCATCAGGGGCGGTATTGCCACCTGGAATAATCTCTTTCCCTCGTCGCTCAGGAGTAATACTACTAACCTGAGATTAATAATAATAATAACTTAGCTTCATCAACTAAGTGGCCTACAAAGCGGCCTCCAAGGCAGAAACCTCTCGCTAAACCTGGCGACTATGGCCTTAGTTTAAACGATTAGTATAGCCAAGTGCCCCGCAAGGCGGCCTCCAAAGTTGGAGCATTAAATTTATGTTGGAATCGGCTATTAGTCTTAAATGATTCTTTGATGCGTCTTGGTTAGACATGTGAATATATAATGATCCTCTCTGGGCTTTCTTGCCCGTATTTATACATATTCGGAGTACTGGGAGCGCACCAATAGGAACGGAGTTCGACTATTACGCTTCAATTATTCTCGTCTCGCTCGATCCGTTCTCTAGTCGGTCTACTAAGCGACTGACTAATGCGCAGGCGCACGCGTGGAACGCTCGGTTCCCTCTCTCATTTGTCATGCACAAATCACAATCACTGCTTCTGATCCTTGCTCTCGTCGATCCGCTGATCAACTGAGGATCGCGCATGCGTTTGATTCTCCCACTCCTTTACACTCAATTTTCTCTTTCGTCATACTCGCGTCTCGCGGTATCCTGAATTAATATTAATATTAATGCTAAACACTCTTATAAAAGTAAAAATAATAGGAATATAATAAGAATATAAGTATTTAAATGATTATTAATTTAGTTTATTAATGAAAAAAGAAAGGGCAGTTTTGGGGTTTGTTACAATAATTTGTGGGATATAAAACTGGCTATAACTCGGGAACAAAGGTTAAATACGGCACATGTTTATTTGAATTTTTTTCATTTTTTGTTTGTACCCCCGGCCGCCGCTGAAGTGGGTTCTATATGTTAAAAAACACCCAGTATACATATACTATGTACATGTATACTATACTATCTTAAGGGGTTATGCCTAGTCAGCTGGCGAAAAGGAACGCGATTTTCTGGATTTTTTTTGTGGAATATCTACTGCATATTTTTTTACAACTATTCGCTTATTTTAAAAGTACATATATGCAGCAAAGCCCAGTCTATTTTGTTATAGAAAAACATTAAAAAATGAACAAATAAAGGCACTGCGCGGTGAGCACGATTTCTCTGAGCTGCGTCATCTAAAATTAAAGATTCAAAAAGAATTTGTTAATATATGGTTGAATTCGGTAGATGAACGAAGGGTTTTTCAAACAGTTGATTGTTGACAAAAGGGCGTCCGTTTAACGCGAAACCAGGCTTCTTCGATGTCTGAATTCTTCGTTTTTCGTTAATTAAAAATAGAGTTTTTGTTAAAATAAAAAATCCTTCGTTCATCTACTAGTCTTTGGTATATAAAAGAAGTCTGCAAAAGTTTAGGCCAATCCATACAGTGGTTTCCGAAATATCTTGCTCGCCGATATCAAAACAACCTTCCGCGAGAATGGCTGTTATTCGTTCATTTTTTTGAAGGTTTTTCTATACAAACTTACTGAGCGTTGCTGCATGTGTGTACTTTTAAAATAAGCGAATAGTTGTAAAAAAACATACAGTAGATATTCCACAAAAAAATCCGAAAATCGCGTTCTTTTCCGCCAGCTGACTAGACATAAACCCATAATACACGCATTGTAGTTTATCAGACCTTCCTATTCCTTGTTACCTTCTCTGCCCCCATTTATTAATTTATGTTTCATAACATATTACATCCTACTTTTATCTCCTCTCTCTCTCTCACTATTACACTCCTCTCTGATCCACCAGAACACTCTCTCCTGACTCCTCTACCTCCTGGTGCATCCTTATATTCTGTACTATTACACCACTCACGTGCCACTCACATCTGTTAAAAGTTCACGTCTCTTAACTCCACCCTATCTGACTTTTTGCATTCTCATAGCAGATCTCCTAATTTCCTTAGATTTAGCAGGTCACAAGTATTTAGGTCTACGTCGTTTATGAACATTTTCAATCGAAGTGGTGAGCGTTTCCGATGCTGACGCGCACTGCGCATGTTCGGGCTGTTCCCCTATGCACAATATTTGTGCTGTTATTTCGCATAGTAATTTTTAATAAATTATTCATACTATTGTTGAATGTGTTCGTAGTAGAGCTCTTACTTTTAACCCGTCGGGTACCCGGGTAGTCGGAAATTACCCGAAACAACTTCAAGCCATTGTATGTAGTATTATCTGTGGTATAGTCTGATGTTAGCCAAATATGATTGATAGCTCAATGACAATACCACATTCAATGGCTTGAAGTTGTTTCGGGTAATTTCCGGCTACCCGGGTACCCGACGGGTCAAAAGTAAGAGCTCTAGTTCGTAGCTGTATAAGCTACAATTGTTAAAACTAGCGAACCGCACGAATGGGATTTCTGAGGTCATTTTCTGTATGAGAAGCATTAAAACGCTCATTATTATTTTCACAATTATTACACCGACGTATTGAGTGGCACTTTGAACATTTAGATGACGCGCGATTTACTGTGCTTATGATACCGTAATTTATCTACTGCAGAGCTTTTTGCTAGGAACACCAGTAATCCTGGCTCTGAGAACCGATGTCACAACTCTAGTTTTGCGTATTGGAGGAAGTAAACTTAGCTTACCAACTTTTATTTATGTTAATGGTAAAAATTCTGTTTAGGAGATCCACCTCCAATGACCTTGATCTTGACATATGTTGTTAAGGTCACCTCTCTGAGTGACCTACAGAAGGTTTTAGCCATCGCTCGTTTCTTAAAAAGTTATTAACGCTTCGTGTGTAGGTCTCGGTAGGCGTTTGGAGCCATTTTTACTTAGCAGGGAGGCCACCAACTTCTGAGAGATTTAAGGGGGTATTCTGGTCTGACGGGTAAAAAAATCGATTTTTTTGCATTTTCTATTGGTACATTACCTATGTATATGGATAATACGTGTGCAATAGGTTTTTTTTCAATTCGTAATATTTGCAGAGCTACAGAGTTGCTGAATAGGTAGGTACCTATACGGCGCGCTCGCTGAGCAGGACGGGCGACGCATAATAGTCTTGTTCCTGCAAGTGTATTTCGGCAAAGCTTCGGCGGACTGTTCTTTCGGGGGTGGTGGTGGTGGTGGTGCATTTTTTGTATCTTTTAGAACACATATATCGACCATTTGTTTACAAAGAGACCGTTACTCTCCTAGGTCACAACTTACAATTGGCTTGGCCTCGAACGTTGAGTAAACTTTACTACAAACGCGATTTTCACGAAACCACGTTTTTCGAATCGGTCGGTGACCATGATATTTCAAGATCGACTGGACCAACTCAATCCAAGTTTTACATAGATTATCAGCACACGTGTGGCTATCGTCTCTACCAGAATTATGATAAAATATTTTGTTTTTACACTTTCACAGACCTTTAAATTTGAAAAAATATGCGAGAATCGAAACTTAATTTTCAAACCGCCGCCATTTGCTTAACTTTCAATATTTTTTTATCATTCTAGTAGGGACGACAGCCAAAGGCATACAAATATACAATCTCTTTAAATTTTTTGTTTCTAATCATTAGAACGAGCCTAATCGTGGTCGCAGTGACCCCCTTGTTTTTTTTTTCACCATTACTTTAAAGCAGTCAACTGCGCTTGATTTTAATATTTTTCTATTGATGAAATTTGTAAAGATAGTTCAAATATCAATAAGCATGTAGCAATAAACTAAATAATAATCAAATTCATGGGTTCTTTGTAAAAAATTCCGAAATAACGGGACGAAAACGCCTCGTCAGACCAGAATACCCCCTTACGGGGCTGTTCCGGTCTATTCAGACCGGGCCTTCAAAATATGAAAATATCGGTCTTAAAATAATGAATGAATTTTCGCTTCGCTTTAACTCGCTTTTGTTTCATAAGATAGAACAGTCCATGCAAAACAAATAGGCGTACATACAAATGCATGAAAGTGGAAAGTAGAG
Organism: Andrena trimmerana; assembly: GCA_951215215.1. NCBI lineage: Eukaryota > Metazoa > Arthropoda > Insecta > Hymenoptera > Andrenidae > Andrena > Andrena trimmerana. Next base: position 83,590,924 of record OX578059.1, on the reverse strand, counting down.
TGCTCTACACGTACACCACTCACTTCCACATACATAGTACATACATTCTACTTGCATCACATGTGTGATTAAAAAATAATCCATTCTCTTCCGTAGAAAAACTTTAAACGAATATTAACTTTCTGTTTCAGGGAAAAGATGGCTTTCTTTACACGCGTCAATCTCAATGTTCCTGTACTTCCACCAGAAGATTCAACGTACGTGAATACGACACTACCATCCTTATCGGGTGCCCAGCATAAGAGATATGCCTCGGAACCAGTAACCAGTGAATCGACGGCCACCAAGTCTGGTGATCAAGCTGTTTCGAATCTGACCGCACGCTCAGATAGTGTTCCTAGCGGGAATGTGTCCGCAACAACTGACGGTGCCACCACTAACATCGTCACAAATTTGACCGAAGACGTTCCGACAAATAATACGCAAATATCTATGAACGCTAAAGGTCGACCTGCTGACACGAAAGTACAGTGCACGGAAAATGGCCAAGGTGAGGGCTTGAAGTCGTCCGAGGAGAATGACAATGAAGAACCGATGAGGTACGAGTACGTGGTCGACAGGGTACTCGGCGTTGAAGTGTAACATTCATATATTTTCATTCATTCTTTACAATTATGAATGAGCAAAGAGTTATTGGAATTATTCAACGATTAACATACCAACGTACCAGCTCCACGATTGAAATTGTGAAGAAAAGGAATCGAAGGGAAAACAAAGGACTGCCATCTCCTTTGTTTATTTTTCCCTGTTCAAATTTTAGGTGCCATGCACATCGATCGAAGGGAATAGATGGTGGAGATTTATTCAAATACGTTTTAACGGAATATGGAAAAATACGTAATGCTAGTGTGACTAGTACAACAAATGTTAAGAACTATTGCTGATGTTGTTATTGTGATTGATTGTCGATACGATGACACGGTTCCGTGAGAAAAGCTCGTAGGCATGTTTGAGGCAATAGCGAAAATGCGTAAATCAAGTGCTCTGTACATACGCGAACGTAAATTATTTAAATGATGAGATTTATGTGAAAAATTATTTAATTAATCGATTCTATCGGGTTCCTCTTGCATCCTGGTTAATCCTGCGTGTTGCTTTGTTCGTTCCCCCTGCGTATCTGAGCACACAACACTCCCACCCAGCAGCTGGACTGCAACTTGAAAATGTAACGGAACGGAAACGAAAAAAAGAAGGTAAAGGAAGAAGAAAACGGCTGTCGCCCTGGTTGGCTGAATTCTGCCTCGATTCCATTACTGTCATTTCATAATGTGTTCGCATTCAGTTCCGGATGCTTTTCTGCTCCTCGTTCTTCCAGGTATCGACAAATACGATCAGCGAGCGTTCTTATTATTATATTATGTCACGTTCAGTTCAGTTATTCCGTTTTAATTAGTAAAATCAACATCGCTTGGCGATGTATGTTAATAACGTCAATTGCAACACGCGATATTAACTCATACATACAATCATCCATTCAACCATTCATCGTACATACATATTGTTGGTGGAACAGATATAGTGACGCGGTGAAAGTACCGTGGGGGTAGGGGGCGAAAACAATGATGTTTTTGAGAGCTGAGGTATCCACAGTTGGATAAGCATTTGATGTCTGTAGATCCCTATAGTGAGTGACAAAAAGCAGATTTTGCGACTTATATCATCAAAGATATCGCTATGCACGCCACTCGAGTGTGCCCTAAGTATGTTGGTATATTTTGCCCACCAACCATATACACAAATATACATTTATTCGCTCTAATTCCTTCTCTTAACGTAACTCGATAAATGAAGAATTAGATGTATTTATTGTCAATTATGAATAAAACAACAACTTAGATCCGTTTGTGTATTAGAATGTGCGCGTTATAAACAAAAGAAAGATATAGATTGGACCTTTCGTGTTAACATTGCAACTGTTAAGCTATAAAACGTATACTTTGCTTCTATATTGAAGATTATTTTATATCTGAAATATTGAAAATAGTTGTTATAACTTTTACCTATGTGTTAATCTCAAGTTAAAAAAAAAAGTTAGTTCGTTGGCATGAAATTTATATTTTAGTAATATATATTTGTAGGGGAAGGACATTTAATCGTTTGTACAGCAACTCGTTTAAAAATCGAAATTAAGCAGGAGTTGTTAGAATTTCTTGCGATATAAGAAAAAGGCTATACAAATTATATTAATAATGCTCTGTGGTACAAGTATTGAATATTCTGAGTATGATTTCGTACGTGTATCGAGGAACCTGGTAGGAATTGGGTTTTTAGGGGAGTAGTAAGATCTTCGAGACAGTGAAAATGTAAATAATTTTTGTACATATGCATCGACAATCATGTTTACGCGTTTTCGAAGGAAATATATAAATACGAATTACATACATTTAAATAGATGTATGCGTGCGTGCATATACACGGCAAAGAAATTATGCGACAAATTCGTACGGTCCCTGAGAGTAGCGTATTCTTATTGTTGAAGACAACCTTAATCAGGCGAGAATGGGAATTAATTTTATGTAATGGGGCTACATTATCAGAGCACAGAACCTAATAACGCGTGTCTATTTGATTAACATGTTAATTTGGTAAATGTATTATATAAGTGTCAGTGTGCCGTTGTGTCTTACTGTGTTAAATCAAGTATAAAAGCGATTATGTTGGCAACGACGATGATAATGATGACAATAAAACGTTGATAATGCTGCTAATAACGATAACGATTATGGCAACAACAATGACGGTAAATGATGATGACAGTGGTGACAGTGGTAATGACGTTAATGAATATGATAAAATACGAAGCACGAATCATGGTACTGATATTGCTAAGGATAATAATAATAGTAACGGTTGTAATAAGTTTGTAATGAAATATACACATATATAAACACGTACATCCTCCGACAGAACAACCGCAGCATGAACTTGTAATTAATAATAATATGATTAAATGGTAATGATTCGTATGATAATGATTAAATGGAAGAAAATACAGTATATTATTGCCATATTATTTTGTATCGACAATTTGTTTCTCTGACTTCTAAACAATCTACGCATTCCTTTGGATTCATGAACCATTTACGCGGCTATTGGATGACTGCGCGAGATTCCGTAGCACTCCCTAATAAGTTCAGCGTTATGGACCAACCGGGAATTTGATTTGCAGCCAAAGTGTCAGCTCGTCGATGTCCTAGGTGTTTTACCGCATCTTGGCATCGAGGCGCCAAATCGCTGGTAAGATAGCTATGTCACAAACAAAGAATGAAAAGAACTTCGTAACCAACAGTTATCTAGAAGTGAGTGATTTTTGACGCTATGGCCGCTATTCATAGTCGCTTCTTATTCTTAAGCAAATGCTTAAGCATGCTGCATCCACTACTAACCTAGTAGCTAAGGTCGGGGCCAGATATATTGGCCGGTCGATTCGTTTTCGCGAACAGCGATCGAGGAGAAATCAGCCACCACCATCTGACGATCGTGGATTTGTCAGTTGGAGCTGCGTGGCCCTCGCAGGGCATGGTGGGGTAACAGGACCGCTGCTCGGCTCCACCTGAACCTAGCCGTTTGGCTGTTATTTGTCCTTAGCGTAATAGTTGTGTGCGTTACGAAGCTATGCGCAGACCAATACGAGATGAAGCTGTCGCGAATGTGTCAATGTTCTAACCAATAAAGCTCCTGAATTTTTTCGTAGCTAACGCACACCTATTCTGATATGTGTATTTTTACGCTGACAGCACGGTTTGGTTTACACCCCAGAAGCTTGGCACTATCCCCACCATTTCGGGCTCATTCTTGTTCTGCGAAGGCGAGAGCGAGTCAGAAAACGTTGAGAAAAGGAGCACCGAGGCAGGCAAACTGTGTGGTGGGAGAATACCCCTCACGAAACTCACCAGCCAATATATATGATACCGACCTTAGATTAAGTTATTTTTTGTTAAAATATAGTTTATTTCATCAAAACTAAAAACGTATGGAGTCTTCATTGGCAGAAAACGGTGCAACAGGTTATGGGTCCAGGCCGCAAATAAAGTGAGGTTATCTCTAACCTAATGTGGCCAGACGTTTCACGCATGAAGTGACTCGCGCATGGTAGCGTAAAATCGTACATACAAATACATTTTTCGCATACAAATGTTTTTTTTTGATAAATATGTCAATGTTTTATGAAGCAACAAACGTCTTTTCTACAAAATAAAAAAAACAATAATATAGATTAAAACTCTAGTTCTTTCAATATTAACGATTAACCAACGATTCGTCCATCTGCTGAGCCCCGTCCAGCTACTGGCCTGCTTTACCCTACTCACAAAATTAAGGGGGCCGTCTCCGCGGGCCTTGAATGTGTGCGTACGCTCACACAAGCTAGGAAAAGCGTGTACGTATACGCGTGTAGTAAACAAACCGTAAATTACATCTTTCGTCCTGGAATCGGCCAGAAGGAATTTTTTGCGAGTGCAGTTGCCTTCAGTAGACATCTGTGCAGGGTCGTCTGCTGCATTTGAATGCTAATAACCACCGTACGTTGAAATAATAATGAATTTATGACTCGAACAGTGACAGAATGAGGCTCTTGTACAATTAGCGCCACCAACGGAGAAACCTCGAAGCCGTATTCTGTCACTTTTCGAGTCATAAATTCATTATTATTTCAACGTACGGTGGTTATTAGCATTCAAACGCACCAGACCACCCTGCACAGATGTCTATTGAAGGCAACTGCACTCGCAAAAACTTCCTTCTGGCCGATTCCAGGACGAAAGTTGTAATTTACGGTTTGTTTACTACACGCGTATATGTACACGCTTTTCCTAGCTTGTGTGAGCGTACGCACACATTCAAGGCCCGCGGAGACGGCCCCCTTAAGCGTACACCTAGGTTATTAACGAAAATTGGCGGGAAAATGAATACAAACACACATATTCAAAAATGAAAGCACAATATATATTTTATTCGTACATTTTACCAAATAATACGTAAAAAAAATCTAAATAAAATGGACTATTGGTCTATATTTAACAGTACACGTATTTCAGTGACACAAAATTGAGCGTACACCTTGTTACAATACTATTTACAAACTTATACTATATCGTCTCATTTATTAATACTTCGTCGCATATCCCCTGGCATCAATTACGGCTTGTAAGCGATGTGGCATAGAATAAATTAAGTGTTTTATTAAAGAAGGAGGAATGTTTTCCCATTCTTCTCTCAACTTTCATTTGAAATCTACTATATTTGTAAAATTGTTATTTGCCATCCTGGATTTTATTCCTCCCCAGACATTCTCGATGGGATTGAGATCAGGTGACTGGAGAATTGTTTTTAGCATCTTTGGGATATTATACAGCAACCATAATTGAACTATATGTGATGAATGCTTTGGGTCATTATCTTGTTGAAAGTAATACACCGGCGGCATTTTTAATTTTACCGCTGAATCTTTCAGATTCTTTTCTAATAGCGAATTCGGGAGACCAGCACTGGCCGCACTGAGTGCGACTTTTAGCCAATTGGAAGCGAGAAAACTCGCACTCAGTGCGGCCAGTGCGGGTCTCCCGAATTCGCTATAAGATATTTAAATACTTAATTTTGTCCATTATGCCATCTATGTATTCGATACTTTCGGTACCATTTGCACCTACACATCTCCATATCATAACGGATCTTCCTCTGTGTTTAACCGTTGGACATGTATTTCTATGGTGGTGCTCAGTATTTGGCTGTCGCCATACGATTCGCGTCCTTCCATCCCGTCCTAAAAAACATTGATTTTAGTCTCGTCAGAGAATATAACATTTCCCCAAAAACTTTCGTCAAAATTTACAAACGTTTTTGCAAATTTTATGCGTTTCTGCCTATTTGCTTTGGAGATATACGGATTATATCCCACTTTTCTTTACTGTTCTGCGAACTGTATCAACCGAGATGTCTTTATTTATACGTGAGGAACCATCTAACGTTAACTTCCGCACACTTGTACTCAGATTTATTTTAATTTGTCGACAAATGCGTTCATCAGTGTTTGATAATATTTTCTTTCTTCCTCGGCCAGGTGTATTTCGGACTGTTCCATCGTACCGAAATTTGTTTATAATTTTTTGTACGGTAGAATGCGTTCTGCCGACTATTTTCCCTACTTGACGAAAGGATTTACCTTGCGAATATAATTTTACAATAAGATTTCGTATTAAAATGTCAGTCTGCTTCCTCTTATTAGCCATCTTACTACTATAATCGTCAATCTACAGATAACAGATAGATTTTTGTTTCTGGTTCCTGAGCAACCGAACTTTGAAAGACCTCCTTCCTCTTCAATGGTACTAACATTTAACCAATACAGACCTGCGAAATGTGAAAATTCCTACGTGTACGCTCAATTTTGTGTCACTAAAATACGTGTACCTACTATTAAATATAGACAAATAGTCCATTATTTTATTTAGAATTTTTTTCACGAATTATTTAGTAAAATACACGAATAAAATATATATTGTGTTTTCATTTTTGAATATGTGTGTTTGTATTCATTTTTTCGTCAATTTTCATTACAACCTAGGTGTACGCTCAATTTTGTGAGTAACTGGAGGTAAATGATTGCTATAAAATGTGTATGTATATAAAGATTTCCCCTACCTATAAAAAAAGAGCGAGAGGGGGGGGGGGAGAAGATGAGACCTGCCCCCTTCAGACAAAAATCATAGTTACGTCAATGCACATAATTAGCTAAAAACTAATTCAAATTTGTGTAGTCGTGTTTGATCTCATTTTTATCACGACGATCACGCCAATCATTGAAAAACGTATAAAAGGAAAAAAAATGAAAATATAGATATTTCGCTTTTACGCATATTAATAGCTGTGAACCAATCATCCCAGATAGCATCGTACATCCCAAGGACGTCCGTTTCATGTCCAGTTTATATCCGAACGCCCTACGTCCATTTTGAACATACCTAGGATGTTCTTAGGACTTCAATTTCGGATGTTCTAGGTACGTCCGTTTCTTAAGTCCTACGGATGTTCTTAGGACTTAAATTTCGGATGTTCTAGGTACGTCCGTTTCTTAAGTCCTACGGACGTTCTTATGACTTAAATTTCGGATGTTCTAGGAACGTCCGTTTCTTAAGTCCTACGAATGTTCTTAGGACTTAAATTTCGGATGTTCTAGAAACATCAAACAATCTTGTAAGTCACGTGATTGTTTTGTACGACTACATTTCGAATGTTGCGAGAACCTTCGTCTCGTAAGTCTTGTGAATGTTTAGAAGAACTGAATTTCAGATGTTCGAAGAACAACCGTCTTGTAGGTTTTACAGATAATTAAGGTTAGATTGCAAAACAGTCTTATGATTGAATCTCGCTTTTGCGTTATTTTTTTGTGCAATGCAGTCGCTGAAATGTTGAAATATTCCAAGATATCACACGACGTCTTAAGACAGACATCTTTAATTCTTACACACACGACGGCTTAAAGACGTCTGTCTAAAGATGTCGTTAAAACTATCTGTCTTGAAACGGATGCGAAATTTTAAACAATGACTCAAGAGGTCGAATAATGATATTCTATAGAATATTTCGCGTCAATGCGCATTTTCTAAAAGCAATTAAATACAGGTATATACCTAGAAATTAGAAGAAGTTCCCAAGAAGTGTCTTGGGTAGTTTCGAAAACCGGTTGTTTCGTAAGTTTGGAGTCCTGGTTTCGATTCTCGTCACCGCCAATTTTTTTTTCTTTTTTTTTCTTAATGTCCTAACCCAGACCTGATGAAGACGTCTTTAAGACGTTTTGACGACATCAGCAAAATGTTTTTAAGACGCCTTTTGGACGTATTTAATTTTACTTTCGGACATTCAGAAAACGTTCTGAGAATGTCGGCACAGCACGTCCTCAGGACGTTCTACTTTGTAAATACAACCTTCCTACGACATTTAATGAACTTTACGGGGACGTACAGGGGACATATGGACACTCTTGGGACATCCTCCGAACGTATAGTACGTCCGTAACGGACGTTCTTCGGACGTACATAAGACGTCTTTGTGCTATCTGGGATGTTTCCCTGCTGGACGCTCACGTCAAGTTGCCTGATCGCCAGTTGCTTAGGGCAGTCCCAAAAAGTAGTGAGGATAACTTGCAACTTTTACGGAGTGCTTGAAACAAATCTGTAGGGTTCTGCTGTATGTTAATTTATCGGGTAGCCTGTCACGTGGTGATATGTAACGGTAGGGATGAGAAAAAGTGAAGTTCATAAATCTTACTTTTAATAACCACAATCAATGGGTGTTTGACACGTTTAAGTAACGTGTTAGGTAAACTGACCCCTTGATTTACGTACAGTTACTGTCAGTACAAAAAAGTACCTAAGAAAAAAGACCGCTTATGTGGTAAAAATATTTGTCTTACATATTTGCACAAAAATAATAATAATAAAAGTTCAGATAAAGAAATTAAATTGTATTCGTTGTCGCTGTCAGTACCACAAATTTTTCAAAGTATATAAGTATATTAGGTCAAAGTATATAAATTTGATACTGTCAAAGCAGTTAGCCTTTCCTTTCCAATTGCTTCGAAGTTACTATCTTCATCACTAGAAAAAATATATGGCACTTCTGTTTCAGTTTCATATAATAAAGATATATGTTCTGAGTAGGGCTGGGACTATTCGAATATTTTACAAGTATTCGAATGCTACGAATAAACTTCGAATATTTGAGTATTCGAATGTTATTATTCAAATACTATTCGAATACTGATGTATGGTGTGAAGTGGGTAAAAATTAGCTTACAAGATTTCATCCTGATAAATGAACCTAAAGAACTTGATTTATAATTCACACCATACTATACGAATACTTAAATATTCGAATAGTATTCGAATACTTGAATATTCGAATTATATTCGCCGAATAATTGAGAAACTGAAGTATTTGAATATTCGAATACCGAAAAATTCGACAAATAGTCCCAGCCCTAGTTCTGACCGCGTAAAATTAGATTGCGTGTAAAAATTATCGCGTAAACGGAGGGATTATTTATCGCGTAAATCAAGGGACGATTGTATAATCGGTGCATGTAAGCAATTAAAGCGTAAGGATGAGCTCCTTTCCAAGGCATGCGCGCGGGTGAAAAAGTTATGTTGGCGCGACGATTCACGACCGTTTAGGTTTAGATTAGCCAGCCAGGTAGCACAGTAGGGCCGTTGGCAGCGTAGTATATATCCGTCTCTTTAGTAGAGAGCGGAACGCGCCCGGTGCAATGCTGCTCTGCGGTGCTTTATGTACGGCGTTGTCAGTTTCATTCAGTGCAGTCGTACATATCGTAATCTTTCTTCTACAAATCTCGAATGTCTCCAGAGTGCAAGCCTCCCTTCCACCGGGAACTGGTCAGTTTCCTTCTCACTCGGTGTATATACAAATAAATAAAATCATCAATGCTAATAGTTCCGTTGTCTCGCGTAAACAGTTGCGTCGAACTAGCCAGTTGACAGCAAACGCACATTTGCGGAACTGGAGAGATCAATTAAGGCTAACGCATGGACGACTGAATAACGTCGTACTCCGTGTTTGCTTATTATTTTTCTCTCCACGCTTCCCCTTGTATTCTAGTCTGGAAATGTTTAAGCTCTTCCCTTTTCGGAATGTTGCGCCACATAAACATTGAACGTACAATTTGTGTCAGATGACTTTCAAACAGTCCTCTAACATCGCTGTAACGGGCGATAACATTTCAACGTTTTCATACATTCTTTTCGATAATCCAATTTCTGTAGAATTATTAGTGCTTGTAAACAGATAATGGCTTTAAGAAAAATGTATTTCGAAATACCCATATAGAAAAACTAGAAAGACCATACCGAATATGATCATTGAAACGAGTGAGAATCGGTGTTTACAAAATATTACGATCTGAGTTTCGTTGAGCGTCGATAGCTCGTCGTAGGGGCGCGTATCGATTGTTGTTCCGTTCTTCCACCTTCTCAGACGCAAACATTTCGAGGAGCAGTGTATGTATGTACATACGTATGTATTCGATTCGCACGGTGTGTACCGCCATCGCCATCGCCGTGTGATCTGCGAACTGAATTCGCTACTTTCCACGCCGCGGAGTCCCACAAGCCTCCATGGGCTTGTGGACTAAAACTACTCCAATCAATGTCGTTTGGTGTACTAGGTGTTTCAAGTGGAATGCAAAAGACAGCTTAAATAATTCAATAGTAGGCTGCAGGTGTGCGTCAACTGATCGATATTATTATCGGCGACACGCTTCCCGGTACATACACACACATACACGTGACTATTGCGATTTACGTAAGTACGCAACTCTATTACTCCCTAGTTCCTGGAGGATACGATGCTTCAGAATGTTTCCACGCAACCGGAACTGTCTATCAATTATAAATCGGTATAAATATTGGAAGACTAACAACGCCGCTTATCCAGTGTCGTACATTTTTAGGCGATTTAAATTTTTAAGGTTACCAAAATTCAGAAACAAATTTTGGCGTTTAACGACTTTAATTGCATATACTCTTGGGTTTAAAATCTGACATAAAACTGTTGATTCGTGTACATATGTGCACACTTTGACTATTCTTTTTGTAATATTTCTAATTAGTAGTTTTGGTTTTACGTAAGCTATGAGGAAAGTAAGGAATTAATTTAGAGCCCTAGTTTCTCCTTCTATCATACAGTTTTAACATAGGTACCTGCGCACAATCACGCATTTAGTTTTTTTGACACTGTGTACTTTCTTACATATAAGTATTTGCATGGAAAAGTATTAATTTCTTTCGGTTTGTGTAATAATTCGATAAATGTTAATTCAACGAATTGAAGGTGAAAAATATTTTCAAATTTTCGTTTAGGTATGTTCCTGGTAATAAAGTAACGATATCATTACTTTATTATCGCGCTATTGATAGTAAACTTTTTCGTTTCGCGCAAGTGATTGGAGTTGGAGAACAGAGGTGCATTTAAAATTTGCAAGAATGTATGTTTGAGAAAGTTTAAGAAAGGCACGGAGTCTAAACGGAATTGTAAAATCGCGATGGCCAATAATACAATTTATTTGGATTTATCTTATGTTCACCATAGAAACACAGCTTCCTATCGATTTAACATCATCATCGAGCTAAAAGTACCTAGGATACATGTATGTATAAGATGAATCAGTTATTTCGCATGGTTGTCAAGGTACGAAGAAACATTCGAAGAAAAAGTTGTCTCTTATCGAGTGGGTCATCATATGATGATGATGTCTCGTGCCTAACAAGGTAAGATCCCGAAACCGAAAATTCCAAAAATTCTGAAAATTTCTGAATACGTAGGGGATTTTCTCCGGATCATAACGCAATTTTTGTTTGCTGCCCAAATTCACTCGAAGGGGGTGAAACTAACCCCTGCAAATTCGGTTATTTTCCGATTTTGTGTTATAACCCGCGAACTACAAGAGGTAGAAAAAAAGTTTCAAGACAAAAGTTACTTCTTTTAATTAGATCTGTTATTTGGTGAAAAAATATTTTACAGTTCACGAGCTATAATACAAAATTGGAAAATAACCGGATTTTCAGGGGTCAATTACACCCGCTTAGAGTGAATTTGGGCAGCAAAAAAAAATGCGTTATATTTAGGAGGAAATTCCCTACATATTCACAAAGTTTCAGGATTTTTTGAATTTTCGGGTTCGGGATGTTCCCTTGTAAGTGGAAACGAATGCGCATATTAATATTGCCAATTCTTTTTTGGACTAGAACTGTGGTTTCTTTTTTTATTATTATTATTCTGCGTATAAAAGTTACAAGGTATGATAATCAGAAAATCAATGTATTTCTTTAACTTCAAACATTTCGTCCCATCATCTAAACTGTTATAGTTGCAAAAGTACTTAATTTACAGAACCCATTCAGAACAACGCGAATATTACGATTATTGTGAGTATTAACAAAGTTTAGTTTATTTAGCCGAGGAGATAATTTTTCAAATTATTTACCCTAAATATTTCTTTACGTTCATTTGTCTAGCAAAAACGTAAGAACGGTTGAATAACACTTTCTGTGTAAAATATTCAGAGAAAAAAAGTAAAGCAACAATATGAAAGCTCGGATGCAATAAGGGGACTAGTGCTCGAAAGTGCGAAAATGTATTGTACAAACTCTAAGAAAAATTGGGAAATTAAATTTTGTTAAACTAGATTTTAAAAAATATAGTGTTGTAAAGCTCGTCGCGGCACACATTTTTCTATTTGCAGTTTTTCTGTCGAATCATTAGTATTCGAGATAAACATTATAAACAAAAAAATTTCTTCGACCAAAGTCTATATCTTTTTAAACCTAAATTGCGATAACTTGAGTAAATATTAACGGATCGTTATGAGACTTGAAACATAAAACTCAGAGAACTCTAGCGAAGCCGTAAAATGTATCCACAAAACGCTTATTTTAAAATATATAATCATATTTAATTAAAAAGTAATACTGGTCATAACACATGTCTTTCAACGTCCGCCGTTAAAAAGAATCGAGGCAATTTCGAGTTACATATAACTTGCAGCGACAAAGTTTTTCCTTAATATACAAGAAAGATTTTTACCAATTTTCACACTAATTAACAAATAATTGTAGAAGATGTGACGATATATATAATTCTCGCACGGCGCCAACTGACAACGCGAGTTATAAAATTGGTAAATAGGCTGTTGACTGTTGGTGGCGCGCGAGATTTATACACTCCGCGTCAAAATTAAGGGAACACTATAATTTCCCGAAAATTTTGGTCATTTTCAAATGGCTGTATCTCTGCGAAAAATGGTCGCAAAAAATATTTAAAAAACGCATTTTAAAGCTTGAAGTTTCTAGTTTTTGAATCAAGTACTCATTTTTTTTCTTCGTCCATTATGATACTGTTTTATCAAGATGAAGCGCAGGAAACAAAGTTTCAGAAATTTTTGCCAAGTTTGGACGTATGTACGGGCTGAAAAATTTTTTTCCAGATAAATCCAATGGAGGACACTTATATAGCAAACATTTCTCTTTAATTTCGTTTTTTTTGTTTTGTTGTATGATTTTTATTGACCGAGTTATTCGCTATCAAAGCAAAAAAGGAACTTTCTACTTTGAACGCCTATAACTTGCGAACGCATGATCGTAGAACATTGTTCATGAGTGTTTTGTAAAGCTAAGACAGTTTCCTTTCAGAAGCTTTAGTTGCCAATTCAAGGGTTTTTTTTTTAACCGGATTAAATTCATTTCAAAATGATCCCAAAAATTGCATATTTACCATTTTCTAGAAAACATGATGCCACTTCAAGGAAAATCATGGAATCATTCAAGTGTCCACGTTTTTTCTGAGGTGAAACTACCCCTTAAACACTATGCAAAAGGCCGGACCGATCAGATTTTTTTTTCCGTATGCCCTCGATGGTCAAACATGCGATACGGTCTGAAAAATTGAAGGATCACCTGTTTTACGTTGTTTCTCTGTAAAATCCTTTCTTTTGTCCTCGCGGCTTTTGAACACTTGTTGCACGTTTTTTTTTGTTAGTTCAACGTCATTTTAGTAAAAAGAAAAGATTTCAAAAATTAAAAAAAAAATTTTACCCAAACTCTTCGTAATGACGAAAACTGTACTTCGATAACTGGCATTAGCACCATCTAAAGCGCGCCACGAACTGGCGCATGCGCGGTCAGATTTACACTTCATTGTATGTGCGTCACATGGAGAGATGAAACCCTGCGGTTCGTCACTCCCGCAGTATTTTTTGACTCCAAACTCACTCTTCTCCGATGCGTATGTGTGTGAGGGAACGTGCGGCGTGTCGGTTGCGCATGTTAACACAGTTACGAATTTTCCATTCTTGGGCGACGTTTGCGACAACAGTACCCGAACCCGGCGAATTTGGGACAAATAGCAGACGCCCTCCGCCAAATTTGGCAGAGAATTCCCCAACGGAAAATTCGTAACTGTATTAACATGCGCAACCGATTGAGGGAAGTCATCATGCGGAGAGGTGGCAACACACATGCTAATTGTCCCAAATTCGCCAGGTTCGGGTACTGTTGTCGCAAACGTCGCCCAAGAATGGAAAATTCGTAACTGTATTAACATGCGCAACCGACACGCCGCACGTCCCCTCACACACATACGCATCGGAGAGTGAGTTTGGAGTCAAAAAATACTGCGGGAGTGACAAACCGCAGGGTTTCATCTCTCCATGTGACGCACATACAATGAAGTGTAAATCTGACCGCGCATGCGCCAGCTCGTGGCGCGCTTTAGATGGTGCTAATGCCAGTTATCGAAGTACAGTTTTCGTCATTACGAAGAGTTTAGGTAAAATTTTTTTTCTAATTTTTGAAATCTTTTCTTTTTACTAAAATGACGTTGAACTAACAAAAAAAAACGTGCAACAAGTGTTCAAAAGCCGCGAGAACAAAAGAAAGGGTTTTACAGAGAAACAACGTAAAACAGGTGATCCTTCAATTTTTCAGACCGTATCGCATGTTTGACCATCGAGGGCATACGGAAAAAAAAATCTGATCGGTCCGGCCTTTTGCATAGTGTTTAAGGGGGTAGTTTCACCTCAGAAAAAACGTGGACACTTGAATGATTCCATGATTTTCCTTGAAGTGGCATCATGTTTTCTAGAAAATGGTAAATATGCAATTTTTGGGATCATTTTGAAATGAATTTAATACGGTTAAAAAAAATCTCATTGAATTGGCAACTAAAGCTTCTGAAAGGAAACTGTCTTAGCTTTACAAAATACTCATGATCAATGTTCTACGATCATGCGTTCGCAAGTTATAGGCGTTCAAAGTAGAAAGTTCCTTTTTTGCTTTGATAGCGAATAACTCGGTCAATAAAAATCATACAACAAAACAAAAAAAACGAAATTAAAGAGAAATGTTTGCTATATAAGTGTCCTCCATTGGATTTATCTGGAAAAAAATTTTTCAGCCCGTACATACGTCCAAACTTGGCAAAAATTTCTGAAACTTTGTTTCCTGCGCTTCATCTTGATAAAACAGTATCATAATGGACGAAGAAAAAAAATGAGTACTTGATTCAAAAACTAGAAACTTCAAGCTTTAAAATGCGTTTTTTAAATATTTTTTGCGACCATTTTTCGCAGAGATACAGCCATTTGAAAATGACCAAAATTTTCGGGAAATTATAGTGTTCCCTTAATTTTGACGCGGAGTGTATATATCGTCATGTCTTCTACAATTATTTATTAATCGGTGTGAAAATTGGTGAGAAACTTCCTTGTATATTAAGGAAAAACTTTGTCGCTGCAAGTTATATGTTGGCGCAGATTATTATAATAACGAAGCACCGCATATGTTACAAGGTGTGTATTAACTATTACTAAGATCAGAAGAATAAGTATACCGTACTGAGCACACGGCAAGGATGCACGATTGAACGACCGCTTAATACCTCTGCGTTGAACAGGACTCACATAGCGTGGTGGCTCGCTTGACGATCAGAGGCAGAGAGTGTAGCGCGGAAGTCGCATCGCGAAGACGCGATGCCGAACGGAAGACGCG
Source organism: Andrena trimmerana (assembly GCA_951215215.1). Classification (NCBI taxonomy): domain Eukaryota; kingdom Metazoa; phylum Arthropoda; class Insecta; order Hymenoptera; family Andrenidae; genus Andrena; species Andrena trimmerana. Next base: position 83,575,370 of record OX578059.1, on the reverse strand, counting down.
TGGCGCCACTACCGGCCGCGGATAATAATACGCTTACAAACCCCCCACTTTATTATTCGCTCGCGGGCATCAATCCAAGTCGCGTCACGGCTTCTCTGTGCAGGTTCTTATCTAATGACTTCGTGAATATGTCGACCAGGTTCTCTGTCGTCGGAACATACTTCGGAGTAACCTCGCCCCTATCTATCATTTCCCGCACGTAATGATGCGCGCGCCTTATGTGCTTAGTATTCGATCTTTCTATTCGATTTTTCGCGAAATCAATTGCCGACCGATTGTCACACCACATCGATTTACTCAAACCGAGATCTTCGATAAAGTCTATGGCCCAGGTCGCTTCCCTGGCTGCGGCCGACATGGCCACATACTCGGCCTCCATTGTCGACAATGTGATGCATTTCTGCTTGGAAGCCCTCCAGTCCACAACATTTCCTCCAAAGCTAACTGCCATACCACTGAAGGAGTGACTGTCGTCGAGGTCCCCCGCCCAGTCTGCATCGGTCCACAGCTCCATGGACGGCGTCGTCCTTCTGTATTTTAGTCCGTGCTGAAGTGTTCCGCTCAAGTACCTCAGCACCCTCTTCGCCTCCACCCAATGTGTCCTACCTGGATTGAATGAGAACTGCGACAGCTTCGCAACCGCATACGCTATGTCTGGCCTCGTACATTGCGCGACGTACATCAGCAATCCCACAAGTTCGCGGTATGGGACGTTTTTCATTTCACCCTTTTCTTCGTGCGTGGAAGGGCCATCGTCCTTACTCAGCTTCGTTCCAGGTTGTAGTGGGGTACAGCTTGGCCGGCACTCCGTCATCCCAAACGTCCTCAGCAGTGATCGAATGTAGGCCTGCTGACTGAGGACTACCTCGCCATTGGATTGGCGCACTCCGACTCCCAAGAAATATGATATTTCTCCCAGGTCCCTTATTTCGTATTGGCTGCCAATCCTCTCTGTAACCCAACTCAACGTTTTCTCGTCACCTGAAAATATCAAGATATCGTCTACATACACGACAACAAATGTATGATTGCTCAAACGGTACACGCAATTCGATGAGGACAATCGTGTGTGCCCAATTTTGACAAGGAAGCTATCTAGAGCGTCGTTCCAGTTGTGACCGCTCTGTTTCAGTCCGTAAATAGGTCGTCGAAGTCGTACGGTCCGTACTCCTTTCTTTTCGTCGACCGTCTGTAACTTCATATAGATTTCCTCCTCGAGGCTTCCGTTCAAATATGCGCATTTTACGTCGATGTGTCTGCATTTCCATTCTAGGAATAGTGATAATGCTAGCAGATACCTTACAACTCCAAACCTAACTACTGGAGCGTATGTTTTGTCGTAGTCGACGCCTTCCTTTTGTCAAAATCCTTGCGCCACCAGCCTTGCTTTATACCTCGCAATCTGGCCTGTTTCGTTTGTTTTAATCTTGAACACCTACTTGCTTCCTATACAAGTCTTGCCGGGTGGTGGCTCGGCATCTTCCCATGTCTCTAGCCGTTCCAGATTTTTTACTTCTTCTTGGATTGCGTCCTTCCATTTTTTCGCCTGAGGTGATGACAGCGCTTCTTTCAGGTTGGTCGGTTCGTCGATCTCCAACAAATTTAATTCCACCTTTTCCGTCGGTTTTCCCTTCCGTCCATAAGGGTTTCTGGGGGGTGTTTTCTTAGGTCTCCCTGGTTTCCTCTTAGTTTCGTCGGCAGACTCATCGCTGGCCCCCACTATCTTCGTCTCCGGTAGCCTCTGGTTGACTTCCTGGTCGTCTTCGGGTTCGTTGTCGTCTTCGCTCGCTTCGGAATGTTCACTTGACTCGTCGGGCCATTTATTCATACTCTTTCCTTTGTCTGACCCGTCCTTGCACTCTTTGTTCTGAAATTCGTAATGACAGGATGTGGTATTGCCATTTATGTACTCATAGCCTACCTTGCCTTCATCGAATCGTACGTGCTTGGTGTGCACTACATCCTTCGTTGACGGATCCCATAATCTATACCCTTTGGTTCTATTGGAATATCCAACGAATACGCAAGCCCTTGCGCGGGGTTCCAGTTTCTTCCTCCCTTGAGCTGGGAGGTGCCCATAAGCTAGGCACCCAAAAACTTTCAAGTGTCTCACACTCGGCTGTCTTCCCATCCAAAGACCTTCTGGGACTCCTCCCTGCACGTTGCTGTGAATCATTCTATTGCGAACGTACGCGGCCGTCGCAACTGCCTCGGCCCAAAACGTTTGTGGTAATTTCGCCGAAAAGAGCATTGATCTGACCATGTCGAGTAGTGTGCGGTTTGCTCTCTCCGCCACCCCGTTCATCTGAGGTGTTTCCACGCATGTTCTTTCATGCCTTATCCCGCGTCCTGTGAAGAAACCTTGTAGCGTCCTATTACAATATTCAAGCCCGTTGTCGGAGCGAAAACGTTTGACCTTTTCCCCTTTTTCGTTTTCTAACTGATCGATATACTCCTTTATTTTATTCGGAGCTTCATCTTTCGACTTCAAAAACAACACACCGATTTTTCGCGTATAATCATCTGTGATTGTCATAAAATATCTTGAACCGCCTTCCGATGCTATTGGCATAGGCCCACATAGGTCCGAGTGAAGCAACTCCAATATTTCCTCCGATTGTTTTACGTCAAGCTTCTTACAAGGCATTTTCGTGGACTTCCCCATACGGCATCCATGGCATTGATCCAATGTGGCAATGTCATCTGTCAATCCTCGTACATAACCTTTCCTAGCCAGTTCAGAAATACTTCGGTCGTTGATGTGGCAAAATCTATGGGGCCACACCCCTGTCTCGTTAACCATTACTGGATGTAACCCTTTTTCTTCTTGTGGGGGCTGCATCGCCGTTGCCTGCAACACATAAATTTTCCAGGCGCCGAGCCTGGGCCACCACTTTATTTGACACACTGCTTGTGATTCTCCCGACCCATGCTCAAAAACGACAGTCTTTCCTTTCATTTCTACTTGGGCAATTGATAAAAGGTTCCTTTTACATTTAGGAACATAATATACGTTTTCCAGTGTTATTTCATAGTTGGTGCCATCAACCCTTGTTTTCAATACTATGTGACCGATGCCTTCGGCCACCAGTGCAGCCTCGCCCTTGTTTACCAGCGTTTCTGCCGTACCCACCGGTTCAGGTTCAATCTTTCGAAACCTGTGAAACCACCGTTCGTTCTTGCATACGTGGTGCGTGGCTGCACTATCCACTAGCCTATCATCATCGAGTACGGTGTGGTTTACGTTCATTGAAAGAATAAAGGATTCCTTTTGATGCACCTGCTTCTGACTCTTCGTATCGAGCTTCGTTTTCTTACACTGCCATATGAAATGGCCAACTTTGCCACAGTTGAAACATTTCTTATCTCCCTTTTTACTTTCAGATGAACGACTCTTCTTATTTACTTGATAAGCCGATAACTCACCCTTCGGTTCTTGGTCCTGTTCCTTGGACACTTTTCTCTCGTATTCCATTAGTAGCATCTTCTTAATTTCTGTGGAAGTGAACTTGGCGTCTTCTAAATTTGTCAGTGACATTGTCAGAGCGTCGTAGGAGTCGGGCAGGCCTGAGAGCATCGCATATGCCAAGTCCTCGTCCTTCATTTCTGATCCCGCATCGTGCAGGTACCCTGCTATAATTTTCATTCTTGATAAATATGAAGCCATTGTCTCACCTTCTTTGAGCCGTATCCTAACGAATTCTCGTTTTATTTGCATAATCCGTTGCCTGGATTTCGGCTCGTACACTTGTTCGAGAATGTTCCATGCTTCTGCGGCCGTGTTGCAATCAACGATGTGGACTTGCTGATCCGCCTCTACCGCTAACGCGATCGCTGCGAGTGCCTTCTCCATCTTATTTTTGTGCTGCCGCTTTTCCTCTGGGGTCGCTTCCGGTTTTACAACCGCATCCCCGTTCACGTACGGCCACAAGTCTGTCTGTATGAGGTACATCCTTGCGGCAAATTTCCACGTTCTATAATTCTCCCCATTTAATCTGTCGATTTTCCCACTTTCGACACACTCGCCATTGTCTAACTTGCGTCGAGACAGAGAATAAGAACCGTATGCACTAGCGCGTTGAACAGCCGGAAGCACGCCGTAACATAACCTCACTGCGGGTCTGGGCCCATAACCTTGTTGGCGCAGATTATTATAATAACGAAGCACCGCATATGTTACAATGTGTGTATTAACTATTACTAAGATCAGAAGAATAAGTATACCGTACTGACCACACGGCAAGGATGCACGATTGAACGACCGCGTAATACCTCTGCGTTGAACAGGACTCACATAGCGTGGTGGCTCGCTTGACGATCAGAGACAGAGAGTGTAGCGCGGAAGTCGCATCGCGAAGACGCGATGCCGAACGGAAGTCGCGTGGCGCCACTACCGGCCGCGGATAATAATACGCTTACATTATATGTACCTCAAAATTGCCTCGATATTTTTTAACGGTGAACGTTGAGAAACGTGGGTTATGTCCAGTATTACTTTTTAATTAAATATTATCACATTTTTTAACATATGGGTTTTGTGCATACATTTTACGGATTCGTTACAGTTTTCTGAGTTTTATGTTTCAAGTTTCATAACGATTCGTTAATATATACTCAAGTTATCGCAATTTATGTTTAAAAATATATTGACTTTGGTCGAAGAAATTTTGTTTGTTTACAATTTTTATCTCGAATACTAATGATTCGATAACAAAAAACTGTAAATAGAAAAAATGTGTGCTATGACGAGCTTTACAACACTATATTTTTTAAAATCTAGTTTAATAAAATATAATTTTCCAATTTTTCTTAGCGTTTGGATCATACTTTATAGCATTTTCGAGCGCTAATCCCCTTATTGCATCCGAGCCTTCAATTGTCGTTCGTGAAATATATTCTCTTTTTGCAATATTTATTTCAGAGACCAGAAATAACAGTTATTTTTAAAATTTTTTGGAAAAAAATCATTGAGAAAAAGTTAATTTTTATTCAAATGGAAGTCAGTCTTCATTAAATACTGCATAAATTTTCCGAAATATGAAGTGATTAAAAAATATTAAGACCAGATTTGGTTACTGATAACCATTATTATCGACGGATATTGTTTTCGGTTACGAATAACCATTATCGATGACCAAAATGTTTTTTCGGTTATGAATAACCATTATCGATGACCAGATTTTTTTTTGGTTACGGTATACATAACCAGCATCTATTGCGGGACTTTTTCTGGTTACGGTATAACCAATATATCCTGCAGGAATTTGTTTTGGTTACGGTATGACCAATATATCTTGCGGGAATTTTTTTCTGGTTACGGTATAACCCATATATCTTGCGGGATTTTTTTTTTTGGTTGCGGTATAACCAATATAAATTACGGGATTTTTTTTGGTTACGGTATAAGTATTGAACTATAGAATGTCTAGAATATTGTGGGTATTAGGAGCCGCGACGCGCTGCTGAAAAGAGATAGTTGCACAGCGTGGGATGCTGTTTCACTCTTACACACAAGTCTATACCTGCCTATACTCAAATTTACTACAAGATAGAAGTACATTTACTACAGGATGGTGTATAATACAGGATAGACACCCATTCAATGCCACTATCTTTCTCGGCCTGGCCAGACCGGGTTTTTCCGTACCGTGTTGGCATTCCAGATATTCTATAGTTCAATAGTTATACCGTAACCGAAAAAAAAATCCCGTAATGCATATTGATTATACCGTAACTAAAAAAAAATTCTCCACAAGATATATTGGTCATACACTAACCAACAAAAATTCACGCAAGATATATTGGTTACATCCTGACTAAAAAAAAATTCTGATCATCGATAATGGTTATTCGTAACCGAAAACAATTTCCGTCGTCAATAACAGTTATTAGTGACGAAAAAATATTTCCGTCGACAATAACGGTTATTAGTGACCAAAAAATATTTCCGTCGACAATAATGGTTACGCATAACCAAAATCATTTAGAGAAAGATATTAATTCTTATGCCATAACGTTTAAAATTTAGGTTATAACAGTTATGATCTCTGATTTATTTTGATCTAATGCGCTTCGATAAATTTGCGTTTTTAAAAATCTTCGCTTAATTGTAATTCTAAGAAAGAATATTCCTACGTATTATTCTAGGAAATTGTTTTGAATAAATCCCAATTGGTTTACCGTTGGTACCTATTATTTTTACTGGTTTTTGTGGTCTGGCTACAATACCCTATTTCTTCATATACACGGTATCCGTTTTTACACGAATGTTTCGGGACCGTATCTATCGTGTATAAACACGACTTGACTTATGTCCCAGTCAACCACGTCCGTTTTTGCAGATTTTGCTCAATGCCTGAATACAAATGTTTGTGACAGAAAGACTACAGGTTTGATACAGGATTTGTTATATTCAATGATGAAAGCAGACTGACAGCAGAAAGCTGACAGATTGTGCTGCCTTAACCTGCGAGCAGATTGGCGGCAGGGTCTGCTGATACAATTTAGGCCGGTATTCTCAGTCGCTACTTATTCTTATGTAAATGCTTAAGCATTCGGCATCCTTTACTACCTAGCTACTAGGTTAGTAGAGGATGCCGCATGCTTAAGCATTTGCTTAAGCATAAGTAGCGACTGAGAATACCGGCCTTAATGTCAGAAATCAAGTAGATTCTGCGCAGCGCGATCTGACGGCAGATAGGCTGCAAGATCCGATCGAAATATGATATCAATCTGCGGTCAGATCCTGATCTCAGGCTCTGACCACAAAACCATAGTTAAATGCGGACATAGTAGGACCCGAATCTGACGCCGCATCTAACACCAATCTGCTGGCATACTGCAGTCAGTTTGTTTACTGGGGCTTAACGTATGTTTGTGAATGGTAAACAAGGAAATTCAAATTTTATATGTCGCGTCTTAAGGAGGCATAAAACTCTGGAAATACAAAATTATTTTTCTTACAAACTTGTAGTCTGACGTGTAAAAAGAAATATACAAGTGGTCCCATATTAAAATTCGTATTTTAAGGGGACATAGTACTTTCTTTGCCTGAAAATTAAGCATTCTTTATGAATTTTTTTTTATATGAAAATGAAAAGCTAGAAAGGTGGGGTTTGTTGCAAATGAAAGATCGCTGTTTGAAAGTATTAAAAGAATTTGTATTAAAAAAAGCGCCCTCTCGGAATGAGTAGAATTGCGGTGCCATAAATTTCGCCTATGCCTATACTTGTCTGAAACATAAAAATAAATCAAGACAGTAAAATTTATTACATTTTGCGGTCGTTGGCCGAGCCGATTCTTAAATTTCGCATTTAAAACAAAATAGGGGACTATCAAATTGTGGGTATCGATTTTCGACACTGAAACTGTAGGTTTGAGAGTCCGTCGTTGTTTTAAATGGGAAATTTAAGAATTGGCTCGGTCGACGACCACAAAATATAATAAATTTTAATGTATTTGTTTGTATTGTTGCGACTCCCGTCTAGCGGCGTGCAGTATAAGCTTCTGAAGCGCGGAGTTCAGATTGAATCACCTAAATGTAATAGGAAAGGGAGACAAGGTGAAGCTCGTACAAGCCCGAGGTGTTCGAAAATAGTTAGAGATTCTTTTAATAAGGGAACCTCAAGATTATAAACTAATCGATACTAGTCGATACTAATCGATACCCTCTTGGATACGGGTGTTTGAATAAATGAACTTCTCCTTCCTCCCTTCTCCTAGGTGTGCGATTCCAGCGCAACGTTGTTAAACACTTGATTTCGTAAAAGTTGATAACCGAAAGTAATCGGATCAACGAATAAGAATTTAGCTAGCTAATTAGTAAATTTGCGATTGGCTCTCGGTAACCAAGCCATTTTTGAAATTAACAAGAGGAAAAGCGAAGGGTTTTTCGGAAGCGTCACTCGAGCCCCAAAAGCTGTAACGAGCAGTCGCATAAAAAAGTTCTTTAGAATCGATATTGTGTTACAAACTTTTATTTCATTCATTAAAGTTATAAGTTATTGTGTTCAAATCGTTTTATTCTGTTCTTATTATTATCGTTTTCATTATATTTAACACCAAAATAATCAGCGTCCAAGGAGCAGAGTGCCTTAGCACTCCACGGGCATCGTCCCTCACCAAATTCCCCACGAAGGTTCCAAGGAATCCAGACGGCCACGCAACAGTATGTTTCATATAAGCATAGAAGGCGGAATTTATGGCATCGCAATTCTACTCATTCGGCAAGGTACCAACATTGAGCGACTATAGCGAGGGGAAAAAGGGTGCTTTTTTTAATAAAAATTCTTTTAATACTTTCAAACAATGATCTTTCATTTGCAGCAAACCCCACCTTTCTAGCTTTTTATTTTCATATAGAAAAAAATTCATAAAGAATGTTTCATTTTCGAGCAAAGAAATTACTATGCCCCCTTAAGGCTGCCGTCTCAAGTTTGTTTTGGCCCCGAATCGATCGAAGCGTCCCCAGTAAACAAACGGACCCTAATGAAATTACTCCGATCGATAAAAAGAATTTGTACAGCAATGACATCTTCAGGTACTCTGGGTAGACGAATTTTTTACGCATAGTTGCCACATGTTCTGTACTCTCTGTCTCTGCCGCGCTGTTGCCACACAGTTCTCTCTTTTCATCGAGAAGTCTTGAAGGAATACAGCACGAGAGCTGCATCTAGCGTTAGAGCCTCCCTGAATGTAGCAATAATGAAAGATAGAGAGGTCCGGGAGTGTAAGAAGGAAAGATGGAAAGATAACCTGACACAATTTGAACTATCATTATTAACGAATAACGATATCATACATAAAATTTATTTGCAGAATTGAAAGCCGGTTTCGTTCAAAGTGTGTCAGGTTATCTTCCCATCTTTCCTTCTTACAAAGTCCGATTCAAATTATTTCCTGTCAATTTAATCGGCAGAATCACTTTCACATTGATACGATGAAAAATAAAGAAATTCTGTTTCTGCATAATCAATGATATGTACATCCCCGAGCAACTCCAGGCAACAGATTAGGCGTGTGAGCGATACAATGTCGCTCGGCTCGAGCTTCGGGTGACCTCAAGAATAAAGGCCCTCGATTAAAAAAATTATTTGTGGCCGACGGATGAATTCCCGCCGAATAAACTGATTCATCCATGGCATTTCAAATGAAACTAACTGTGGGTTATTTTTATTCGACGACAAATAAATATAAAGTCTCTTTAATTTGATAGTTTATTTATTTCAATAAATTATAAAAGAATACTAATTTGGGTATCAATATCCCTTCTAAACTTCACAATTCTTATTATCTTCTCTCATTCGGTACAATATTTCTGTTTACTTGTGAAAAAATATAATGATATGATTGTTCAATGATTTGTATATTTTGTGTGTTTTAATAGAATGTAAAATCTATCGCATCGGCATGAATGTTTCAGTAACATACTGCTGTGATTTCCCCAATGAAAATGAATTTAAACACGGTATAAATCAGATTATTTTTATACGATTTTATTCAGCTTCGACCCTCGGTTTGTTTGTATATTTTTTGTATGTTTGATACTTATATGCATGGTACAAATCTGGCAACTGAAATTTAACCAACTTCCAACTATCGAGTTGTCCGAGATTACAAGTCGCCGCCAAACAACCCAAGTCCTCGTTGGTCGGGACCGGCGCACAATGGGGCAAAGTGGCGAAGTTTGTTTCAAAATCAAAGGACTTTTGATAGAAATGAGATAGAGTGATGATTTTTTTTTAAATTAAAGCTGAGAGATTGCAGAATAAGGGAAAATTAATGAAATTATGGTACGAACGTTTTTTACCATTGAAAATCTGTGTTAAACTTGAAATTTTACAACAAAAATATGTTTTGTCCAATACCATGTTCGGTTAGAATTTTTTCTTGACATATTGTACATCATTTCCTATAGATTTTGTCGCGCAGATTTCAAATCCGTTCGCAAAATTTGTCTACTACCTCAGGATTTTGAAAAAAAATGGATTTGAAAATTAACACAGATTTTCAAAGGTAAAAAACGTTCGTATAAAAATTTAATTAATTTTCCCTTATTCTGCAATCTTTCAAGTTTAATTTAAAAAAAAATCATCACTCTATCTCATTTCTATCAAAAGTTCTTTGATTATGAAACACACTTCGTCGCTTTGCCCCACTGTGCGGCGCGGTGTTGAGCCCGTATCGCGAACAGAGCCCTAATTCCCAGTGTTCGTTTCTGACCGAATGGGGGAGCGAGATGGAACGCTTTGCCTGCGCGACGACCGCGAACGCAAAGGACGGAGTTGTCAGGCGTCCGAAAGACGGAGCGAGACAAAACATCATCCCGTCGTCTATCTCGTACCGCCCTCGCTCGCTTTCAGTGCCTCTCGCTCGCTCTCGCCTTCCCGGACAAGAGTGAGACAGAAGTGGTGGGAATAGCGAAAAGTCCACATCGTTTACACCAAACCGAGCCCGTAACGAGACAGTACTGTAGTATCTTTTATTTGAGTTTATCCAGACAATATCTTTGCCCATTTCTGTTCTCCAGCCGCTTCGCCGTGATTCATTCAAGCCTCCCTTACGACAAAATAGTAATAGGGGAAATGCGGCAACAGCGCGATTCGACTCTCGATACATCTCGGCAACTATGTCTTTCCTACATTTATCGGCTAGATTGGACTTCCACCGGTTTTGATGGTACAATCCACAAATATACCATCGACGCCGGTGACGGAGAATCCTTGAAGCTTCATTCTGTCATTTCTTGAGTCTCCCTCAGTACACGAGTCAGAAATTCATTATTATTTCAACGTGCGGTGGTTATTAGCGCTCAAACGCACCAGACCACCCTGCACTGATGTCTACTGGAGGCAACTATACCCGCAAAATCTTTCTTTGTGCCGATTCCAGGACGCAAGACGGTTGAAACGGTTTGTTTACTACATCGCGTATACGTACACGCTTTTCCTACCTTGTGTGAGTGTACGCACACATTCAAGACCCGTGGAGACGGCAGCCTTAATAATGTAGTATACGCGGTTACTACATCTGTGTAGGAAATTTCTATACACTGGAATTTATTTGGACAAAGTCTTATTATTAAATGTGCATACTGCGAATTATGTGAAATTAATAAAAGTAAACTGGAAGGTCATAGAATGTGAAAAGATGTCAGGCACTGTAGGGGAGACCGGGGCTGGTAGGCCAGTTTTTCAATGTTTGATTTTTAATAAATTATGTGGCCGAAATATCATTATAACGATTATTAGATTTGATAAGGCATACATTTGTCTATCTGATTAGGTTATTAAAGCTGACTTAATGTGACAAAAAGTAAGGCATTTTAATGTATTTCTATCACCGTACATGTTGGTCAACCAGCCACGTGGTCGGGATTGGTAGACTAACAGTATGGGGTTGGTTGACTATAGGTGCAATCAGTTAAGAAAATGTTGTTAGCAACTTATTTGAGTGGTTAATAAAATAACACAATGTCACAGGAATTTTTTCATTATAAAATATTTATTACTTTTTAATAATAAATTACAATTTAAACCTTTATAGTAGCAATAAATCTTATATCTAGTATTATAAAAACATTCGCCATCTTCTAACAACTAATTACTATCTTCACAATATGATGTGTAATTTTTGCACTCGTAGAAAAGTACATTTCCTTTTACACATCTCGAGTGCACCCACATCTTGCACAAAATACACTGAACCCATTCTTCTCCAGCAATTTTTTTCATTATCCATGAATCAGGTACCACTTTATTGTTCTTCATGACGTACTCGTACGCACATTTTCTGGTTTCATATGGGGTGAATCCATAATAAATATCAGCAACTTTTTTTATATAATCGGCTACTGCTTTTTCTTCTTCACCGGTAAAAATTTGCCTGTTTCTCTAGTATCCAACTCTGTCCAAAATTAACTCTGACCTTGGGATGCTTGGATTTTCTTCAATTTTACTTCGCATTTTAGTTACATATCTATACAGTGTTTTATACGATATATTATGTTCCTCAGCAGCTGTATAAATGCTTTTCTTTTCAAGAATTACTTCACGACATGCTTATTCTATAAGTTCTTTTGAAGTTGAATCTCTATCTCACTTTCGTCGATATGTCCTCATTGTTCTGCGAAATACGTTATTAACTAACCTTTAGTAACGAAAAGTTCGTAATAAACTAATATCACTGGGGTTGAATGATCAGCTTAGTTATGTAACCCCGGATGTTATTAGTCAACCAGTCCCGAACGATCATTTTGACTTCAAAACTCTATATAACCTTTAATTATTTATGTGAAATCAAAAACGCAGTCTCAATAGGTCGTTTAATAAACAAACTTTAAAATAGTCCCTTCACATTTATTCTACTGTAACTATGTAGAATGTGGAAACATAAAATCTTTAAGAAAACATATTTTACTTACATAGCCAATTTTTCGATAAACGCTTGTAACTGCCAAACAACGTGTAATGGCGATGTCGGATACAAATGAATGACATAGTAGAAGTGACTTGTTTGTACAGAAAATTGCACCGCGGTAGAGCACACGTCGGTGGAAAGTTATTAACAATTAGTCAAGTCACGGGCGGATTTGTAATTTTTAATTCCATTGAATAGTTTTTAAAAAAGGCTGCAATGAATTTATCACGAAAAGTCAGCTTGAAACTATTTATCTACCATTCTAAAGATAAAAATATTGCAAAATGTCCTCGTGATCTGAAAACTACAAGTGTATAGCATAAAAATATGTTTTTGTTTATCGTTCCATATGATTTCTACGAATCGCAGAATGACCATAGTTTTCACAGTCGCAGAGTGCAATGGTTTGCGAAAACGAGAATAATAGCATTAATTTTGACTATTTGTAAATTCACTCTATATGTGAAAATGTCTTTCGAATATTCTTTTACACATATATTACTAATAAATGATTATCATCTTGCACTTTGTAACTTGTATATACCTACTGCTAGAATGAAACATAGATTTATTAAGAAAAGAAGACTGAATACAGAGTGCGAGGGGTCACGATTTTTTTATACGTTATTTGTGTTTCTGCTTCGTTCATGATTCGTTCTAATATAATATATTAAGAAGATGCTACAGCTCTATTTTAAAAACCGAAGGTATCATCCCCATCTCTGAGAAAATACAGGTAAAGACACTTTGGTTTTCGGAAATTATGCTTTAAATATAAAGCTTTTGTTTACAAAAACTTTTTTGTAAAGTTCAAGGAAAGTCCTGAAATTTGACGGCGATACTATGTGGGACACCTTGTATAATTACTATGGCGTTGTAGTTATCTATTCAAGATTAATGCATTCAAGGAGCAGATTGTAGTGAAGTTATCAATATTGTGTGCATTAGTGTAAATCTACTGTACTCATTATATACAACTGTCTCAGCGTATTACTTTCTGCAGACACACTAATCATAAAATTGCAGAGGATAGAGTGTACGATATTTGTATGATACTTCCAAACCGGAAGTGCAACCGGACCATGAAATCAGGTCGCCCTAACAAAACACAGAAGCAGAAGCCTGTACGCACAGGAAAATGTAATATGACGGTTGGAAAGCGATGATTCTTAAAACGCTTGCAAAATGTCCAGATTTGAGGAGGATTTGATCCTTCGCAATTCCATGATTTACTGTAAAACATATGTTGTAAATTACACATTTTAGGTTAGGGATCTTTGCCAGAAAATTGCACTTTTAATGTGCGAGTTTGTTAATAAAATTTGGTGGAGACTGCTCAGTGGGGATTTCCAATAGACTTCAGAGTGAAAACAGAATCAAATCGAAAATGAAAAAAGTCGCTTCGAATTTTGTTAATAATACCAATAATTGAAATTTGCTGTTGACTTTAATAATGACACATAAAGTAAGTACAATAGAATCTTCATATAAAAGAATTTTCTGTTGATGGAACATTCACTTTGTAAGTTTTCACGATTTTCCATTTTAGTTCAATTAACACACATAGAAAGAACAGAAATAAAAAAAAATACAAGAGGAAGATACATTAAAAGATATATCTGGACCCCAGAGCCGGACTGTATTAAGGCGACTTTTTTAAAAAAATTACATTTTACATGTTTCCGAAATAGCGAAAATTTGATATGGGAAACATGTAAAATGTCATTTCTGAAAAAGGTCAGCTTAAGGAGGTTCGATACCTCACTTTAGATAAAAAAAATTATGTGGACAAAAATGTTATTTAGATGTCTACTCCTAATAAAATTATTACTACATATTTTGTTTTGGAATTTAATTAAGCAATAAGTATGTTTAATGCAGCTAGAAATACAATATTTTCATTAAAAGTAGCGTAAAATATGTGAGTGAAATGCGGCAATGTCGCTTTGCGTCCATCTTTTTTTCTCTTTCCATCTCACACTTGTAGCGTCCTTCTGCGCGTTCGTACCGGTTCGCAACATATTACTAAATACATGTTTACAGTTTGGTAGTGTTTTTACCAATTTTTACTGTATGCTTTGTACAAGTATACATTGTGTAGATGGCCACCCAGCGTACAGCGTTGCCACGTTTCAAACAGTTCCTTCAGGCAGTTCCAAAATACGAGTAAATTGCTGCCTATTTATTCAATTATCTAATAAATGGGTACGGTTCATGTCCGATTTTCTTTTTTAGAATTTTGCAGGAATATTTAAGCTTTTCATTGCAACACTTTTTAGAACTTTCTCATCATTTTCAAGGACTGTGTGTAACATTTTATAGAAATTTTATAGCTTCTCCGCCAACAGCATGTGTATAAGAGCGCAATTATGATTTCAATTTTTTCAAAAACCGTGCGGTCAATCGACTTGAAATTTTGGCAAAATGCGGACTACACTTTGAACATTAGATTAAAACACTTTTCAAAGATTTCTCATCATATTTGTTCCGGTATCGAACCTCTTTAAGGGGGTAGTGGACTATTTCAGCTGCAGAAAATCGATTACTTGTTTTTACTGATTTTAAAAGTCTTATCCTTTATTGGCATAGGGCACTTAAGTTTGAAGCCGGTTTTCTCGAAACACTATTTTCAGAAACGGTGTACATCATAACTCTTGAACCAATGAATATTTTCGCTTAAAATTTTAACTGGAGCTGTAGAATTCCATTCTCTATCGTGTAGAAATTCCGCATCAATATTGGATGTTTGTAAAATATTTTATAATTGATTAAATACGATTTTTTCCCGTGAAAATGTGGAAAAAAATTGATTCGTGTGTAACATCCACAATTTTTGTTCAAATTCATCGGCAAGTTTCCACACTGTAGATATTTGTGTATAGAATAATCACCACAAAGCATTTTGCTTTCAGATGATTGGTTCACCTGAATCGATGTACACCACCTGCAGCGGCGCGCCGTACAGGACTATCTTCAACGATTAATAACTTAGACAATTTTATACATTCCAACGATTTTGTTTTGTAAATACTCGCAAACGTGCCCACAATAGATTGTTAAAAGCATGACTATAACGATTGTTTGGTATCAAAGTAATTTAGCGCCAAAGAAACTAACGATTTTACGTATCCAATAGTCCACTACCCCCTTAATAGACTCTGACTCTGCGGTCCACCCACCATATGCGTTTTATATCTTCCTAGCACAGAATCGTACAAAATTTTAAAAGACTTAACAGGTCGAGATAATAGTTATTTTATGGCGTTAAATTATCTTATGAGGACTGCTTTTTTTTAATACCAAGAGTACTGAAAGAATTGTGAATAACGATGGTTTAAGATCGAACACCACTGTGACGGCCGGAAAAGTGAGTCATTTTAAAAAAAAATTTCAGGGATTTTTTATAGTTATCGTAGAAAATTTTTATTACCTTCCATTAGTACAATTTTTAAGAGACTATATAAAAGAAAATAGAAAAACATGCATAAATTTTAATATATTAATTCTTCTACAGGGTGTCCCACCTAAGACTGGACAGCCGGTTTTCTCCTAAAGTATTGTCGTTAAAAATATAAAAAAAATAGGGAATTGCATGGTTCGAGGGGGGCAATTTATTAGCGCGAACGAATTTTGTTTTCGATTATTATTTTAAAAGATACGATGGTCAAGTTCGGTTTTTCAAATGGAACTATTTTGTTTTGAAGACCTGAGTTCATAGTGCGTTCCAAGACAAATCCAATAAGCTATAATGTATACACTTTATTTCCACTGGTTTTTAAGATATTGCGCTTGCAAATTTACTGATTTTCACTGGAAGAAAACCCTCTGGAATAGCAAGGACTGGGACGGTCTTACTGGCGCCACGGGTGGCACTGCCTGTTGAAATAGATACTTACCTGCCAAAGGTCTACGCCAGGAATGGCAGGCCCAAAGGCTGGACAATTCTTTTCCGTCAGAAATGCTACTTAGGTAGGTACATCTGCGGAATCGAGAAGCGCACCGTTACTTTTATTTCGCACTTGCTTCTACGCTCGGATGGCCGGTTCTTTTGGGAGGGATGCAAGTTGGATTGGTGAAATATCCATTACTGTATTAAGAAATTCTATTCTTCATCGTGTCGAAAGGGAAGTGACGCCAATGGATTCCTTATGTTTTTCTGATGAAAATCATACCAAATATCATACAAATCGGACTACTTTGACACAAGCTATTTCTATTCCCTATGTAAAAGTTGTCCGATTTACACGACATTTGGTATGATTTTCATCAGAAAACCCCAAGGAATCCATCGGCGACACTTCCATATCCATACGATAAAGAATAAAGAATTATTTTATTTCCTAAACAGATACAGGGTAATTCTGGAGCAACGCCCGTTAAGGAGATGCGGCCTGGTACCCCGTGGCGAGGACAACCCCTCGCAGTGCCTGACCGAATTTTATGGTTTTCGACCCGCGAAGGGGTTCGAGTGTCTAATAAGAAGTGAGAAACATTCGACTTGCGCATTTCTCATCAGATCTTTGCAAAAACGACACCTATCGATTCCCTATGTTTTGCCGATGAAGCTGACACCAAGAACGACGTAATTCGGACCATAATGAAGGAAATTCCATGGAATATCGATTTATATCATTTCAAGCTGACTTGACTTGGTTAAAAATAGTCCGATTTACATGATATTTGCTATGATTTTAATCGACGGAACGCCAGAAATCCATGGCATCACTTTCCCCTTCGATACGATGAAAAAAAGAAGCAAACATTTGAAATCCTGAACATTTCTCACTTCTTAATGATATTCCAAACCCTTCGAGGGTCGAAAGCCATAAAATTCTATGGGCACTGCGGGGTGTTGTCCTCGCCACGGGGTGACAGGCGTAGCTCCAGAATTACCCTGTATTTGTTTAGAAAATAAAATAATTCTTTATTCTTTATCGTATGGATATGGAAGTGTCGCCGATGGATTCCTTGGGGTTTTCTGATGACAATCATACCAAATGTCGTGTAAATGGGACAACTTTTACATAGGGAATAGAAATAGGTTGTGTCAAAGTAGTCCGATTTGCATGATATTTGGTATGATTTTCATCAGAAAAACATAAGGAATTCATTGGCGTCACTTCCCTTTCGACACGATGAAGAAAAGAATTTTTTAATACGCTGCAATGGATATTTCACAAATCCAGCTTGCATCCCTCTCAAAAGAACCGGCCATCCGAGCGTAGAAGCAAGTGCGAAATAAAAGTAACGGTGTGCTTCTCGATTCCGCAGATGTACCTACCTAAGTAGCATTTCTGACGGAAAAGAATTGTCCAGCCTTTGGGCCTGCCATTCCTGGCGTAGACCTTTGGCAGGTAGGTATCTATTTCAACAGGCAGTGCCACCCGTGGCGCCAGTAAGACCGTCCCAGTCCTTGCTATTCCAGAGGGTTTTCTTCCAGTGAAAATCAGTAAATTTGCAAGCGCAATATCTTAAAAACCAGTGGAAATAAAGTGTATACATTATAGCTTATAGGATTTGTCTTGGAACGCACTATGAACTCAGCTCTTCAAAAAAAAATAGTTCCATTTGAAAAACCGAACTTGACCATCGTATCTTTTAAAATAATAATCGAAAACAAAATTCGTTCGCGCTAATAAATTGCCCCCCTCGAACCATGCAATTCCCTATTTTTTTTATATTTTTAACGACGATACTTTAGGAGAAACCGGCTGTCCAGTCTTAGGTGGGACACCCTGTATGTGAGCTTCCATTTGACAACTTCCTATTGAAACTTCCACTGATATTATTTATTTTATCAGAATAAAACTAATAGGGGAATGTTCCTTATATTGTTCCATTTAAGAAAGTGCCTCCATAAATCGGAAACGTGTTGATAGTTTTGAGTAGAAAAAGTTGAGAACATTGTCATCATTCCCTGATAGCCAAATCTGGGGAGCAGAATCTGACATCAGAACCGTAGTCGTCTGTGTCCGCATTTGGCTGCGGTCTGAGGTGCAGAGCCTGCTGCCAGGGCCTGGTGTCAGATCGGCAGCAGGTTCTGCTGTCCGTCTGACATAGTGATCCTCTAGAGAGTGATCGGAACCACGTATATCGTCGCTGATTGGTTGCTGCGATTTGGAGCAAAAGCGGAAGTAGGTAGAGACAGAAACTGTAAAAATGAAAGAGACAGAAATACTAATAGAAAGTGACAGAAATACTGATAGAAAGAGACAGAAATATTGATTGAAAGAGATAGAGTGAACGGTTAGGTTATGTTTATTTCCGGTTTTGCTCCAAATCTTGAAAAATGGCTGCGGTTATACCGATCACTCCCTGGAGGATCACTAGTCTGACACATCCAACAGCGCCATCTGAGGGCCAGACTTACCAAACAATTCCCTACGCGTGACGCCACATGGCCGTCCCTACGCGTGACTTCACATGGACGTGGCTACGCATCAACACATGTGTACCGTGATTGCTATAGGTCAGTGGTCGGCAAACTCATTCGTCAACGGAGCCACGTATCAACAGTACAACGATTGAGATATCTTTTGAGTGCCAAATCTCTTAAACTTAAACTATATAGGTAGGTACACTGTTTATTAACTTAATAAACTTTAATTATAGTTTTAAGTCATAATTAAATTATAAGTACACTCAATAAAACTTTATATCATACTTAATAATGATCTTATTTATTGATATAAATTAAATTGTAATCATTTGTGGCAGAGCCGCATTCAAGGGGCCAAAGAGCCGCATGCGGCTTACAAGCCGCAGTTTGCCGACCACTGCTATAGGTGAATCCCCACCCTTTCTACTGCGCGTAGATAATTGGTAAGCAGCAGTTTTGGAGCAGAATCTGAGATTCTGCTCACATAACCTGCGAGCAGATTCTGCAGTTTATTAAATAAGTTTTCTAAAGTTTTCTATTTATTTCTAAAGGTATTGTTGCGCCGGGGCGTTTCCATCGCAGGCCACCCCGACGCAAAGGAATAGAATAACACGGGGGTGCACGACACAACTATATTTGGTACAGGACAATCGGTATATGACAGTACAACCGCGCGTCCGAACGCTATGGCGTTCGGTACAAGACACAGTAATGACAGCTTGACAGGCGATCGTTCCGATCGCCCTCTTCTCGCTGTGCTCTTGTCTTCGTCGCGAGCACCAGCGGGCCATGGATTCCATCCATAGGGTGCTCGCAACACTGCTTCCCCCTCCGGAAAAGCGGGCGTCCCGACCGCGTTGAATGCTCTTCGGAATCTTCGTACCCTGGTCTGAAAAAGTGGTCGTGTTGGGTGCGTGGCCCCTCCAGACCGCCACCTCGGCATTCGCGTTCACGCCCAAGGGAAAACCACCCAAAAACCCTGGGCAAGGCGTGGATACAACGGGACGGCTGACGCGATCTCCCAGTTGCAACGTTCTGGGAATCGATGTCTCCGATCCAGCGACGAATCCCCTGCGTTGTGTCCCCTCGGCGGGAATCTTCAGCGACGAAGCATTCGGGCCTCGTCGAACGTCCTCTGGAACTCCGGCGATGCTCTCGTCCCCTCCCGCGGGTCCCACGTCGAGATCCTCAGCGCCGACGAACTCCGGCCTCCCGGAAGTCGGTGTCCTCCTCTTCCGGCAGGTCCCTGTCCGGCGCGCCCTCCTTGCCGGGCGCCCCAGTTCCTTATCCCGCGAAGTCCCCGGGCTTCCGCTCCCACGAACGTCCACGACGGCTCCACCGCTCCGACGTCGCAGCATCCCGGACTCGGCTCCCTGAAACAACTCAAGAAAGGGGGCCGGGCTACGAAGGTAGCCTCCGCAGCCCAGTCCACTGGTTAGCTCAAACCTGACCCTTGGACTCTTGTTTTCCCTCCTTAGCCTCTCTTCGCGGGGACCTTGATGTCCGTAAAATTTCTCGAGCAAGAGACTTCTCTCAGTCGACGAACGGCCCATCTCGGCTAACGACTCCACTCTTCGGGGCTCCTCTCTCGGGGGTTTGGCGATCCTGCGACGGGGTTCGCCCTCGAACTCCCTCCGTCGCGACTTCGCACTCGGCCATTCTGCGACGATGTTCGCCCTCGAACTCCCTTTGCCGCAGCTCAGCAACCTTGCGCACTCCAGGCGCCTCCACGCTGCTACGGTGGTGCCGCACTCCTGAGGACGCCGCTCGCCAGCAACACAACTGCATGGATCCCTGGAGGGAGGGAGGGAGAGAGGGAGGGAGGGAGGAAGAGAGAGAGGGAGAGGGGGAGAGAGAGAGGTGAATTTTTGCATGAAAAAATCAGGATTTCAACTTTAAATAGCCGCCATTTTGTTTTAAATTAATATTTCGGAAATTCCCTCCATTAGGCGGAAGATACATTAATATACTAACGAAATCTGTTTTGTTTTTTAATTTTAAATAATCTGGTTCCGAATTTAAGTGCTCACCGCAAAATCAAATTTTTAAAAACGCTTCTTGGATGTCGGTTGTTACTTTATTTTAAACATAAATATTTTCTACGAAAAAATTACCAAATGCTCTTTAAATGTTGTTCTTTTAAGTGCAAAAAGTTCTGTAAAAATATATGCTTCCGCTTTTTATAAAAAAATTCACAAACATTCGCCTCTTTTCGGCCGCCTGACTAGGTATAACCCCTTAACAGACACTCATCGCAGTGCATTTGCGTCTAGAGTAACATAAGTGGATGCTGAGATAAACGCGAGTCTGACTCCTATGTCTGGCGCGAACTGAACGATCGAAAACGCAGTTAGAGGAAACAGATGCATGCTTCTCGATTACATAGGCACAGTACTAGGAGATCCCACCTCTAGGGTCAATTCAGACGAAGCGATGCGGTGTGCTGCGATATACAATAACAATAAACCGTGCTCCGCTACAGGGTCATCCGGAACCTCGCCTGTTGCAACCGTCCCCACCTTCGTCAATTTGGGTTTTTCCATGCCCATGAAGAAGGGTAGTCTACCAAGTTTAAAAAATTTTGCCCCACTCCCGAATCATCCCCTCCATGTCTTCGATGTTAACGTTAATGACAACCCCGAGACGAGAGTCAGTCACGAAATGCATTCGACCAGAACTGGTAATAAAATGTCGGGAAACAAAAGTTGGACGGAAGACGAAGTGAAGGATTTGATTTCCAAGTGGGAATCATATCCCGAATTGTGGGATGTGAAAAATGAATTGTATAAAAATAGAATCACCAAACAAAAGGCCTTACGGCACTTCGCCACAGAATTCAACACTGTGGAAAGTGAAGTGACCAGGAAATTGCATAACTTACGGACCCAGTTCAACCAGGAGTTGAGGAAAACTTTATCGAAAAAAAGCGGCGCTGGAGCAGACACCACGTACGAGAGTGCATGGAGGAATTTCGCGCCCCTTAAATTTCTTTCGTGTGCGCATTCGAATCCGCCAACAGTAAATAACTTGGTAAGTACTCTTTGTATTTTTTATATATTAACAGAATGGGACTTTGGTTAAAAAAAGACGGTAGACTTTATACAGTTTATTTTATTATTTACAATACAAATAACAAGGCATATTCGGTTATCCGAACACTTCGATTTTTTTGAAACTGTGCAGATTTGTAGAGTACCCAAATAGAAGTATCAGGCAATTTTTTGTTCGCACCTGTTTTCGGTTGTTCAGAATGAAAACATCCCTTAAGGGGTTACGCCACCCTGAGGCGCTCGAAACAGCACTAAACTAGACCAATTTTATCTACTGATACTATGAGGTTGAAAATTATTTATTTTCTTCTTATTTGTAGAGCATGTATTAGTGCATATATTGTATAAATACTGTACAAAAATATTAAAAAATGACCGAGTTATTTGTTCTCCCGCGAAGCTCGTCCGCCGCTACACGCGTGACTGACCTAACAAATTGTAACGCCCAGGTTCGTCTGAAATCAAATACAGGAAATTTAAACAGGAAAATGTTCCCATCACAAATTTTAAACAATTCGATTACATAGTTTTTTACATCATAGAAAGCCGTTACGTTTCCATTGTAATAATTTTTTTGTATCTACTACAGTTTTCAAGATATACAGGAAAGTAAAAAATCACACATTAACCTTTAACCCTCGTACAACGAATGCAGTGTCATTTTGATCTAACTCTGTCAAAGTCTATCATGATATTATATTTGTGTTGGCAATGGCAAAATATAGTGTATGATGCCTAAATTGCAGTAACATTATTTGTAAAAATTATGCAGGAGATACACTTATTTTATGTACCAAATGTACAGAAATAATTTTTTTTATGTATTTCATTATTAATAAATTGTAGTGAATTTGAGAAATTTTAATTATTTAATTCATTTTATATTCAATTATTTTCGTGAAACCGGTGTACCATAGAAATGTTGCTATGGGTCAAACTGAC
Source organism: Andrena trimmerana (assembly GCA_951215215.1). Taxonomy (NCBI): domain Eukaryota; kingdom Metazoa; phylum Arthropoda; class Insecta; order Hymenoptera; family Andrenidae; genus Andrena; species Andrena trimmerana. Next base: position 83,552,582 of record OX578059.1, on the reverse strand, counting down.
CCTGCATTCGTCTCACGCGACCATATCCACCATTCGTCTTCCGAGGGTTAAGGGATATTTTCACCCCGAAGAACCGAAAACGGACACGAACGAAAAATTGCCTGATACTTCTATTCGGGTACTCTACAAATCTGCACAGTTTCAAAAAAATTGAAGTGTTTGGATAACCGAACATCCGTTGTACGTACTACATACATAGTTTCTTAAATATTCTGCTATTGCCAATGCACTTCTCCGTGTCGCGAAACAAAATAGTCTTTGAATTCGTCTCTTACATTCTTCGCATTATTACTAAAATTATGAGCCGCTCCGTGCTGTAACTCCACTAAATTAGATTGTGGCATCCCTACGGTGCGCCATTCGCCGGCTTGTTGGTCAGTATCAAAACTACCTGCTGGTGCATATAATTGACTCTGCGACATTAAAAAATTGTGTAATGCACATACTGCCGACACAATGCAAGTAGCTTTTTCTGGGCCAAGTTCTATTGGCTTTGTTAATATGCGAAATCGGTTCGCAATTATTCCGAATACATTTTCTACTATTCTTCTTGCTCTGGAAAGTCTATAATTGAATACCCGGTTAGGGACATCCTGTCCTCTAAACGGGTATGGTTTCATTAAGTATGGCTTCATGGCAAACGCATCATCGGCTACTACCACGTATGGTACTGGGTTTTCGCGTGCAGGTAAAGGCTCTGGAGCCGGAAAGTTTAATGTACTGTTTGCCAAAGCCCCTGATAAAGTACAATTATTGAAAACTCAATTTATACGATGCGTCAACTAATGCCATTAATACAATGCTATTGAAGCCTTTATAATTATAATAATAACTGCCAGCATTAGGCGGTGCTTTTATCGATATGTGTTTGCCATCTAGGGCTCCCACACAATGTGGAAAATTCCAAACTTCTTCAAACATCTTCGAATGTTTTAGCCACTCCTCGGTTGTGTTTGGAGTTTGAAACATAATATTAATATTTAATATATAATAATAATTTCGTTGCTAAATATTTTTGTAGACTAAGGTATAATGGTATTAGAAACTAATAATGTATTTCTTAATTTTAGGAAAAAGACGGAGACGGAGAAGCGAGTATTGAAATTGAAGAGCCGCAATTAGGAAGTTCTGAGTCTGTGGGAAATGGTGAGGAGAGGCTGCATCCGCAGCCAAAGAAAAAGAAAAGGCGAATTGGAAATGACGAAAAATCTGATTTGATCAAAATAGCAACGGAAGTAATGAGAAAACCGATCGACGAGTTCCAAATTTTTGGAGATTTTATTGCCAGTGAATTCCGGAGCATACGATCAAAGGAACTTCAACGCCAACTCAAATTGACGATACAGCGTGCGATCATACAGTTCGCCGAGATTGACGGGGCAACAACCAATTCAAATGCGCATACAATTAATTCGAACGCCGCAAATTTAGCCTCATCTTCAGCCTCTACTTCAGCCTCCACTTCACCCTTAACAACTCACCCTCCATTCTTCGAAACCGAATTCACTGCCGCATACTATTCACAATTTACACCAGATTCACAATCAAAAAGTATGTAAATATTTACATTTTTTTTTATTAAAATTATTAAACTAGAACTAACCTGCAAATATTTATTTTTTGCAACAATTGTGAAAAAATGCTATTTTATAACTCTCTTGTACAAAATGTACCTTTTTTTCGGGATTGTAACATTCAATAACCGTTACCTCTAGAATTGTGTGCGCTGAAAACGAATCCGTAAACCGTTTGTCGCGATCACCCTCAGTTTTCGAGAAATTCGATTTTGAAAAAAATGCAAATTTTCAGCTTTGAACTTTTTTATGTTCAAACAGTCATAGTTATTCGGTTGCTTGTTCCGTCAAATTATTCTATGAACTTTCCCGAATACAACGATATAAATTATTATTGCATTGTAAACATCTAAATATGGTTGAACAACGCAACAAAAATTGATGCATTTCAAGTGCCCTTTTTCCTTTGATCGTTGTTGAACCATATTTAGATGCTTATAATGCAATAAGGACTTATATCGTTGTATTCGGGAGAGTTCATAGAATAATTTGACGGAACAAGCAACCGATTAACTATCACTGTTTGAATATAAAAAAGTTCAAAGTTGAAAATATGCATTTTTTTCAAAATCGAATTTCTCGAAAACAGAGGGTGATCGCGACAAACGGTTTGCGGATTCGTTTTCAGCGCACAAACATCTATAAGTGACGGCTATTGAATGTTACAAGTCCAGATGACTGCTGGAATCATATCCAAATAAATATATTTTTATATTGTATAAAATGTTCTTACCTGTTGCTAAAAACCTCAATGTCAAACATAGACGTTCACTCGCTGTAATAGCACAACGCATTTTTGTATCCCTTTTTGTAATGCTCGGTCCAACTAGTTCTAACAAATAGAAATTGCCCAGTTGACGAGGATCTTCCGTTCGTAACTCTGACAACAGTGATTGGTGAAGTCCAAGGTCGCACCTTCTCAAAATCCAATTCCTCGTCCAAATTTTTTTTTTCTTCTTTTCTTCTTTTAATAAAAGTAACTGTGTACATGCCGCATCATACCGTGTTTTTTGCACTGACATTTTACGCTATTCACTATATAATCACTACATAAGACACTTTGCGCTATTCACTACCGATGTCGACTCTCAGGGCTCAGGAGTAACACTGCAGTGTAGACACGCGGGACATATCTTCCGCAAGAATTCTCTCGCAACTACTTGCAGGCAAGAACTTGCGGGAAGAAATTGCTGTAGTGTAAACTCTCATGCAAGTTCTTGCGCAATAAATGTGCCCAATTTCAATATTAAAAACAAAAACTTATTAAAAGATCCAATTAATTTTAAATTCTCCAATGTGTAATAAATCCAAAACAACTGTATAATTTTAAAAATTATAAAATAAGAATTAATTACAACTTTAACAAAAATATTCTCACGCTTGCTTGAGCCCATTAGGTAAGACGCGAGATTGAAACTGTTGAAGCTTTACTGTACAATAATATTTTTGTATGATATAACTATTCAGTTATGTAAGCTTATAATTGTATCTATATAAAGCTAATACATTTTGCAATTATATTTCGAACAGTTTAAACGTTGCAAATTAGTAAAACTATTATTATTAATAAAATTTCTTCTCAGTTGTTAATTATTGGGCCATGTTTAAGGACTGGGACATTTACCTTATTTGAAGTTGTGCCAGGGCGCGCTGGTAATCGTTTGGCAATTGTCGCAATTTGTGCGCTACCATTTCGCCATACGTTGCGCAATGATCTTTTTGTTTTTGCCTCTTTTCGCACACCAGAGCTTGGCATCGTATCGAATGCTAGCTGCGCTTTATCAGCCGGCTTCAATCTTTTCGCTGGTGGCTCCTCCTGTCATCTTCGGGCTACTTCATGGAGATCTTGATCACAAGGATCGTCATGATGATCGAGTTCTTCCTGACATCTGTGTGAAGTTAGCCCCCCTTTTTTTGAAAACATAAATTTTCGATATTGTACCAGTTTGTACATATTAGGTTTGTACCGCGTTGAACCGTAGCGAGTTTTCAAAAATTCGAAATCGTTTTCTAGAAAATCAGAAAAAACAATTTTTAGGCTAGCCCCCCTTTTTTGGAAATTATCATTTTTAGCAATTGTACTGCATTGTACTAGTTGTACCGAACATTGTACCGTTCATAGAAATTGTTTAACTCTTTTGGTTTCCGAGAAAAAACGAAATAACCAAAGTGTCGAGTCGTACTACTGAGAAAAAAAAATTCCGAAAAATTGGAAACTCGTGGTTGTACCAGTTTGTACTAGGTTTGTACCACGTTGTACCGTTCCGAGCTTTCAAAAATTCGAAACCGTTTTCGAGAAAATTAGAAAATAAAAAAAAGCTAGCCCCCCATTTTTGGAAATTTCGATTTTTAGCGATTGTACTGTATTGTACTAGGTTTGTACCGCGTTGTACCGTTCGAAGAAATTATGTAACTTTTATTTTTTGTATTTCACTTTTAAATTTTTGTATTTTAAATTATGTGTTGTAATTCTTTCTACACTTATCTTCTTAAAAATTAATAAAACTTACGCAGCTACATTTTTTTCTGTACATTTGTGACTGAAAATGCGTGGGGTGTAATTACATACCTACAATGATTGACCCTCTTCCCCAAAAAGTAGGAAATACAGTATAATGCTTTTTTCATATAATAAAATATATCTATATTTCGGTGGCCCAGATATTTTTGTTCCGAATATAATTATATTTTAACAAGCATAATGCGTTGACAATGAACAAACACGACCGTGTTTTCGAATGATTTCTGCGTCACGAACGTTTGACGAGAAAGGGTGCCGTTGACTGTTGTTTACGTAAGCATAAATAGTATACAAATAAATTGTATACAGATTTAATGATAAAATTAATAGTTAATTTATTAAATTTATTCTTATTTAATAAATAAATTAAAGAAACTCGCCAAATTTAATATTCACCTGTTTATCAAAAACATGTCCATTTGTTTATACTTTAAGATCTGCTCTGCCCAATGAATTATTTTTTAAATAGCTGCAGTACATAGACTGTATAAAGGTAGCATAATCATTAGTCTTTTTTGGGGGGCTTCTATGAATGAGTTGATGAAATATTTACTGTCTTTGGTATAAATTATTAGTTTTTGTAAATATGAGTCGAAACATAAGCTGAACGATGACTTTAATAAGAGCCCTCGCTAACTTTTCCGGCGTTTGGATAGTAGACGCGTTGTCCAGAATTTAGGGAGGTGACAAATTCCAATTGTTTACACTTTTGAAGAAGAGGAGGGACCTCCCCTCTGTTAATTCGTCGGTGGAGGGAGTACCTTCGCTGTCTTGACGAGGTGGAGGAAATGTATTTACAACCAGCTGGTCCCAAAAACTAGCCAGGATGATCGGACAGAGCATTTCGCCAGGGTCACGGTTTATGACGAAATTGCCCCGAGAGTCGGCGGTCGACAACGGTACATACAGGTACAGATGGTTACCAAATGTACCATCCGCCGACAGAGCAATATACGGATTAACTTGGAGCGAAGAAGGTCGAAATCCCTGAAAAAAACGGCACGATGCCGATTGCCCCCTATTCGACATTTGGCAAGCAAATGTTTCCCGATGAACGCTTCGAAAATAAGCAAGGAATACAATTACTACTATTGCTATTAATGAGCATTATGATTCAACATTTAAATACACTAGGTCCCTAAATTTAAATAGAATTCATACCCTTCGTTGCAAAATTCATACAACCAAAGATTAATAAAATTCCAAATTGTTGTGGCGGGCGAGAACGAGAAAAGCCTGGTGACGTCATCAGAGTTAGGAAGTTCTGGGGGGAAAAGGGCCCTTCCGTCGAGAGGACCGTTCCCACCGGAACGTCGCCAGGCGGGTAGCAACAGGAAGGCATTCTTCCTGTACGGCGCGACCGATCGCCGCGTAGAGAGACTCGCCAATAACGTAACCAAAGAATCTTTATTTTCCTGAATAAACGGACTGTTAAGTTTATTGTTAATCCAGTGTCAGTCTTATTTATATCTCCACCAAATCAATCACTTCATTGTAAAGGCCAATATGAAAAGAATATCACGGTAAAGTATGAACAAATATTGCATGTTCAGATTCCTATTCGGTACAATCCGAAATTCGATCGCTCCGAATATTCGAATGTTCGAATATTCAAATACTCCTCATTATTCGAATATTCGAATATTCGAAGAAATTATTCGTTTTCGAAATTATTCGAAAATTCGAATGGTCGAATAATTACACGTCTACCCTGTACGTCGCGTCGCGTTTTTACGTATCACGTTCGCACACATTGTCCAAATTCGTGAGGAGGCGAGCCGCCCTTAGCACTGAGAAACCGGTGCCCTTGCTCCGGGCCTCGCGCTTAGGGATATCATTTTGTACAAATTAAATAAATTAATTATAGTTGTCAAGATATCAATTTTTCACACATATTTTTAAAATTATTGTAGGCGTTTTAAGCGGTCAGTGAAAGACGGCCTGTGGTGCGAGGTTTGAGGCCGCCCATAGGTGGCGTTGTTTCAGTCGACTAGGAGTTCGGGACTAAGGGATCACGGGAAGTCGCCGTGGGTGAATCGGTTAGGCGGCTGGCCAGCACGCGGACGGCCCGGGTTCGAATCCCGGCACCGCGGCTTTCCCTTTTTTCCGGCTACTACATTATATAGGTTAAAACTATAAATGCTCGATAGAAATCATAGTAGCAGAATTGCGAAATGCCGTAAAAATGTAGGATAATTATTGGAAATAGGGGGGGGTTATCACCACCGACTTTAATGACCTTGTAATGTGTTGTCAAGATCAACATTTTAAATAACTTTTCTCTATACATATTACCGCCGGACTCCTTTAGATTTCGAGGTATTCAGAAAATATTTTGGTATTTATTCGGAATCAGGGACGAGAAGGCCACCTCGTTAGGGGTGTTTGTTTTATTGATTGGGCTTTATTGATTAACCTTGTTTTATTGATTGGGCTTGCTCTAGTTTACGTCTACAGCACATTTCATTGTCCTTCTATTTTGTAAGTACGAAGTCACTTAAAGATTAAAAAAGTTGGACCAACGTTTTATCATTCAGAGTTTCCTTTATTTAGAATATTATACAGATCTTCAAAATGAATACTGTAGAATGTAGATGAACTTTTGAATATAATTCTCTCAGAAGATTATAAGCATCTGGCTGATAATCGTGGCTTGCCTGTTGTTCCAAGTGACGCAGTTTATAAAGATATTTCGAATCGTATGAATCAGACACTGAAACCGAAGTATATTTATGTCATGTGCAAGTAGAATCGATACGATATTTGGAAAAAAGTATTAGATTTCCACAATATTCAAGAAGATTTGTCTTTTATTGATTTAGATGCTTCGACGGAGAGCAATTCTAATAACGTAATTCGGTTTAATGTGACCCTGTCACATAAAGAGTGGATAAAAATAAAACCGGAAAACGTGGGACATGCAAACAATGAAGGTCAAAGTCGAACGTATTCTACGCTTCAAAGAAAAGTTTGGTCTGACGTACTGTTTGCCGCAATATATAAAGCAGTGAAACTTTCATGTCCCTTCGCATTCAAAAGATGTAAAGTTTCAGAGCAGGGTTTGTATTTGAAAATATCAGGATCTTGTTCCGAATGCCAGGCTAAATTTGTAGGATGTATTATAAACAAACCATTGCCCCAGTCGGTAGTAGTTTTTGAATGCGAAGTGGAAGGTTTTGTATCGACCATCAAACATAATAAAAGAAGACAGTTGAAAGGCAGTCGATAATAAAACTTTGCCTAGCATGTGGCGAAGAGCAGAAGCAGTTAATCTTATGGAGATTGGTGATTCGGAGCCTCCACATTTACCGAAACCATGCGTGTTGCGAAAAGCTAAGGAGCAATTAATAAACAAGAATTTGGAAATTACTTCAACCGATCCAGTGAACAGCATTTTACAAATGAAATATAACTATAATCCGGGTTCTATTCACTCTATAGGTTTCGTCCGTTTTTCGTCCATTACTGGACAGTGGAACAAACAGCCGTTTATATTCAATATTATCGAAGAATATTTATTGATGCCACTGGATCGCTTGTTAAAAAACTGCGTACGCCTGATGGAAATTTGTGCCCCCACATTTATTTATATCAAATTGTTGCCGAGACACCTATATCGAAAATGCCAGTGTTCCAAATGTTAAGTTCTACACAGAATACGAACGCAATACAAAATTGGCTGTATGAAATAATTCGTCTCGGTTCCAGTCACACAAGTAAATTTCCGCTACCACAAGAGGTAACTTGTGATTTCGACAAAGCGCTTTTGGGTGCTATAACGAGAGTTTTCGCACAATGTAAAAATCTAAAAGATTATTTATCCAAATGTTTTTTATGCTTATCAAACGAGTCACTTCTGACTTTGCCACGTTCATTCGTAAGACTCGCCATTTGCCATTACATGCATTTTGTATCACGTTGGAAGCCTATAAAATCTCTTCATCCGCAAGTCAAAACCTTCTATCTATTGGCTATGGGGCAACTGACGAATCAAATAGCTTTTGAAAACTTTAAAGTCTTCGTCAAACATTTATTAATTTTATGTTATGCACAGACATGCGGTTTAGACGAATATGGACAAAAAACAATTATCGGAAGAGGTTCGCATTTACATGATAAATGTCATTAAGGGTAAGGAAAAGTTCGCGGAAATGGCAGATGTCGAAACAAACGATAATCCCACGTGCGAGTCTAATTTTGAAGACCACGAATTAGAGTCACAAGATTTTAACGATGAAGCGTTGGTATTCTCGTGGTGTCGCGAGTTTAGCTTAAATATTAAAAATCAAGGAGAAAATGAAAAAAATGATGCAGAGATAAATCCATATTATAGCCCGCAAATGGCTAGAAGCATTAGTAATCTACTACCATATTTTCCATTATATACTGGGTTAATGATGGAGAAATTTCAATTTGGCAAATTACACGCTAGTTCCAGTGCCGTCGAATCAGAAATGAACGATATCAAACATCGTTTATTAAATGGTTTACCAAAACCGCTGCGCGTGGACAAATTTGTAAGTATTCACATAAAATCGTTTTCTGGTAGAGCAAAATTAGCAATGACAGAAGCTCGAGGAAATGCAAACACATCTGACACTGATGGGAATGACGAATGCATCGAAATAAACGAAATGGCGCAAGACGACAACGAAACTCGAGAAAATGCACATACATCGGACACTGATGGGAATGACGGATACATCGAAATAAAAGAAGTGGCGCAAGGCGACAATAAAACAGAACCAACAACTACTGTCTCCAGAAACGATCCTATTATAACAACCGATACACCTGATTGTGAGTCGGACTCTGCAATTGATTCAAATCAGGATTTACAATATGAACAAAATTGGCGCAACAAAAACGATCCCAAAAAGGTTAATCGAACATACTTAGATACGAGGCCTGATTGGGATCCGAACGCAAAAACAGCAAGATCCCTTGGCATTGGAATACTTGCGAATGGAAACCTGTGTACAATTCTAACGATGAGCAGCAAAAAAACAGTAGTTAAAAATACATGTGGTTTTTACAGTATAATGCAAATATTAGCTCATTCATGTTATAATGATAATGTAAGAAACAATATAGAAAATAGCGAGAAACAATGTTTTCTATTTGTAAGAGAATTTTTACGGAAAGGACCGTGTAACAGCATTTATAAAATGCGAGCATTATTATTAAAAACTGTAGAATTTTTTGTTAAACCAACAGTGGTAAATAATATACAGATTATAGATGCTGCATCTAATATTGCGTATTTGTGCGAAAAAGTTTTCATCGATATTCCAAGTGTGATTACAACATCACGCTGTGATATATGCGGATCAACATCCGACCGAAAGTCTGTGTTATTTCCAATTTTCAGCAACGGTGTTGTGACAAGCATGTGCATATAAAATATTCTTACGCACTATTTATTTTTATTGAGATAAGTTACGAAGATAGTAGTAGAAGAGTATTATTAAATGAATTTCCTTTAACATTACAAATAGAGGCCGATAATTACGTGTTGGCAGGTGTTGTACCTCACTACGGGGGTTCAAGCATGACATCCCTTGGCGGCGCTTATAAACCAGCAAGATCGCTGGTTCGAGTACGATGACTTAAGAAACAAGCCGAAATACATACAGCAGATGCTAGCTTTAAAGGCGCATTTATGCATACATGTTAAGGGTAGCGTCTAGATTAAACGTATACCCGACCGTATTTTTCGACTTTCCGAAAATAGTAAAACTATTGTATCAGCCCGGCGTCGCATCGCGCTGTAAGCGCAGGACCTGCAATGACATTGTTCCTCGCGGATCCTTCCGATCACGCGAGTGGATCGACGCCGCCGCAAGATTCCCATGAAAGTAGCGAAAGAAATAATAAATTTTATTCACCCGTTAATTTTTTCAGATCCATTTTTAAGTTCACAGGAACGGACAAACAGAAGAAAACATGCAGATGATGATCTAAGTTGCAAATTACTTGCATACGTAAGGATGCCGAGTCCGGTTCGGTCAACCTGCGCCAGGCTAGTACAGGTGTGTCGCAGGTATGCATGATGTTCGACGAAGTATTGAAACACTTTTACTTTTATACCACACTTATCGAAATGTGTACGATCATTTGTTACAGGCGGACTTTTTTCAAGATTAACAAGCAGTCGGTATTAAAAGCAGAAAGCAATAAGTACCATATTTCAGGTAATGTTTCACGCCTTCTAATTCTACGATAAAATTTTGTAAGCTTATTACGGAACAATTAAGTATTTCCATTACATAATGTGTTACAGATTGGGAGCGTGTTTTATCACCGACCGCTGGCTCTCGGCTTCATCCCGTGACGGCTCTCGTTTTTGACGTTAAGTCGTCGTTGCGATGGTCATTGCTACGATTCCATACTTTGCGTTGTTGGAGACGCACATGAAAACGATGAGTCCGGCGCGGGACATCGCGGGGGAAGAGGAACTGAACACCAGGCATTTGGTGAACATCAGTCTTACCGGACGAACGATCGATTTCGCGATAGAGCTTTTTAAGTCCGTTATATTTGTATTTTATATATTCTTATTTACCGAATATACATATATACAAAACCTTAATAACCTCACGCTAGCTTTTTTTTTTATTTTCTAATTATCTCGAAAACGGTTTCGAATTTTTGAAAGCTCGGAACGGTACATCGCGGTACAAACCTAGTACAAACCAGTGATGCCAGAATGAGGACGGGTCCTCTCGAGAATTTCCCCCACCACGCATGCACACTACGCCGGAGCGGCGTGTCCGTGAGCTCGGCGCTTCGGACAACGTCGGGAAGACGAGAGAGAAAACGAATGTGCGTCTTTCTCTCTCGCTCTTGAAACGCTGTGATCCATGGTGGGGCGCAAGCGACACGCGGCCGTGCGCGATCTTCTTGAGTGCCTCGAGATTCACTTTTCCCTTTCTGACATATGTATAATACTCTTGTAATGAAAAAAATTTGGAAAAAATTTTATTACGGAAATCACGTTTTAAGACCTCCTGATCACGTTTTGGCTATTTAGAAAAGAGCTTTTTTTAAATATCTCATATATTTGTTAACACGATTACGTTTAAACGGCAAAATGGATTTCAATGAAACTTTATATTTAAATTTTATATTATCTTAAGATCCGATTAGATCACGAAAAACCATAATTACCCGTTATGGTTCTTCGATTTTTCAGATGTACGAACTAAATTTTACATAAAAAAAAGGTTAGATAAAGTTCTTCTGTAACTTCTTTAACAAAGAAAAAGGTACATTCATAATTTCTTGTTTTCATTTTAAATTTCCGTACTTTTTATTCGAGCTATTTCTATTTTTCAAACCTTAAAATGAATTTTTTTATTAAAAGATGAATATTTTGATACTATAAATTGGTGAACTTTGTTAAAATTAGAATCCACTCTTGGCCAGTAGCATGGACGCTGTAGCGCCTTCGATAAAAAATATTTTTTCAGAGTATGATCTAAAATCTAAACGCAATCACATTTCTCGCTAGCTTTTTCGACAATTATATCAAGTTGCGACAAAGAATCACACACTATTTACAAATTTATTACGCGCAGCGTTCACGCTACCGCTCGATGGACACTACGGGAAAGTGGTGGTCTCTTCCATCGGGAGGGAAATGTAAACGATTCGTTATGCAAAGCTAACATCGCGATACATGTTGTATACTAAAATGTACAAAAACATTACAAAAAAAGAAAAGAAAGGCAGCACGTAAATATATCAATTGGGTTTGATATATTGACGATATGTAAGTCTGAAATAATGTACAATTGTTCACATTTCCAAAGGATAGAAAGCAAGCAGAGGAATTTACTATAATACATGCGACAGAATTTCGAGATAATTGTTATATATAAAATGAATATAATTAAGAATATACATTTATTTGTATAATTATCTCGAAGTTCTCTCTATAAAGCATATGTACAGCAAGCAAGCGAATTTATCGCAAGGATAGAACAAGAATTGCGTGAGGTAAATCGAACAACTATGTACATATTCGCGATGTCCAAAAATCGAATGAAATAGAAAATGGATGAAATTGATAATCTTCTGGACATCACGAATTTGCATTACTCGACGTAGAGGGAAAATCCGCGAGGCCAACAATGGCATGTAAAGGTAAACTACTCTTTTGCTTCTTCGCAAAAACTGGATATAAAGTCTTAGATGACATGAGAGATAGATGTTTGTCATCTACCTCCATGGTCCGAGCTGTTTCCCCGTACGCCTTTAATGTCGATTTCGTTACGCAAATCGCATTGACGTTGTTCGAACAAAGTCGGTTTCGTTCTTTGGTCTTTATGTCGGGAAGCATGGAAAACAATCTTTCAGCGTCGGCGTTTGAATTTGGAAGACTTCTAATGGAATTTAATAATTCCTGCAAGCATGGATATTTAAATGAGCCTTGATCGTTTCGCGTTAACAACACCGTTTTCCAAATTTCATCAAAAGCAAATGTACAAAGCTTCTGCTTATCTTCATCTGCAAAATTCGGATGCAATATCGACCATTCTTTTTGCAAACCGTCTTCGTCGAAACCGCCCAATTTCTTAGCAATAAAGAGAACACTTTTAAAGGAAGTGTCTCTGTCATTATCTACTAATGCCAAATGAGGCTCAAAAACACATAACTTGCTTAGAAATTCGTCATCGATTGGAAATCGCTTACGAATTTCGTTTGCAGCCGTTATGTAAAACTTAATACAATTTTCTCGAACGGTTTGGACAACATCGGGTTTGCCTTCTGCAACTAACTGACTAAGAAAAATGTCACACTCCGGACCTAAATGAATACAATTAAGTGCAATCTGATTATTGCCTTTTGAAAAATCTATTAATTTTACTAAATCCATGTGCTTCAAAAGCTGCGGTTTCAAAAAATGACCTAAAATATTATACAATAGAGTTTTGGCAGTATTTTGAAGCAAATGGATTCTTGTTTTTTCAGACTGAAAGAATAAATTAAAGTCATTAAAATACTCTAGAATATATTCTAAAAACAGAAGATATGCTTTCGCTTCTGGATTTTGCATCATGATAAGCAGATCTTCCCCAGACTTTGTCTTCTCACTTACGACCAATTCTTTCAGAAATTCCAACACACTGTCCCAATTTTCTAAAAGTGTAACTACGGATGAGTAACGCGATAACCATCGCGTAGTACAGAATTACAGAATACAGGCCGAGCGTTTGGGACTGCTATACATGAATGTAGTGACTTTCCGTAATAATTCCTCGCAGACCTCGGGAATGGTAGCGCATGCTTTATGCACTACCAATGCAGAGGAGTGACATGGACACGGCATGGTGAGAAAATTTTCACCGCGAACTTCTGCAAGTTTGGTCTTGAATGACGAGCGACAACCTGTCATCACAGAAGCGTTGTCACACGACAAAGCAACTATGTTTCCGAACGGAATTTGCTTTTTCCACATGGAGTTCTTAAATGAAGTAAATAATTTATCGGCAGTACATTCTCGCGCGTCAAGGTTAATTAATTCTACTAATTCCGTTCGAACATCCAAAGTCTCGGGTGCGACATACCGAACAATAAACGACATCCATTTCTCATTGGAAATGTCGGATGTCTCATCAATAAATACTGAAAACTTAGAATTTTGTAAAACATCACTAAGACGCTCTGTAATAAATTTGTAAATAGTGCGTGATTCTTTGTCGCAACTTGATATAATTGTCGAAAAATCTAGCGAGAAATGTGATTACGTTTAGATTTTAGATCATACTCTGAAAAAATATTTTTTATCGAAGGCGCTACAGCGTCCATGCTACTGGCCAAGAGTGGATTCTAATTTTAACAAAGTTCACCAATTTATAGTATCAAAATATTCATCTTTTAATAAAAAAATTCATTTTAAGGTTTGAAAAATAGAAATAGCTCGAATAAAAAGTACGGAAATTTAAAATGAAAACAAGAAATTATGAATGTACCTTTTTCTTTGTTAAAGAAGTTACAGAAGAACTTTATCTAACCTTTTTTTTATGTAGAATTTAGTTCGTACATCTGAAAAATCGAAGAACCATAACGGGTAATTATGGTTTTTCGTGATCTAATCGGATCTTAAGATAATATAAAATTTAAATATAAAGTTTCATTGAAATCCATTTTGCCGTTTAAACGTAATCGTGTTAACAAATATATGAGATATTTAAAAAAAGCTCTTTTCTAAATAGCCAAAACGTGATCAGGAGGTCTTAAAACGTGATTTCGGTAATAAATTTTTTTCCAAATTTTTTTTCATTACAAGAGTATTATACATATGTCAGAAAGGGAAAAGTGAATCTCGAGGCACTCAAGAAGATCGCGCACGGCCGCGTGTCGCTTGCGCCCCACCATGGATTACAGCGTTTCAAGAGCGAGAGAGAAAGACGCACATTCGTTTTCTCTCTCCTCTTCCCGACGTTGTCCGAAGCGCCGAGCTCACGGACACGCCGCTCCGGCGTAGTGTGCATGCGTGGTGGGGGAAATTCTCGAGAGGACCCGTCCTCATTCTGGCATCACTGTTTCCACATGGAGTTCTTAAATGAAGTAAATAATTTATCGGCAGTACATTCTCGCGCGTCAAGGTTAATTAATTCTACTAATTCCGTTCGAACATCCAAAGTCTCGGGTGCGACATACCGAACAATAAACGACATCCATTTCTCATTGGAAATGTCGGATGTCTCATCAATAAATACTGAAAACTTAGAATTTTGTAAAACATCACTAAGACGCTCTGTAATAAATTTGTAAATAGTGCGTGATTCTTTGTCGCAACTTGATATAATTGTCGAAAAATCTAGCGAGAAATGTGATTACGTTTAGATTTTAGATCATACTCTGAAAAAATATTTTTTATCGAAGGCGCTACAGCGTCCATGCTACTGGCCAAGAGTGGATTCTAATTTTAACAAAGTTCACCAATTTATAGTATCAAAATATTCATCTTTTAATAAAAAAATTCATTTTAAGGTTTGAAAAATAGAAATAGCTCGAATAAAAAGTACGGAAATTTAAAATGAAAACAAGAAATTATGAATGTACCTTTTTCTTTGTTAAAGAAGTTACAGAAGAACTTTATCTAACCTTTTTTTTATGTAGAATTTAGTTCGTACATCTGAAAAATCGAAGAACCATAACGGGTAATTATGGTTTTTCGTGATCTAATCGGATCTTAAGATAATATAAAATTTAAATATAAAGTTTCATTGAAATCCATTTTGCCGTTTAAACGTAATCGTGTTAACAAATATATGAGATATTTAAAAAAAGCTCTTTTCTAAATAGCCAAAACGTGATCAGGAGGTCTTAAAACGTGATTTCCGTAATAAATTTTTTTCCAAATTTTTTTTCATTACAAGAGTATTATACATATGTCAGAAAGGGAAAAGTGAATCTCGAGGCACTCAAGAAGATCGCGCACGGCCGCGTGTCGCTTGCGCCCCACCATGGATTACAGCGTTTCAAGAGCGAGAGAGAAAGACGCACATTCGTTTTCTCTCTCCTCTTCCCTACGTTGTCCGAAGCGCCGAGCTCACGGACACGCCGCTCCGGCGTAGTGTGCATGCGTGGTGGGGGAAATTCTCGAGAGGACCCGTCCTCATTCTGGCATCACTGGTACAAACTGGTACAACCACGAGTTTTCAATTTTTCGGAATTTTTTTTTCTCAGTAGTACGACTCGACACTTTGGTTATTTCGTTTTTTCTCGGAAACCAAAAGAGTTAAACAATTTCTACGAACGGTACAATGTTCGGTACAACTAGTACAATGCAGAACAATCGCAAAAAATGATAATTTCCAAAAAGAGGGGGGCTAGCCTAAAAATGGTTTTTTCTGACTTTCTCGAAAACGATTTCGAATTTTTGAAAACTCGCTAGGGTAAAGTACCCAATTACTGTGCCCTGTTGCAGGATTTCCGGAGTTTTCTCTAGTAAAAATAACTTTAGTAATAAAATTGACTTGCCTTAAGCATTTAAAGATAAATTTCAATGTTTCTTTTATCGATATAAATTTTCGCATGAAACAAATATCACATCTTCTTTGGATAATATTAAATATAAAAAAGAAGTTCTGGAATCAGTTACTGTGTGCCTATAATCTCCAAAAATCAGTTACTGTGCCTCAGTTACTGTGCTCCCTTTCTGAATACTGTGCTGCAATTACTGTGCTTCCTCCTTGAATACTGTGCTGCAATTACTGTGCTTTTTATTAGGTACACTCATTTTTAAGTTAAATTTTTCTGTAATAAAAATTAAATATAATAAGTCACCTAAAAGTACACATTAGAGATGGCCACTTTAATAAATTCTTCATATTTACCGTACTTTTCTTTCCAAATATAACCGGACGTGCGTTAGAGGTTACGAATATTTAACACGTGCGGCAGTGTAAACGACACAGTAACTAACGCAACGTGCGAAAACAACTCCAGTTATCGTATACAGTAATTGACGCTACTTCCAAATTCGTTTCAGTTACTGAATTTGTTGAAAATAAATACAGAAATTCAAATAAATAATCGCTGTTTTGTTTTTCCGTAATCTAAATATGTTTTACTAATATAATTAACGTTGTGAATCTTACCTAGAACGATTTATTTTACTGAATATTGACCTTCATTCGTTCAGTATTTTCTTAAGCTTTTTCATAAGTTTTACAGAAAATTTTGCGAATTCATTATCAAAAAAGTAAAATAATTTTTTTCGTCTTTTCAGAACTTCTGTGTGTTACATGTTTAATTTTAACAAATAAATAATTAACTGAATTTAAATAAAGAAATTTAATATCTTTTATTCGAGAAATATAAAGTTAATTATGCTTAATGATAAACTAGAGGCACAGTAATTGGGTACACCACAGTAATTGGGTACTTTACCCTACGGTACAACGCGGTACAAACCTAATACAAACTGGTACAATATCGAAAATTTAAGTTTTAAAAAAAAGGGGGCTAACTTCACACAGATGGTGAAATGTCGTGTTTATTCCATGCGCTATCGCGATGATTGTTTTACAATAATTATTGCTATATGTATACATCATTGCACGTGCGCTGTATCGGTCCCACGATTCAAATATAAACACACGGCATGAAGCGCGTGCACGTAGGTGCCAAAACGCGTTCAATCCTGTCGCGCGCCATGATTCCTTATCTTTTCGCAGAAATCATGGCCCACCCTCCTGTAGCATAAAATGGTCTTGCGTATAGGGCCCCTTGTTTCTCTCTCTGTACTATTTCTTTGGTTCGTGTATTTCGGGTATCTGGAGTTTTTCTTGTCATTATTGTTCAGATTTGATACCCGTTTGGTATCGTTACTACTAGTACGTCTTTGTGGAGCTTTCACAAACATTGCGTCTTGGCTTGTTTTTGCTTCACGACTTAAGTTTTCCCTTGAGTCATAATCCTCCATTATTTTTATTTTGAGTACATTTGGCTTTGGTATGTTATCTCGAGTTGTAATAGCATGTCGAAAGGTTTCAAAGGACGGTGGCAGGCTGTATAACAACAATATCGGAAGCAATTCTTCATTTACTTCGATCTTGATTTCAGCCAGTTTATCAATGGTGTCGAAATATTCAGATAAGTGAGTTCCCAAGTCTCCTTCCTCACTCATTTTATTTGACACAATTCTTTTAAGTAGCAGCGCCTTTCGCGCTGGACCGCTTAACTGATATATGGATTCTAACTTTAACCATGCATCTCTCGACGTTTCTAATTTCTTTATATATATGTATTAACTCAGATGACTCTACAGACAGCACAATATCAGCAAGAGCTTTCTCATCTTGTACTTGCCAAGCCTTAACACGTGCGTTTGCCGCAGCGATATTCTCCGCTGGATCGATTTCTGGTTGGACTATGTTACCTTTCACATATCCCCAAAGGCCGTCCTTCACCAGTATAATAGTTGTTTTTGTTCAATTTATCGAACTTGATCATACTCGCACTCAGTTTTCACGTGTGTAACGTTTCCACGCGTCGAGTAACGCGCTTCACAGGATTTCGGGATTGGTTCGAGTGGCGTGCGATAAAGAATTAAAATTCAAGAACAAGAATTAATCTTAATAGTGTTTATTCAATAAAACACCTCTAAATTATACAAACAAACAAAATTTAACGCTTTATAATATTAAAGGAATTAGAATAATTAGGTTGCGACACTAAGTCGTCACAAAAAGTAAAGCTGATCGTCTTGGGTTGCGACTCTAGGTCGTTACAAAAGAAATGCCCGTTTACACGATCGATTTGAATAATATAACTTAAATAATTAATAGAGACGTTTAGTCGAATGAAAGGGATTAGTTTATAGATTAGGACTCTCGGTCGATATAGGGATTAGTTTATAGATTAGGACTCTCGGTCGATATAGGAATTAGCTTATAATCTAGGAATTAGCTTATAGATCTAGGAAATTGAATATGTTAAGTCGAGAATCGTTTGAATTGTTCTCCGTTTCATCAGGGGCGGTATTGTCACCTGGAATAGTATTGTTCCCTCGTTGCTCAGGAGTAATAGTACGGGAGCCAGTGAACATTTTTAGTGTCCCATCGCGACAAGGTTTTTCTATCATTTTTCTATTTAACCTTATGCTGAAAGTCAAGAAAAGCGCGGTCTGGCAGTCGAGACCGGGGACAAGGCCGGAGGGCACGCCCTCGAACATGTCAAGTTTGAGAGCATCCCCGACTCATCGCGACAAGGTTGAATTTCCACCCATTAATAAACAATTTAATACAAAATAAGAAAATCGCAGTCTGGCAGCGCTCCGCGGGGACCTTCGTCGTCTGGCAGACCTCCAAACATGTTAAAAAAAAAAAAAAAATCGGCTCATAGCGACAAAGCTGAAATTTTCTGGAATAATTGTTTATGTTGTAAAACCAATGGAAAAAATAGTCTGGCAGCGCTCCGCGGGGACCTTCGTCGTCTGGCAGACCTTCAAACATGTTAAAAAAAAAAAATCGACTCATAGCGACAAAGCTGAAATTTTCTGGAATAATTGTTTATGTTGTAAAATCAATGGAAAAAATAGTCTGGCAGCCTATAAGCGGTGATAAGACCTTGCCAGACGTTTACAAATGAATCGAGCGTGTAGTCAAATCTACTACCGCGACATTGAATTTAATATTAACTTGTATAAAAGATCGACGTTTAATATGAAGTATGAAGTGGATAGGAGTAGGTACTTTACAATTTTATTACAGTGTAACGATAAAAAAATGTATTAATAAACTATGTTACAATGCTTCACAATCTGAACTCTCGCAATCGGAATTGTCTAATTCTGTTTCACCGTCTTCAGTGGCAGAATCGCTTTCTGACTTCTGGTGAGAAGCGAAACAACAATTACAATTTAATCAGCCTGTCAAGATACCAGCGAAATATTTAAAATAAGAGAATTCAGATTGTGAAGCATTGTAACATAGTTTATTAATACATTTTTTTATCGTTACACTGTAATAAAATTGTAAAGTACCTACTCCTATCCACTTCATACTTCATATTAAACGTCGATCTTTTATACAAGTTAATATTAAATTCAATGTCGCGGTAGTAGATTTGACTACACGCTCGATTCATTTGTAAACGTCTGGCAAGGTCTTATCACCGCTTATAGGCTGCCAGACTATTTTTGCCATTGATTTTACAACATAAACAATTATTCCAGAAAATTTCAGCTTTGTCGCTATGAGTCGATTTTTTTTTTTTAACATGTTTGAAGGTCTGCCAGACGACGAAGGTCCCCGCGGAGCGCTGCCAGACTATTTTTTCCATTGGTTTTACAACATAAACAATTATTCCAGAAAATTTCAGCTTTGTCGCTATGAGTCGATTTTTTTTTTTTTTTTAACATGTTTGGAGGTCTGCCAGACGACGAAGGTCCCCGCGGAGCGCTGCCAGACTGCGATTTTCTTATTTTGTATTAAATTGTTTATTAATGGGTGGAAATTCAACCTTGTCGCGATGAGTCGGGGATGCTCTCAAACTTGACATGTTCGAGGGCGTGCCCTCCGGCCTTGTCCCCGGTCTCGACTGCCAGACCGCGCTTTTCTTGACTTTCAGCATAAGGTTAAATAGAAAAATGATAGAAAAACCTTGTCGCGATGGGACACTAAAAATGTTCACTGGCTCCCGTACTATAATGTTACTATCCTGAGAATAAGAATTAATAATCTTGCTACAACAAACTAAGGGGCCTACAAAGCGGCTTCCAAGGCTGGAACGTCTCGTCAAACCTGGCGACAATGGCCTTGGTTGGAACGCTCAACAGAACCGAGGGGCCTACAAAGCGGCTTCCAAAGTTGGAGCATTAATTTATGTCGGGATCAGCTATTAGCTTTAAATGATCCTTTTGCATTGAATGTTGAATATTGAATGAATCTCTCTGGGCTCTCGTGCCCGTATTTATACACATTCTGGATACTGGGAGCGCACCAAAAGGAATGGGTTTCGACTATTACGCATCAATTATTCTCGTCTCGTTCGATCCGTTCTCTAGTCGGTCTACTAAGCGACTGGTTAATGCGCAGGCGCACGCGTGGAACACTCGGTTCCCTCTCTCATTTGTCATGCACAAATCACAATCACTGCTTCTGATCCTTGCTCTCGTCGATCCGCTGATCGACTGAGGATCGCGCATGCGTTTGATTCTCCCACTCCTTTACACTCAATTCTCTCTTTCGTCATACTCGCGTCTCGCGGTATCCTGAACTAATATTAATATTAATGCTAAACACTCTTATAAAAGTAAAAATAATAGTAATATAATAAGAATATAAGTATTTAAATGATTATTAATTAAGTTTATTAATGAAAAAAGAAAGGGCAGTTTTGGGGTTTGTTACACGTGTTGAACACGTGGTCACAGAAAAGTGTGGTTATGTACACTATGCCAATTTCACTTTGATTCAAATACTGCTATTTAACTGTACAACCTGCTGTCTGGGCCCATAACCTATTGGGGCAAGTGCGAGTAATCTTATACCCTGATAACAACCCTGCCTGCAGTCTGTCAGCAGATGGACAGCAGGGTCTGACAAGGCAGGGTCTGCCGGCAGATGGACGGCAGATCCGCAGCAGATCCTGCCTTCAGATGGCGCTATTGGATGAGTTAGACGGGCAGCAGGATCTGCTGCAGATCTGCCGGCAGATGAACGGCAGATCCACAGCAGATCCTGCCTTGTCAGGGTCTGCCGGCAGAACCGTAGTTGAATGCGGACATAGACGGCGCCGGATCTGCCGGCAGACGTGGTTATCAGGGTACACATATTTAATATATGCAGATATGACATTTATTGACTCATTAGAGCACATTAGAGTGTACAGACAAAAATGCACCTCATGGTCGGTCATCGAAGAGAACAGTGAGTATAATACGTAGAGAAAAAAAAGGTGTAATACAGAAAGACAAATTGTACAGAAAAATGTGATGACGCACTTTACGCGCCATCTGACGACTTATTAGAGAGGCAGGAAAGATATTACTTTGACTTTTCCAACAGTATGCCTGCGTGTAAATATTGTTAAAAGAATATACATAGTTATGTATGGATCATATGAATGCGTCCCTGGCTCAACTCAGAGCGTATATAAAAAAAATAAATAAAAAAAAGGATCAGTATCAACCAAAGTCTTCCTTTCCCTGATTAAATACAAAGGGATAACGGATCATTCCCATACAGCACATTCTCGTTGCAGCATAGTTGCAGCGTAGTTGCGGTGCAAGATTGCAACGATGCACGCAACGTTGCCGCAACTATGCAGCAATAATTCTATGTCCGCTTGCTGCAAAGTTGCACGGCAACTTTGAGGCAACTTTGCACGGCAACTTTGAGGCAATAGGTACAAATGAAAAAAAATAAAAATAATGCCAACAGTGAGATGCGAACTGACGACCTCATGGTTACTAGCCGGGAGCGCTAGGCACTCGCCCACGCTGTTCGTTGGTCATTAAATTCAATCAAATGTATATAACTTTTCAAAGTCGATTTTCTCGAATTTGGCTGAATTCTTACTACTTTGGAAAATTAAAGTCTGAGTGAAAACCTTCACGTACACTAAGTATAAACAATTTCTGAGATGGATAGTCCTAAAGGTCCCCTTGTTAGTGCCGCGTTTCGACCTGATCTGTCCCACTGTGCGCCGTGCTCGCCTTCATGGAAACATCAGCTTGGCACATGGCACCAGTAAAGTAGATTCTGACTTATGCTTGGAATTGATTAAATGGTTGCCTTCTCCGACATATATTTTATATTTTAGTTTATTATCCAGGATGTCCGCGGGAACAGTAAACACCTGGATATTTCCTAACGAATTCGAAATATAAAAGAAATTGTTTATATGAAATTGCATCGTTGGAGGGGGCAAATTTACTGGGGCAGACGATTTTTTTCTTTGATTATTATTTTACGAGATACGATGATCAATTTTTTTTTTTAAACGGAACCCTTTTTTTTTAGTGCGTTTCAAGACGATTTCAATAAGACGATATTATGTTTTAAAATTTGCTAACGCCGCAAAGTTGCGGCATAGTTGCGGCATAGATGCGGCAAAGTTGCGGCAAAGTTGCGGCAAAGTTGCGGCATAGTTGCGGCAAAGTTGCGGCAAAGTTGCAGTGCATTATTGCAACGCAACTATGCAGCAACTATGCAGCAACAATTCTATGTCCGCCCCGTGTAATGTTGCACGGCAACGTCGCAGCAACCATACATCGACATTGCGCTGCAACTATGCAACATCGCAACCAAGTGCAAGGTTGCTGCAACCATCCTGCAACTTTGCCGCAACGAAGTGTGCTGTATGGGTTCCGGAACAACAAAGTATCTCACTTAATAAGACTGATAAACCTTATTTTATTATTCTCATACGCGTAGATCATAAGTACAATAGAGCGGTATAGTTTTACCTACCCTTTCTATACAATCAAACCAAATAATTAGTAAGTGTTTTGCTCAAGTTAAACCCGAAACGGTATGTTCGGATACTCATCTTAATGGTTAGCACGATTGTAAACAGTGCAATACTATTATTACCAATAAGGGGCTGTGCGTACCCGCAAAACTGGTTCTTTAACCTATCGATGAATACACAAGAAATGTATACCTTTTAAACGTTAAGGTGATAAATCATTATAAACGTATTTTCATATGGGTAATTAACGTATACCTTTAAAAAAAAAGAGGGCAGGGGCCGTCAGCTATAGCTCTACTGATGAGTCTGGCTGACGGTCCCAAGACGAAACGCACATCTTCTCTTCCTTCCTCCACCTTTTAAAATTGCCAATTCACCTGCTCCGTACAGTACTCCAAAAAGTGTTGACTGGCCTTAGGGATTACGGTATGCCTGAGGCGACGGGGCAAGATCCCCCTTTACATTCCGGAACCAATCACCAATCACCATCTCGGTTGCGGACATAACAGTGGGTCTAGGATATATTCGATGTGCTTGCGGGTAACGGGCATTCGGATCGTGCTTCTGTTTCCCCTGTCTTTGTGTATGTTGTATGAGTATGTTATGTGAATGGATTGTATGATTGTGTTGTGTAATATCAAGTAATATTAAGTCATTTTAAGCAATATTAAGTCAAATAATAACATTTAATAAAAACATTTTATACCACTAAATAATTGTGTGTATTATTACTTACCTAACAGTATTGTCGAAGAACTTCGATGATCGCCTCACACACTTCCGGCACAATGGATGATATTACCTGTTTCGATATTTTGAATAGATACATTAAACTGGCATAAGAATTACCTGTAGCCAAGTATCTAAGCGAGACAACTAATCGTATGGTGGGCGGAATTGCAGCACGATAATTTGTGTATTTCTTTGCAATTTTTGGAGCCACTAAATTCAGGAGCTCTTCAAAATCAGATTTTGTCATTCGTACAAAATTGATAAAACTACCTGCGTCGTTTAATAGCAACTCTGACATTAAATGATCACCATAATGTTCTCCTTTTCTCAAAAACACCTTTTTCCACCATCGCCTTTTTCTTTTGGTCGATGCTATTATAATCAACGCGGCACCAACACCCATAACTATCGACGGATCGATGGCTACTAAATAGAGTTTGATCTGGACGACGAACGGTCTTGGTCATAAAGGTGCGGGATACAAGTTGCCAGGGATCGGCGGGCTTAAGCTACGCTGATGGAGGGGGAAACACCTACAGGAGCGATTGTTATGTGTCCGTGAACTGCGCCTCCGGCAGTCACGTGCAAATAACCACCGCTCCTGTAGGTGTTCCCCCCTCCATTGTTGAGCGTAATCGCTCCTCACTCTGTGTACATGCCTGGACTAAGGGATAACATGTACATTTGTCATCAAAAGATGGTATCAAAATTATAAAGGAGGTGAATCTTTCATACACAAGTTAAGTGCATAAAAAATTCACCAGTACACGACCGCCTACAAAAAGTAAGATAGTAGATTATTTTAGTACCACTAAACATGATTCTCTGGACTTGATTTTGGCGCGCATGACAGCATTGGACGGCTTAACATTCAATGTTTTTTTAACTTCAAATGATTTAAGAAAATTACTGATAGCTAAGGGGTACAGTGATTTACCTGCAACAGCAGTTTCAATTCGAAAGCGTGTAATGAATTACAGCTGAATAATTCGAGAACAAGTGACTGCAGAAATACAAATTTGAAAAAAATCTGGAAGCAGATTTAGCTTATCTTTCGATGAGTGGACATCCAAAGCCAACAAACGTTATATGAATGTCAACGTTCATTCGTCTGAAAATTTTTGGAGTTTAGGTCTTATTCGTGTCTATGGATCTATGATGGCTGAGAACTGTATTGAAATCTTAAAAAATCGTCTTATTATTGTTTATGACAATTCACTCGAAAAAGACATCGTCGCTATCGTACCTGATGGACCAAATGTAATGTTAAAAGTAAGGATACTTGTAAACACTGAACATCAAGTTTGCTTTGCACATGCCATTCATTTAGCCGTCTGTGATGTACTTTATAATAAAAAAGTAGCTCAAGATGAATCTTTATCTATTCAGGCTCATAATGATACTGAAGATTTGAATGATGTTAATGCAGAAAATGTGTAGAGTTTTCATTATTTATTGGAATCAGAATCAAGTTTCACTTTGGTTTCAGACGATGATCTATATCAGGAAGTCCCTGATCTTTCCGACGAACAAAACATTAATGAAATGATAAAAAAAGTTCGCAAAGTCGTGCTTTATTTTAAAAGATTACCCATAAAAAACGATACTCTTCTACAATAATACGTAAAGCTGGAACACAACAAAGAATTTTCACTTCTGTTAGATACTAAAACGAGACGGAATAGCCTTCTAACTATGCTAGAACGTTTTATTTTTTTTTGAAAACCAGCATTGAAAAGGCTCTTATTGATTTGAAGCATCCGATTCGTTTAGAAGAGTCCGATTTAGAGTTAATAACAGAAATTATCGATGCACTTGTACCCATTAAATTGACTGTAGAAGCGCTCGGTCGTCGAGATGCTAATTTGTGTACAGCTGATGCGGCCTTAAAATTTCTTTTAAATACGTTGGCTGAGAAAAAAACTATATTAGGTGACAAAATGATGACATCGAGCGAAGACGACGTTATCTGGTGTATTAAATTACCTCAGAATCGTAGACGTATTAATGAGGATACGGCAACTTTAAGAGGAATATTTTTAAGCCCCAGTCAAACTGTAATTAGAAAACAATTAAAGATGCTTATTGAAAGATTGAGCTACGCCAAAGACGAAAGTGAAGATGAAGAAAATATATTAACTGTGGCAAATCAGCCCATTCAAACACAAGAACTTAGTCAGCTAATGTTACAGGAAAAGTATTGTCAAGCATAAAAAAAGAGATGAGTCTCTTTGAGGATGGTGGAATCCGTGGACATCATATAGAACAAGGATATCAATATTTGTTATCAATTCCTCCGACAAGCATTGAAGCAGAGCGAGGTTTTTCAGCGGCCGGTTATATAGGAAATAAAATAAGAAGTCGGCTAGGAGATGATTCATTAGATGCTTTGCTATTTCTTCGTGTACATTTCCAAAACGCTTCATAATGGTTTACTGACATTACTTATACTTATTCAGACTGTTTTCTTATTCTTAAAAATGATTGTAATTTATGTTTGTTTACTTTAAATAAAAATTTAGAATTTTAACATGTAGTAAATCATTTTAATTACTGAATTTTTCTATTACCCAATCCCAAGATTAGTCCCGGAATCCCGAGATAGACTTTAAAAAATCCCTCAATCTCGGGATAGTAAATAATGACCGGAATTGAATTCCCTAAAGTCGGGTTCAGATATATTGGCCGGTGAGTTCGCTTTCGCGAGCAGCGCGCGAGGAGAAATCAGCCACCACCACCTGACTACAGTGGATTGGCAGTTGAAGTTGCTTGACCCCCGAAGGGTATGGTGGGGTCACGGGAACGCTGCTCGACTCCGCCTGAACGAAGTCCTATGGCTGTTGTTTATTCTAACCCATCGCGCGACGACCAGGCGTAGCTCGAGAGAGAGTGAGCACGTAGGTAAAAGGAGCACCGAGGCAGGCAAGCGGTGTGGTGGGAAAATACCCCTCACGAAACTCACCGGCCAATATATCTGAACCCGACCTTAGGTTTGATGTTCGAGCGCGTGTATGTACTCAAGCGAGAAAGGATCCGTCTCCAATTTGAAGGGAAGCTGACCGAGCCGGGATCAAGCGCTGCCAGGGATCCACCCCCTTTATTCCTGTGTCCCTCGGCAAGACATCTAGCCACTCTGTAAAAAATGTATCTCTTTACATCAAGTGGTACCGCTGCACAGTGCTCGATGCATATAGGGAAATGGACAAAAAGTAATATATTCTCTCTGAAGTAAAATTTTTTAAAATAAATTTAATAATTTTTGTAAAAGGACTTTTTATAGATTTTGTAAACGTTTATTGGACAACGCGAGTACATGCCGGTTTGTCGTTTGGCAGCGACTGACGCCGCCGCGTGAGGAATCAAAAGAAGTTCGGCAAAAACGCACGATGCCGTGACGCAATAGATCGTAGTGCGTAGATCGGGGATGTCAGGCGGCCTAGATACCTTACAAGTCGATCGTCCTGACTATGACCGACCTCGGTTATCAGCAAGCCTCTTAATTCCTATGGTTTTACAAAATATGTGTAAACATATAAAATTCACACACACACGAATAGGTTAATAGGTGTCTTAAAACTATTAATTACATGAATATTACAATTATAAATGGTTAAAAGTAAATGAATACCGTATATAGTAAACGTAGACAAATTAATATGATTAAGATAAGTTATCACCTTGCAATCCCTTGCGCCAAGGCCATAAGTTAGTCGCTTCCCATGCTCCGCGATATGGTTTTTGTGAGACTCGAAAACCTGCGATATCTTTTAATAGATAACGGTCATTACGCAATTTGTTATCGATCTCGTAAAGACCTTTAAAAGAGAATATAAGCTTTTCAGCTACACCAGGTGAGCTATTAAAATTTTTCACTATAACGTAATTACCAACACTAAACTGGTGTCCTTTCTTCCGATGTTTATTGTAATATTTTTGATTATATACTTGCAAGAGTGTAGTCTTTTCATGTGCTTGAGTTCTAACGTTTTGAAGATAGCGGGCGTCGCTAGTGGTGGCATCTATATATATTCCCTTTTTGTCTAACACCAAACAATATATAGATGGAATTTCTCCCGTTGACGCGTTGATTGTATTGTTCAGCACGTACTCCACATCTTCCAAACCTTGTACCAATATTTTCCCGACGGGTCGTCGACGAGTTTAGCTAATATTCGGGCAAATGTTCGATTGAACCTTTCTATTTGACCATTGGCCTTAGGTGATCCCGTTGCGATTTTTACATGTCGTATATTCATTTCCTGTATATAATCTGTAAATTCTTTGGAAGTAAAAAAACTGCCTCTATCAGAAGTAATAATATTCGACCTACTATAGCTGCAAAAGTATTGTTTTAAACAATGGTATAAACTCCTCTTTGTGAAAGCGTCGATTACGAGGAAAACGTATAACATTGAAGGGTGCTTTCTGTCTACGGGACCATAATGGTCAACGTCTACTGTTGAAAATGGAAGATTACCTTTTTACGTATATTACAAATCTCGCAACTTAAGAAATATGCGCGTTAGACAATCACAATTGTACACTTATTTTATATACAGGGTGTCCGCGGGAACACTGAACAGCTGGATATCTCTTCACGTATTGGAGATAAAAAAATATTTATATGAAATTGCATGTTTCGAGGGGGCAAATTTATTAGCGCTGTTGTGTCGGGGCGCCTGGGGTCGAGGTTCTGGCAGAGAATCTCGGGGTGCTCCGGGTCGTCCTTCACGATCGTCGTCCAAAGGGCTCCGAAGGTTCGGGTGAATATGCCGGGACGGAAGGATTCGGTTTGAAACCGAAGGTAGGGGATCGTTGCTGGTTAAAGAGTGGGAACTCACCGTAAAGTTAAACAAGTTTATTCTGTCCCGATCTGGGTGACAATGACACTGTGCCTAATCAGGCATGAGTCTCGTATAAAGTCATGTATCAAGTCTCTATCAATTCTGGGCTCGCATTGCACGTACATCGTTCTTATACTTTAATCTGGACGAAGCGGGGACCATCGGGGTCTCCGTCTTTGGCCTGCTTTTGGATATTTCACCATGTGCTGACGGTTCTCGGTGCGTTTCCGAGAACCCTTACGCGATTGTGCCGCATTTGTGGCAATTGGAATGAGCGCGATATCGACACGCTTGGGTGTCGGTTGGGTCACAACAGCGCTGACGATTTTTTTTTCGATTATTATTATAAAAAAAAAAATGGTCAAGTTCGGTTTTTTAAATGGAACTATTTTTTTAGATACTGGATAGTGCGTTCCAAGACAAATTCAATAAGCTTTAATGTATACACTTTATTTTCACAGGTTTTTAAGATATTGCGCTTGCAAATTTACTGATTTTCACTGGAAGAAAACTGTCTGGTATAGCACGGACCGGGGACGGTCTTACTGGTGCCACGGGTGGCACTGCCTGTTGAAATAGATACCTACCTGCCAAACGTCTACGCCAGGAATGGCAGGCCGCTACTTAGGCAGAAATGCTACTTAGGAAGGTACATCTGCGGTATCGAGAAGCGCATCGTTACTTTTATTTCGCACTTGCTTCTACGCTCGGATGGCGTAGAAGTTCGATTGGTTAGGTTAGGATGAGTGAAAGTTGCTAGACTAAATTTCAATCATAGGGAGCAGATTGTATCAGAACCATTCGAATTTGCATTCCTCACAAACGGCTGCTCTCTTGAAGAGGCCCTCTTCACAGCAATACGCGCCTTCTCTCGCACGGAATACGTTAACGCTTGCTTTTGTTCTGATATTGAAGCTCGTGTTTATACTCGAGAGGACCACGCGTCGACAGCGGGCTACCCCTTTTCTTCCTGTGTCTCTCTACGAGCCGTATTGATGGTGGATTGTAGGAGCGTAGATAACTGGATGCCAGTTATTGAATTCAGGAGACGATAGAAACATTTTATTACAAAACACACATGTACTATAATTACAGAAAATCGTATTCCTCTCGGGCAGGAGTACTGATAATGATCGAACTTGCGCCCCACATCCCGCAGACCAATTACACGGAGGGTAGTCGGGTCACACACTGCCCAAATGATACAGGGTAATTCTGGAGCAACGCCCGTCAAGGAGATGCGCTGGTACCCCGTGGCGAGGACACACCTTCGCATTGCCTCACCCGATTTTTATGGTTTTTTTCCGGAAAAAGGTACGAATCCTCGGCCGAACGTAGCGAATTGAAGTCGACCCTCCGCAGTCGAGGGTGAATTATCCATTATAGCGTATTAAGAAATTATTTTCTTCATCGTATCGAAAGGGAAGTGACCCCAATGGATTCCTTATGTTTTTCTGATGAAAATCATACCAAATATCATGCAAATCGGACTATTATTAACGAAATTAGCTTGAGATTATGGAAATGAATTTTTAATTTCCTTTATTATGGTCCGAATTACGTCGTTCTTGGTGTCAATTGCATCGGCGGAACATAAGGAATCGAAGGGTGTCGTTTTTGAAAAGATCTGAAGAGAAATACGGAAACCCTAGACATTCCTCAGATTTTAATGGTATTCAAACCCCTTCAAGGGTCTAAATCCATAAAATTCGATGGGCACTGCGGAGTGTTATCCTCGCCATGGGGTACCAGGCCACCGCATGTCCTTGACGGGCGTAGGTCCATAATTACCCTGTATCTGTTTAGGAAATAAAATAATTCTTTATTCTTTAACGTATGGATATGGAAGTGTCGCCGATGGATTCCTTGGGGTTTTCTGATGAAAATCATTACAAATGTCGTGTAAATCGGACAACTTTTACATAGGGAATACAAATAGCTTGTGTCAATGTAGTCCGATTTGCATGATATTTGGTATGATTTTCATCAGAAAAACATAAGAAATCCATTGGTGTCACTTCCCTTTCGATACGATGAAGAAAAGAATTTCTTAATACGCTATAATTGATATTTCACCCTCGACTGCGGGGACTCGACCTCAATTCGCTACGTTCGGCCCAGGGTTCGTACCTTTTTCCGTAAAAAGCCATAAAATTCGGTGAGGCACTGCGGGCGGGTTGTCCTGGCCACGGGGTACCAGGCCGCATCCTTCAACGAGCGTAGCTCCAGAATCACCCTGTATCATTTGTGCAGTGTGTGGACCCGACTACTCTTCGTGCAATCGGTCTGCGCGAAGTAGGGCGCAAGTTCGATCATTATCAGTACTCCTGCCCCTGAGGAATACGATTTACTTTAATATTATAGTGCATGTGCGTTTTGTAATAAAGTGTTTCTATCATCTCCCGAATTCAATAACTGGCATCCAGACATCTACGCTCCTACAATCCACCACCAATACGCCTCGTGGAGAGACACAGGAAGAAAAGGGGTAGCCCGCTGTCGACGCGTGGTCTTCCATAAAAATTCGAGCAGATCCCTTATCTCTCGAGTATAAACACGAGCTCCGATATCAAAACAAAAGCATGCGTTGACGTATTCCGTGCGAGAGAAGGTGGGCATTGGGGAGGAGGTATTGCTGTGAAGAGGGCCTCTTCAAGAGAGCAGCCGTTTGTGAGGGATGCAAATCCGATTGGTTCTGATACAATCTGCTCCCTATGGTTGAAATTTAGTCTAGCAACTTTCAGATCTCCCAACCTAACCAATCGAACTTGCATTCCTCCCCAAAAGAACCGGCCATCCGAGCGTAGAAGCAAGTGCGAAATAAAAGTAACGGTGCGCTTCTCGATACGGCAGATGTAGGGGAAGTAGGGGTATGACGGGGTAGCGAGGTAAGATGGGGCATCTCCCTAAATCCTAATTAAAAGATGCTAGGCACGTGACAAATACATCACTAGGTAGCCACTGTGTTATAATAGTGTGGTCGCTGGCGAAAGCAAGTGGTGGAGGACGGTTTTTTCCCATCTGTTTTGTAAAGTTTAATCACTTAGACGCCTGACCTCAGATAGTCCAAAGTGTGTAAAAAATGTTAAATCATT
Organism: Andrena trimmerana; assembly: GCA_951215215.1. Classification (NCBI taxonomy): domain Eukaryota; kingdom Metazoa; phylum Arthropoda; class Insecta; order Hymenoptera; family Andrenidae; genus Andrena; species Andrena trimmerana. Next base: position 83,520,880 of record OX578059.1, on the reverse strand, counting down.
AACTTATAGTTGTATTTGGAGTAATAAAGACTTAATTAATAGCAACAATTACCACTTTATTTGCATTTTTCCTTAGCTTCCCCATCATGTCTCTACTTTCCTTACCTGCCTAAGTAGCATTTTTGGCGGAAAAAAATTGTCCAGCCTTTGAGCCTGCCATTCCTGGCATAGACCTTTGGCAGGTAGGTATCTATTTCAACAGGCAGTGCCACCCGTGACGCCAGTAAGACCGTCCCCGGTCCGTGCTATACCAGACAGTTTTCTTCCAGTGAAAATCAGTAAATTTGCAAGCGCAATATCTTAAAAACCAGTGAAAATAAAGTGTATACATTAAAGCTTATTGAATTTGTCTTGGAACGCACTATCAACTCAGGTGTTCAAAAAAAATAGTTCCATTTGAAAAACCGAACTTGACCATCGTATCGTTTAAAATAATAATCGATAAAAAAAATCGTTCGCGCTAATTAATTGGTCCCCTCGAACCATGCAATTCCCTATTTTTTTTATATTTTTATCTCCAATAGTTTAGGAGAAAACCGGCTGTCCAGTCTTAGGTGGGACACCCTGTATATAGATATATGTATCTTATTTTCATTAGTTTTCGAAATATTGCGTTTGCAAATTTTTTGATTTTCACTGGATAAAAACCGGCTGGAAAAGCAAGCACCGGGGGCAGTCTTGTTCCCGCCACGGATGGCACGCGTTGGGCATTGCCTGTTGAAATAGATACCTATCTATTAAAGGTCTACGCCACGAGTGGCAGGCCCAAAGGCTGGACAATTCTTTTCCGTCACACATCCTAGGTACATCAGCTGTATCGAGAAGCGTACCGTTAATGTTTCAAAACGTCATAAAATTTACTTAGAGTTTATGCGCAAGGAAAAGTAGGAGTCAATTTTCACCTTCCATCAGTGATGCCAGAATCGTGGGACGCGAGACAAATGCTTACCCGCACTATGACCTACCGTCGTCTCCCACTATGCCCTACCGGCGTCCCCCACTTTCTTCCCACCGCACTGCACACAAGCTTATCCTTACTCCTGTCCGTGTGCGTTGCATGTTCGGCTCTCTTCGGCAACAATCCATGTTCTCAAAACCCCAAACAAGCGGCTCGGCCGCAATCATGATGTGCGAGTGTTCAAATCCCGGTGCGGCGGTTCTACTTTTTCTTTTATATATAGACTGTCACCGTAGGAATTGACTCTGATATTATTGCATAGTTTTTGTTTTTAATGGCCAAAAGTAATACATTTTTCTATTTATTTATTATTCTTTAAAATGTTGAGTTGAAGAAAAAAAAGGTCGAAGAAAAACTTAAGTGCATGATTTTTGTATCGTATAAATAACAGTTTCAATTGTATGGTAAATTTGTTGTATGTATTATTTCATAAGGTTTAGTCGTTATTTTAAGTAAAACAGCTTAGGGTGATAGTAGTTGAATATGTGACAGTAAATGGGTCCTTTACCTATTCTCTAATTTCATTTTCTAACTTCTCAATAGAATTAAAACTTGTATATTATTAATTTGGGAAGCATTTTCAAAGTCTGATTTTATTGTTAATGATACAATTCGCGTCAGCGAAAACCGCAGCAGCTGGTTGACGTACGATGTTAGTGTTCCGCTGTTCTACATATACATATATAAACAGAAATAAACACATAATTGAAATCATAATTGAAGGGTAAGGGGGAAAGAACAGGGAATGTCACAAAACAGCGTGTTTTAGATTGGCCCAAACGGCCACAGGCCAAGCCATCGGACTCGCTACCAATGCCGCGCACGTTTTCAAAACTGCTAAAGGTAGGATTTCCTAGACACGATTCGCCGCGGCGGCGGATCGCGGCGGCGAATCCTAAGCACCGCTCTTATGGAGAAGCGTGTATCTGTTTTCCTAGGCGCGTTTTCCAACCGCTGTGTCAGTGCGTCTGTCTAGGCAGCTACCTAGGCTACTCGAGAGGCAACACAATGCGAGGAGTGTCTGTTTTCCGCCATTATGGCGGAATCTCCTGGCGGGCGGCTAATCGTGGCGGCCAAAAGCTTGACTGCTCCAAACTGAGTCTAGCGGAGATCGCCGCGCGATCCATCTCCACAGTGGGACAGAATCCCAAGAAATATGGAAACTAGTTGGAATCCAAAAGTTATGGGATTATGTTTTCTTTATATATTTCTTGTAAATTAATAATATGAGCACCTAAAAAAGGAAAAATATCATGGCGGCTACTTCTGATCTGTGTGTAAACACGTGTCAAAGTTTGTATGTTTTTATTTTGTGGAAAAATTTAAGTCGAGGCTTTTGAATTTCCATGATATAAAAGAAAAATATTTTGGCAACCGAAATAAGTAGTATCGTTTCCGATAAGCAGTAGCAAATAATTAGTTACATATAGTTTTTTCCATAAGAAACCGATAGAAAAAATAGCAGCAATTGTCGGCCTTTTAGTTAACCTCCGGGAACTTCCAAGCAAATTTATTTTTTGTTTTATAATCAACATATACTTGTCCTTGCAACTGCGAACACAAGATTTGGCAATATTTGCCAATCATGGAGTAATTACTTGTATTCCATGTCGCACATTGGGACAGAATCCCAATAATTAGGGGAAAAATACATCGCATTTTTAGCACTAAAAATGACGAACATTATGCAGGAAGTTCATAAAGGAAGAGTTAACATACAACTCATACGAAGGTTCGACGTTATCTAAAAAAATAACGTTAATAATTCCAATAAAACTAAAAGAATTTGATAAATATACATACTATGGAATGTGCAGAAAAATTGTAAACCTGTATCCATGTTATCCCGGTACCACCTACTAAATAAATAGGTACTGTTCACAAAGTGTTAAGACATTCCTACGAAATTATATAATATTTGGGCAAGCTTCCAATCGGCTGATTGGGAGAAGGGACCCAAGACGCCAGAAATGAAGATTTTAAAAAGTATAGAAAAGATTGTATTTACGTACAAAATAGTCTCATTGCAATACAAACGAAGAAGTTTTAAATCTTTTATCGACTTCTTGAGATCCAGTAGTAGATTAGTTTTCAAGGTATCTTCGCCAATAAAAAGACAAAAAAACTTTTTTTTTATAAAGTAGGTTGATATGATTCGGCATTTTGATTGGAAAAAATGGCATGTCCATTTTTTTCTCTACTCTTGGGATTGACGCCCATTGTGTGTTGGAACATAGGGGGCTCAGAGCTCAGCGAGAATTCATTCGTTGTTTTTGAACCGTAATTTCATATTTTCCCAAGAACGTTTGGACATCTGTTTGCCAGCATTTCAAAAGGACAATCGTGACCGTCGTGCTGTCTTTAAGAATTTTAGACATTCTTCAATCTGAGTTAATCCGTATATTGCTCTGCCGGTGGGTAGTAGGTACATGCGATGACTTCGGACCTGCGCGTGCCGTTTTTAACCGCCGACTCGTGATGCCGCACCGAATTTTATGGCTTTCGACCCTCGAAGGGTTTAGAATACCATTAAAAGTGGAAAAATCCAAGTTCTACATATCTCATCAGATCTCTGCGAAAACGGTACCAATCGATTCTCTATGTTTCGCCGATGAAACTAACACCAAGAACGACGTAATTCGGAGCATAATGAAGGAAATTAGATGAAAAAATCATTTATATAATTTCTCGCTAGCTTCGTTATAAATAGTCCTATTTACATGAAATTTGGTATAATTTTCATCGGCAAAACGTGAGGCATCCATCGGTGTCACTTTCATATCGATATGGTAAACAATAAACAATCTGGTTTTTCTGAAACAGGTATACCGACCGTTAGAATAGACCCTTTTAAGTGCTCAAACCCAACTGAGTCCCTTATCGCGGTACTTGAGGTCTGCTCGCCGCGGCGAATCGTGTCTAGGAAATCCTACCTTAACGCGACCAAGTCGCGGTATGTACGATCGCCGCGATGTACAGTGGGTCCAGGGACAGTGTGGCCAATGTGTTCCTCGCCGCTGATTGGTGCCGCCATTTTCAGGCAACTTCCGGTAGCTCCTATGTATAGATCAGTATACATATATACTAACACATTCTCAAGTTGTACTTTTTACAACTTCAGAGTTGTACTCTATAAGTGCAATTAATACGTCACAACAAAATACGGAAATCAAGGTAAATATAACCTCACAAGTATAATCATATTATAATTATATGAGTTTCACATATAAACATTTGTGTATCTACATATTTTTTAATAATTACGAACTATATAATTATTTATTTATATATTTATATTATATATAATATATATAGTTTATATATAATTATAATCTGATATAAACTATAAAATATTTATCCAAGTTTTCATTAGTAAAATTACATATTAAGTTCATACATACACGTCACTATATATATACTATGATTCCACGCTTTTCAAATATCGCGCGCGTTTGATCTGGCTGGAACTGAAAATGGCGACTTCCGGCTCATTGGCCACACTGTCCCTGGACCCACTGTACCGTGATGAGTTCGGTTGGGCCATTTGTTGACGCGCAGCTCAGCTGATTAGGCAGCTCTCTCGTTTTAACACGTGACCAGCTTTGTTTCGCCGACGCGGTCTTCGTCATGCTCAGGGCGAACAGCTGTTAAGCAGAGATGGGCATTATTTAAATAAAAAATATTTAAATAACGTATTAAATAAAAGAGACTTTATCTTTATTTGTCATCAAATAATTTTTTTGTTCGACGTGAATTTATTCGACGGCCACAAATCATTTTTTTGTTTGACGGGAATTTATCCGACTGCCACAAATCATTTTTTTGTTTGACGGGAATTTATCCGACTGCCGCAAATAATTTTGTCGTCTTTTCATTCAATTTGTATTTGAAAATTATTTGAAGCTCAAATAACTCTGGGAGTAGAGAGCTAGAGAGAGGGGGAGCGTGTGCTAGAGAGCGGTAAGCAGGAGAGCATGATGTGAGGAGGTAGTTGTTAAAGTGAGAGGGAACGGGAGCGAGCGAGAGGCCCGTTCCTAATATTCCTTTCTCTTTCTAATCCCCGTTCGCTCTAACAACTACCTCCTTGCATCATACTCTCCTGTTTACCGCTCTCTAGCACACGCTCCCCTTCTCTCTAGCTCTCTACTCCCAGAGTTATTTGAGCTTCAAATAATTTTCAAATACAAAAGAACGAAAAGACGACAAAATTATTTCAAGGTTACAATGAATTCCTGTCAAACAAAAAAATTATTTGTGGCCGTCGGATAAATTCAGGTCGAACAAAAAAATTATTTGTGACGTTTTAAATAAAAGTAACTCTGGCTTATTTTTATTTGAAATAAAAATAAATCTGGGTTTTTTTATTTGATGAGTCTCGAATAAAATGTTTGTCTTTTATTCCAAATCAATTTTTGATTTGAAATAATTTTTTGCCCATCTCTGCTGTTAGGTGGGGTACTGACGTCACAGAATTCGGCGAAACGGCCCGATCCATCGCCGCGATCACTCTCTCGTCTACGAATCGTTGACAACGTAACAACGTACTCTTATCTCGCGTGCTCGCACTATTCTGGAACGTTCCAAAACTCTGCATTACGAACTGCTCGGTTCAAACGCTACTTCTCGCGGTCTTTCGCGCTATAATAAGTGAGTTCTGTGTTAATAGTCGCTGGTTTAATTAGACATACTTGTAATTTATTGTGCCACTTTATGTAAATATACAGTGACCGTGACTCTAGTTTAAAACTTAACGGCTATACTTAAAGACTATCCTTAACGATTATCTTATACGCTAGTTTAACTCCAAACCTAAACCTAATCCGCGATCATTCGAATCTTCGACGTTTCGTGCCTGTACACAGCGTTATCGAGAAAATTAAGTTTTAATACTTTAGTCCATTAGTAAAGAAACAAGGTTGAATGAATTTAATTTTCTTATATAATTTTCTTCTTTAATAATTTCTTGTTTTACCTTAATGATAGAAGCTTATTGTTAGACAAAGAGTGGGGACATTCCGTATTTTGTTCCAGTGCAGAGTGGACATTTCCTGTCTTTAACCATGTAACATACCGCTACCTACCGCCATAAATTTTTCCTTTTGTTTTCATACAAATTGTTAATTGCGTTCATATTATACCTAAGATAGTATACCACGCATGCGTGAGCGCGTTCGAACAGCGCGCGAGAGAACCTAGCGACGCGCAACGCATGCGCATAGTCGCCTATTCAAACAGTGAACTCAGTGCCGCGAGTGAACCAAGCGCGCGTGCGCACACCGTCCGATCAACCGGACGCCGAATAAAGGTCCATTTATACAGCCACCGAGCCGAGCCTTCCGAGCCGTCCGTGCCGGGCGGAATCCCTATGCTAAAGCTTATGGAGAGCTCGGAGCCTCTGAGTCATCCGGGGCGTCCGCGCCCGGCCGTGCTCGGCGGCTCCTCGTCGCCCGCTGGGCCCGTGCTCGGTGGCCACTCGTTGAGACGACTGGAGTGCGTGCCCTGTCGAAGTGCAACGCTGCTAGATTTTATGCTCCCAACACGTAGGGTAAATCCGAGAGGCGCGGTCGACCTAATATAAAATGGCTATTAAAACTAATAAAGTAAAATTATTTATGAGTGTATACAATTACAGATTCATTGATATTTAATTTGTTTACGCTAAACAAGTGAAGAACACATGAAAGAAAAAGTGAACTACCTACTGGCGGCTAGTAAGGCAAATGAATACAAAAGTGAAGAAATAAACTAAATAAACAAAAATAATAATAAAAAATAAACATAAACAAAAATAATAAAAAAAATCATAACTCGACCATCTCACCTTTCTGCAGCGAGAGATGGTCTTCTCGTTAGCTTTCAGAGGAAGAGTTAATATGGCCAAATATTTTGGCTGCATTGGCTCTCAATATCTCTACTATCTTGTTATCCCAAACATTAAACGGAAATAAACTTAGAAGTATATTTTAAATACGATTCTGTACACCACTGGTTGAGAAAAGAGGTTAAATGTAACCTCAATTTATCTTTTATAGCCTATAAATAAAAAAAAAACACAGAAGGTAGCGAAATGACGCTATTCATTCAACTGTTTGGCTTCTGGAGAAGTAATTCGTCTGCACTTTAACGTGTTTTTCCGTATAGAGTCTGAAATATGGCGACTCGACCAACTCTCCGGCACGACCGCGTCCCCGGGATTTACCCTAGAGGAGTCACACCTGACAAACGAAGATCTCGAGGTGTAGCTTCATGACTTTATTGCCTACGCCTTTTTAGCTGGTCGAATGCGACTGACTGATCAATTCCGAACAAATCTTCGACCAGTGAAGACCTTTGAGTTCTGTCATTCGTAATGCCTTATTCATTTCCTATGGAGCACTTAGCTATAATGGCAATTATATTGGAAGAACCTCAAAACGGAAGAAGGCAGAGAAGGTGTAGTGTCCACCCTCTGTGGAAAAATAGAAGTCAGCAAGGAGAATTTCAAATTTACAATACGCTAATTGACCATGAGGACAAATTTTACAATTACTTCAATATGTCCAGAAATACGTTTGATGCCCTACTGGATAGAATCGAACTATTAATAAGCAGAAACGATACAAACTGGAAGCGGTCGATATCATCGAGAGAACGCTTAGCAATCTGTCTGAGGTAGGTACAGAAGTTTATTTGTTATATGTGCAGGAAATAACAGAAAATAGTAATAATAAACGTGCACAAACCGCAGAATACAAATATGCAGGGTGTCCGCGGGAACAGTAAACAGCTGGATATTTCCTAACGTATTCAGAATAGAAAGAAATGTTTATATGCAATTGCATGGTTGAAGGGAGCTAATTTACTAGTCGCGACAATTTTTTTTTTAGATTATTATTTTAAAAGATACGATGGTCAAGCTTGGTTTTTTAAATGGAACTGTATATTTTTATAAGGCATTACGAAGATTTGTTCAGAATTGATCAATCAGTCGCTTTCGACCAGCTAAAAAGGCGTAGGCAATAAAGTCATGAAGCTACACCTCGGGACCTTCGTTTGTCAGGTGTGACTCCTCTAGGGTAAATCCCGGGGACGCGGTCGTGCCGGAGAGTTGGTCGTGTCGCCATATTTCAGACTCTATACGGAAAAACACGTTAAAGTGCAGACGAATTACTTCTCCAGAAGCAAAACAGTTGAATGAATGGCGTCATTTCGCTTCCTTCTGTGTTTTTTTTTATTTATAGGCTATAAAAGATAAATTGAGGTTACATTTAACCTCTTTTCTCAACCAGTGGTGTACAGAATCGTATTTAAAATATACTTCTAAGTTTATTTCCGTTGAATGTTTGGGATAACAAGATAGTAGAGATATTGAGAGCCAATGTAGCCAAAGTATTTGGCCATATTAACTCTTCCTCTGAAAGCTAACGAGAAGACCATCTCTCGCTACAGAAAGGTGAGATGGTCGAGTTATGATTTTTTTTATTATTTTTGTTTATTTTTATTTTTTATTATTATTTGTATTTATTTAGTTTATTTCTTCACTTTTGTATTAATTTGCCTTACTAACCGCCAGTAGGTAGTTCACTTTTTCTTTCATGTGTTCTTTACTTGTTTAGCGTAAACAAATTAAATATCAATGAATCTGTAATTGTATACACTCATAAATAATTTTACTTTATTAGTTTTAATAGCCATTTTATATTAGGTCGACCGCGTCTCTCGGATTTACCCTACGTGTTGGGAGCATAAAATCTAGCAGCGTTGCACTTCGACAGGGCACGCACTCCAGTCGTCTCAACGAGTGGCCACCGAGCACGGGCCCAGCGGGCGACGAGGAGCCGCCGAGCACGGCCGGGCCCGGACGCCCCGGATGACTCAGAGGCTCCGAGCTCTCCATAAGCTTTAGCATAGGGATTCCGCCCGGCACGGACAGCTCGGAAGGCTCGGCTCGGTGGCTGTATAAATGGACCTTAAACCGAATCTAATAGGCGAGTGGCGAACCGGATATTAATTCTAATTGGTGCGCAAGATCGCGCAGCTAGTGATTGGTGCGGGCTAAGTACCACAAACCGGTATAAATACAGGCCCGCCAGCAGCAGAGCTGGAGACTTGGTTCTGCTACCGAACCAAACCGAGGTCGCTTTAACTAGCCCCTCAGTCTAGCAAGGTCTACAAGACGTTTATCTTAATTCAACGTCCTGATTTCCAATTTCAAACATCTATCCTATGTCGTTTTAAGTAGCCCCTCGGCTTCCATCCTACAAAGCGTGAGCAAGCTGAGAGGCAACAGGAAGCCAGTACAACTCCGAGAGAAGGAATCCCCTCAAAATTAGACATTCCAAAACGAAGGAATCCTCTCAAACTTAGACATTCCAAAACGACCAAGCGTCATTATCTGTATTATTCTTATTACCGATTTAGCGTCGAAACCAAAGTCAAACTATATTCTTTGTTACCGACTTAGCGTCGAAACCAACCAATTACCGACCGATACGTCGCTACTTATTTACGTTAAGTTCAATTAATTAATTGTCATAATTCGCGCGACTCAGTGTCGTATTATATATTCTATTTCGACCTAGCGTCAAAACCATTTTTTTAATAAACCTCAGTTACTTATTGTTAAAAGAAGGACTCTCGTTTTATGAAATTCATTTCTTAATCGCATGCCACTCGAACCAATCCCACAAATTCACAGGTAAACCGCTCTACTTGTGAATCTCCTGTAATAAATGGCAACGTCTCGTTCGAGAACGTTGCAACCAGTATACGAAATTTTACTTTAGAAACCGTCTAGAAACCGTGGTGTGGGAAAAACAAACATTTCAGAATTGTTTAACGGTACTCTCGTTATCAAAAGTATTTGTCATAGCAATGGCACAAGTTTTAATAAATTTTTCATCTATAAAATATTTATTTGCTTTGCTGATTTCCCACGCAACCGGATATAAAATAGTCAATTTCCCAACTAGATTTAAAAATTCGTTAAAAATTATTAACTTGAACTTTGGACATTATGGATCTGTTTGTAAGTGAATGAATTTTTGGATTGTGAGGAAGCTGGAGATGTTAGGTCGATAATGTGCACCGAACACAGCAGTTGAGATTGAACAGAGCTTTTGCGTTTATTTAAAACACATATCACAGTTTATGGTTGAACAGTTTTACACAAGAGCATGAGCCCCCTATCACAGATTAGCTGGATACAGCACGATGAGTGTTGCGTGAATACACCGACACATGAACGCACCACGTGCTTGAGATCACGGCGATCCACAATTAATCAAACCGTTGAGCCTGCTAACTTTATTTCACACTGGAGCGAGAGCTTTATTGATGAGCGAACAATATGAGGCACAAGGCAGATGGAAATCCACGAGGTGAGAAAATAAGCGAATTTGTAAGCCACGTCTATCTCTACACACTACATGAACAAGCGTGATTGCAAGATGTATGCTCGCTTCCGTTACGACCCGTATCGAACGTTCTAGAGCAGGCCTGCCCCTGAGAGTGCAAATACCTCCTGAAGTTCTGAGACCCGGGCAACAGCCGAGCACGGAACTGTTCCATTGGTACCCGTTGCGAGATTTGTGAGAGAACTGCATGAGTGTGCGTCCATGTAGGCTCGTACCACGAGTCTATAGCGTGGACCCGGAGACCTCTTTGCGATTCTGGGTGCCGAGTCAAGGCGGGATTTCCTAGCCACGATTGGCCGCGGCGGTGGTCCCACTAGCGCAACGGAGACACAGATGCATACTTCTCTATTGCACTAGTGGGACCGCCGACAGCCGCCGCGGCCGATCGCGGCTAGGAAATCCCGCCTTCAGAAGCCAAGCGTGGAGCTATTTCATTGCTCGGTTTCACGCTCGGCTATGCTATTGTCGGGATTTGGTATGATTTGTGAATTATGATAAGGAACGCCGGGATGATGCATATGTATGAGAAGCAATAAAATTGAATTATATTTAGAATGTTATTACTATATAAATAAATAACTTATAAAGATAAGGAACAGAATTGTATTGAACGATATGTATATTGTTGAGAATTGAGTTTTTCGGATCGCCGAAATAATTATTCTAACACACTTTATATTCTGTAGGAACAATAATCAAGTAATCACACCATTATTTCTTTGTATGATTGCACTGAAAATAAAACACATATGCTGCGCCACACGTTCTTCGGCACGTTCTCTCTACTCATTCCGCCATGCGCACTTACTTCGCGAGGCGCTGCCCGCGCACACATTCATTCACACACACATGTAGCAGACAGAAATTACACATAAATATAAATATATATATATATATTTGCAAAAGTAAAAAATTACATACTAATAAATAGTGTTGCGAGCACCCGATGGATAGAATCCATGGCCCGCTGGTGCTCGCGAGCGAAACAAGTGGACAGAGATCGCCTGTCAAGTAGTCATTCTACAAACCGGACGCCATTGCGAGCAAACGGATTGAGATTACACTTTCCTTGTATTATTATTATCCTAGCTGTCAGTATACTCGTTTACGTTGTATTCCGTTTCCCCAATATTAAATCGCTATTATGGCAAACCGGACAACCGGCGTTACCCGAAAATTCAACAATATATACATATGTATTATACAGGGTGTCCGCGGGAAGACTGGACAGCTGGTTATCTCCTAAAGTATTGGAGATAAAAATTTTTTTTGACATGGAATTGCATGGTTCGAGGGGGCCAATTTATTAGCGCAAACGGTTTTTTTTATCGATTATTATTTTAAAAGATATAATTGTAAAGTTCGGTTTTTTAAATGTAACTATTTCTTTTGAAGAGGTGACTTGATAGTGCGATTCCAAGACAAATTCAATAAGCTTTAATGTATACACTTTATTTCCACTGGCTTTTGAGATAATGCGCTTGCAAATATACTGATTTTCCCTGGAAGAAAATCCGCTGGAATAGCAAACACCGGGGGCGGTCTTGCTGGCGCCACGGGTGGCATTGCCTGCTGAAACAGATACCTACCTGCCAAAGGTCTACGCCAGGAATGGCAAGCCCCACGGCTGGACAATTCGTTTCCGTCAGAAAAGCTACTTAAAGTCTATTTCATTTATATTGGCCGGTGAGTTCGGTTTTGAGAGCAGCGCGCGAGCAGAAATCAGCCACCACCACCTGACGATCGTGGATAGGCAGTTGAAGTTGCTGGGCCAACGAAGGGTATGGTGGAGTAACGGGAACGCTGCTCGACTCCGCCTGAACGAAGCCGTGTGGCTGTTTATTCTTAGCGTAGTAGTTGTGTAACGAGTTACGATGGTGGGACGACGATCTTGCCCCTCACCTTGCGCCCGAGCGCGGCAACGCGTACCGTGCTCTGGCGCATGGTGGGGGGTAAGATCGTCGTCCCCCCATCGTAACTCGTTACAGTTGTGTGCAGGGACCGGCGTACTCTAGCTACCGTTGATGGAGGGAGAAACACCTACAGGAACGGTGGTAATGCGAGCGTGACCAACGCCTGCGTCACTCAGGCACACATAACCACCGCTCCTGCAGGTGTTTCCCCCTCCACCACTGGTTGCTGGAGTCCGCCGATCCCTGGTTAGGAGCTCGGCGACTATCCCCACAATTTCTTGGAATTCTTTGGTCGAGAGTGTGAGAATCCAAGAACGAGCGAGAGTGGATAAAACAGACGTAGTTGCCGTCGACTACGAAAGAGAGAAAGCATGATACTTTGTCTCGCTTCGTAGTTCACGTGCATCGTACGCTCCAGAGCTGGGCAAAAGTTTATCTAAATAAAAATTTCAAATAACGAACAAAAGATAAATAATTTTTATTCGTTATTCGAGGCTCAAATAATCGAAGTTATCTTTATTCGAAGAGCAACGAATAAATAATTTTATTCGATGAGAATTTATTCGACGAATAACGATAATTTTTTATTCGAAGGTTATATTCGAATAAATGCGTCGAATATATTTTTCATCTGTAGCATTTAGGTTCTCTTAAACTTTTGGCCAACTCTGGAGCGTACGATGCACGTGAACGACGAAACGAGACAAAGTATCATGCTTTCTCTCTTTCGTAGTCGACGGCAACTACTACTTGGGATTCTTTCGTCCGCTCACACTCGTTCTCGGATTCTTTCACTCTCGACCAAAGAATCTCGCTCTCGCCTTCGGCAAGAAAGAAGCGAGAAACGACCGCTCGGAATCGTGTCCCGCCTATGTACTCAAAGTGGTGGGGATGCTTCGCTGCGTGGGTACGTACCTCACCGACACCAATTTCCACTGCGCGACGAGTAAGCGCAGCTCGAGAGAGGGCGAGAACGTAAAGAAAAGGAGCACCGAGGCAGGCAAGCGGTGTGGTGGGAGAGTACCGCTCACGGTAATCGACTTTAGGTAGGTTCATCTGCGGTATCGAGAAGCACACCATTAATGTTTCAAAACATCATAACATTTACTTAGAGTTTATGCGCAAGGAGACCTTTTTTGCGGTTCTTTTGGGAGGGCTTCAAGTTGGATTGGTTACAGTTAGGAGGTGTGAAAGTTGTTAGACCAAATTTCAACTATAGAGAGCAGCATGTATTAGGACCAATCGGATTTGCATCCTTCGCAAACACCTGCTCTCTTGAAGAGACCCTCTTCACAGTGATACCTCCTCCCCAATGCCCACCTGCTCTCGCACGGAATACGTCAACGCATGCTTTTATTTTGATATTGGAACTCGTGTTTATACTCGAGACATAAGGGATCTGTGCGAATTTTTAGGGAGGACCTCGCGTCGACAGCGGGCTACCCCTTTTCTTACTGTGTCTCTCCACGAGGCATATTGACGGTAGATTGTAGGAGCGTAGATGTCTGGATGCCAGTTACTGAATTCAGGAGACGATAGAAACACTTTATTACAAAACGCACATGCACTATAATATTAAAGTAAATCGTATTCCTCTCGGGCAGGAGTACTGATAATGATCGAACTTGCGGCCTACTTCGCGCAGACCGATTACACGGAGGGTACTCGGGTCACACACTGCACAAATGATACAGGGTGATTCTGGAACTACGCCCGTCGAAGGATGCGGCCAGAAACCCCGCGGCGAGGACAACCCCCCCGCAGTGCCTCACCGAATTTTATGGCATTTTACGGAAAAAGGTACGAATCCTGGGCCGAACGTAGCGAATTGAGGTCGAGTCCCCACAGTCGAGGGTGAAATATCAATCATAGCGTATTAAGAAATTCTTTTCTTCATCGTATCGAAAGGGAAGTGACACCAAAGGATTCCTTATGTTTTTCTGATGAAAATCATACCAAATATCATGCAAATCGGACTACTTTGACACAAGCTATTTGTATTCCCTATGTAAAAGTTGTCCGATTTACACGACATTTGTAATGATTTTCATCGGAAAACCATATGGAATCCATCGGCGACACTTCCACATCGAATCCAACGGCGACACTTCCATAACGAATAAAGAATTATTTTATTTCCTAACCAGATACAGGGTAATTCTGGACCTACGCCCGTCAAGGAGATGCGGCGGCCTGGTACCCCGTGGCGAGGATAACACTCCGCAGTGCCCATCGAATTGTATGGATTTAGACCCTTGAAGGGGTTTGAATACCATTAAAATCTGAGGAATGTCTAGGGTTTCCGTATTTCTCTTCAGATCTTTTCAAAAACGACACCCTTCGATTCCTTATGTTCCGCCGATGCAATTGACACCAAGAACGACGTAATTCGGACCATAATAAAGGAAATTAAAAATTCATTTCCATAATCTCAAGCTAATTTCGTTAATAATAGTCCGATTTGCATGATATTTGGTATGATTTTCATCAGAAAAACATAAGGAATTCATTGGTGTCACTTCCCTCTCGATACGATGAAGAAAAGAATTTCTTAATACGCTATAATAGATATTTCACCCTCGACTACGGGGGCTCAACCTCAATTCGCTACGTTCCGTCCAGGATTCATTCCTTCTTCCGGAAAAAGCCATAAAAATCGGGTGAGGCACAGCGGAGGGCTGTCCTCGCCACGGGGTACGAGGCCGCCGCATCTCCATGACGGGCGTTGCTCCAGAATTACCCTGTATCTGGTTAGGAAATAAAATAATTCTTTATTCGTTATCGTATGGATGTGGAAGTGTCGCCGATGGATTCCTTGGGGTTTTCTGATGACGTGTAAATCGGACAACTTTTACATAGGGTATACAAATAGCTTGTGTCAAAGTAGTCCGATTTGCATGATATTTGGTATGATTTTCATCAGAAAAACATAAGGAATCCATTGGTGTCACTTCCCTCTCGATACGATGAAGAAAAGAATTTCTTAATACGCTGTAATTGATATTTCCCCCTCGAGTGTGGGGACTCGACCTCAATTCGTTACGTTCGGCCCAGGATTCGTACCTTTTTCCGTAAAATGCCATAAAATTCGGTGAGGCACTGCGGGGGGGTTGTCCTCGCCATGGGGTATCAGGCCGAATCCCTCGACGGGCGTAGCTCCAGAATCACCCTGTATCATTTGTGCAGTGTGTAACCCGACTACTCTCCAGGTGGAATCAGACGGCTCCTGGCACCGCGAACTAGGTCGGCTCATCTAGCTCGTCAAGTCGGCTTGGCGAGCCCGGGTGAGCGGAGCCATGACCGATCAGACGGCTCGTGGATCGCGGCTCCACGAGCCAGGCTCGCGGAGCCTTGGGCCGTCTAATTCCATCTTCCGTGTGATCGGTCTGCGCGAAGTAGGGCGCAAGTTCGATCATTATCAGTACTCCTGCCCGTGAGGAATACGATTTGCTTTAATGTTATAGTGCATGTGCGTTTTGTAATAAAGTGTTTCTATCGTCTCCTGAATTCAATAACTGGCATCTAGACATCTACGCTCCTACAGTTCACTGTCAATACGCCTCACGGAGAGACACAGGAAGAAAAGTGGTAGCCCGCTGTCGACGCGTGGTCCTCCATAAAAATTCGAGCAGATCCCTTATCTCTCGAGTATAAACACGAGCACCGATATCAAAACAAAAGCATGCGTTGACGTATTCCGTGCGAGAGAAGGTGGGCATTGGGGAGGAGGTACTGCTGTGAAGAGGGCCTCTTCAAGAGAGCAGCCGTTTGTGAGGGATGCAAATCCGATTGGTTCTGATACAATCTGCTCCCTATGGTTGAAATTTAGTCTAGCAACTTTCACATCTCCCAACCTAACCAATCGAACTTGCATTCCTCCCCAAAAGAACCGGCCATCCGAGCGTAGAAGCAAGTGCGAAATAAAAGTAACGGTGCGCTTCTCGATACGGCAGATGTAGGGGAAGTAGGGGTATGACGGGGTAGCGAGGTAAGATGGGGCATCTCCCTAAACCCTAATTAAAAGATGCTAGGCACGTGACAAATACATCACTAGGTAGCCACTGTGTTATAATAGTGTGGTCGCTGGCGAAAGCAAGTGGTGGAGGACGGTATTTTCCCATCTGTTTTGTAAAGTTTAATCACTTAAACGCCTGACCTCAGATAGTCCAAAGTGTGTAAAAAATGTTAAATCATTAACTTATAGTTGTATTTGGAGTAATAAAGACTTAATTAATAGCAACAATTACCACTTTATTTGCATTTTTCCTTAGCTTCTCCATCATGTCTCTACTTTCCTTACCTACCTAAGTAGCATTTCTGGCGGGAAAGAATTGTCCAGCCGTGGGTCCTGCCATTCCTGGCGTAGACGTTTGGCAGGTAGGTATCTATTTCAACAGGCAGTGCCACCCGTGGCGCCAGTAAGACCGTCCCCGGTCCGTGCTATACCAGACAGTTTTCTTCCAGTGAAAATCAGTAAATTTGCAAGCGCAATATCTTAAAAACCAATAGAAATAAAGTGTATACATTTTAGCTTATTGGATTTATCTTGGAACGCACTATCAACTCAGGTCTTCAAAAAAAATAGTTCCATTTGAAAAGCCGAACTTGACCATCGAATCTTTTAAAATAATAATCGAAAACAAAATTCGTTCGCGCTAATAAATTGCCCCCCCCCCCCCCCCCCCGAACCATGTAATTCCCTACTTTTTTTATGTTTTTATCGACAATACTTTCGGAAAAAACCAGCTGTCCAGTCTTAGGTGGGACACCCTGTATGTCAGTGCGTACTTTTGTTTTGATATTGTAGCACGTGTTTATACTGAAGAGATAAGGGATCAGTCTCCAATTCGATGGGAAGACGTTACAGGCGAGATCACGCGCAGTCAGCGGACACCTCATTTTCTACCTGCGTCCCTCCACGAGGCGTATTGATGACCCCCGCGAGTAATCTCGTGTGATTTTTTAACACAACAGCGAGTCGGCCTGGCTGTATGTATTAAGAACAATGCAGGGTGTATGAAGAAAAGAAAGACTAATTATTCAGTAAAATAGAGCTTTAAAGCCTATCATATGTGAATTGCATTATTATTATTCAAAATGTAATTTTTAAATTTTTGATTATCTGTTTATGTCAATATTAGCAATGGATTAAATTTATTTAGTCTATGCCTTCAATAATTTAAGTCATTAAAATTAATTTCTGTAGGCGTTTCGTAAAAATCACCGAGAGCAGGGAACTTTAAAGATTTGTATTTTTTAAACAATTTCGAATCTGCAAAAATGAGGACCTCCCTAATTTCATATGGACTACCATATATGTATTTCAATATCATGAAAATCCGGGACATCGAGGATTTAGAAAAGTATCACATCTGCCTCTATCTTCCACGCTGAACGCAATGCACTCCACACTCCCTTTGATGTGTGGAAGAAAACCGACAACGGTCGGCTCAGGCCATTTGCCTTCGCCGGCATTCGCGAGTCGGATCGCTTGCGCCGAGTCACCACGAATGACCCGTCCACACTAGCATATGCGTTCACGCTCACCCTTTCTGACGTAGAAGCATGCGGCCCTGTCTACCGTTTCACCCGTCCACATCAGAATATTCGTGCGCGCTCAGCCTGCTCAGCGTATATGTCGCGACCGACACACACGCGAAAGATTGTTTTTCCTTTCTCTTGGGGTTGTAAGGCTCAAGAGACTCCGTGGCACGCGGTGCTGATTGCGTATCACTCGCCAAATTAATATTAAGTGACTATTTGATTTACTCGAAAGAAAAGAACTTGCTGGTCCGTATGATGACCAGACAAGAGTATGAATGTTTGTACGATGGTCTTAATCGCGTGGTCTGATTGGACTAATTGCTCAAATCCGAACGATGATTTGAGCAATAACAGTTTGATTAAAGGTCTTAATAATCACTAATGCTTGATTATATCAGAAACGTGCTAGTCCGGATGATGATTAGAATCACGTGAGCTGTTGATTCCGAGTCTTAGTCGAATGCTTGACTAGATCAGAAACGCGCTAGTCCGGATGATGACTAGAATCACGTGAGCTGTTGACTCTGAGTCTTAGTCGAATGCTTGACTAGATCAGAAACGCGCTAGTCCGGATGATGACTAGAATCACGTGAGCTGTTGTTTCCGAGTCTTAGTCGAATGCTTGACTAGATCAGAAACGCGCTAGTCCGGATGATGACTAGAATCACGTGAGCTGTTGTTTCCGAGTCTTAGTCGAATGCTTGACTAGATCAGAAACGCGCTAGTCCGGATGATGACTAGAATCACGTGAGCTGTTGACTCTGAGTCTTAGTCGAATGCTTGACTAGATCAGAAGCGTGCTAATCCGTACGATGATGAGATCACGTGAAGTCGACTGTATCGTTGACTGTATCAGTAGAGTGCTGAACGAGTTTGTAAACGAGAGATGAATGCATTCGCTCGAGAGACGATTGAATTCTGACTTTGTCTTGTCTTTCCGCCTCGAAGGTGGACAAGAACCTCAGACTTTCGGGAGGAGCCAAAAATGCTGATTGGCTAGTTTTTTCTCGAAGAGGAGGAACCTTCCTTCCTCGACTTCGGTGATGGAGGAGAAAGACTTCTCCTTCTTGGTGACGTAGGAGGAAAAACCAGACATCTGGCCAACAAACCTAGCTAGGGTGTTCGGTCGAAGCGTTTAGCTAGGGTCACGGTTTATGACCGTATTGTTCCGTGAGTCAGCGGTGGACGACGGTAGGTACCGGTCCGAGGTAACCGTGTACCCTCGCTGACAGAGCAATTTAACGGATTGTCTCAGGACGAAAGTAGTCGAAAATACCAGAAAAAATGGCACGATGCCTCTTAGTCATCTGGCAGGCAAATGGTTCCCAACGAACGCTTCAAGGACTAACAATTGCCCACCGTAAAGGACGTTAAATTTTCGCCTCGCCCTGAGCCCGCTTTGTCCTTTGAAACGAAACAGTATACTCATTCAGGTCTGGACCCCAGTGATGCCAGAATCATGGGACGCGGGACCAAATACTTATCCCCAGTATGACCTACCGTCGTCTCCCACTACGGCCTACCGTGGTCCCCCACTTCCTTCCCATTGCACTGCACACAACCATATCCCTACCCCTGTCCGTGTGCTCGGCAGTCTAAAGGCGGCCGTTCCAATAAGCGGCTGGCGACTGCGGCTGGCGACGCTTCCACTAGTGCAAGGGAGAAACAGATGCATACTTCTCCCTTACACTAGTGGTAGCGTCGCCAGCCGCAGTCGCCAGCCGGTTATTGGAACGGCCGTCTTAACAGGCAGCTCACACGGACAGGAGTAAAAATATCCTTGTGTGCAGTGCGGAGGGAAGAAAGTGGGGGACGCCGGTAGGGCATAGGGGGGACCACTTTAGGCCATAGTGGGGGTAAGCGTTTGGTCCCGCGTCCCACGATTCTGGCATCACTGCTGGACCCGGCTTAATACGTATACGCGTTACACGCAACCTTCAGCCAAAAGAAAGACGAAGGCCGGTATTCATAGTCGCTACTTATTCTTAAGGGGGTAGACATGGGTAATGCAGCGCGCTGTAATACCCACATAATGTGCCCGAAACATGGATTTGGGGGAATACGTTTTTCGTCCTTATATGAGCAAATTTTGGGCTGGATGAGGTCTCATTCGAAAGAGGAAGGTTCAGTGCAGAGCGCTCTGGTCATGGTTCGACGAAATTGTGTTGATATCTAATAATACGAGTGATCAAAGTAGAGCAAAAGTTGACAAAATACACCCGCATGAATCCAAGTATTTTTAGGTCACTAAAAGAGTTTTGTGACTCAAACGATGACCAGAGCGCTCTGCACTGAACCTTCCTCTTTCGAATGAGACCTCACCCAGCTCAAAATCTGTTCATATAAGGACGAAAAACGTATCCCCGTGATTGCATTCCCAAATACGAGTTCCGCCATATTGGCGATAATACAGAGCAAGTCACGTGACAAATTTAGTTGAGCTAGTGGACACGAGATGGCGCCTACTCGGGAGGACTGCCAACGTGAAATCATGGTGAAACTGAAGCGTTAGCTGGATACACAAGCCACAGTAAAAGCGTGATGCAGTCATTGCATGCATTTTCGGACGACTTTAGGTTAGGTTATATGCATTTTAGGCATACATTGACTAGGAACTGCTGGGAATTGTCTGCATTTACTAAATTAACGGTTTTACCGTAACACATACATCACCGCTGCCAAATATATTTTATAATTATATGGCCACATTATTTCAAATAAAAAAAGAGATTGGAATTTTTTAATAACACTGGAAGTAGTGATTTACTGATATCATATTTTCAGAATGTGGAAGTTACAGCAATTATTTGCTATTATTGCTTTTATTATTATTATTCTGACTATTGTATATTACATATAACAAGGAAAAGTCTCCAAATCGGTCAACAGTTGACTCCTTGATTTTTTTTTGTAATTCTTTACGCTCCTATGCAGAGATGGGCATTATTTAATTAAAAGAATATACTTCCGAATGGCTTCAGTGGCCGATCGACACGAGGTTTGGGGTTAGGGTGTGTGTACCCTAAATCTAAAATTCTATTTAGCTTCGGGTATTTATTAGTTTCCTTTGTTTATTCGAAGGCCTTTCATCTTTGGCTTCGAATAATTTTTCATCTTTCATTATATCTTTATCCTAAGGTCGTATTCAAATATATTGGCCGGTCGATTCATTTTCTTGAACAGCGATCGTGGAGAAATCAGCCATCACCATCTGACGATCGTGGATTTGTCAGTTGGAGTTTCCTAGCCACCGAAGGGTATGGTGGGGTAACGGGAATGCTGCTCGGCCCTGTCTGAACATAGCCGTGTGGCTGTTATTTATTCTTATTGTCAGCGTAGTACATATGTAGTTGTGTGGGTCACGAAGTTATACGTAGACCAATATGAGATGAAGCTATCGAGAAAGAATCAATGTTCTGACCAATAAAGCTCCCTGAATTTTTTCGGAGCTAAGGCCTCAGGTACACCTATTCTGATGCGTGTATTTCTACGCTGCAGCTCGGTTTGGCCTATACATGACAGAAGCTTGGCGCTATCCCCACCACTTCTGGCTCACTCGTGTTCTGCGATGACGAGAGAATACGCGTTACGAATAGGAGTGTACGGCTCGTCCCGCGGCTCGGATTCTCGGCCCTTGGGGCCGGTCGGAAAATTTCGGGCGGGATCGGGCGGGGTCCCGATACTTTCGTATTGCTCGAGATCCCGACGGTTTTGGGATCCCGAGACTAGATTCGGGCTACAAGCATGACCGCCAAGAGCGGGCAATTTGATTTCAGGTCGGTTTGGCAAAACTCGGACGCAATCGGATCGAAAGCCAGCTATTACGAGGGGACCGAGACGGAAAGAATTATGTATATCATTTATATCGATACCAGAGTGATAAGTTTTTATCTTTCTGTCTCCTGTTGAATCATAATTTGTATCTCATTATTTATTTACATATATATGTATTTCTATTGCTACCAAATAGTCTGTGAACACTGAATACGTCCATATACGTACTTAAATAAATACCATGTTCAGAACTTGGGAAGAAGACTATTTTTACATCGACAATATTTTAAAATCTGAATAAAATATACTGCACACTTAGGTTCAGATTTAAAATAGAAAACGTACGAACTATAAGCATACAAAAAGGAATATTTCCTGGATGTTTCATAATAACAACAATATACAGGAGGCGAATATTTTATTATTTCAAATTAACATGTAAGAAACATAATTTTTCTATGTTCTCGGGTAATAATTTTAATCTATTACTAGTAACGATATCGTCCGGTCGCGTCCGAGTTTTGCCGAGCCGACCTGAAATCAAATTGTCCGCTCATGGCGGCTATGCTTGTAGCCCGAATCGAGTCTCGGGGTCCCGAAACTGGCGGGATCTCGAGCAATACGAAAGTATCGGGACCCCGCCCGATCCCGCCCGAAAGTTGCCGGCCCGTCCCGAGCCCGAAAAATCGGGTAACCGCACACCCCTAGTTACGAAACTCACCGGCCAATAAATCTGAATACGATCTTAGAAGTTCGAATGACCGACGAGAACCTTTGTGTCCCGAGCCGCGCGAGATCGCCGTGCTCGGCGATGTGTCATCGATTATAAAGAAACAGAATTTGTTTATTTTTCATCGTATCAATATGAAAGTGCCACAAATGGATTCCTGGCATTCTCCCGATTAAATTGACCGAAAATAATTTAAATCGGATTATTTTTAAGAAAACGGGCTTTCAATTCTGCAAACAATTTTTCACGTAATTTCCTTAATTTTGGTCCGAATTATATCATTTTTGGGGCTAATTTGATCGAGAAACATGAGGAATCGACTGACGCCACTTTCGCAAAGATCTGATTAGAAATGCAGAACAGCAGATTTGTCACTGCTTAGCGCGCAACATTGTATGGCCCCGCTGGTTTCGAGCGTCGATTTCTTGCCAGCCTGCAGCACAAGAGGGGACTTTTCATGGCGAAGGAAAGTCAGCCTTATATTGAACTCAAATCGAGAAAGACTGACAAACTTTATATTCATGTCAAACAAATACTTGTATAATTTAGACGACAAACTATTGTTGAATATTGCCAGTTCTTTCATATGCATCACTTGGTTGGGAATTCCTGATCCCACCTTTTCATGCATTTACGTATTGAAATGTTGCTTCAAGTCATCGGGAAATTGAATTGCTTTTTCTTGTACACACATATATCTGTTCGCGAGTAGGTGTCACGAATGACGCGACTTTGGTTTCCCAAATAAATTCACATTTATCAGGGTCCTCGTCTGAACCGCTTGACAAGGAGATTGAACGACGTAAATCGAGTGCGAGTGAAATAGCGCATCAGCGAGAGACCCTCGGTCGACGGCGACTTGAGTCATCCAGTACTGAATACGAAAATGTTCATATTTCTCATTACACCTTGATAAGAGTGTTACCACCGATGGATTGGTGAGTTTATGTGCACGAACATGAGTCGAGACGCAAAGCATTTCGGTCTATTTATTTTTATGAATACATGATTAGGACACACACTACGTTCACTAAAAATGGACCGAATTCCTCCATATCTGACATCATTTTCATCGAGAAACCCTAAAAACTCCATTGGTAATAATTTCCTCAACACTTATCAAACACGAACATTTTATCTGGCCCGTTGGTTTTATTGCTCTCGGCTGTCAACGGGTGGTCTACGGGGGCCCGAAGGTCCTCGCTCGCACCGAGAAAGCAAAACGGTGGGACGGGTCTTTCCCGATAATCCGAGCCCAACCATTTGCATGCGCAGCTTCATGTTGCACGTCAAAAAATTCTTTTAATTACAATTAGTAATTCAGTTTGTAAGTGCAATTAAATTAGGCGTCATTAAAATTATTCACAGTTCATTAATTTTAACTAATTGACCTATTCATTTATTTTTTAATTCAGTAATGTAGTGCTCTGGTGAAGAACATCGTAATACGTAGCTAATATTCTAGGCCCTAGAATCTACGATATTGTCAATGTGCAATTGAAACGCACGCCACTTCACACTATCGTTTCTTAGCATTCATACGGCGTGATTTTCTAGCTAGAGTCGTCAAATGCGATGCTCGCCAACAATCATGTGTCTCGCTGAATTTCGTGGGCTTCGACGCTCGAAACCAGCGGGACAATACAATGTTGCACGCTAAGCAGTGACGAATCTGAAGGTCTGCAATTTCTAATCAGATCTTTGCAAAAGTGACGTCAATCGATTCCTTACAATTTTATATATAATGTTTGTTCATAACTGCTTTCTGCATAGGACGTGTAATAAGTGTATTTCATGTTCTGTTTCGGTGCTTTGCTAGTAAAAAAATGTCTAACCTAACAAACTTCATTTTCTGGGGACATGCCCTCATCTATTTTTCTTTTTCACTTATAATTCCTTACTGCTAACGTAGAATATTGTAGCATAAGCACAGTTCAAGTAAATGTACAATGAATTTTCTACGTTTGCAGTACCAGCAGACTTTCTGTTTAAAATGTACAACGCAACAGCTGAGAATTTCTTTCCTTATTCAGAATAGTGTTACGTTTTGTATACGGCATAACGGTTTAATGAATGACAACAGTAACAGAACATGAACAAGAACAGTAATGGAATATAATCTCTAGTGCAGGGAAATGCGGGTTTCGATACGTCTGCTAGTAATGGTGGCTGACTCTCGAATGACAGCTTGAAAGGCGATCGGAGCGATCTCGCTGTGCTCTTGTCCTCGTCGCGAGCACCAGCGGGCCATGGATTCCATCCATAGGGTGCTCGCAACAATAGAATACGGAAATAGCAAACAGCTCCCTCTCGCGTGCACAGGCAGCCGCGTATCTATGGGTAATACCATTTCAGTGCAGAAAAAACCTGCTGTAATACCGACCGGCCAAATCGGCCAGGTCTCGTGACGTGACTACCCCCTTAAGCAAATGCTTAAGCATGCTGCATCCTCTACTAACCTATAGTAGCTAGTAAGGGATGCCGAATGCTTAAGCATTTGCTTAAGAATAAGTAGGGACTATGAATACCGGCCTAACACATGTTTCGTTCGTCGATTCAGGGGATCATTCGGCAGGGATCGTTGTCCGTCATTGTACATATACGTATATATATATATACATATACTATTGAATTATAACCTGCCAGCTGTTAAGCACTCATAAGTTGTCCAAATATGAAATGTCACGAGTTTTTACACCACATAGGACACTGAATTATTGTTTCAATTAACAAGGTAAGTCGCCAAAATTTTTTAATAGACTTTTTATATAGAGTCGCAGGTTTGGAACTTGTTCGGAGAAGGTTCGGTTCGACAGAGAAGTATCTTCTTTCGCATTAGTTTCTGAAAATTTGTACCATGCATGTACAAAATAATGTATTGTTACAAATTGCACTTAAATTGTCAGATATTTTTATACCAGCAAACTATTATTAATTTAGAGTTTTTATGTAAAGCTTATAGAAATGAAGGAGACGCACAGACTTGAAAGTTGTCCGGAGAAGGTTCGACAGAGAATCATCTTCTTTCACATAAGTTTCTGGTAATACCATGCATGTACAAAATCATATATTGTAAAAATTGCTTTAAATTGTCAGATGTATTTTGTTTTATACCAGCAAACTATTTTTAATTTAGAGTTTTTATGTAAAGCTTATATAGAAATGAAGGGGACGCATAGGCTTGGATAGAATTGAAGAGGCGGCAAAGGCTTGCATAAAAATGAAGGGGCTGCAGAGGCTTGGATAGAAATGAAGGGGACGCACAGGCTTGGAGGTTGTCTGGAGAAGGTTATTTGATAGACAGGGAAGCATCTTCTTTCGCACATGTTTCTGGAAATTTGTCAAATAAGGTAAATATTTAAATTTATCAAAGTGGAGCAAGTCACATTAGAGAACAAAATACGCTGAGGACACATCTCCCTTGATACTTTTCAATTCAGTCTTTTGTGACTGACAGTCGTAATACTTTGTAGTTGCCACGCTATTCATTAATTTTATTGGTTTCCCATTCACAAGATTTCAGATCTCCAATAAACGTACTAAATTAATCTTCTATTTTTTGTGATATATTTTATTTTTCATGTACTTGGCGTAATTTTTGTACTTTTTTGAAGCTTTTTAAGGGGTTTTATATACATATATATATATATATTAATTTGATTATATAACGGACGTGTTTGTGATGGGGCCCGACGACATGAATGTGTGCAGAATCATAGTAGTATAACGTCCGTGTATCTTTTATAAATAGAAAATTCTTTTACTTCGGGGAGGATTCGAACTCCGCGACCTTTTTTTTTTGGGAGGGGGGAAAATGCATTTACGCATACCCAGACGCTGATGCCTGGGTTATGCGGGACTCCGCAAATGTCTCGGGTTACCCGCTAAAAACCCCCCTCTTTATTGCCTCCTTGGCGTTGCTCCACCATGGACCTCGGAGTACTAGCCTAGACTACTTTCTTTAGCCCTGCCTGTCGGCGGTGGATCTCCTGTGTTCGTGTGTCCTGGTTTCACACGGTCTCCTTTTTGAGTCATGTCCTGTCCCGCACTCTCGACACACACACATGGCTCTCCACTTCCGGTCCGCACCCTGGTAAATTTCCTTGTAGGTGGCTCCTTCTTTCGCTACGCCCTACGGGTATTTTTGTCTTCACCCGGTGTCCGCTTTTCTGCCGGGGGGTCCAGCCGTCTTTTTCTTCTCTTGGGTCCCTGCCGGTCCTCCTTGTTTGCCTCCCCTTCCTTTCTCTTCCTCTTCCTATCTAACCTTCCCCTGATCCTCTTCCTCGCGGCCATCTCCTCCTTCCTTATCCGGAGACGTTCCTCCCTCGCATTTTTTTCCAGGGTCCGTTCTTTCCTCTCCCTGTCTTCCATGGCCTCCGAGGCGAAACGCCTAAACGCGGCCCAGCTCCGCTCGTCCTTCGTAGCCCGTGCCATCAGTGTGTCGACTGTGAGGTCTTCCCCGATGGCCTCCTTCAGGGCTTCCCTTTCCCTTCTGTACGTCGGACAAACGAATAGCACGTGCTCCGCGTCATCCCTCGTTGCTTCCCGGCAGTCCAGGCATTTGTCCTCCGCAATCTTAGCAATCCTTTTCTTGAAGGCCTGGAAGGCACCATGTCCCGTGAGGAGCTGCATCGTATGGTAGTCCATACCCAGGCTCCTCTTGTCCTTCCCCGAAAAGGTCGCTACCGATCCAACCAGCCACTTGGTCCAGTTAGTCTGTGGGACCCCCTCCCACTCCACCTGCCATGCCCTCATGGCATTTTCCATCGCCGCCTTTCTATACGTGCCCTCCCTGGCTTTCAAGGCCTGTTTATCCCCTCTGAGCGCCAGGTCCTTCCTATCCCTGTCCTTTCTCAGGAATACTTCCCTCCACATCGCTGCCTTGATGTCCAGCGGCAGGATGCCGGCCAGCACGCACAGGGCGTTGAACGACACTGTTCTGTACGCGGTGGTCGTTCTGATTAGTGCCGTTCTCTGGGCCCTCCTAACTATACTTTTCCTGGCCTGAATTGCCAGGGTCGGTGCCCACACGGGGCTCGCATACATCACGATGGACTCCCATACCGTATAGTATAGGAGCCTCGACCGACGGGACGGTCCCCTCGTATTGGGTTGCAATGCACCCAGGGCTCCCACCACCTGATCCGCCCTGTTGGTGACCCCGATCAGATGTGGCCTGAAGTTTCTTTGAGTGTCCAGTACCACCCCCAAATACCGGACCTCCTTTTTCGTAACAATATCCTCCCCTAGGAGTCTCAGCGTTTTTATTCTTCCCGCCTTGTTCCCCCTGAGGTATATTATCTCTGTCTTCTCTTTTGATATCTCCAGGCCCTTCTTGTCGAACCAACCGGCTAGCGTTTCCATCACTACCCGCATCCGCCAGTCCATTTGGTTCGCATCCCTTGCTGTAAATAGGATGGCCAGATCGTCCGCGTAGGCTACGGCCTCAGTGTTACGGAGCTGCGTCATCTCCTCTAGAACTCCGTCATACACTACGTTCCACAGGAACGGTCCTAACACCGACCCCTGTGGAACCCCGGCCGTAATTTCCAATTCTATCGTCCCGTCGTCCGCGTGTATAACCGCCCTCCTGTCGCTAAGGTAGTCCCGCATCGTTTTGAGGAGTGTGTTAGATATTCCCCTCCTCTCCAATTCCCTTATTACCGTGGACCACCTTATCGCGTTGAATGCGTTTCTTACATCGATCGCGATAAGGGCACACATCCTATTTTTCTCCCTACATCTGTCGGCAAAACCGGCCACCTCCATGCAGGCTTCCACGGTGCCCGAGCCTCTCCTAAACCCGTACTGCCTTTCGTGGAAGGGATCCGCGCCGAGTTCCTTTTCCAGGAGGGCCTTCACCGCGTACTCCCAAACTTTGCTCATTGCTGGGAGGATACTAATGGGTCTGTACGCCCCCCTGCCCATGGGGTCCTTGCCCGGTTTAGGTAGGAGGACTACCCTAGCCCTTTTCCACGCGGTCGGTATTTGCCCCTTCTGAATCGTGTCCCGGATAAGTAGTCGGAAATCCTCTTGGTATCTTTCCCCCACCACTCTCACTACTTCCGCGGGTACCTGATCTAGCCCTGGTGCCTTCCTGGGCTTGGTCCTCCCTATGGCATCGCGTACCACTTCCAGCGTGATGCTGTCGTCTATTTCCATGTCCTTGGTACGGAGCCACCTCCTCAAGGTCCCTCCGTGCGTGTCGATCCTCTCGTCCGGGGTCGTGACGAATAGCTCCTCAGCTATCTCCTTCGCCCTCACCATAGGCAGCGCTTTCCTGGGCTGCTTGCCCCTGACCTTAGCCATTACCACTTTGAATGGCTTGCCCCAGGGGTCGGCCTCCACCATCTCTATCATATCGGCCCATCCCCCCTCCTTTGCCCTCCATATTGTAATCTGGAGCCGTTTCTTGGTCGTGGTGTATGCCTTCCTGGCCTCCTCCACTTCCATTTCACCCCTCCTTTTCTTCCTCCTCCTCTGGTGGGTTCTCCTAGCCGCATGCATCTTTTTTCTCGCTTCCACTATTTCTTGGGACCACCACGGGTTCGGTTTCCTCGTCCCGCGTGGGACCTTCTTTTTTGCTAGGACCCTCTCCACCACTGCTTCGAGGGCTCTCTGCACTCCCCTGGCAATGGGCTTCGGGTTTTCTCCTTGCGTGGCGCCAAATATCCTGTCCCTTTCGATGTTGTATTCCTCCCACACCCTCTCGGGATCCAGGTTTTCTACGTCATACGGTGCCCACGCCGGACCCATGGCGCGGGGCCTACCGCCGGAGAAAATATGTAGGACGTACCTGTGATCCGATTCGGTAGGGTGTGGTAGCACAGCACTTCTCGTATGTGCGGTCGCCGTCCGCCTATCGACCGCCATGACGTCGATCATGGACTTTCCCCCGTTTCGCTTGAATGTGAAGCTCCCCTTTGGTTTGATAGGGACCAGGCCTTGCCTCCCCAGGAGTCCCATACAGAGGTGGCCCCTCTTGTCTGTTCGGCCTCCCCCCCATACCACCGCCTTGGCGTTTAAATCGCCCGCCACCACTACCCGTGCGCCCGGGAACCATGCTTCCCTCGCGACCCCCTCTAGCTCATCCAGGTATCCCAGGAAATCCACCTTTTTATTCGGGGAGCAGTAGCAGCTGATGATTATCATGCGGTCCATTTCAGCCGCTACTACCCCCCCTGCCCTCACTCCCCTCTTTGCGGATGCGAACCTACCGTTAAACCCGGTGATCCATACCGAGGCATCTCCCGTGGCATCGTTCTCCCATTCTGGGAGCTGCCTGTATGGTTCCGATATCAGAACCGCGTCGACCCCACTTTCCCACGCGTTTTGGATTAATAGGTCCTGTGCCAGCCTGCACCTGTTCAGGTTAATTTGAAGCATCCTGATTGGCTTCGCTGGCTGGACTCTACGCGTCTTTAGGTCACCTCTACTTGGTCCTTGGGGCATTATTCTTGCCAGTTGTTCGGCCCTCCGCCACCTGCTTCCCCCTGCTTATTGGGCACGCCAGCGATGCCGTCACGTGTGCGATCTTTCTGCCTGCTAATCCGGGGCCCTTGCAAATAATGCAACTCGGGGGGTTCAAGCATTTGTCGATCGCATGGTCTTTGTCCCCACACCTTCTACAGACCTCCTCCCCTTCCGGCACAGCTCTGCACTCCCTCACCATGTGTCCTTGGTTATGGCATTTGAAGCACCTCGTGTTTCTGTCCAGAAGTCTCACCCTGGCCATCATGATGCCTGAACGGAACTTAAGTCCGTCCACCATCTTACTCAAGGCGTTAGTGGGGACTTCTACCACCGCCGACTGGGTCCCCGTTGGCCCCATTCTGATCTTTTTCACTACTATCAATTTGGGATCCAACTTCAAGGCTACTCCGAGGTCCTCCGCAAGTTCCCCAGGCCCTGACAGTGGGCAGATCTCTCTCTCTCCCTGTTTTATCCTGCAGCACCCCTACCGTTAACTTCCCGGCCGTTACCTTTGCCATTTCGGTGGCGGCCGCCCCCGCGTTCGTCCCTTTCCCTAGCTCCAGTAGAATGTGGCCCAGTCTAGTTCTCTTAACTGCCCCCACACCTTTCAGCGCCGTCCTACCTTCGACCATGAGGATCCTGTAGACTTCTATATAGGTCTGTGGAGGCGTCACTGTTACCAAGATTGCATCTGGCCTTTTCCTCAACCTTGATCCCTGGTCTCTCCTCTGGTCGGGCCTCGTTGTCTCCCTCGGGGCCTGGGCTGGTCCCCCCCTAGCCGCCACCGGCGTGCCATTGGGCCTCTGGGCCCCGTACGTGGGCTGTGTCCGTCCTCCTCCCCTGGTTTCCCACCCTCTTGCTTGTCCCGCCTTTTGGGGACCCGGCCCGGGTCCCTGACCCTTGCCACCTATGGGTGCCTGCTGTCGCGGCTGCTGTTGTTGCTGTCCCCGGTGTTGCTGTTGTTGGAGGCGTGGCTGGCCCGGGTCCTGCCCGCCTACTGCCCTATTCTCCGGCGGTCCCGGGAAGTCCTGGGCCCTTCTCTGGGCCAACTGGTCGTCCCGCCTCCTATCACGCCTGGCTCTTCTCAGCTGCCCCTTGGTCATGAGTTGGCCCCATTGGGGATCCCTATCCGGGGGGTGCGGCGTGTCTCGCTCCTCCGTCTCCATTGGGACCTGACGGGCTGGGGTTTCCATCTCCTCTCAAGCCCTCCTCTTTGTTGTCTGTGTCCTTTCTTTCTCTTCTGCCGGGGATGTCCTGGGCTTTTCGGCCGCTGCGGAAGAAGGGGGGGGGGTCTTTCCTCCCTTGCCACCCTGATGTTTATCGGCCGTATGCCTCACTTCCTCCCTCCTTCCCAGCTCACACTGGGTCGCCACGTCCCTTCCCGTCGCTCTTGGTACCTTCGGGGCTCTGCTGCGGGTGCCCGCCTCGGTGGACTCCACCTTCTCTGCGCTGGCGCCTGTCTGTGGCTCGTCTGTTTCCCCCCGCTGGCTCATTCCTCCCATGCCGGATGCCGTGGCGGCCGCCACCTCCGCGACTCCCTCCCGTGCCCCCTCGCACCCCCGTACTATCCTGCCCACAAAGGACAGCATGACCTTCGCGGAAATCACCTTCGACGAAGTCTTCCTGGCTACCAGCTCGTCCAATGTTTCAGTGCACAGGTCCAGCATGCGACTAATTCTGGCTGCAACCTCAGCCAGCCTCTTGCCTATCGCGTCTTCCCCCTGTGTCTCCCTTCCCTGCGGGCGCGTTGCGGCTGCCATCCAGGCTTTCAGCCCTGGGGCCGCTGGCGTCACCTCCTCCGCCTCCTTCGGGCGCGCCGCAGGGTCGGGTCCCTCTGGTACAACCTGAAAC
Source organism: Andrena trimmerana (assembly GCA_951215215.1). Classification (NCBI taxonomy): domain Eukaryota; kingdom Metazoa; phylum Arthropoda; class Insecta; order Hymenoptera; family Andrenidae; genus Andrena; species Andrena trimmerana. The sequence goes on along the minus strand of OX578059.1, from coordinate 83,489,242 downwards.
TCTCCCCGACCTTCCAGGTTCTCCCGGTTCCCCCTCTCTTCTTCGTCCGGGTCGGGGAGGGTGGTTTCCCTGACGCCCTTGGCGACCGCTCCCACTTGTGCACCACTCTGAGGGGGCGTCCTCGAAAGCGTTCTACCCACGAACACGCCACTCGAGGGGATCTCCACCACCTCCGTGGGGGATCTTCCCAGGGCCCCACTCCTTCTTCTTCCCTTCCCCCCGTACAGGGGTGTCTTCGGGATTATCCCCTCTTCTACCGCGGTGGATCTTGCGGTCCGTTCCATTTCCTTCTCGATTTCCATTGAGCGATTGCCTAGGTCCGCAGCTGTCGCCTTTTCCGGAGAGGCCTCTCCGGTGGCACCGGCCCGCTGCGTCAGCCTGGTGTCGTTGGTAGCCGTAAATCCCACCGTGTCACCAACTTCACACGGGGGTCCTGCTATTACTACAGGCTTCGCCGGGTACATTCCATCCGAGGCCCGGCTAGTGTCTGTCATAATAATCATTTTCCATGTCTCAAGGGCGACGGCCCTACCGCCCAGCGGGTTTCCTCCTACACGGGCACCGGTCTTGTTGCCCTGCGGCCGATTCCTCCCTAACTCGCCAGTTGGGGTGGACCGATTCTGGCCGCTCGGTCCTTAATTACTCCTCCACTTCCCTTGTGCGAACATCCAGGGCTGCCCCTGGTCGATCTTCTTTCCAGGGGGCAGGGGCAGGACTGACAGGGTTCCCCATCTCCTCCCCCAACCGCCTCACACTCCTATCGCACGCCAGTCTTTCGGACTCTTTCTAACCTAGCTCTAGGTGAATCGAATTCGCTCGGTACTGGGTGAATTCGTTAGTTCCCGGTCCGTGTCCTAAAATTCACCGGCCCCGATACTACGGGTTGATACGGCCGGCTATTTTACGGCTGTTCCCCTGGCTGCGCACACCTTACCGGTTTCATGTACGGACTCGCCGGCCGTCGCACGGACAGCTGCTTTTCTGGTGTTTGTGAAACTACCGGTAGCTCTTTACCCCTTTCCCCCTGGGGGGTGATCTTTCTGCGGGTGGTGCCCACGGGACAGTCACATCCACTCCCAAAAAATCACGTTCCTAGGTGCCTTCCTTTTCCTTCCACAGGTACGTGAACTAGTCACATAACCCTACCTGTCACTTTACGGTGTTAGAAGAGGGTTAATATTTAAAATTCGATAACTCCGCCGTCCCTCCACCTAGAGGGCTGTCCGACGAGTCAGAATCTTTATTATGGGCCCCGAATCACACTCATCCAGAAAAACCTATGCGTTAATAGGACCTCAAAATTCTTATTTTTTGCGGCCCCCCTCGACCCCCGGAACGCCCTTACAGAGGCACTTCCGGTTGCCAGAGGTCACCGAATCCGGTCCCGGGGTGTTCCGGGGTGACCTGTGGACCGCACACAACAAGCTCATTCTTCTCTGAAGTCCGGTTGCTGAGAAAATCCACCTTATCTTTCTCACCTGTCACTTTCCGGACTAAAGTCGATTAAATTTTAAAAATCTCTATCTCCGCCGTCCTCCACCCAGAGGGTTGGCCGACGGATCAAAATGCTTGTTTGGAGGTCCGGCATCCTCCTCCTCCTTAAAAAATATGGGTCATTAAGACTCCAAAATTGTATCTTTTTCGAGGCTCCCCTCGACCCCCGAAACTCCCCAACAGGGGTATTATAGACTAATTAAAATTTTGTGACTCGACACTGGGGTTCGCAGGGGTGGCCCGTGAACCGACCACAACAAGCTCACAGCACCTCGAGGCTCGGTTTCCGAGAAAACGGGCGCGTCGCCCCCGGTCGAGGCCACTTACCCCCGGCGCGTCACTCCATAAAATTATTAAAATTTCACACTCCTTCCCGGAGCGTCTCTATATACAAGTGCGGGGTATCAGAATACTCGCCGCGACGAGCCGGAGGCGATCATGCCCTCGGAACGTGGGGTTATGTGCCCTTCCAGGTGGCCCGTCCCTCCACGGTTCTAAGTCGCGTCCGGGAATTTCAAAGTTCCCGGGAGTCCTCTTGATCTCCGCCACTTCCTCATTGGTCGGGCTGGGGTTCTCGCGTCCTGTCCGCCAATCACGCGTTTCTTCTCCTATTCCTGTATCCTCCGATTGGCCGGCGGGCCTTCTTCTCGGCCCCCATTGGCCCGTCTCCTTCAGCGGCCGCCGATTCTCCAGGCCGCCGACCCGTTTAGCCTTATTTTCGCCTGAATTAGGCCACTCTCACTGTATTTGGCCCTCCAGAAGCCAAGCCAACTGTCCTCCACTGCTTCTCGAGGGTTTTCTTCGGGGGCCTGGCCCCACGTACACCTCCGACGAACAGCATCGGCCTGCCGTTCAGTTGACAGGGCGGCCATTTTCACCGTTCCTTTGCCGACACACACACCGCACCAAAATCCACCTAATCCTTGTCAGCGTTGGGGCTATTCCAGGTACCCATGTCACCTCATCACTCGCGGACACTCCGCGCTCCTTACGCACAGCCCTTGCGAGGGCTCCCGTACACTTTAACGCCCCGAAACTTTATCTCAGCTGCAGCTGTTCACAGCCACCTCTGTCCTTTGAACTCCCTCTCGAGCTCTCTCCCTGTGTCAAATAAGGTAAATTGACAAAATTTAGTTTATTTAAATTTATCAAAGTGGAGCAAGTCACATTAGAGAACAAAATACGCTGAGGACACATCTCCCTTGATACTTTTCAATTCAGTCTTTTGTGACTGACAGTCGTAATACTTTGTAGTTGCCACGCTATTCATTAATTTTATTGGTTTTCCATTCACAAGATTTCAGATCTCCAATAAACGTACTAAATTAATCTTCTATTTTTTGTGATATATATTATTTTTCATGTACTTGGCGTAATTTTTGTACTTTTTTTAAGCTTTTTAAGGGGTTTTATATACATATATATACAGGGTGTCCCACCTAAGACTGGACAGCCGGTTTTCTCCTAAACTATTGGAGATAAAAATATAAAAAAAATAGGGAATTGCATGGTTCGAGGGGGCCAATTAATTAGCGCGAACGATTTTTTTTATTGATTATTATTTTAAAAGATACGATGGTCAAGTTCGGTTTCTCAAATGGAACTATTTTTTTTGAACACCTGAGTTGATAGTGCGTTCCAAGACAAATTCAATAAGCTTTAATGTATACACTTTATTTTCACTGGTTTTTAAGATATTGCGCTTGCAGATTTACTGATTTTCACTGCAAGAAAACTGTCTGGTATAGCACGGACCGGGGACGGTGTTACTGGCGTCACGGGTGGCACTGCCTGTTGAAATAGATACCTACCTGCCAAAGGTCTACGCCAGGAATGGCAGGCCCAAAGGCTGGACAATTCTTTTCCGCCAGAAATGCTACTTAGGTAGGTAAGAAAAGTAGAGCCATGATGGGGAAGCTAAGGAAAAATGCAAATGAAGTGGTGATTATTGCTATTAATTAAGTCTTTATTACTCCAAATACAACTATAAGTTAATGATTTAACATTTTTTACACACTTTGGACTATCTGAGGTCAGGCGCCTAAGTGATTAAACTTTACAAAACAGATGGGAAAAAACCGTCCTCCCCCACTCGCTTTCGCCAGCGACCACACTATTTTCATCAGAAAACATAAGGAATCCATTGGTGTCACTTCCCTTTCGGACGGTTTTTTCCCATCTGTTTTGTAAAGTTTAATCACTTAGACGCCTGACCTCAGATAGTCCAAAGTGTGTAAAAAATGTTAAATCATTAACTTATAGTTGTATTTGGAGTAATAAAGACTTAATTAATAGCAATAATCACCACTTCATTTGCATTTTTCCTTAGCTTCCCCATCATGTCTCTACTTTTCTTACCTACCTAAGTAGCATTTCTGGCGGAAAAGAATTGTCCAGCCTTTGGGCCTGCCATTCCTGGCGCAGACCTTTGGCAGGTATGTATCTATTTCAACAGGCAGTGCTCCTCGTGACGCCAGTAAGACCGTCCCCGGTCCGTGCTATACCAGACAGTTTTCTTCCAGTGAAAATCAGTAAATTTGCAAGCGCAATATCTTAAAAACCAGTGAAAATAAAGTGTATACATTAAAGCTTATTGAATTTGTCTTGGAACGCACTATCAACTCAGGTGTTCAAAAAAAATAGTTCAATTTAAAAAACCGAACTTGACCATCGTATCTTTTAAAATAATAATCAATAAAAAAAATCGTTCGCGTTAATTAATTGGCCCCCTCGAACCATGCAATTCCCTATTTTTTTATATTTTTATCTCCAATAGTTTAGGAGAAAACCGGCTGTCCAGTCTTAAGTGGGACACCCTGTATATATATTAATTTGATTATATAACGGACGTGTCTGTGATGGGGCCCGACGACATGAATGTGTGCAGAATCATAGTAGTATAACGTCCGTGTATCTTTTATAAATAGAAAATTCTTTTACCTCGGGGAGGATTCGAACTCCGCGACCTGTAGCACTGTAGACGAACACTTTTTTTTTAAAAAAATTTTTATTGAAAAACATATAATACTCACGTATAATCTTTGGTGTCAAAAACATACAAAAAACTACCATACAATATCACTTAATGGCTGCGATGTTCATCGCCTATGAAACTCACAGCCCGGCAATCTTTGGTACTTAGTTGCCCTTTAGGATTATTAACATGTCTCAGGCACATTGTAATCGACTTAACGATGAATTCTTATGTGCCACAGCACTAGTATAAACGTGGGGAGAAAAATGTCCAGAAAACACCCTAAAAAACTCTGGGGAGGTGGCTTACAGTCTAAGGCTTATAATTAACTTATTACTAATAGCTGTGTACAAAGAGTGCCCCGAGGGGGGTGATCAGCGCTTATGCAGTATATAACGATCCAACAGAGGAATAGAAACAGGAACGATAGACTAGGCCTGACGCCCCCGGGTCTGCCGGCGGGCAGAGAGCTCCGCCATATCAACACAGGTATCATTCAACCACCAGTACTTCTTAGAATTGAGTCTGCAGAAATCGTAATAGTCTCTACTGGGAATTGCAAAAGATATATTTGTGTCCGTCATAAAGATTTCTGCTTTGGTCAACCGTGATGCGTTTTTTGGCGTTGTTACGGCGCCAATGATAAATGAGTGGATCATCGTTGCTATCCTGTATCAGACCCATCTTATCGCAGAACATGAATGTTTGTGGGACCAGGTACCTGGATGCCAGCTGTCTAGGAGCATTAATATCATCTTGCTCAGAGATGGCCATTGTGTACTCGTTATCAATAGAGGGGATCGTACTATAATAGTCTCTGGTGAGTTTGAGGGTGAACAGGTCAATCCGCGGTATTTCAGCGTTGTCATGAAGCGTTTTATTTCTTACAAAATGCTGCCAGTCCGAGGACTGAGACCTGTACATCCCCAAACAGGCCCTCAAGCACTTACGTTGAAGACTTCTCATTTTTTCACCGGTGGTGTGATTGAAATTCCACCATATGGGTGCTGCATATGTTATGATTGGTCTAACCAAAAGCATATACAGGGTGTTACTCTACCTATAGTCAATACTTTGGGGGGTGATTCTGTAGGCGAATATATGTCGAAAATCAAGAGTGACGAAATTGCGTTAAATGCTTCGTTTATTAATTATCGATGGTTAAATATTGGCGTCTGGAACGCCTGAATGACGGCAACTCGACGGACAGCGGGCAGCGCGAGGCAGGCCAGCCAAGGTGCGTGCAGTGGCGGCGGACGCGCGACGGATTTACCATGTTGAGCGCATACTTACCCACCTCGTCGAAACTGTGACATACGGTACTTGCGATAATTTATGAAGACACAAACGTTGTACGGCATTAAACCTGCCTACTCGTAAAAATCCACAAGGGCATATCAAAACCCGCCCAACAGGATTCTCAAGTAGGGAGGGCGAATGCCATCGCCTTTGAAAATATTGCCCTCAAAAATCACCCACACGGACACACACGCACCGCGATTGTCCCATCCGCGAATGTTCACTTAACTGCACACACGCACCGCGATTGTCCCATCCGCGAATGTTCACTTAACTGCACACACGCACCGCGATTGTCCCATCCGCGAGTGTTCACTTAATTACACACACACGCACCACGATTAATTTACTCACGAGTGTCCATGCGTTCACGCACAAAATATTGTCTTACAGGAGATGTTCAACGTGACCACCATTCTCCTGGATACACAGTTGCATTCTTCTGCGAAAGTTTTCGCGCACTTGTCGGAAGTCGCCCATCACATTCTGCACTATCCCCGATGTAAACTGGATTCGTTGTTGTAATTCGTCCAGCGTGGCCACGGGCGTTGAATAAACCAAATTCTTCATATGTCCCCAGTAAAAGAAATCAAGGGGATTGAAATCTGGAGACCGAGCAGGCCAAGCGATAGGTCCTTCTCGTCCAATCCACCTATTTCCGAAATATGCATTTAAATGTTGGCGTACTATTACGGCCCAATGTGCTGGTGCACCGTCTTGCATGTACCACATGTCTCTTCGCACAATCAATGGTACGTCTTCTAATAGAGCAGGCAATTGTGTCTGTAGGAATTCTAGATATCCTTGTCCTCCTAAGCGACGAGGGAGAACAACAGGACCAATAATCTTGTCGCCAAGAATTCCTGCCCAAATATTCGTCGAAAATTGGCGCTGGGTATTTATTTCTAACAGCGCGTGTGGGTTTTCTTCTGCCCAGACGTGAGAATTGCGTGTATTAACGCTGCCATTTCGGTTGAAGTTTGCTTCGTCGACAAACAATATCTTCGATAAGAAGCCTTCATCGGCTGTAATCATTTCCATCATCCACGTGCAAAAGTGGAAGCGGTTCTCGAAATCACCCTCTTCTATTTCCTGCACCCGCTGCAAATGATACGGGTACAGTTGATTGTCTTTTAGGATTCTCCAGACAGTGGTACTGCTTACACGTTCCTCTGCCGCGATTCTTCGTGTGCTGGTCGAAGGGTTTTCCTCAATTCGCCGCATCACCCTCTCTTCGAGGTGCGGATCTCGTTGATCACGTCCCCCGAATCTGTTACCCGTAACCGAACCTGTATCGCGTAATCGTTGATACAGTCTGGTAAATATCCTTCTATCGGGCACATTTCTCCTTGGATATTTTTGGCAATAAATGCGAAGTGCTTCAGGAGTACTACCTTTCGCTTCACCGTAGCACATGAGCATATCTGCGAGCTCCATGAACGAATATTGTCCTTCCATCGTAGAAAATTCGTCCGTACGCACCACTTCACACACCACTACACACACCGTCACACACCACACACAGAATAAAGCCTAAAAAAAAGAAAAGCAATCTAAAAAGCCTAAGCTAAAGCTAAAACTAAAACTGAAACTGAAACTGAAACTAAACCTAAAATTAATCTACAACTCTAACTAAATTCAAAAACGCAGACTGCTTTCTACAATAGAAATACTTCTCGCCGATTGCAGTCTGTGCTCGCGTTGACGACAGTCGTCAAACTGAGGAGACCTTGGTCAAATCCCTGCGCGAAGGAGACGAAAAACGTTACGGATAAACAATCCACATACAATGTATCGCTACATATTGGCCGAGTCGCTCAGGCGATGATACACAGCTTATGCAATAAATTAAATTCTTTTCTCTTCATGGAATCGATAGGTATGGCAGTGACACCAATGAATTCCCTATGTTTTTCCGATAAAAATCGTACCAAATGTAATGTAAATCTGATTACTTTTAACCAAGCTAATTTCACATGAGAATTCGTCGCTTTCTAGTGCGCAACATTGTATGGCTCCCCTGGCTCGAGCGTCGCGGTCGGAGTTCACGAAACTCAGCGAGAAACGGTTTCGTCGGGGGCATTGACTGGCCGTGCGAAACAGCTGTGATTCTCATGTGAAATTAGCTTGGTTAAAAGTAATCAGATTTACATTACATTTGGTACGATTTTTATCGGAAAAACATAGGGAATTCATTGGTGTCACTGCCATACCTATCGATTCCATGAAGAGAAAAGAATTTAATTTATTGCATAAGCTGTGTATCATCGCCTGAGCGACTCGGCCAATATGTAGCGATACATTGTATGTGGATTGTTTATCCGTAACGTTTTTCGTCTCCTTCGCGCAGGGATTTGACCAAGGTCTCCTCAGTTTGACGACTGTCGTCAACGCGAGCACAGACTGCAATCGGCGAGAAGTATTTCTATTGTAGAAAGCAGTCTGCGTTTTTGAATTTAGTTAGAGTTGTAGATTAATTTTAGGTTTAGTTTCAGTTTCAGTTTCAGTTTTAGTTTTAGCTTTAGCTTAGGCTTTTTAGATTGCTTTTCTTTTTTTTAGGCTTTATTCTGTGTGTGGTGTGTGACGGTGTGTGTAGTGGTGTGTGAAGTGGTGCGTACGGACGAATTTTCTACGATGGCAGGACAATATTCGTTCATGGAGCTCGCAGATATGCTCATGTGCTACGGTGAAGCGAAAGGTAGTACTCCTGAAGCACTTCGCATTTATTGCCAAAAATATCCAAGGAGAAATGTGCCCGATAGAAGGATATTTACCAGACTGTATCAACGATTACGCGATACAGGTTCGGTTACGGGTAACAGATTCGGGGGACGTGATCAACGAGATCCGCACCTCGAAGAGAGGGTGATGCGGCGAATTGAGGAAAACCCTTCGACCAGCACACGAAGAATCGCGGCAGAGGAACGTGTAAGCAGTACCACTGTCTGGAGAATCCTAAAAGACAATCAACTGTACCCGTATCATTTGCAGCGGGTGCAGGAAATAGAAGAGGGTGATTTCGAGAACCGCTTCCACTTTTGCACGTGGATGATGGAAATGATTACAGCCGATGAAGGCTTCTTATCGAAGATATTGTTTGTCGACGAAGCAAACTTCAACCGAAATGGCAGCGTTAATACACGCAATTCTCACGTCTGGGCAGAAGAAAACCCACACGCGCTGTTAGAAATAAATACCCAGCGCCAATTTTCGACGAATATTTGGGCAGGAATTCTTGGCGACAAGATTATTGGTCCTGTTGTTCTCCCTCGTCGCTTAGGAGGACAAGGATATCTAGAATTCCTACAGACACAATTGCCTGCTCTATTAGAAGACGTACCATTGATTGTGCGAAGAGACATGTGGTACATGCAAGACGGTGCACCAGCACATTGGGCCGTAATAGTACGCCAACATTTAAATGCATATTTCGGAAATAGGTGGATTGGACGAGAAGGACCTATCGCTTGGCCTGCTCGGTCTCCAGATTTCAATCCCCTTGATTTCTTTTACTGGGGACATATGAAGAATTTGGTTTATTCAACGCCCGTGGCCACGCTGGACGAATTACAACAACGAATCCAGTTTACATCGGGGATAGTGCAGAATGTGATGGGCGACTTCCGACAAGTGCGCGAAAACTTTCGCAGAAGAATGCAACTGTGTATCCAGGAGAATGGTGGTCACGTTGAACATCTCCTGTAAGACAATATTTTGTGCGTGAACGCATGGACACTCGTGAGTAAATTAATCGTGGTGCGTGTGTGTGTAATTAAGTGAACACTCGCGGATGGGACAATCGCGGTGCGTGTGTGCAGTTAAGTGAACATTCGCGGATGGGACAATCGCGGTGCGTGTGTGCAGTTAAGTGAACATTCGCGGATGGGACAATCGCGGTGCGTGTGTGTCCGTGTGGGTGATTTTTGAGGGCAATATTTTCAAAGGCGATGGCATTCGCCCTCCCTACTTGAGAATCCTGTTGGGCGGGTTTTGATATGCCCTTGTGGATTTTTACGAGTAGGCAGGTTTAATGCCGTACAACGTTTGTGTCTTCATAAATTATCGCAAGTACCGTATGTCACAGTTTCGACGAGGTGGGTAAGTATGCGCTCAACATGGTAAATCCGTCGCGCGTCCGCCGCCACTGCACGCACCTTGGCTGGCCTGCCTCGCGCTGCCCGCTGTCCGTCGAGTTGCCGTCATTCAGGCGTTCCAGACGCCAATATTTAACCATCGATAATTAATAAACGAAGCATTTAACGCAATTTCGTCACTCTTGATTTTCGACATATATTCGCCTACAGAATCACCCCCCAAAGTATTGACTATAGGTAGAGTAACACCCTGTATAGGATGGTCTTTGCCTTTGGTGACAAATATTTATTACGAAATGCTCTGCTATTGGCCAAGTATGCCCTGTTTGCCTTTTCCAGCTGTATGTCTGCATGTCTGTTACCTCTGAGCAGATAATCAATCTGGACACCCAGATACCTGACGACCTTTTTGTGAGGAACAGTAATTCTTTCGTCGGTGCCCGGGACTAGTGCTGTGATACTAAAATCTTTACTTCCAGCTTTAACTTTAGAAGAAAGCTTGGCTAATGGTTTCCGAAACAAGATAGTCTCACACTTGCTCGGGTTGATTCGAAGGTTCCACGTTATAAAGTAACGGGTTATTTTTTCAACCGCTTCCTCCAAACCGTTTCGGACATTGTTTATTCTGTTGCCCGCCAAGTATACTACGATATCGTCCGCGAACATGAGAAGGGAGGGGTACCCCGGTTCGTCAAAGCTAAATAAACTAGGTAGATTGCTTATAACGATACTAAAAAAAATGGGGGAATTAACTGTGCCCTGTTGTAGGCCTTACTCTATTATGAATTCCTGCGAAGACGTATTTTTTCCATCCCAAGTGATAAATGTCTTATCTCGGATCATATCATACACTAGATATATAATCCATTGCGGGAACATTTTCTGTTGGAATTTATACAACAGGCCATTATGCCAAACCGAGTCAAACGTCTTCTCGACATCGAGGAGGGCAGTGCCCACCAACTGACTCCTGTCGACGAGCGCATTAACGTCAGCCAACAACCTATGAATGGCATGAGTGGTGGAGTGCCGATGTTTAAAACCAAACTGGTTGTCGGGGATCACTTTGTTTGGGATGCAATGCTCTAGTAATTTTTCGTTTACGATTGCCTCATACACTTTACTCAGGCACGGTGTTAGACTAATAGGGCGGTAACTGGCAGGATCACACGGGTTTTTGCCCTTTTTTAAAATGGGGAGAACCCTAGCACACTTCCATGACTTACAAGGGAACACCGCGATCCCGAACTCACCGATTGGAACGCAACTTTGTAGGTTTATAGAGTGAGTCGAAACAAGAACAACGGTGTGTTTCATTTGGGCCCTATCGCCCTTTAAGGGGATATAAAGTAACCTCAAAGTCAAATTGGCACTTTCACTTTTTCGCGTATAACTCTCAAAGTACAACAGACAGAAAAAATGTTTCGAACAAAAGTTTAATGGTGCAATAAGCGCTACAAACTTGCGTTAACAAAATTTCGAAAAGAGTTTAAAAAAAAAATACCTGAACTGAAAAAATCTTTTTTAAAAATTTTGTTAACGCAAGTCTGCAGCGCTTATTGCACCATTAAATTTTTGTTTGAAACATTTTTTTCTGTCTGTTGTACTTTGAGAGTTATACGCGAAAAAGTGGAAGTGCCAATTTAACTTTGAGGTTAGTTTATACCCCCTTAAAAGGGCGATAGGGCTCAAATTGAAACACACCGTTGTTCTTATTTTGAGTCACTCTAAAAACCCACAAAGTTGCGTTCCAATCGGTGAGTCCGGGTTCGCGGTGTTCCCTTGTTAGGGACATAGTACCTATTAAAAGCATTATTAAACAATATTGTTAGATCTACCATTATTATAGCCGGGAGATGCTTTAATACTATCGGGGGGATTCCATCAATCCTACTTGAAGTTTTGTTGGGAAGATGTTTCAGCGTATAGCTCACCTCCTCAGGGCTACAGAATGGATGTACAGCATTATCTGTCATGGAAGGACAGACGGTCGTATTCATCTCACTAAACTGAACAAGCGTTACGTTTTGTTCTCTATTGTTATTAAACTCTCTTTTAAGTGAGTCCACCGAGGCGTCAACCAATTCCTTTAGCCTTCTGTTATTGTTAAGATACTGAGGCGAGTTTATAAATTCATAGTGAGCTCCGATGACGTTATGTTTGTCAGCTTTTTCAGATAAACGTACTTATTCTTTATTTTAGGTAAATTTTGCAGATTGCATCCACTTCTATCAAGAATGGAGGTGTTATCAGAGTCAATATGTATGTCTTTTATGCCGTCAGATTTTCTGGGTCTGAATATTGAATTAACTTTTGGAAAGAAGCTGTCAGATTTTCTGTAATCAATATTTTTAATTATGTTAGTCCAGTATATCCCTATAACAGATTTAAATTCTTGTTGAAGGGCATTCGTTATTTTTTTTAGGGTGACTTTAGCCTTTCTCGTTATTGAGAGCTGCGAAGAAGGATCTATTATGTGCAACTTATGCAACAGGGATACTAAGTAGCTCTTATCTTTCTGTAGCTGTTTTATTCTATGGTTTAAGTATTTGTGCACACCGTTAGCTCGCTTATACGTGGGTACAGTACTAGACATATAATCAAGAATTGCATTAGTAATAGTTTGCAGGTGTGCATCGATTTCAGTTACCGTCAGGTTATTGTCGAACGGAATCCGATTCACACAGGACTCTGGCAACTTCTTTGTGAACTTACACCATTTTGTGGTTTTATAGTTGTATACGTACTTTAGTGATGCTGGGTTGGCTAAAGGAAAGGAGTTACCATGTGCCTCGAAAACAAGGGACAACGCCGTATGCTCACTGTCATATGGAAACGTCCTAGCCTTACCACTCAGATCGTTTAGCCACCTCAACGTAGAGTCAGCCAAGCAGATGTCGAGAAACGTCCGAGCCGGCTTGAAAGTAGGGAAGACCGGGACAATTACTCTCAACTTATAGTTTACGTCCAGCTCGCTCTCTCCCCCATTGGCGCACACACTTGCCCCTTTGATTTTCAGCCCGGTCACCCCACGCCAGAGTTGGGCAAAAGTTTATCTAAATAATTAACGAACAAAAGATAAATAATTTTTATTCATTACTCGAGGCTCGAATAATTGAAGTTATCTTTATTCGAAGAGTAACGAATAAATAATTTTGTTCGATGAGAATTTATTCGACGAATAAGGATAATTTTTTTTGAAAATTATTTGAAGCTAAAATAACTCTGGAAGTAGAAAACGAGAGAGATGGGGAACGTGTGCTAGAGTGCGGTAAGCAGGAGAACATGATGCGAGGAGGTAGTCTTGAGGGAATATGGCACGAGAGCTGCGTCTAGCGTCAGAGGTTAGAGCCTCGCCTGAACGTAGCAATAATGAAAGATAGAGAGGTCCGGGAGTGTAAGAAGGAAAGATGGAAAGATACCAAACTCGACACAATTTGAACTGTCATTATTACTTCCTCGCATCATGCTCTCCTGTTTACCACACTCTAACACACGCTCCCAATCTCTCTCGCTCTCCACTTCCAGAGTTATTTGAGCTTCAAATAATTTTCAAAAAAATTACCCTCATTCGTCGAATAAATTCTCATCGTACAAAATTATTTATTCGTTGCTCTTCGAATAAAGATAACTTCGATTATTCGAGCCTCGAGTAACGAATAAAGATAAAGTTTCATTTATTGGATCGTTATTTAAATAATTTTTTATCTACATAATGCCCAACTCTGCCCCACGCCTTGCGCCTGGCATTGAGGTCACCGACGACTACATAATAATTAGAGTTATCACACAGCCTCTGAAATAAGGCGTTGATTACGTCAACATATATTCGCCTATTATCGCGCCTTGCATAAACACTAATCAGGTACAATTTCTTATTGCTATTCATGTTGACTTCGGCTATAGCATATTCTAATATTTCATTAGAGGCTGAGGATGGATAACCCACTTCTTTAAATGCTAATTCCTTCCGAATCAGGATCGCTGTACCACCTCCCTGAATTGAATTCGGCCGGTCCGTTCTGACAAGTTTATAGTCCTTAAGGGGGTAGACACGTCACGTGACCTGGCCGATTTGGCCGGTCGGTATTACAGCAGGTTTTTTCTGCACTGAAATGGTATTACCCATAGATACGCGGCTGCCTGTGCACGCGAGACGGAGCTGTTTGCTATTTCCGTATTTTATTCTGAATAAGGAAAGAAATTCTCAGCTGTTGCGTTGTACTTATAAAAATTTAAACGGAAGTCGGCTGGTACTGCAATCGTAGAAAATTCATTGTACATTTTAATTACTTGAAATGTGCTTATGCTACAATATTCTACGTTAGCAGTGAGGAATTATAAGTGAAAAGGCAAAATAGATGAGGGGATGTCCCCAGAAAATGAAGTTTGTTAGGTTAGACATTTTTTTACTAGCAAAGCACCGAAACAGAACATGAAATACATTTATTACACGTCCTATGCATTTATGAACAAACATTATATATAAAATTGTACGGAATCGATTAACGTCACTTTTGCAAAGATCGGATTAGAAATTGCAGAACTTCAAATTCGTCACTGCTTAGCATGCAACATTGTATACTCCCGCTGGTTTCGAGCGTCGAAGCCCACGAAATTCAGCGAGACACATGATTGTTGGCAAGCATTGCGTTTGACGACTCTAGCCAGAAAATCATGTCGTATGAATGCTAAGAAACGATAGTGTGAAGTGGCGTGCGTTTCAATTGCACATTGACAATATCGTAGTTTCTAGGCTTAGAATATTAGCTACGTATTACGATGTTCTTCACCAGAGCACTACATTAATGAATTAAAAAATAAATGAATAGGTCAATTAGTTAAAATTAATGAACTGTGAATAATTTTAATGACGCCTAATTTAATTGCACTTACAAACTGAATTACTAATTGTAATTAAAAGAATTTTTTGACGTGCAACATGAAGCTGCGCATGCAAATGGTTGGGCTCGGATTATCGGGAAAGACCTACCCATCCCACCGTTTTGCTTTCTCGGTGCGAGTGAGGACCTTCGGGCCCCCGTAGACCACCCGTTGACAGCCGAGAGCAATAAAACCAAAGGGGCCAGATAAAATGTTCGTGTTTGATAAGTGTTGAGGAAATTATTACCAATGGAGTTTTTAGGGTTTCTCGATGAAAATGATGTCAGATATGGAGGTATTCCGTCCATTTTAAGTGAACGTAGTGTGTGTCCTAATCATGTATTCATAAAAAAAATAGACCGAAATGCTTTGCGTCTCGACTCATGTTCGTGGACATAAACTCACCAATCAATCGGTGGTAACTCTCTGTTCGCGAAAGGTATCGCGATGAGCGTGAGATGCCGGTTAGGTTATGTCCGAAGTCACAATGTACTGAGTTGAGTAAAATGTTTGGTTGTCTTTATTATTATAACACTCGTTGAGCGTGCGTAACCGAGATGAGCAGTGAGTCTTTTGAGAGACACAGATGGAGAATTGATTAAATAATGAGCACACACGCACACCGACCGCCACGCGGACGAGACTCGACCACGATCCACAATCGATTCGCGTGATTAAATTGAGAAGTGAGCGTTTGAACGATTTTAATGAGTGAGATGAGCACTAGATAAATCCTGAGCAAAAGAGAATTGAGCTGATCACTAGTTGCGGGCAAAGATGTGGTTTTTGAAAAACACGCGTCTATCACCGCACTCTGCGTGAACAAGATTGATGAGCAATATGGCCAATCGATTTCCGTTAGTCGTCTTCTCCAAAAGTCTGGAGGATCGAGCGACGTGGGGAAATGCGATTGGCTGAGCGTTCTGTTGCTGACAGCTGATTGGTCTATCGATTGTGGATCGGGCTTGTCGCTCCGCGGTCCAGGAGGTGCTGCAGTGAGTTGGGTGTGGCGGAGATCGGAACTACCGAATCTCAAACATGCTCCCGGCCTCAACAGCTGGAAGATGTTGATGATGAATCTGTAACATTCAAAACAGCCAATTTTGCTATTGGCCTGGTTAAGATGGTAGTAGCGGTCTTGAGCGTCACCACCCTGGTCAGTCCATCCTTCCCTGGGTGAAGGGTGAGAACCCGAGCAAGTGGCCACTTGCTAGGGGGAAATCGCTCATCAGTGATGAGCACCAGAGAGCCGACCTTGATGGCGTTGGATGGATGATGCCACTTCGAGATTGAGAGCTGTCGTTGCAGATAATGAGCTGACCATTGAGTCCAGAATTGTTGAGTCTTCTGTTGGATGAGTTGCCACCGCGCTGATGGTGAGATGGATGTGTGCTCCACAGAAGGTTCAGGTAGAGCTGAGAGCGGGTGGCCAATGAGGAAGTGAGCAGGAGTGAGCGTTGCGACGTCATCAGGATCGTCGCTGAGGGGCTCGAGAGGTCGTGAATTCAGCAGGGCCTCAATCTGCGTGAGAAGTGTACTGAACTCTTCGTATGTGAGTGCTGTTTCACTCACTGTTCGCCGAAGATGGTGTTTGGTGGACTTCACCACAGCCTCCCATTTGCCTCCCATGTGTGGTGCGGCTGGAGGGTTGAAACACCAGCGAGTGTTGTCGTTGACAAACAGCTGAGCGAGAGTTTGGTGATCTTGAGAGCCCTGAGTGAACATCCTCTTGAGCGTGGCATCGGCTCCGATGAAGTTGGTGCCACAATCTGAGTAGACTGAGTGAGGAATCCCTCTCCGTGAGATGAACCGTCGGTACGTTGCGATGAAACCTTCTGTGGAGTAGTCGGTGACTAGTTCGAGATGAACAGCTGAGGTGGTGAGACAGACGAATACACAGATCCATCCCTTGTGAGTCTTGGCGCCTCGCCCTTTCCACGTCCTTAAAGTGATGGGACCAGCATAGTCCAGTTCAGTATTGGTGAAGGGGCGTGTGGGTGTGACTCGTGAAAGAGGTAGTTGGCCCATCAGTTGATGGGCACGGATCCCCCTTTGCCGAGCACACACAACACACCGTAGAATGTGAGATTTCACTGGAGCCCGACCACCGATGATCCAATAGGTCAGTCTGATTTGAGCGAGTGTGAGCTGAGTCCCTGGAGAGTTTGTCGGTGAGATTGATCTATAATCAGATCGGACAGACGTGAGTGACGAGGCAAAATTGCAGGATGCTTACTTCCATATGCAATGTGAGCGTTGTTGAGTCGGCCCCCGACTCGGATCACTCCTTCTTGGTCGATAAAGGCCGTGAGACGATTGAAGGTGTGAGACGATGGCAGCGTTGCGCCAGAGCTGAGCACCCTTAATTCGTGTGCGAAATAAAGGGACTGCGTCGCTTTAATCCAAAAGATCCTGGCCCTCTCCAGATCCTCGGGCGACTGAACGATGAGTGGTAAGGAAATCGTTGACCTCCTTAAACGTGATAGAATTCTGAAACAAACTGAAGTGATACGAAAGAGTTTGTTGAGAGATGAGTATTTGTAAATGAGGTCCCAGTGATATTCGAGTTTTCGAATGTTGAGAAGATTTGAGACTCCAGGACGAGCTTCCTGCATGCTTGGACTGTCCTTTAATGTGGGTTGAGAGGGCCATGATTCACTGGGTTGAGTGAGCCAAGATGGTCCCGTCCACCAAAGCTCGTGGTGTTCAAGCTGTGTTGTTGTTAAGCCTCGAGAGGCACAATCAGCTGGATTCGCTGTCCCTGGAACGTGTCTCCAATGTGCGTGTGGGGTGAGCTTTTGAATTTGGGAGACACGATTCCGTACATAATCCTTCCAGCGTGAAGCATGTGATTTGATCCATGAGAGTGATATTTGAGAATCCGTCCACAGATGAGTTGTAGAGATGTTGAGTTGAAGAGTAGCTTGAACGTACTTCGTGAGCTTGGCAAGCATTAAAGCTGCCGTGAGTTCGAGCCTCGGGATTGTGAGTTTCTTGAGTGGTGCTACCTTGGTTTTTGAGCACACGAGTGTCGACACTTTGTGAGCTGTGGACGGTGAGGATACGATAATGTAAATTACCGCTGCCATGGCGAGCTGAGACGCATCAGAGAATCCATGTAATTCCACTGTAGAGTAGGAGAAGGTGTTGAACCACCTTGGTATTGAGAGTCTGGCCAGACTTGTGAGATCTTCTCTGATGGTGAGCCAGTGAGCAGTGACTTGGGAAGGCAGTGGATCGTCCCAGTCGAGTTTGTGCAGCCACAATTCCTGCAAAAGTGCTTTTGCCCGAATTATGACTGGAGCTAAGAAGCCGAGTAGATCAAATATCTTGGCTACTTCTGAGAGGATGAGACGGTTTGTGAGTATTGAATTGCTGATAGGTTTTGTTGAGAATGAGAAATTGTCGTTGAGAGAGTTCCATTGTAATCCGAGGATTTTGGTATTGCAGTCGTCTAATGCAATGTACGAGTTGCTAGCTCGCACTTCTTGAGAAATTGAATCAAGCAATGGGGGGTAGGTTGTCTGCCACTTGGCAAGTGGAAAACCGCCCGCCTTGCACAGGTCATTTAATTGTTGAGCGATTGTAATGAGTGTTTCACCCTCGTCGGCGCCGCCGAATATGTCGTCGACGTATCTGGCATGAGTGATTGACGGTACTGCAAGGGGAAAACGATGCCCTTCGTCTTCGACCAACTGCAGTAGTGCTCTGACAGCGAGGAACGGCGCAGCCTTGGTTCCGTACCGTGACCGTGGTGAGTTTGTAGGGCACCTCCTTTGAATCCTCGTCAATCCACAGTATCCTCTGGAGGTCCTGGTCGTCTTTGTGAACCTTGATTTGTCTGTACATTTTTGTCACGTCTGTGGCGAAAATGTACTTGTGCTGGCGAATCCACAGCAACACATCCGAGATGTTGTGTAGAAGGTTCGCACCAGTGTGCATGAGATCGTTGATCGAGTGCCCCGTTGTGGTCGGACTTGAGCCATTGAAGACGACCCTCAACTTCGTGGTCTGACTGTCGAGCTTGAGTACTCCATGATGTGGAAGATAAAAAACAGAGTGAGTATTAGGTGAGAGTGTGTGAGCTCTTACCATATGATGGAGTGCCTCATATTCCTTCATGAACCCTTGGTAGAGATTGCGATATTCAGAATCTTTGTTGAGCTTGTTGAGTGTTCGCTTCAGACAGGCATGGGCTGTCTGGTAGGAATTGCCCAATAGATTTCGAGATGACTTGAGAGGGATGCGTACGATGTACCTTCCTGTAGAATCACGAGTGTGTGTCGCCCGAAAGTGATCCTCACATTCTTGTTCTTCAGGGGTGAGCGTTGAGGGCGTATCTGTCGGGAGCTCTTCTTGAATCCAGAATTTAGCCAATAAATCTTGTATTGTTTTGTCGCTGTGCTGCATGATTGTAGCTGTGTGCGACGAGCTGAATTGAGACTGAGGTGTTTTAACTGGCCCAAGAACGAGCCACCCAAAGATTGAGAACTGGGCAATTGGCATTGAAGGGTCACCCTTTTTGAGGTTAGGTTTTATAATTTTACCATATGAGTCTGCACCAATGATTATGTCAATGGGCCTGGGTTTTAGAAAATCTGGATCAGCTAACCTTAACCCTGAGAGATGTGGCCATTCTTGACGTTGCGCTTCAACGGATGGTAGACTGGATGTGAGAGTTCGTAGAACATGAGCTTGTATGTAGACCGTGGAGGAGTCGTAGCTTGATCGTAGAGTGATTGACACGACGCCTCGAGTGTGAGTAGTTTTGTTACCTTCAATGCCAATAATTGAGATGGATGAGCGGGTTCTTTGAAGATTGAGTTGAGTGATGAGCTCCTCCTTGATGAAGGTGAGCTCTGAGCCTGAGTCGATGAGTAGCCTGACTGGCTTCGAGGCCACCGGAGAGATGAGCTGTGCGTTAGCTGTTGCTAACAGGGTGAGCGTGTGAGAGGTAGCGTGGCCACCTGAGGCTGAGTGAGAGAGTGATGAGTGAGCATGACCTGTTGTGAGTGAGCTTTGAGATGTGGGTGAGTGTGAGCAGACGACTGCACCGACACTTCAGAAGACAGCATCATCTTCTGACTTCTTCCCTTCCGTTGGAGGGGCTGGTTGAGCAGAGCTGGGCTCGGTCGTTGACCTGGGCTGAGCTTGAGCTGAGCCTTGAGCAGCCGCTGGCTTGGTCGGGTGCAGCATCGAATGGTGCTTTGCCCCACAGATCTTGCACCGATGTGCCGATTTGCACACATCTGTGTCGTGTCGACCACAGCAATTCTTGCACAGTGATCGGGCGACGATGAAATTGCGATGCTCGGTCACTGGCGTTTCCCTGAATTTAGGGCACATGACCATGAAGTGGTCAGCGTGGCACCAGTCGCAAGGATACTTCGTTGACTGGGCCTTAGTTGACGTCTGGGGTTGAGATCTTGCCTGCGTTGCAGGGTGAGCAGTCAATCTCCTCGAAGATGAGCGTGCTGTGGAGGACGAAGGGGCAGCTGGCTTCTTGGGGGGAGCCTCGATTTGCTCCAAGGCCCCACCTTTATTCTCCACAAAAGCCAGCAGGTCCTTGTAACTGGGGCACTCCGTTGAGTTGGCGAGAGAGGTTTCCCAGGCCTCTCGCGTCACCTTGTCAAGGCTGTTGGTGAGCACGTGCACCATTAGACAATTGTGCATTTCTTTATCTGCACCCAGAGCCACCAACGTCTCGTTCACCTCGTTGATGGTGGCCGCTAGATTAATGAGCGCCGGCGCCGATCTCGTTGAGATGGCTTGTATGCTGAGCAACTTGTCAAGTTGCTCTTTGATGAGCAGTCTTTTATTCGGGAAACGCTTCTCCAGGTAGTCCCAGGCAGCCTGGAAGGATGAGCCTCGAAGAGGGAAGGTGTTGACCCGTCGGGAAGGTTCGCCTGTCAGACTTGCCCTTAAATAGCAGAGGCGGTCTATCTCTGCTAGCCTCGAGTCCTTTATAATGAGCGAGGTGAACAGCTCGCTGAAGGCAGGCCACTCCACAAACTTTCCCCCAAACTTGGGAATGGCCAGCTCTGGAATTTTGGCCGCTCTGCTGGCCATCACTTCAGATGTTGAGTGGTGCGAGGAGGATGAGCTTGGCTGAGCCGGGTTCACTGAGTGATTGATGAGACCCTTGAGTTTTCGGTTGAGCTGCGCCACGAGGCTCGTTTCACGGCCTAAGAGGTCTGAGGCGAAATATTCGTGAGAGAGGCACTTGACGGGCCAAAATTCCTCCATGTGAGCGTGTTCAGTGAGGAACGCCTTGTGTAGCTCTGCTATACTGTCCAGCAGCGACTGCACCTCGCCGAGGGGCGTCGTCTCTAAGCCCTTCGGAATTTCGCCCTGCAGGGCTTGTATGGTCTCAAATCGACTGACCTGCGATCTCGCCTTGGCGATGAGCGTTGGAGGTATCGTCGATGGGGACGAGGATCTCGTCCTGCCGGCTGATTGAGCTGTGGGGACCGTGAGACTCATCTCACCTGCGCTTGGTGATGGAGACCGGGACCGCGACTCAGAGCTTGACTTGGTGGAGTCCTTGTCTCCTTCCATTTCGCGGTCAACGGTTGCTGAGCTTGTGCGTTGCACAGAGGGTGAGCACTGAGAGTTGAGCGTGAACTCTTCTAGGTGAGTACTGCACAGAACTTCACACACCTACTCCGGCTCGAAGGACCAAAAATGTTCGCGAAAGGGATCGCGATGAGCGTGAGATGCCGGTTAGGTTATGTCCGAAGTCACAATGTACTGAGTTGAGTAAAATGTTTGGTTGTCTTTATTATAAAAACACTCGTTGAGCGTGCGTAACCGCGATGAGCAGTGAGCCTTTTGAGAGACACAGATTGAGAATTGATTAAATAATGAGCACACACGCACACCGACCGCCACGCGGACGAGACTCGACCACGATCCACAATCGATTCGCGTGATTAAATTGAGAAGTGAGCGTTTGAGCGATTTTAATGAGTGAGATGAGCACTAGATAAATCCTGAGCAAAAGAGAATTGAGCTGATCACTAGTTGCGGGCAAAGATGTGGTTTTTGAAAAACACACGTCTATCACCGCACTCTGCGTGAACAAGATTGATGAGCAATATGGCCAATCGATTTCCGTTAGTCGTCTTCTCCAAAAGTCTGGAGGATCGAGCGACGTGGGGAAATGCGATTGACTGAGCGTTCTGTCGCTGACAGCTGATTGGTCTATCGATTGTGGATCGGGCTTGTCGCTCCGCGGTCCAGGAGGTGCTGCGGTGAGTTGGGTGTGGCGGAGATCGGAACTACCGAATCTCAAACACACTCATATCAAGGTGTAATGAGAAATATGAACATTTTCGTATTCAGTACTGGATGACTCAAGTCGCCGTCGACCGAGGGTCTCTCGCTGGTGCGCTATTTCACTCGCACTCGATTTACGTCGTTCAATCTCCTTGTCAAGCGGTTCAGACGAGGGCCCTGATAAATGTGAATTTATTTGGGAAACCAAAGTCGCGTCATTCGTGACACCTACTCGCGAACAGATATATGTATGTACAAGAAAAAGCAATTCAATTTCCCGATGACTTGAAGCAACATTTCAATACGTAAATGCATGAAAAGGTGGGATCAGGAATTCCCAACCAAGTGATGCATATGAAAGAACTGGCGATATTCAACAATAGTTTTTCGTCTAAATTATACAAGTATTTGTTTGACATGAATATAAAGTTTGTCAGTCTTTCTCGATTTGAGTTCTATATAAGGCTGTCTTTCCTTCGCCATGAAAAGTCCCCTCTTGTGCTGCAGGCTGGCAAGAAATCGACGCTCGAAACCAGCGGGGCCATACAATGTTGCGCGCTAAGCAGTGACAAATCTGCTGTTCTGCATTTCTAATCAGATCTTTGCGAAAGTGGCGTCAGTCGATTCCTCATGTTTCTCGATCAAATTGGCCCCAAAAATGATATAATTCGGACCAAAATTAAGGAAATTACGTGAAAAATTGTTTGCAGAATTGAAAGCCCGTTTTCTTACAAATAGTCCGATTTAAATTATTTTCGGTCAATTTAATCGGAAGAATGCCAGGAATCCATTTGTGGCACTTTCATATTGATACGATGAAAAATAAACAAATTCTGTTTCTTTATAATCGATGACACATCGCCGAGCACGGCGATCTCGCGCGGCTCGGGACACAAAGGTTCTCGTCGGTTATTCGAACTTCTAAGATCGTATTCAGATTTATTGGCCGGTGAGTTTCGTAACTAGGGGTGTGCGGTTACCCGATTTTTCGGGCTCGGGACGGGCCGGCAACTTTCGGGCGGGATCGGGCGGGGTCCCGATACTTTCGTATTGCTCGAGATCCCGCCAGTTTCGGGACCCCGAGACTCGATTCGGGCTACAAGCATAGCCGCCATGAGCGGACAATTTGATTTCAGGTCGGCTCGGCAAAACTCGGACGCAATCGGACGATATCGTTACTAGTAATAGATTAAAATTATTACCCGAGAACATAGAAAAATTATGTTTCTTACATGTTAATTTGAAATAATAAAATATTCGCCTCCTGTATATTGTTGTTATTATGAAACATCCAGGAAATATTCCTTTTTGTATGCTTATAGTTCGTACGTTTTCTATTTTAAATCTGAACCTAAGTGTGAAGTATATTTTATTCAGATTTTAAAATATTGTCGATGTAAAAGTAGTCTTCTTCTCAAGTTCTGAACATGGTATTTATTTAAGTACGTGTATGGACGTATTCAGTGTTCACAGACTATTTGGTAGCAATGAAAATACATATATATGTAAATAAATAATGAGATACAAATTATGATTCAACAGGAGACAGAAAGATAAAAACTTATCACTCTGGTATCGATATAAATGATATACATAATTCTTTCCGTCTCGGTCCCCTCGTAATAGCTGACTTTCGAGCCGATCGCGTCCGAGTTTTGCCAAGCCGACCTGAAATCAAATTGCCCGCTCTTGGCGGTCATGCTTGTAGCCCGAATCTAGTCTCGGGATCCCAAAACCGTCGGGATCTCGAGCAATACGAAAGTATCGGGACCTCGCCCGATCCCGCCCGAAATTTTCCGACCGGTCCCAAGGGCCGAGAATCCGAGCCGCGGGACGATCCGTACACTCGTATTCGTAACGCGTAATCTCTCGTCATCGCAGAACACGAGTGAGCCAGAAGTGGTGGGGATAGCGCCAAGCTTCTGTCATGTATAGGCCAAACCGAGCTGCAGCGTAGAAATACGCGCATCAGAATAAGTGTGCCTTAGGCCTTAGCTCCGAAAAAAATCAGGAGCTTTATTGGTCAGAACATTGATTCTTTCTCGATAGCTTCATCTCGTATTGGTCTACGTATAACTTCGTGACGCACACAACTACATATGTACTACGCTGACAATAAGAATAAATAACAGCCACACGGCTACGTTCAGACAGGGCCGAGCAGCATTCCCGTTACCCCACCATACCCTTCGGTGGCTAGGGAACTCCAACTGACAAATCCATGATCGTCAGATGGTGATGGCTGATTTCTCCTCGATCGCTGTTCGCGAAAACGAATCGACCGGCCAATATATT
This sequence comes from Andrena trimmerana, assembly GCA_951215215.1. Taxonomy (NCBI): domain Eukaryota; kingdom Metazoa; phylum Arthropoda; class Insecta; order Hymenoptera; family Andrenidae; genus Andrena; species Andrena trimmerana. The sequence goes on along the minus strand of OX578059.1, from coordinate 83,464,924 downwards.
TGAATACGACCTTAGGATAAAGATATAATGAAAGATGAAAAATTATTCGAAGCCAAAGATGAAAGGCCTTCGAATAAACAAAGGAAACTAATAAATACCCGAAGCTAAATAGAATTTTAGATTTAGGGTACACACACCCTCCCCCCAAACCTCGTGTCGATCGGCCACTGGGGCCATTCGGAAGTATATTCTTTTAAGTAAATAATGCCCATCTCTGCATAGGAGCGTAAAGAATTACAAAAAAATCAAGGAGTCAACTGTTGACCGATTTGGAGACTTTTCCTTGTTATATGTTATATACAATAGTCGGAAGAATAATAATAAAAGCAATAATTGCAAATATTATCTGTAACTTCCACATTCTGAAAATATGATATCAGTAAATAACTACTTTCAGTGTTATTAAAAAATTCCAATCTCTTTTTTTATTTGAAATAATGTGGCCATATAATTATAACATTTATTTGGCAGCGGTGATGTATGTGTTACAGTAAAAGCGTGAATTTAGTAAATGTACAAACACATACATACATTGACTGTATCACGCTTTTGCTGTGGCACATGTATCCAGTTAAATTTGTCACGTGACTTGTTCTGTATTATCGCCAATATGGCGGAACTCGTATTTGGGAATGCAATCACGGGGATACGTTTTTCGTCCTTATATGAACAGATTTTACGCTGGGCGAGGTCTCATTCGAAAGAGTAAGGTTCAATGCAGCGCGCTCTGGTCATCGTTTGAGTCACAAAACTCTTTTAGTGACCTAAAAATACTTGGATTCATACGGGTGTATTTTGTCAACTTTTGCTTTACTTTGAACACTCGTATTATTAGATATCAACACAATTTCGTCGAACCATGACCAGAGCGCTCTGCACTGAACCTTCCTCTTGCGAATGAGACCTCATCCAGCCCAAAATTTGCTCATATAAGGACGAAAAATGTATCCCCCCAAACCCATGTTTCGGGCACATTATGTGGGTATTACAGCGCGCTGCATTATCCGTGTTTACCCCCTTAAGGGAAGTTTCTGCTTTGTTGGGCCAAAAATTTTTCGATTCTTCACCAATTTTTTATGCGAAAAGTATTAAATATAGAATGTTGATATTTGGTATGTTGACTAAGCGGTCTTTATTGAACATAAAAATATTTTTGAAACTTTGACAAAACATGGTAGTGGGGGTGGGAGGAGCCACATATGTCGGTACGTGGGCGATGACATTTCTCGCTTGCGGAAGTCCGAAGTCCCGGACAGGTGATCTGAAGCAAAAAAATGAAACATATTTTTACTCTGTACAATATTGTGTATAAGTTGATGTAGAATCAAGAAGAAAAATTGGAAAATAAAACAATAGTGAGCGATCGAAGGGAAGTTGGTATTTTTTACCAAAAATTTTTGCAAGTTTTTGTTCATTAAATAAAAACGTTTGAATATTTTTTGATAATTCTATGTCAACTAATGAAGACGTTTGTTGTACACGTGCCTGCCAAATTTCATAAAGATTACTTATCTAGGGTGTGTAGGAGCACTTCCGCAAACTTGAAAAATGTAGTTTCGAGAAAAACACGTTTAAGGGGGCCGTCTCCGCGGGCCTTGAATGTGTGCGTACGCTCCCACAAGCTGGGAAAAGCGTGTACGTATACGCGTGTAGTAAACAAACCGTAAATTACAACTTTCGTCCTGGAATCGGCCAGAAGGAAGTTTTTGCGAGTGCAGTTGCCTTCAGTAGACATCTGTGCAGGGTGGTCTGGTGCGTTTGAATGCTAATAACCACCGTACGTTGAAATAATAATGAATTTATGACTCGAACAGTGACAGAATGAGGCTCTTGTACAATTAGCGCCACCAACGGAGAAACCTCGAAGCCGTATTCTGTCACTTTTCGAGTCATAAATTCATTATTATTTCAACGTACGGTGATTATTAGCATTCAAACGCACCAGACCACCCTGCACAGATGTCTACTGAAGGCAACTGCACTCGCAAAAACTTCCTTCTGGCCGATTCCAGGACGAAAGTTGTAATTTACAGTTTGTTTACTACACGCGTATATGTACACGCTTTTCCTAGCTTGTGTGAGCGTACGCACACATTCAAGTCCCGCGGAGACGGCCCCCTTAAAGTTAAACCGAAGTTTATGTGCGAATAAAATGAAAAGTTTTATACTTACACCTAATCTGCTATGCCAGGAGCATACAGGATTCCTTCCTCTTCTTCAAAAAGTTCTTCTTGAGCCGTCCGCTCCAGTCTTGCTTCTTTTGATGCTGCGGAATGTGTAGCGTCAGCTTTCTTCACGCGCACCATATCCCTTTTGTTGGCCATTATTTTTGCTTCAGGTCCAATTGTGATACCCATCACTTCCATCATACGCAGTAGGGGGGTGATACCTTCGTTGAAAATACATACGGTAATAAAAGCTGCCAGTTCGACAATTTTGCAAAAAATGTGTTTTGGAGCCAACTTCCAGAGGACAGCGTTGAAACTTTCGTTATTATTTTGCGTATGTCCGCCCAAACAGCGTTGCAACAGATCGTCTGACGACAGATCTGAGTATATCGGATGAAGGAGTTTCTGAACTTCAGTCGCAAGTGGTTGTTCGTGTTTGAAATCATGCAATTTGTTGCTTGCCTCTGCGCGTCTCCACTTGCACCACGAGTCAGGCCCGGGCGGACAATTGTCGTGCTTTTGCTTCGCATCTGTCGAGCATTTGTGATCGAAAGACGCCCAAATAGCATTTTTCATAGCAGTCACAGAATCAGAATTTCTGATAATTGCCAAACCATAGTAATTGGTCAAGTCACGAATCAATTTATCCGTCAATTTGCCACTACCTTTGCCACCAACCCCTTTCGTCTTCTTCTTTCCGGATCTCAATCTTGACCCCATTCGCTTTTTGACGTGTTCAACGCACTCTTTCTTCGTCACGATCAATTCCTCCCCATACGGTTGTATTTCCAGAAGTGATTTGAAGGTTTTCGTATCCCCGTCGACTATGTAGTTGGTATATTTTACATCGTGAAGCTCCTCGGATCGTGTAAACATTTCGATAATACCATCGACTTCCATTTTTCCAGCGCTTCCAGTGTGATTGCATGCACACTTTTCTTCGTGTTCTTCGTACCAGCTATGAAATTCCTCAGTGCCCTCTTTGCCACTCCAGTAATTACAGGATTGGCAAAACTTGGATTTCACAACAAGGTCCAGAATCTTACTGGAACATTTTCCAATCAGGGAGACTACGCCAAACAACGATGAAAAACCTCTCCTGCTCCAAGTTCCATCACCTGAAACGGTCAAATGAGATGGCTCATTTCCCGCTGCAGCATTTTTTTCAATTTCTTCCTCTGCAGCCTTTTCGAGGAGTACGTCGGCCGTGGCTTTCGCAGCAGTCAACGCATTTTCCAAGCATGCATAATATGTGCTGTTAGCGATTCCTTGACCCAAATCCATCATGCCGCAAAAAAGATTTATGCCCTGCAACCCGATTCCTAGTAAACGCATTACAAACACGATTCGTCGATTGATTTCGAAAGTTTTGTTCGAAATTTTCGGGCTAGATTAAATTTAGATGGGGCCACAATCACACACGACACAGAGCTTGAATCCCAAACCTTGTTCGCCTTTCACGTTAAACTTTACGTCACTTTCACATTTCTTGCATTTTAATAGGGCACTAAGTGTGGAAAATACAAAAATAAAATTGATAATGCGGTACCCGTGCATTGGATCAATGGTGATTTCAGTATCACACGAATTCTTTAGCTTTTGTGCCGACGTACTTGCGTGTAACGTTTCGTTTCCCCTGGTATGCCGATTACGATTGAATAGCCGTTTTTTTTTGCCTTGTGATCAGGTCGCTCATTTTCCACGTGATTTTTTTGTTTCAAACATATTGCACCACGGTTTTAACCACGAAAATCGTCCGTTACCCTTCGAGGTGACAATCATACTGAGGACGCTTTTCGAGGCAGCCGCAAGGTAGGACGCGAAGCTCGCTCACATCGGTTGCGGTTTATAGCGTCGCGCCGACCCATGTGCTCCGAATTTCATACCTGGCCCGCTTCTCTTTGTCGGCCTATAACTTTGCGAATTTTATTTATATCGACTTGCAATTTGCTGAACGTATTCTTAAACATTGGCTGTTTCCGATTCATGAAAAAAAAAGAAAATTTTTTTTTTGACCCAACAAGGCAGAAACCTCCCTTCAACTACGTGCGTGATATTTAGCTTTGTTTCAGATAGGAAGATAACATCGTGATTATACGAGTTTATGAACTGTAATAATTCGCTATCGATAGTTCGCTATCAATGAATTAACATTGATAGCTGCAATTCTCAATTGTTTGGTAATATTTACCTGTACGGACATTTTTTTTTCTATTTGTGCATGATACTAAGAATATAGTCAATTTTCTGTGTGTTTTCCGCTACCTGAGCAGCTAATGTTCTAAATTAATTTTTTACAAACAATGCTATTTCACTTTTAAGGTCTGCAACCCATGCTGGAGGGCTTGACTCCCGCTGACTGGCCCCATGTTGATGACGAACATGTGGTGGTACCGTTTCTGCGATATCCTGTCCTGTTGTAGCCTGCCTCGATTCCTGCCTTACCGAGGGGTTGCCATGCGGTCTCAAGCCCGAAGCTGCTTGTGCATAGGTGGTGTTCTCCCTGATTGAGGCAGAGATATCATTAATCCTGCGTAGTGTAGACTGCTTCTTCACTAACGAGGCCTTTCTTTTTTGCTCCAGTGCAAATTTAATGTATGTGCACCCCTTGTACGAGGCAGGGTGGCCATCTTGACCACAGTTGGCACATTTCAGATGGGATCTACTATCATCGTTCTTGACAGAGCAGTCGTCAGGTTCATGTGTCTTAGCACACTTAACGCATCTAAATTGTAAGTGGCAATTCTTACTGGCGTGGCCGATCCTTTGACATTTCTTACACTGGAATACTCTAGGCTTCCTGAGATGCTCCCAGCTAACCTTTTGATATGCTACAGCTTTCACCTTAAAGAGATCCGCAGTCTTACTATTGTGCGTCACCTGGAGGAGATGGTGGAATTTCTCCGGTTGAGCCTTTTTAAAAACAAATTTTCATACATTAATTATCTCAAGCTCCGTGAGCTTCAGGTCCAAGACCTCCTGTTTTATGTATTCTTCATTAAAGTCGCCTCTAATTCCTTTTACGATGACTGACTTGGGCTTCTTTTCCTTGGGTGTATATGTAAAGAATTGCGTTTTGGTAGTAAGTAGCATATCTACAATTGACGAGTAGTTTTCTGCTGCATCCATTTCTACAATACGTCACTTGTCTACGTCAACTTCCTTTACATGGAACGCCGCCTTGGGCATGTTCAGATTTAGGATATTCTTAATTAAGTAATTAATGTTAGTGCTTACAGTATATATTGGAGGTTGTTTCAGCGACTTCTTTTTGGCACTACTAGAAGGGTCGCCTACTCGTTCATTGCCCTCAATATCCATTGTTTCTTCGTCTGAGAGAGCCTTGTATCTATTTTCTGCTATCTCAGGTGTTACTGTCACTATTGATTTGATGCTAGGCTTGCTAGTTTTCTTGGGTAGCCCAGCCTTCTTCATGCGAGGTGCTCGGCTGCTGCGAGCCCGCCATCTGTTGGGGCGTTACAGCGGTAGGCAACGACCCATGCTTACGTTCTACGTTCTTTTGTTGCTGTATATAGTTTATGAGTTTGTTTAAACTCTATAGTGTTAATTGAATAATTGTATTAATTATTTATATCAGATATTGTCCACGTTCGCATATATTCCCCCGGTGATAACCTGTGGAATTTGAGACTGTATTCTGTGTGTCGACATTCATTGCGAATTCGTTGCTGTAACGTTCCACTTGGGTTGTACCGCAATATATGCACAATATTTCACGGCAGTGTGTGCGCAATATTCCCGAAACATTGCACAAACGTGGCCATTGCAATATTACACGGCAATGTGTGCGCAATATTTCCGAAATATTGCACAAACGTGGCCATTGCAATATTGCACGGCAATGTTTCCACAATTTTGCTGTAATATTGCAATGCCACCTGCAACCAAACGGCAACATTGCAATGTACTGCAACGTTTGTGCAACGTTCCTGCAACAAAGTGTGCTGTAAGGGTATCAATATGATTAGTCGTGTACATAGTGTTGTAATTATTGAAGTGTGTCTAACTAAAGCCGTGTGGTTTCATTACACGAACCCAACAACTGGCGCTGCGGACAATTAACTTGTGGAAAAATCTGTGTTTCTGTGTTACTGATTCCTACTACGAATCATAATGGCAGACACGGCGAAGAGCATCGAAGGCCTCACGGCGGTTATTAACAGCCGTCTGCAACTTCAGCTTCGCAAAGAAAGCGCTCAGGATGTTGCTGAATCTTCAACTCAGCAGCAAGACGCACCGCAGCCTGACCTGTACATTCGACTCTGTCTACGCATGGAGAAGTGCGTCTTCGGTTACGGCGACGAAACATATCCATTCGAAAATGGCTACGACGCCACCAATACACCATCGTCACGGAAGCGGAACTCCTTCCTCCGGAGATGGAAACACGATTGGTGTTAGAAAACCTGGGACAAATAGAATTCGAGAGGTTAACTGACCACGTGGCTCCCCAGGATATAGCAAAAATACTGCAAAAAGAACTGCTGGAAATTCTCAAAAATCTGTTCCGAGACAAAATATCTCTTACACACAAACGCATCTAGATATTAAATTTCCGTTATTATAAATCGCTCCCGATTGCGGAACGCGTAGACCGCATCAATCGTAACGCTGCGGAATTCGAATGGGCGAATTTATCGGACGACAATTTGAGGGTACTACTGCTTCTGCAGTCTTTTTGATTCTCCAGCGACAACGACGTATTGAAGAAAATTGCTCTACGCATCGTGGAGAAAAATCTGAACGCATCGTTGGAGGAAGTAACCGCGGAACTCGAGGCCCATCTTAACGTCACTACCGGCATGAAGACCCTCGAAAATCCCATCAACGATGTATCACAGCCAACCATCAACTCCGTGGTCCACACCAAAGTTAAGAAAAAAACTTGCAAGGAAGTTAAGAATAAACCGCGCGAGGAGGCAAAAACGTAAAATCCACCCGTGAACGGGAAGTGCCATGGTTGCGGCGGTGCACATCTTCGCGCAAAATGCAGCTTTCGTGACGCGTTATGCCACAAGTGCGGGAAGAAAGGCCACATTGGCAAAGTGTGTCGATCCGAACCAAAAAAAGTGGATGATCGCGCGAAGAACGGAAGTTTGGTCGCGCAGTCGATCACGCCGAGTGAGACGGTAGAAACGAATTCAGGTTCCTCGGTAAGTTTTGTGCGGTGATTCGAGTTCTCGGGCGCGAAATGGAAATAGACATTGCCGTGGCTACTCGGAACAACGTAAACCTGTTCCGTCTCACCGCCATCGATGGCTTGAGTTTGTGGTCCGTTCCGCTTGGTGAATTACGTGATTCGGACACAGTTTTTCGCGCGAACGCGAAACCGAATGGTCCGTCCGACCGCGCTTCTTGCAAGCTCGCGAGCGCGAAGCGGACGGTCGTCGAATCCCGGAATCGGACCGTGGCCACGTCACCGCAATGCCTTCGGGAAGATATCTTCAAGGCTTTCCCCGGTCTGTTCTCCGTGGAACCTGGTTTGTGCCGCGACTTTCGGGCGAGCTTCCATATTACAGAAGATGCCAGACAGCTTCCCTGTCGCCCGATTCCATACGCCATGGAGGCAATGCTGGAGAAGGAATTGCAACGATTGAAATCCAGCGGTATAATCGAGCGTGTGACATCCTCTAACTGGACAACTCCGATCGTAATTGTGAACAAGGGCGAGGAACAAATTCGCCTATGTGCGGATTAGTCGACAGGTGTGAATCAAGCGCTCGTCAATAATCGCCACCCCTTGTCGAGTGTGGATCTTCACGCAACTCAACGGGAATCGAGTTTTCAGCTTGCTCGACTTGAGCGACGTTTTTTTTTCAAATTGAAATTGCCGACGAACACCGCGAAATAACTACTATCACCATGCCGAAGGGTCTCTTCAGGTTCAATAGGCTGTCTTTCGGAATTAAAACAGCTCCTGCCATATTTCAGCAGGCGATAGATGGCTCCCTCACAGGACTGGAACGCGTCTACGTGTACATCGATGACGTGGTCGTAATGGGCTCCAATCGGGAGGAGCACGACCAGCGGGTCCATAAAATACTTCAACGACTCCAAGAAAAGGGTTGAAAGTTGAAGAGGGAAAAATGCAGGTTTGGCTTGGAAGAAGTGAAATACCTTGGTTTGGTGACTTCCGTTTCCGGTGAGAAAGTGGTGAGAAGGAGCGTTAAGCAGTGGAAAGTGAAGAGTGCAGAGTGAGTGCAGTAGGCGGTGTGGTGTGGTGGAAGGAAGCATGAGAGGTGGTAATGAGGGGGCAAAGGGTGGGAAGAGGGCTAAGGGCGGGAGTTAGGGAGGAAATAGGGGGAAGGAGAGGCTGAGAAAGTGAGGTTAGGCGAGGTAATAAGACTAGGATTAAGGCGGGAAGGATAAGGATAAGGAGTGGGTAGAGAGAGACATCTAGGATGCGAGACGGAGGTACAAGAAGGACGGTGGATAAGGTAGGGAGTAAACAGACATAGGAAGAAAGTAAAAAGAGGTAGAGTAAAGGAAGCTCAAGGCAGGCAAAGGGAGGAAGAGAAGTGGGAAATGGGGGATGAGAAAAAGGAGTCAGGTGGAGCAGCGGAGGAGAAGGTGAGAAAGAAGGGGGGGGGGGACGACGAGCCTGGAGAGACAGCAAAGGGGAAGAAGTGGTAGTATTAGAGCGGATTCTCTCTCTCTCTCTCTTTCTCTCTCTCTCTCTCGAACACGAACGTGGAAAGAGCGGAAGGAAATGTGTAGAGAAGGCAAACGGTGTAAATATTGTAAATAGAGAGTAGACTTAAGAGTAGAAATAAGGAATAGGATAAGGTCATAGAGTAAGGTAGAATGTAAGGATAGGGCTGGGCGGTAAAGGGTAAGGAATAATTGTAGAAACTTGTAACCACAAGGGGGACAAGAAAACCATACATACATACCTTGACTTGGTCGTCAATGCACTGGGAATCTCAGCCGACCCACAAGCCACCCGAAACATTGCAAACATGCCGACGCCTTCAAAAGTTTCCGAGGTACAAAGCTTCCTAGGCATGGCCAATCACTACGGAAAATTCATTCCAGGCCTGTACCAATTAAAACGTCCGTTAGAGGAGCTCACACGCAAGAATCGTCCTTGGTGTTGGGACCACCAACACCAGGCAGCGTTCAAGGCGATCAAGGAAGTCATGCTCAGTCCTCTGCTTCTGGAGCATTATGATCCTTTCAAGACGCTGGTTGTGGCCGCGGACGCATGCTCCACAGGCATTGGCGGCGTTCTAATACAGCGTCATCCAGACGGTCACGAGCGCGCTGTGTATCACATGGCACAGAGTCTAACGGACGCACAACGCAATTATTCACAGCTGGAGAAGGAGGCTCTCGTTTTAGTCACAGCGGTCGAGCGGTTCCATAAATTCGTGTGGGGCCGCAAATTCATTGTCCAGACTGATCATAAGTCTCTAGTCGCTTTACTTCAGATGGGAAACACCAAAGGATTCAAGGCGACTACGGCAGCGCGGCTCAAACGATGGGCCATAAGGCTGTTAGGATACGAATTCCAAATAGAGTACGTTCCGACTGAGGAATTCGGACAAGCGGATGCGTTGTCTCGCCTAGTCGATAAATTTCGTTGGGGCAACATTGAGGAGCTGCACGTGGCCACAATCAGGACAGTCGAGCGTGAACTGGAGAGTTCTCCATCGACTTCTTCGGGCAAGAATTGCGGAACGGCTTGAAGATTGTAACCGCGGAAGATACATGCCTTCGGGCTGTCATAAAAGCCATCGCGATTGACTGGGAGTCGGTCAAAATCTCGGAGGAGATAACATTCTACAAAGGGCGGAAAGACAACCTTTGCGTCGTGGATGGCACGGTGCTTCTTGGAGATAGAGTAGCCATTCCGAATACGATACAAGCTGGGATTCTTCAAGCACTTCACAAGGGTCATCCAGGTATCCGTAGGATGAAAGAGCTTGCACGGCAGTATGTTTTTTGGCCTTAAATGGCGAATGACATCGAACGCATTGTGTGTCAGTGCGACACGTGCACGTCCACACAGAAGCTTCCAACGAAGGTACCCCTAAGCCCGTGGCCGATACCCACGAAACCGTTGGAACGAGTCCATATAGACTACGCTGATCCAATAGACGGCCAGTACATTCTCATCTTCATGTACGCATTTTCAACATTTCCCGACGTGACACTGACGCCTACAGTCTCCGCGAAGCGAACGGGTGACCTCTGCACGGAATTCTTCAGCCGGTATGGGCCACCGAATATTCTCATTTCCAACCATGGAACACAGTTTACGTCCGGATTGTTCTCCGACCTCTGCAAGGAGACGCATATTATGCATCTATTCTCTCCAGTAAACCATCCCCAGTCTAATGGACAGGCTGAGAGGATGGTTCACACCATCAAGAGGGCCATCGCCAAGAATCCGGCTGATTGGAAGAAGGAATCTTCCGATTTCTTCACTCGTATCACTACACTCCATGCACTTCAGCTCCAGACGGCAAATCTCCTGCCGAACTGCTGTTTGGACGTCGGATGAATTCGCCTTTCGCCAAATTATTCCCGCCTTCCTTGGAGGAAAGAATGGACACTTCGCTACGCGATAGACAACGGGAAGAGATGGAGGCTCAATTCAATGCACACCATGGCGCGAGAAGAAGATACCTCACGGTTGGGGATCGCGTTATGGTGGTACTTCAAAAAGGCATAAGGGCTGCGGGGAACATCTCGAAGAAAATCTGGACGACAAGATACGCCATACTCCTGGACAACAGGAAGGTTGTCGAGCGACATGTCAACCACATCTGAAGGGGCGGCTCGAATCTCTGTTCGCCGGCTGATGGAGAAGATGACGACTGACTGTTTTTCAAGCCAACTCTGATTACAGGTCCAACCCGAATGACTGCCGAAATACGGAAGGACCCGTAGCGGCTCCACCCCAGGAAGGCCATAGGTCCCATCACAGGGACCCGGAAACCACGGAGGACCATCGAACCCCGCGGGGATCGGCTCGTGTTTGAGCACCGCCCAGGAGACTAGTCCTGGACCCCAGCACTGCTTCCTACGTCAGCTGGTGACTTTCGTAACGAGGGGGGTGTTGGGTACGGCACGTTGCCCCATAGAGTGCGCGCTGCGGGGCAAGCAGCGCACGACCGGCATAGCCCCCGACGGATGGACAGTGACGACTCCATGGGAGGAGACAGTTGCACGCACATGGCCGCCAATGTGGCTTAACTGTACATACCCGAGTATTTTTATATTATCCATATCAATCTGTTTAGTCGTGTACATATTATTGTAGTTATTAAAGTGTGTCTAACCAAAGCCGTGTGGTTTCATTCACAAATCCTAATTTCCCTCGACTACTATGCCACTGTCCAGCTGCGGTATTAGACCACGCTGACGCGTTACTGGTCCGGGTTGAAAAAGTTGGGGCCTTTTTCGTATAACTTTTCAACTATAACAGATAGCGGAATGCAATTTGCGGCGAAAAATGGGGGAAAATAATTAATGGTGGATAATTTAACATATTTTACGGGTACTTAATTTCTTTTTGTCAATATTTTAACCATAATTGTTGTGAAAAGCTTTTACAAATTGTTTGTTTGATACTTTATTAACTGCTCTTTTTAAAATTCATGGTGTTCATAAACAATAATCTAGTTCCTTTGTATCATTATTTTCATAAATTAAGTAATTAATTTTTTATTCAATTGTATATTAAGTAGGATCTAGATTATTACTATACGTTAATAACTGCTCAGTAAAAGCGTGCTATTTAAACAAAGCCTCGAAAGAGAGATACTTTATCTATATCTATTAACCCAGCGGTTCGTGTAGCCGAAATTACCAAATAATTATGGCATAGACGAGTAACGAATATTGATGTCATCATCTTTCAATCGTCACTCGAAACTGACAGTTGAACACAAACTTTTCTCATTCTTTCGTTTTCCCACAAGTTGACACCACAAGTAGGTATGTGATTCACAAGAATCTAATGAAGATCACCACGTAATAAAAACACTTATGTGCAGACGAGAAATTTGTCCTTTTTAATATTTAAATATTTCTAAATGCCCTTTAATCTTCAATCTTTGTCATCTTCACGTATATCCCATGAGTGACCTGTAACAAGAACAAGGCCTTCTTGTCCAGAATGTATGGTACTTGAGTTTTCTCGCACATGTCAACTTTAAATTTGGATAAAAGTGTGATGGCTGCCACCTTCATCTGGACCTTAGCGAGTCTTGCGCCTAAAGAGTAAACCAATTAGATTCACTATCGCTGGATTTTCTTATCTATTTTCCATTTTTTGAAGGCGATAATGCAGCGTTGATGCGCAAAATGTACGGGCGTGTTTGAAATTTCACCCTGTAATAATAATTCAAGACACCAGTCCGATTTCACGAATTGTAAGTTGTGAAAATCGTTTCATACTAAAGTATCTAATAGTTTGAAAGATGTAGGCTGCTGAAGGTTTGTTAAAAGAAAAAGACTTGGTTGATATGAGTTCAATAGTCCCGATGTTCCAAAATTAAAAAAGTAAAGATATTATTAATTTAAATGAGCGTGGCTGTCGTCCAAAGTAGAAGAAGTGGAAAATATAAAAAAATTAAGAATATGGCAGTGTTTTGAAAAGAAGAATCGATCTTTCCCCGAGAAATCTTCAACTTTGACGCCCAAAATAAAATTTAATTTCAAACTGTCACCTTGTGTCTAACCCTACAAAATTCTCCAAATGCATTTTTTGATTCCTAAACTACGAGAAAACGCGAAAAGGGAATCAATTTTTTAAGCTCTGCGCTGCATTACACCCTTAATGAGAAGATCTCTCACCGATGCAATTCCTTGGGCCGTCTCCGAAAGGCAAGAAGTGCATTGGGTGTATGGTCGCGGCCCTTCCGTCGGTAAACCTATCAGGATTGAAGACTTCCGGTTCCGGGTATATCTCCGGGTCGTGTTGAATTCCGTACACTGGTATATAAACTTTCGTACCCTTAGGTATACTGACTTTCGTCCCTGAGAACGTGTAATCTGACACTGCCATTCTGGCCAGGTATAATACTACTGGGTATTTTCTTAGGGTTTCTATAAGAAAGGAAGTGCATCATTAGAGATGTATATGTGTCAGTTCCTGATATAGATTCATCAGTCACATTCGAGTTCATGTATATCAACTTCCTGAATAATTGTATATCTAAACGGTCGCACAATTTGAACTTGTTTAGCCAAATGTCTGAAGTTAGAAAAATGAGTGAAGTCGTAGACAAAATTGCCACATTGGGCGAACGATTCTTAGTGTATACTAGAAACTTCTGCAAACGCACGAATATTACCAAGTTATGACATTTGGCAGCTACTCTAAGCTACTGTTTTAAGGAATACTAGCCAAACAGTATGTACCTTGGAAACATGCATCCAGATATTTCATTTCGTTTATAAAGTCGTATGCGATTACTCCGTTGGTCTTTTGAAGGACTTGCTTAATTTCTGCTCGCACTTTATCCTGGATTGATGGTTTCAGAGCCATCTCGTACAAAAAGTTGCTGATCGTTGTGGCGGATGTTTCGAATCCACCGATGAAGAAAACGAAAGCTTGGGCCGCTATGTACACATCGTCTAATTCTATTTAGATAAATAACGTTGCATTTTAAATTAGGAACCAGTAAAAAAGTAACAGAAGACTTATTTTGTCTGATCGATACACTCTGCACAATATTCTGTCATGTTTTCATATTTCTTCAGCATGTTAAAACTTAAACAAATTCTTAAATGAGATGCGTGTTTCTTAATACACGTTACAATTTTACGCCCTTAATTAATTGACATTGGGCTTACTATAAAAGTGACAATTTTATTAGAACCTGACATCTTTTACAAATAAGAAGTTACTAGAGTTGTTAAAAAATAAATAGTATATACTGTGAACGGAAGAAATGTGTCTAAATAACTTTCTTATCGTCATTAACTTCGAGAGAAACATAGAAAATATTTGTTTGTCCAAAGTTACAAAATATGTCGAAGTTCTACAATTCTCGCAGGTATCATGAAAGTAACTATTAAAATCTGCTTTCCCATATCTTATTTTTTAACACAATAATGATGAAATAGGTAAGCTTATTACTTGCTTCGTTATTCAGGGGTTATTCCACCTTGGACGAAGCATCATTTTCGGCAATTTTTTTAGGGAGATAAAGAAATAAATAGAAAATTCACTATGAACCTGTTCTTGTACAACTCTCAACAGAGGTATTTTTTTGTACAAAATGGCGGCGATAAAGCCGGGATACGCAACATTAACCTCACGGCTATACCGTTTGACCTAGAACAAAAAAACTGTTGTATATAGAGCTGTATACCTATAGCTTTGTAAATTGTGTTGTATATAGATAGGTGTAAGTGGCTATAGGTTGTCGGGAACAACGGCAGCGCCATCGTAGAGGCGTGTATGTTTAGCGAACTAGAGAATAGAGGCGGAGACGCCATGGCCCACAGTGGTCCCAAACCGCCAAAAGCGGGCCAAAATTCAATTTTCGAACTATATAGCAGCTTTTTGCTATTATAGCAGATTTATTGTGTATCAATGCATCAAGTGCCGCTTGAAATTCTTTAATATATTGATTGGTTACTGAGATATAGGCCGTCAAAGTTGACGAAATTTCAGCATATTTAATGTGTTTACCTTTAAAGTAGGTGTTATAGAGGTAAACTTTCCACAGAAACAAAGTAAAATATGTTTGAATTTGCCCTTGTAATTCCTTTCTCAATGTGTCATAAATCTAAGTCATGTTGTAATAAAAGGTAAGGAAAACAAAGATGAATGCAGAGATGGGCAAAAAATTATTTCAAATAAAAAATTAATTTCGAATAAAAGACAAAAATTTTATTCGAGACTCATCAAATAAAAATAACCCAGATTTATTTTTATGTCAAATAAAAATAAGCCGCAGTTACTTTTATTTGAAACGGCACAAATAATTTTTTTTGTTCGACGTGAATTTATCCGACGGCCACAAATAATTTTTTTGTTTCACGGGAATTCATTTTAACCTTGAAATAATTTTGTCGTCTTTTCGTTCTTTTGTATTTGAAAATTATTTGAAGCTCAAATAACTCTGGGAGTAGAGAGCTAGAGAGAGGGGGAGCGTGTGCTAGAGAGCGGTAAGCAGGAGAGCATGATACAAGGAGGTAGTTGTCAGAGCGAGAGGGAACGGGGATTACACAGAGAAAGGAACATTAAGAATGGGCCTCTCGCTCCCTCCCGTTCCCTCCCACTCTAACAACTACCTCCTCGCATCATGCTCTCCTGCTTACCGCTCTCTAGCACACGTTCCCCCACTCTCTAGCTCTCTGCTCCCAGAGTTATTTGAGCTTCAATTAATTTTCAAATACAAATGAATGAAAAGACGACAAAATTATTTGAAGGTTAAAATGAATTCCAGTCAAATAAAAAAATTATTTGTGGTTGTCGGATAAATTCCCGTTAAACAAAAAATTATTAAAATTATTACGACCGATATAAAAAAAACGAAAAAGTTTTAATTTCTACATGCCTAAAACTAAAGAAGCCTAAACTAAAACTAAACATACCGATTTTGCGATATCTTGAATATATTCTTTGCAACTGACCCTTTTATGAAGACAAAAATGCACTTTTTCTCCCAATGTTCACCATTTTGACACAAATAAATGTTCATGGATATCCATATGTACTTATTTAGTTTGAGGCATGTAAAAAATAAAACTTTTTAGTTTTTTTTCTAGGTCAAACGGTATAACCGTGAAGTTAAACACCGCGGAAAATGTTGTTCGGCAAGATTTCGTGTATCACGGCTCTACAGCCGCCGTTTTGTACGAAGAAAAAATATGACTTTTTCCGTCGAAAGTTGTACAATAGCAGATTCATATTGAATTTTCCATTTATTTCATTATCTTCCTAAAAATAATTGCCCAAAATGATTATAACTGTGCTTCGTCCAAGGTGGCCTAACCCCTTAAGACAGTAAGTTATTAATCACACTTCCTCCTGAGACGATAACGAGTGTTCGTGGAACTACTGCCTAATGATAACTTATCATATGTAGGTAATGTATATCACCGAAACTCATTGAGCTATAAGTATACCTGGAGAGGGAACAGCAATAGGAAGAAGTAGAGGCGACAGCGGTCTGAGGGAAATAAAAGATGACGGGTGAACCTATCCTTCTTCTTCCTATTATCCGTCTCACTCTGTACTATTATGTAGTACATTATAGACGTCATGTCGTGATCTGTGCTATGTTCATTGACCTCTGTTTGTAAGACAGAGAGTGGTTCACCCGTTATCTTCTCTCTTTCTCGGACCGGCCGCCATTGCTCTGTTCCCTCTCCAGGTATTCCTATAGCTCAATGCCGAAACTATGTTCGTCAATTACACGCACGACCAATGTGCAAGATGAAACTTTGATAAACTATCTCTAGTGGAAACATTCAGCGTGGTAACCACACACCACAAAAATACAATTCTTACTTTCAACTCCAAGTTTCTCTGGGTGTTGTTTCAAATCCACCAAACTGTCCATGAAATCGTCTCTACGGACGTTGTTTCGAATCCTATACTCCATGGTCTCTCTAGTAATACGCGTGAAGAATTCTACCAATTCATAATCTATCAGGAAACGGCCAAAAATCTTGAACATGAAAGGGAAGTCTCTTAGTCTGTCCATGAGAGCGGACTTCCAACTCGTATGGCATACTCTTTGACCCATGTTACAAAATTCGCTGTTCTCCGCAGTCATTGCGTTCATCTCGATGCCAAATGCACAGGAACCTATCACGTCAGTGGTGAATTTCGCGGAAATTTCGTAGCACTCAATCACCTCGCTCTTCGCTACCAATTTATTCAGGTGGCTCTCGAAGTGGTCCGAGCACTCCAGCAACAAGTGAAACATCTCCTTCAGCTTGCCCGAGGTGAAGACAGGGGTAAGTCTGGTCCTTAAGGGCCGCCATCGTGGCACGTCAAGGTTGAAGAGGTGCGCCGATAATGGATCCATCTATAAAATACTAGCTTTACTACTCGGCTACGCCCGGGATTTAAATTCTGATTTAAAATTTTTTTTTTGAAAATAGTCACATTTATCTGGATTAGCCAGGCATAATGAGCTGAGGCACGTTTCGTGACCCCAGAGTTCACTGTTTGAAAGTTTTTAGGCGGCAGGCAAATGCACAAACACATAATCTTTTCGCTTTATACATATATTAAGATGCGCGATATGCTGAAACAAGCAGGTAGCATCCGTGGTCCCTCGAATCTAGCTAGTTAAACCTATAAGAAGATCGACAGTCGAAGAAATTCGATCATTTCGTGCGATCGTTGTGGAAGAAAAATGAATTTCTAGCGCAATGTGAGTTTGTTATGATTTGATATGGGGCTAGCTTGGTAAAAGGAGCTGAATGTGCTTGACACTTTGGTTTTATATAATGAATGAATATATTTATTCTTAAGAACATGAATAAAAGTAACTTATAACTACAAATACAGATTGGAAAATTATTTTTCTTTCAACACCGAACTCTCTTGTTACGTATTTCTGGTGGGAATATCTATAGGACGTCGTGGGCCCGTGCCCGTGGAGCGCTGAAGCACTCTGCTCGCGAGTACGTTTGCGGGGGAATTTCGATGTATAAATGAAACACTTCTGGATAAATGCTATGTTTGGATTTTATTCGTATTTGGATGTTGACTGTTCTGCTAACAGGTTCGAAGACTTCGTACAAATTAACTCGTCGCTTGTCACCTCCGAGCGCCCTACTCCTCTAATTTTGGCGCGTTCTTCCGACTCCCTCTTCGGATCCCTTCGTCCAATCAAGACGGTGTTGTCCTTGAAGCTTCGTCAGAGGGTTGTCCTTCAGCCACCTCTCCGTCCTTGGCCCTTCCTTCGCGTTTTCCCTCCACTTTCGGCTGGTGGTCAAGGCACGCTTTCCGAGTACATAGCTTACATAGGCTATGTACTGTACATACATATCTAGCAGGTAGGTACGCGCAACCCCCAGGGTCAAAACGACGTCGCCCGCGCACGGTTTATGACTTTCAGCTGTTCTCGAGCTGAGTTTTTACCCTAACAGGACATCGGCAATTATTGAAAGGGAGGACAGAGTTTTAAATGATTTTACGAGACGAGCAGCTGCCCGCTCGACGAAATTTGGCACGCAGATGTGGAAGGAAAAACCCTCAATGGGCACAACGCGCTTTACGTGTTTATGAATCCTGACAATAAACTCTTCCTTGTCCCCCGTTTCATACTTGCTTAAGACTTTCCAAATGTGCCGTTTGCTTCGAATCTAATTATCATATGTCTATCTTTCACTACAAAAGGATTTTAAATTTCGCTCCTGATTTAACCATCGATTATATACATTTCTGGTGCTACGTTCAAGCGATAGCGTAACACTCTCAAACATACACTACGAAGCGCCATTTTTCTGTGTGTTTCAACAGTGCTGCCAACATACTTTTTCATTCAAAACTTCTAACAGAGTTAAACGTGGAATGAGATCATATATATCTCTGATTCCAGCGTGTAATTTTATTGCACGAATAGTTGTCTGCGTGTGATTGAATTATGCAGGATTTGAATGTTGTTTGGGAATGAAATTAGTTTCCCACGCCGCCACACTCATTCTCATGGCAGCACCTCGCGGACCGCGATTCAGCAGCGCTGATCGATTGGCGAGTCGCCATTCAGCGGCGATCGATCAACTGTCGCCGCAATCGATAAGCCAATCAGCGAGCCGCGTCGAGGTTCGAGAAGAACGGAGAAGACGCGGTAGCGGAAGTCGGCCATTTTGCAGTTCATTCTCTTGTGTGCCTTGTAGCAAGAACGTTCGTTATTGTATCGCATCGCGAATTATCGATATTCTCTGTATTCGATCACGCTCAATTCACCTCATTCTCAGTGCCTTCTCACCACGCAATAGTTTGTGACACTTCTCATCTCATTTGAACGCTCAAAAGTCCGCCGATCAGTAATATCGTGCGGACGCCACGTGGTATTCTCGCGCGGTTTCATTACTCATCTCACGTAGTGTAGCACCGTGATAAGTATTGTTGCGCCGGGGGGTTTCCATCGCAGGCCACCCCGACGCAAAGGGATAGAATAACGCGGGGGTGCACGACACAACTATATTTGGTACAGGGCAATTGGTATATGACAGTACGACCCGCGCGTCCGAACGCTATGGCGTTCGGTACAAGACTCCGTAATGACAGCTTGACAGGCGATCGTTCCGATCGCCCTCTTCTCGCTGTGCTCTTGTCTTCGTCGCGAGCACCAGCGGGCCATGGATTCCATCCATAGGGTGCTCGCAACAGTATTATCAAGGTGCTGGCAAGTTGTGCGCTCATTGTGTTTTATAATTAAACATTGACGAAGTTTTCACCGAAAAAGTGCATTTCATACGTAACCTGTCTTAGACTCCTCTCTCTCTCCTCTCTTATCAATCTCACCCGGTCTCAACTCAAACAAATGTACATAGGTCTTCAGTCAGATCGTTTCTTATACATTTCGTTTCCTTATATCAGAAATGTTTTATTACCAAAAGTTATTTATAAATTTAATTTCGACCAGAATTATTAATAGATATGATTTCGGCGCACTGGTTCGGTCACTTTAAAACATTATCAATCAAGCTATTTTGCAATTAATTCAATATTTATATAAATTTCCAACGTTTCGGTCTTAATTTAGACCATTATCAAGGAAAGATTCAATATAAAGAAACGAATACTGCGAGAGCTATTGAAAATAATAAGTCGTAACGCTCGAAAACGAACGTGCGACACGCGAATCGGTTTGAAGAAGACTGAGGTAAATAGTAGGCAACCCCAAAACATCCAAAAGGTGAAAAGAGATATGGCCAGAACGAACCGTTGAGCATTATAATCATATAAATTCAAATTTCCAAACAGTACTGTCTAAGAGGAAAACCAAACATTCTTGTTCATATGTCATATTTTATGAACATTTATAGGAGATCGGGAGCAACAAAGTAACTACATAACATTCCAAGATATGTACGAAACAAGTAAGATCACAGAAATTAATTCGAGAACTACATCATAAGGCATTACTTCTTCAGTAATGTTGCGTAATATTCTTGTATTTTAGGTGTTTCAAACCTAAGGTTAACGATAGGCTGTTTAATCATGTGTAGTATCTCTAAAAGAATTCTCCGATTTAAATTCATTTCTTTAGCATTGTCAAAGTCAAACCTATGATCGTACTCCAATGAATGTTTGGTTAAAAGCAGTATGTTGTAAGGGAGATAAGAAGATATTTCTTTTGTGTTCATAAATACGCCTTTCAAGATATCTGGAGGTTTGACCAATATAAACCTGATTACAGCCCATACAAGGAATTGAGTATACAATGTTTGAAGCTTTTGACAAAAGTATTTTATCCTTGATTAAAGGGAACAAGTGCTTAGCATAAAGCGGTATTTTAAAAATAATGTGCATTCCGACTCTTCTGAATATTTTTCTTATATCGTTCGAGACGTTATTACAAAATGATAAAACGACTGTGTTTTTCCAACTGATGGAACCTATTTCTTTGTTTCTTTCCTCTTTCCGTTTTTTCACCAATAATGGATGGTACACTTCAAAAGTACGTTCTTTAATAATTGCAGAAACCATATCTAAAGGATATCCATTACGTTTCAACGTGTTTTTCAAAAGAAGCAAATTAGCTGGTCGAAATTCCGGATCAGAAAGCACAATAGCACGATCTATTAATCCTTTAATTAAACCTACTTTATGTTGCATGGGATGAGCAGAAAAGAAATTGATATATCTGCCTGACCAACTCGGTTTATGGTACCAATTTGTAATAAGTTTATTATTTGATGAGTGAATTGAAGTCTAGTATGGAAACTGTTAAATGCATCCAATAATGTTTGTAAATCCTCCAGTCTAAGACAAGTGATAATATCATCCACGTATCTTTTATAAAAAATAAGTTGAAAAGGTACCTTTGAGAGGGAAAACGTCTCTAATCTTTCCATCACTATATTGGCAATTACAGGGGAGATTGGAGACCCCATAGCTGTTCCAAACACTTGTTTGTAATAAACTCCATTGAATAAAAAAACATTAGAATCCAATAGGAACTTAACAGCTTGGAGAAATTTGTTTCGATCGTTTTTGTTGTGTTCCTTAATTTCGTACCAACGATGATGTAATACCTGTATGGCTAAGTCAGTAGGAACGTTAGTAAAAAGAGATATAACATCTAGAGATACCAATCTTAACGATTCATCATTAACTTGAACATTCCTAATTTCTTTGCAAAATTGCCAACTGTCAACTATGTGGTAAGGAGACTTTCCTACTATCTTAGAAAGAACATTAGCTAAAAAACTTGATAATTTATAAGTGGGTCCATCAATGGAAGAAACGATAATCCTCCAAGACAGATTCTCTTTATGTGTTTTAGGAAGTGCGTACCCTCTAGGAACAACTGCATTATAAGTCTTTAGATGTTTGCTTACTTGTTCACTTATTTGCTTCTTTTTATACATGTTGGAAATAATAGAATTCGCCTCCCTCTCAAAAGTACAAGTGTATTCAAATTTACTAACAATGTATGTGGTCCTGTCATTCAACATTGCTTTAACCAAACATTCATTGGAGTACGATCATAGGTTTCACTTTGACAATGCTAAAGTTGTAGATAAAGAAATGAATTTAAATCGGAGAATTCTTTTAGAGACAGTACACATGATTAAACAGCCTATCGTTAACCTTAGGTATGAAACACCGAAAATGCAAGAATATTACGCAACATTACTGAAGAAGTAATGCCTTATGATGTAGTTCTCGAATTAATTTCTGTGATCTTACTTGTTTCGTACATATCTTGGAATGTTATGTAGTTGTTTTGTTGCTCCCGATCTCCTATAAATGTTCATAAAATATGACATATGAACAAGAATGTTTGGTTTTCCTCTTAGACAGTACTGTTTGAAAATTTGAATTTATATGATTATAATGCTCAACGGTTCGTTCTGGCCATATCTCTTTTCACCTTTTGGATGTTTTGGGGTTGCCTACTATTTACCTCAGTCTTCTTCCAACCGACTCGCGTGTCGCACGTTCGTTTTCGAGCGTTACGACTTATTATTTTCAATACCTCTCGCAGTATTCGTTTCTTTATATTGAATCTTTCCTTGATAATGGTCCAAATTAAGACCGAAACATTGGAAATTTATATAAATATTGAATTAATTGCAAAATAGCTTGATTGTTAATTTCTAAAAGTGACCGAACCAGTGCGCCGAAATCATATCTAATGTTTTATTACCACCATTCAAGAACTAATAGATGATCTCAAAACCAGGATTAAATTTTGTACACTTGGAGTACAATTAGTACATACCCAGATAGCACACCTCGTCTTAGAGACGTCTAGTTTATGTCCATTTTATGTCTGAACGTCTTGATTTGTAACAAGACGTCTTTAAGACGTTTTTAAGACGCCTTTTGGACGTCTTTAAGACTTTACCAGACGTTGTACTAAAATGGACATAAACTAGACGTCTCTAAGACGAGGTGTGCTATCTGGGTAGTAATGTGGGATCAGGAACTGCCATGCCATAAGAGGGGGCCCGGACTGAGGGACCACGGAGAGTCGGCGTAGCCGTGGTGGTTAAGGGGGTAGACACGTCACGTGACCTGGCCGATTCGGCAGGTCGGTATTACAGCAGGTTTTTTCTGCACAGAAATGGTATTACCCATAGATACGCAGCTGCCTGTGCACGCGAGAGGGAGCTGTTTGCTATTTCCGTATTCTATTCTGAATAAGGAAAGAAATTCTCAGCTGTTGCGTTGTACACTTTAAACAGAAAGTCTGCTGGTACTGCAAACGTAGAAAATTTATTGTACATTTACTTGAACTGTGCTTATGCTACAATATTCTACATTGGCAGTAAGGAATTATAAGTGAAAAGGAAAAATAGATGAGGGCATG
This sequence comes from Andrena trimmerana, assembly GCA_951215215.1. Classification (NCBI taxonomy): domain Eukaryota; kingdom Metazoa; phylum Arthropoda; class Insecta; order Hymenoptera; family Andrenidae; genus Andrena; species Andrena trimmerana. The sequence goes on along the minus strand of OX578059.1, from coordinate 83,441,760 downwards.
TCCCCAGAAAATGAAGTTTGTTAGGATAGACATTTTTTAATTAGCAAAACACTGAAACAGAACATGAAATACACATCCTATGCAGAAAGCAGTTATGAACAAACATATATAAAATTGTGTTTGATGTTGAATCCAACGCGTGATTATTATGTGGTCCCTCCTCGAAGTGACAGAAAATATAACCTATGTATATGCTATAAGACGATAAATATTTAGCGGCTATTTCGTTGTATTACGCTACATTGGTGAACTTTTCATCATCCTTCCGAAATATTATTATTACGCCGCAACAGTGCTTTAGGAAATCGGGTATAACCTATATGCTAGACCCGATTTCCTAAAGATACTGTTGCGACGTAATAATACTGTTTCGGAAGGTTGATAAAAAGTTCACAAATGTAGCGCAAAAGAACGAAATGGCCGCTCAACATTTATTGTCATATAGCGTATACATAGGTTCTATTTTCTGTCACTTCGAGGAGGGGACCATAGACATATATAGACGGCGGAGCGTAAGCTGAGGGGGGTGGCAAGGTTCGCGGTAAGGGGAGCGATACGAGTAAATCGGATAACGCTGTGGTTATGCATGCCGAATGCATCCGAAGCTAACCGACGTGCCTGTATCTGAACCTATGCCTTTACCCCAAACCTTCCTTCCCCACGCCGATAGTCCCATCTTCTGAACGTCTATATATGTATATGGAGGGAGCCACGTAATAATCACGCGCATCCAGCCTGCGTATTTTTTTTATGAAAAAATTATTTAAATCGGACTATTTTTAACGAAACGGGCTTTCAATACTGCAAACAATTTTTTCACGTAATTTCCTTAATTATGGTTTGAGTTGTATCATTTTTGGGGCCAATTTGATTGAGAAAGTATAAGGAATCGATTGACGCCACGATCGCAAAGATCTGATTATAAATTGCAAAACTTCAGATTCATCAGTGCTTAGTGCGCAACATTGTATGGCCCCGCTGGTTTCAAGCGTCGAAGCCGATGAAACTCAGCGAGACAGATGTGTAAAATAACATATTTGCAGTTTTATAATTGACGATGTAGTGAACGTTACAGGACTGTCTTTATATATGGCTCTCACAAACAAAATCGCCTGACTTGTTAGACATGAAACCGGGCATACAAATGGTTGCGCATATCGCCGAAAGCATCAGAAAGAATATGTACAGTCTTCCAATGTTTCAATTGTTGAGAAGCCTTTGGGCTCAGTTTATCGGGAAAGACCTACCCACCCCACTGTTTTGCTTTCTCGTTGCGAGCGTGGACCTTCGGGTCCTAGTAGACCGCCCGTTGACAGCCGAGAACAATAAAACCGACGAGCTAGATAAAATAGCCAGTACAGAAAAATAAAATGTTCGTGTTTTTGATAAGTATTGATGAAAGTATTACTGATGAATTTTTTAGGATTTCCCGATGAAAATGATATCAAACATGGAGCAATTTGATCAATTTTTATTGAACGTAGAGTGTGTTCTAATCATGTATTCATAAGAAAAAATAGACTGAATTGGTTCGTGTCTTGACTCACCAACAATCCATGAATGGTAACACTCTCATCAAGGTGTAATGAGAAATTTTGAACATTTCGTATTTAGTACTGGATGACTCAAGTCGCCGTCGACCGAGGGTGTACCGCTGCTGCGCTATTTCACTCGCACTCGGTTCACATCGTTCGGTCTCCTTGTCAAGCGGTTCGAGCGAGGGCCCGAATTTATTTGGGAAACAAAAGTCGCGTCATTCATGACACCTACTCGCGAACAGATATACATATGTACGAGAAGAAACAATGCAATTGCCCGATGACTTGAAGCAACATTTCAATTGGTAAATGCATGAAACTCTGGGATCAGGAATTCCGAACCCAGTGGGGCATATGTAAGAACTGGCGAAATTCAACAATAGTTCGTCGTCTAAATTTTACAATTAAAGTATTTATTTGACGTGAATATAAAGTTTGTTAGCAAAGTCTTTCTCGATTTGAGTTCTGTAGAAGGCTGATTTTCCTTGTCCTTCTCGCTGGCAATCATGCGACTCGCTGAGTTTCGTGGGCTTCGGCGCTCGAAACCAGCGGGACCATACAATGTTGCGCACTAAGCAGTGACAAATCTGCAGGTCTGCATTTCTAATCAGATCTTTGCGAAAGTGGCGTCAGTCGATTCCTCATGTTTTCTCGATCAAATTAGCCCCAGAAATGATATAATTCGGACCAAAATCAAGGAAATTACGTGAAAAATTGTTTGCAGAATTGAAAGCCCGTTTCCTTAAAAATAGTCCGATTTAAATTATTTTCGGTCAATTTAATCGGGAGAATGCCAGGAATCCATTTGTGGCACTTTCATATTGATACGATGAAAAATAAACAAATTCTGTTTCTTTAGAATCGATGACACATCGCCGAGCACGGCGATCTCGCGCGGCTCGGGACACAAAGGTTCTCGTCTGTTATTCGAACTTCTAAAATCGTATTCAGATTTATTGGCCGGTGAGTTTTGTAACTAGGGGTGTGCGGGTACCCGATATTTCGGGCTCGGGTCGGGCCGGCAACTTTCGGGCGGGATCGGGCGGGATCCCGATACTTTCGTATTGCTCGAGATCCCAACAGTTTCGGGACCCCGAGACTCGATTCAGGCTACAAGCATAGCCGCCATGAGCGGCCAATTTGATTTCAGGTCGGCTCGGCAAAACTCGAACGCGATCGGACGATATCGTTACCAGTAATAGATTAAAATTATTACCTGAGAACATAGAAAAATTATGTTTCTTACACGTTAATTTGAAATAATAAAATATTCGCCTCCTGCATATTGTTGTTATTATGAAACATCTAGGAAATATTCCTTTTTGTATGCTTATAGTTCGTACGTTTTCTATTTTAAATCTGAACCTATCCGGAAAAAGATAATACCCTATATATTCCCTTTACAGAAAGTACTAAGTATGAAGTATATTTTATTCAAATTTTAAAATATTGTCGATATAAAAATAGTCTTCTTCCCAAGTTCTGAACATGGTATTTATTTAAGTACGTATATGGACGTATTCAGTATTCACAGACTATTTGGTAGCAATGAAAATACATATATATGTAAATAAATAATAAGATACAAATTATGATTCAACAGGAGACAGAAAATAAAAACTTATCACTCGGGTATCGATATAAATGATATACATAATTCTTTCCATCTCGGTCCCCTCGTAATAGCTGGCTTTCGAGCCGATCGCGTCCGAGTTTTGCCAAGCCGACCTGAAATCAAATTGCCCGCTCATGGCGGTCATGCTTGTAGCCCGAATCGAGTCTCGGAATCCTGAAACCACACAACTACATATGTACTACGCTGACAATAAGATTGTGATGGCTGATTTCTCCTCGATCGCTGTTCACGAAAACGAATCGACCGGCCAATATATTTGAATACGACCTTAGGATAAAGATATAATGAAAGATGAAAAATTATTCCAAGCCAAAGATGAAAGACCTTCGAATAAACAAAGGAAACTAATAAATACCCGAAGCTAAATAGAATTTTAGATTTAGGGTACACACACCCTCCCCCCAAACCTCGTGACGATCGGCCACTGGGGCCATTCGGAAGTATATTCTTTTAATTAAATAATGCCCATCTCTGCATAGGAGCGTAAAGAATTTAAAAAAAAATCAAGGAGTCAACTGTTGATCGATTTGGAGACTTTTCCTTGTTATATGCTATATACAATAGTCAGAAGAATAATAATAAAAGCAATAATTGCGAATAATTGCTGTAACTTCCACATTCTGAAAATATGATATCAGTAAATCACTACTTCCAGTGTTATTAAAAAATTTCAATCTCTTTTTTTATTTGAAATAATGTGGCCATATAATTATGAAATATATTCGGCAGCGGTGATGTATGTGTTACGGTAAAACCGTTAATTTAGTAAATGCAGACAATTCCCAGCAGTTCCTAGTCAATGTATGCCTAAAATGCATATAACCTAACCTAAAGTCGTCCGAAAATGCATGCAATGACTGCATCACGCTTTTACTGTGGCTTGTGTATCTAGCTAACGCTTCAGTTTTACTATGATTCCACGTTGGCAGTCCTCCCGAGTAGGCGCCATCTCGTGTCCACTAGCTCAACTAAATTTGTCACGTGACTTGCTCTGTATTATCGCCAATATGGCGGAACTCGTATTTGGGAATGCAATCACGGGGATACGTTGTTTGTCCTTATATGAACAGATTTTACGCTGGGCGAGGTCTCATTCGAAAGAGGAAGGTTCAATGCACAGCGCTCTGGTCATCGTTTGAGTCACAAAACTCTTTTAGTGACCTAAAAATACTTGGATTCATGCGGGTGTATTTTGTCAACTTTTGCTCTACTTTGAACACTCGTATTATTAGATATCAACACAATTTCGTCCAACCATGACCAGAGCGCTGTGCACTGAACCTTCCACTTTCGAATGAGACCTCATCCAGCCCAAAATTTGCTCATATAAGGACAAACAACGTATCCCCCCAAACCCATGTTTCGGGCACATTATGTGGGTATTACAGCGCGCTGCATTACCCGTGTCTACCCCCTTAAGGGAGACCGACACAATCTGGCCCGAAACATGGGTTTGCGCGCTGACGTTGTTTGTCCTTATACGAGCAAATTTTGGGCTGGGCGAGGTCTCATTCGAAAGATGAAGGTTCAATGCAGCCCGCTCTGCTCATGGTTCAAAGAGATTGTGTTGATATGTAATAATACGAATGTCCAAAGTAGAGAAAAAATCGACAAAATGCACTCGCAGATTCCATGTATTTGTAGGTCTCTAAAAGAGTTTTCTGACTCAAACGATGAGCAGAGCGGGCTGCATTGAACCTTCCTATTCGAATGAGACCTCACTCAGCCCAAAATTTGCTCATGTAAGGACAAACAACGTCAGCCCGTGATTGCATTAACAAATACGAGTTCCGCCATATTGGCGATAATACAGAGCAATTCACGTGACAAATTTAGTTGAGCTAGTGGATACGAGATGGCGCCTACTCGGGAGGACTGCCAACGTTGAATCATAGCAAAACTGAAGCGTTAGCTGGATACACGAGCCACAGTAAAAGCGTGATGCAGTCAATGCTTGCATTTTCGGACGATTGTAGGTTAGGTTACATGCATTTTAGGCACACATTGACTAGGAACTGCTGGGAATGAATACATTTACTAAAGCTTTCACCGTGACACATACATCACTTGAAATCGCTGTCGAATTTATGTTATAATTATAGACCACATTATTTAAAATAAAAAAGAGAGATTGGAACTTTTTTACTAATACTGGAAATATTGATTTACTGATATCATATATTCAGAATGTGGAAGTTACAGATATTATTTGCAATTATTACGCTTATTATTATTCTTCTGACTATTGAATTCAATAAAACATATAACAAGGAAAAGCCTCCAAACCGGTCAACAGTTGACTCCCTGATTTTTTTGTAATTCTTTACGGTCCTATGCAGAGATGGGCATTATTTAAATAAAAGAATATATTTCCGAATGGCCCCAGTGGCCGATCGACACGAGGTTTGGGGGAGGGGTGTGTACCCTAAATCTAAAATGCTATATAGCTTCCAGTATCTTGGACTCCGAATAATTTTTAATCTTTCATTATATCTTTATCCTAAGGTCGTATTCAGATATATTGGCTGGTCGATTCGTTTTCGCCAACAGCAATCGAGGAGAAATCAGGCATCACCATCTGACGATCGTGGATTTTCAGTTGGAGTTGCTGGGCCCCCGAAGGGTTTGGTGGGGTAACGGGAATGCTGCTCGGCTCTGTCTGAACGTAGCCGAGTGGCTGTTATTTATTCTTAGCGTAATAGTGTGTTACGAAGCTATGTGTAGACCAATACGGGACATACTTCCGAAAGGAACCGGTGACCGATCGAGATGAGGTTTGGGGGAGGGGTGGGGAGGGGGTGTGAACCCTAAATCTAAAATTGTAGCTTCGGGTCTTTATTAGTTTCCGAAATATTAATAAAAAATTGTTAATTTTTTTTTGAAATTTTTTCTGGACGTTGGTGTATGCCCCCCTACACGGGAACCCTTCGGTCCCCATTTTTTACTTTTGAAATTTTGTAACCATAATCTTATTTTTAGCATCGCCAAACTCACATCGGTTCGCTACCACGCTTTACGCGCCCGCTCGCGGGCGCGAGTCCCCCGCACTAGTCTAACCCCAACCAATACTAATACCCGGGACAAGTTGGAAAGTGGAATGTGTTGTATCGGTATAAGTAAACCGAAATATTGTTAAAAGGGGGGGCCGTGGTAAAGTGATTTAAAAAAATCGGTAAAGTGTACCTTTTATGCACATTTACTTCTGTATCTTTTGAACGCATTAATTGCCGAAGGTAACATTTTATATTTGGGGTCTGTTCACACCTCTCATAATATCCATCAAGTTTTATCTCGATCGGCCAAAGCACGACAGCGAACAATGTAAGTTCGGCGATGCCAAAAACGAGACCGTAGTTACAAAATTTCAAAAATAGAAAATAGGGGGACGGAAGGGCTCCCGGATAGGAAGGCCTGCACCAACGTCCAAAAAAAATTCCAAAAAAAATTAATGTAAGGAAGTCATAACGCCCAATACGGGAATATTGAAAATCACACTGGGCATCGCTCGCCGTCGTCGAAGACGCAAGGCCCAGTAGGACACGTAAGATACATATACAATGTAACTTTGATTCTCGATGAATGCCGATGACGTCAGGGGCATCGGCGAGGGTTCGAGGCGCGTAAAAGGAACGAGAGGCATTCGTGTGTATGACTCAGGATAGTTAGCATCGACGATCCAGAATATTCTTTACATTAACAATTTTTTATTAATATTTCGGAAACTAATAAATACCCGAAGCTGCAATTTTAGATTTAGGGTTCACATCCCCTCTCTCCCCCTCCCCCAAAACCTCATCTCGATCGGCCACCGGTTCCTTTCGGAAGTACAGCCCCAATACGAGATGAAGCTATCGAGAAAGAATCAATGTTCTGACAATAAAACTTCTGAATTTTTTCAGAGCTAACGCACACCTATTTTGATGTATGTATTTCTACGCTCAGAACTCGGTTGAACTACACGTCAGGAGCTTAGCGCAATCCCCACCACTTCTGACTCACTCTTGTTCTGCGTAGGCGAGAGCGAGATGGAACGAGAGCGAGTCAGAAAACGTTGAGAAAAGGAGTACCGAGGCAGGGCAGCAGTATGGTGGGAGAATACTCCTCACGAAACTCACCGGCCAATATTGTATCTGAATACGATCTTAGAAGCTCGAATAACAGACGACGACCTTTGTGGCCCGAGCAGCGCGAGCCCGCCGTCGCACGGCGATGTGTCATCGATTATACAGAAGCAGAATTTGTTTATATTTCATCGTATCAATGTGAAAGTGATGCCACTGGATTCCTGCCATTCTCCCGGTTAAATTGACAGAAAATAATTAAAATCGGACTATTTTCAACAAAACGGGTTTTCACTTCTGCAAACAAATTTTTCACGTAATTTCCTTAATTATGGTCCGAATTATATCATTTTTGGGGCCAATTTGATCGAGAAAATATGAGGAATCGATTGACACCACTTTCGCAAAGATCTGATTAGGAATGCAGAACTGCAGATTCGTCATTGCTTAGTGCGCAACATTGTATGGCCATACTGGTTTCGAGCGCCGAAGCCCACGAAACTTATATTAGCGAGTCGCATGATTGCCAGCGAAAAGGACAAGAGGGGACTTTCCATGGCGAAGGAAAATCAGTCTTCTACAGAACTCAAATCCAGGAAGACTTTGCTGACAAATTTTATATTTACGTCAAATAAATACTTTAATTGTAAAATTTAGACGACGAACTATTGTTGAATTTCGCTGGTTCTTATATATGCCCCACTTGGTTCGGAATTCCTGATCCCAGAGTTTCATGTATTTACCAATTGAAATGTTGCTTCAAGTCATCGGGCAATTGCATAACACCTTTTCGTACATATGTATATCTATTCGCGAGTAGGTGTCATGAATGACGCGACTTTTGTTTCTCAAATAAATTCACCCCTATCAGGGCCCTCGCCCGAACCGCTTGACAAGGAGACTGACCGATGTGAACCGAGCGCGAGTGAAACAGCGCAGCAGCGGGACACCCTCGGTCAACGGCGACTTGAATCATCCAGTACTGAATACGAAAATGTTCATATTTCTCATTACACCTTGACGAGAGTATTAGTATATGTCAACGAAAATGAGTCGAGACACGAAGGAATTTCAGTCTATTTTTTCTTGTGAATACATGATTAGGACACACTCTACGTTCACTCAAAATTGACCGAATTGCTCCATGTTTGACATCATTTTCATCGGAAAATCCTAAAAAATCCATCGGTAATACTTTCATCAACACTTATCAAAAACATGAACATTTTATTTTTCTGTAGTGGGTATTTGATCTAGCTCGTCGGTTTTATTGCTCTCGGCTGTCAACGGGCGGTCTACTAGGGCCCGGAGGTCCTCGCTCGCAGCGAGAAAGCAAAACAGTGGGGTGGGTAGGTCTTTCCCGATAATCTGAGCTCAAAGGCTTCTCAACAATTGGAAGACTGTACATATCTGTAAGACTGTACATATACGCGTCAATCGGTTCCTTATGCTTTCTCGATCAAATTGGCCCCAGAAATGATATAACTCGGATCACAATTATGGAAATTACGTAAAATATTTGTTTGCAGAATTGAAAGCCCATTTCATTAATAATAGTCTGATTTTCTGTCAAATTAATCGGGAGAATGCCAGCAATCCATTGATGTCACTTTCATATTGATGCGATGAAAAATAAACAAATTCTGTTTCTGTATAATCGATGACAACATCGCAATAGCACCGGCGAGTGCATTATTAGGGCATATGAAAAGCCATCGAATAAGCAATTGCAATCTGAAGTCACTATTGCACCAACTCAATTTTATATATAATGTTCAATAACTGCTTTCTGCATGGGACTTATCTTATAATAAGTGTATAACTTTTATGTTTTGCTTCAGCGTTTCGCTAATAATAAAATGTCTAACCTAATATAACAAACTTCATTTTCTGGGGACATC